>CM066985.1:14276284-15526284 GCA_033977485.1 Hydrangea macrophylla | reverse complement strand
ATATATATATATATGTGTGGTAATGTGGATCTAGAATTTTCCCCAAATCTAAAATCCTAAGTCTACACTGTGTTCGTATATATATGTGTATGAATCTGTGTTTGTATGCCTCCATGAAAATACATGGATATATATGTGTAATTATACGCAAATCTATATGAGTATGTGTATGGGTCTATATATATATATATATATATGGTTTGGGGGAGTATATTACCTGTGATATAGAGAGAAAAGGGGAAAGCTTGGGCCGCGGTTTTGTGTGAGCACAGAGACGGCGGCGGCAGTTTGGCGACTGTGTGATGTGGTGGTGGTGGTCTGTGGATGAAGGACGGCGGTGGTGTGGTGTAATGGTGGTGGTGAAGAGAGGAAGAGAAGAGAGATATCGCGAAAGAGAAAGAGAGAGAGAGAGAGATAGACGAAGAGAGAGAGAGAAAGTGTTCTGAAAATTAGGGCTCAGTCCTATATTTAAAGGGAAAGGAACCTCGCGCGAGCAAACTTCGCGCGCGCGAGCCCCTCCGCGAGGAGAAGCTGAGGCTTGCTTTTGGTTTCTTAAAATTTTTCTCTAAGTGTCCATCTCGCTCGAGCGGACCGCTCTAGCGACCTTCTCGCGCGCGCGATTGTAGGCGCGATCAAAAGCTGCGGCTCCCTCTTTTGTTCATTTGAAAAAAAATTCTAAGTTACAAATTCGCTCGAACGGGCCGCTCCAGCGAGGGAGTCGTTCGCGCGATTTGTAGCACGAGTAAGACCTGAGGCTGCTTTTAAAAACTTTCAAAAATTTTGTCTAAGGGGATATCTCGCGCGAGCGGGTCGCGCGCGCGAGGTGTAGGTTTTTCATTTTTGTTTTCTATTTCCTTGTAAAAATGTTGGAAAAGTTAAACTTTGCATCTTTTGGGCATTCAAATGTTCAGACATTGGCCAAAAACTACTCACGAGTGTACAAAATTGAAGAAAATTCTAACTAAAGCTTGGGTTGTCTCCCAAGAAGCGCTAAGTTTTACGTCGCTAGCTCGACCAATGCATGTGCTCAGTCGAAATAGATCGGATCTACTAGATCTATAGATTCTATTTCTCGCTCTGCTGTTTCCTCGGTTCGATACGGCTTAAGTCATTGGCCATTTACCTTAAAAGGTGTTCCACCGTTTGTATCTTGGATTTCGATCGCCCCATGCAGAAACACTTGTGTTATAATGAACGGACCGTCCCATCGGGACCTTAGCTTTCCCGGAAACAACCTTAATTTTGAATTAAACAACCAGACGCGTTGTCCAACTTCGAAATTCTTTCTTACAATCATTTTATCGTGGAAAGATTTAGATCGTTCTTTGTAGATTCTCGAATTTTCATACGCTTCCTTTCTCAATTCTTCAAGTTCTTGCAATTAAAGTTTACGATGGGATCCTGCCGCTTTTATATCTTGGTTAAGTGTTTTTACAGCCCAATAGGATCGATGTTCGAGTTCCACCGGTAGGTGGCATGCTTTTCCAAATACTAGCCGGTAAGGAGACATCCCAATAGGAGTTTTAAAAGCTGTACGATATGCCCAAAGCGCATCGGTCAGTCGTTCTGACCAATCTTTACAGTCTGGACGTACTGTTTTTTCTAATATACTTTTTACCTCTCTATTAGACACTTCAACTTGGCCTTGGGTTTGCGGATGATATGCGGTTCCTACTTTATGAGTGACAGAATATTTTCGGACGAGGGCTTCGAAGTAACGATTACAGAAATATTTTCCCCCATCGCTTATAATTGCCCGTGGCGTACCGAATCGACAAAATATGTTATCTTTTATGAATTGAACCACAACTTTATGGTCGTTGGTTCTCGTCGCCACTGCCTCCACCCACTTAGAAACATAGTCGACAGTGACTAAAATATATTCGAAACGACAAGACGAGGGAAACAGACCCATAAAGTCGATGCCCCACACATCAAAGATTTCTATAATAAGGATTGGGGTCATGGGCATCGCGTCACGATGTGACATGTTCCCTGTTTGTTGACAATGTATGCAGTTCTGACAGAATTCATGTGAGTCTTTAAACAGTGTTGGCCAATATAATCTGCTTTGGAGGACTTTAGCGGCCGTTCGACGGACTCCAAAGTGACCTCCGCATTCTAGAGAGTGACAAAAATTTAATATGGATTTGTATTCACTTTTCAGAACACAACGTCGTATAATTTGATCAGAACAGCGTTTAAATAACAGTGGGTCGTCCCAGTAGTAATGTTTAATTTGAGAAAAGAACCGATCTTTATCTAAACGAGACCACGTATGCGGGATATATCCTGTAGCTAAGAAATTAACGATGTCACTGAACCATGGACGATTGACGGCAGATAACGCAAATAATTGTTCGTCCAGAAACGAATCCTTTAGAGGGGTAATACCGTTAGATTCTACAAGAATTCGTGACAAGTGGTCAGCTACAACGTTTTCAGAACCTTTTTTATCACGTATTTCATAATTAAACTCCTGAAGGAGTAAAATCCATCGGATTAATCTCGATTTCGTTTCTTTCTTATTCAATAAATGATGTAGTGCGGCGTGATCGGTATACACAATGACCTTTGAACCCAATAAATATGAACGGAATTTGTCGAGGGCAAACACAACTGCTAATAATTCTTTTTCAATTGTCGTATAGTTCAATTGCGCGTCATTTAGTGTTTTACTCGCATAGTAAATTACGTGAGGGATTTTATTCACTTTTTTGTCCCAAAACAGCTCCAACGGCATAATCGGAAGCATCACACATCAATTCAAACGGTAATGACCAATCAGGGGATTGGATTACCGGAGCCGTGGATAGTAAGGTGCGCAACATTTCAAAAGCCTTCAGACAGTCGTTGTTAAAGACAAAAGGAACATCCTTGGCAAGCAGGTTGCACAAGGGGCGTGAAATTTTACTAAAGCCTTTGATAAATCGTCTATAAAAATCGGCATGACCTAGGAAGGAGCGGATCTGACGAATGGATGATGGCGGTGGAAGTTTGTCTATTAACTCAATTTTTGCTTTATCAACCTCTATACCTCGCTTGGAAACAACGTGACCCAAGACTATTCCCTCTTAAACCATGAAATGGCTCTTTTCCCAACTTAATACCAAATTTGCTTCCTCGCACCGGGCGAGGACTTTCGTAAGATTTTGAAGGCATTCATCAAATGTAGGTCCGAAAACTGAAAAATCATCCATAAATACTTCAAGAAATTTCTCAACCATGTCCGAGAAAATTGCCATCATACACCGTTGAAAGGTTGCCGGTGCATTGCACAACCTAAACGGCATACGATGGTAGGCAAAGGTTCCAAAGGGACATGTGAACGTCGTCTTTTTTTTATCATCAGGATAAATGGGCACCTGGTTGTAACCAGAGTATCCATCTAAGAAACAATAATAGCTCTGACCGGACAAACGTTCTAGGATTTGATCGATGAATGGAAGAGGGAAGTGGTCCTTACGAGTCATCGAATTAAGTTTTCTATAGTCAATACATACCCGCCAACCAGTAGTTTGACGGGTGGGTATAAGGACTCCCTTTTCGTTTGGTATGACCGTAATACCTGATTTCTTTGGGACAACCTGAGTTGGGCTGACCCAATTGCTATCGGAGATCGGGTAGATAATACCGGCATCTAAGAGTTTTATTACTTCCTTCATAACCACCTCTTTCATGTTAGGGTTGAGACGTCGCTACATTTCCCTAGATGGTTTAGCATTTCCTTCTAAATTTATTCTATGCATGCAAACTGACGGGTCAATTCCTTTTAAATCAGCGACCGTCCATCCAATCGCCTTTTTATCAGCTGTACTTCCTGAATTTCAGTTAAATTTGACACAATTATAACAGGAAGGGTCGCATTAGATCCTAGGAATGCATATTTTAGAGAATCCGGCAACGGTTTTAGTTCGAGTGTTGGAGGACACTCAATGGATGGTAAGGCTGGTTCATGTGCAAGAGGCGGTAAAGCCTCTAATTTAGGTTTCCATGGAAGTGCATTGGTCGTGTTTACTGATTCCAATAAAGTATTTACATCTTCAATATTTGTGTCAATGTTGAAATCATTAAAATTGAAATGCGATAGGCATGCTTCCAAAGCTTCCTTAGTCAACATAAAAGGCACTGCCTCTTCGACTAATTCGTCTATTAAGTCTATGGCATAGTAGTCTGCCTCTTCATCCCCTCTATATGGTTGATTAGATGCATTGAAGACGTTAAGACGCACTGTCATATTACCAAAGGTTATATCCATCACACCAGTCCTACAGTTAATAATCGAATTAGCCGTGGCTAGGAACGGGCGTCCTAGAATGACCGGAACGTGTTTGCTAGCATCTAAGACTGGTTCGGTGTCTAGCACGATAAAATCGACCGGATAATAGCATCTATCAACTTTCACCAATACATCTTCTACTACCCCTCGTGGAACTTTAATTGACCTATCAGCTAATTGCAAGGTGGCCGCAGTCGGTTTTAGTTCACCTAAACCTAAATGTTCATATACTGAATAGGGTAGCAAATTCACACTAGCACCTAAATCAAGAAGAGCCCGGTGAATGTATTTATCACCGATGTGACAAGCGATGGTTGGAGTACCGGGATCCTTGTATTTTAGAGTGTTATTATTAAACATGGAGCTAACCTTTTCCGTTAGGAACACTTTCTTAGATAAATGGTTTCTAGACTTTCTCTTCTGAGTGCATAGATCCTTTAAGAACTTAGCATACGGGGGTATCTGTTTAATCGCATCTAGTAGTGGAATATTGATTTTTACTTCTTTAAATATTTCAAGAATATCTTCCGGTTTCGTGCTTTTTCTAGTGAAGTGAGCCGGGGCTTCCCCGCTCGGTGGGAATGGCATCCTAGGCACATAGTCGGACGGATTCGCTGCTTTAGATGTTTTATTAGACAATAGAGGATTAGCGTCTTTTGAAACTGGAGTTATATTCCCTTCCTTTTCACCTTTTTCTTTTTCTTTACCCTTATCCTTTCTCGTTTCAGGAGGAGGTACGACCTCCTGAGGACGTTCAGTTGTCCTAGTCGACACTGCGTTAACTTGATCACTCGTCGAACTCACCTCATATTGTCCCTTAGGGTTTTAGACTGGTTGACTTGGTAGCTTTCCCTCATTACGATGATTTAAGGTATTAGCAAGTTGTCCCATCTGAGATTCCAATTTAGCTATTGATTGCGTATGAGAGTTAACAAGTTGCGACTGTGATTGTGATTGAGCTTCTAGGTTTTTTAATGACGCCAACACGCTCTCCTCGAAAGTTTTATCCCTAGGAGGGTTAGTGCAGAAAGGAGGCTGTTGGTATTGATTTTTTTGATTCTGAGGCTGCTTATGCTGACTAGATTGTGGCCTATACGCATTAGAAAAATTCGTCGTATCGGGTTTCGAATACGATTTCTCACTATTAGAGTTCCATGAAAGGTTCGGGTGAGATCCCCATGTCGAGTCCGGTTTATAACCCGCGGGGTTATAATTGGGTCGTTGGAACTGTTGGACAGCATTTCTATGTTGTTCCACAAATTCCGGGAACTGGGACGCGGACTGACATGCTAGTGTCGAATGCGACGAATCTGAGCATAACTGGCATACTTCAGCAGAAGGAGATGGGCCTTGCATGCGGCCCATCATCATAAGTTGGTCCATTTTTCTATTTAATTCTTGGATTTCATATGAATGATTAGACTCAACTTTAGTCTCTCTCTTTGGGTGAGGTAGAAGGTGTCCCTCAGGTCGTACGGATACTTCTTGGTGCATAGAGTTTTCACTTAATGTTTCAAATATCTTCCATGCTTCATCGGCACTCTTGTGGAGGAACGTCCCTGCACAAATAGCGTCGACGGTATTTCGAACGGTAGGAATTAATCCTTCATAGAAGACTTGCACCAGCTGCCATTTAGGTATCTGGTGATGAGGGCAAGAACGTAAGAGTTCTTTAAACTGTTCCCATGTATCGTAAAGTGTTTCCCCATCTTGCATTGTAAAATTGGTTATTGACTTTCTAATCTGGTTCGTTCTAGTTATTGGGAAAAATTTTTGTAGGAACGCAGTTTGCAACTCATCCCATGTTCTTATTGAATTTGGCTCCAAAGATTGGAGCCAGTACTTTGCTTTGTCTTTAAGTGAAAACGGGAATAGACGCATTTTTAACTCATCATCTGTTAAGTTCTGAATCTTTAAAGTCGCACAGATACCCTGAAATTTGCCTAAATGATTATAAGGGTCTTCCTTAACACGTCCGTGGAATGACGGCAGGAGCGCAATAGTTGATGATTTGATTTCAAAATGGACTACCGTCACTTCCGGTAAGGCAATACACGACGGTGGTGTATAGGCAGTAGGAGTAAAATAGTCCTTCAACGGTGGTGGTGGGGGTATGTTAAGATTATCCCCATTATTCTGATTATTTCCATTATTCCTATTATGTCCAAAATCAGCCATTGGAATTGGTTCGATTTTTATTGTTTTAGTTTTTCTTAAACGGTTAAGGGTACTACGGATTTCCGATTCAAACGAAGATGACGGTTCCGGTGTGGACTCGTCGTCTAACATCAACCGAGCTCTTGGAGCTTGTGTTGATGTCCTAAGGCCTCTAAGTGTGCGTTCAAGTTCGAGATTAAGCGGATTCAATTTAGGTTTAGTTGAACGAGTACCATACATAATCTAAGGACTGACTCAATTAAAGCAAAAATATGCTACGCTAATAACCAAGCATACAAGCACACAAGACTAATGTGATGCATGAAATTATCCTGTGATGCAATGACCGCGTAAAGCCCAGTGCCTCGGGTTTCCTAGCTAATGCAATGCTCAATCCACACCTACCCTAATGCAAGTATTGCGTCTCAGCGCCCTGACTTACAGTGGTTTGATGCGAAATTTAAATAACGGATTTACTTGATGATTTTTAATTGATTGCAATTTATTATATTTTCAGGTCCGCATAAGCTCCGTTGACGTGCACAGCTGCTCCACTCGATCTTGCTATAATTGACGACTCGAGATCTGTAAAAACAAGGATAATTTTAGCGACTCTAAAATAAAATTAAAAACAAAGGAAATAAAATAGACACTAATATTGACTAAGTAAGTAAATTATGATTCTAATAATTAACGGTAAAAATTATTTCAATCCCCGGCAACGGCGCCAAAAATTGATCTTGTCAAAATCAAGATATGAAAAGTGTACTTTACTTTTCTATAGATTTGTAGTAGGGAAAGTAAAGGTCGAACCCACAGAGATTGATGAATTGTTATCCTTTAATTACTAAAATCTAATCTATTTAATTATAAGAAAATCAGAATTTTGATTGATTTAGAATTTGATTGTCAGTACTAATTTAAACTATGAATTAAACTATGAAATTATGGAAATAGAATCTAGAATTAAATCTACGTAAATTTGTATGCTAAATTGAAAATTAATTTAAATATTAATAGATGAGATCTAGGATTACAAATCCACCACTAACTATGCATCGGGGGTCTATACTTCTTATTCTAAGTTTCATGTTTGGATAGTTATGATCTATCGTAGCTACAAGCCCAATAGTATCGTCAAGAAGATATTGTTAATTCAATCTAAGCATAACCCACTATGGTTCACATGAATTATCTACCTATAACTAGAGTGTAGCATAACTCATCTTTCCTAAGCATGAATTATAAAAGATGTAAACATCACAATCACATAAGCACCATTGTATGTAAATACTCCTATCAATCACAGAAATCAAGGACTATTGAGTTCAATAAGCATAAGGAAAAATCTAAGACAATAATAGATCCAAAATACTCTTGATTATTAACATTAAAAACTGATTATATATAAATAATCCACCAACATACAATCACTATCCCAAAACATAAAATCCTAGAGTAAAAAGACATAGAAAATCCCCCTTTTACATAGCTAGGGTTTCATTGAAACCCTAGATTAGGAGTTTAGTTGAACATGGTGGAAGAAAGCATGAAGATTGATTTGATGGAAGCCATTAGAGACCTTCAAACTTGCTCTTCTCCTCTCTCTTGCCTTCCCAAACTCTCTGAAAAGATGTGTAACCCTAAAAACTTATAAAAACTAAATATATATAGAGTTTACAAGGAGTTTTTGAAAGCTTTCCTATCCCGAAACTAACTAAAACAGCTATTGTTTCCAATCCGGACGTCATTAAGCAGTTTCGTTTGCACAGGGCTCTTCAGTATAGCAGAATACGTAACTTTGATTTTTGTACTACTCGCGCGAGCGGGCCGCGCGAGCACGTAATTGGGCAGGTCGCGCGCGCGGGTCACGCGAGCGAAATCTGGGATCTCGCGCGAGCGGGCCGCTCGCGCGAAGGGCTTTTTCCATCTTATTTCTGCCTGCTTTTTCACCTTATTTAACTAGATCTCCTTGCTTTCTTTTATAACCTGACAGAAAATAGAAAATAAAGTAAAACTACATAAAAACAGGATAAAAACAGCTAACAAATGTGATTTAAGGTGTGTAATTAGGATTTGTTCTCTCCCGATCAATCGTTTCAACCTGCAAAGGCTCCAGATTCGCAATCTTAATGAAATGGCCGCAATCATGGCCTTCTGCTCGGGAGTTCAACACACCAAGGTTGCCACGTCGTTCCATTATGACCGACCGGCAACCTTGGTGGAGCTCTCGGAGAGAGTCGGAAAGTACATTGATACCGAAGAGTTCCTGAAGGCGAAGCGCGCCGGCCAGGCAGGAGACGAGTCCCCGAAGGCCAAGCGCAAGCGTGAAGGATTCGAGAAGGGCTCGGGAAAGAAGTCAAAACAAGATCAGAAGGATGCCCAGGGTCAGCCCCCGATTGCTTTCACACCCCTTTCCCGGCCTACACATGAAGTCATGGCCGTCGTAGAGGCGCAGAGGTTGCTTCAACAGCCAGCTAAACTCAGAGCCCCGCCCGGTAAGAGGAACCGGGACAAGTTCTGCCGCTACCACAGGGATCACGACCATGAAACGGAGGATTGCTTTAAATTGAAGATAGCAATAGAGAAGCTGATCAAGCAGGGACACCTCAAGGAGTTCGTCACAGCAGACAAACGACCCCGGCAGGACACCCGAGCTCCCGATCAGCCACCACCACTTGGCCACATCCACGTGATCTCCGGAGGAACTTCAGGCGGAGGTGATTCACAGTCGACACGGAAGAGGCATGCTTGGGCATCCCGAGCGGATGTCTGGCAGGTCCAATCCACCAGCTCCTCCCCAATCGACGTTCTAACATTCACATCCGACGACCTGCAGGGCATCCACTGCCCCCATGATGACCCGCTAGTAGTGACGCTTTCTATAGCCAACTATATGGTCAAGAGGGTCCTAGTGGACACAGGCAGCTCGTCCGACATTATGCTCATGTCGGCATTCGATCAGCTCGGGATCTCCAGGGATCGGCTCCGGGCGGTCGCTACACCCTTGGTTGGATTCAACGGCTCCAGCACACAACCGCTCGGGACAATCGAGCTTCTAGTTCTCATGGGGACCTACCCTCAGCAGGCCTCCGTGCTGACCAATTTCGTGATCGCAGAAGCCCCATCGGCCTACAATGTCATCCTTGGCAGGCCGACCCTCAACAAGGCCAGAGCAGTCGTCTCCACCTACAGCTTAACAGTGAAGTTCCCGACCCCTCAGGGACCCGGATGCTTGCGTGGAGATCAGACTACTGTTCGAAGTTGCTATGTCAGCTCTTTACGTTGGGGGGCAATCACTGAAACATTAAACGTTCAAGAGATGGACCCCCGGGACCGGAGCAACGCGGTAGGTCCGGTGGAAGAATTGGAAAGTGTAGTACTAAATCCCGAGTACCCTGACCGCACGGTCAGCATCGGCACCTTACTGAAGCCTGGCCTGAAGGAGAAACTGACCCAGTTCCTGAGGCAAAACTAGGACATTTTTGCATGGAGTCACGAGGATATGCCCGGGATTGATCCCCGGGTAATGTCCCATCGGCTCAATGTCAGTCCAGATTGCAGGCCGGTGAAGCAGAAAAGGAGGGGCATGACCCCCGAGAGACAGAAAGCAGTGAGTGAAGAGGTCGAGAAGCTCCTAAAAGCCCGTTCCATACGAGAAGTCCACTACCCCGACTGGTTAGCCAATGTGGTCCTTGTCAAAAAAAGCAGCGGGAAGTGGAGGATATGCGTGGACTTCACCGACCTCAACAAGGCTTGCCCCAAGGATTGCTATCCGCTGCCCAGGATAGACCTCCTTGTGGACTCAACGGTGGGTCACTCACTCCTCTCATTCATGGATGCTTACTCGGGGTACAACCAGATCAGCATGTACCCCGGGGACGAAGAGAAGACTGCGTTCATCACCGACCAGGGCACGTACTGCTACAAGGTGATGCCATTCGGTCTCAAGAATGCCGGGGCCACCTACAAACGCTTGGTCAACTAAATATTCAAAGACCTCATTGGAAAATCTATGGAGGTATATGTGGACGATCTGCTGGTCAAGAGTCGGGACGAGCTCGACCACCTTGAGCATCTGGCCGGGGCCTTCAGCATTTTGAGAAAATTCAGGATAAGGTTGAACCCGGCCAAATGCACCTTCGACGTCTCGTCCAGAAAATTTCTGGGCCACCTAGTCAGCAGACGGGGGATTAAGGCAAACCCCGAAAAGATCAAAGCCATCATCAACATGCGGTCGCCCAAATCAACAAAGGAGGTTCAGAGCTTAGCCGGACGGGTGGTCACATTAAACAGATTTGTCTCTCGAGCTATCGACCGGTGCCTGCCATTCTTCAAAATCCTCCGCAAGGCGTTCCAGTGGTCAGAAGAGTGCGAAGAGGCGTTCCAGGAACTCAAGAAGTACCTGGCTTTCCCTCCTCTACTCTCAACACCCATGCACGGGGAAGAATATTTCTATACTTGGCAGTGTCACTGTCAGTAGTTAGCTCGACACTTATTCGAGAAGAGCACGGGATACAGTTCCCAGTGTACTACACCAGCCGGGCGTTACAGGGCGCAGAGAGCAGATACTCCCGCATCGAAAAACTGGCGTTCGCCCTTATTACCTCGACCCGAAGGCTCCGCCCTTACTTTCAGGCCCATGTCATTGTGGTTCTCACAGATCAACGTCTCCGCAGAATCCTCAGTCGTCCAGACACGTCCGGGAGGCTCGTCAAGTGGGCCTTAGAGTTGGAAGAGTTTGAAGTGATCTACCGACCCCGGACAGCCATCAAGGGACAAGCCGTGGTAGACTTTTTGGTCGAGTTCACGTATCCAGAGGATCCGGTTGAAGAGTCCGAGCCACCGGCCTTACCGCCTGGGTTACACTCTGATATCCCTACCTGGGTACTACACGTGGACGATTCATCCAATCAGCAAGGCAGTGGGGCAGGAGTCATCTTAACTACCCCCGACGGCATCCAGCTCGAATATGCACTGAGATTTGGGTTCTGCACCTCCAACGAGGCCGAATACAAAGCCCTACTGGTTGGACTGCAATTGGCCCTATCTATGAGTGCACAACAAGTCCAGGGATACAGTGATTCCCAGTTCGTGGTCAACCAAGAGTACGAAGCACGGGAGGACAACATGGTTGCATACCTGGCCCTTGTCCGAGCGGTTTCCAAGAAGCTCCGAGGATTCTCCATCACATAGATACCCAGAGAAGAAAATACCAAGGCCGACCGGTTGGCTTGCCTCGCCTCATCTTCTGAGTCAGACTTGCCCGGGATACAGATAGAATATCTACCCGAGCCAAGTGTGATCAACTCAGAAGGCATGGAGGTAGACCCGGTCACCCTGGGACCCAGCTGGATGGACCCGCTCGTGACATTCTTGACAACAGGGACGCTACCAGACGACAAAGAAGAAGCCCGCCGGGTCAAATACCGGGCTGCCCGATACCATCTTCTTGACGGCATTCTCTACAAGAGGGGATTCACTATCCCGTACCTCCGCTGTGTTCACCCCGCACAGGTCCCAGCGATACTGTTCAAAATCTATGAAGGAGTGTGAGGGAATCACATCGGAGGCCGGGCACTCTCCAGAATGGCCCTACTACAAGGTTACTACTGGCCAACCATGGCCCGAGATTCCCAAGAGTACGTCAGAAGATGTGACAAGTGTCAAAGATACTCTCCCATGATCAACCGACCAGGAGAGCTCCAGACACCAATCCACAGCCCCTGGCCGTTCGCCTAGTGGGGAATCGACATTGTCGGTCCCCTGCCAATGGGAAAAGGACAGGTCAAGTTCGTCATCATCGCTGTTGACTACTTCACCAAATGGGCAGAGGCCGAGCCCTTGGCGACAATAACCGAACGAAAAATGGAGAACTTTGTGGAAAGGAATATTCTTAGTAGGTTCGGCATTCCCATGGTCCTGGTCAGCGATAACGGCAGGCAGTTTGACACCCCTATATTCAGACAGTTCTGCTCGGGCTACGGGATACTAAATCATTACTCCTCCCCCGAGCACCCACAAGCCAACGGTCAAGCCGAGGTAACCAACCACACAATCTTACAGTCAATCAAGACAAGGCTTGAAGGCGCCAAAGGGCTGTGGGCTGAAGAGCTACCAACCCTCCTATGGGCCTACCGCACTACACCCCGAGCGGCAACAGGCGAAACCCCGTTCTCTTTAACCTACGGATTTGAGGCGGTGGTCCCCACAGAGCTCGGGTTGCCCACATATAGGGTGGCCAACTTCAGTGCGCCGGATAACGAAGAAGCCCTCTGGTCAGAACTGGATCTGGTGGAGGAAAAAAGATACCAAGCCTATCTGAAGGTGGCAGCCTACAAGCAAAAGGTCTCGCGGTATTACAATAGCAAGGTGAAGCACCGCAGTTTTCAAGTTGGAGACCTCGTCCTCAAAGCAGTAAACCAGTCTACCCGGATCCCGAGCCATGGAAAATTGGGAGCAAACTGGGAAGGCCCATAAATAGTAACCCGGGTCACCTGACCGGGAACCTACTGGCTACAAAGCATGGACGGGCACGATCTCTCTCATCCTTGGAACGTGCAACACCTCCGCAAGTATTATTAGTAGCATTGAGGCACGAGAATTTAGTACTGGTAGAGAGATTTCTTTTTGTAGTTCTGATTGAGCAATAGCAATAAATTTTTTTTTTAATAAAATTGGAAAGTTTATTTTGCAAAATTACTCCTGTCGGTACACCGTGTAATGCAGAAAAGACCTCAGGCCTAACCCCGGGGCATCAAAGACCTTGGCTAATAACCAATGCACAAAAAGACCTCAGGCTCCGAACCCAGGCACCTAAAAGACCTCGGGCTCCGAACCCAGGCACTAAGAAGACCTCGGGCTCCGAACCCAGGCACAAAAGGACCCTGCAACCACCCATGTTCCAGTTCGGTTTCTTATGGTCGCTCCTCAACACGCCCCCTCCTTCACAGGACGCTCGGGAGGCAAGAGGATACTAGACCTAAACAGGAAATTACTTGAGGCTTCGCTTAGGTCCAGCCGACGACGGGGGCAAACCCCTAGGCGGCCGACGATGGCAAGCTCCAAAGGACCCTGCAACCACCCATGTTCCAGGTCGGTTTCCTACGGCTACTAACTCCCACACTCTCGCCTTAGCAAAATGCTTGGGGGGGCAGGGGAATATTAGGCCAAAACAGAAAATCACACCGGTCACTAAAAGAACTTGGAAAAATTCCTAAGTACTTACAGTGATCAGAGATAATATCCCGGACGGTAAAACAAGATACACCTATGATACACCGGGACATCCCGGACGGTAATACAGGGTATTCCTATAATACACCGGGCGATCTCGGACGCTAAACAGGACAAGTTCCTACGGCAGACCGGGAAGTTACCTTTTAAACAGGTCAGAAAGACTAGGTGTTCTACTGGTTACGGTCCTAAAACATTTGCTAAGGCAGGTGTTAGGTCGGCCAAAAACTGAGCGGATACTAGCAATTAAAATAGGCACAGTACAAAAAAAAACAGTTAATGGAAAGTTTGACCTCGAGGGCCTTTTCATTAATTAAAATAAAAACTGTACAAAGCCTGGGGGCAATTGTAGTAGCCTCCCCAGACAGAAAAAAACTACAACAAAAAAAAAACTAATCTACCACCACCATCTCTCCCTCCTCCGTAGCTTGCTCATCAACTGAGGGGTCCCCGGCCGGTGCAGCTTCAGCAGCGACCTCGGAGTCAGCCTGGTCTTCCTTCCAGTAACTGGACTCCGCCCAGGAATAACCGGACAAGTCCCAGTCAGGATGGTCAGCAGCAACCCGCTTCGTTAGGTCAGCATAGCCCGTCAGGAACCTAGCCTCTAATTCCTCCTCAGCTTCCTTGGCTTCAGCCTCCCGAGCAGTAATGAGCTTCGAGAGTGTGGCCGTCATAGCTGCAAGATCCTTCTCGGCATAGATCCTCCCGGCCTCTGCGGCTGCAGCTTTAGTCTCTACAACCTGCTCAACGGCGATCCTCCCAGCCTCCGCTGCTGCAGCCTTAGCCTCCGCAACCTTCCGGGCGGCCTGCTCGGTTGACAGAGTATCACAGACCTCCCCAAGCTCCAAGGCGGTTGCTCGGGATTTTTCTTCTTCCACAGTGAGGGAAAACTTCGCTGGACCCTGACCAGGCCAATTACTCCCTGACACGTGGCAATACCCATACCCGAGCTCCTACCTATTCCGGTCGGTTATTCCGTCGAGTGGTCTGGGGTGTGGGCCCCATCCCGAGCAGCGTTCCCGGAGGACATCCGGACGATTTCCAAAAAGCTACTGATTTTTGAATCCTCACCCGACGGTGCATCCAGTCAGTTCCGAAAATGGGGGGCAGCTGATATGTCCAAAATAATCTAGCCATGAAGACAGTGCCACGTCACCAAGAGGTGCCGGTTATTCCAGTAAGGGCGCCCACCATGGGGCCAAGCATTCCCGAGGTGTTCATTCAGACCACGCGGTTCGTACCAACAGGCCGGGTATGAAGGTCGCGGCGTCCCGCGATCCCGACCTATCCAGCAGTTTCCTAAACCAGCTGCAAGACTGCGAAAGGGGATGTGACAGTTTCCTAAATCACTTAGGAAACTCTCCTAAAATTATGCCAATCAAGTGTAATTCGATTATGTTTCCTAATCCTATTAACTTACCATGTAAGGGTGGACTCTTGCATCTATAAAAGAGCCCACCTACCCTGTTTACAGGGATCCCGATTTCGATTTGAAAATAATTCTCTAGCTAACAAGCATTCAACAGAGAACTCACCATCAATACGCATATACCCGGCCGGTATTACTGGTGGTGCCGCCCATCTTTGTTGGCTCAACAAGCCCGCTGGTGATCTGCTAGTGAGAGCGCACAGACGCAACTATGGACGTAGGTCACCTCGTTAACGGGACCGAACTACATACAAACTGTTCTTGTCTTATTTTTTCTCTAAACCTTTCTTACCAGTTTTAGGCATCATCAGGTGGTGAGGCTAAATTTGGTACAAGTGAAATGGAAATAGAGGATGAATTGACGCACCTGGTGTTGGAAGATATCTTCATCCATCAGCAAATCTTCTTAACATCATGTTGCCAACCATCAAAGCATCCTCAAACACAATGGACATAAAAATTTGAACTGGGTCAGGCTAAGGGTGTGTTTGATAAAACTGAAAATTAAGTGCTGAAAATTAAGTGCTGAATTTTAAGTGCTGAAAACTTTAAGATGCTGAATTTCCAGTATTGCAAATAATGTTTTAAGTGCTGAAAATTAAGTGCTGAATATAATTAGACTATTTGATAATACTAATATGAAAACACTGAAATCTTGAAAGATTACAATTTTATCCCTGATTGCTCATCATTTATTTAGATAACATGCAAAAAAACAAATAAACATGTTTCTACTGATAATAAAATCTAAAATATGCTCAACTTTGACTGTTTAACAACACATTCTTTCTATCAAAAAAAGAAAAACAACACATTTATAATCTGTTCACGCAAGGTTACAGAACATTGTACTAAGGGTTACAAGCATTGTACCATATTTTTGTTGCATGATACAACCAAGTGATTTGGTCATTTCTTAAAACAATTCTCCCCAATACACAGTCAAACAAACCCTGCAACTCAAATCCACAACAAAAACTCGTGTCTATACATGTGTACATATTTTTTTTGAAACAAAACTTTACAAATAATCAATCACCAACCAAATCAACTATGTGGGACCCCAAAGGATATTTATCTCTTTCAAGCATTTTGACAAACACCATGACTGCACACCTAGTAATCATGAAGAAACTCCAGCCCCAAGTAATACACGACCCAGTCCAGAGTACAAATACAAACATACAAGCAAAGCCATAGTGCCCTTGCCAATCAAAACGATTAACAAATCAAGCAATCTTCAACTGTTTTTATGGGGAGAAGGAGGAATAAAAGCTCCGCCATCGCCGCCGTCGACCACCGCCCGTCATCGATTGCACATCTAATCCTCCCTCTTTCCTTGCTTTTTGGTTTCTATTTCTCAGCGACAGATGGATTTGCTTTTCATACACAAGTCAAAAGCATTATAGGAGGTTAATTTTGTAATTATATGGTGAAATACAAGGGTATGTTGGTCAACAATCAAAATTTTTTAAAACCCAAAATCGTTGAGCATGTTCTTTGATTCTATTCAGTAGCTTTTTTTTTTTCCTTAAACTATTCAGCAGCTTTTTGGGTGAATTTTCAGCGAAATGAACCTTAACAAACACACTGAAAATAAATAAGTGCTGAATATTTTCATTTTCAGCACTTATTTGGGTTATCAAACACACCCTAAATGTCTAATTCCAACATCATCAAATTAAAAATCAATTGATACAGATTCAGTGAAAGGAAACCCAAATTACATTCTTGATCAGAGGCCCAGAAGTACATCATCACCATAATCAACAAAAAGCAAACGAAGTTCATGAGAGAGAGAACCCCAATTCTGATATCCACATTAAACTAAGCTTTACATGAATTACAGAAAAGCCAAAAACCCATCAAGGTCGACAGCACATGCATTATCACTAACTTTAACATACATATATATACACATACACACATACACACACATACATAATGACAGAATCTAGAGCGAGAAGAGGCTCAATTGAGTCTAGAGAGGAACGTGTTAGAGATAGATACCTGAAAGGGATTACCATAGGAGGCAGGCAGGCAGGCAGACGGTCCTTAGAAGCGGTGATGGTGCAGCGATGATGGTGGTACCGACCGGTAGTGATGTTCGTAGTGGTGGAGAGGTCGATTGTTTGGTACTGGTGTGGAAGAAGAGGAAAAAGGGCATCTAAATTTCTTCAGAATGTGGAAGAGATACTCTGTGATAATGTACACCGTGCGGTACTGGGCGTTTCAATTTCTAGAGGGTGTGGAATAGGCAGATTCATGTTTGGGAACCAAGAGAGAGAGAGAGAGAGAGAGAGAGAGAGAGAGAGAAGGAAAAGAAGGGAAGAGTCAGAGAGAGAATGAATTAAGCTAGGAGTGCCACGTTGGATTTTTTTACTGTATAGAGAGAAGGTGATGTGGATTGGCTTGAAGTTGTTTTGCTTTTGTATTTATATATATATATATATTATAGATATGTGACTATTTTTTGTGTCACACACAAATTCGACACAAAATCCGTCACAATAACTTTTTTGTGACGGAATTTGACTGACACAAACTTTTTGTGACGCCCTTAACTTGTGTCAGGTACAAATCCGTCATAGAACGTGCAATTCCGTCACAAAAAGTATTTGTGACGGGATTGCACCTTTTTTGTGACGGATTTTTTCCGCCACAAAAAACATATTTTTTTTGTAGTTGGTTGAGCTTAATTTTTCATTAGTTAAGAGTAAATTATAAAAACTCGCAATGAAACTTTTAAGGAGATAAGTAGTTACTTGCGATCTAATGGCAATTTGGCGGCTTGTACTTAGTCTAGAGTTTGAATTCCATGCTGGAAATCATTAAAAATTATTGCTAGGCCATTAGATGGATTTTCAATAATATCTTTGGTCGACTAAGTCAAACTATGGCTTAATTGACTTGAGAGATTGCTGTGAACTTTGGAACTTGTCTAAGCCGATCACGTCGAGACATAGATTGCCACTTTTGATTGCCTACTCCTACCCTTTGTTGAGTAAACACAAAAATACAAAATTTTATTTGCTAGCTAAACCTCAAATACTATTGCATGTTGACGAAAAACACAAAATTATACTATCTCATGCTCTTTTGGATATAAAGTTAAATACTCAATAGGCAAACCACATGGTCTCGTGAGTTATTTTTTGTATGTTTTTTGGCAAAAAAAAATGTATACGACGTCGTTTCTATTCCTTATAGATATGGGTGCCATTTGGAATAAAAATTTTGATTTCGATTTCGATCCAAAAAATTCTGATTTTTGGCAACTAAATATGCATTCCGAATTTCGAAAATTCCGAAAAAAAAAATTTGGATTGAAATCGGAATTGTTTTTAGAATTTCGAAAATTCTGAAATATTCTGAAATTATAATCTCCGAAGCTTTTCCGAAAATTTTCCGACATAATTTGAAAATTATGAAATTTTTGAAATTTCAACTTTGCTAGAGGTGTTCATGTAATACCTGTAATTTCTCTACGTTCAATAATATGAGTTTTATGAATTTCTATATCTGTTCTATTATTATATTATTATTTTATTTGTGTGACTGTATCAGTATAATGTAATTACTAATTAGACTATAAGCACTGCACCGGCTCGACCATAATAAGACTTAACTTAGTCCCGTACTCGGACCCGGATATTAGAAATAATACCCAGTTGCACGTAAATCAAGACTGACATGCATATCGATGACTTGTGCATGTAAACCGAGGAAATGACACATAATCCGAGGTGGGCCCCACATGGTCGGCCACATGGAAGCTCCATGCACCACCCCTACACATGTCACCACCCCATGTGACACTTGTCCACCTCTAGGACACTTGTCCTTGCATGAATACATGCTTACATGCAATATGACCCTTGCCACCACCCAACCTTCTATATAAACTCCCATGCACATGTATTGTGCTCTTTGGACTCGTTATAATCTGAATATTTAGAGAGGGATGTAGGAGATTAGACATATAAGAAGCTAGAAGAATAGTTAGGAAGAAAAACCAAGCATTCATCTCCTTTTTCCTTGTACACCCTTTACATGCAAACACATATACACACCCCATACACTTATATATGCCACCATGGGGACTTAGAATCTGTAATAAGAAGTCTTAGAAGACCTACAAAGAATCCCACAAGTCAAGAAGTAATGAAGAAGGAGAAGAACAAGGAACATCCACCATTGAAGTTGAATTCAAGCTTCCTTAAGCTCAAATCCAAAGTCCAAGCTCAATTTCAAGTTTAGGTGAGTTTACTAACTTACTTTAGAACATATATAGTATGTAGTAATGTTTAATAATAGCTTGATGTTGCTATTTTGAGGATTCCATGCCATGCAAGACAAATCCTTAAATCTGAGAAATTGAAATTTTTAGCAGAACATAATTTAGTAAAATGAACGTTTGGAGTAGCTCAAAATCTAAATTAGGCTAGATTTTGTTTGTGGAGAAAAATAACTCATTTATCTATAAATAACTCTTTATAGCTCAGTCTAAAAATCACTCCTTCATAAGAAATTACTCCTTCGTAAGTGAAATGCATAGTGAAATACATGTCGAAAGCAGTGTTATAAATCTGAGGTGTCTCTTAGCTCCAAACCTTTACCAAAAGCAACTGTATAACTACAATCACACACTAAACATACACACACACGGAAACTAGAGAGAGAAGCAAAGGGAGAGCGAAGAGAACAATGGAGGGGTCCATATCCGTTACTTTGGTACTGTATTTGCTTCTTTTTCACTTCCATCTAATCAGTGTTTTTACCTGAAAATTTTGTTCCGTTGTGATATTTCTTCTCTCTGTAGTATTTTCTTTTCTAACCCTTTTCTGAGTGATTTAACTTTTTCTATTTGTTTGTTTTCTCTCTCTTGAAATTGGGTTTTTCAGGAGAGGTGGTTCTTCTGGGTTCTCAGAGCTGTTCACTGATGAGGTATTTCCCAGATCTGAAGTACATTGCTTTGAAACCTACGTCAATTAATTCTCTTATGCATGTGTAATTTGTACTCTTTGTAGAGGATTTTTCAGTTGTTTTATTCTCAGATCTTGTGGGAATTCGTTGTTTTTCTCAGATTGTTTGTTCAATTTGGGGTGTGCATTTCTGTATGAGTTTGCACCCTTAGCTTATTTCTAAGTTTTTCCTTTCTTGTTTTGTTTTTGTTTTTATTCTACTGAGGAAATATGGCGAATTGAAGTGCATTGAGTATGATTTTTTAAGTGTGTTCTTTGTGTTTCCAGTTCTCTTTCAGTGAGAATCTTTCTTGTGCTTGGGTTATTAATCTATATTATGCAATGCCATGGCAATGGCCAAAACGTTAATGTCTGTTTAGTGGGTTGTCTTCAAAATTGTCAAATGGTGAACGATAAATTGGGGATAACTGATTTAGTTGCCTATTTTTCCATTCATTTACTCCTGCTTCGCAATTGTGACTAAAGACTGCTTATGTGATTAGATCTGAGTTCGACGCGAAGAGTGCTGATTTGTACTGGAGGAAAGATGTAGCAGATGATTACAGATGATGTGTTTCAATTTTGTGGCTCTTTATCTTCTTCTTTTCACGGAATATTTTGTTGGTACTGGTTATTTGTGACTAATTGTAGGTTTTGTGGATTGATAGATGTTTGTTCTTATGATCATATATTCCAGGTGGATTTATTTTTATTTTTATTTTTCCAGATTTTAATGAATGGTTGCTGCTCACTGATGTTTGTCTCTTTCATTTCTCAACTTAGAAGTGTTCATTTTGACGCAAGCTTTCTGATCACTGCAGGGCCAAGTTCAGGTTTTGCTGTTTCTGACAGGAATTTGGAATGGATAGATCTCCAGGAAAATGGATCAAGACTGTTCTTTTCGGAAAGAAATCGTCCAAAACTAGTTTTTCAAAAGTAAGCTTTAGTAAACTATTCATGCCCTTAGCTTTAATTTTTGTTTTTTCTTTTTTATGAATTTGGTATGGCTCTCTCTCATCAGACCATTTTGTAATAGCATCGGAATGGTATGGTGCTTGTAACCTTTTGTAATCGATAGAGGTTTCGGTTTATTTGTTACTGGGTTAATCGTTGTGTTATTAGTTCATGCCTGGTTTATACTTGCATTAAGCACGAATTTTGAACCCCAGTGCAAATGATTATGGTTTAAAGGTTTTTTCCGTGTGCAATACTTGCATCAGCTGTCGTATTTCTGATGATCCAAAGCATCTGTTATTCGCTACAAGCTTCCTTACTGTATCTTTCAATTTTTTGACTTCTAATGCCTGGTTTAATTTGCTACTTGGCAATGGCTCTAACTATGTTGGCATATTCGTTTTATGTAGAGAGCTTCCAAACATTTTGAGCATCTATATTGCATGAAACTTGTGTTAAATTGTTATTGTTCATTTTAAATACGGTAAATGTTTTTTTTTTTGGTTTTTTTTTGTTTTTTAATATGCATACAGTATTTACATATGTACTGTTATTATTTTTTTTGTCAAAACAGTGAATCTTACACTTCACGATTCGATAGATTCACGATTTATAATTTTGGCAACACGATTCACTATCTGACAAGTTGACAACCATCCTAGAATATCATGACTGCTAACGGTTGTAACTTGTAACTTCTGATCTGTGATATCATATCACGTCACGTGCAGAACTCCACTGCTGAGAAAAAGGCATCTGCTGCAGCTAAGGCAGTGTCTGGCAATTTAGCTGTAGATTGTCCTGCAACCTCAGATCTGCCTCCTCATAGCACTAACATACGCAGAGAAAATCCAGAGGACCAAAATGGTACAAGAGCGCCCTTACCATGCGATGCAGCGGTTTCATTTCCTGGAATGCAAGGAGGAGATACAGAAGCTTCTGCAGGGTTGATCTCAGCAAACAATGCTGAGATAACCGAGCTAGAGCAAGCTTCTACAAAAGCACAGGCCGTTTTTCGGGGTTTCTTGGTAATATTCCTTAGTGACTAACCTACATAGTGTCATGGAGAAGTATATGTCTTAAAAGTAGTGAGGGTGGTTTTTATTTACTTTCTTATCACACTTCTGAGATATCTAACAAAATCTTTTGCAATAACTGTTAGCTGGGAACTTTTTCTTGCTTGTCGGAAAAGTTCTATGATGATTGTGATTATTCGTTTTGAATGTTGGCCAATATTATAATAAACATGTTCACGTGACAAGTCACAAAGTATCAAAGTGGTATTGGCCGCGACATTTACAATAAGCATATGTGTCTATATATATGTATATATCTAACTTCGTATATGTACAAACACAGACAGGTGCACACATGTATGCATGTAAGTATAAGTGCAAATTCCTTCTTTCGTGGAAGGAGTTGGGGTAGGTTTACTGCAGTCATGTCCATACTGTTGCCACTTGGCAGTGTGTATTCTCTTGTTTCAAACATGTCTTCATTAGCAATTCAAGAATTGGAAAAATAATTTCATTTCATTCCATTTGGCTTTCTAGCTCGAGTACACTAGTAAGTGTTTTATGTGTATGCAATGTTTTACTTGCATTGACTATGAATTAGTCGTCGTGATCTAATGGTGGTGTAGTATAACTAGTGTTTTGACTTCTTTATTTTGGAACCAAATGTAGATCTCAGAGATCTTCGTCCTCATAGGAATATCTATATTTATTTTTTTCTTTTAATCACGCAATATCCAATTTAATGTGAATGAAACTATATTTGAAGGCTCGCCGAGCATTTAGGGCTCTCAAGGGCATCATAAAGCTGCAAGCACTTGTTCGTGGGCACTTGGTTAGAAGACAGGCTGTGGCTACTTTGCGTTGCATGCAAGCAATTGTCAAGTTTCAGGCACTGATTCGTGGTAGAAAGGTCAGACTTTCTGATACTGGGTGTGAAGTGCAATCCAAGAGGACCTCTGATAACTCTCTTTTCTAACTGTGCTTTTCTATTTTTTATTTTTTATTTTTTTAAAACGGAAGATTGTTCTTTTTAATTTGAACTGCAAATAATTTTTTCCAAGTACTTTCTGGTGCAATTTATACCTCATTTTTCCGCGACAAGTAGTTGAAATGTAGAAGAGCAAATGTAGCAATACTAGTGATTACTATAAATATCATATGGTTCTCTTTTGTTGGACTAGCTAGACATTTCCTTTTTATTGTTTTGTTCTTTCTCTGGCCCTATTTTTATGGCATGATAGTGTGATACAAGAGATCTCAAAGTGGGGATAAAACAAAGAAGAGAGAGGGAGAGAGAATGAGAGAAGGAAAGAGAGATCTGAAATCACTAATTCTCGAAGTGTCCAAAAGAAATGAAACAAATGTAATTGAATATTTAAAAGGGCAGTTACCTTGTGGTAGTCATGCTTATGCAGGGTGCTTGACAGACTTGAATCCGTGATCTTCTCATCCCGAACTTTTATAATTGCACTAAACAATGGTCCTTAGCCAAGTAATCAAGGAAATAAAGTAAAAACTCCTGAAATTACTCCTACAATCCGTCCCAGAGTCACTGCATTAGTCATTGGATACTCTACCTTGCTCGTATGCCTGACATAGGTTTGAAAGGGCACGTGGGCTCTTTTGCCTTCCCCATCAATTTTGTGTCTTTAATCAAATCATATTACAATTTGCTGAAAAAATTTTATCTCTGAAATCTCTTCTTACACTTAAATTGATTCTACCTGAACCTCTCACTCAATCATTTCAAGCTCTAGCCATCTTTTGCCCTGATCAATCTCACATCTTAAATTTAGATACATGCACCTATTTGACGGAATCTGAAAAACATATCGGTTTCCACAGAAGAGCCTTCTCACAAATTAGAAGCTGTGACTGAGAAGAAACTCCCTAGCTTCCCTGTTCCAGATGTTTCTGAGCAGGAGAAGGGTGATACTTTGGAGACAATTAGCGATCAAATGGTCGCGGTGCCAAAAGAATCTATGGTAAAAACACCTCCAAAGCCACTTGAAATGAACCATGATGATCAACCTAGTGTGGAGCAATACCCTTTGGGAAATGGAGGGACGATTGAGAGAAGTCCCATAATAGATGAGGACTTAAGCCCCAAGGAAGATGAAACTAGCAAGGAGAATGAGAGAACTAGGAGGAGATCTTTCCCAGCCAAACAGGAATATCCCGAGAATGTTTCACAGAACACTCCAACCTTGCCAAGCTATATGGTGGCAACAGAATCTGCAAAGGCAAAACTTAGGGCACAGTGCTCTCCGAGGTTTGGTCAAGATGAGGTTGAAAATGGTTCCACCAGACGGCATTCTCTACCTTCCAACACTAATGGAAAACTGAACTCACAGTCACCTCGGATGCCGAAACCTATACAAGCAAATGGCAAAGGTGGAAGTAGAAGTGACAGGTCCCTATTATCTTCTAGAGATGGTAAGGGTAGGAACGTAAAAGTGCATTCTACTTTTTTCTCTGTTTTCATTATGTGATACTGATACTCTCTGTAGTCATAGTCTGGTTAGGATCTACGCATGGAAATTAAAAATGTACATCAATAGACACGAACACGACATGGAAAATTTTTAGTAAAGATTCCGAAACAGTGAACACGTGGAAACACTGAGCATATGTACCCTATATGTAGGAAAAAATTTACTTAATTATCTAACTTTCTATCCTGAGTATTACATTAAGTGGAAGATGAGGCTCAAAAAATAGTACTGAAAAAATAATCAATTTGGTAGAAATATTACCTAGTGATCTCACTATGTTTTTTTTGTATGTTATACCCGCATAATGTAGAAGATAATGTATTGCATAAGTGGTTAGTGATGATCCTGTGTGTTGCACTGTTGCGAATATTTTATATTTGGTTGAGAGTTGTGAAATTTTCTGACAGTGTTACTTTAAAGGACATCACTGTTTTTCATTGCACTTCTGTGTTACACCTGAAGTTCTGGTTGAGTTAAATCATGGAGGAAAAGTTTTCGTGATAATATAAGCTGAGAAGTTTTCGTGAAAAGTTTATTACGGTCTCCTTTTTTCTAATTGTAATGTTGGGTAATTTTTTTTTAAAACCTTATGCGGAAGAAGTTTTCTCAAGTCTGAATTGCTTAGATCCTGGAATTCCTATTAGCTTTTGTCTATGCCCCCGTCCCCCAAATCCCCAACCCCCTCCCACCCTACCCACCCACACACACACACCCCCCTACACCCGCACCACACCCACAGAGACGCACCCACCACTAGCACCACAACCACAACCACAAACCAATGACTATATATTTTCATTTACACTTGGATAGGGTTATGGTTTTAATTGATATGGTTTTGTAGTTAACCTTGTCGCTAATAAAATGTGCTCCATGCAGGGTGGAGGAGGTGAGAGCTGCAATCTGGCTATGAGAAGTAATGGAGGTAAAAATAACTGCTTGGCTAGAGTGCATTTGTTTCTTGATAGGCAAAGTACGTTGTAAAACCCGGATTAGCACATGACAAATAACAGTTGTTTAATGTACCCTGTCGTTCGTCCTTGTTCTCGTTTCTATTTTGAGTGCTCCCAGGGAATGTATAGTTATTCTCTAGTCTTGGTAATTTTTTTTTTATAATTTATTTATGCATCGTTTGTGTCTGTTATTTATTTTCATTGTAAGATGTGATGAACCTCGAAAATACTTGATAAACAGTATCACACTAGAAGTTGCCTTTTCAACTTGTTAATTTTTTCTTTACCTTCTGAATTCACCGTCTCTAGGTGCTTTGTGTGGTTGCTCAACAGAAGAACTGCCCAGTTCTCTGGTTGGTGACCACAATTCAAAATTACTACTTACCCATTTTATGGGTGACTTTCCCATCTCCCCCATTTATCTTACTATTTTAATGCAGCTGTCCTAACAATATTGCTGGAATTAAACTTATTTGATCCATTTGTAGTAGTAGATCTTATCACAACTTTGTTGTTTCTAACATGAATTTATTGGATGCTGTCCATTCATTACTTTTGCTAAACTTGGAGTTCTGAATGATTTGTGTGGTGGAACTGTGGGATCCAACTCTGTTCTGTTAATATTGCATTGCTGGGTAAAGCGGTTTCTCCACCTATGCTACCATTTTCAAACCTTGTACTAAGCTATCCAAGAAAAAAGACAACAAAAGCAGACAACACACAGTCATTTTAACCTGTTGTAAAGGGTTTGAATTGGGAGACAAGTTGTCTAGGAAATATCTCCACCTACCTAAGTTTCCTCTTAATCTGAAATGTTGCTGCTATCCGCCTATATGCGGCCTTGTGCTTCTCAGCCTCTTATTGTTTCTTAAAACTGATTTGATTCTGATGTTATATTGCGATGAAACTGTATTAACACTACAAGTTCTTACCGAGATGAAACTGGGGTGGACTGAAATCAATTTATTCAATTCTACCTTCAAAAAGGGCGATATGGGTCGTATTGCAGATTCTGTTACAGTTGAAACTTTAAAGTGATAACGGCAGAGACTACTAGACCTAACTGAGTAGTTAGCTACATGTGGATTGACCATTTTAGAGCGAACTTGTTCTGCTTTTGTATCAGGTTGTTAAATCAAAATTCCATACATGATCAGCCACGACATAGCATATTCATAACAAACAATTGAACAAGCGTGCATGGTCAATCTAACACTGCTAGTTCAAGAAAATCATCGCGCTTCTAACCCAAAAATGAGTCTCCACCCAGAAGCAAACTAAACCATGTGAACCAGGATTTATTTGTTTCTAAAGCTATGTAGCTCATACTTAGTGGGGATATTGTAGCTCCCAGGAAGCAAACTAGAAAATCTAGACTTATTTCCACCCAGAACATCGATAGAACTCATAAAAAAGATTCTTCAGATTTTATGATTCTTCATAGGCCCAAACATTATAAAACGTGCGTTTTTACCATTCGTCATGTACAAGACTACCGAAAAATCCGAATTAAGGGTCTTGGACAATTTGGAAATGTAAAAAGTAGGAACAACAAAACAAGAGAGATAGATTAGAGACTAAAACTACGAAACAAAGGATAGTCACTAAGTGGTGGCTGTGGCTGTGGCTGTGGCTGTTTTCTTGAAGTCTATCTTGTCGACCTTCACCTCTCCGTCAATGAGTTCATAAACGTAAACAACAACACGGAGGCCATCAATGTCCATGAGTACAAAACTCGGGTTCACATCATAGGTGATGCTGCTATAGGCACCGGTAGCTGATCCAGGGTTTATGACGACACCGCCCTCGTGTTTGTAGGCCTTGAACTGATGGGTGTGGCCACTAATGAGGATGTCCACGTCTAACTGTCGTTGGAGCATGGCCAGAGAGTCCAAGTCTCCCCATGGGACAACCTTCAGAAAATGAAGGCATAAAACCATGTTCAGTACTGGTGAGTTAGAATAGACAAAGAAAAGAAGATAAATGTTAATGAGGTATGTAATAACAATAAAAGTGAGGACTCAGAATCGACATGATATCATGTAAATGAGAAACCAGATCCTAGAACGAGTATGTAAATTTTGGAACAAACCGCACTTGCACATGAGAGAGAGAGAGAGAGAGAGAGAGAGAGAGAGAGTCCTTTGCCATTAATTCTTCTGGAAGAAACAAAAGATGTGAATGGAAATTCCTTTGTCCCGTTCATGAGAATATATCACAAACAGGAACACTAGTCAGTAATGACAGAGAATGTAATGGAATTAACATAAAATAAACTGAGATATGGCCAAGAATCTCCTAAAAAGTGGCATTCCAAGTATAACAAATTTTTTTAACCCCATAATCTGGGAAAAACATAAAATTGTCATGAGGAAAGTATGTATAGTCAGGTACTCCAAACATACCAACAAAAGAGTTCTCCAATATGCTTCCCACAATTTACTCAAAAATAGATGAAGGCATTGACAGAGAGAACCACCAACTCACCAAGTGACCTAATCCCAAACCCGCTATGGCTGATGAGTTATCTTACCCATCCCCAAAAATAAAGTTGTTTTTATCCGAAACCTTGACTACCATCATTACCTTGACTCAACAAAAAATCTAAAGCGCAGAAGAGATTATGTCCCGCAGTGAGGTCCAGTACCACAGTAATATCCAGTTATAAGATGGTATATGAGAGATGTGGACAAGGATTGGGATTGGAGAGGAGAGTACCAACAATAGTGAGTTATAGTACTACAATATAGGACCTGCTATATACACCTAAAGAGACACACACACACAAAAAAAAAAAAAAATAGATGACTTACAAAGCACCTATCAACTTCATGAGTTCAAGAAAAGTGAGGGTAGTCAGTCAAAACTGTTACCATGAAATCCTTAAGATGATAACATGCAACACATAAATGTACGAAATTACAGCTGGAGTATTGTATCATCTTTGGTCCACAAAGCTCATTCTTTTCCATTTTCCCTCTCCTCTCTAATTGTCTCTTTCCTTACAATATGATATGATCTTCCACTAATTATGAGGTCTACAGAGCTAAGAGAAGACCTATGAAAGGGATGCCAACAAGAACTCAAATTGACACAACCTTATCACAAACATTTGGGTTGACACCATAAATCTTCTTTATTCATTTAATTCTGTGTAGGACCATCACTCATTCAAACCACAAGCAGCAGTTGAAAAATAACCAATTACAATGACACCATTTTTGAGCTTAAACAATAAAAGCGCAATTAGTTTCTCAGCAGGACAGAAAACAAAAATTCCATCAGAAGAAAATTATTTTATCACATATGTACGGACAAATTACCTAACACTATGTTTGGGAGTTTAAAAAACGAGAGAAAGGAAGAGAAAAGGAGAGAAAGTACCTCACTTTCTTTCGCTTTTTCTCGTTTGGGAGTTTAAGTGAGGAGAGAAAATGAGAGAAAGGGAGAGAAAACTAATCCCCACTTTCTCTCAATTTCTCTCTCCAAATTGGGAAGAAAATGAGAAAAAAGAAAGTGGGGTTTAATGAATTTTTCTTAATACCCACAATACCCTTTATTTAATTCTTAACTAATTTTAATTCCATCTAAGTCCTAGGCTCCTAATACACTATATACGAGTATTCTCTTTCCTAACAAAGAAAAAAGCTCATCTACCAAGTAAATCTGGATGTTATTTGGTATGAATAGAAAATGAAAAGAAGAGATGTTAGAGGCTTCATTAGTTCAAGTCATTTATGGGTAGAATGGTAACTATATTTCTTTTCTCTTCTTTTCTTCTCAACTTCCAAACAAGAGGAAAGAAACTCATTTTCTATTCTCTCCTAAACTCCTGTTGAAGCTTGATATATATTGTTGAGCCCATTCTCTAACAGCTTAAGCTTTTGGAGTAGTTGGTAACTTAACATGGTATCAGAGCCTTGTTTGTGAGTGGTCCTGGGTTATATTCTCCATCCCCGCTTTATTGTGCGTATTTGCACTTTGTCATTTGTCTCCACAATGATGGAGTTTGGTTTGTTTGCTCTCCACGTGCAAGTCGGGGTTGCACGTGAGAGAGGGTGTTGAAGCTTGATATATATTGTTGAGCCCACTCTCTAACAGCTTAAACTTTTGGAGTAGTTGGTAACGTAACAACTCCCAAACAAAATGAAAGAAACTATCATCCTTTATCTTCTTTTCTTTTCTCTCCTCACTTTTGACTTTCTCTTCTTTTCTTTTCTCCCCCAAACTCCCAAACATAGCGTAAGTGTGTAATACTTCAACAAAAAAAAAACGTAAGTGTGTAATAAATTAATAACCATGATATTACCAATTATTGCGGACTAGGAAGCACCGACCCTTCTAAGAAAGTAACGTGTTGCGTGTTGTATCGTGTCCGACACACGGCAACTTTTCTTGGAGTGTTGAAGTGCAATTTTTTAAGGATTTTGTTATGTCAATGTGACAGTGTCGTGTCGTATCGGTGGCGGTGTGTCCGGCCGGGTTCATGCTTCATAGATTATGGAGAATTGAAAGCAAGACGCCTCGCCAAATTTTGAACTTTTCGCTGTATATAGGATGAAATACATGTTTAACATTCGTTAGAAATGGAGATGAATTAAACCTGATGGCCATGGCATAGCCCAAGCTTGAATTGTCCAATAGTAAGTGTTTTGGTCTCTGGATAACGGGAATCTTCATCATATTCCCCTCGAGTAATGTGCAAGCTGGAGCACAGGCTCTTCAAGTAGTCATGAACTTCCTGCTTATGGGAACACGTAATATATGAGCAATTAAGCAATAAAGTGTGCATATACTTGTAGCAAGTTACAAAGAGAAATGGTAATATAAGTGCAAGGGGATTCATTCTTCAATCTACAGGTTATATGGAGCATTCTTCTCCCTATCATATAGACAGCACGACTGATATCCAACACAGATCTAAACCGACTAAAAATGAGAAAAGGAGGAAACTAGTCACAAATTAGGCAAGTAGCTTAACAGTCACCATGTTTAGCAGGGACAGAATTGGGGCATTATGACAGCATATTAATCCTACGCAAGAGAAATCTGAAAACCACACTAGAGCAATTCAATATGACAGAAATAATTGGCTGTCATTTGCTGGAAAATATGTGGCAGCAAAGCAGATGATTTTCAAAAGGTGTGGATTCATAAAGGTTATCACTGTGGGTATCATTATCTGACCTATATATCCACGGTTGACACGTGTCCATCTATTGTCAAGGACGTTACATGCTGTCACACAGCACCTACGGGATGGGGACGAAACCCTAAAAGTTATCATTGGGGCGCCTTACATATCTCACAAGTATCCACGATACTTTATCACAAGTCGCCCAAATTACTCTTAGCAATACTCAGCTCAGATAGACCTTGATTGGGGGCAGGTCTTAGTGCAATGGAATATACCACGGCATGGTCATCTGAGACCATGGCACGGTAAAGTCTTCCTTTACCTTATCGGGAACTCTCAGGTTATGTGGCTTGGTTGGCTTAAGAGCAGAGCTCACTTAGGAGGGTCGCGACGGTCTATTCCGCGATACACTTCCTAAGCCTTTCTAAAGGCCAGTGAGACTATCTGAAATAACTCTCTAGTCTACCGCGAGGACATTCTCCGGACGACACATGGCATTTTGGTACGCCTCAATAGGAATGAGCCACATCAGCTACGCTCATTCCTTGGCACGTGTCCCAATTGCTATAAATAGGAACAGTACCCTCAGAGGTGACGACACAATTTTCTGGAAACAGACTCAGAGAGAATTTCAGACATTATTCCATTGGGATTTGTGCATTAATGAGCTCACTGTGAATATTCCTTCACACGTATCCGCTCGATCGTTAACTGCGTAGGATTCTCTCGGAACACTCCCCCACTCACTGTTCTTTAGTCCGTCTCTCTTTACTCCCTCTCCACTTTCTCTCGAGACTCCCTATACACCATTGATTCTCAGATAGCTACCCTCTTACGAACTCATCTATCTCACCTTACCCCACCGTACAGAAACTATCACCTACATTTTTGGCGACTCCACTGGGGAGTAGCGTCTTCGAAACAATGGTGACCATCTTGAAAAGCGGGAAGGTCATCGGAGAGAACAACGAGGACATCGCCTCCGAGGAGATGGCCGAAAGCCACCAGCCTCAAAATTCAGGAAACCCTACTCTGGACGTTTTGATGAAGACGTTCGAAATTATGCAGGCGTCTATGCTCCAGGCCCAGCAAGACATGCAGCGCACTCAACAACTCATCCTGGAATCGCTGGATACTGCGCAAAGGAATGGAGCCTCTGGCGATAAAGAAACTCCCACAAGAGACGTCCCGCCACCTGAAACAAGGCATCGTCCGCCACCCGAGATCAACAGTGGGAATCAAGAGCAGATCCCACCAGTGACGCCTGTGGGATCTACTCCTACCTCCACTCAAGCCCCACCGCAGATGCAGGATTCGGCACCCGTCGACATCTCATTACGAATCCAACAAGAGGTGCAAGCCCTGCTCCTGCAGGAACGTGCACGCTTTATGGACTCTGTTCATTGTTATTTCCGCCCTCCTTACTCGGCAGAAATCGCTGCCATGCCCTACCCCAGCGGTTATGCTCCCCCCGTTTTTCGACTATTCGATGGAAAAAAAGGGAAACTCCTACGAACACGTAGACAGGTTCGTGGAAACCTTAGCCAACTATGGCGGAGATTATAATCTACGCCTAAAAGAATTTTCAATATCTCTGACTGACAAGGCGTATACATGGTACATCAATATCCCGCCTGGGACCATCGCAAGTTGGGAATCTATGGTTCAGCGTTTTCATGAAAAGTTCTTTAAGATGGAGGAGAGTGTGACTCGCTTCTCTCTCACCAAAATCATCCAAGGGCGAGACGAAGATGTCCTCGTGTACATTAAGCGTTTCCGAGAAGGATCAATTGACTGTCAAAACGATATTCCTGAAACCGAACTCATCAGAATCTGCGTCGACGGCATGTACCACCAATTTAAGATCAATCTTGTTAACACGGACATCAGAACCTGATACACCCAAAATTGGCTCTATCTTATGACCGAGCGGTTCAAATCAGCAGCTAGTCCATGCCCCGGGCAAATCATGCACAACTCCTCAGAAGCATCAGCCCGAGCGGTTCATTCACGACCCGGCCAGCAGGTCGGAAAAACCGCACATGCATATCCCGCCACGGGAACAGCTCATCCGGGCCCACAGGCGTGATCCCGAGCATTACGGACAGTTTCCTACTCAAGCTAGAAGACTAATGGAAAGTGCACACTATTTCCTAATCCAATTAGGAAATCCCCATAATTAATGCCAATCTATATCAATAGGATTATATTTCCTTATCCATGTATGAGTAGGTCTCTTACATCTATAAAAGAGACCTCTCACCCCCAATGCCGCCAACTTTTTAGTCTACACAGCACCTCTATAATTCACCATTATACGCATACACCCGGCCGGTATTACTGGTAGTGCCGCCCCTCTTTGTTGGCTCACCAGGCCCGCCGGTGATCTGCTAGTGAACGTGCTCAGACACACCCGTGGACGTAAGTACCTTCATTAACAGGGCCGAACCACATACAAAAAATAGTCTCTCTCACTCTCTCTCTTTCCTAAAATTGCTCTACTTTACTCTTACCAATTTCTGGCATCATCAGAACCTTTACAGCTCTCATGGAGAAAGTAAGGAACCTCCAGAACGTGATTCGAGAAAGCGCAACTCAGGCACTCGGTCGTTCGTACAACCGAAACCCTACCACGTCGCCGGTGCAAGGAAGCGATAAGAGGAAAAGAAATGAAAGGGCATCTTCTCCACGCAAGAACAGGGCGGATCCACCTCCCGAATTCCCTTGTGGATTGAAGGAAGTAAGGGCCATTTTCAAAAAATGGGTAACGGATAAAGTCATCGAAGTACCTAGGGTGGATAACCTGTTGAGCCGCGTTGAGTTAACCAAAGACGACTTCTGTCCTTACCATCACACCAAGAGGCACTAACTGCGAGATTGTTGGTACCTTCGATGATGCCTATTTCACAGGAAAATCTTAAACAAGGAATTGGAAATATCAGGCTCCCAAAACACCGAGATAGACCCGCTCCCTCACCACGGGAAGGCTCATGTCGCCATGACATCTTACTATGATGAAATAGAGGAAATTACCATGTATGAAGCGCCAGAACCAGAATTTAATAACGAAGAGCTCGTCGTCAAACAGGCTAACACGCTGATGCGAACAATCAAATTTCAGCGGTTCTACGATCAACTCGGTTTTTCCCCCGAAGCAAGGTTTGCAGCGACCAAAGCGATGATAACTACCACAGAAGTACGGGCGGAGGAATGCATGAGAGCAGGAGGTTCCGTGCGCCGAACACTCCGAGAGGCCGCGTCCAAAATCACTTTCTTTGAAGCAGACAGACAAATACCCTTTGCGCACAATAGACCGTTGTACGTGCCGGTGGAAATCAACGGCATTGAATTTCAACGGGGATTTCTAGATTGCGGAGCTTCCCTCAACTTGATTGATGTCATTGGATATGCTCTCCACCGCCGGATATTCTGAACAAGATTTAAGCCCACCTCAACTGTCATCAACGGATTCGGGAAGGCGTCTCAGCGAAATCTAGGGCACATCACCATCAACCTTGTCGTGGGACCCATTCGGTGCCACACCAGGTTCCACATAATTGATGCAGATATAGCGTACCACGCACTTTTGGGAAGAAACTGGATGCACAAGTTCGCCCTCATCCCTTCCACATACTGTCACGACCCAAATCCACTAAGTATGGCACGAGGGTACGTGACATGCCACCGAGGCCTAACCCTATGTGATTAACGTTCTAAACGGGTTTTTAAACTCATTTGAACCACATTTGCAAGTGATTAGCCCCAAGGGTATGATAGGAATTTGAGTTAGATTTATACCAAAAGATAGCCGTTTGAGTCTAGGTTCCAACGTTGAAAACGGTAAGTTATCTGTTTCCGTAAAAGTCGTCGTTTTGAAACAATTAAAACAGTGTGTATTTCGATCGATCGAAGCAGCTTCTATCCACAATTCTAGCCATGAGTATCTAAGCAATCAAACATGCTTGAATAGCAAAAGCACTTGTCAAAACCTTTCATACATGAACATAGGAGTCTTATACATCAAGTTCTACACATGCTCACCTAACAACATAATTTACAAGCCCTTAGTCCCAAACAACAACTACGCCATATACAATATGCACATTAAACACTTGCTCTCCTCTTTCGTCCTCTATTTCTCTTTCTCCTTCTCTTTCCTTTCACCTGAAATGGTTATTCAATAACCACATGAGCTGAAGCTCAATGAATAACATGCTCTTTGACATAAATTTGTGTATATCATTTAAACACGTGATATGCAATTCAATGTAACATAATGAATCACAACCAAGTAAGTATTTATCTCCAAAGCTTCTTGTTCTTCTCACTACCCCGTGCCCGTAATGGCACCCTTTATCCTTGTTCCGAGCTATTCAATACCCTACACAAGGCGTATTGAACACTCAAGCCTTAGAAGGCTTTTCTACACTCCCTTTTGGAGCTTTCTCTTTGTAGTGATAGAACAATTGCTTCTTCAACCACATAATCACATAAACATGTTTCCAACACATAATCCTTTCTATCTCTTGCACATATAGTCAATCATGATATACACACGTGCTCATAATTCATGAATTGAAAGTAAATCATTTATATGCCACAATTTCATTACTTGAAAAGTTTCCTCAAAGATAGAGGTTACTCACCTTGCTCTGGATATAGTATTGACAAGATATAATGCTCACTTTCAAACTCCTACAAGTCATATAAGATTTCATAGCAAATCCATATGAATTCCTCTAATTCATCCATCAAAACTCTATGGAAATGAAATTAAATCACATACAAAGAATACTCTTACCCTTAGCTTCTCAAGTCTTGCTTCAATTTGAGATAGAAATCTCCTTAGCACCCCTTTCCCTTTGTTTTTCCTTCTTTTCTCTCTTGTTTTTCCCTTTCTTCTATGCACCTACTTGCTTGTATAGAGACAAGCACCTCAAAAAGATGTACATCTTATTTAACTAGTTATTCTTCCATTTCTCTCTCTTGCCCACTTGAATACACATGGACTTAGCCAAATATAGCCCAACACCTCCTACTTGCCCACCTACTAGGCCACCTACTAGCTTAGGTAATGTAAGCTAGCACCTTGATTAGGCTAACTAATCATCATTAAGCTAATTAATCTCAATTAGACTAATTAATCTTGATTAGGAAAATTCTACCAAATTTCCGAAATTACACTTTCACCTACCATATTTCTTACTAATTACACAATAGCTCCTCTAGTTCTCGTGAATTGCTAATTCACCTACTAGTTAGGAAAATGTATTCTTTTTACTCCTATTATTTATGCCCTTGTCTAGCAATTCAACATTTTACATCAAATATATATCCAATACAAGGCATTAAATAATTCCATGTTTTTCAAAATATGCAAATGCCAAATAGATTGCCATGTATAATAAGATTAGGTATGCAAATCTTATATATATTCATGTCATTACCGTATAATGCACATTAAGATAATAGTATTACATGTCAAAATGTTGAGATATTACATCCTCCCCACCTTATAAAAGTTTGGTCCTCCAAACTTGTCTTAGCTTGTGATTCCAAATAAAGAAGGATACTTCTCAAGCATTTCATCCTCCCTTTCCCACGTAGCCTCTTCCACGAAATGGTTCCGCCATAAAACTTTTACCAAAGGAATCACTTTGGTTCGTAACACTTGATTTCGCTGAGCTAGAATTGCAACCAGATGCTCTATATACGTTAAATCCTCCCGAACCTCCAAGGGTTCATGTGCCAAAACATGTGCCGGATCAAAGAGATACCGTCGTAACATGGATATATGAAATACATTATGTACATTACTCAATTCTGAAGGTAAAGCTAAACAATAAGATACCGGCCCAATCCTTTCCAAGATCTGAAATGGTCCGATATATCGAGGATTAAGTTTCCCCCTCTTTCCAAACCGGATTATACCTTTCGACGGAGACACCTTCAAAAAGACATAGTCACCTACTTGGAATTCAAGGTCCCTTCTTCTAGTATCCGCATAACTTTTCTGTCGACTTTGTGCTGTTCGAAGCCTCTGTTGGATCAATTTAATTTTATCACTAGTCAATTGTACAATCTCCGGTCCCAATAACTTTCTTTCTCCCACCACAGTCCAACAAATTGGTGAACGACATTTCCTTCCATATAGTGCTTCATAAGGCGCCATACCAATGCTGGATTGAAAACTATTACTGTATGCAAACTCGATAAGTGGCAAATGTTCTTCCCACGGGCCTTTAAAATCCAGAACACATCCCCTCAACATATCTTCTAAAATTTGGATTACTCTTTCTGATTGTCCATCGGTTTGTGGATGGAAGGCCGTGCTAAAGTTCAAAGTTGTACCCATTGCCCGCTGCAAACTCTCCCAAAATCGACTTACAAAATTAGGATCTCGATCAGAAGTAATAGAGACAGGTGCACCATGTAATCTAATAATTTCTCCAATGTATAACTCCGCCAATTTCTCTTTCGAATAAGTGGTTTTCATAGCTAAGAAATGCGCAGATTTAGTTAACCTGTCAACAATTACCCAAATAGCATTGTTACCTCGGGATGATCTCGGAAATCCCACCACAAAATCCATCGTAATGTGCTCCCATTTCCATTCGGGTATACGGAGTGGTTGGAGTAACCCTGCTGGTTTCTGATGCTCCACCTTTACTTGTTGACATATCAGACAATGTGATACAAATTCTGCAATTTCTTTCTTCATTCTTGGCCACCAATAAATTTCTCTCAAATCTCGATACATCTTGGTACTCCCCGGATGAATGGAATACTTGGTATTATGAGCTTCTATCAAAACCTTCTTTCTGATTTCATCAATATTAGGAACACATATTCGATTCTTAAACTTCAAAACATTATCTTGAATAGAAAAATCAGCTCGCTTACTTTCATGTATTTCATCACAAATCTTCTTAAGAAATGCATCATTCATCTGTGCCCCTTTTATTTCTTCAAGCAACGTAGGTTGCACTACCATTGTTGCAAGAACTCCACTTTTATCGAAAGGAATTACTCCCACTTCCATTCTTTCCAAATCCATCAACAATTGATTCTGAGTAGTAAGATAATAAACATAATTACCTGAAGACTTCCTACTCAAAGCATCCGCCACCACATTAGCTTTACCTGGATGGTACTGTATTGTCAAATCATAATCCTTTATTAGCTCCAGCCATCTTCTTTGCCTCATGTTTAGCTCCTTTTGAGTGAACAAGTACTTCAAACTTTTATGATCTGTAAAAACTTCACAAGTTTCACCATAAAGGTAATGTCGCCAAATCTTTAAAGCAAAGATTACTGCTGCAAGTTCTAAATCATGTGTAGGGTAATTACTTTCATGTGGCCTCAATTGTCTAGAAGCATAAGCGATAACCTTACCATTTTGCATTAGTACACACCCTACCCCTTGGTGAGAGGCATCACTGTAAATCACATATCCTCCATTTCCCATTGGAATCGTTAATATAGGAGCTGTAACCAATTTGTTCTTCAGTTCTTGAAAACTCTGTTCACATTCGTTAGTCCATACAAACGGTATATTCTTATGCAACCGAGTCATCGGAATGGCAATACGAGAAAAGTCTTTAACAAATCTACGATAATATCCAGCCAAACCAAGAAAACTACGAACTTCTGAAACATTCGTGGGTGTAGGCCAAGAATCAACAGCATCTGTCTTCTGAGGGTCAACTGAAACACCTTTTTCAGATATCACATGCCCCAAGAAAGTAATGCTAGGTAACCAAAACTCACATTTCTTTAATTTAGCATAAAACTTGTTCTTCCTCAAAGTTTGCAATACCATTCTCAAGTGATTTTCATGTTCTTCAGAACTCTTTGAATAAACCAAAATATCATCAATAAAAACAATAACAAAATCATCCAAATATGCCTTGAAAACTCGATTCATTAAATCCATAAAAGCAGCACGAGCATTAGTCACACCAAATGGCATCACAAGAAATTCATAATGCCCGTATCTAGTTCTAAATGCAGTCTTTTCTACATCTTCTGCTTTTACTTTTAACTGATGATATCCCGACCTTAAGTCAATTTTTGAAAACACTTGAGCACCTTGTAATTGATCGAATAAGTCATCGATTCGCGGCAAAGGATATTTATTCTTAATAGTCACCTTATTGAGTTCTCGATAATCAATACATAACCACATAGTACCATCTTTCTTCTTTACAAATAATACTGGTGCACCCCAAGGCGACACACTAGGACGTATAAATCCTTTATCCAACAATTCCTGTAACTGTGTTTTCAGTTCTTTCAATTCAACCGGTGCCATTCTATAAGGAGTTTTGGATATCGGTTGAGTCTCTGGTATTATATCAATTGAAAATTCAATCTCTCTATCTATTAGAGTGTCAGATAGATCATTTGGAAACACATCAGGAAATTCCCGTACGATTGAAATATCTTCTAAAGCAAGATTTGAGGTTTTAGTGTCTACAACACTACACAAGAAACCCTGACATCCCTTCTTTAACAAGCGACATGCTTTCATTGCCGAAACAACATATGGTGGCGACACTACCCCTGTCCCTTGAAAATAGAATTCAGTTTGCTCAGGAATTCGAAATAAAACTCTCTTATTTTGACAGTCAATCGAAGCATGATAAGTAGATAACCAATCCATCCCCAAAATAACATCAAAGTATTGGATGTTCAAAGGTATCAAGTCTACCATTAACATTCTGCCATCCACTTCTATTCCACAAGCTTTATAGACAGAAGCACTATTCAAAGATACTCCCGAAGGAATAGCAATAGATAAAACATATCCTAAAGATTCGGAAGATCTATCCAGATTCTTAGCAAAACAACAAGATATATATGAATGTGTGGATCCAGAATCAATAAGTACATGTGCAGGGTACGCGCAAATAAGGAGTGTACCTGACACAACTGTATCAGCTGTAAACGTATCTCCCGGTATAAGTTCAAACATCCGACCTTGCCTCTGTTCTTTCTTTTCTCCTTCAGACTTCTGGACTGATTTATGAGTAGCTATGCTTGGTATAGATGAGCTTGGACCCCTTGAACGTCGCTGTGGGCATTCTTTAGCAAAATGTCCCCTTTCTCCACATTCAAAGCAAACACTTCCTGAACCGGAACCCCGTGAATAGGATTGAGGACAATCCTTAGAAACATGCCCAGGTTGTTTGCATCTATAACATAAACCTTTGTTCCAATAGCAAAGCCCATTATGTTGTTTCCCACAAGTTGGACAAACGGGTTTACTCTCCCCTTGGAAATTGCTTCCATAACGTGATGATCCAAATCCCATACTAGAAACTCTTGGCTTCTTAAAATAACCTTGTCCTCTTGTTGGCCCTTCTCCTTGCCTCTTTGTTTGTTGATCTCTATTCTTTTGGAATTCTTTCCCATCTCGCTCCACTATGAGTGCTGTGTCCAATACCTCCAAATATGTTTGGAATCGAAAGACATCCACCCGACTACGAATACCCCAACGTAAGCCATTTTCAAACTTCCTTGCTTTCATAGCATCGGTAGCCACTTCGAATGGAGCAAAGCTGGACAACTCTGAAAATTTGGCAGCATATTGTAATACAGTCATGTTTCCCTGAGTCAAATTGGAAAAGTCTCGAGCTCTTTGCTCTTGATCAGACTTAGGAAAATATGTACCATATAACACTTCCAAAAATCGTCGCCAATTCATGTTAGGTTCCACCTTTTTCACCATGCGCCACCATTTATCAGCTTCACCTCATAACATAAAAGCAGCATAGGTAACTTTTTCCTTTTCAGTACATTGGAACACAGTGAAAGTCTTTTCCATTTCCGCTACCCATGTCTCTGCAACATGTGGATCAGGACGCCCATCATAGGCCAAAGGTTTTAACTTTTTGAAACCTTCCATAGCAGCTTGAGTAGTTCTTGCTTCGCGATTTTCCTGGTTCTGTGCTCCTGTTTTATTATCCTGAAATCGTTGCTCCACAGTTTGTGCAAATCTTTCAATTAGTTCCTCGATTCTGTCCATCCTCTTACTTGGAGAACCTTGCCCTTGTGCCATCTTATAAACATAAGTAGGATCAATTCATATAATCAACATCATGTAATTCATGCCTTGTCATGTATCATATGATAATCATGCTCTACTAATCGTGTCACATAAATCATGCCACATAACATATCAAGGATCACGTATACGTGCACATATTCATTCAATGCACCTTAATCATGCAATATATGCAAGTTTAACCCTTTAGCTCTGATACCAACTCTGTCACGACCCAAATCCACTAAGTATGGCACGAGGGTACGTGACATGCCACCGAGGCCTGACCCTATGTGATTAACGTTCTAAACGGGTTTTTAAACTCATTTAAACCACATTTGCAAGTGATTAGCCCCAAGGGTATGATAGGAATTTGAGTTAGATTTATACCAAAAGATAGCCGTTTGAGTCTAGGTTCCAACGTTGAAAACGGTAAGTTATCTGTTTCCGTAAAAGTCGTCGTTTTGAAATAATTAAAACAGTGTGTATTTCGATCGATCGAAGCAGCTTCTATCCACAATTCTAGCCATGAGTATCTAAGCAATCAAACATGCTTGAATAGCAAAAGCACTTGTCAAAACCTTTCATACATGAACATAGGAGTCTTATACATCAAGTTCTACACATGCTCACCTAACAACATAATTTACAAGTCCTTAGTCCCAAACAACAACAACTACGCCATATACAATATGCACATTAAACACTTGCTCTCCTCTTTCGTCCTCTATTTCTCTTTCTCCTTCTCTTTCCTTTCACCTGAAATGGTTATTCAATAACCACATGAGCTGAAGCTCAATGAATAACATGCTCTTTGACATAAATTTGTGTATATCATTTAAACACGTGATATGCAATTCAATGTAACATAATGAATCACAACCAAGTAAGTATTTATCTCCAAAGCTTCTTGTTCTTCTCACTACCCCGTGCCCGTAATGGCACCCTTTATCCTTGTTCCGAGCTATCCAATACCCTACACAAGGCGTATTGAACACTCCAGCCTTAGAAGGCTTTTCTACACTCCCTTTTGGAGCTTTCTCTTTGTAGTGATAGAACAATTGCTTCTTCAACCACATAATCACATAAACATGTTTCCAACACATAATCCTTTCTATCTCTTGCACATATAGTCAATCATGATATACACACGTGCTCATAATTCATGAATTGAAAGTAAATCATTTATATGCCACAATTTCATTACTTGAAAAGTTTCCTCAAAGATAGAGGTTACTCACCTTGCTCTGGATATAGTATTGACAAGATATAATGCTCACTTTCAAACTCCTACAAGTCATATAAGATTTCATAGCAAATCAATATGAATTCCTCTAATTCATCCATCAAAACTCTATGGAAATGAAATTAAATCACATACAAAGAATACTCTTACCCTTAGCTTCTCAAGTCTTGCTTCAATTTGAGATAGAAATCTCCTTAGCACCCCTTTCCCTTTGTTTTTCCTTCTTTTCTCTCTTGTTTTTCCCTTTCTTCTATGCACCTACTTGCTTGTATAGAGACAAGCACCTCAAAAAGATGTACATCTTATTTAACTAGTTATTCTTCCATTTCTCTCTCTTGCCCACTTGAATACACATGGACTTAGCCAAATATAGCCCAACACCTCCTACTTGCCCACCTACTAGGCCACCTACTAGCTTAGGTAATGTAAGCTAGCACCTTGATTAGGCTAACTAATCATCATTAAGCTAATTAATCTCAATTAGACTAATTAATCTTGATTAGGAAAATTCTACCAAATTTCCGAAATTACACTTTCACCTACCATATTTCTTACTAATTACACAATAGCTCCTCTAGTTCTCGTGAATTGCTAATTCACCTACTAGTTAGGAAAATGTATTCTTTTTACTCCTATTATTTATGCCCTTGTCTAGCAATTCAACATTTTACATCAAATATATATCCAATACAAGGCATTAAATAATTCCATGTTTTTCAAAATATGCAAATGCCAAATAGATTGCCATGTATAATAAGATTAGGTATGCAAATCTTATATATATTCATGTCATTACCGTATAATGCACATTAAGATAATAGTATTACATGTCAAAATGTTGAGATATTACACATACTACCAATGCGCAAAAGGAATTGTCAACAACAAGGTCATCACGATCATGGCCTCAAAATCGCCCTTCGTGCGACACGAATCCCACTTCGCCGATGCGGTGTTTTATACCGAATTCGCGGACGAAGACGAAGGGTCAAATCGTTTGTGTGCACTCGGCCGATTCCACGATGGGAACAAGCAAGGCGGGACAATTTCGAGGTGGTTCCTAGAAAAGGGAAAGGCAAGAGAAAAGTCGACGAAGAGCCGGAATGTTACCGCGTCCGCTTACTCGACGGGAAGATCGTGTATCGATTATATAGGTCCACGGGGACTTCCCTACGATCCAAGGAGGTCCCCCACAGCTGTAATATGATTGACACCGTCCTGAGCTAATCCGACGAACCAAAAACGGCGCCTGAATGTCTACAGGACGGACCAAGGAACCAAGAACAGGAGCTGGAACAAATAAATCTAGCTGGTGCGGAAGATCAACCCGCTATGATGATCTTTATTTCACACGATCTAAGCAAAGAAAAGCGATCCAAACTCATCCAATTGCTCAAAGCCAATTCGGACGTCTTCGCTTGGACTTACGCTGAAATGCCGGGTCTGGACACAGGTATCACCGCACACAAACTGAACATCTCCGCTGCGGCGATACCTGTTAAACAATCAGCTCGAGTCTTTTTGTAATATCTCAACATTTTGACATGTAATACTATTATCTTAATGTGCATTATACGGTAATGACATGAATATATATAAGATTTGCATACCTAATCTTATTATACATGGCAATCTATTTGGCATTTGCATATTTTGAAAAACATGGAATTATTTAATGCCTTGTATTGGATATATATTTCATGTAAAATGTTGAATTGCTAGACAAGGGCATAAATGATAGGAGTAAAAAGAATACATTTTCCTAACTAGTAGGTGAATTAGCAATTCACGAGAACTAGATGAGCTATTGTGTAATTAGTAAGAAATATGGTAGGTGAAAGTGTAATTTCGGAAATTTGGTAGAATTTTCCTAATCAAGATTAATTAGTCTAATTGAGATTAATTAGCTTAATGATGATTAGTTAGCCTAATCAAGGTGCTAGCTTACATTACCTAAGCTAGTAGGTGGCCTAGTAGGTGGGCAAGTAGGAGGTGTTGGGCTATATTTGGCTAAGTCCATGTGTATTCAAGTGGGCAAGAGAGAGAAATGGAAGAATAACTAGTTAAATAAGATGTACATCTTTTTGAGGTGCTTGTCTCTATACAAGCAAGTAGGTGCATAGAAGAAAGGGAAAAACAAGAGAGAAAAGAAGGAAAAACAAAGGGAAAAGGGTGCTAGGGAGATTTCTATCTCAAATTGAAGCTAGACTTGAGAAGCTAAGGGTAAGAGTATTCTTTGTATGTGATTTAATTTCATTTCCATAGAGTTTTGATGGATGAATTAGAGGAATTCATATTGATTTGCTATGAAATCTTATATGACTTGTAGGAGTTCGAAAGTGAGCATTATATCTTGTCAATACTATATCCAGAGCAAGGTGAGTAACCTCTATCTTTGAGGAAACTTTTCAAGTAATGAAATTGTGGCATATAAATGATTTACTTTCAATTCATGAATTATGAGCACGTGTGTATATCATGATTGACTATATGTGCAAGAGATAGAAAGGATTATGTGTTGGAAACATGTTTATGTGATTATGTGGTTGAAGAAGCAATTGTTCTATCACTACAAAGAGAAAGCTCCAAAAGGGAGTGTAGAAAAGCCTTCTAAGGCTTGAGTGTTCAATACGCCTTGTGTAGGGTATTGGATAGCTCGGAACAAGGATAAAGGGTGCCATTACGGGCACGGGGTAGTGAGAAGAACAAGAAGCTTTGGAGATAAATACTTACTTGATTGTGATTCATAATGTTACATTGAATTGCATATCACGTGTTTAAATGATATACACAAATTTATGTCAAAGAGCATGTTATTCATTGAGCTTCGGCTCATGTGGTTATTGAATAACCATTTCAGGTGAAAGGAAAGAGAAGGAGAAAGAGAAATAGAGGACGAAAGAGGAGAGCAAGTGTTTAATGTGCATATTGTATATGGCGTAGTTGTTGTTGTTTAGGACTAAGGACTTGTAAATTATGTTGTTAGGTGAGCATGTGTAGAACTTGATGTATAAGACTCCTATGTTCATGTATGAAAGGTTTTGACAAGTGCTTTTGCTATTCAAGCATGTTTGATTGCTTAGATACTCATGGCTAGAATTGTGGATAGAAGTTGCTTCGATCGATCGAAATACACACTGTTTTAATTGGTTCAAAACGACGACTTTAACGTAAACAGACAACTTTTTCTGAAATTTTGAAATCGTGCACCGTTTTCAACGTTGGTACCTAGACTCAAACGGCTATCTTTTGGTATAAAATCTAACTCAAATTTCAAATTCCTATTATACCCTTGGGACTAATCACTTGCGAATGTGGTTTAATTGGGAGCCTAAAAACCCATTTTGTACGTTATTAACATAGAGTCAGGCCTCGGTGGCATGTCACGTACCCTCGTGCCATACTTAATGGATTTGGGTCGTGACACTTTCGCCCAGAGCTGGAAACACAAATCAAGGAAGAAATCACCAAGTTGCTAAAAACAGGTTTCATTAAACCCATACACCACCCTACATGGCTGGCAAACATTGTACCGGTAAAAATGAAAACCGGTCAAATACGTGTTTGCGTAGATTTCAGAGATCTGAACAGGGCGTGCCCAAAGGATGATTTCCCGCTCCCCAATGTAGACACCCTGATCGACGCGACAGCAGAGCATCAGATGTTTTCCTTTATGGACGGTTTCAGTGGATACAACCAGATCAAAATGGACCCAGGGGACACGGCAAAGACGGCTTTCAGAACACTGCTGGGTAATTTTTTCTACACAGTCATGCCGTTCGGACTTAAGAACGCGGGAGCCACGTATCAAAGGGCTATGATGGCTATATTCCACGACTTGCTACATTCAATAATGGAATTCTACATCGATGACCTCGTGGTCAAGTCAAAACGAGAGGCAAATCACTTCTCAGACCTACAGGTAGTCTTTGATAGGTGCAGAAAGTTAAAATTGAAAATGAACCCGCAGAAATGCGCATTTGGAGTATCGTCGGGGAAATTCTTGGGATGCATCGTCCATCGCCATGGCATCGATCCCGATCCAGCAAAGATCGCCGCCATTAGAGAAACGCCGCGACCTATGACTACAAAGCAGCTCAAGAGTTTGTTAGGCAAGGTATCTTATTTGCGTAGGTTCATCCCTGCTCTTGCAGAGCTTACTCACCCGTTCTCAGGTTTACTAAAAGGCAACGCAGCTTTCGCATGGGCGCCACAGCACGACTCGGCTTTCGATGCAATCAAAAGGGTATTAACCTCACCAAGAACCATGACCGTCCCGACGAAGGGCCAACCATTATTGCTGTATCTAACCTCCACGACGAAGTCGATAGGAGCACTGCTCGCGCAGGAGTTGGATGGGCAAGAAAAGCCTATCTATTACATTAGCCGTATCCTCCAAGGCCCAGAAGTGAGGTACTCGGCGATGGAAAGACATTGCTTGGCTCTTATATTCACCACACAAAAGTTCCGTCACTCTCTCCTAGCATTCCCTCTTAAGGTCATGACCAAATGCGATCCCATCAAGCACCTTTTAAGCAAGCCAGCTTTATCGGGAAAGATAGCGCGATGGCTCTTTATCTTGGTTGAGTTCGACATCACCTGCTCGCCGCCAACAGCTATCAAGAGTCAGGCGCTAGTAGATTTGCTAGCTCAATTTCCTAGCGGCGAGCCTGAACCCATCATCGAAGAACTCCCAGGTGACGACTTCAATGCATCTGCCGCGGTCATCGCGCAAGGAACATAGAAACTCAGTTTCGACGGCTGTTGGGTTGAAGTGTCTAACAATACGTGGTCAATGGATCTCATGGGCACCATAGCGCTGTCACGCGGGAATGTCTGGATCTTAGCGGCCACAGAATTGTTTACGAAATGGGTGGAAGCCATACCATTACGAAAGGCAACGGGAGAAAGCATCGCAAATTTCGTAAAGCAATACATAATTTGTAGGTTCGGCATCCCTAAGGTAATTCTATCGGACAATGGCAAGCCCTTCACCTCGAAGCCTGTCACAAACTTATACTTCAAATATGACATATCCCAGCACAAGTCCACGGTCTACTACCCTAAAGGGAACGGGCAGGCCGAAGCAAGTAACAAAACTCTGTCCAAGATTTTGAGCAAAACCATGACCGACTTCCCCAAGAATTGGTCAGACCAACTGCCATTAACTTTGTGGGCTTACCGAACATCCAAGCGACGTGCTACACAAGCCACCCCCTTTTCGTTGGTCTATGGCACGGAAGCAGTCGTCCCCGCCGAGATCTCGGTTCCTTCAGCTAGAATCGCACTCCAAAGCGAAGTCGACTTAGACACACGATATACGGAGTTAGAAAGTCTAGACGAAAAAAGGGATAAAGCCAAAGGAGCCCTGAAAATTTATCAAACGAGAATAACACGGGCCTATGACGCCATGGTGCGCCCCAGGCAGATTATGGAAGGAGACCTGGTGCTAAAAGCAGCAACGCATGTCATGCGAAGCATGTCCGCCCCAAAGTTCACTCCCAAATGGGAACGCCCTTATCTCGTTCAAGAAATCCACGATAGTGGCTACTGCAAGTTGATCCACCCCGAGGACGGTAGCAATCAAGGAACCCTAAACCTCAAATGGGTGAAGCTTTTCTATTCCTAAAATAGTTTTCTTCCTCTCTATACGATCAACGCATTTTATACGCAGTGACACCGTACGAATGTAAGCGTGCGTTTTCGCACCGTTTCCTGCTTAACTGTACTCCAGGGCAAGCCCCCCCTCCATCGTGAGAATTATGAATGAAAAATTCCTTTCTCCTTAAATGGATCGTTTGTTACTTACTTAGCACACAAACACTTGAGATAAGCCTATTTCTACACAGCACTCATTTGTCCAAAATCAAAAAATATATATACATAAACAATAAAGCATACACACATGTGTAATGAACATAGTACGAACCAGGATAAGCCTATTTCATTCACATATCTTACATGGCAAACCGCCCCTACAACAGATGCTCGTCCAGACGCACCAGGTGTTCAACTAGACACACCTACCTTAGCCACCACCATTTACCAATCGACAACTCACAAAAAGAAGTTAGTCAAAAGATTACAAAAGACGGCCCAACCGGCCCCCAAGAGTTTAAAAAAAAAGAGAGGATGAAAGAAAAAGGAGCCCCACGCTCCAGGGATCTAAGCACCCAGCAAATCTGTACCGGTTGACCAGTCATGGGTCACGCCAACCATAGACACCCGATCTTCTCCCAACCTAAGAAGGTAGGGATCGACCTCCCTGATTTTCTCATTAAGGCGCAAAGAAGCCGTGGTAAACTCAGGACAAGCCTCGTCAAAGACTTGGGAAGCAGCGTCACTAATAAAAGGGAGTTGAAGTTGGGCAGCAGAGAGATCACCCAACTTGCGGGATTCCGTAGTTAACTCCTCCAAATAATCTCTGCAACGACTCTCGAAATACTGCACACTCCGCCTAAGGTCAAGACAACGACGCCTCTCTCTCACAATATGAAGACGAGTTGTCAACCAATCAACATTGACACCACCCCTCCGCAGTTTTTCCAGCAAATAAGAAATTTGGTCCAAAATACCATCCATCATGGAACCTAAAGTGTTGCCCTCAAAGATTATGATGGTTCGTGCTAAGTCCATGCAATATTCGCTTTGAAGATCGTGATGAATATCAGCGAAACCTACCAAAGTGCTGGGACGGTGATTATAGACACAGTCCAGAGTCCCACGCAAATGACCAGGAACGGCAATACCTCTCCAGCCATCCCATACTTCGCCAAAAACCTCAGGCAAATTAAAAACACCAGAATCAGCTTCAGAGTTCGACGAAGTGCTGGACATTTTCCTAAGACTAAGGCGAAAAGAAAAAAAAAAGGGGTAAAATGGAAAATTACGATAGAAGACTTCTCTCTCAAGAACTCCTCGCAGAAATTCAAAATGAATCGCTACAGCACTCAAGACACCCTTTTATAGGGTGAAATTACTTAATACACCTCGGGATACGAGGAGATGTGACACCAAGCGTCAACATTACTACTCAACATAAATGCACCCGTTCGTTTCTTTAAAACGACGGCAGCTCATCCATCACTACTCTACACAAGCATTCATGAACCTGTACATCTTTCTCAAAATAATAGCAATTCATTCAAAATAGACACGTGGCATATCGAACATCTCGTTTTATTTCAAGCATAAGAATACAAAAGGCTGATGTGACAGCCAAACTACAAGTACAAAAAAAAAGGGGGGGGAGGGAGTGGTCCAACAAGTCCAGTGACAGCAACTAGAAGAGACCACGAGTCGCCCGTGCCCCACCATTAACATTTGCAAATTTTGGTCCAAGAGTAGGGCGACCGTCCCTGATGATCTTCTTCTCTTCCTTCAAAGCCCCCAAAACAGCTTCAGCAGCGGCTAATGCAGCCTCGGCCGCAACAATCTTGGCATCAACAGCTTTCTCTCTGCGTGCTGAGTCATAAAAAATGGAAAATTCGCGCAAATCCATTAAATGGGAGCCCAACCACTCAACATTGAGACCTTGCGCCTTAAAGTCATCCAAGGCATCCATATACATATCAAGATGGGCAGCATCCAAATCTCTGATTGGCGTAATATCCAAATACATCACGGTCGCCGCCAAAGACTCCTGAAAACAAGAGCGGATCGCAGGAAACTTGCAAGTGAACGAAGCAAGGGTCTCGGGACGCTTCGCTTTGATAATCTCTAGCGGAGGAACAAAATAAGAATTAACATCACATCCCCCCCAAGTCACCGATTTAGCATCTCGAGAAAGAGCACTCAAAACACCATCTTGATTTTCCATACCCATTCCTAGAGTCCCGCCAAAAAGAACCCTCTCCAAGCACCGCTCTAATAAATCTTCAGAGCCGGTTTCCACTGAGCAGGTTGGAGCCAAGGGTATATTTAAAGAAGGGCCCTTGGGAGTATCGCTGTCAGAGAGAAATGTTTCCCTGCTCGGCAGATCATCACAACTTTGCTGAACTCTCTCCTCAATAACAGGGATATCACCTGCTAGCACTAGATCCAACTTTGCATGTAAAGATAGCATGAAATCATTCAAAGCACTATGATTGTCAGGACTCAAAACAACCCTCCCTGTAGTCGGCGATCCATATCGATTGAGAGCAGAGATCATTGTCGTCTCTGAATCACCACGATCTACCAAGGGCAAACCGTCATCATCCCCACAAGATTAGTATCAGAGCGGACAATCACATCATCAGCAAAAGCTTCACAAGCAATAGGAGACCGTGTCCCATGCTCATCTTCTCGAAGAACATCTTCGAGACGAACACGAACGGTAGTGGAACCAGACTCTGGCTCGGCCCTCAAAGTATCAGCTGCACGAGACTTCTTATGTTTCCCACTACTCTTTCTGTTTTTCTTTTTACGGTGACTGCGAGACCGATCCTTATCTTTTTTTCGCTTCCTACCGGAACAACCTTCGTCACCAGCCCATGTCACGTGGACAACAGGAAGCGGAGGTAACTCCTCAACCTCCTCCTCAATAGCAAGACCTCTACCATCCTCCATATGCTCTATACTTGTTCCAGAATCCGCAAGTTCCTGCCACGAAAGAAACACCCGGCTATTATGTCAAAAAGGGAGGGAAAGAATGACTATGAGAGAGAGAGGAAATCAAACAGAATACCTTTCGAATTTCTTTAGAAGACGCCATTTTCTCAGAAGCTTTCACCAAACGCCTCCTCTTTGAAGTTGTCCGCGATTCTATCTCCTCATTGTCATCTCGGGGAAGACCGCCGACGATAGACAAACTTTTAACCGCATGAGGTGCCTCAGCCCAGGCCTTCACAGAAGAAGTCGACCTTTTTGATTTTGAAGCACGAAGCGTCCCATCATTTGCCGCTATATCGTAAACTTTGGCCTTAACAGGGTCACTGGCATGAAAGCGAACAAAAGAAGTAAGACATTTGTCCCAAAAGGATTCCCAACTCGGGGTACATCGGCCGACCCTTCCTCGAGGGGCAATCCGGACTATGACCCCGCCAGAAAGGGTCCCTGCCTCAGCTGAGGTGAAACGCCTAGAACTCTCTGCATAATCCGCAGAAAGCGTATGGCGTGCAGGCACCCCCTGATCCAAACCAAACTGACGAGAAACTCTGTGAGGATTCTAACACACGACCCCCCTCGTATACTCTGACAAAAAAGGGAGATTCGAAGGAAACATGGCGGCGGCCGTTACAAAACCACGAGCACTTTGGCAGATAGATAAATCCACTTCTTCGAAAGAACCGGATGGATACAGGTTCAGACTTTTCTCACCAGTGATAGCCCTTGCATAAGGACGAATCTCAAACTCCTTCACGTCGTCCAGAAACTTACTTGGGCGCTTCAGAGTTCCTTTCTTACATCACTTGTCCGCTCGAGGTTGATGGTTGTCAACATAAGTAACCTGGCGAGTGGGCCCGTGAAGCTTCTTTCTGGTAGCTTCAAAGACAACGGGAGCAGGAGCGTAACTCCTGAATCTCTCAAAAAGAAACATAGTCAAGAAAGGGGTACACAAATAGCTGGAGATGTCAAAACGACCAACAGAACACCTGAAATCGGCATGAAGAGAATCTAAACGATGATACAAAGAACCTAAGAAAAGCGGAGCCAAAGGAAGCGAATGACCTTTCGCTAGCTTTACGGCAAGAGGAAAAATCACGGCATTTAGGAGACATCGGAAGAATATACCGCGCAAGCCAACTAGCAATATATGCCGCCAAACAGTGAGGACTGTCAGATCCCGGTCCTGCCCTCTCGTCACGATCCTGGTCGCCCATGACTTGTTTTGGAGGTTGAATGTCTTTGAAAAAATAGCGTAACCAAGTAACAAAAGAGGCACGCCTACCCTTATTTTCCCCGAAAAAAACACTGGTCAACGCAGCACTCTTGGTAAGACACGACTGTAAGAAGGCCACGGCATCCTTGTCCCCTGAGTCCTCATGAAGACCCTCCAATGAATAATCCCCCACAATGGGTAAACCCATTAAAGCCACCACATCTTCTAAAGAGGGAGCGAACTCTCCCCAAGCAGTAACGAAAGTATGGGAGTCAGAGCTCCACCGCGAAGCTAGCTCGGTCAAGCCTAGCGTACCCTTCCTACAGTTCAGGGACACGCAAATAGTGATCGAATCCAAGATCCCCGCGCCAGCAAACAGCTCACGATTTTGCGGGTCAGAGAGCACAAAAGAGCTCCACTCATCCCAGTCGGTGCAAGGGCCAGAGGACGCGTGAAAATCTATGATGGAATAAGGGTCGTCTCCCCGTTCCATTTCGAAACGAGAAACGCTGGCGGGCGCGATCATCTCAGCTTCCTCTACTGACGCCTCAGGATGCTGAAGCAACGGATCTTCGATGACAAGAGAGTTGGGACAAAAATCCCGAACCTTAGACCAAAACACGTCTTCTTTACCGCCGATAAAAGGAGCAGCGGCAGAAATTTGGTCGGAGCTACCCAACAACTTCTTCTTCCCCTTTGACGGGCGAGCAGTCTCGGCCATTTGAGAAAGCAGAATAAACCCTTCCACCAAAACGCCTAAAAAAAAAAAGTCAGTCGGTAGAGGCCGGAAAGGATGATGGGCTCCTCCACGAAAATCCCGAAAGTCAGAGAAGCACAAGAGAGCAACGAATACTCCGAATAGCAAGAAGAAGAGTGTGGAAGAAGACCGCTGTGTAGTCCCTCTTATATAACATCAGAGAACCGCCAAAAGGACCCAGCGAAAATAAAAGTCTTTGTACAGAATCGATGTTTCAGTTTTCCTGCGCGAAACCATCATGGCCTATTTAAAGCTGACAAGACCTCTGCCAAATACTGACACAGTGCTCGCGCCACACTTCCTCCGGACAGTACGACTCAAGCAGGGGGCAAAATGTGGGTATCATTATCTGACCTATATATCGATGGTTGACACGTGTCCATCTATTGTCAAGGACGTTACATGCTGTCATGCAGCACCCACGGGATGGGGACGAAACCCTAAAAGTTATCATTGGGGCGCCTTACATATCTCCCAAGTATCCACAATACTTTATCACAAGTCGCCCAAATTACTCTTAGTAATACTCAGCTCAGATAGACCTTGATTGGGGGCAGGTCTTAGCGTAATGGGACTATACCACGGCATGGTCATCTGAGGCCATGGCGCGGTAAAGTCTTCCTTTACCTTATTGGGAACTCTCAGGTTATGTGGCTTAGTTGGCTTAAGAGCAGAGCTCGCTTAGAAGGGCGCAACGGTCTATTCCGCGATACACTTCCTAAGCCTTTCTAAAGGCCAGTGAGACTATCTGAAATAACTCTCTAGTTTACCGCGAGGACATTCCTTGTGTCGTCTCCGGACGACACATAGCATTTTGGTACGCCTCAATAGGAATGAGCCACATCAGTTGCCTGCGCTCATTCCTTGGCACGTGTCCCAATTGCTATAAATAAGAACAATACCCTGAGAGGTGACGACACAATTTTCTGGAAACAGACTCAGAGAGAATTTTAGACATTATTCCCTTGGGATATGTGCATTAATGAGCTCACTGTGAATATTCCTTCACACGTATCCGCTCGATCGTTAGGAACACTCCCCCACTCACTGTTCTTTAGTCCGTCTCTCTTTACTCCCTCTGCACTTTCCCTCGAGACTCCCTATACACCATTGATTCTCAGATTGCTACTCTCTTACGAACTCATCTATCTCACCTTACCCCACCGTATAGAAACTATCACCTACAATCACCATATTTAGGAGGGGGCTGAAACGGTGCATTATGAAAGAAAATTAATCTTATGTAAGAGAAATCCACACTAGAGCAATTCAATTTGACAGTCAAAGTTGGTTGTCATCGACTTGAAAACTCGTAGCAGCAAAGCAGACGATTTTCTATAGGTGTGGCTTCATAAAAGTTGTCTTTTGTGAACAAGTTCATAGAAGTGAGGTGTCTATTGAATTCATTAAGTCATTATAGCTTAAATACACATCAGAATAGTGTGTTGACTGATGACAGTACAACTGTTCTTATAACACAAACGTGTCGGTGTGTGTGTCTACATGTTCAGGCAGAGATACATAGACATGCAACTCCTAACTCCACCAGGAACTTAGCAATACTTCAGCCAAAGAGCAAAGACCAAGGAGCTTAGGCAATAAAAGGGATCATTTTGTCACCAAGGATGATATATTAAAAGAGTCCTCATCAATCTTATGGTCTACCTACCTCTATTGTCACCCGTCAAGACGTCATTATCATGCTAAATTGCAGTCTTAAAGACTTTTGTAACTTACACCGAAATCTTGATTAGCTAGAATATAACACAACTTGATTTGACAATTAATTCAATACCCTTGCAGGTTTATTTCCATCAACTAGCAGAAAGTGAAAAGCTTCCCCAAGTCTCAGAACCAAGTGGAAGTCAAAGCGATCTAAACCCATCATATGAGAAAAAAGGCAGTCGAAATTTCTATTTACATGCGACGAATTCGACCAGCATGGCGCCCCAGGTCCGAAGTGTCTAGCATAAATTACAACATTGCATAACTAATCCATTAGGCACCTTACAAAAGAGGAAATATATAGAAACATCGATTTGGGATCAAGTTACCACATCAATTAGTACGCTTTAGCAACTGAAAATGATTGTGGTTTTAGAATGAGAGAAGAAACTTAGGATCAATGAATTGCAATGAAGTGTTGTCATTATAATCCAGTTACAGGGTCCTGATATTGTTCAGTACAAGAGAAAACATGTACCCAATTATTTATACACACACACACGCGCGCAAGCAGAAAAGAAATAAACAACCCATGAAAGGAAAAAAGAAGATCACAATGAATAGAAAAAGGGTTAACCTTGATACAGAGATTGCCAGTGCAAATGATATGCTGAATTTTTCCAGGAACAAGCATAGATTTGAACTTTGCTGGCAAATCAGGCGCTCTGTGTGGTATGTGTAGATCACCAATTGCCAATACTAACACCATTCTCTTCCGCCCCCCAAAAAAAATATAAAAAACATTCACCAAAGCCGCCCAATTTGTAATAAGATCACCCAATTTTCAAAGATCACTATTATCTGCGCTAACAAAACAAACCCAAAACAAATACATATTTACACGATTCAATTCAACACATCGTCACAACTCCTAGGATTTATATGTACGATTTACATAGAAACGTAAACAAATATATGTATCTATCGGCTTCAGGTGGGAGAATAATTTACCTAAGTTGAGAGCTTGTTTGAAAATAGCCTTGACGTTGTTGGTGGAGATGAGAGTTGCAGAGGAGAGCATAGTGATTTCTGTGTAGTGTATAAAACATTTGTCTTCAAAGTTTAAGCCTAAATTAGATCTGCTTCATCTGCTATCAGTCAAATATACTCACTCTGGTAATAGCTGTTTCCTTTACAATATATATATTTTTTATTGGGTTAATTAGTCTTAGCTCCTAATTTAGATACTTTTTAAGTTATAGACCCAACCGTGATTTAGTTTACTGAAAGGTCTAAAACAATTTATTGAGCCGGTTTGTCTCTGTTTATGCTTATGTTTAGCGATTTTGATCGTGATTGATAGATCTGTTTAAAAGTAAAACTGCTTATTATAATTTGAGTGTTTGGTTGATGTGTTTTACAATTGATTATATTATCAGAACAGCTTATAAATATATTTGGTTCCAAATAATAGAACGTGATTTTAAATGTACAAAAGTCAATTGTGCCCTTAGATTGTCATATTTGTATGTTAGTGGTATGTCAATATACTCACTCTTAATTAACTATTAATTTCTTAAATACTCTAATTAATAATTGAAATATACTAATTTTTATATTTATATTGAAAAATTAAGGTATTACAAATTAATTAACAGTTAATATATTACTAAATTATACAATTAATTAAAAACTAGTTAGTACATTCATTAAGAATTAATAGAACACTTTTTAACTTATTATTATTATTATTATTATTATTATTATTATTTTAACTTTTGATGGTTGTACTTGATAGAAAATGTCACATGAGGTATGCAAGTTTTGGGATATTAGGACAAGGAAGTAATAAAGAGAAAAGATGAGGGACAATCTTTGAAATTTTGCAGCCATGTGAGTGGGTAGGATATCTCAGATCTGGAAAAGCATCCAAAACCCTGCTATTAGTATCTGCGTTTTGCAATCCTAAGAACCACGTTTGGTTATCCCAATTTGGGAAACCAAACACTCAAATCAATGATTCAAGCTCCCAGAACTCAGTTCTCAAGGACCAAAAGCAATAACAAACACCACCATTGGACAAAATTAACCTTCGCAACGAATCATGCTGGCATTCAAGCACGCGCGTCACAAGTGCCTTCTTCACTCAGAAGTCTCTGTATATAGTTTGTAATAAATTTTGTAACAGTTTTGTCAAACTTTAAAGGGATATTTATATTTTAGTCAACTATTTGTATAAAATTTAAAGGTCAATTTATTATTTTTTTAAATTAAAAAATTATCAACAATAATTTCAAAATTTTAAAAAGTGATCAACAAAATATATATATATCAACTGTTAAGAATTCATTTTTGCTCACCCAAAAATTGCTCACCCTCTTCTCTCATTGGTTAATCCAGTGGGCCCAGTATTTTACACTACTAATTTAATTTTGGGGTGAACAAAACTGCACTCAACTTTTAAATAATTATTTTATACTTTAGATTCCTTAATGTTTTTAGCATTGTGAACTTGCATCAAAACGTTGTAAATTGCTCTCAATGTTGGAATACTTCAACATCCTCTAATGAAAATCAGATAAGCTATTATGTTGTCTTGTGTTTGGAATGTATTGGGTAAAACTGTTGGATAAGCTGTTATATCCTAATCATGCCCGTGTTTGGTCGTGCTAGGATGTAGTTTTTCAATAATAATTAAATTATTGCTTTTTAACACCCAAAAAAGTCGATCTGAAAAAAAGGATTAATTGCACTTTGCACCATTGAATTTTTGGTGATTTTGCACCCTAAAGCTTCAAAGTTGGCACTTTAATCCCTAAAGTTTCACAAATGTGGCAAATAAGTCCAAATAGATCTTTAATGATGAATGAGTTCATTGCCAAAAGTGAAAATTTTATCACAAAAAGTCGTAGAGGGACAAAAGTGCAACGCATCCCAAACTTTAGGGACCAAATGTTAAATTAAAAACTTTAGGGTGCAAATTGAAAAACCACCCAAACTTCAGGGAGGTGCAAAGTGCAATTAAAGGTCATTTTGTCTCAAGAATTTATCCCAAACTTCTAATCCCATCTAATACCCCAGTTCTCCCAAACTCAAAGGGAATAAAAGTCACTTTGGGATTATTTTATCCTCTGGATTTGTGACAACCAATAGCCAAGATGCATGAGGTAAGGTGTGGAGTGAAGGGAAAATTGGATCTCAGTGTGCAACGGAATACGGGTACATATTAAATTTCATCTAACAAAACTAGATCTACTTCTCATTTGTATTACTTGCAATCAATATACATACAAAGACATAAATATAGATATACCTTTGCGATTTGTGGAATTGTTTTGAGAACTCTTCAATGATTGTTGTGACGGTTTGATCCCAATCACTCTGTTCTGACAAAGATGCAATCAGCAGAAGGACTAAACGATCTCTGATTAACCTCACATTTTAACAGCAGCTGCGTCTCGACATTAGCTTCGTCGTGTCCAAAATTCGTCAGGTTACGATAAGTATTGAGCAGTCTCATCTACTTTATGCGAGCATTGCCTGGCGCTAACGATCTTCGCTCCCAATGTGCTCTTGACCTTTTAGTGCTAAAGATCTTCACTTATATGTCCCTTGGATGTACTTGGAGGATAGGGTTTGTCGGAAACCCCCCTAGAACAAACTCATGAGGCTTAGGAAGGGTTTGGGAAGCCTATAACCAATACTGAAACTTCTGGGAGAATAAAAGACGTGTTATGTTCTATCCACAGTTTATGTATTTATAAACTTTTGAACCGACATAAGTGCCAATCAATTGCCAAAAGTGGCAATCGATTGCCTTATCCAATCGATTGTAAGTGATGTAATCAATTGCTGCACCATTCGATAGATCTGAACACCAATAGATTGGTTTCAACTTTATCCCAAATCTCCCATTGCATTGTTCCTTCACATCCAAACATCCTTATGAGCTAAGAGTGGGACCCCTAGGTTCTTAATTACTGGCTCCGATTAATTATTATTCCATCTAGTCAATACTCTTTAACTAACGAATCAATAGTTAATCAATTATCATTTACACCACTATTAAATGATAATTGCACTCCAGTGCATAAGAACGAAATCACACATACATAAGCAATTACTAGACTTGTATAATATGATATTGATGTCCCTCTACCAGACAATACTCGTGTTTATCATCGGGATGTATGTTTTAAGATACTGTCGACCCAATAGATAGATACATCTTATATTCCTCGAGTATCATTCACTACGCTTGGATTACTAAACATGTCGACAAACACTTTGTTGACAAGGCTGACCAGCTCTTGGTAATCACTCCTAGTGACATTCTCGAGGGAATACTTACTCATCATTTTATAGAAGATGGTAGAATTCCATCTTGAAAATACATGTTCCCAACATTGTAAACCTAATTACCCAAGATACCTAAGTGTTGATCTTGCAAGACCTCACTAATTGGTAAGTCAAAACAACCAAAGCATACAACGTGTGTCCATAATTATCTCAGGATTAAGGATATGTATCCCTATACAAGTTTGAGTTCCTACCAACGGTGACATCATTTAGGTGTCAATAGGTTTAACTCAGGTCCATTAATGCACCGCATGCACTAGCATATTAACCAAGAGTCAAAGACTCTTATGAATGAGATTCATCATTCTACCCCGTAGACGTTAATCATGCTACAGTGTACACTTGATAAGTTATCCAGACTTATCATCCACTGTGACTTATTTGAAACAACAAGAATTTGTGATTCATATCTCACATGTGTAATCACATACACAAATGAATCATATACAATGATGTTTAAGGATTCCAGTCTAATATTCATCTCATGGACTAACATACATAAATGCATTATAATATTCCATTGTCCAACTAACTGGTTTGAGGGCATATTTCCAACAGACTCTCACTTACACTTATAGCCATATAGTGTTAAAACTAACACCAGCATTGTCTATGCGACTTGTTAAAATCTTTAACCCGTAAGGTTTTGCACAGAGACTGATGATCGTCGACTGAAACAATCCATAGTAGAACATCATCATGTTATTGTTAGGAAACTGCGTTCCCAGAATCCGTTGACAGTGCGTATAAGTTGGTATTGCAAAAAATTTAGGTGAGAACTACAATAACCCTACAAGGGCGGAAACTAGGGTTACCTTGAACTGCAAAAACGGATTGCTGTAGTAGACGAATCGAGAATACGGGCTCGATAACAGCTCATGATCTTCTACCGTATTCCTTTGCTGCCAGAATATCGAACTGAGTGTGGGCTCTTTCGAAATCCTTTATGTTTTCTGCTCTTCCCTCTTTACGTTCTATTTTCTAATCCCAGTTATAACACTCTCTTTGATTGCTGTGACGATTCAATCCCGATCACATTGATCCGACAAAGATGTGTTCGTCAGGAGGACTAAACGATCTCCGATTTACTTGAATTTTTTATAGCAGCTCCGTCTCGACGTCAGGAACGTCGTGTAAAACATTCAGCAACTTTCGATCAGTATCGAGCAGTCCGAAGTTCTTTTAGTGAGCGTTGTCTGATGCTAGCGATCTTCACTCCTATATCTCTTGAATGCTCACAGAGACTAGGGTTTGGTGGAAACCCTTCTAGAAGAAAACTAGGAGGTCAAGAGAAGCTTAGAATGTGAAATCATGCAACCTGAGAGAAGAGCCAAGGCAACATATACATAGGCTACGATAGGGACCATAAGAAGTCAATAAGGAATAGGCTTCCTTATGGAATTAGGAAACCCTAATTCGAACTGAATCAGATTCCTATTTTCATAAATTATAATTCATACCACTAAAGAATTATAATTGCACTCCTATCCTTATCTCAAAAATATATTTCGAGCTCCATGTTATTAAATGCTTATTATCTCTCCATGTTAAGATTACAGATATCCATTAATTAAATTTAATTACTGACAATCATATTTAATTAATTTCTTAAAATTCCTTGAGATCCTCTGCTTAACTTATCTGATATGTCGGATACAAAGTCCACCTGCAGGGTTTGACATAATCAAAACTTATAAGCTTTCTCAAGGGGATATCATCAATCCCAAAATTGAGACATGAATTCCATTATTAATTAATATCCACCATACAATTAATATTGCCACCCAATCCAATGAGATATTGACCCATTTAAGGATCTCACCCTTTTAGGGATCAAAGTGTAAATATCAAATGTACGTGTCTATAAACTAACTTAGGATTTAGAGCATAAGTACTCATAATAGCCATGAGGTATTAATTATCTTATAAGTCAGTATAAAGATAATTGCCCCAAGTCGGTCCTGTTTAATACACAAAGTGTACCAGCATAGTGAGTTGAAACTATACCGTTTTCCGCAGTCAAGATAAACCTACTACAACACCATGCTGCAGTCCTACCGATGGTGTGTCCAATCCCATCTAAGACTGTAAACCAAAATCTTACATTCTACAATATCTGGTGGTCTGATCTTTCGTGTGTAAGCCGAACTCTACACACCAAACCACCTACTATGTAGAATGAGAGACACACTTGCATAATATTAAATAAATAATATAATACAAACATTGCCCACACAGATTCTCATAAAAATGGAATAACTGATTTTATTAAAATAATAAATTAACTACATAAAGCATGGCTTTTAGTATACATCCCTAACAATCTCCCACTTAGACTTAAAGCCATGAAGTGACACTCCTCACTCCAACTAATGGCTCTACCTCCTAGGGTAAACATATATCCTGAGGTAGACTTTCTGGAATCCCTATCTGACATGAAATCAGAATCTGTGTACCCAATGGGTACGAGACTGTCTGCTTGGTAAACTAACATATAGTCTCGAGTCCTTTTCAGGTACTTGAGAATATTTTTCACTGCAGTCCAATGTTCTTGCCCTGGATTAGACTGATATCTACTAACCATGCCAACAGCAAAGCAGATATCAGGTCTAGTACATAGCAAAGCATACATTAGGCTTCCTACTGCCGAGGCATAAGGAACTGCCTTCATCTTCTCTATCTCATCAGGTGTCTTAGGACACTGATCCTTAGATAGAGTAATTCCGTGTCTGAAGGGAAGGAATCCCTTCTTGGAATCTTGCATGCTAAACCTTGCAAGAATATTGTCAATATAAGTGCCTTGTAACAAGCCCAACATCCTATTCTTGCGATCTCGCATAAGCTTGATCCCTAGGATGTGACCGGTTTCTCCCAAGTCCTTCATATCGAATTGACTGGACAACCATACCCTTATAGAAGATAATACCCCCACATCGTTTCCGATTAGCAAGATATCATCCACATATAGTACTAAGAACACCACCACTCTTCCATCATGTTTCTTGTACACACAAGATTCATCCGCACATTGATTAAAACCAAAAGACTTGATTGCTTGATCAAAGCGGATATTCTAAGACCTAGATGCCTGCTTAAGTCCATAAATGGACTTCTTAAGCTTGCACAACATGTGTTCTTGGCCCTTCGTAATGAACCCGTCTGGTTGCATCATATAGATGCAGTCATCAAGATTCCCATTTAGAAATGCTGTCTTGATATCTGTAGACACCCCAATTTTGACCGACCGTCGAATTTAGGAGAGTGTAACCTCCATATCCGATGATGACAAGGATCGGAAGATTCGAAGTATTCCAAGCTCTTCAAAAAGTTATCTAAAACGCGGTAAAATTTCACAGAAAAGAGAAAATACCAGGTATTTAGGAGAATTCAGGTATAAAATACGATTTTCGGAAAATATCCTCAAGGATCATTTTTCTTTGAAAAAAGAAAAATCCAAAAGGGGGAATTTTAGCCAAAACCAGCACACGGCGGGCTGCCGCGGCACTCAGTGACTGCCGCACGGCAGTCACAGAGTGCCGTGCCGGCACTCACCGAATGCCGCCACAGATTTCTGACTGCCGTTCACTTTTAAAGTCTGTATTTTGCAGAGCAATACGTATGCGCATACGAATAAGAACAAAAACTGATAAAGTAAGACTGACAAAAATGCGGCAATCCATTAATTGCCGCGACATTCATCAGTCATTAAGTGCCGCAACGGCAGTCATGAAATGCCGCAGCGGCAGTCACGGACTGCCGCGGCAGTATCTGGACTGCCGCGCTAGACAGCAGTCTGCATAATTTCAGAAAGTACACATTGTACCAACAAATGAGAGAATTACACCTGTTTTTTTACTCCGAAATTCACCAAAATACCTGGTAATTTTGCTTATAAAAGAGAAGGGATCTTCCTAAAAGGGGGAGACCAAGAAGAACACCAAGAAATATATTGGGAGAGAGAGCACATATACTTCCATTACACCAACATTTTTTAGAGAAAAAAAGAGTGTTTAGAGAATTAGAGAGAAGAGCTTGGAAGATCTTCAAAGAAAAGAAAACTTTGAGGATAATTTGGAGGTGATCCTCTAACCATAGATTATTGGCTTATTCTTTCTTCTATTAAAATCTCTAATCCTAAAATCTTGCACTAGTTTCTTTGTTTATCAAGTAAACTTAGGAGTTTCTTTTGTTTCCATATTACTTTCTTCCATTTTCTTGTTTATATTCCTCTCTTGAAGGTCTTGGAGATCTTCAATATCTCTTTTGATCTCTTGAGCATGATCTTTTGAATCCCATATAGGCTTGTGCTTCATATAGGAGTCAAAGTTTGATCACCATTTCATAAGAGGATCCAAGTCCATACTCATGATTTGGATCTTCTAAACTTGATGTCTTGAGGAAGCCCTTCTATATTCCTTTAAGGACTCATGAGTCATAGTCATGTCTCCCTCTCCAATGACCATCAAATGGTAGGAGAATGTAGTTTTGAGTCTAAACCCATCTCCATGGTTTAGATTCCCCATCTTATAGATTTCATGAAGTCTATCCATATTTCATTTGAAATCTATGAAGAATAAAGGTTTATAGTCTCTAATGGCCATCAAATGGTAGGAGAAGTGGTTTGGTTCAACTCAACTTCATGGTTTAATAGTTGGAGTTACCAAATAAAAGTTGAACTAGCAAAATAAAAACAGTGAATCCACAAACTGTTTTTGATCAAAGATTTTTAGTTCGAAATCTAACCGTTGAAATCAAGTGAAACCAACGGGAAAGTGTCAATAACATGATATTCTACCACTGTAATTTTTGCTTTAAGGTGGTTTCATGTTTAGGATGTTTGATCATGAGTTTTGTGACACAAATACAATCTGCCCAGAATTTCAGAATAGTTTCAGAACAGTGACACTCTTTTGAAACAATTAAATCAGAGTTCTAAAAGAACAAAGCAATTCGGATTTTTTTACTATTTTTAATAAATCGTGCAAGAATTCTGGACAGAAGGTTGTAAAGTGCTGAGTGATGTCTAGTATTTTTCATATTCCCGGAGATCCGACCGTTGGAACTTTGATTTTCTTTTTGATTTGAAAACTAGACTCACAGAGGCATATTGAGTCCAAAAATCATCAAGATCAAACCATGGGAGATATGCTTTTTATTCCTTTTAAGTTCTGGTCTGCTCTCTGCAATTTTCAGAGTTTTATGACATATTTGACTTACTTTGTAAATAAGGGTCTAAATGACTTTTCTATGATCTAGGGCTTAAACCATGCTTTAATAATGATTAGTTGAGCTTGAATTCAAAGTTTAAGAGTATTTCATAGTTTATCCTTGTCCATGTACATATTCATCTATATGATCCGACACTTGTAATTAAGACTTATTTGCTTTGAATTTAATTACATTAGATAGATGTAAGCTAGAAATTTAGGATTGTCATTTTTAACATCATATTTTGCACATCATGTGGACTAACCCTTTGTTTTGTAGCGCTATTAAGGTATGATTTCTAAGATTTCTTTTTAGTTTATCTTAATTTCTTGATTTTATTGATTCTTCGACTTAATGCGCGACACCTTAGAATTAGGTTTTGCCTTATGTGTATATGTGATTAGAGACTCTTTTTAGGATTTTCTTTTGTTCGCATGCATTGCACGTTTAATATCGCTGCTGGATCCCGGGTAAGTTCACTTGTTCTCTATTACATATCATGTTGCTTGTTACCTGAATTATGTGGCTTTTGAATGATATTTTGTCAATTGCAATTTTACACCCTTTGGACATGCTTCTGTGATGTATATGTATATATGTATTAGTTGAGGGCATGCTTAGATTATTAAATTTGATTAAAAGGATGTTGAGTAGAGGCCTATCGCAAGATAGGATGAGAGAGGGTGCTTTAGTCCGACGGGCTCCTTCCCCTCTCATTCCATAATCCCCGGACCTAGTTAATCTTTGATTTTGCAAAAGATCATTTTGCTTTTAAAATGGTTTCTTAATTTTTCCTTTAAAAATTAAGTGGCGACTCTTTTGAATTTGAAATTTGGAAAAAGATTTTAAATAAGAAAAGCTGTGGGTAAGTCAACCTGCGATATCCACAATCTGGCGACTCTGCTGGGGATCGAACCCAGAATCTCTGGTTTCGCAGACCAGAATTCTGATTTTGGGTTCACTTGAGGATTAGACTTGAAAACATCCTTTTAATCGAATTAATCAATCTTTGTGTGCCTGTTGCATTTCACTTGCATGTCCAGCCAGTCGATTGCACGGAACTATGACCTTGGAGGCTCGGGGCAACCCGGTCGGTCAAGTTATCATGGGACTGTGTGATCACCCTTGATCTCGTACCATGATTTGGTATATGAAGCATCCTATCGGGTGTGTGTCAAGGGTTCCTTATTTGACCAAAACCCAGCCTTTGCATGATAGCTTCTGTAGAACCTTTCAATCTTAGGAAATCAATTCTTGATTAGGGTTATGTGTTAGGAAGTTTTGTATGCCCGGAGGGGACTACTTGAGATGATGACGATACTTACTTGATAAAAGACGTATAATCTTTTAATCACTTTTTAGCAATTCCTCCTCATGTTCCACAACATTTGGAGAACATGCCGAACCTTGATTATAAGATTACACTTCTTATATCACGTTAGCTAAGCATCATTGACCTTGTATGTATCCAAACCCATGAGAAGTACGATGATGATCTTATCACATGACCCTTCTACCCTGAGAATTTTAAAATCAGCCTTCGAAGAATAAGATTTCCGCGGCCTTTATTCAAAACCGCTCTTTCAAAGGACTTGGGGGATTTCAAAATCAAGATTTCGAAAAATTCATGCTTTTCAAAAACAGAAATTTTTGACCCAATCACCTTATGATCCAAAATTCTTGAAAACTGCTTTTCTAAAGTTGCTTCCCAAAAATTGATTTCAAGAACCCCCAAAATTTTTCAAAACTTCGAAGGATGGGAAAAGAGGGCCACAATGAATGGAGAAATCATCGTACTTGACATGGGTAAGGGTTTTATGTGCTTATGTGTTTATGTGTTAGGGTTAGATTTTTTCGCTTTCTTTGGCATATAGAGTAGGCACACACGCACACATGCATTGCATCCGCATGACATACAAAATAAAAGTTTTTAAAGGTAAAAAGGTATTCTAAAAAAAAAAATATAATAAAACTTAAAATCTGCTGTAGGAGCAAAGATAGCCAATCAAGTGTGGTTCAGGGATCCTACGGCAAGACTTGTAAGGAGAGGATACGCTAGCATGGCCGAAGAAAGAAACAACGAAGAGATGACCGGACTAAGGGTACTAGTCGAAGAGCAAGCGGAACAGATGAGGAGACAGGCCGAGAACATGAACCGCATGATGGGAATGATAGAGGAGCTGAATCGCTGGCCGCCGCCGCATATAATTCCACCTATTATAGATCCGCCTTTGGGAGGAGGAGACGGAGATTGGTTCGATGATCAAGAGGCACACTGGAATGATGCACTAAGAGCCAACAGGGACAGAGAGAAAGATGAGAAGGGAAGCTGTTGACCGAGAAGATAGAAAAGTTGGAAAGGGTAATGCGCAAGGCTCAGGGAGTGGATACCTATCTGATGGAACTGGAAGGATTGTATGACGGAGTCCACGAAACGCTGCCGGCTGGTTTCAAAATGCCAGTTTTCGATAAGTTTGATGGCACAGGTAATCCCCGCAGTCATGTCCGAATGTGCATAGGAGCTTTTCAGCCTAGTGGACTGAGCACTACCATGATGGCTGTTCTATTTCAGCAAACCTTAACAGGAGCTGCTCTGTCATGGTACCTTACACTTGAGCCAAGAAAAACCAGAGTATGGGAAGAAGTGATTAAGGCATTTGTGGCACAATACGAGTACAATCAGGATTTGGATGTTACTGTCTGAGATTTGGAAACGACCAGGCAAGGGAACAAAGAATTATTCGCCGAGTATTTGAGCCGATGGAGAGGAAAGGCAGCTAAAATGGTACAAAGGCCGCTTGAGAAAGACCAGATCCGAATGCTAATGAAAAATCTGCAGCCAGTTTACCAGGAAAAGATGAGATTTCAGTCAATCAACTCCTTTGCTGAGGTATTCTGTAATACCCTGTATTTTGGTATATTAATAAGACCTGGTATTTCATTTCTATACTCGTATAAACTTTCTCTTCCTTCTGGTGATTTTGGATACCAATCGATTGACATATTCCCAATCGATTGACACTTTTTGATACCAATCGATTGATAAGTTTTCTCAATCGATTGACACTTTTCAGATCCCAATCGATTTACATTCAACCGACTAAAAGTGATTACGTGTCAACATTTCCAATCGATTGACATTATTTCCAATCGATTGACTACAAATATCTGTTGCCAATCGATTGACATGTTTATCAATCGATTGACATAACCTGAGAAATGTTTTCTTCTTTCCTTCAGCTTTAAACGCGTGGCACTCCCATACCCCTATATATACTCGTCCATTTGTGGCCTTGGGTCACTTTGGCAGCTTGAGAGAGAGAGATATATACCTCCTGTGAGATATATACACATACATATATATCTCTATATCTACACATATATACACTCCACACACACACTCACTGCCGTGGCAGCTGGGAGGAAGGAGAAGAAGCAGAAAGAAGAAGAAAGAAGAAGGAGGAGACAGAGAGAGGGCTGGACAGAGAAGAGGAGAAAGAGAGAAAGAGTTTGAAGGTTTCAAGTTGGAACACAACCCAAACGCACCCTAAGTGAGTTCTAACTCACTTGGTCTCTTTATGTGATGTTTATGCAAGTTATTACGATGTTTAGATGAGTTACATGTATGTAGTGCACGTTTATATATGCTGTTTTTACAATCTGCTGGAGAAGACGTAGTGCCAATCGATTGACATAAATCTCAATCGATTGACATCAGTTGCATCCCAATCGATTGAATAGGATTTCAATCGATTGACATTATTCCAATCGATTGACATATTTCTCAATCGATTGACATAACTTTTGTTTCAAATCGATTGAACTTTTGTTCCAATCGATTGACATGATCAGTACATGGTTTCCTTTGCCTGTTTATTATATAAGAGGTTTAGTTGTTCGATTCCTGATTCGGGAATTCCATTATGCGATTATGGGGTAGACAGGAGAAATGTGACACCAAAGATTTATGGATAATGAATAAAAAGTAATATGAAGACGTGGGTTGACGTGTTATTCCTGATATGAGTTCGATATCCGTTTCTTTTAATCAGAGTAGTCAGGCCACATTGGGAATTGTCATGTGTCGATGTTAGAATGGAACGTAAGTAGGTTTGGTAAGTTCCGGGAACGGTACGTGGATGGACGATTGGTCATGATATGCTCTTAAAAGCGGTGAACTGGACCATGGTTCTTAAAAGCGGTGAGCTGGACCAAGAAGTCTTAAGATAGACTGGATGATCTGTGATATGCTCTTAAAAGCGGTGAACCGGACCATGGTTCTTAAAAGCGGTGAGCTGGGATCACTAGTAGATGACGTTAAGTCGTGGCAATAGATTGATATGCCTTGTTCGAAACGTTATATCCCTGAAATGCGGTGAACAGGACCATTGTTCTTAAAAGCTGGGGACAGACTGACGTGAAGTCCATGACATGCGGTGAGCAGGACCATTGCTCTTAAAAGCGATGGACAGAATAAGGGTGTATCCCTAGAGTTAAACGATTGAGTCTGTTCATGACATCTGAATACGTTGAGTTCGGTATTTGAGTAACAAGACGATAAGGGTCGGTTTACAAGAATGAATAGAGGAACAAGATAATGTTATAATAAGATGTTAACTCGTGTTTTTATAAGCTTGTGTTTACTTCAGATAACTGGTACCTCGTTAGTTTATGCTCACTCAGCTCTCAGTAAGCTGACGGCCTTTTATTGCCTGGACATTCCCCGTCCAGAATATCCTGCCCCTTGTTTTACAGGTGATGACCAGTACACTGATGAGTGTTATCCAGAGGAAGGCCCCACCGATGACGATTACACTAGGAAGGATTATCCTTATGCCAGTTGAAGACTGAAGATGTTATAATTAGATTTAATTTCAGTTGTTTTGTTAAACTTTTGTTAACGGGTACTTGGGCATTTGTTGTCTTCAGACCTGTTGTGATCCTGTGGACCATACTCTGATATTTTGTAATAGTTAACACTGTGTGTTATTCTCAGTTGGTTACTGTTGCTTTTCTTTTAGACTAGTACTGTGTGGTGTGGATTATTAGTGACTTTCACCTGTCATTCCTTATGGACCCATAAAGGAAATTTATTATTCTCTATTTATGCTGCTCCGGGGCGTGACAGGATTTTTGGTATCAGAGCCTGCGTTTGGTACTCTAGGTTGTGATACTTTTGTTCACAAAGTATTTCCACACCATCTGGTCCTAGTGTGTTAAGATTCTTTGAGATGAGATATGAGTGTAAGATAAGTTCGTCTTTCTGATGATAGATAGTTTCCTTTGCAGGATAGCATGGATCCGGAGTTTCACCAGTTTGTGACTGATGCTTATGGAGGTCATATTATCCATGGAGATACCGTGGAGCCAGCTGACCCAGAGTTTTATCGTGAGCGTGTGTGCCAGATAGCTAGTCGACATTTAGAGGAGGACATGTGGAGAGCACTTTATGTGACCAGGAGTACTCACCCGACCCAGATGCGCATGGATGCTTACCACTTAGCGAGAGTTGGCAGAGACATTTGCCAGGAGATGTTGCGACTAGTTTTGAGTAAACCAGAGATGGATGAGATTGAGTTGAGAGCCATTGTAGCCGGTCCACCAGAGCCCGTAGTTGCTCCAGTAGCAGCAGCAGCTCCACCATCACCAGTACCAGTCCCAGAGCCTGAGCCGATTGAGGATGAGGAAGATGTAGAGCCTCAGGATGAGCATCCCGATGAGGACATGGGTGGAGATGGAGAGGAGGAGCCGATAGATGATGAGGACCTAGTAGAGGATGAGCATGTAGACGATGCAGATGATGAACCTGAGGATGACCCTGAGGAGCCAGAGTTTGAGCCAGAGGATCCAGTACCAGACCCAGAGGCTATTGAGGCAGACATTGTAGTAGAGGAGGATGACCCCGAGGAGGTAGTTGTGCCAGAGGTACCTGTTGTGCTTCAGATACCAGCCGGACTGATTATGCATATGGCAGCCATGGCCGATATGGCAGTAGGATGGATAGCTCAGATGGTAGCACAGCCAGCAGATTTTGTTATGGGAGAGATAGCTATAGCAGGAGCTCTTGATATAGCCGACGGATTCGCTGCAGTAGCAGTCGATGTCGCTAACCAGGCAATAGCAGATGTAATGGAAGACGATGATGCAGAGATGATAGAGGATTGGGATATAGGGGTAGTAGTCGGAGATCTTGTCGCACCAGTTGAGGATGATCCACTCGAGGAGATGGAGATTGATTCAGAGGACGAGGCACCACCAGCAGGATCAGATGCTGACGACTTTTGAGTCAGGATCGGCAGGGTGTAGATTTTGTTAGTTTTACCAGGACATGTTGTCTACTAGATTTTAGGGAGCTTGAGAGATAGCTATTGACCATAGCTTTGTATAGTATTAGCTGACTTTAGTTGTTGTAACTCTTGTCCCATATGGTACACAGTTTGACTAGTGTGTACTATACGGTACATCTTTTGATATATATATATACGAGCAGTACTTTTGTTATTTGGTTATTGCGTTGTGATGTGTTGTTTAGTAGAATGGTTAGTTTTACTGTTCTTGTTCTATCTCGGATTCGTTTCTACGAGAAGAGTTTCAGCTGATCCATATGTCGTTTGTAGGCGATACTCGTTATCATCATGGTAGGACCCTTGAGAAATCACCAAGCACGTAATGGAGCACCTATTCCAGAGGGAATGGATCCGACGGGAATATTCGAAGCATTTATGCAGAGAATGGAGCATGTGGGAGATACATATAATCACTCCACCCACCAGAGACCTTTTGCACCCCCGCCACCAAGACAGACTGGAGATAAGCTGTTAGCAAATTTTCGTGGGCTACGTCCCGAAAAGTTTGATGGACTAACAGAACCATGGAAAGCAGAACAATGGATAAGAGAGATGGAGTTAATATTTGGAGCATTGGAATGCAATGAACAAGAGAAACGTCGCCTTGCTACATTTCAGCTCACCTATGCCGCCGCAGATTGGTGGGAAGCTGAGCAAGCCACTATTGGGATCGATGCCGCTAGAGCTATGTCGTGGGAGACATTCAAAGGCAGATTTTTGGAGAAGTATTTTCCAGAAGATGAGAGAGATCAACAGGAAAGGAACTTTCTCAATTTGATCCAAGGAGGATGGAATGTACGGGAATACACAACACAGTTCGAGCGTCTATCCAGATTTGCTCAGCATATGATAGACACGCCGCAAAAGAAGGTAAAGAGATTTCACCAAGGACTGAACCCCCACCTCAGACATATGATGGTTGGTCATCTGAACCAGTCGTATGAGGAAATTGTTAGATTTGCTACAGGATTAGAAAAGGATGCTAATCCAGTACAACAATCACAGACAAATCGACCTCAGTTGTCACGAGGGTTTCAACAGAGAAATTTTCCTAATCGACCACCAAGAAATACCCAAGGATGGAGACCTCAGGAAAATTTTCAAGGAAATAAGAGAATCTGGGAAGGAACCAGGAAACCTCAGCAGAGTTATAATCAACCCCAGCAAAATCAACAGCGAGGACTACAGCCGCAGGCATTACTAATAGCCCCGCCAAGTAATAATGGAGGATGTTTTAACTGTGGAAAGCCCGGACATATTGCAAGGAACTGCACCGTCTTCAGACCTAATCGCAGGCCAGATATCGTCTGCCGCAACTGCAACAAACCAGGACACTTGAGCAAGGATTGTTGTGCACCACGAGGAGGATACTACGGGGCACCAGTGCAAGGAATTCAAGGACCTACTGATCAGACGAGGATGAACGCTATTATTCCAGAAGAAGCAGGCTTTAATGCTGATGAGCAGCAACATTTGGAAGGTACACTTGTACTCTTTCATAGTCCAGTTAAAGCTTTATTTGATACTGGAGCCGCACGTTCTTTTATTGCTGTTAAGATTGTGCGTCAATTGGGTTTAGAACCCCAAACACTTGAGTCAACACTGAATGCTGTGTCACCATTGGGAGTGACAGTTAAGTTGAGTAAGGTGTGTAGAGATTGCCCATTGACTTTGGGAGATAGGAATCTTCCAGCAGACTTGGTAGTTCTGTCGATGTCAGAATTTGATGTTATCCTAGGGATGGATTGGTTAACTAAGTACAATGCCAATCTGGATTGCCCTACTAGAACGATTCTATTTCCAATACGAGGAAAGTCGACGATCAGATTTCAGTGTCAACTGACAAGCGACCTGTTCCTTACGAATGGTTTAGCTACGATCATTAGTACGAGTACGGAGCTTAAGATGGATCAAATTCCTATTGTACGAGACTTTCAGGATGTATTTCAGGATATTAAAGGACTTCCACCGAAAAGAGAAATAGACTTCTGTGTGGAATTAGTACCTGATACATTGCCTATTTCTAAAACTCCATATAGGATGGCACCAACTGAGATGTTAGAACTGAAGAAGCAAGTTCAAGAGCTTGAAGATCTAGGATTTGTTCGTCCGAGTACGTCACCTTGGGGAGCACCAGTTCTGTTTGTAAAGAAGAAGGATGGAACACTTCGACTCTGTATAGACTACAGGGAGTTGAACAAGGTTACGATTAAGAATAGATATCCGTTACCTCGGATAGATGATCTATTCGACCAGTTACAAGGATCTAGGATCTTTTCCAAGATCGATCTGCGTTCAGGATATCACCAGTTGTTAGTTCGACCAGAGGATGTATCGAAGACTGCATTCAGGACAAGATACGGGCATTACGAGTTTCTAGTTATGCCTTTTGGATTGACGAATGCGCCAGCAGTATTTATGGACTTGATGAATAGAGTATTCCGACTATATCTGGATAAATTCATTATAGTGTTCATTGATGATATACTGATCTACTCAAAGACAGAAGAGGATCACAAGGAGCATTTACAAGTTGCCTTGCAAACACTTCGAGATAGCAAGTTGTATGCAAAGTTTAGCAAGTGTGAGTTTTGGCTACATGAAGTCAAATTCTTGGGACATGTTATATCTCAGGAAGGTATTTCGGTAGACTCATCTAAGATTGATGCAGTCTTAAGCTGGAACAGACCGACGAATGCGACCGAAGTCAGAAGTTTTCTGGGTTTAGCAGGATATTACAGAAGATTCGTAGAAGGATTTTCCAAGATAGCAGGACCCTTGACGAATTTAACAAGGAAAGAGACGAAGTATGAATGGACAGACAAGCATGAGGGTGCATTTCAGGAGTTAAAAGAAAGATTGACTTCTGCACCAGTACTCGCATTACCTAAGAGTGGAGAAAAGTATGTGATCTACAGTGACGCATCGTACCAAGGACTTGGATGTGTGCTTATGCAAGATGGAAATGTTATCGCGTATGGATCAAGACAATTGAAGGTACATGAGAAAAATTATCCTACGCATGATCTAGAATTAGCAGCAATAGTGTTTGCATTGAAAATTTGGAGACACTATCTCTATGGAGAAAAGTTTGATCTGTTTTCCGATCATAAGAGTCTGAAGTATTTGTTCTCTCAAAAGGAGTTGAATATGCGACAGCGGAGATGGATGGAGTTACTCAAAGACTATGACTTTTCTTTGCAATACCATCCTGGCAAAGCAAACGTAGTAGCAGATGCTTTGAGCCGTAAACCTCGGTTAGTGATCGCTGCATTACTAATTAGAGAATGGAGAGCATTAGAAGAAATTGCTGAATTTGATCTTCAGCCAGTGGAGCCAAATAAAGGACAACATTTTGGATGTCTTATGGTACAACCAACTTTGATCAGTCGTATCATAGAGGTTCAACAGACAGCAGAGGATTTGAAGTTATGGTTCGCCAAGATGTCAGCCAAGGAACCAGAAGTCTGGAGTATAAGTACAGACGGAGCTTTACGATGTAAAGGTAGACTCTGTGTACCTAATGAAGAAAGTCTCCGAAAAGACATATTGGATGAAGCACATAAGTCACGAATGACTATTCATCCCGGAAGTACGAAGATGTACAAGGATCTGAAGAGAAATTTTTGGTGGGAAGGAATGAAGAGAGATGTGGCAGAGTATGTTTCTCAGTGTCTTACTTGTAAACAAGTAAAGGCAGAACATCAGAGACCACCTGGATTGTTACAGCCGTTACCTATTCCTCAATGGAAATGGGAACACATAACCATGGATTTTGTGGTAGGATTGCCGAAGTCACAGCAGAATCACGATGCTATATGGGTAATCGTGGATCGACTTACTAAGACGGCACATTTTATTGCCTATAGCATGACGTACTCAGTAGAACGTTTGAGCCGAATGTATCTACATCACGTTGTACGATTACATGGAGTGCCTGTATCTATTGTGTCAGACCGAGATTCGCGCTTTACTGCAGAATTTTGGAAGAGTCTCCAGACAGCGATGGGAACGACATTGAACTTGAGTTCAGCTTTTCATCCACAGACAGATGGACAGACGGAACGAGTTAATCAAGTGATGGAAGATATGTTACGAGCTTGTGTCATTGATTTTGAGAGTTCTTGGGAGATACACTTACCTCTGATTGAGTTCGCCTATAATAATAGTTATCATTCGAGCATAGATATGGCACCATTTGAAGCATTGTACGGAAGACCTTGCCAATTGCCGCTATGTTGGACCGAAGTCGGAGATAGTCAACTTCTTGGGCCAGAGATGGTACGAGAAACCAGCAAGAAGATTCAAGTCGTACGTGAGAAGATGGAAACAGCCCAGACCAGATACAAGAGTTATGCTGACAAGCGACGCAAAGACTTGGAGTTTGCCGTTGGAGATCACGTATTACTCAAGGTTTCACCTGTTCGAGGAATCGTCAGATTTGGTCAGAAAAGGGGCAAATTATCGCCGCGTTTCATCGGACCATTCGAGATTCTGGAGCGTGTTGGAAAAGTTGCTTATCGCCTTGCGTTGCCACCAAAGATGTCAGGAGTGCACAACGTTTTTCACATCAGTATGCTGAGAAAGTGTGTTCACAACCCAGCGCACGAGATCAACTTTGAGGATATCGAAGTCAACAGCGACGTTACATTCAACGAAGGACCTGTTCGTATTCTAGATTGAGGAATCAAGAAACTCAGGAACAAAGAGATTCCGTTAGTCAAGATTCAGTGGAAACATCACGATGAAGGAGAAGCTTCGTGGGAACTAGAGTCAGAGATGCGCGAGAAGTTTTCATTTTTGTTTTAGACCTTGTTGCTTTTGATTTCGAGGACGAAATCTTTTGTTGAGTGGTGGATGATGTAATACCCTGTATTTCGGTATATTAATAAGACCTGGTATTTCATTTCTATACTCGTATAAACTTTCTCTTCCTTCTGGTGATTTTGGATACCAATCGATTGACATATTCCCAATCGATTGACACTTTTTGATACCAATCGATTGATAAGTTTTCTCAATCGATTGACACTTTTCAGATCCCAATCGATTTACATTCAACCGACTAAAAGTGATTACGTGTCAACATTTCCAATCGATTGACATTATTTCCAATCGATTGACTACAAATATCTGTTGCCAATTGATTGACATGTTTATCAATCGATTGACATAACCTGAGAAATGTTTTCTTCTTTCCTTCAGCTTTAAACGCGTGGCACTCCCATACCCCTATATATACTCGTCCATTTGTGGCCTTGGGTCACTTTGGCAGCTTGAGAGAGAGAGAGATATATACCTCTTGTGAGATATATACACATACATATATATATCTCTATATCTACACATATATACACTCCACACACACACTCACTGCCGTGGCAGCTGGGAGGAAGGAGAAGAAGCAGAAAGAAGAAGAAAGAAGAAGGAGGAGACAGAGAGAGGGCTGGACAGAGAAGAGGAGAAAGAGAGAAAGAGTTTGAAGGTTTCAAGTTGGAACACAACCCAAACGCACCCTAAGTGAGTTCTAACTCACTTGGTCTCTTTATGTGATGTTTATGCAAGTTATTACGATGTTTAGATGAGTTACATGTATGTAGTGCACGTTTATATATGCTGTTTTTACAATCTGCTGGAGAAGACGTAGTGCCAATCTATTGACATAAATCTCAATCGATTGACATCAGTTGCATCCCAATCGATTGAATAGGATTTCAATCGATTGACATTATTCTAATCGATTGACATATTTCTCAATCGATTGACATAACTTTTGTTTCAAATCGATTGAACTTTTGTTCCAATCGATTGACATGATCAGTACATGGTTTCCTTTGCCTGTTTATTATATAAGAGGTTTAGTTGTTCGATTCCTGATTCGGGAATTCCATTATGCGATTATGGGGTAGACAGGAGAAATGTGACACCAAAGATTTATGGATAATGAATAAAAAGTAATATGAAGACGTGGGTTGATGTGTTGTTCCTGATATGAGTTCGATATCCGTTTCTTTTAATCAGAGTAGTCAGGCCACATTGGGAATTGTCATGTGTCGATGTTAGAATGGAACGTAAGTAGGTTTGGTAAGTTCCGGGAACGGTACGTGGATGGACGATTGGTCATGATATGCTCTTAAAAGCGGTGAACCGGACCATGGTTCTTAAAAGCGGTGAACTGGACCAAGAAGTCTTAAGATAGACTGGATGATCTGTGATATGCTCTTAAAAGCGGTGAACCGGACCATGGTTCTTAAAAGCGGTGAGCTGGGATCACTAGTAGATGACGTTAAGTCGTGGCAATAGATTGATATGCCTTGTTCGAAACGTTATATCCCTGAAATGCGGTGAACAGGACCATTGTTCTTAAAAGCTGGGGACAGACTGACGTGAAGTCCATGACATGCGGTGAGCAGGACCATTGCTCTTAAAAGCGATGGACAGAATAAGGGTGTATCCTTAGAGTTAAACGATTGAGTCTGTTCATGACATCTGAATACGTTGAGTTCGGTATTTGAGGAACAAGACGATAAGGGTCGGTTTACAAGAATGAATAGAGGAACAAGATAATGTTATAATAAGATGTTAACTCGTGTTTTTATAAGCTTGTGTTTACTTCAGATAACTGGTACCTCGTTAGTTTATGCTCACTCAGCTCTCAGTAAGCTGACGGCCTTTTATTGCCTGGACATTCCCCGTCCAGAATATCCTGCCCCTTGTTTTACAGGTGATGACCAGTACACTGATGAGTGTTATCCAGAGGAAGGCCCCACCGATGACGATTACACCAGGAAGGATTATCCTTATGCCAGTTGAAGACTGAAGATGTTATAATTAGATTTAATTTCAGTTGTTCTGTTAAACTTTTGTTAATGGGTACTTGGGCATTTGTTGTCTTCAGACCTGTTGTGATCCTGTGGACCATACTCTGATATTTTTTAATAGTTAACACTGTGTGTTATTCTCAGTTGGTTACTGTTGCTTTTCTTTTGGACTAGTACTGTGTGGTGTGGATTATTAGTGACTTTCACCTGTCATTCCTTATGGACCCATAAAGGAAATTTATTTTTCTCTATTTATGCTGCTCCAGGGCGTGACATATTCGATGTAGGGACGAGAATCGAAGATGCAATTCAAGAAGGAACAATCAAGAAGGAGGAGCCACAGAACCGATATCGAAGGCCCAGTTATGGATCAAATGGAGGGCACTCGGGGGGTCACTCTGGCTCCACCGATGTCAATGCACTTAGCGAGCCGGAGAAAAAATTCGATATCACCAGAAACCATCCAAGAGGAGGGGAGGATAAGCCACTGAGGAAGTTTTCAGACTTGGGAGTATCATTATCAACCGCCCTCGACAGGCTGTTAGCGAAAGGGCATCTCCGTCAGCTAGAACCTCGACCCCCGCCGAGTCCATTCCCACCACACTTCAAGGGAGATCTCTACTGCAAGTATCATCAACAAAAGGGCCACTCGACGGATCGGTGCATGAGATTAAGGCACGAAATCCAGGACCTCATTGACAACAAAGTGATATCCGAGCCACCTGTCAAAGCCCCCAATGTCACCAAGAATCCTCTGCCGAACCATCGTGCTGTGCCACCGTGTAGACACCCCAATTTTGACCTAACGTCGAATTTAGGAGAGTGTCACCTCCATATCCGATGATGACAAGGACCGAAAAATTGAAGTATTCCAAGCTCTTCAGAAAATCTCCAAAACGCGATAAAATTTCACAAAAAGAGAAAAATACCAGGTATTTAGGAGAATTCAGGTATAAGACATGATTTTTGGAAAGGATCTTCAAAAATAATTTGTTTCAAAAAGGGGGAAGACCTAAAAAAGGAACCTCAGCTAAAAACGGCACACGGCAGACTGCCGCGGCACTCGTTGAGTGCCGCGCGGCAGTCAGAGAGTGCCGTCATAAATTTCTGACTGCCGTTCACTTTTAAAGTCTGTATTTTGCAGTGCAATACGTATGCATATGCGAATAAGAACAAAAAACTGATAAAGTAAGACTGACAAAAACGCGGCAATCCATTAATTGTCGCGGCATTTGATGAGTGCCGCTCGGCAGTCAAGCAGTGCCAGAACGGCAGTCATGGACTGCCGCGGCGGCTTTTACGGACTGCCGCGACAGTTTCTTGACTGCCGCCCTGGGCAGCAGTCTGTCTAAATTCAGAAAGTACACATTGTACCACCAAATGAGATGTTTACACATGTCTTTTACTCCGAATTTACTGAAATGACCTAGGTATTTTTGTCTATATAAGAAGAGGTATCTCCATTGAGAAACACATGCAAAAGAGGAGGGAGGAAACACACAAAAAAAAAGACTACCATTACACCAACATTTTCCTTAGAGAAAAAAAGAGAGTTTGGAGAGCTTGAAGAAGAGTTTGGAAGATCTTCAAAGGAGAGAAACTTTGAGGATAGTTTGGAGGCGACCCTCTAATCTTAGTTGTGTTTTCTTTCTTTTGAGCTTCTAATTTACAAGTCATTTAGTTTTTCTTGATTAAGTTTTAGAGTTTGTTAAGTAAACTTGGAAGTCCTTACTTCCTAGTTCTTTGATCTTTCTTCTATTTTTCTTGTTTATGTTCTTCTTTTGAGATTCTTGGAGATCTTCAATATCTCCCTTGAAAACTCTTGAGTTTGATGTTTTGAATCTCATGTAAGCTTATACTTCACATGGGAGTCAAAGTTTGATCATCACTTTTTTATAAGTAAATAAATGGATCCAAGTCCATGCTTATGACTTGAGTCCTCTAGCTTGATGTTTCATGGAATCCCTTCTATATTCCTTGGAGACTCATGAGTATTAGTCATATCTTCATCTCCAATGACCATCAAGTGGTAGGAGAGAGTATTTTGGGTCTAAACTCATTTCTATGGTTTGGATTCATCATCTTGAGATTTCATGAAGTCTATTCATACTTCATTTGAAATCTACAAATATAAAAGTCTTTAGCCTCCAATGACCATCAAATGGTAGGAGAAGTGGTTTGGTTTAAACCCAACTTCATGGTTTAATAGTTGGGATTAACAAATAAAAGTTGAACTTGACAAATGAAAACAGTGAGTTCACAAACTGTTTTTGATCAAAGATTTTTAGTTCAAAATCTAACCGTTGAAATCAAGTGAAACCAACGGGAAAGTGTCAATAACACAATATTCTACCACTGTAATTTTTGTTTTAAGGTGGTTTTATGTTTAGAAGGGTTTGATCATGGGTTTTATGAGTCAACCACAATCTGCCCAGAGTTTCAGAATAGTTTCAGAACAGCAAGTCCATTTTGAAATTCATAAATCAGAAGTCTAATGGAGTTTTTGGGGTCTCTAATAATTTTTTCTGGGTACCTTAATGTGTTAGGAAGATCCCCTAAAAAGAATGAAGCATTTCGGATTATTTTACTATTTTTAAAAAATCAAACAAAATCTCTGGACAGAGAGTTGTACATCTCTGAGTGATGTCTGGTGTTTATCCTTTTCCCAGAGATCCGACCGTTGAAACCTTGATTTTCTTTTTGATTTGGAAACTAGACTCACAGGGGCATCTCGTGTCCAAAATTCACCAAGATCAAACCATAAGAGACGTGTTTTTTTTATTTCTTTTAAGTTCTGGTCTGCTCTCTGCAATTTTCAGAGTTTTATGACACATTTGACTTGTTTTGTAAATAAGGATCTAAATGACTTCTTTATGATCCAGGGCTTAAACCATGCTTTAATAATGATTAGTTGAGCTTGAATTCAAAGTTTAAGAATATTTCATAGTTTATTCTTGTCCATGTACATATTCATCCATATGGTTTGACATTTATAATCAAGACTTATTTGCTTTGGATTTAATTACATTAGATAGATGTAAGCTAGAAATTTAGGATTGTTATTTCTAACATCGTATTTTGCATATCATGTGGACTAACCCTTTGTTTTGTAGCGCTATTAAGGTACGATTTCTCGATCCCTCTCTAGTTTATTAAATTTCTTGATTTTATTTGATTTTTGACCTCAATGCGCGACACCTTAGAATTAGGTTTTGCCTTATGTGTATATGTGATTAGAGACTCTTTTTAGGATTTTCTTTTGTTCGCATGCATTGCACGTTTATTATCGCTGCTGGATCCCGGGTAAGTTCACTTGTTCTCTATTGCATATCATATCGCTTGCTACCTGAATTATGTGGCTTTTGAATGATATTTTGTCAATTGCAATTTTACACCCTTTGGACATGCTTTTGTGATGTATATGTATATATTTATTAGTTGAGGGCATGCTTAGATTAATAAATTTGATTAAAAGGATGTTGAGTAGAGGCCTATCGCAAGATAGGATGAGAGAGGGTGTTTTAGTCCGACGGGCTCCTTCTCTCATTCCATAATCCCCGGACCTAGTTAATCTTTGGTTTCGCAAAAAGATCAGTTTGCTTTTAAAATGGTTTCTTAATTTTCCTTTTAAAAAATTAAGTGGCGACTCATTTGTTTTTAGAAATTGATTTTGAAAAGCTGTGGGTAAAGGTCAACCTGCGATATCCACAATCTGGCGACTCTGCTGGGGATCGAACCCAGAATCTCTGGTTTCGCAGACCAGAATTTCTGATTTTGGGTTCACTTGAGGATTAGACTTGAAAAATATCCTTTTAATCGAATTAATTAATCTTTGTGTGCCTGTTGCATTTCACTTGCATGTCCAGCCAGTCGATTGCACGGAACTATGACCTTGGAGGCTCGGGGCAACCCGGTCGGTCAAGTTATCATGGGACTGTGTGATCACCCTTGATCTCGTACCATGATTTGGTATATTAAGCATCCTATCGGGTGTGTGTTAAGGGTCCCTTATTTGACCAAAAAACTAGCCTTTGCATAGTAGTTTCTATAGAACATTTCAATCTTAGGAAATCAATTCTTGATTAGGGTTATGTGTTAGGAAGTTTTGTATGCCCGGAAGGGATTACTTGAGATGATGACGATACTCGCTTGATGAAAGATAAATAATCTTTTAATCACCTTTTAGCAATTTCTTCTTGTGTTACATGACATTTGGAGGACATGCCGAACCTTGATTATAAGATTATACTTCTTATATCATGTTTAGTTAAGCATCATTGACCTTGTATGCATCCGAATTCATGAAAAGTGCGATGATTATCTAATCGTGTGATGCTCCTACCCAAGAATCCAAAGTTCATGGTTTGTGAAAATTTTTGATTAATCATCATCTTTTATCCAAAAGAAGAAGAAATTGTTTTGAAAATTTTTTTACCCTTTCAAAGAAAAAATTGTTTAAGGTTCATTTTTCAAGTAAAACCCAAATCATTTTTCTTATTGAGAAATATTTTCATATCCTCTTTTTTAATAAAATGTTCAAAATCCTTGAGAATTGTTTTTGAAAGATCTCCCCAATTAAAGAAATGCTTTTCAAATGAATTTTAAAGCAAAGTTTCAACCCAATAATCTTTTGTTCAGAAATGTTGCCTTCAAAGGAAAACTCCTTAAGAATTTGAAAGAGCCCATCATCTAGGGGAAATACTTGTCAAATGGATTTCAAAAATTCTAAAATTTTCAAACCTTGAAGGGGTAATGAGGATCACGAGGAAAGGAGAAGTTAAGCGCACTTGACATGGATGAGGATTTTATGTGCTTATATGTTATATGTGCTAGGACTAGAATTTTCCTTTCTTTTGCATATAGAATAGGCACACACACACTTGCTTTTCATCCGTGTGTCATGTGTGCGGTGCATGCATTTAGCCACATCAAATCATCAAAGCACGTACATTTTGGCACTCTCATCATATCAGTCAATATCATTACATGCATGTAAAATACAAATTCATAAAGTAATCCAATAATTCCTCAAAATTCCTTGCCTCCTGAAAATCAATTCTGCATGTGAACCTTTTACCTCTCTATGTGTTGGATTTGTAGAAAGAGTGGAACAACTAGATCCCCTGGTAAGGACACTTCTAACCTTCTTAGGTTCATCTCTCTTGATTTAAAGAAGAAAATGTTTTTGCACACATGCTATCGGGGAATGATGAACCCGGAGGTTCAAATGATAACAGTGAAGTGATAGCGTTTGGAACTGCTGCTGCTAAAGCAAATGTGGATGCTCTTGGAAATCTAGTCAATTGAAAATCATCTGTGACACTCCAGTTGAAACCAAGTCGAGTCCAGTCCAGTAATCGAGTCATGTCAAGTAGGAGTCAAGTGTCAAGTCCAGTCGAGTCTTTAAGTCAGTCGGTTGTCGAGTTTATCGAGTCAAGTGATGTAACCCTTTTTCCCTGCTAGTTGAATAAAATGTCTCATTCTGTTTGATTCAGTGTTCCAAGTCGTGAATGTATGGATCATTAAGCTAAAAAAGAAAAAAAATGGAAATCAAATCACTTTTCCAAATGATCGTGAGAAATACTTTGTTAATAAATCTCTGCATTGAAAAGGATCCCCAAGTGATCAAAGCAAATTTTGTGCCAAAACCATGGAGAAGTAGAGAATTGATTAGCTTTACTTTAAGAATTTAAAGATGCTCTTACTCAATCTTGAAAAGATGAACTTGGAACTTGAAGCTTGCTCACCATCCCCTTCTCTCCAAATACCAAGCCTAAAAAGATGAGCCCAACCAGTCTAAAGCCATAAACTGGTTCCTTGATGGTAGCCAGACATTTTAATGAACTTCTTATTCCACAAAAAAAAAAAAAAAAAAAAAAAGAAGAAGAATGAGCTCGCTAGGATGAAAACCCGGAAGGGCGCCTAGGCAAAATTTAGAGCAAAAATAAGATACGTGTTGATCTCAAAAATCCTAATCCTAGCCAGTCAAAATCATATAAAGAATAAGAGATAGTAAGGTAGAGAAAAGAAAGGAAAGAGAAAAGAAAAGGCAGAGAATAGATGAGATTGAGAATTCTTGAGCACTTCAAAGTAGATCATTGGCACATGAACTATCTCAAGACTTTGTGTTGTTCTTAACAAAGAAAAGAGATTAGAAATGAAAAGAGGGACTTATGAGCTTCAAAAAAAAAAAAAAAGGGACTCAAACACTAAGTGAGCCTAAAGCGATGCAGAGATATCTTTGAAAAAAAGAAATGTCACACCCCAATTTTTAGACAACCAAGTATTAATCAAGGGAGAACCCTCAACCAATATCCAGCTGTCCAAGGTGCTTACAATATAATAACATCACACAATCTGTACCAAAATAAATCACTACTCACATTGGCTAAAGCAACGGTCAACATCCCACCATAACAGTCAAACCAAGATTTAAATCCAACTCCAAAACTTAATAAGAATAAAAAAAAAAAGAACACTTCACTTAAACAATATCTTAAATTGTTAAATGGACCACAATGCCAGAAATCTTATTTCTAAACTCTCTAAAGTGATAATAAAAAAAAAAACGAATAAGGAAAACAGCACAAGACTCCGCATGCCTCCTGCTGCCAAGTACCACGATCTCCCTACTAGCCCTGCAAATTTTGATCGGCTACGCTCCAACAAGAACGCACCCGCGAGAAAAACTCACGGGTCAGTCACATGACTGGTATGAGTTAAACCACACACACACAGCTTCAGGATCACCCGTTGACCCTTTAACTACCACACAAAATATTATTTCGGGCAAGAGAGTAGTTCCACTTCACATATTGGGACGAGCGGTAGTTTCCCTTTATGTGGTGGCCATGCAGTTCTCGCCCGAATTTAAATAAAGTAATACTTACCTAACGTCCCATGGTGACTCAATACCTGCAAAATGTTAGTGGACCCACCATCCTGCAACCACAAGTTTAATAACAGCAAAATACTACAAGAATATGCAGAACTACTTGTACTAAGATAAATGAAGGATCATTATCACAATTTACTCATTACACGTCCCAATACAATGTATAAGACAAGAACAAAAGACGAGGAAATCAACATTTTATATCCTTTAACCCATAGGAAATTTTATTAACAATAATTCTCTTACTTTTATGTACGATTCTTTATTCAATTTCCTAGGTTCACCACTTGGCTACCCTCCATGGTACACCCACACATATATCCCATGTGTGCCCGGACATACTACCAACATCCACTCTGGTGCCAGTTTGGTTGGGGTATCAACCAAACCAGGTATACACACAGAAGGCTAGTCAATATGCCTAGACGTCTAACAAATAAGCCGGGCATAAGGCTTAGGCCAGCTTGATCACGAAGCCACTGGCAAAAGGTACACTCAGCAAGTCGAGCTACCAAAAACAATATCACAATTGGGAGCGGTGAGCACTAAGGAACTTGAAACTATTAAGCATTTTCGGAATTATACAATTCAATCGGACCCAACGTTAATGATTATCACTTATTTCTTTTCATAGCTCAACATTATAGGAGAATTCATGTATCTCCAAGTAATCTTCGTTAATTCATACGAACAATAATAAAAAAAAACACACAACGAATCATATTTCCTCAAATTCGTACATTTTAATATACAAAAAAAACTGCTACTGAAATATTCAATTTCTGCCCAAACGGTGCAGAATCAGGAAAAATACCATTAGACGAAAAACGTGCAGAATCACGTTTTACATGAGATACGCGGACAGAATGTTCAAATACAAAGCCACGATTTTCTAATAATTTTCTAAAGTTTCTGCGACTGTGTGAATTACACAAAAACGAATTTCACATATATTTTCTAACAAACATGAATATTTTACCTATGGTTTTGATCAAACTAACGATTCATCTAACCCTTTCGAATACCCTAATGTCATGATCGCAAGGTCACACGAAGGGGAAATAAGCTATCTAAATTACTTCAACAATATCCATTACAAAGATTTAACCCTAACAATTAAATTAAATGCGTACGTACTAATAAAGTTACTCCCATATACACATATACATACATGTATATATATATATATATATGAATACACAAAGTTTAACTCACCAAGTTTGGGTAGAAAATCGATAACAACGAGCGCCCGCGAAATTACACGTGCCCACGAACTCGAGATCGTTCCCCTTTTTCTCCCTTTTCTTCTCCTTCTTCTCTTCTTCTTCTTCTTCTTCTTCTTCTTCTTCTTCTTCTTCTCTCTCTCTCTCTCTCTCTCGGCGGCTGAGTATAAGGGGGAGGGGTTTCTCTTTTTCTTTTCTTTTTTTATCTTACTATCTAACCTAATATTATAATATAAACCTAACTAATATACACATCTAATAATGACACACTACTACACACAATTGCACTCCCACGTACACTATTACACACACACACACACGCCTATAGCTACACACACTACCCACACACTTATGGCCCACCCACCTATGGCCCACACACCCACATTAAACATTAATCAAAGAAATAAATAAATAAATAAATATCTTTGAAGAAAAGAGAAAAAAAAAATAAATAAGATTGTTACATTATACACACCTCAAAGAAAATCTCGTCCCGAGATTTGCAACACGCGCGAACACTACTCGAATAGCTCAGGATGCGATTTCCGAATCTTCTCCTCAAGTTCCCACGTAACATCATTAATTCTCTCACTCCATTGCACCTTCACCAGGTTCACTATTTTTCTCCGCAAATACTTCACATCTCGATCGACAATAGTGATAGGTCGAACAACATATGTGAGGTCATCATTAATCTCAAGCTCTGTCGGACGAACAATCTGTGTAGGATCTTTCACACACTTCCTCAACATTGATACATGGAACACATTATGAATGGCCGCCAATGCCGGTGGCAACAGTACTCTATAGGCCAACTCTCCAACCTTTCCGACAATCTCATAAGGTCCTACAAACCTCGGAGCAAGCTTCCCTTTCTTACCAAAACGCATCACACCTCTCATTGGGGTTACCTTCAAGAACACAAAATCTCCAACTTCAAATTCCACACTCTTGCGCTTCCTATCAGCATAACTCTTTTGCCGACTCTGAGCAGTCTTAATCCTCTCTCTAATAACACTCACCTTCTCAGTAGTTTCCCGAACCATCTCTGGACCCAAAATTGGTACGTCACCCACTTCTGTCCAACACACTGGAGATCTACACGGCCTCCCATACAACGCTTCGAAAGGTGCCATTCCTATGCTAGAATGGTAACTATTATTGTAAGCAAACTCTACCAATGACAAGTGTTCTTCCCAACTACCACCAAGATCGAGAACACAAGCCCTCAACATATCCTCAAGAATCTGGTTAACCCTCTCAGTCTGCCCATCGGTCTGAGGGTGATAAGCAGTACTAAGGTCTAACCGGGTCCCCATCGCCCTCTGAAAGCTCTCCCAAAACTCTGCCACAAACAACGAATCTCGATCCGACACAATCGAGATCGGAGTCCCATACAAACGTACTATCTCCCGAATATATAATTGTGCCAACTTGTCTGTCGTCCTATGCACACTCACTGGAATAAAGTGCGCCGACTTAGTTAGTCTATCCACAATCACCCAAATTGACTCATTTCCCTTCTTGGATCTCGGCAAACCATCCACAAAATCCATAGAGATACACTCCCATTTCCACACAGGTATTTCTAAAGGTTTCAACAAGCCAGACGGTCTCTGATGTTCCGCCTTAACCTGCTGACACACCATACACTTAGAAACATATTCTCCAACATCTCTCTTCATACCTTCCCACCAAAAGGTTCGTTTCAGGTCATGATACATCTTAGTCCCGCCAGGATGTATAGTGTATCGAGACCGATGTGCCTCATCAAGTACTTCCCTCTTCAACTCTTCACTATCCGGTACACAGAGTCTTCCTTGAAAACATAAACTCCCCTCTATATCCACGGACCAATCCGTCGGACACTCATCGAGCAAATCCACTACCAAGGCATTGAGACGGTTAACTAAAATTGTATCTAACCTCTGCATCTGTCGAACTTTCCCTATTAAAGTCGGTTGGACAACCAAACTCCCAATATATGCTTTCTCACCTTCATGCCCTGGCTGAATATCATGAGATGCTAACACTTCAAGAGACTTCCACTCCCTAACCATCAAAGAAGCTATCACACTGTGTTTCCGACTCAGGGCATCGGCCACTACATTTCCCTTACCCGGATGGTACAGAATCTCAAAGTCGTAACTACTGATGAACTCAACCCATCTCTGTTGTCTCATATTCAGTTCCTTTTGTGAAAACAAGTAATTGAGACTCTTATGATCTGTATACAACTCAAATCTCTCCCCAAATAAATAATGCCTCCACACTTTCAGTGCAAACACAACAGCTGCCAACTCTAAGTCATGAGTGGGATACCTCCTCTCATGTGACCTCAACTGTCTAGAAGCATGTAATACCCTGTATTTTGGTATATTAATAAGACCTGGTATTTCATTTCTATACTCGTATAAACTTTCTCTTCCTTCTGGTGATTTTGGATACCAATCGATTGACATATTCCCAATCGATTGACACTTTTTGATACCAATCGATTGATAAGTTTTCTCAATCGATTGACACTTTTCAGATCCCAATCGATTTACATTCAACCGACTAAAAGTGATTACGTGTCAACATTTCCAATCGATTGACATTGTTTCCAATCGATTGACTACAAATATCTGTTGCCAATCGATTGACATGTTTATCAATCGATTGACATAACCTGAGAAATGTTTTCTTCTTTCCTTCAGCTTTAAACGCGTGGCACTCCCTTATGTCTATATATATGTTTCATTTCATGGCCTTGGGGCTGTTTTTCAGACCTTGAGAGAGGGAGAGGTATACTCTTGTGAGATATATACATATATCTATATTTACACACATATATACACACCCTCACACACACTCACTGCCGTGGCAGCTGGGAGGAAGGAGAAGAAGCAGAAAGAAGAAGAAAGAAGAAGAAGGAGGAGACAGAGAGAGGGCTGGACAGAGAAGAGAAGAAGAAGAGAGAGAGAGCTTGGAGGTTTCAAGCTTAAACACACCCAAACGCACCCTAGGTGAGTTCCTAACTCACTTGGTCCCTTTATATGAAGTTTATATAAGCTATTATGATGTTTAGATGGGTTACATGCATGTTGTGTACGTTTATATATGCTGTTTTTACAATCTGCTGGAGAAGACGTAGTGCCAATCGATTGACATAAATCTCAATCGATTGACATCAGTTGCATCCCAATCGATTGAATAGGATTTTCAATCGATTGACATTATTCCAATCGATTGACATGTTTATCAATCGATTGACATAACTTTTGTTCCAATCGATTGAACCTCTGTCCCAATCGATTGACATGATCAGAACATGGATTCTTTTGCCTGTTTATTATATAAGAGGTTTAGTTGTTCGATTCCTGATTCGGATTTCCCTTATGCGACTATGGGGTAGACAGGAGTAATGTGACACCAAAGATTAATGGATAATGAATAAAAAGAATATGAAGACATGGGTGACGTGTTGATTCTGATATGAGTTTGATATCCGATTTCTTTTAATCCGAGTAGTCAGGCCACATTGGGAGTCTGTCATGTGTCGATATAGAATGGAACGTAAGTAGGTTTGGTAAGTTCTGGGAATGGTACGTGGATGGACGTTCGGTCATGATATGCTCTTAAAAGCGGTGAGCTGTGCATATGCTCTTAAAAGCGGTGAGCTGGACCAAATAGTCCTAAGATAGACTGGATGATCTATGATATGCTCTTAAAAGCGGTGAGCTGTGCATATGCTCTTAAAAGCGGTGAGCTGGGATCACTAGTAGATGACGTTAAGTCGTGGCAATAAGATTGATATGCCTTGTTCGAAACGTTATATCCCTGAAATGCGGTGAACAGGACCATTGTTCTTAAAAGCTGGGGACAGACTGACGTGGAGTCCATGACATGCGGTGAGCTGTTTATATGCTCTTAAAAGCGATGGACAGAATAAGGGTGTATCCCTAGAGTTAAACGATTGAGTCTGTTCAGGAAAGATCAGAATATGTTGAGTTCAGTATTCGAGTAACAAGACGTTAAGGGTCGGGTTACAAGAATGAATAGAGAAACAAGATATGGTTATAATAAGATGGTAACTCGTGTTTTCATAAGCTTGTGTTTATTTCAGATAACTGGTACTTCGTTAGTTTATGCTCACTCAGCTCTCAGTAAGCTGACGGCCTTTTATTGCCTGGACATTCCCCGTCCAGAATATCCTGCCCCTTGTTTTACAGGTAATGACCAGTACACTGATGACTATTATCCAGAGGAGGGCCCCACCGATGACAGTTACGCCAGGAAGGATTATCCTTATGCCAGTTGAAGACTGAAGATGTTATAATTAGATTTAATTTCAGTTGTTCTGTTAAATCTTTTGTTAACGGGTACTTGGGCATTTGTTGTCTTCAGACCTGTTGTGATCCTGTGGACCATACTCTGATAGTTTGTAATAGTTAGCACTTTGTGCTATTTTCAGTTGATTACTGTTGCTTTTCTTTTGGACTAGTACTGCGTGGTGTGGATTATTAGTGACTTTCACCTGTCATTCCTTATGGACCCATAAAGGAAATTTATTTTTCTCTATTTATGCCGTTCCGGGGCGTGACAGGGTTTTTGGTATCAGAGCCTGAGTTTGGTACTCTAGGGGGGTGATACTGTCGTTCACCGATCATTCCACACCATCTGGTCCTAGTGTTGTTAAGATTCTTTGAGATGAGATATGAGTATAAGATAAGTTCGTCTTCCTGACGATAGATAGTTTCCTTTGCAGGATAGCATGGATCCAGAGTTTCACCAGTTTGTGACTGTTGCTTATGGAGGACATATTATCCATGGAGATACTGTGGAGCCAGCTGACCCAGAGTTTTATCGTGAGCGTGTGTGCCAGATAGCTAGTCGACATTTAGAGGAGGACATGTGGAGAGCGCTTTATGTGACCGGGAGTACTCACCCGACACAGATGCGCATGGATGCTTACCACTTAGCGAGGGTCGGTAGAGACATTTGCCAGGAGATGTTACGACTAGTTTTGAGTAAGCCAGAGATGGATGAGATTGAGTTGAGAGCTATTGTAGCCGGTCCACCAGAGCCCGTAGTTGCACCAGCAGTAGCAGCAGTAGACCCACCATCACCAGTACCAGTCCCAGAGCCTGAGCCGATTGAGGATGAGGAGGATCTAGAGCCTGAGGATGAGCATCTCGATGAGGACATGGACGGAGATGGAGAGGAGGAGCCGATAGATGACGAGGACCCAGTAGAGGATGAGCATGCAGACGATGCAGATGATGATGAACCTGAGGATGACCCCGAGGAGCCAGAGTTTGAGCCAGAGGATCCAGTACCAGACCCAGGGGCTATTGAGGCAGACATTGTAGTAGATGAGGATGCGCCCGACGAGGAGGTAGTTGTGCCAGAGGTACCTGTTGTGCTTCAGATACCAGTCGGACCGATTATGCATATGGCAGCCATGGCCGATATGGCAGTAGGATGGATAGCTCAGATGATCGCTCAGCCAGCAGGTTTTGTTATAGGAGAGGTCGCGATAGTAGGAGCTCTTGATATAGCCGACGGATTCGCCGCAGTAGCAGTCGATGTCGCTAACCAGGCAATAGCAGATGTGATGGAAGACGATGATGCAGAGATGATAGAGGATTGGGATATAGGGGTAGTAGTCGGAGATCTTGTCGCACCAGTTGAGGATGATCCACTCGAGGAGATGGAGATTGATTCAGAGGTCGAGGCACCACCAGCAGGATCAGATGCTGACGACTTTTGAGTCAGGACCTGCAGGACTTAGTTTTGTTAGTTTTACCAGGACATGTTGTCTACTAGATTTTGGGAGCTTGAGAGATAGCTATTGACCATAGCTTTGTATAGTATTAGCTGACTTTAGTTGTTGTAACTCTTGTCCCATATGGTACACAGTTTGACTAGTGTGTACTATACAGTACATCTTTTGATAATATATATACGAGCAGTACTTTTGGTTATTGTTTGATTATTGCGTTGTGCTGTGTTGTTTAGTAGAATTGTTAGTCTAGTTGTTTCTTGTTCTATCTTGAGTTCGTTTCTACGTGAAGACTTTCAGCTGATCCATATGTCTCTTGTAGACGATACTCGTTATCATCATGGTAGGACCCTTGAGAAATCACCAAGCACGTAACGGAGCACCTATTCCAGAGGGAATGGACCCAACCGGAATTTTCGAAGCATTTATGCAGAGGATGGAGCATGTGGGGGATACATATAATCACTCCACCCACCAGAGACCTCTTGCACCCCCGCCACCAAGACAGACTGGAGATAAGTTGTTAGCAAATTTTCGTGGGTTACGTCTCGAAAAGTTCGATGGACTAACAGAACCATGGAAAGCAGAACAATGGATAAGAGAGATGGAGTTAATATTTGGAGCATTGGAATGCAACGAACAAGAGAAACGTCGCCTTGCTACGTTTCAGCTCACCTATGCCGCCGCAGATTGGTGGGAAGCTGAACAAGCCACTGTTGGGATCGATGCCGCTAGAGCTATGTCGTGGGAGACATTCAAAGGCAGATTTTTGGAGAAGTATTTTCCAGAAGATGAGAGAGATCAACAGGAAAGGAACTTTCTCAATTTGATCCAAGGAGGATGGAATGTACGGGAATACACAACACAGTTCGAGCGTCTATCCAGATTTGCTCAGCATATGATAGACACGCCGCAAAAGAAGGTAAAGAGATTTCACCAAGGACTGAACCCCCACCTCAGACATATGATGGTTGGTCATCTGAACCAGTCGTATGAGGAAATTGTTAGATTTGCTGCAGGATTAGAAAAGGATGCTAATCCAGTACAGCAATCACAGACAAATCGACCTCAGTTGTCACGAGGGTTTCAACAGAGAAATTTTCCTAATCGACCACCAAGAAATACCCAAGGATGGAGACCTCAGGAAAATTTTCAAGGAAACAAGAGAACCTGGGAAGGAACCAGGAAACCGCAGCAGAGTTATAATCGACCTCAACAATATCGCCAGCAGGGGTCACAGCCACAGGCATTACTAACAGCCCCACCCAGCAATAGTGGAGGATGTTTTAACTGTGGAAAGCCAGGACATATTGCAAGGAACTGCACTACCTATAGATCTAATCGCAGGCCGGATATTGTCTGCCGCAACTGCAACAAACCAGGACACTTGAGTAAGGATTATCGTGCGCCACAAGGAGGATACTACGGAGCACCAGTACAAGGAATTCAAGGACCTCCTGATCAGACGAGAATGAATGCTGTTATTCCGGAAGGAGCAGGCTTTAATGCTGATGAGCAGCAACATTTGGAAGGTACACTTGTACTTTTTCATAGTCCAGTTAAAGCTTTATTTGATACTGGAGCCGCACGTTCTTTTATTGCTGTTAAGATTGTGCGTCAGTTGGGTTTAGAACCCCAGACACTTGAGTCAACACTGAATGCTGTGTCACCTTTGGGAGTGACAGTTAAGTTGAGTAAAGTGTGTAAAGATTGCCCTTTGACTTTGGGAGATAGGAATCTGCCAGCAGACTTAGTCGTTCTGTCAATGTCAGAATTTGATGTTATCCTAGGGATGGATTGGTTAACTAAGTACAATGCCAATTTGGATTGCCCTGCTAGAACGATTGTATTTCCAATACGAGGAAAGCCGACGATCAGATTTCAGTGTCAACTGACAAGCGACATGTTCCTTACGAATGGTTTAGCTACGATCATTAGTACGAGTACGGAGCTTACTATGCATCAAATTTTTATTGTACGAGACTTTCTAGATGTATTTCAGGATATTAAAGGACTTCCACCGAAAAGAGAAATAGACTTCTGCGTGGAATTAGTACCTGGTACATTGCCTATTTCTAAGACTCCATATAGGATGGCACCAACTGAGATGTTAGAACTGAAGAAGCAAGTTCAAGAGCTTGAAGATCTAGGATTTGTTCGTCCGAGTACGTCGCCTTGGGGAGCACCAGTTCTGTTTGTAAAGAAGAAGGACGGAACACTTCGACTCTGTATAGACTACAGGGAGTTGAACAAGGTTACGATTAAGAATAGATATCCGTTACCTCGGATAGATGATCTATTCGACCAGTTACAAGGATCTAGGATCTTTTCCAAGATCGATCTGCGTTCAGGATATCACCAGTTGTTAGTTTGACCAGAGGATGTATCGAAGACTGCATTCAGGACAAGATACGGGCATTACGAGTTTCTAGTTATGCCTTTTGGATTGACGAATGCGCCAGCAGTATTTATGGACTTGATGAATAGAGTATTCCGACTATATCTGGATAAATTCATTATAGTGTTCATTGATGATATACTGATCTACTCAAAGACAGAAGAGGATCACAAGGAGCATTTACAAGTTGCCTTGCAAACACTTCGAGATAGCAAGTTGTATGCAAAGTTCAGCAAGTGTGAGTTTTGGCTACAGGAAGTCAAATTCTTGGGACACGTTATATCTCAGGAAGGTATTTCGGTAGACTCATCTAAGATTGATGCAGTCTTAAGCTGGAACAGACCGACGAATGCGACCGAAGTCAGAAGTTTTCTGGGTTTAGCAGGATATTACAGAAGATTCGTAGAAGGATTTTCCAAGATAGCAGGACTCTTGACGAATTTAACAAGGAAAGAGACGAAGTATGAATGGACAGACAAGCATGAGGGTGCATTTCAGGAGTTAAAAGAAAGATTGACTTCTGCACCAGTACTCGCATTACCTAAGAGTGGAGAAAAGTATGTGATCTACAGTGACGCATCGTACCAAGGACTTGGATGTGTGCTTATGCAAGATGGAAATGTTATCGCATACGGATCAAGACAATTGAAGGTACATGAGAAAAATTATCCTACGCATGATCTGGAATTAGCAGCAATAGTGTTTGCATTGAAAATTTGGAGACACTATCTCTACGGAGAAAAGTTTGAATTGTTTTCCGATCATAAGAGTCTGAAGTTTTTGTTCTCTCAAAAGGAGTTGAACATGCGACAGCGGAGATGGATGGAGTTACTCAAGGACTATGACTTTTCTTTGCAATACCATCCTGGCAAAGCAAACGTAGTAGCAGATGCTTTGAGTCGTAAACCTCGACTAGTGATCGCTGCATTACTAATTAGAGAATGGAGAGCATTAGAAGAAATTGCTGAATTTGATCTTCAGCCAGTGGAGCCAATGAAAGGACAACATTTTGGATGTCTTATGGTACAACCGACTTTGATCAGTCGTATCATAGAGGCTCAACAGACAGCAGAGGATTTGAAGTTATGGTTCGCCAAGATGTCAGCCAAAGAACCAGAAGTCTGGAGTATTAGTACAGACGGAGCTTTACGATGTAAAGGTAGACTCTGTGTACCTAATGAAGAAAGTCTCCGAAAAGACATATTGGATGAAGCACATAAGTCACGAATGACTATTCATCCCGGAAGTACGAAGATGTACAAGGATCTAAAGAGAAATTTTTGGTGGGAAGGAATGAAGAGAGATGTGGCAGAGTATGTTTCTCAGTGTCTTACTTGTAAACAAGTAAAGGCAGAACATCAGAGACCACCTGGACTTCTACAGCCGTTACCTATTCCTCAATGGAAATGGGAACACATAACCATGGATTTCGTGGTAGGATTGCCGAAGTCACAGCAGAATCACGATGCTATATGGGTAATCGTGGATCGACTTACGAAGACGGCACATTTTATTGCCTATAGCATGACATACTCAGTAGAACGTTTGAGCCGAATGTATCTACAACACGTTGTACGATTACATGGAGTGCCTGTTTCTATTGTGTCAGACCGAGATTCGCGCTTTACTGCAGAATTCTGGAAGAGTCTCCAGACAGCAATGGGAACGACATTGAACTTGAGTTCAGCTTTTCATCCGCAGACAGATGGACAGACGGAACGAGTAAATCAAGTGATGGAAGATATGTTACGAGCTTGTGTCATTGATTTTGAGAGTTCTTGGGAAATACACTTACCTTTGATTGAGTTCGCCTATAATAATAGTTATCATTCGAGCATAGATATGGCGCCATTTGAAGCTTTGTACGGAAGACCGTGCCGATCGCCGCTATGTTGGACCGAAGTCGGAGATAGTCAACTTCTTGGGCCAGAGATGGTATGAGAAACCAGCAAGAAGATTCAAGTCGTACGTGAGAAGATGGAAACAGCCCAGACCAGATACAAGAGTTATGCTGACAAGCGACGCAAAGACTTGGAGTTTGCCGTTGGAGATCACGTATTACTCAAGGTTTCACCTGTTCGAGGAATCGTCAGATTTGGTCAGAAAAGGGGCAAATTATCGCCACGTTTCATCGGACCATTCGAGATTCTGGAGCGTGTTGGAAAAGTTGCTTATCGCCTTGCGTTGCCACCAAAGATGTCCGGAGTGCACAACGTTTTTCATATCAGTATGCTGAGGAAGTGTGTTCACAATCCAGCGCACGAGATCAACTTTCAGGATATCGAAGTCAACAACGACGTTACATTCAACGAAGGACCTGTTCGCATTCTAGATCGAGGAATCAAGAAACTCAGGAACAAGGAGATTCCGTTAGTCAAAATTCAGTGGAAACATCACGATGAAGGAGAAGCTTCGTGGGAACTAGAGTCAGAGATGCGCGAGAAGTTTTCATTTTTGTTTTAGGCCTTGTTGCTTTTGATTTCGAGGACGAAATCTTTTGTTGAGTGGTGGATGATGTAATACCCTGTATTTCGGTATATTAATAAGACCTGGTATTTCATTTCTATACTCGTATAAACTTTCTCTTCCTTCTGGTGATTTTGGATACCAATCGATTGACATATTCCCAATCGATTGACATTTTTTGATACCAATCGATTGATAAGTTTTCTCAATCGATTGACACTTTTCAGATCCCAATCGATTTACATTCAACCGACTAAAAGTGATTACGTGTCAACATTTCCAATCGATTGACATTGTTTCCAATCGATTGACTACAAATATCTGTTGCCAATCGATTGACATGTTTATCAATCGATTGACATAACCTGAGAAATGTTTTCTTCTTTCCTTCAGCTTTAAACGCGTGGCACTCCCTTATGTCTATATATATGTTTCATTTCATGGCCTTGGGGCTGTTTTTCAGACCTTGAGAGAGGGAGAGGTATACTCTTGTGAGATATATACATATATCTATATTTACACACATATATACACACCCTCACACACACTCACTGCCGTGGCAGCTGGGAGGAAGGAGAAGAAGCAGAAAGAAGAAGAAAGAAGAAGAAGGAGGAGACAGAGAGAGGGCTGGACAGAGAAGAGAAGAAGAAGAGAGAGAGAGCTTGGAGGTTTCAAGCTTAAACACACCCAAACGCACCCTAGGTGAGTTCCTAACTCACTTGGTCTCTTTATATGAAGTTTATATAAGCTATTATGATGTTTAGATGGGTTATATGCATGTTGTGTACGTTTATATATGCTGTTTTTACAATCTGCTGGAGAAGACGTAGTGCCAATCGATTGACATAAATCTCAATCGATTGACATCAGTTGCATCCCAATCGATTGAATAGGATTTTCAATCGATTGACATTATTCCAATCGATTGACATGTTTATCAATCGATTGACATAACTTTTGTTCCAATCGATTGAACCTCTGTCCCAATCGATTGACATGATCAGAACATAGATTCTTTTGCCTGTTTATTATATAAGAGGTTTAGTTGTTCGATTCCTGATTCGGATTTCCCTTATGCGACTATGGGGTAGACAGGAGTAATGTGACACCAAAGATTAATGGATAATGAATAAAAAGAATATGAAGACATGGGTGACGTGTTGATTCTGATATGAGTTTGATATCCGATTTCTTTTAATCTGAGTAGTCAGGCCACATTGGGAGTCTGTCATGTGTCGATATAGAATGGAACGTAAGTAGGTTTGGTAAGTTCTGGGAATGGTACGTGGATGGACGTTCGGTCATGATATGCTCTTAAAAGCGGTGAGCTGTGCATATGCTCTTAAAAGCGGTGAGCTGGACCAAATAGTCCTAAGATAGACTGGATGATCTATGATATGCTCTTAAAAGCGGTGAGCTGTGCATATGCTCTTAAAAGCGGTGAGCTGTGCATATGCTCTTAAAAGCGGTGAGCTGGGATCACTAGTAGATGACGTTAAGTCGTGGCAATAAGATTGATATGCCTTGTTCGAAACGTTATATCCCTGAAATGCGGTGAACAGGACCATTGTTCTTAAAAGCTGGGGACAGACTGACGTGGAGTCCATGACATGCGGTGAGCTGTTCATATGCTCTTAAAAGCGATGGACAGAATAAAGGTGTATCCCTAGAGTTAAACGATTGAGTCTGTTCAGGAAAGATCAGAATATGTTGAGTTCAGTATTCGAGTAACAAGACGTTAAGGGTCGGGTTACAAGAATGAATAGAGAAACAAGATATGGTTATAATAAGATGGTAACTCGTGTTTTCATAAGCTTGTGTTTATTTCAGATAACTGGTACTTCGTTAGTTTATGCTCACTCAGCTCTCAGTAAGCTGACGGCCTTTTATTGCCTGGACATTCCCCGTCCAGAATATCCTGCCCCTTGTTTTACAGGTAATGACCAGTACACTGATGACTATTATCCAGAGGAGGGCCCCACCGATGACAGTTACGCCAGGAAGGATTATCCTTATGCCAGTTGAAGACTGAAGATGTTATAATTAGATTTAATTTCAGTTGTTCTGTTAAATCTTTTGTTAACGGGTACTTGGGCATTTGTTGTCTTCAGACCTGTTGTGATCCTGTGGACCATACTCTGATAGTTTGTAATAGTTAGCACTTTGTGCTATTTTCAGTTGATTACTGTTGCTTTTCTTTTGGACTAGTACTGCGTGGTGTGGATTATTAGTGACTTTCACCTGTCATTCCTTATGGACCCATAAAGGAAATTTATTTTTCTCTATTTATGCCGTTCCGGGGCGTGACAAAGCATACGAGACAACCTTCCCTTCTTGCATCAAGACACAACCCAGACCAGTCCCACTAGCATCTGTGAACACTATAAGCTTCCCTCCTTCCGTCGGGATAGTCAACACTGGCGCGGTGGTCAACCGCTGCTTCAACTCCTGAAATGCTTGCTCACAATCATCTGTCCACACAAACTTCACATTTTTACGAGTCAACTTCGTCATTGGAGCTGCTATGAGAGAAACCTTCTCAATGAACCTCCTGTAATAACCTGCTAATCCCAAGAAACTCCTCACCTCTGTCGGGTTAGAAGGTTGTGCCCAGTCTTGCACTGCTGCGACTTTTTCAGGATCTACTGATATTCCCTCAGCTGAAATAACATGACCTAGAAATCTCACTGCGGTCTCCCAAAAATGACATTTACTGAACTTGGCATACAACTGATGCTCCCGAAGTATCTGTAACACCACTTTCAAATGCTCTCTATGCTCCTCCTGAGTCCGAGAATAAACCAAAATGTCATCTATGAAGACAATAACAAAACGGTCCAAATACGGCCTGAACACCCTATTCATCAAATCCATAAAGAATGCTGGAGCGTTGGTCAAACCAAATGGCATCACTGGAAATTCATACAACCCATACCGAGTACGGAAAGCTGTACAGGGAATGCCCTCTTCTACCACTCCCATCTGGTGATACCCGGTCCTCAAATCAAGCTGTGAAAAGACCGCCGCTCCCTTCAATTGGTCAAGAAGGTCGTCAATCCTGGGCAAAGGATACTTGTTCTTGATCGTCACCTTATTCAACTCCCTGTAGTCTATACACATACGAAGACTACCATCCTTCTTGGATACAAATATCGCCGGAGCTCCCCACGGTGAGTTACTAGGACGTATGAACCTGATTCATACACACCTCAAAAGAATTACACTGCTAGAAATAAAGATCAACTAAGAAGAAAAATGAATCTATCAGAAAGAAATAATTAACGCACCCTTTCTGAAGCATCTCATCCAACTGCTTCTTCATCTCTCCCAACTCCTTGGGCGCCATACGATATGCTGCCTTAGAAATTGGTGCAGACCCCGGTACAAGATCAATCCGGAATTCCACCTCTCTCTTAGGCGGCAGACCAGGGATCTCCTGAAAAACATCCTCAAAGTCGCATACCACTTCCACATCACTAATATCCTTCTTCGGTATCTCCACCGAATATAGGAAACTAGACATAACCAATTCTCCACTATCTGGATACGTATGAGAGAAACGAGGTAATCCTGGGGTATCTATATGAATGGTCCTCTTAGCACAATCAAGGATAACATGATTCTCCCTAAGCCAATCCATCCCCAAAATAATGGAAAACCCTTCAAACCCCAATACAATCAAATTAACGAGGAAAGTCCTATCCCCAAAGTCTATCACAAAATCTTTACAATGCTCATATAGAGTAACTGAACCCCCTAGAGGTGTTCCTACGCTCACAGGAACAAGTAAAGGCGTAACAGGAATACTCTCTCTCAAAACAAACTGACGAGAAATAAAAGAGTGAGATGCACCCGAATCATACAAGACACGAACATCGGAATGAAAAAGTTTGAGGCTACCTTGCACATTCTCATTGCCTGGCATCACTGCAAATGCCCTGGCTGGTGCTGCTTGACCCTGTCTCGCGGCCTGCTTATTCCTAGGAGGGTGAGGACATTCCCTAGCAATATGCCCAGGTAACTGACAATTGAAACACACTTTAGGAGCTACAACCATCTCTCCTCTTACCGGTGGTGCTCCAATCTGAGGCACTGGTGGACGGAAACCAATCTGTGGCTGCGGGGCCTGCTGACGTTGACCCTGGAAACCCTGATTACGCTGACCACCCTGACCATTCCACTGCTGGTTCTGCTGCCTGAAGTTTCCCTGATTTCCTGGGAACCGCTGACCGCCATACCCTTGTCTTTGATACTGCTGACCTCTCCACCCCTGATCATAAGGCTTAAATCTGTTCCCACTACGTCCTGTATCTTTTTGCTGAGTTTGAGGTCGAGTGTCTCTAGAATTCTCATTGATCTTCGCTCTTGCGGACCTCTCAGCCTGAAATTTCTGCTCCTTCCGCTCGAACTTCAAAGCCAAATCAACCACCTTGTTGAAAGGCTCACTCTCTGCAGGTAACACTGCCTTGGACAAGTGATGTCCCAATCCATCAATAAATTTCTCGTTTTTCTTCTCCTCTGTAGCAATCAGATGAGGAGCATACTGAGATAGCTCGTTGAACTTCTTCACATACTCCCACACAGTCATAGTACCCTGAGTGAGGTCTTGGAATTCCCTAGCCAATTGTGACTTCACTGCATTGGGAATAAAATTCTCCTCAAATAATACTTTGAACTCCTCCCACGTCATCTCCGCCACGTCATAAGTAGTCCTCAATGATTCCCACCAAAGCAACGCTGCACCCTCAAGCTATTGAGATGCCAACTCCTGTTTCTGCACCTCTGTGACCTGCATCCTCTCGAACACGAACTCACACTTTCGTATCCAAGCATCTCCTGCTAACGGACCCTTTTCCCCATCGAATGCTCGACCGCCAATAGAAACAAAATCCTTGTTCCTTTTAGCAAACGGGTCACCCTGGTTCCCTTGCTGATTGTTCTGCACAGCTTGGAGAATCTGGTTCATCATAGCCCCCACGTCAACCTGAACTAAGTTGGGATTTCCTGCTCCAGCTCCTCCAGAACCCTCACCACCTTCAGTCTGAGCTCCATAACGGGTATTGTAGCCTCCAGCCATAACCTTCATAAGACAACCACACATACATAAATATCTGAAACAAACTCGCTCATTGTAATTAACAACCCATTCACCACATTCCGAAGATCACCTAGACACTCTCTAGTCTAGGGCAACCATGAGCTCTGATACCAAACTGTCACACCCCAATTTTTAGACAACCAAGTATTAATCAAGGGAGAACCCTCAACCAATATCCAGCTGTCCAATCATCAAGGTGCTTACAATATAATAACATCACACAATCTGTACCAAAATAAATCACTACTCACATTGGCTAAAGCAACGGTCAACATCCCACCATAACAGTCAAACCAAGATTTAAATCCAACTCCAAAACTTAATAAGAATAAAAAAAAAAAGAACACTTCACTTAAACAATATCTTAAATTGTTAAATGGCCCACAATGCCAGAAATCTTATTTCTAAACTCTCTAAAGTGATAATAAAAAAAAAAACGAATAAGGAAAACAGCACAAGACTCCGCATGCCTCCTGCTGCCAAGTACCACGATCTCCCTACTAGCCCTGCAAATTTTGATCGGCTACGCTCCAACAAGAACGCACCCGCGAGAAAAACTCACGGGTCAGTCACATGACTGGTATGAGTTAAACCACACACACACAGCTTCAGGATCACCCGTTGACCCTTTAACTACCACACAAAATATTATTTCGGGCAAGAGAGTAGTTCCACTTCACATATTGGGACGAGCGGTAGTTTCCCTTTATGTGGTGGCCATGCAGTTCTCGCCCGAATTTAAATAAAGTAATACTTACCTAACGTCCCATGGTGAGTCAATACCTGCAAAATGTTAGTGGACCCACCATCCTGCAACCACAAGTTTAATAACAGCAAAATACTACAAGAATATGCAGAACTACTTGTACTAAGATAAATGAAGGATCATTATCACAATTTACTCATTACACGTCCCAATACAATGTATAAGACAAGAACAAAAGACGAGGAAATCAACATTTTATATCCTTTAACCCATAGGAAATTTTATTAACAATAATTCTCTTACTTTTATGTACGATTCTTTATTCAATTTCCTAGGTTCACCACTTGGCTACCCTCCATGGTACACCCACACATATCCCATGTGTGCCCGGACATACTACCAACATCCACTCTGGTGCCAGTTTGGTTGGGGTATCAACCAAACCAGGTATACACACAGAAGGCTAGTCAATATGCCTAGACGTCTAACAAATAAGCCGGGCATAAGGCTTAGGCCAGCTTGATCACGAAGCCACTGGCAAAAGGTACACTCAGCAAGTCGAGCTACCAAAAACAATATCACAACTGGGAGCGGTGAACACTAAGGAACTTGAAACTATTAAGCATTTTCGGAATTATACAATTCAATCGGACCCAACGTTACTGATTATCACTTATTTCTTTTCATAGCTCAACATTATAGGAGAATTCATATATCTCCAAGTAATCTTCGTTAATTCATACGAACAATAATAAAAAAAAACACACAACGAATCATATTTCCTCAAATTCGTACATTTTAATATACAAAAAAAAACTGCTACTGAAATATTCAATTTCTGCCCAAACGGTGCAGAATCAGGAAAAATACCATTAGACGAAAAACGTGCAGAATCACGTTTTACATGAGACGCGCGGACAGAATGTTCAAATACAAAGCCACGATTTTCTAATAATTTTCTAAAGTTTCTGCGACTGTGTGAATTACACAAAAACGAATTTCACATATATTTTCTAACAAACATGAATATTTTACCTATGGTTTTGATCAAACTAACGATTCATCTAACCCTTTCGAATACCCTAATGTCATGATCGCAAGGTCACACGAAGGGGAAATAAGCTATCTAAATTACTTCAACAATATCCATTACAAAGATTTAACCCTAACAATTAAATTAAATGCGTACGTACTAATAAAGTTACTCCCATATACACATATACATACATGTATATATATATATATATATATGAATACACAAAGTTTAACTCACCAAGTTTGGGTAGAAAATCGATAACAACGAGCGCCCGCGAAATTACACGTGCCCACGAACTCGAGATCGTTCCCCTTTTTCTCCCTTTTCTTCTCCTTTTTCTCTTCTTCTTCTTGTTCTTCTTCTTCTTCTTCTTCTCTCTCTCTCTCTCTCTCTCTCTCTCTCGGCGGCTGAGTATAAGGGGGAGGGGTTTCTCTTTTTCTTTTTTTTTTTATCTTACTATCTAACCTAATATTATAATATAAACCTAACTAATATACACATCTAATAATGACACACTACTACACACAATTGCACTCCCACGTACACTATTACACACACACACACGCCTATAGCTACACACACTACCCACACACTTATGGCCCACCCACCTATGGCCCACACACCCACATTAAACATTAATCAAAGAAATAAATAAATAAATAAATATCTTTGAAGAAAAGAAAGAAAAAAAATAAATAAGATTGTTACAAGAAACAAATAAAGATTCGAAGGACTGATATTACTTTGTGAATAGGATGGAGTATGAATAAAACATGATGAGAATTGTAAAAGATTAACTGGCTGGTGAAAAGGATAAAGAATCAACCGTCAAATAAAAGAGAAGAAAAGAAAAGAAAAGAGGAAAGAAAAAAAGAATAAAGGAAGAAGTAGTTCATCATGCTATACAAGGGCTACCACAAGTGACATGCACTCCCTAGACCCAAATGGCAACATGGCTCGAAAAGCCCACCAATTCTTGAAGCCTAATTCTTTCAAGACCTCCAGAGTTGATGAACTACGCTTTGACCTGATTCCTGAACGGATACGTAGGCAACCTGCTCGGTTCGGTCATCACCCCATCATCTCATGCTATCCTTCTTTCAGGCCTTGGCCGAACTACTTTGGACCTGATTCCCGCTCGGGGATAAGTAGGCGAACCTCCCAAGGTTCTCGGTCCAGAAACATCCCTAAACTATAAGCATCACCCTTTTGCGCCTTTGGTTTCCTTCCTTCAAATTAGGGGCAAACTCACGTTTGCTTGGAGCAACATGTACATCGCCAAACCAATGGAAAACTTTGTTTGCTGAACACCTCATTTAATCCCAAAAGCAATGCCTCCGAGTCTTATTCAAACTAGGGGCAAACTTCGTTTGCCAAAATCCCTCTATGCCAGAAGCAAGTTCTCAAGTAATCAAGTTTGTTTTGAAAGGATTGAAATAGAGTGCCTTTCATTCTATAAGCTAAAGCACTAATTTGAAGCATACTCTAGATAGGCAAAGAATTCGCTAAATCAAAAGGAGAAGTTTTCAAAGTTTAGATTTATCAACAAAGCACTACCATTTGTAAAATGATGAATAAATTAAAGGTGAGATGATACAGTTACTCACGATGAAAGCACATTGATTCATGATGAATGAAGAGTTTGAGTCAGTCATTTTTGAGTAACTAGCTTTGTCAGGTCTGTCCTCCTTTGATGAGTCAATAAATGGTCTCAAATGTGTGGGTTTAAGATGACGAATAAAGATTTGAAAGGTCTTCATAAGCATCCCAAGAGCAGTACGAATAGAGGTTTCGAACACTATCACAGCATAAAGTGGCAATATAAGAAGAATCCAAGACTAGGGGCAAAGGTGACTTCCCTCTTTTGACAGAATCGATGTGTTTCTTCCAAAGGTCCGCAAATGCATAAAATTATTCTTTCTATCAGCTCCGTTCAAATTCTCTGAGTCTGAAAACTCCTCCAATTTTGAAAAATCAACTCTTTCAGTCTGTGGACTCCCGAACTTTTGTGAAATCAATTCTTTAAGTTCGAGGTGGCTCCGAATATTGAAATTTGGTTCTTTGAGCGCAAAGCATTAGTCCTCAAAGGTAGCTTCTCTTCATAAGCTTTAGTCCTCCATGGCAGCTTCTTTTCATCTGTATTAGTTGTCACACCCCAATTTTTGGACAACCAAATATTCAATCCAGAGCCTGTATCCAGACTAATATTCAATTACCAAAAATCACGAGAGTGACACCCTCCCATATGCTAACAGAAAATTTATTGAAAACAGTATTTAATACTCCTTAAATAAGGACATGTGATCTTGTGTTTAAAGTAAAACTCTTTATTATTAAACATGTATTCCCAAACATCCATTTCATTGTAAAAGAAATAAAGTTCCATTATAAATATTATATCACTTTTCAATTAAAAAAAAAAAACATCAATTTCATAAATAAAATGTCCACATACAGAGTTCAGCGGAAATAAAAATATAAGAATAAAATCTATACATCCATTGGTCAGAGTAACTACAACGTTCCCAATACCCAATATACCATATTTATTACCATTATACATACTGGCCCACAATGCCAGAAAATAAAATACAATCAAGTACAACAAAAATAAGTACAATTCCAATAATAAACAACACAACGACCATCTCTTCACCCAAACAGAAGCTCCAACGAAAATCTCCAAAAAACTAAACCTGCACAAATACATTCGACTACGTTTCATATAGAAACGCCCCCGAATGTATAACACACTCGGGTTAGTCACATGACTGGTATGAGTTAAACAAAACAACAAGTCTTAGGGATCCAACTTGACCCCGTAGACAACAAATTACACTACAACACTCTTGGGTCAAGACAGGTAGTTCCACACACATATCTGGACAATAGAGTAGTTTCCAAATATGTGGTGGCAAGTAGTTTCTTGCCCAAAATCCAAAGCTACTACGAATTTCATACTTACCCATTTACTTATGGTGAGCCAAACCTGTAAAACGTTAGTGGGCCCACCATCCTGCAAATTGAATGATCATAAACCAAGCAAACAATTCTGCATACAAACCGTCCACCAAACGTCGCATTTATTATGTCACGCTTATCAGTTTTATGAAATAATCCATTTTCATTATTTATTAGCCTTTAATTTATCTTTGTGTTCCCTAGGTTCACCACTTGGCCACCCTCCATGGTACACCCACACATATATCCCATGTGTGCCCGGACATACTACTAACATCCACTCTGGTGCTAGTTTGGTTGGGGTATCAACCAAACCAGGTATACACACAGAAGGCCAGTCAATATGCCTAGACGTCTAACAAATAAGCCGAGCATAAGGCTTAGGCCAGCTTGATCACGAAGCCACTGGCAAAAGGGTACACTCAGCAAGTCGAGCTATCAAAAAAAAACATATCACAACAACGGGAGTGGTGAACACTAAAGAACTATGTTGCAATTATCACTTATCATTCGTATTATCCCAATAATTGTGAATTTCACATTTATCACATAGTTCCGTCTTATCATCAAATCACATCTCTAACTTTTAGATGTATTCCAATTTCTTACAATAAAGGGTTTTATCAATTAACCCATAACAATTCTTCCCTCAATAATTTCCAATCAAATTACAACATCCCCAATATACTATTCAACGTATCTAATTTACTCATTTTTCTCAAAATGACCACAAAATAAGATCAGTTATTTTAGGTACAATAATCTCAACCCAACATTCAATATTAGCATACATAAAGCACATAATAAGAAATCATATTCTCCAATTTGCAAGTTGAACTATATTGAAAACTGCTACTGTAATCTTAAATTTCTGCCCAAACGGTGCAGAATCAGGAAAAATACCATTAGACGAAAAACGTGCAGAATCACGTTTTACATGTCACGCGCGAACAGAATGTTCAAATTCAAAGCCACGATTTTCTAATAATTTTCTAAAGTTTCTGCGACTGTGTGAATTACACATAAAACGAATTTCACATCTATTTTCTAACAAACATGAATATTTCACCTATAGTTTTGATCAAACTAACGATTCACCTACCCTTTTGAATACCCTAATGTCATGATCGCAAAGTCACACGAAGGAAAGAATGTATCTAAATTACTACAACAATAGCAACGTGTATCGATCCATTACAAAGATTTGACCCTAACAATTAAATTTAACATGCACTAATTTACTTCCATACACATACATATATATACATACGTGTATATATATATATATATACTCGGATACACAAAGTTTAACTCACCTAGTTCAATCCAAAATTGACAACCACGAATGCTCCGCGATTCCCCACGTGACCACGAATCCGGAATCCTTCTCCTTTCTCCTCCCTTTTCTTCTTCTTCTTCTTCTTCTCTCCCTCTCTCTCTCTCTCACACACACACACACATACACACACACACACACACGTCTGTTATTTCTTTTGGGTGGCTAGGGTTTTTAATATAAGATATATGTACACTATACACACAACACATGTCAATAAAACACACAAAAATATATAAATCCCGTTTTTCTTCTTGTGGGCTCACAAAAGAGACCTATATGAGCCCAGAATACAGTACAAAATGTTAAAATGAGTAGCCCAATGGGTACCCATGACCCCGGTACTAAGTTTTAATGTTAATTACATTATTTAACACATTCGCGGGCTTGTAAACACTATATAACAAAAATACATATCAACCCTTCATTTTATTTTTTAACAAATATAAATTAATAAAATATAACTCCCAAACTAAACGCGCTCACTCATGATTTAATTTATATGTCCACCAAACACTTAAATTTTTTCAAACACATGTCTTACATAGGCATACTCATATAATATTGCTAACTGAAAATAATAATTTAAATAATTATTTACATAGAAATTTTAGGGTTGTTACATTAGTCCTCAATGGCAATCCTCGTTAGTCCTCAATGGCAACCTCTGTTAGCCCTCAATGGCAATCTCTGTTAGTCCTCAATGGCAATCCCAGCTAATCCTCGCGAGCATCTGTGTTAGTCATCAACGGCAACCTCGCATTCGCGTTAATCCTCAATAATTTTTCGAGTCTCATTCAAACTACCGACTTTGAAAATTGAAATTCTTTTGAGTCAAATTGACTCCAATGTTGTAAATTAAAATTTTTCGTTTAGCTGAGTTAACTCCGATTTGGAAAACTGAAATTCTCTTTGAAGATTTGAAATCGTTCGAGTCAATTCGACTCCCAATTTTGGAAATTTAAAAATTCTTTGAGTCTGTTTCGACTCCTATTTTTAGAAGTTTTGTAGAATCTTTGAGTCCGATTCACTCCCGTTTTGTGAAATAGAAATTCTAGGAGTCTGATTCGACTCCTGTTTTGGAAATTTGAAAAGAAATTCTTTTGAGTCTGATCTACTTACGAGTTTTGAAATATTGGATTGATTTGAGTCAAATTGACTCTGGACTTGGTAAAATTGAATTTGTTTGAGTCTGACTGACTCCTGATTTCAGAAAATGAATAAAGTCGAGTCTAGGCAACTCCTAATTTAGCCTTTGAATTTGAACTCGAATTGAGTTGAATTGACTTCAGACTTGGTGAAATTGAGTTTATTTGAGTCTGACTAACTCTTGATCGAAGTTTGAAAAATTAAGCTCGATTGACTACCAATTTTGGAAAATTGAATTAATTTGAGTGGATTTGAGTCCATTGGACCCCCGGCTTTAGATATTTGAAATAATTTAAGTTCATCAGACTCCCGATTTTGAAAAAAATTGAAAAGAATTTGAGTCTATTCGACTCCAAGTTTTGAAAGGTTGGAATGAATTTGAGCCTGCAGGCTCCCAAACTATGACCACCGTCTTGAGAATATAACGAATTTATATTCTCGATCCTCGTAACAGATTTGCAGCGATCCTTTGTTTGAGAATGTGACGGATTTACATTCTTGGTTCTTGCAATGGATTTGCTCTAACCCCCGTCTTGAGAATACAACGAATTCATATTCTCGATCCTCGTAACAGATTTACGGCGATCCTTTGTTTGAGAATGTGACGGATTTACATTCTCGGTTCTTGCAACGGATTTGCTCTAACCCCCGTCTTGAGAATATAACGAATTTATATTCTCGATCCTCGTAACAGATTTGCGGCGATCCTTTGTTTGAGAATGTGACGGATTTACATTCTCGGTTCTTGCAACGGATTTGCTCTAACCCCCGTCTTGAGAATATAACAAATTTATATTCTCGATCCTCGTAACAGATTTGCGGCGATCCTTTGTTTGAGAATGTGACGGATTTACATTCTTGGTTCTTGCAACGGATTTGCTCTAACCCCCGTCTTGAGAATACAACGAATTCATATTCTCGATCCTCGTAACAGATTTGCGGCGATCCTTTGTTTGAGAATGTGACGGATTTACATTCTCGGTTCTTGCGACGGATTTGCTCTAACCCCCGTCTTGAGAATATAACGAATTTATATTCTCGATCCTCGTAACAGATTTGCGGCGATCCTTTGTTTGAGAATGTGACGGATTTACATTCTCGGTTCTTGCAACGGATTTGCTCTAACCCCCGTCTTGAGAATATAACGAATTTATATTCTCGATCCTCGTAACAGATTTGCGGCGATCCTTTGTTTGAGAATGTGACGGATTTACATTCTCGGTTCTTGCAACGGATTTGCTCTAACCCCCGTCTTGAGAATATAACGAATTTATATTCTCGATCCTCGTAACAGATTTGCGGCGATCCTTTGTTTGAGAATGTGACGGATTTACATTCTCGGTTCTTGCAACGGATTTGCTCTGACCCCCGTCTTGAGAATATAACGAATTTATATTCTCGATCCTCGTAACAGATTTGCGGCGATCCTTTGTTTGAGAATGTGACGGATTTACATTCTCGGTTCTTGCAACGGATTTGCTCTGACCCCCGTCTTGAGAATATAACGAATTTATATTCTCGATCCTCGTAACAGATTTGCGGCGATCCTTTGTTTGAGAATGTGACGGATTTACATTCTCGGTTCTTGCAACGGATTTGCTCTAACCCCCGTCTTGAGAATATAACGAATTTATATTCTCGATCCTCGTAACAGATTTGCGGCGATCCTTTGTTTGAGAATGTGACGGATTTACATTCTTGGTTCTTGCGACGGATTTGCTCTAACCCCCGTCTTGAGAATACAATGAATTCATATTCTCAATCCTCGTAACAGATTTGCGGCGATCCTTTGTTTGAGAATATGACGGATTTACATTCTCGGTTCTTGCGACGGATTTGCTCTAACCCCCGTCTTGAGAATATAACGAATTTATATTCTCGATCCTCGTAACAGATTTGCGGCGATCCTTTGTTTGAGAATGTGACGGATTTACATTCTCGGTTCTTGCAACGGATTTGCTCTAACCCCCGTCTTGAGAATATAACGAATTTATATTCTCGATCCTCGTAACAGATTTGCGGCGATCCTTTGTTTGAGAATGTGACGGATTTACATTCTCGGTTCTTGCAACGGATTTGCTCTAACCCCCGTCTTGAGAATATAACGAATTTATATTCTCGATCCTCGTAACAGATTTGCGGCGATCCTTTGTTTGAGAATGTGACGGATTTACATTCTCGGTTCTTGCAACGGATTTGCTCTAACCCCCGTCTTGAGAATATAACGAATTTATATTCTCGATCCTCGTAACAGATTTGCGGCGATCCTTTGTTTGAGAATGTGACGGATTTACATTCTCGGTTCTTGCAACGGATTTGCTCTGACCCCCGTCTTGAGAATATAACGAATTTATATTCTCGATCCTCGTAACAGATTTGCGGCGATCCTTTGTTTGAGAATGTGACGGATTTACATTCTCGGTTCTTGTAACGGATTTGCTCTAACCCCCGTCTTGAGAATACAACGAATTTATATTCTCGATCCTCGTAACAGATTTGCGGCGATCCTTTGTTTGAGAATGTGACGGATTTACATTCCTAGTTCTCGCAACGGATTTGCGTTAACCCTTGTCTTTTGAATATAACGGATTTATATCCCCGGTTTTCGCAACGGATTTGCGTTAACCCTCGTTTTTGAGAATATAACGGATTTGTATTCCCGGTTCTCACAACGGACTTGCGTTAACCCTCGTTTTTGAGAATATAATGGACTTATATGTTGGGAATATGCCCTCAAACCAGTTAGTTGGACAATGGAATATCATAATGCATTTATGCATGTTAGTTCATGAGATGAATATTAGACTGGAATCCTTAAACAACATTGTATGTGGTTCATTTGTGTATGTGATTACACATGTGAGATATGAATCACAAATCCTTGTTGTTTCAAATAAGTCACAGTGGATGATAAGTCTGGATAACTTATCAGGTATACACTGTAGCATGATTAACGTCTACGGGGTAGAATGATGAATCTCATTCATAAGAGTCTTTGACTCTTGGTTAATATGCTAGTGCACTCGGTGCATTGACGGACCTGAGTTAAACCTATTGACACCTAAACGCTGTCACCGTCAATAGGAACTCAAAACTTGTATAGGGATACATGTCCTTAATCTTGAGACAGTTATGGACGCAAGTTGTATGCTTGGTTGCTTTGACTTACCAATCAGTGAGGTCTTGCAAGATCAACACCTGGGTATCTTGGGTAAATCAAGTATGCAACGTTGGGAACATATATTGTCAAGATGGAATTCTACCCTCTTCAATAAAACGAAGAGTAAGTATTCCCTCGAGAATGTCACTAGGAGTGATTACTGAGAGCTGGCCAGCCTTGTCAATAAAGTGTTGTTGTTGACATGTTTAGTAATCCAAGAGTAGTGAATGATACTTGAGGAATATAAGATGTACTATCTATTGGGTCGACAGTATCTTAAGACATACATCCCAATGATAGATACGAATACTGCCTGGTAGAGGGACATGCGTATCATATTATACAAGTCTAGCAATCACTTATGTATGTGTGATTATGTTCTTATGCACTGGAGTGCAATTATCATTTTATAGTGGCATTAATGATAATTGATTAATTATTGATTCCTTAGTCAAGAGTACTGACTAGATGGAATAATAATTAATCGGAGCCAGTAATTAAGAACCTAGGAGGTCCCACTCTTAGCTCCGCCAGAATGCTTGGAAAGGCAAATGAGAATGCTGTCAAGACTGGTTCGATCGATCGAAGTTGTTTCGATCGATTGAAGTCTAGACAGGTTCGATCGATCGAACGAGGTTCGATCGATCGACAGTTCGATCGATCGAAGTCACTTCGATCGATCGAAAGTTAGGTCGGTTCTGGGAATCTATAAATAGGGCAGTTACGTCCAGAAATCGGAGTTCGTCGTTTTGACGTACCAGTTGCTGCAGAACCTGTTTAGAGTTCCCAAACCTTCCCTATTCTCACTATTAGGGTTCCCACCAACCCTAGCCACTCTGGGAGCATTCGAGGAGACATAAGGGTGAAGATTTCCTAGAGGTTGCTGCTGCACACACAAGGAGAAGGACAAAAATCAGAATTGGGTTCAAGACCTAAGGTATAGAATCTTCTCCATCTTGTTATGCGCATCTATAGAGTTAATAAGTAGTAGATCCAAGGCTACCAATAAAAGTTTTAAACTTTGTTTTCCGCTGCGCGTTTAGATTTAATTTTAAACCTGTTTTTCTAACATTATATTCTCGGTTCTCGCAACGGACTTGCGTTAACCCTCGTTTTTGAGCATATAACGGACTTATATTCCCGGTTCTCGCAACGGACTTGTGTCAACCCTCGTTTTTGAGCATATAACGGATTTATATTCCCGGTTCTCGCAACGGATTTGCGTTAACCCTTGTCTTTTGAATATAACGGACTTATATTCCCGATTTTCGCAACGGATTTGCGTCAACCCTCGTTTTTGAAAATATAACGGATTTATATTCCCGGTTCTCGCAACGGATTTGCTCTGACCCCCGTCTTGAGAATATAACGAATTTATATTCTCGATCCTCGTAACAGATTTGCGGCGATCCTTTGTTTGAGAATGTGACGGATTTACATTCTCGGTTCTTGCAACGGATTTGCTCTAACCCCCGTCTTGAGAATATAACGAATTTATATTCTCGATCCTCGTAACAGATTTGCGGCGATCCTTTGTTTGAGAATGTGACGGATTTACATTCTTGGTTCTTGCGACGGATTTGCTCTAACCCCCGTCTTGAGAATACAACGAATTCATATTCTCAATCCTCGTAACAGATTTGCGGCGATCCTTTGTTTGAGAATGTGACGGATTTACATTCTCGGTTCTTGCGACGGATTTGCTCTAACCCCCGTCTTGAGAATATAACGAATTTATATTCTCGATCCTCGTAACAGATTTGCGGCGATCCTTTGTTTGAGAATGTGACGGATTTACATTCTCGGTTCTTGCAACGGATTTGCTCTAACCCCCGTCTTGAGAATATAACGAATTTATATTCTCGATCCTCGTAACAGATTTGCGGCGATCCTTTGTTTGAGAATGTGACGGATTTACATTCTCGGTTCTTGCAACGGATTTGCTCTAACCCCCGTCTTGAGAATATAACGAATTTATATTCTCAATCCTCGTAACAGATTTGCGGCGATCCTTTGTTTGAGAATGTGACGGATTTACATTCTCGGTTCTTGCAACGGATTTGCTCTAACCCCCGTCTTGAGAATATAACGAATTTATATTCTCGATCCTCGTAACAGATTTGCGGCGATCCTTTGTTTGAGAATGTGACGGATTTACATTCTCGGTTCTTGCAACGGATTTGCTCTGACCCCCGTCTTGAGAATATAACGAATTTATATTCTCGATCCTCGTAACAGATTTGCGGCGATCCTTTGTTTGAGAATGTGACGGATTTACATTCTCGGTTCTTGCAACGGATTTGCTCTAACCCCCGTCTTGAGAATACAACGAATTTATATTCTCGATCCTCGTAACAGATTTGCGGCGATCCTTTGTTTGAGAATGTGACGGATTTACATTCCTGGTTCTCGCAACGGATTTGCGTTAACCCTTGTCTTTTGAATATAACGGATTTATATCCCCGGTTTTCGCAACGGATTTGCGTTAACCCTCGTTTTTGAGAATATAACGGATTTGTATTCCCGGTTCTCACAACGGACTTGCGTTAACCCTCGTTTTTGAGAATATAATGGACTTATATGTTGGGAATATGCCCTCAAACCAGTTAGTTGGACAATGGAATATCATAATGCATTTATGCATGTTAGTTCATGAGATGAATATTAGACTGGAATCCTTAAACAACATTGTATGTGGTTCATTTGTGTATGTGATTACACATGTGAGATATGAATCACAAATCCTTGTTGTTTCAAATAAGTCACAGTGGATGATAAGTCTGGATAACTTATCAGGTATACACTGTAGCATGATTAACGTCTACGGGGTAGAATGATGAATCTCATTCATAAGAGTCTTTGACTCTTGGTTAATATGCTAGTGCACTCGGTGCATTGACGAACCTGAGTTAAACCTATTGACACCTAAACGCTGTCACCGTCAATAGGAACTTAAAACTTGTATAGGGATACATGTCCTTAATCTTGAGACAGTTATGGACGCAAGTTGTATGCTTGGTTGCTTTGACTTACCAATCAGTGAGGTCTTGCAAGATCAACACCTGGGTATCTTGGGTAAATCAAGTATGCAACGTTGGGAACATATATTGTCAAGATGGAATTCTACCCTCTTCAATAAAACGAAGAGTAAGTATTCCCTCGAGAATGTCACTAGGAGTGATTACTGAGAGCTGGCCAGCCTTGTCAACAAAGTGTTGTTGTTGACATGTTTAGTAATCCAAGAGTAGTGAATGATACTTGAGGAATATAAGATGTACTATCTATTGGGTCGACAGTATCTTAAGACATACATCCCAATGATAGATACGAATACTGCCTGGTAGAGGGACATGCGTATCATATTATACAAGTCTAGCAATCACTTATGTATGTGTGATTATGTTCTTATGCACTGGAGTGCAATTATCATTTTATAGTGGCATTAATGATAATTGATTAATTATTGATTCCTTAGTCAAGAGTACTGACTAGATGGAATAATAATTAATCGGAGCCAGTAATTAAGAACCTAGGAGGTCCCACTCTTAGCTCCGCCAGAATGCTTGGAAAGGCAAATGAGAATGCTGTCAAGACTGGTTCGATCGATCGAAGTTGGTTCGATCGATCGAAGTTGTTTCGATCGATTGAAGTCTAGACAGGTTCGATCGATCGAACGAGGTTCGATCGATCGACAGTTCGATCGATCGAAGTCACTTCGATCGATCGAAAGTTAGGTCGGTTCTGGGAATCTATAAATAGGGCAGCTACGTCCAGAAATCGGAGTTCGTCGTTTTGACGTACCAGTTGCTGCAGAACCTGTTTAGAGTTCCCAAACCTTCCCTATTCTCACTATTAGGGTTCCCACCAACCCTAGCCACTCTGGGAGCATTCGAGGAGACATAAGGGTGAAGATTTCCTAGAGGTTGCTGCTGCACACACAAGGAGAAGGACAAAAATCAGAATTGGGTTCAAGACCTAAGGTATAGAATCTTCTCCATCTTGTTATGCGCATCTATAGAGTTAATAAGTAGTAGATCCAAGGCTACCAATAAAAGTTTTAAACTTTGTTTTCCGCTGCGCGTTTAGATTTAATTTTAAACCTGTTTTTCTAACATTATATTCTCGGTTCTCGCAACGGACTTGCGTTAACCCTCGTTTTTGAGCATATAACGGACTTATATTCCCGGTTCTCGCAACGGACTTGTGTCAACCCTCGTTTTTGAGCATATAACGGATTTATATTCCCGGTTCTCGCAACGGATTTGCGTTAACCCTTGTCTTTTGAATATAACGGACTTATATTCCCGATTTTCGCAACGGATTTGCGTCAACCCTCATTTTTGAAAATATAACGGATTTATATTCCCGGTTCTCGCAACGAATTTGCGTTAACCCTTGTCTTTTGAATATAACGGATTTATATCCCCGGTTTTCGCAACGGATTTGCGTCAACCCTCGTTTTTGAGCATATAACGGATTTATATTCCCGGTTCTCGCAACGGATTTGCGTCAACCCTCGTTTTTGAGCATATAACGGATTTATATTCCCGGTTCTCGCAACGGATTTGCGTTAACCCTTGTCTTTTGAATATAACGGACTTATATTCCCGGTTCTCGCAACGAATTTGCGTCAACTTTCGTTTTTGAGCATATAACGGATTTATATTCCCGGTTCTCGCAACGGATTTGCATCAACCCTCGTTTTTGAGAATATAACGGATTTATATTCCCGGTTCTCGCAACGGATTTGCGTCAACTTTCGTTTTTGAGTATATAACGGATTTATATTCCCGGTTCTCGCAACGGATTTGCGTTAACCCTTGTCTTTTGAATATAACGGACTTATATTCCCGGTTTTCGCAACGGACTTGCGTCGACCTTCGTTTTTGAGAATATAACGGACTTATATTCCCGATTTTCGCAACGGACTTGCATTGACCTTCGTTTTTTGAGAATATAACGGACTTATATTCCCGGTTTTCGCAACGGACTTGCGTTGACCTTCGTGATCAAATCAAAAGCACTCTCATGACTCCTATGACAGATTCTCGCATAGATAATCTTCCCTGACTAACACGCCACGAAATGCGCGTCATACATAGGGAAAATGTGATAAGCATGACATTTACATAACCAGGTTAATTCAGAAAGCACGAGATTGCTTGAGCACGTGCATCACGATAAGATAGGTGCATTCATCCGTATGACTATTTGCGTTTGTGTGTGTTTGACCCTTGACCCGAACTACGTCTTGGTCTGATTCCTAAACGGATACGTAGGCAGCTCATCATCGAGCACGACCAGCGTGAACCATTGCCCCGCGCATGTTCTCTTTTTGCAACGCATTTTGTTCTTACCTAAATTCGACGGTCTGGTCAAAGGCTTGTCTTCACACAGGCTTCGACATTCACTTGTGGTACGCGTTGCTCCACAAGCTCTGCCGAAGAGGGGCAAACTGTAGACACCCCAATTTTGACCTAACGTCGAATTTAGGAGAGTGTCACCTCCATATCCGATGATGACAAGGACCGAAAAATTGAAGTATTCCAAGCTCTTCAGAAAATCTCCAAAATGCGATAAAATTTCACAGAAAGAGAAAAATACCAGGTATTTAGGAGAATTCAGGTATAAGACATGATTTTTGGAAAGGATCTTCAAAAATAATTTGTTTCAAAAAGGGGGAAGACCTAAAAAAGGAACCTCAGCTAAAAACGGCACACGGCAGACTGCCGCGGCACTCGCTGAGTGCCGCGCGGCAGTCAGATAGTGCCGTTCCGGCTTTCACCGAGTGCCGCCATAAATTTCTGACTGCCGTTCACTTTTAAAGTCTGTATTTTGCAGTGCAATACGTATGCATATGCGAATAAGAACAAAAAACTGATAAAGTAAGACTGACAAAAACGCGGCAATCCATTAATTGTCGCGGCATTTGATGAGTGCCGCTCGGCAGTCACGCAGTGCCGGAACGGCAGTCATGGACTGCCGCGGCGGCTTTCACGGACTGCCGCGACAGTTTCTTGACTGCCGCCCTGGGCAGCAGTCTGTCTAAATTCAGAAAGTACACATTGTACCACCAAATGAGATGTTTACACATGTCTTTTACTCCGAATTTACTGAAATGACCTAGGTATTTTTGTCTATATAAGAATAGGTATCTCCATTGAGAAACACATGCAAAAGAGGAGGGAGGAAACACACAAAAAAAAAGACTACCATTACACCAACATTTTCCTTAGAGAAAAAAAGAGAGTTTGGAGAGCTTGAAGAAGAGTTTGGAAGATCTTCAAAGGAGAGAAACTTTGAGGATAGTTTGGAGGGGACCCTCTAATCTTAGTTGTGTTTTCTTTCTTTTGAGCTTCTAATTTACAAGTCATTTAGTTTTTCTTGATTAAGTTTTAGAGTTTGTTAAGTAAACTTGGAAGTCCTTACTTCCTAGTTCTTTGATCTTTCTTCTATTTTTCTTGTTTATGTTCTTCTTTTGAGATTCTTGGAGATCTTCAATATCTCCCTTGAAAACTCTTGAGTTTGATGTTTTGAATCTCATGTAAGCTTATACTTCACATGGGAGTCAAAGTTTGATCATCACTTTTTTATAAGTAAATAAATGGATCCAAGTCCATGCTTATGACTTGAGTCCTCTAGCTTGATGTTTCATGGAATCCCTTCTATATTCCTTGGAGACTCATGAGTATTAGTCATATCTTCATCTCCAATGACCATCAAGTGGTAGGAGAAAGTATTTTGGGTCTAAACTCATTTCTATGGTTTGGATTCATCATCTTGAGATTTCATGAAGTCTATTCATACTTCATTTGAAATCTACAAATATAAAAGTCTTTAGCCTCCAATGACCATCAAATGGTAGGAGAAGTGGTTTGGTTTAAACCCAACTTCATGGTTTAATAGTTGGGATTAACAAATAAAAGTTGAACTTGACAAATGAAAATAGTGAGTTCACAAACTGTTTTTGATCAAAGATTTTTAGTTCAAAATCTAACCGTTGAAATCAAGTGAAACCAACGGGAAAGTGTCAATAACACAATATTCTACCACTGTAATTTTTGTTTTAAGGTGGTTTTATGTTTAGAAGGGTTTGATCATGGGTTTTATGAGTCAACCACAATCTGCCCAGAGTTTCAGAATAGTTTCAGAACAGCAAGTCCATTTTGAAATTCATAAATCAGAAGTCTAATGGAGTTTTTGGGGTCTCTAATAACTTTTTCTGGGTACCTTAATGTGTTAGGAAGATCCCCTAAAAAGAATGAAGCATTTCGGATTATTTTACTATTTTTAAAAAATCAAACAAAATCTCTGGACAGAGAGTTGTACATCTCTGAGTGATGTCTGGTGTTTGTCCTTTTCCCAGAGATCCGACCGTTGAAACCTTGATTTTCTTTTTGATTTGGAAACTAGACTCACAGGGGCATCTCGTGTCCAAAATTCACCAAGATCAAACCATAAGAGACATGTTTTTTTTTTATTTCTTTTAAGTTCTGGTCTGCTCTCTGCAATTTTCAGAGTTTTATGACACATTTGACTTGTTTTGTAAATAAGGATCTAAATGACTTCTTTATGATCCAGGGCTTAAACCATGCTTTAATAATGATTAGTTGAGCTTGAATTCAAAGTTTAAGAATATTTCATAGTTTATCCTTGTCCATGTACATATTCATCCATATGGTTTGACATTTATAATCAAGACTTATTTGCTTTGGATTTAATTACATTAGATAGATGTAAGCTAGAAATTTAGGATTGTTATTTCTAACATCGTATTTTGCATATCATGTGGACTAACCCTTTGTTTTGTAGCGCTATTAAGGTACGATTTCTCGATCCCTCTCTAGTTTATTAAATTTCTTGATTTTATTTGATTTTTGACCTCAATGCGCGACACCTTAGAATTAGGTTTTGCCTTATGTGTATATGTGATTAGAGACTCTTTTTAGGATTTTCTTTTGTTCGCATGCATTGCACGTTTATTATCGCTGCTGGATCCCGGGTAAGTTCACTTGTTCTCTATTGCATATCATATCGCTTGCTACCTGAATTATGTGGCTTTTGAATGATATTTTGTCAATTGCAATTTTACACCCTTTGGACATGCTTTTGTGATGTATATGTATATATTTATTAGTTGAGGGCATGCTTAGATTAATAAATTTGATTAAAAGGATGTTGAGTAGAGGCCTATCGCAAGATAGGATGAGAGAGGGTGTTTTAGTCCGACGGGCTCCTTCTTCTCTCATTCCATAATCCCCGGACCTAGTTAATCTTTGGTTTCGCAAAAAGATCAGTTTGCTTTTAAAATGGTTTCTTAATTTTCCTTTTAAAAAATTAAGTGGCGACTCATTTGTTTTTAGAAATTGATTTTGAAAAGCTGTGGGTAAAGGTCAACCTGCGATATCCACAATCTGGCGACTCTGCTGGGGATCGAACCCAGAATCTCTGGTTTCGCAGACCAGAATTTCTGATTTTGGGTTCACTTGAGGATTAGACTTGAAAAATATCCTTTTAATCGAATTAATTAATCTTTGTGTGCCTGTTGCATTTCACTTGCATGTCCAGCCAGTCGATTGCACGGAACTATGACCTTGGAGGCTCGGGGCAACCCGGTCGGTCAAGTTATCATGGGACTGTGTGATCACCCTTGATCTCGTACCATGATTTGGTATATTAAGCATCCTATCGGGTGTGTGTCAAGGGTCCCTTATTTGACCAAAAAACCAGCCTTTGCATAGTAGTTTCTATAGAACATTTCAATCTTAGGAAATCAATTCTTGATTAGGGTTATGTGTTAGGAAGTTTTGTATGCCCGGAAGGGATTACTTGAGATGATGACGATACTCGCTTGATGAAAGATAAATAATCTTTTAATCACCTTTTAGCAATTTCTCCTCGTGTTACATGACATTTGGAGGACATGCCGAACCTTGATTATAAGATTATACTTCTTATATCATGTTTAGTTAAGCATCATTGACCTTGTATGCATCCGAATTCATGAAAAGTGCGATGATTATCTAATCGTGTGATGCTCCTACCCAAGAATCCAAAGTTCATGGTTTGTGAAAATTTTTGATTAATCATCATCTTTTATCCAAAAGAAGAAGAAATTGTTTTGAAAATTTTTTTACCCTTTCAAAGAAAAAAATGTTTAAGGTTCATTTTTCAAGTAAAACCCAAATCATTTTTCTTATTGAGAAATATTTTCATATCCTCTTTTTTAATAAAAGGTTCAAAATCCTTGAGAATTGTTTTTGAAAGATCTCCCCAATTAAAGAAATGCTTTTCAAATGAATTTTAAAGCAAAGTTTCAACCCAATCATCTTTTGTTCAGAAATGTTGCCTTCAAAGGAAAACTCCTTAAGAATTTGAAAGAGCCCATCATCTAGGGGAAATACTTGTCAAATGGATTTCAAAAATTCTAAAATTTTCAAACCTTGAAGGGGTAATGAGGATCACGAGGAAAGGAGAAGTTAAGCGCACTTGACATGGATGAGGATTTTATGTGCTTATATGTTATATGTGCTAGGACTAGAATTTTCCTTTCTTTTGCATATAGAATAGGCACACACACACTTGCTTTTCATCCGTGTGTCATGTGTGCGGTGCATGCATTTAGCCACATCAAATCATCAAAGCATGTACATTTTGGCACTCTCATCATATCAGTCAATATCATTACATGCATGTAAAATACAAATTCATAAAGTAATCCAATAATTCCTCAAAATTCCTTGCCTCCTGAAAATCAATTCTGCATGTGAACCTTTTACCTCTCTATGTGTTGGATTTGTAGAAAGAGTGGAACAACTAGATCCCCTGGTAAGGACACTTCTAACCTTCTTAGGTTCATCTCTCTTGATTTAAAGAAGAAAATGTTTTTGCACACATGCTATCGGGGAATGATGAACCCGGAGGTTCAAATGATAACAGTGAAGTGATAGCGTTTGGAACTGCTGCTGCTAAAGCAAATGTGGATGCTCTTGGAAATCTAGTCAATTGAAAATCATCTGTGACACTCCAGTTGAAACCAAGTCGAGTCCAGTCCAGTAATCGAGTCATGTCAAGTAGGAGTCAAGTGTCAAGTCCAGTCGAGTCTTTAAGTCAGTCGGTTGTCGAGTTTATCGAGTCAAGTGATGTAACCCTTTTTCCCTGCTAGTTGAATAAAATATCTCATTCTGTTTGATTCAGTGTTCCAAGTCGTGAATGTATGGATCATTAAGCTAAAAAAGAAAAAAAATGAAAATCAAATCACTTTTCCAAATGATCGTGAGAAATACTTTGTTAATAAATCTCTGCATTGAAAAGGATCCCCAAGTGATCAAAGCAAATTTTGTGCCAAAACCATGGAGAAGTAGAGAATTGATTAGCTTTACTTTAAGAATTTAAAGATGCTCTTATTCAATCTTGAAAAGATGAACTTGGAACTTGAAGCTTGCTCACCATCCCCTTCTCTCCAAATACCAAGCCTAAAAAGATGATCCCAACCAGTCTAAAGCCATAAACTGGGTCCTTGATGGTAGCCAGACATTATAATGAACTTCTTATTCCACAAAAAAAAAAAAAAAAAAAAAAAGAAGAAGAATGAGCTCGCTAGGATGAAAACCCGGAAGGGCGCCTAGGCAAAATTTAGAGCAAAAATAAGATACGTGTTGATCTCAAAAATCCTAATCCTAGCCAGTCAAAATCATAGAAAGAATAAGAGATAGTAAGGTAGAGAAAAGAAAGGAAAGAGAAAAGAAAAGGCAGAGAATAGATGAGATTGAGAATTCTTGAGCACTTCAAAGTAGATCATTGGCACATGAACTATCTCAAGACTTTGTGTTGTTCTTAACAAAGAAAAGAGATTAGAAATGAAAAGAGGGACTTATGAGCTTCAAAAAAAAAAAAAAAGGGACTCAAACACTAAGTGAGCCTAAAGCGATGCAGAGATATCTTTGAAAAAAAGAAATGTCACACCCCAATTTTTAGACAACCAAGTATTAATCAAGGGAGAACCCTCAACCAATATCCAGCTGTCCAAGGTGCTTACAATATAATAACATCACACAATCTGTACCAAAATAAATCACTACTCACATTGGCTAAAGCAACGGTCAACATCCCACCATAACAGTCAAACCAAGATTTAAATCCAACTCCAAAACTTAATAAGAATAAAAAAAAAAAGAACACTTCACTTAAACAATATCTTAAATTGTTAAATGGCCCACAATGCCAGAAATCTTATTTCTAAACTCTCTAAAGTGATAATAAAAAAAAAAACGAATAAGGAAAACAGCACAAGACTCCGCATGCCTCCTGCTGCCAAGTACCACGATCTCCCTACTAGCCCTGCAAATTTTGATCGGCTACGCTCCAACAAGAACGCACCCGCGAGAAAAACTCACGGGTCAGTCACATGACTGGTATGAGTTAAACCACACACACACAGCTTCAGGATCACCCGTTGACCCTTTAACTACCACACAAAATATTATTTCGGGCAAGAGAGTAGTTCCACTTCACATATTGGGACGAGCGGTAGTTTCCCTTTATGTGGTGGCCATGCAGTTCTCGCCCGAATTTAAATAAAGTAATATTTACCTAACGTCCCATGGTGAGTCAATACCTGCAAAATGTTAGTGGACCCACCATCCTGCAACCACAAGTTTAATAACAGCAAAATACTACAAGAATATGCAGAACTACTTGTACTAAGATAAATGAAGGATCATTATCACAATTTACTCATTACACGTCCCAATACAATGTATAAGACAAGAACAAAAGACGAGGAAATCAACATTTTATATCCTTTAACCCATAGGAAATTTTATTAACAATAATTCTCTTACTTTTATGTACGATTCTTTATTCAATTTCCTAGGTTCACCACTTGGCTACCCTCCATGGTACACCCACACATATATCCCATGTGTGCCCGGACATACTACCAACATCCACTCTGGTGCCAGTTTGGTTGGGGTATCAACCAAACCAGGTATACACACAGAAGGCTAGTCAATATGCCTAGACGTCTAACAAATAAGCCGGGCATAAGGCTTAGGCCAGCTTGATCACGAAGCCACTGGCAAAAGGTACACTCAGCAAGTCGAGCTACCAAAAACAATATCACAATTGGGAGCGGTGAGCACTAAGGAACTTGAAACTATTAAGCATTTTCGGAATTATACAATTCAATCGGACCCAACGTTAATGATTATCACTTATTTCTTTTCATAGCTCAACATTATAGGAGAATTCATGTATCTCCAAGTAATCTTCGTTAATTCATACGAACAATAATAAAAAAAAACACACAACGAATCATATTTCCTCAAATTCGTACATTTTAATATACAAAAAAAAACTGCTACTGAAATATTCAATTTCTACCCAAACGGTGCAGAATCAGGAAAAATACCATTAGACGAAAAACGTGCAGAATCACGTTTTACATGAGACGCGCGGACAGAATGTTCAAATACAAAGCCACGATTTTCTAATAATTTTCTAAAGTTTCTGCGACTGTGTGAATTACACAAAAACGAATTTCACATATATTTTCTAACAAACATGAATATTTTACCTATGGTTTTGATCAAACTAACGATTCATCTAACCCTTTCGAATACCCTAATGTCATGATCGCAAGGTCACACGAAGGGGAAATAAGCTATCTAAATTACTTCAACAATATCCATTACAAAGATTTAACCCTAACAATTAAATTAAATGCGTACGTACTAATAAAGTTACTCCCATATACACATATACATACATGTATATATATATATATATATATATGAATACACAAAGTTTAACTCACCAAGTTTGGGTAGAAAATCGATAACAACGAGCGCCCGCGAAATTACACGTGCCCACGAACTCGAGATCGTTCCCCTTTTTCTCCCTTTTCTTCTCCTTCTTCTCTTCTTCTTCTTCTTCTTCTTCTTCTTCTTCTTCTCTCTCTCTCTCTCTCTCTCTCTCGGCGGCTGAGTATAAGGGGAGGGGTTTCTCTTTTTCTTTTCTTTTTTTATCTTACTATCTAACCTAATATTATAATATAAACCTAACTAATATACACATCTAATAATGACACACTACTACACACAATTGCACTCCCACGTACACTATTACACACACACACACGCCTATAGCTACACACACTACCCACACACTTATGGCCCACCCACCTATGGCCCACACACCCACATTAAACATTAATCAAAGAAATAAATAAATAAATAAATATCTTTGAAGAAAAGAGAAAAAAAAAAAAATAAGATTGTTACATTATACACACCTCAAAGAAAATCTCGTCCCGAGATTTGCAACACGCGCGAACACTACTCGAATAGCTCAGGATGCGATTTCCGAATCTTCTCCTCAAGTTCCCACGTAACATCATTAATTCTCTCACTCCATTGCACCTTCACCAGGTTCACTATTTTTCTCCGCAAATACTTCACATCTCGATCGACAATAGTGATAGGTCGAACAACATATGTGAGGTCATCATTAATCTCAAGCTCTGTCGAACGAACAATCTGTGTAGGATCTTTCACACACTTCCTCAACATTGATACATGGAACACATTATGAATGGCCGCCAATGCCGGTGGCAACAGTACTCTATAGGCCAACTCTCCAACCTTTCCGACAATCTCATAAGGTCCTACAAACCTCGGAGCAAGCTTCCCTTTCTTACCAAAACGCATCACACCTCTCATTGGGGTTACCTTCAAGAACACAAAATCTCCAACTTCAAATTCCACACTCTTGCGCTTCCTATCAGCATAACTCTTTTGCCGACTCTGAGCAGTCTTAATCCTCTCTCTAATAACACTCACCTTCTCAGTAGTTTCCCGAACCATCTCTGGACCCAAAATTGGTACGTCACCCACTTCTGTCCAACACACTGGAGATCTACACGGCCTCCCATACAACGCTTCGAAAGGTGCCATTCCTATGCTAGAATGGTAACTATTATTGTAAGCAAACTCTACCAATGACAAGTGTTCTTCCCAACTACCACCAAGATCGAGAACACAAGCCCTCAACATATCCTCAAGAATCTGGTTAACCCTCTCAGTCTGCCCATCGGTCTGAGGGTGATAAGCAGTACTAAGGTCTAACCGGGTCCCCATCGCCCTCTGAAAGCTCTCCCAAAACTCTGCCACAAACAACGAATCTCGATCCGACACAATCGAGACCGGAGTCCCATGCAAACGTACTATCTCCCGAATATATAATTGTGCCAACTTGTCTGTCGTCCTATGCACACTCACTGGAATAAAGTGCGCCGACTTAGTTAGTCTATCCACAATCACCCAAATTGACTCATTTCCCTTCTTGGATCTCGGCAAACCATCCACAAAATCCATAGAGATACACTCCCATTTCCACACAGGTATTTCTAAAGGTTTCAACAAGCCAGACGGTCTCTGATGTTCCGCCTTAACCTGCTGACACACCATACACTTAGAAACATATTCTCCAACATCTCTCTTCATACCTTCCCACCAAAAGGTTCGTTTCAGGTCATGATACATCTTAGTCCCGCCAGGATGTATAGTGTATCGAGACCGATGTGCCTCATCAAGTACTTCCCTCTTCAACTCTTCACTATCCGGTACACAGAGTCTTCCTTGAAAACATAAACTTCCCTCTATATCCACGGACCAATCCGTCGGACACTCATCGAGCAAATCCACTACCAAGTCATTGAGACGGTTAACTAAAATTGTATCTAACCTCTGCATCTGTCGAACTTTCCCTATTAAAGTCGGTTGGACAACCAAACTCCCAATATATGCTTTCTCACCTTTATGCCCTGGCTGAATATCATGAGATGCTAACACTTCAAGAGACTTCCACTCCCTAACCATCAAAGAAGCTATCACACTGTGTTTCCGACTCAGGGCATCGGCCACTACATTTCCCTTACCCGGATGGTACAGAATCTTAAAGTCGTAACTACTGATGAACTCAACCCATCTCTGTTGTCTCATATTCAGTTCCTTTTGTGAAAACAAGTACTTGAGACTCTTATGATCTGTATACAACTCAAATCTCTCCCCAAATAAATAATGCCTCCACACTTTCAGTGCAAACACAACAGCTGCCAACTCTAAGTCATGAGTGGGATACCTCCTCTCATGTGACCTCAACTGTCTAGAAGCATGTAATACCCTGTATTTCGGTATATTAATAAGACCTGGTATTTCATTTCTATACTCGTATAAACTTTCTCTTCCTTCTGGTGATTTTGGATACCAATCGATTGACATATTCCCAATCGATTGACACTTTTTGATACCAATCGATTGATAAGTTTTCTCAATCGATTGACACTTTTCAGATCCCAATCGATTTACATTCAACCGACTAAAAGTGATTACGTGTCAACATTTCCAATCGATTGACATTGTTTCCAATCGATTGACTACAAATATCTGTTGCCAATCGATTGACATGTTTATCAATCGATTGACATAACCTGAGAAATGTTTTCTTCTTTCCTTCAGCTTTAAACGCGTGGCACTCCCTTATCTCTATATATATGTTTCATTTCATGGCCTTGGGGCTGTTTTTCAGACCTTGAGAGAGGGAGAGGTATACTCTTGTGAGATATATACATATATCTATATTTACACACATATATACACACCCTCACACACACTCACTGCTGTGGCAGCTGGGAGGAAGGAGAAGAAGCAGAAAGAAGAAGAAAGAAGAAGAAGGAGGAGACAGAGAGAGGGATGGACAGAGAAGAGAAGAAGAAGAGAGAGAGAGCTTGGAGGTTTCAAGCTTAAACACACCCAAACGCACCCTAGGTGAGTTCCTAACTCACTTGGTCCCTTTATATGAAGTTTATATAAGCTATTATGATGTTTAGATGGGTTACATGCATGTTGTGTACGTTTATATATGTTGTTTTTACAATCTGCTGGAGAAGACGTAGTGCCAATCGATTGACATAAATCTCAATCGATTGACATCAGTTGCATCCCAATCGATTGAATAGGATTTTCAATCGATTGACATTATTCCAATCGATTGACATGTTTATCAATCGATTGACATAACTTTTGTTCCAATCGATTGAACCTCTGTCCCAATCGATTGACATGATCAGAACATGGATTCTTTTGCCTGTTTATTATATAAGAGGTTTAGTTGTTCGATTCCTGATTCGGATTTCCCTTATGCGACTATGGGGTAGACAGGAGTAATGTGACACCAAAGATTAATGGATAATGAATAAAAAGAATATGAAGACATGGGTGACGTGTTGATTCTGATATGAGTTTGATATCCGATTTCTTTTAATCCGAGTAGTCAGGCCACATTGGGAGTCTGTCATGTGTCGATATAGAATGGAACGTAAGTAGGTTTGGTAAGTTCTGGGAATGGTACGTGGATGGACGTTCGGTCATGATATGCTCTTAAAAGCGGTGAGCTGTGCATATGCTCTTAAAAGCGGTGAGCTGGACCAAATAGTCCTAAGATAGACTGGATGATCTATGATATGCTCTTAAAAGCGGTGAGCTGTGCATATGCTCTTAAAAGCGGTGAGCTGGGATCACTAGTAGATGACGTTAAGTCATGGCAATAAGATTGATATGCCTTGTTCGAAACGTTATATCCCTGAAATGCGGTGAACAGGACCATTGTTCTTAAAAGCTGGGGACAGACTGACGTGGAGTCCATGACATGCGGTGAGCTGTTCATATGCTCTTAAAAGCGATGGACAGAATAAGGGTGTATCCCTAGAGTTAAACGATTGAGTCTGTTCAGGAAAGATCAGAATATGTTGAGTTCAGTATTCGAGTAACAAGACGTTAAGGGTCGGGTTACAAGAATGAATAGAGAAACAAGATATGGTTATAATAAGATGGTAACTCGTGTTTTCATAAGCTTATGTTTATTTCAGATAACTGGTACTTCGTTAGTTTATGCTCATTCAGCTCTCAGTAAGCTGACGACCTTTTATTGCCTGGACATTCCCCGTCCAGAATATCCTGCCCCTTGTTTTACAGGTAATGACCAGTACACTGATGACTATTATCCAGAGGAGGGCCCCACCGATGACAGTTACGCCAGGAAGGATTATCCTTATGCCAGTTGAAGACTGAAGATGTTATAATTAGATTTAATTTCAGTTGTTCTGTTAAATCTTTTGTTAACGGGTACTTGGGCATTTGTTTTCTTCAGACCTGTTGTGATCCTGTGGACCATACTCTGATAGTTTGTAATAGTTAGCACTTTGTGCTATTTTCAGTTGATTACTGTTGCTTTTCTTTTGGACTAGTACTGCGTGGTGTGGATTATTAGTGACTTTCACCTGTCATTCCTTATGGACCCATAAAGGAAATTTATTTTTCTCTATTTATGCCGTTCCGGGGCGTGACAGGGTTTTTGGTATCAGAGCCTGAGTTTGGTACTCTAGGGGGGTGATACTGTCGTTCACAGATCATTCCACACCATCTGGTCCTAGTGTTGTTAAGATTCTTTGAGATGAGATATGAGTATAAGATAAGTTCGTCTTCCTGACGATAGATAGTTTCCTTTGCAGGATAGCATGGATCCGGAGTTTCACCAGTTTGTGACTGATGCTTATGGAGGACATATTATCCATGGAGATACTGTGGAGCCAGCTGACCCAGAGTTTTATCGTGAGCGTGTGTGCCAGATAGCTAGTCGACATTTAGAGGAGGACATGTGGAGAGCGCTTTATGTGACCGGGAGTACTCACCCGACACAGATGCGCATGGATGCTTACCACTTAGCGAGGGTCGATAGAGACATTTGCCAGGAGATGTTACGACTAGTTTTGAGTAAGCCAGAGATGGATGAGATTGAGTTGAGAGCTATTGTAGCCGGTCCACCAGAGCCCGTAGTTGCACCAGCAGCAGCAGCAGCAGACCCACCATCACCAGTACCAGTCCCAGAGCCTGAGCCGATTGAGGATGAGGAGGATCTAGAGCCTGAGGATGAGCATCTCGATGAGGACATGGACGGAGATGGAGAGGAGGAGCCGATAGATGACGAGGACCCAGTAGAGGATGAGCATGCAGACGATGCAGATGATGATGAACCTGAGGATGACCCCGAGGAGCCAGAGTTTGAGCCAGAGGATCCAGTACCAGACCCAGGGGCTATTGAGGCAGACATTGTAGTAGATGAGGATGCGCCCGACGAGGAGGTAGTTGTGCCAGAGGTACCTGTTGTGCTTCAGATACCAGCCGGACCGATTATGCATATGGCAGCCATGGCCGATATGGCAGTAGGATGGATAGCTCAGATGATCGCTCAGCCAGCAGGTTTTGTTATAGGAGAGGTCGCGATAGCAGGAGCTCTTGATATAGCCGACGGATTCGCCGCAGTAGCAGTCGATGTCGCTAACCAGGCAATAGCAGATGTGATGGAAGACGATGATGCAGAGATGATAGAGGATTGGGATATAGGGGTAGTAGTCGGAGATCTTGTCGCACCAGTTGAGGATGATCCACTCGAGGAGATGGAGATTGATTCAGAGGTCGAGGCACCACCAGCAGGATCAGATGCTGACGACTTTTGAGTCAGGACCTGCAGGACTTAGTTTTGTTAGTTTTACCAGGACATATTGTCTACTAGATTTTGGGAGCTTGAGAGATAGCTATTGACCATAGCTTTGTATAGTATTAGCTGACTTTAGTTGTTGTAACTCTTGTCCCATATGGTACACAGTTTGACTAGTGTGTACTATACGGTACATCTTTTGATAATATATATACGAGCAGTACTTTTGGTTATTGTTTGATTATTGCGTTGTGCTGTGTTGTTTAGTAGAATTGTTAGTCTAGTTGTTTCTTGTTCTATCTTGAGTTCGTTTCTACGTGAAGACTTTCAGCTGATCCATATGTCTCTTGTAGGCGATACTCGTTATCATCATGGTAGGACCCTTGAGAAATCACCAAGCACGTAACGGAGCACCTATTCCAGAGGGAATGGACCCAACCGGAATTTTCGAAGCATTTATGCAGAGGATGGAGCATGTGGGGGATACATATAATCACTCCACCCACCAGAGACCTCTTGCACCCCCGCCACCAAGACAGACTGGAGATAAGTTGTTAGCAAATTTTCGTGGGTTACGTCCCGAAAAGTTCGATGGACTAACAGAACCATGGAAAGCAGAACAATGGATAAGAGAGATGGAGTTAATATTTGGAGCATTGGAATGCAACGAACAAGAGAAACGTCGCCTTGCTACGTTTCAGCTCACCTATGCCGCCGCAGATTGGTGGGAAGCTGAACAAGCCACTGTTGGGATCGATGCCGCTAGAGCTATGTCGTGGGAGACATTCAAAGGCAGATTTTTGGAGAAGTATTTTCCAGAAGATGAGAGAGATCAACAGGAAAGGAACTTTCTCAATTTGATCCAAGGAGGATGGAATGTACGGGAATACACAACACAGTTCGAGCGTCTATCCAGATTTGCTCAGCATATGATAGACACGCCGCAAAAGAAGGTAAAGAGATTTCACCAAGGACTGAACCCCCACCTCAGACATATGATGGTTGGTCATCTGAACCAGTCGTATGAGGAAATTGTTAGATTTGCTACAGGATTAGAAAAGGATGCTAATCCAGTACAGCAATCACAGACAAATCGACCTCAGTTGTCACGAGGGTTTCAACAGAGAAATTTTCCTAATCGACCACCAAGAAATACCCAAGGATGGAGACCTCAGGAAAATTTTCAAGGAAACAAGAGAACCTGGGAAGGAACCAGGAAACCGCAGCAGAGTTATAATCGACCTCAACAATATCGCCAGCAGGGGTCACAGCCACAGGCATTACTAACAGCCCCACCCAGCAATAGTGGAGGATGTTTTAACTGTGGAAAGCCAGGACATATTGCAAGGAACTGCACTATCTATAGATCTAATCGCAGGCCGGATATTGTCTGCCGCAACTGCAACAAACCAGGACACTTGAGTAAGGATTGTCGTGCGCCACAAGGAGGATACTACGGAGCACCAGTACAAGGAATTCAAGGACCTCCTGATCAGACGAGAATGAATGCTGTTATTCCGGAAGGAGCAGGCTTTAATGCTGATGAGCAGCAACATTTGGAAGGTACACTTGTACTTTTTCATAGTCCAGTTAAAGCTTTATTTGATACTGGAGCCGCACGTTCTTTTATTGCTGTTAAGATTGTGCGTCAGTTGGGTTTAGAACCCCAGACACTTGAGTCAACACTGAATGCTGTGTCACCTTTGGGAGTGACAGTTAAGTTGAGTAAAGTGTGTAAAGATTGCCCTTTGACTTTGGGAGATAGGAATCTGCCAGCAGACTTAGTCGTTCTGTCAATGTCAGAATTCGATGTTATCCTAGGGATGGATTGGTTAACTAAGTACAATGCCAATTTGGATTGCCCTGCTAGAACGATTGTATTTCCAATACGAGGAAAGCCGACGATCAGATTTCAGTGTCAACTGACAAGCGACCTGTTCCTTACGAATGGTTTAGCTATGATCATTAGTACGAGTACGGAGCTTACTATGGATCAAATTTTTATTGTACGAGACTTTCTAGATGTATTTCAGGATATTAAAGGACTTCCACCGAAAAGAGAAATAGACTTCTGCGTGGAATTAGTACCTGGTACATTGCCTATTTCTAAGACTCCATATAGGATGACACCAACTGAGATGTTAGAACTGAAGAAGCAAGTTCAAGAGCTTGAAGATCTAGGATTTGTTCGTCCGAGTACGTCGCCTTGGGGAGCACCAGTTCTGTTTGTAAAGAAGAAGGACGGAACACTTCGACTCTGTATAGACTACAGGGAGTTGAACAAGGTTACGATTAAGAATAGATATCCGTTACCTCGGATAGATGATCTATTCGACCAGTTACAAGGATCTAGGATCTTTTCCAAGATCGATCTGCGTTCAGGATATCACCAGTTGTTAGTTCGACCAGAGGATGTATCGAAGACTGCATTCAGGACAAGATACGGGCATTACGAGTTTCTAGTTATGCCTTTTGGATTGACGAATGCGCCAGCAGTATTTATGGACTTGATGAATAGAGTATTCCGACTATATCTGGATAAATTCATTATAGTGTTCATTGATGATATACTGATCTACTCAAAGACAGAAGAGGATCACAAGGAGCATTTACAAGTTGCCTTGCAAACACTTCGAGATAGCAAGTTGTATGCAAAGTTCAGCAAGTGTGAGTTTTGGCTACAGGAAGTCAAATTCTTGGGACACGTTATATCTCAGGAAGGTATTTTGGTAGACTCATCTAAGATTGATGCAGTCTTAAGCTGGAACAGACCGACGAATGCGACCGAAGTCAGAAGTTTTCTGGGTTTAGCAGGATATTACAGAAGATTCGTAGAAGGATTTTCCAAGATAGCAGGACCCTTGACGAATTTAACAAGGAAAGAGACGAAGTATGAATGGACAGACAAGCATGAGGGTGCATTTCAGGAGTTAAAAGAAAGATTGACTTCTGCACCAGTACTCGCATTACCTAAGAGTGGAGAAAAGTATGTGATCTACAGTGACGCATCGTACCAAGGACTTGGATGTGTGCTTATGCAAGATGGAAATGTTATCGCATACGGATCAAGACAATTGAAGGTACATGAGAAAAATTATCCTACGCATGATATGGAATTAGCAGCAATAGTGTTTGCATTGAAAATTTGGAGACACTATCTCTACGGAGAAAAGTTTGAATTGTTTTCCGATCATAAGAGTCTGAAGTTTTTGTTCTCTCAAAAGGAGTTGAACATGCGACAGCGGAGATGGATGGAGTTACTCAAGGACTATGACTTTTCTTTGCAATACCATCCTGGCAAAGCAAACGTAGTAGCAGATGCTTTGAGTCGTAAACCTCGACTAGTGATCGCTGCATTACTAATTAGAGAATGGAGAGCATTAGAAGAAATTACTGAATTTGATCTTCAGCCAGTGGAGCCAATGAAAGGACAACATTTTGGATGTCTTATGGTACAACCGACTTTGATCAGTCGTATCATAGAGGCTCAACAGACAGCAGAGGATTTGAAGTTATGGTTCGCCAAGATGTCAGCCAAAGAACCAGAAGTCTGGAGTATTAGTACAGACGGAGCTTTACGATGTAAAGGTAGACTCTGTGTACCTAATGAAGAAAGTCTCCGAAAAGACATATTGGATGAAGCACATAAGTCACGAATGACTATTCATCCCGGAAGTACGAAGATGTACAAGGATCTAAAGAGAAATTTTCGGTGGGAAGGAATGAAGAGAGATGTGGCAGAGTATGTTTCTCAGTGTCTTACTTGTAAACAAGTAAAGGCAGAACATCAGAGACCACCTGGACTTCTACAGCCGTTACCTATTCCTCAATGGAAATGGGAACACATAACCATGGATTTCGTGGTAGGATTGCCGAAGTCACAGCAGAATCACGATGCTATATGGGTAATCGTGGATCGACTTACGAAGACGGCACATTTTATTGCCTATAGCATGACATACTCAGTAGAACGTTTGAGCCGAATGTATCTACAACACGTTGTACGATTACATGGAGTGCCTGTTTCTATTGTGTCAGACCGAGATTCGCGCTTTACTGCAGAATTCTGGAAGAGTCTCCAGACAGCAATGGGAACGACATTGAACTTGAGTTCAGCTTTTCATCCGCAGACAGATGGACAGACGGAACGAGTAAATCAAGTGATGGAAGATATGTTACGAGCTTGTGTCATTGATTTTGAGAGTTCTTGGGAAATACACTTACCTTTGATTGAGTTCGCCTATAATAATAGTTATCATTCGAGCATAGATATGGCGCCATTTGAAGCTTTGTACGGAAGACCGTGCCGATCGCCGCTATGTTGGACCGAAGTCGGAGATAGTCAACTTCTTGGGCCAGAGATGGTACGAGAAACCAGCAAGAAGATTCAAGTCGTACGTGAGAAGATGGAAACAGCCCAGACCAGATACAAGAGTTATGCTGACAAGCGACGCAAAGACTTGGAGTTTGCCGTTGGAGATCACGTATTACTCAAGGTTTCACCTGTTCGAGGAATCGTCAGATTTGGTCAGAAAAGGGGCAAATTATCGCCACGTTTCATCGGACCATTCGAGATTCTGGAGCGTGTTGGAAAAGTTGCTTATCGCCTTGCGTTGCCACCAAAGATGTCCGGAGTGCACAACGTTTTTCATATCAGTATGCTGAGGAAGTGTGTTCACAATCCAGCGCACGAGATCAACTTTCAGGATATCGAAGTCAACAGCGACGTTACATTCAACGAAGGACCTGTTCGCATTCTAGATCGAGGAATCAAGAAACTCAGGAACAAGGAGATTCCGTTAGTCAAAATTCAGTGGAAACATCACGATGAAGGAGAAGCTTCGTGGGAACTAGAGTCAGAGATGCGCGAGAAGTTTTCATTTTTGTTTTAGGCCTTGTTGCTTTTGATTTCGAGGACGAAATCTTTTGTTGAGTGGTGGATGATGTAATACCCTGTATTTCGGTATATTAATAAGACCTGGTATTTCATTTCTATACTCGTATAAACTTTCTCTTCCTTCTGGTGATTTTGGATACCAATCGATTGACATATTCCCAATCGATTGACACTTTTTGATACCAATCGATTGATAAGTTTTCTCAATCGATTGACACTTTTCAGATCCCAATCGATTTACATTCAACCGACTAAAAGTGATTACGTGTCAACATTTCCAATCGATTGACATTGTTTCCAATCGATTGACTACAAATATCTGTTGCCAATCGATTGACATGTTTATCAATCGATTGACATAACCTGAGAAATGTTTTCTTCTTTCCTTCAGCTTTAAACGCGTGGCACTCCCTTATGTCTATATATATGTTTCATTTCATGGCCTTGGGGCTGTTTTTCAGACCTTGAGAGAGGGTGAGGTATACTCTTGTGAGATATATACATATATCTATATTTACACACATATATACACACCCTCACACACACTCACTGCCGTGGCAGCTGGGAGGAAGGAGAAGAAGCAGAAAGAAGAAGAAAGAAGAAGAAGGAGGAGACAGAGAGAGGGCTGGACAGAGAAGAGAAGAAGAAGAGAGAGAGAGCTTGGAGGTTTCAAGCTTAAACACACCCAAACGCACCCTAGGTGAGTTCCTAACTCACTTGGTCCCTTTATATGAAGTTTATATAAGCTATTATGATGTTTAGATGGGTTACATGCATGTTGTGTACGTTTATATATGCTGTTTTTACAATCTGCTGGAGAAGACGTAGTGCCAATCGATTGACATAAATCTCAATCGATTGACATCAGTTGCATCCCAATCGATTGAATAGGATTTTCAATCGATTGACATTATTCCAATCAATTGACATGTTTATCAATCGATTGACATAACTTTTGTTCCAATCGATTGAACCTCTGTCCCAATCGATTGACATGATCAGAACATGGATTCTTTTGCCTGTTTATTATATAAGAGGTTTAGTTGTTCGATTCCTGATTCGGATTTCCCTTATGCGACTATGGGGTAGACAGGAGTAATGTGACACCAAAGATTAATGGATAATGAATAAAAAGAATATGAAGACATGGGTGACGTGTTGATTCTGATATGAGTTTGATATCCGATTTCTTTTAATCCGAGTAGTCAGGCCACATTGGGAGTCTGTCATGTGTCGATATAGAATGGAACGTAAGTAGGTTTGGTAAGTTCTGGGAATGGTACGTGGATGGACGTTCGGTCATGATATGCTCTTCAAAAGCGGTGAGCTGTGCATATGCTCTTAAAAGCGGTGAGCTGGACCAAATAGTCCTAAGATAGACTGGATGATCTATGATATGCTCTTAAAAGCGGTGAGCTATGCATATGCTCTTAAAAGCGGTGAGCTGGGATCACTAGTAGATGACGTTAAGTCGTGGCAATAAGATTGATATGCCTTGTTCGAAACGTTATATCCCTGAAATGCGGTGAACAGGACCATTGTTCTTAAAAGCTGGGGACAGACTGACGTGGAGTCCATGACATGCGGTGAGCTGTTCATATGCTCTTAAAAGCGATGGACAGAATAAGGGTGTATCCCTAGAGTTAAACGATTGAGTCTGTTCAGGAAAGATCAGAATATGTTGAGTTCAGTATTCGAGTAACAAGACGTTAAGGGTCGGGTTACAAGAATGAATAGAGAAACAAGATATGGTTATAATAAGATGGTAACTCGTGTTTTCATAAGCTTATGTTTATTTCAGATAACTGGTACTTCGTTAGTTTATGCTCACTCAGCTCTCAGTAAGCTGACGGCCTTTTATTGCCTGGACATTCCCCGTCCAGAATATCCTGCCCCTTGTTTTACAGGTAATGACCAGTACACTGATGACTATTATCCAGAGGAGGGCCCCACCGATGACAGTTACGCCAGGAAGGATTATCCTTATGCCAGTTGAAGACTGAAGATGTTATAATTAGATTTAATTTCAGTTGTTCTGTTAAATCTTTTGTTAACGGGTACTTGGGCATTTGTTGTCTTCAGACCTGTTGTGATCCTGTGGACCATACTCTGATAGTTTGTAATAGTTAGCACTTTGTGCTATTTTCAGTTGATTACTGTTGCTTTTCTTTTGGACTAGTACTGCGTGGTGTGGATTATTAGTGACTTTCACCTGTCATTCCTTATGGACCCATAAAGGAAATTTATTTTTCTCTATTTATGCCGTTCCGGGGCGTGACAAAGCATACGAGACAACCTTCACTTCTTGCATCAAGACACAACCCAGACCAGTCCCACTAGCATCTGTGAACACTATAAGCTTCCCTCCTTCCGTCGGGATAGTCAACACTGGCGCGGTGGTCAACCGCTGCTTCAACTCCTGAAATGCTTGCTCACAATCATCTGTCCACACAAACTTCACATTTTTACGAGTCAACTTCGTCATTGGAGCTGCTATGAGAGAAAACTTCTCAATGAACCTCCTGTAATAACCTGCTAATCCCAAGAAACTCCTCACCTCTGTCGGGTTAGAAGGTTGTGCCCAGTCTTGCACTGCTGCGACTTTTTCAGGATCTACTGATATTCCCTCAGCTGAAATAACATGACCTAGAAATCTCACTGCGGTCTCCCAAAAATGACATTTACTGAACTTGGCATACAACTGATGCTCCCGAAGTATCTGTAACACCACTTTCAAATGCTCTCTATGCTCCTCCTGAGTCCGAGAATAAACCAAAATGTCATCTATGAAGACAATAACAAAACGGTCCAAATACGGCCTGAACTCCCTATTCATCAAATCCATAAAGAATGCTGGAGCGTTGGTCAAACCAAATGGCATCACTGGAAATTCATACAACCCATACCGAGTACGGAAAGCTGTACAGGGAATGCCCTCTTCTACCACTCCCATCTGGTGATACCCGGTCCTCAAATCAAGCTGTGAAAAGACCGCCGCTCCCTTCAATTGGTCAAGAAGGTCGTCAATCCTGGGCAAAGGATACTTGTTCTTGATCGTCACCTTATTCAACTCCCTGTAGTCTATACACATACGAAGACTACCATCCTTCTTGGATACAAATATCGCCGGAGCTCCCCACGGTGAGTTACTAGGACGTATGAACCTGATTCATACACACCTCAAAAGAATTACACTGCTAGAAATAAAGATCAACTAAGAAGAAAAATGAATCTATCAGAAAGAAATAATTAACGCACCCTTTCTGAAGCATCTCATCCAACTGCTTCTTCATCTCTCCCAACTCCTTGGGCGCCATACGATATGCTGCCTTAGAAATTGGTGCAGACCCCGGTACAAGATCAATCCGGAATTCCACCTCTCTCTTAGGCGGCAGGCCAGGGATCTCCTGAAAAACATCCTCAAAGTCCCATACCACTTCCACATCACTAATATCCTTCTTCGGTATCTCCACCGAATATAGGAAACTAGACATAACCAATTCTCCACTATCTGGATACGTATGAGAGAAACGAGGTAATCCTGGGGTATCTATATGAATGATCCTCTTAGCACAATCAAGGATAACATGATTCTCCCTAAGCCAATCCATCCCCAAAATAATGGAAAACCCTTCAAACCCCAATACAATCAAATTAACGAGGAAAGTCCTATCCCCAAAGTCTATCACAAAATCTTTACAATGCTCATATAGAGTAACTGAACCCCCTAGAGGTGTTCCTACGCTCACAGGAACAAGTAAAGGCGTAACAGGAATACTCTCTCTCAAAACAAACTGACGAGAAATAAAAGAGTGAGATGCACCCGAATCAAACAAGACACGAACATCGGAATGAAAAAGTTTGAGGCTACCTTGCACATTCTCATTGCCTGGCATCACTGCAAATGCCCTGGCTGGTGCTGCTTGACCCTGTCTCGCGGCCTGCTTATTCCTAGGAGGGTGAGGACATTCCCTAGCAATATGCCCAGGTAACTGACAATTGAAACACACTTTAGGAGCTACAACCATCTCTCCTCTTACCGGTGGTGCTCCAATCTGAGGCACTGGTGGATGGAAACCAATCTGTGGCTGCGGGGCCTGCTGACGTTGACCCTGGAAACCCTGATTACGCTGACCACCCTGACCATTCCACTGCTGGTTCTGCTGCCTGAAGTTTCCCTGATTTCCTGGGAACCGCTGACCGCCATACCCTTGTCTTTGATACTGCTGACCTCTCCACCCCTGATCATAAGGCTTAAATCTGTTCCCACTACGTCCTGTATCTTTTTGCTGAGTTTGAGGTCGAGTGTCTCTAGAATTCTCATTGATCTTCGCTCTTGCGGACCTCTCAGCCTGAAATTTCTGCTCCTTCCGCTCGAACTTCAAAGCCAAATCAACCACCTTGTTGAAAGGCTCACTCTCTGCAGGTAACACTGCCTTGGACAAGTGATGTCCCAATCCATCAATAAATTTCTCGTTTTTCTTCTCCTCTGTAGCAATCAGATGAGGAGCATACTGAGATAGCTCGTTGAACTTCTTCACATACTCCCACACAGTCATAGTACCCTGAGTGAGGTCTTGGAATTCCCTAGCCAATTGTGACTTCACTGCACTGGGAATAAAATTCTCCTCAAATAATACTTTGAACTCCTCCCACGTCATCTCCGCCACGTCATAAGTAGTCCTCAATGATTCCCACCAAAGCAACGCTGCACCCTCAAGCTGTTGAGATGCCAACTCCTGTTTCTGCACCTCTGTGACCTGCATCCTCTCGAACACGAACTCACACTTTCGTATCCAAGCATCTCCTGCTAACGGACCCTTTTCCCCATCGAATGCTCGACCGCTAATAGAAACAAAATCCTTGTTCCTTTTAGCAAACGGGTCACCCTGGTTCCCTTGCTGATTGTTCTGCACAGCTTGGAGAATCTGGTTCATCATAGCCCCCACGTCAACCTGAACTAAGTTGGGATTTCCTGCTCCAGCTCCTCCAGAACCCTCACCACCTTCAGTCTGAGCTCCATGACGGGTATTGTAGCCTCCAGCCATAACCTTCATAAGACAACCACACATACATAAATATCTGAAACAAACTCGCTCATTGTAATTAACAACCCATTCACCACATTCCGAAGATCACCTAGACACTCTCTAGTCTAGGGCAACCATGAGCTCTGATACCAAACTGTCACACCCCAATTTTTAGACAACCAAGTATTAATCAAGGGAGAACCCTCAACCAATATCCAGCTGTCCAATCATCAAGGTGCTTACAATATAATAACATCACACAATCTGTACCAAAATAAATCACTACTCACATTGGCTAAAGCAACGGTCAACATCCCACCATAACAGTCAAACCAAGATTTAAATCCAACTCCAAAACTTAATAAGAATCAAAAAAAAAAGAACACTTCACTTAAACAATATCTTAAATTGTTAAATGGCCCACAATGCCAGAAATCTTATTTCTAAACTCTCTAAAGTGATAATAAAAAAAAAACGAATAAGGAAAACAGCACAAGACTCCGCATGCCTCCTGCTGCCAAGTACCACGATCTCCCTACTAGCCCTGCAAATTTTGATCGGCTACGCTCCAACAAGAACGCACCCGCGAGAAAAACTCACGGGTCAGTCACATGACTGGTATGAGTTAAACCACACACACACAGCTTCAGGATCACCCGTTGACCCTTTAACTACCACACAAAATATTATTTCGGGCAAGAGAGTAGTTCCACTTCACATATTGGGACGAGCGGTAGTTTCCCTTTATGTGGTGGCCATGCAGTTCTCGCCCGAATTTAAATAAAGTAATACTTACCTAACGTCCCATGGTGAGTCAATACCTGCAAAATGTTAGTGGACCCACCATCCTGCAACCACAAGTTTAATAACAGCAAAATACTACAAGAATATGCAGAACTACTTGTACTAAGATAAATGAAGGATCATTATCACAATTTACTCATTACACGTCCCAATACAATGTATAAGACAAGAACAAAAGACGAGGAAATCAACATTTTATATCCTTTAACCCATAGGAAATTTTATTAACAATAATTCTCTTACTTTTATGTACGATTCTTTATTCAATTTCCTAGGTTCACCACTTGGCTACCCTCCATGGTACACCCACACATATCCCATGTGTGCCCGGACATACTACCAACATCCACTCTGGTGCCAGTTTGGTTGGGGTATCAACCAAACCAGGTATACACACAGAAGGCTAGTCAATATGCCTAGACGTCTAACAAATAAGCCGGGCATAAGGCTTAGGCCAGCTTGATCACGAAGCCACTGGCAAAAGGTACACTCAGCAAGTCGAGCTACCAAAAACAATATCACAACTGGGAGCGGTGAACACTAAGGAACTTGAAACTATTAAGCATTTTCGGAATTATACAATTCAATCGGACCCAACGTTAATGATTATCACTTATTTCTTTTCATAGCTCAACATTATAGGAGAATTCATATATCTCCAAGTAATCTTCGTTAATTCATACGAACAATAATAAAAAAAAACACACAACGAATCATATTTCCTCAAATTCGTACATTTTAATATACAAAAAAAAACTGCTACTGAAATATTCAATTTCTGCCCAAACGGTGCAGAATCAGGAAAAATACCATTAGACGAAAAACGTGCAGAATCACGTTTTACATGAGACACGTGGACAGAATGTTCAAATACAAAGCCACGATTTTCTAATAATTTTCTAAAGTTTCTGCGACTGTGTGAATTACACAAAAACGAATTTCACATATATTTTCTAACAAACATGAATATTTTACCTATGGTTTTGATCAAACTAACGATTCATCTAACCCTTTCGAATACCCTAATGTCATGATCGCAAGGTCACACGAAGGGGAAATAAGCTATCTAAATTACTTCAACAATATCCATTACAAAGATTTAACCCTAACAATTAAATTAAATGCGTACGTACTAATAAAGTTACTCCCATATACACATATACATACATGTATATATATATATATATGAATACACAAAGTTTAACTCACCAAGTTTGGGTAGAAAATCGATAACAACGAGCGCCCGCGAAATTACACGTGCCCACGAACTCGAGATCGTTCCCCTTTTTCTCCCTTTTCTTCTCCTTCTTCTTCTCTTCTTCTTCTTCTTCTTCTTCTTCTTCTTCTCTCTCTCTCTCTCTCTCTCTCTCTCTCTCTCGGCGGCTGAGTATAAGGGGGAGGGGTTTCTCTTTTTTTTTTTTTTTTTATCTTACTATCTAACCTAATATTATAATATAAACCTAACTAATATACACATCTAATAATGACACACTACTACACACAATTGCACTCCCACGTACACTATTACACACACACACACGCCTATAGCTACACACACTACCCACACACTTATGGCCCACCCACCTATGGCCCACACACCCACATTAAACATTAATCAAAGAAATAAATAAATAAATAAATATCTTTGAAGAAAAGAAAGAAAAAAAATAAATAAGATTGTTACAAGAAACAAATAAAGATTCGAAGGACTGATATTACTTTGTGAATAGGATGGAGTATGAATAAAACATGATGAGAATTGTAAAAGATTAACTGGCTGGTGAAAAGGATAAAGAATCAACCGTCAAATAAAAGAGAAGAAAAGAAAAGAAAAGAGGAAAGAAAAAAAGAATAAAGGAAGAAGTAGTTCATCATGCTATACAAGGGCTACCACAAGTGACATGCACTCCCTAGACCCAAATGGCAACATGGCTCGAAAAGCCCACCAATTCTTGAAGCCTAATTCTTTCAAGACCTCCAGAGTTGATGAACTACGCTTTGACCTGATTCCTGAACGGATATGTAGGCAACCTGCTCGGTTCTGTCATCACCCCATCATCTCATGCTATCCTTCTTTCAGGCCTTGGCCGAACTACTTTGGACCTGATTCCCGCTCGGGGATAAGTAGGCGAACCTCCCAAGGTTCTCGGTCCATAAACATCCCTAAACTATAAGCATCACCCTTTTGCGCCTTTGGTTTCCTTCCTTCAAATTAGGGGCAAACTCACGTTTGCTTGGAGCCACATGTACATTGCCAAACCAATGGAAAACTTTGTTTGCTGAACACCTCATTTAATCCCAAAAGCAATGCCTCCGAGTCTTATTCAAACTAGGGGCAAACTTCGTTTGCCAAAATCCCTCTATGCCAGAAGCAAGTTCTCAAGTAATCAAGTTTGTTTTGAAATGATTGAAATAGAGTGCCTTTCATTCTATAAGCTAAAGCACTAATTTGAAGCATACTCTAGATAGGCAAAGAATTCGCTAAATCAAAAGGAGAAGTTTTCAAAGTTTAGATTTATCAACAAAGCACTACCATTTGTAAAATGATGAATAAATTAAAGGTGAGATGATACAGTTACTCACGATGAAAGCACATTGATTCATGATGAATGAAGAGTTTGAGTCAGTCATTTTTGAGTAACTAGCTTTGTCAGGTCTGTCCTCCTTTGATGAGTCAATAAATGGTCTCAAATGTGTGGGTTTAAGATGACGAATAAAGATTTGAAAGGTCTTCATAAGCATCCCAAGAGCAGTACGAATAGAGGTTTCGAACACTATCACAGCATAAAGTGGCAATATAAGAAGAATCCAAGACTAGGGGCAAAGGTGACTTCCCTCTTTTGACAGAATCGATGTGTTTCTTCCAAAGGTCCGCAAATGCATAAAATTATTCTTTCTATCAGCTCCGTTCAAATTCTCTGAGTCTGAAAACTCCTCCAATTTTGAAAAATCAACTCTTTCAGTCTGTGGACTCCCGAACTTTTGTGAAATCAATTCTTTAAGTTCGAGGTGGCTCCGAATATTGAAATTTGGTTCTTTGAGCGCAAAGCATTAGTCCTCAAAGGTAGCTTCTCTTCATAAGCTTTAGTCCTCCATGGCAGCTTCTTTTCATCTGCATTAGTTGTCACACCCCGATTTTTGGACAACCAAATATTCAATCCAGAGCCTGTATCCGGACTAATATTCAATTACCAAAAATCACGAGAGCGACACCCTCCCATATGCTAACAGAAAATTTATTGAAAACAGTATTTAATACTCCTTAAATAAGGACATGTGATCTTGTGTTTAAAGTAAAACTCTTTATTATTAAACATGTATTCCCAAACATCCATTTCATTGTAAAAGAAATAAAGTTCCATTATAAATATTATATCACTTTTCAATTAAAAAAAAAAACATCAATTTCATAAATAAAATGTCCACATACAGAGTTCAGCGGAAATAAAAATATAAGAATAAAATCTATACATCCATTGGTCAGAGTAACTACAACGTTCCCAATACCCAATATACCATATTTATTACCATTATACATACTGGCCCACAATGCCAGAAAATAAAATACAATCAAGTACAACAAAAATAAGTACAATTCCAATAATAAACAACACAACGACCATCTCTTCACCCAAACAGAAGCTCCAATGAAAATCTCCAAAAAACTAAACCTGCACAAATACATTCGACTACGTTTCATATAGAAACGCCCCCGAATGTATAACACACTCGGGTCAGTCACATGACTGGTATGAGTTAAACAAAACAACAAGTCTTAGGGATCCAACTTGAACCCGTAGACAACAAATTACACTACAACACTCTTGGGTCAAGACAGGTAGTTCCACACACATATCTGGACAATAGAGTAGTTTCCAAATATGTGGTGGCAAGTAGTTTCTTGCCCAAAATCCAAAGCTACTACGAATTTCATACTTACCCATTTACTTATGGTGAGCCAAACCTGTAAAACGTTAGTGGGCCCACCATCCTGCAAATTGAATGATCATAAACCAAGCAAACAATTCTGCATACAAACCGTCCACCAAACGTCGCATTTATTATTTCACGCTTATCAGTTTTATGAAATAATCCATTTTCATTATTTATTAGCCTTTAATTTATCTTTGTGTTCCCTAGGTTCACCACTTGGCCACCCTCCATGGTACACCCACACATATATCCCATGTGTGCCCGGACATACTACTAACATCCACTCTGGTGCTAGTTTGGTTGGGGTATCAACCAAACCAGGTATACACACAGAAGGCCAGTCAATATGCCTAGACGTCTAACAAATAAGCCGAGCATAAGGCTTAGGCCAGCTTGATCACGAAGCCACTGGCAAAAGGGTACACTCAGCAAGTCGAGCTACCAAAAAAAAACATATCACAACAACGGGAGTGGTGAACACTAAAGAACTATGTTGCAATTATCACTTATCATTCGTATTATCCCAATAATTGTGAATTTCACATTTATCACATAGTTCCGTCTTATCATCCAATCACATCTCTAACTTTTAGATGTATTCCAATTTCTTACAATAAAGGGTTTTATCAATTAACCCATAACAATTCTTCCCTCAATAATTTCCAATCAAATTACAACATCCCCAATATACTATTCAACGTATCTAATTTACTCATTTTTCTCAAAATGACCACAAAATAAGATCAGTTATTTTAGGTACAATAATCTCAACCCAACATTCAATATTAGCATACATAAAGCACATAATAAGAAATCATATTCTCCAATTTGCAAGTTGAACTATATTGAAAACTGCTACTGTAATCTTAAATTTCTGCCCAAACGGTGCAGAATCAGGAAAAATACCATTAGACGAAAAACGTGCAGAATCACGTTTTACATGTCACACGCGGACAGAATGTTCAAATTCAAAGCCACGATTTTCTAATAATTTTCTAAAGTTTCTGCGACTGTGTGAATTACACATAAAACGAATTTCACATCTATTTTCTAACAAACATGAATATTTCACCTATAGTTTTGATCAAACTAACGATTCACCTACCCTTTTGAATACCCTAATGTCATGATCGCAAAGTCACACGAAGGAAAGAATGTATCTAAATTACTACAACAATAGCAACGTGTATCGATCCATTACAAAGATTTGACCCTAACAATTAAATTTAACATGCACTAATTTACTTCCATACACATACATATATATACATACGTGTATATATATATATACTCGGTTACACAAAGTTTAACTCACCTAGTTCAATCCAAAATTGACAACCACGAATGCTCTGCGATTCCCCACGTGACCACGAATCCGGAATCCTTCTCCTTTCTCCTCCCTTTTCTTCTTCTTCTTCTTCTTCTCTCCCTCTCTCTCTCTCTCACACACACACACACATACACACACACACACGTCTGTTCTTTCTTTTGGGTGGCTAGGGTTTTTAATATAAGATATATGTACACTATACACACAACACATGTCAATAAAACACACAAAAATATATAAATCCCGTTTTTCTTCTTGTGGGCTCACAAAAGAGACCTATATGAGCCCAGAATACAGTACAAAATGTTAAAATGAGTAGCCCAATGGGTACCCATGACCCCGGTACTAAGTTTTAATGTTAATTACATTATTTAACACATTCGCGGGCTTGTAAACACTATATAACAAAAATACATATCAACCCTTCATTTTATTTTTTAACAAATATAAATTAATAAAATATAACTCCCAAACTAAACGCGCTCACTCATGATTTAATTTATATGTCCACCAAACACTTTAATTTTTTCAAACACATGTCTTACATAGGCACACTCATATAATATTGCTAACTGAAAATAATAATTTAAATAATTATTTACATAGAAATTTTAGGGTTGTTACATTAGTCCTCAATGGCAATCCTCGTTAGTCCTCAATGGCAACCTCTGTTAGCCCTCAATGGCAATCTCTGTTAGTCCTCAATGGCAATCCCAGCTAATCCTCGCGAGCATCTGTGTTAGTCATCAACGGCAACCTCGCATTCGCGTTAATCCTCAATAATTTTTCGAGTCTCATTCAAACTACCGACTTTGAAAATTGAAATTCTTTTGAGTCAAATTGACTCCAATGTTGTAAATTAAAATTTTTCGTTTAGCTGAGTTAACTCCGATTTGGAAAACTGAAATTCTCTTTGAAGATTTGAAATCGTTCGAGTCAATTCGACTCCCAATTTTGGAAATTTAAAAATTCTTTGAGTCTGTTTCGACTCCTATTTTTAGAAGTTTTGTAGAATCTTTGAGTCCGATTCACTCCCGTTTTGTGAAATAGAAATTCTAGGAGTCTGATTCGACTCCTGTTTTGGAAATTTGAAAAGAAATTCTTTTGAGTCTGATCTACTTACGAGTTTTGAAATATTGGATTGATTTGAGTCAAATTGACTCTGGACTTGGTAAAATTGAATTTGTTTGAGTCTGACTGACTCCTGATTTCAGAAAATGAATAAAGTCGATTCTAGGCAACTCCTAATTTAGCCTTTGAATTTGAACTCGAATTGAGTTGAATTGACTTCGGACATGGTGAAATTGAGTTTATTTGAGTCTGACTAACTCTTGATCGAAGTTTGAAAAATTAAGCTCGATTGACTACCAATTTTGGAAAATTGAATTAATTTGAGTGGATTTGAGTCCATTGGACCCCCGGCTTTAGATATTTGAAATAATTTAAGTTCATCAGACTCCCGATTTTGAAAAAAATTGAAAAGAATTTGAGTCTATTCGACTCCAAGTTTTGAAAGGTTGGAATGAATTTGAGCCTGCAGGCTCCCAAACTATGACCACCGTCTTGAGAATATAACGAATTTATATTCTCGATCCTCGTAACAGATTTGCGGCGATCCTTTGTTTGAGAATGTGACGGATTTACATTCTTGGTTCTTGCAACGGATTTGCTCTAACCCCCGTCTTGAGAATACAACGAATTCATATTCTCGATCCTCGTAACAGATTTGCGGCGATCCTTTGTTTGAGAATGTGACGGATTTACATTCTCGGTTCTTGCAACGGATTTGCTCTAACCCCCGTCTTGAGAATATAACGAATTTATATTCTCGATCCTCGTAACAGATTTGCGGCGATCCTTTGTTTGAGAATGTGACGGATTTACATTCTCGGTTCTTGCAACGGATTTGCTCTAACCCCCGTCTTGAGAATATAACGAATTTATATTCTCGATCCTCGTAACAGATTTGGGCAATCCTTTGTTTGAGAATGTGACGGATTTACATTCTCGGTTCTTGCAACGGATTTGCTCTAACCCCCGTCTTGAGAATATAACAAATTTATATTCTCGATCCTCGTAACAGATTTGCGGCGATCCTTTGTTTGAGAATGTGACGGATTTACATTCTTGGTTCTTGCAACGGATTTGCTCTAACCCCCGTCTTGAGAATACAACGAATTTATATTCTCGATCCTCGTAACAGATTTGCGGCGATCCTTTGTTTGAGAATGTGACGGATTTACATTCTCGGTTCTTGCAACGGATTTGCTCTAACCCCCGTCTTGAGAATATAACGAATTTATATTCTCGATCCTCGTAACAGATTTGCGGCGATCCTTTGTTTGAGAATGTGACGGATTTACATTCTCGGTTCTTGCAACGGATTTGCTCTAACCACCGTCTTGAGAATATAACGAATTTATATTCTCGATCCTCGTAACAGATTTGCGGCGATCCTTTGTTTGAGAATGTGACGGATTTACATTCTCGGTTCTTGCAACGGATTTGCTCTAACCCCCGTCTTGAGAATATAACGAATTTATATTCTCGATCCTCGTAACAGATTTGCGGCGATCCTTTGTTTGAGAATGTGACAGATTTACATTCTCGGTTCTTGCAACGGATTTGCTCTAACCCCCGTCTTGAGAATATAACGAATTTATATTCTCGATCCTCGTAACAGATTTGCGGCGATCCTTTGTTTGAGAATGTGACGGATTTACATTCTCGGTTCTTGCAACGGATTTGCTCTAACCCCCGTCTTGAGAATATAACGAATTTATATTCTCGATCCTCGTAACAGATTTGCGGCGATCCTTTGTTTGAGAATGTGACGGATTTACATTCTCGGTTCTTGCAACGGATTTGCTCTAACCCCCGTCTTGAGAATATAACGAATTTATATTCTCGATCCTCGTAACAGATTTGCGGCGATCCTTTGTTTGAGAATGTGACGGATTTACATTCTCGGTTCTTGCAACGGATTTGCTCTAACCCCCGTCTTGAGAATATAACGAATTTATATTCTCGATCCTCGTAACAGATTTGCGGCGATCCTTTGTTTGAGAATGTGACGGATTTACATTCTCGGTTCTTGCAACGAATTTGCTCTGACCCCCGTCTTGAGAATATAACGAATTTATATTCTCGATCCTCGTAACAGATTTGCGGCGATCCTTTGTTTGAGAATGTGACGGATTTACATTCTCGGTTCTTGCAACGGATTTGCTCTAACCCCCGTCTTGAGAATACAACGAATTTATATTCTCGATCCTCGTAACAGATTTACGGCGATCCTTTGTTTGAGAATGTGACGGATTTACATTCCCGGTTCTCGCAACGGATTTGCGTTAACCCTTGTCTTTTGAATATAACGGATTTATATCCCCGGTTTTCGCAACGGATTTGCGTCAACCCTCATTTTTGAGAATATAACGGATTTATATTCCCGGTTCTCACAACAGACTTGCGTTAACCCTCGTTTTTGAGAATATAATGGACTTATATTCTCGGTTCTCGCAACGGACTTGCGTTAACCCTCGTTTTTGAGCATATAACGGACTTATATTCCCGGTTCTCGCAACGGACTTGTGTCAACTCTCGTTTTTGAGCATATAACGGATTTATATTCCCGGTTCTCGCAACGGATTTGCGTTAACCCTTGTCTTTTGAATATAACGGACTTATATTCCCGATTTTCGCAACGGATTTGCGTCAACCCTCGTTTTTGAAAATATAACGGATTTATATTCCCGGTTCTCGCAACGGATTTGCGTTAACCCTTGTCTTTTGAATATAACGGATTTATATCCCCGGTTTTCGCAACGGATTTGCGTCAACCCTCGTTTTTGAGCATATAACGGATTTATATTCCCGGTTCTCGCAACGGATTTGCGTCAACCCTCGTTTTTGAGCATATAACGGATTTATATTCCCGGTTCTCGCAACGGATTTGCGTTAACCCTTGTCTTTTGAATATAACGGACTTATATTCCCGGTTCTCGCAACGAATTTGCGTCAACTTTCGTTTTTGAGCATATAACGGATTTATATTCCTGGTTCTCGCAACGGATTTGCGTCAACCCTCGTTTTTGAGAATATAACGGATTTATATTCCCGGTTCTCGCAACGGATTTGCGTCAACTTTCGTTTTTGAGTATATAACGGATTTATATTCCCGGTTCTCGCAACGGATTTGCGTTAACCCTTGTCTTTTGAATATAATGGACTTATATTCCCGGTTTTCGCAACGGACTTGCGTCGACCTTCGTTTTTGAGAATATAACGGACTTATATTCCCGATTTTCGCAACGGACTTGCATTGACCTTCGTTTTTTGAGAATATAACGGACTTATATTCCCGATTTTCGCAACGGACTTGCGTTGACCTTCGTGATCAAATCAAAAGCACTCTCATGACTCCTATGACAGATTCTCGCATATATAATCTTCCCTGACTAACACGCCACGAAATGCGCGTCATACATAGGGAAAATGTGATAAGCATGACATTTACATAACCAGGTTAATTCAGAAAGCACGAGATTGCTTGAGCACGTGCATCACGATAAGATAGGTGCATTCATCCGTATGACTATTTGCGTTTGTGTGTGTTTGACCCTTGACCCGAACTACGTCTTGGTCTGATTCCTGAACGGATACGTAGGCAGCTCATCATCGAGCACGACCAGCATGAACCATTGCCCCGCGCATGTTCTCTTTTTGCAACGCATTTTGTTCTTACCTAAATTCGACGGTCTGGTCAAAGGCTTGTCTTCACACAGGCTTCGACATTCACTTGTGGTACGCGTTGCTCTACAAGCTCTGCCGAAGAGGGGCAAACTGTAGACACCCCAATTTTGACCTAACGTCAAATTTAGGAGAGTGTCACCTCCATATCCGATGATGACAAGGACCGAAAAATTGAAGTATTCCAAGCTCTTCAGAAAATCTCCAAAACGCGATAAAATTTCACAGAAAGAGAAAAATACCAGGTATTTAGGAGAATTCAGGTATAAGACATGATTTTTGGAAAGGATCTTCAAAAATAATTTGTTTCAAAAAGGGGGAAGACCTAAAAAAGGAACCTCAGCTAAAAACGGCACACGGCAGACTGCCGCGGCACTCGCTGAGTGCCGCGCGGCAGTCAGATAGTGCCGTTCCGGCTTTCACCGAGTGCCGCCATAAATTTCTGACTGCCGTTCACTTTTAAAGTCTGTATTTTGCAGTGCAATACGTATGCATATGCGAATAAGAACAAAAAACTGATAAAGTAAGACTGACAAAAACGCGGCAATCCATTAATTGTCGCGGCATTTGATGAGTGCCGCTCGGCAGTCACGCAGTGCCGGAACGGCAGTCATGGACTGCCGCGGCGGCTTTCACGGACTGCCGCGACAGTTTCTTGACTGCCGCCCTGGGCAGCAGTCTGTCTAAATTCAGAAAGTACACATTGTACCACCAAATGAGATGTTTACACATGTCTTTTACTCCGAATTTACTGAAATGACCTAGGTATTTTTGTCTATATAAGAAGAGGTATCTCCATTGAGAAACACATGCAAAAGAGGAGGGAGGAAACACACAAAAAAAAAGACTACCATTACACCAACATTTTCCTTAGAGAAAAAAAGAGAGTTTGGAGAGCTTGAAGAAGAGTTTGGAAGATCTTCAAAGGAGAGAAACTTTGAGGATAGTTTGGAGGTGACCCTCTAATCTTAGTTGTGTTTTCTTTCTTTTGAGCTTCTAATTTACAAGTCATTTAGTTTTTCTTGATTAAGTTTTAGAGTTTGTTAAGTAAACTTGGAAGTCCTTACTTCCTAGTTCTTTGATCTTTCTTCTATTTTTCTTGTTTATGTTCTTCTTTTGAGATTCTTGGAGATCTTCAATATCTCCCTTGAAAACTCTTGAGTTTGATGTTTTGAATCTCATGTAAGCTTATACTTCACATGGGAGTCAAAGTTTGATCATCACTTTTTTATAAGTAAATAAATGGATCCAAGTCCATGCTTATGACTTGAGTCCTCTAGCTTGATGTTTCATGGAATCCCTTCTATATTCCTTGGAGACTCATGAGTATTAGTCATATCTTCATCTCCAATGACCATCAAGTGGTAGGAGAAAGTATTTTGGGCCTAAACTCATTTCTATGGTTTGGATTCATCATCTTGAGATTTCATGAAGTCTATTCATACTTCATTTGAAATCTACAAATATAAAAGTCTTTAGCCTCCAATGACCATCAAATGGTAGGAGAAGTGGTTTGGTTTAAACCCAACTTCATGGTTTAATAGTTGGGATTAACAAATAAAAGTTGAACTTGACAAATGAAAACAGTGAGTTCACAAACTGTTTTTGATCAAAGATTTTTAGTTCAAAATCTAACCGTTGAAATCAAGTGAAACCAACGGGAAAGTGTCAATAACACAATATTCTACCACTGTAATTTTTGTTTTAAGGTGGTTTTATGTTTAGAAGGGTTTGATCATGGGTTTTGTGAGTCAACCACAATCTGCCCAGAGTTTCAGAATAGTTTCAGAACAGCAAGTCCATTTTGAAATTCATAAATCAGAAGTCTAATGGAGTTTTTGGGGTCTCTAATAATTTTTTCTGGGTACCTTAATGTGTTAGGAAGATCCCCTAAAAAGAATGAAGCATTTCGGATTATTTTACTATTTTTAAAAAATCAAACAAAATCTCTGGACAGAGAGTTGTACATCTCTGAGTGATGTCTGGTGTTTGTCCTTTTCCCAGAGATCCGACCGTTGAAACCTTGATTTTCTTTTTGATTTGGAAACTAGACTCACAGGGGCATCTCGTGTCCAAAATTCACCAAGATCAAACCATAAGAGACGTGTTTTTTTTATTTCTTTTAAGTTCTGGTCTGCTCTCTGCAATTTTCAGAGTTTTATGACACATTTGACTTGTTTTGTAAACAAGGATCTAAATGACTTCTTTATGATCCAGGGCTTAAACCATGCTTTAATAATGATTAGTTGAGCTTGAATTCAAAGTTTAAGAATATTTCATAGTTTATCCTTGTCCATGTACATATTCATCCATATGGTTTGACATTTATAATCAAGACTTATTTGCTTTGGATTTAATTACATTAGATAGATGTAAGCTAGAAATTTAGGATTGTTATTTCTAACATCGTATTTTGCATATCATGTGGACTAACCCTTTGTTTTGTAGCGCTATTAAGGTACGATTTCTCGATCCCTCTCTAGTTTATTAAATTTCTTGATTTTATTTGATTTTTGACCTCAATGCGCGACACCTTAGAATTAGGTTTTGCCTTATGTGTATATGTGATTAGAGACTCTTTTTAGGATTTTCTTTTGTTCGCATGCATTGCACGTTTATTATCGCTGCTGGATCCCGGGTAAGTTCACTTGTTCTCTATTGCATATCATATCGCTTGCTACCTGAATTATGTGGCTTTTGAATGATATTTTGTCAATTGCAATTTTACACCCTTTGGACATGCTTTTGTGATGTATATGTATATATTTATTAGTTGAGGGCATGCTTAGATTAATAAATTTGATTAAAAGGATGTTGAGTAGAGGCCTATCGCAAGATAGGATGAGAGAGGGTGTTTTAGTCCGACGGGCTCTTTCCTCTCTCATTCCATAATCCCCGGACCTAGTTAATCTTTGGTTTCGCAAAAAGTTCAGTTTGCTTTTAAAATGGTTTCTTAATTTTCCTTTTAAAAAATTAAGTGGCGACTCATTTGTTTTTAGAAATTGATTTTGAAAAGCTGTGGGTAAAGGTCAACCTGCGATATCCACACACCGCCGCGGGGTCTTTATTTCTTAGGGGTAGAAGAAGCGGCATTCGATCTGTCCAAGTTAATCACAAAGGTCGGAGAGCCAAAGAAGTTCTATCAGTTGCTAGAAAATTCGGGGATCTGCATGCTTGGAAGCCAGCCAGGGATATGGGAAAACGAAGTGACGAGGCAGTCGGATTGGTGGGTCCAAGAAAGCAATGATCGGAACATAGGCCGAGTAGGGGAGGATGATCTATGGTATCAAAGCGACGAAGAGGCAAGAGAGGGCTCAAAGACCATTTCAGAAACCGACAACATTTGGGCAAAAGAAGAGATCGACCATTTGACTCGATCTGGTAGGCACTTCAAGCCGCATGAATTAGAGGAAGATCACCCGGGGAGGGAGTTGGAGAAAGGGAAAGGAAAAATGAATGAGGAAGAAGAAGAGGATCGGGTCCTAAAGCAAATGAAGAAGACTCATGCTAACATCACTGTCTGGGGGTTGCTGATTGCCTCCAAACGCCATAGGCAGGCGGTCCTAGACGCTCTGAATCAGGCTGACGTGTCTATCGACACCACCCCGGAAGACCTCATAGGATTGATCGGCAAAATTCCGACTTCGGCTATCACCTTTTCATCGAATGACCTACCTCCGGGAGGGCCTACGCTCAACAAGCCGCTGTATATCACCGTTGAATGTTTGGGGAACACCGTGCCCGCTTGTCTCATTGACAACGGGTCTGCTCTTAATGTATGTCCTTTCCGCACAGCCAAGCGAATGGGCTTAGATGAATCTTCTTTTGTGCCGTCTCAACAAAAGGTCCGGGCATATGACAACACCCAAAGAGCAGTCATGGGCATTATCTTTCTTAATCTCGCTATCGGGCCGATGGATAAAGAAGCTGAGTTCCAAATCATCGATATCCCCGCTTCTTTCAATCTGCTACTGGGAAGGCCTTGGTTGGACAGTTTGGGCGCTGTACCATCGACGATCCATCAAAAGGTTAAGTATGTCTGGGAAAACAAAGTCTATGATATCCTCGGAGATAGTTGGGTTCATTCATATGAAGCTTCGTCAAGTGCACCGGTCCTAGAATTACAGCTGCAAGAAGAAGAAGCGAAGATGCGAGGATTCGAGTTCATCAGCATGATAGAAGAAGGAAAGTCGGGAGAGTCCCTACCACCCCATTTTGATCAATATACTAGTCCAGTCGTCGCCGGAATCATGAAGAAAATGGGCTTCTTTCCAGGATTGGGGTTGGGGAAGAATCTTCAGGGCCTGCCAGAGGCTCCAAGAATCCCTACTCAGACTCACACTCACGGTCTAGGGTATCAGCCAACGAAGAAGGAGCTGAGAGCAAAGAAGAAGGACGTCAATGCGCCACTAGACCCTTACTTAAAGACTCTCAATGGGTATTTCGTGAAGGAAGGAGAGGATTTCCACTTCTGTGGTTTCCCAGAACCATGGATGGACCAAAAAGACAAATGCATGAAGCCGGGGTTTAAGATCTTCTTCTCCCATGAATTTTCTGGGTACAAAGACCCATTTTTGCAAATGCCTGAAAAGTCTGTTGCTGCCAAGGACTGGATTGGTACGCTAGACGATTCTGCCATGAAAGATCTGTTAAGCGAAGGGAACGCAGAGGTCGTGAAGGAGGATCCCGGAAAGACCAAAGGTGAATACGTCGAGGGCATAGTGGAGGAAGCTGCCGAGAGTGAAGAAAGTGAGGAAGGGAAGGCTGAGGAAGAAGAGATGGAGAAAATTACCAAGACAGGAGGTCCGGAAGAATGCTTTATTACTGGCCTGGGAGGAGAGCACAAGAAGGAGTGGGTTTTTGAGTCTAGTGATAGGTTCCCCCCACACCCAGAGTCTGTAATGGCCCAAATGAGGCGTCTTTCAATTTCTATGTCTGTTGTAATCACTCCAAAGAAAATCAATGAAAGTATGACTGATTCTGCCTACTCGAACGCGCTTAATGAATGTGATGAATGTGATGATCATGAAATACCTATTGAACTGCAAAAACTAATTGAAAAAGAAAAAGAATCTGCATGTAAAATCATTGAGGACACCCTAACAATTAATCTTGGAAATGAGAACAATCCTCAAAATGTCTTCATCGGCTCTACACTTAGCAATAAAGAAAGTAAAGAACTAATCAGTCTATTAAATGAATTCAAAGATGTTTTTGCATGGTCTTACAATGATATGCCAGGTATCGATCCAAAAATAGTCCAACACCACATCCCCCTCTTTCCCGATTCGAAGCCCATAAAACAAAAATTGAGGCGAATGAGGCCAAAATGGGCACTCAAAGTAAAAGAGGAGGTTGAAAAGCAATTAAGAGCTGGATTCTTGATGGTCACCGAGTATCCCGAGTGGATTACCAACATTGTGCCTGTCCCAAAGAAGGATGGTCGTGTTAGGGTTTGCGTGGATTTTCGTGATTTGAACAAAGCAAGCCCTAAAGACGATTTCCCATTACCCCACATCGACGTGTTGGTTAATAACACTGCGGGACATGAACTTCTATCTTTCATGGATGGGTTCTCCGGGTACAATCAAATCCTCATGGCTCCCGAGGATAGAGAGAAAACCACGTTCATCACTCCGTGGGGGACATATTGCTATAGGGTCATGCCATTCGGACTCAAGAATGCAGGCGCAACCTATCAAAGGGCTGCCACCACTTTACTGCACGACATGATCCACAAAGAGGTAGAGGTGTATGTGGACGATATGATTGTGAAATCCAAGGAGAGGGGAGGGCACCTAGAGGCTTTGAGAAAGTTCTTTGGGAGGTTGAGGGAGTTCAAGATGAGGCTGAACCCGCAGAAATGCACATTCGGAGTCACTACTGGCAAGCTGTTAGGATTTCTCATTACCCAAAGGGGAATAGAAGTGGACCCTACCAAAATAAAGGCCTTAACCGAGATAAACCCACCGAAAAATGAGAAAGAACTGAGAGGGTTCCTGGGTAGAATACAATTTATAAGTCGTTTCATCTCAAAGCTCACCATGACCTGCGACCCGCTGTTCAAGCTACTCAGAAAGGGAGAGAGATTCAATTGGGACACCCCGTGTCAACAAGCCTTCGACAAAATCAAAACCTACCTCCAGAACCCACCTGTCTTGTCGCCACCTTCGCCTGGGAGACCTTTGTTACTTTATCTCTCTGTATCCGAAGATTCAATGGGATGTATGCTGGCCCAAGAAGGAGAAGAGGGCACGTGAAGAAGGCCATTTACTACTTAAGCAAGAGAATGGTAGGATATGAGTTAAAGTATTCGCCCTTGGAGAAGGCCTGTTGGGCCTTGGTTTGGTGTACCCGTCGCCTCCGCCACTACATGCTAGCCTTCCCTGTAATCCTGATATCCCGAATGGACCCATTAAAATACCTGTTCGAAAAACCCGTCTTGACCAGTAGGATTTCCCGTTGGACCATGATGCTGGCTGAGTTCGACATCAGATATGTCACCGCCAAGTCCGTAAAAGGAAGGGCTGTCGCCGAGTTTTTAGCCGACCTCGCTGTAGAATCTGAGGACAAGGGAGACTTCAAGTTCCCAGATGAAGGAATAATGGAAGTCAAGGAGGAGTTGTGGAGAATGTACTTTGATGGAGCAGCCAACCAGTTAGGTTACGGGGTCGGAATCATTCTCGTAGCACCAGACGGGGTCCCTACCCCATTAGCTGTCAAACTCAAATACAACTCAACCAACAATACCGCGGAGTACGAAGCCTGCATAATTGGGATGGAAGCGGCCTTGGCTTTGAAAGTCGGACGGATTTATGTCTTCGGAGATTCCAACTTGATCATATCCCAGGTCCGAGGAGATTGGAGGGTAAAACATGAGAAATTGAGACCTTACCATGACTATCTGGAAAGCCTGAAAGCACAATTCCGAAAGATTTCCTTTTACTACCTCCCTCGTGAAGAAAACCAACTAGCCGACTCTTTGGCTACCTTAGCCTCGATGATCCAAATCCCTTCCAAAATTGCCATGATCCCGCTGTCCATAGAAGTAAGGAATCAACCGTCATTCGAAATGATCGCAGCCATAGAGAGAGAAGATGAAGTGCCTTGGTATGTGGACGTGTGGAAGTTCATTAAAGAAGGAGAATACCCCGAAGGTGCCTCAGAAAAGGACAAGAAGGCAATACGATGATTTGCTGCTCAATTTGTGATCTACGCGGATAAACTGTGGAAGAAGTCCTACACCGGGTATAATTTGGAGTGTTTATATGGAAGGGAAGCTAAGAGAATGATGGAGGAAATACATGAGGGAGTATGCGGGCCCCACATAAACGGGCACATGCTGGCGAAGAAGATCATTCGACAAGGGTACTATTAGACGACCTTGGACAAAGATTGTTGTGAATATGTTAGAAGGTGTTACAAGTGTCAGATTCATGCAAATCTGATGCACACCCCACTGTCGCAGCTCTATAGCATGATCACCCCTTGGCCATTTTCCGTATGGGGGATTGATATCATCGGTGAGATAGTTCCAAAGGCTTCCAATGGGCACCGGTATATAATTGTGGCGATCGATTATTTTACAAAATGGGTAGAAGCGGCCTCATATGCGACTTTGAAAGCCAAAGATGTGGTGAGTTTCATTAAGAAGAATATAATCTGCAGATACGGAGTCCCGAACGAGTTTATCTCCGATCATGGCAGTCATTTCCAGGGGGAAGTTATCCCGCTCTTAGAAAAGTATAAGATCACTCGCCATCAGTCATCCCCGTATAGGCCCCAGACGAATGGAGCAGTAGAGGCAGCAAATAAGAATGTTAAAGCAATCTTGGGGAAGACGACAGATACATATAAGGATTGGCATGAGAAGCTGCCATTTGCTTTATGGGGGTATCGGACGTCAGTAAGGACTTCAACGGGTGCTACGCCATACTCGCTGGTCTACGGAATGGAGGCGGTCCTTCCAGTCGAGGTGGAAATACCCTCTCTCAGAGTCTTAACAGAATGTGAAGTGACAGAATCAGAATGGATACAGGGAAGATATGAGGAATTGATGCTGCTCGATGAAAAGAGGCTGACCGCGATAAACCATACTCGGGGGTACCAGAAGAGAATAGCTCGTGCTTTCAACAAAAAGGTCCGCCCAAGGAAGCTTACTGTGGGTGACCTGGTCCTCAAAGAGCTGAAGGTGCCTGCTTATGACCCCAGAGGAAAGTTCAAACCCAACTGGGTCGGGCCGTACATCATTAAGACCCTCCTTTCCGGAGGGGCGACCTATCTCATGGACCTGGACGGGGTTGAATTTAAACAGCCGATTAACCTCGATCGCCTCAAGAAATACTTTGCTTGAAACCGTTTCTTTCGAAGCCTCCTACCTTGATGAACTACGCTTGACCTGATTCCCGCTAGGGGATATGTAGGCAACCAACTTGGTTCGGTCATTTCAAAAAAAAAAAAAAAAAAAAAAAAAAAACGGTGCTAAACTAGGGGCAAACTAGCGTTTGCCCAAAGCCGCTTCAAAGCCTTAAAACCAGGGGCAAACTTCGTTTGCTAAGCCGAAGAACCCAGATACAAAACCCTCCCTTGGATCATCTGGCTATCGAGATAAGTACTATAAAATGCAAATGAGAATTCATAGAAGGATTAAAGTTTAAAGCAAAGAAGCAAAGTAAAGAGCCAAGTTAAGACATTAAAAGGATAATTCTTCATAAAAGATTAATCGAAAGGGTGGACACTTTAGATTTAGCATGACAACACTTCTTGAAAAGGAAAAATAAGAAAAATCACATTCAAAAGTGCAAACAAAGGGTAGGCAGGGTCTGTCAGAAGAATTTCGTAAAATGTCAGGCATTTTCCCTGTTTTCGTCTACTTTATTATGCATGTGTCTGTCAAGCTCGCCTCACAGCCAAGGTTTGGATCTCTAGAAGATACTCAGTGGTAGGCACAGTCAGAGCAGGAATCCTCGGGAACGGAGCAGCCATTCTGCCATGCCAAGCCTCCATGAAAGCTTTCACTATGGAAGGACGCAAAGTGAACCCCTTAGTAAAATCAGCAGTTATAGAATCGGTAGCGCCTTGTAAGAGTCCAAACTGACGGACGACTCGGTCAGGAATGTAAAAAGTCGTAGCGTGCAAGCCCGGCAGCCAGATGCCAGGACGCCCAGGGAGGCGCGCAGCAATAGAGCGACAGGTCCACGACGGACAAACCCAGCAGATGTCACTAGGAGAAAGACCCTGAAGCCAATCAAGCCACGCATCGGCGGACAGAAACAAGCTGTGAATCTCCATGCGATCATAAGGAAATGACCCACGGAGATGGGAAGCATGAATGAAGAGATCTAGACACTCCATGAGCCAAACTTGCAGAACGAAAGGTGCCCCGGCAGATAACATAACCCCAGTAGCATGGGCTTGGCCCAGCCCGATCAGAGTTTCACCAAGGACCAACATAACAGCACTTTTCATCTCCCGCAAACCACAGGCAATGGGTATAAGAACGTCAGAAGATGACTGGAATAGGAAGTAAGAGAGCATGGCGATTGACAAGGCACTACGTCGGATGATCTGGTACTCGCCGTCATAGGGGTCCCCTATGGGAGCATAAACAGAGGCAAGGCGCTCAAAATCAATATGCCTGTCACAAATAAAGGAGCCTGCCGCATTTCGAGATATGTGGAGAAGAGTGGCTAAATCCCGAACATACCCGGCCTGAATCTGAGGAACCATCAATTCAGCAGAAGGATCAGTATGGAGAATGGCGCTAAACTCCTCAAACAAGGGGCAGATCTCTTGAGAACCGAAGCGGAAGACGTTGAAAGTGGGATCCCAACATTGAATGGCAGCCCGAAGTAGGCCCTCATTCAAACTCATCCGTCGAAACGAAAAGAGATCGTTCAGTCTGAAACACTCAAAGTTAAGTCTGTCAATACCCGAGAGAGTATCCATCCATGGGAAGAGGGTTTGAGAACCAATGGGGGCCATTGAGGGGAAATGAGGAGAAATGAGAAGAGTTTTTGCGGAACTTTGAGAATGAAGGGATATAAGTAGAAGAATAAGGCTGTCTACCTACCCGCGGCACTCGATAAAGTGCAGCGGCACTCGATGAAGTGCCGCTCGGCAGTCAGTGAATGCCGTTGCGGCCTTTACAGACTGCCGTAGCGGCTCTCACTGAGTGCCGCGGAGGCTTAACCGAGTGCCGTTTTAAGTTTTTCATTGGCCAGAATCTGTTTGTAACACGATCAGCCCACCTGCAATCAGAAAACTAATTGAGAAGCAATAAAAACGTGTGCATCATGCAGCACGTACAAATACATTCATTCATTCATTCATTTCATTTTTTTTAAAAGATAAAAGAAGCAAGAGCATTCAAAATAAAGCATATGTGTATGTATATATACAATCATCCACCAAAATAAAAAAAATCCTCTCAAAAGAAAACAAAAAATATATATAAGCAGGATCAGCTCCGACCCCGACCCCGGCCGCGAGTCTGATGAGTCGTGCGCCTAAGAGGCTCCTCCTCTGACTCGGTCCCGCTGCCTCCGCCACTCTCTCCACGCCCGCTGCCTCGGCCTCTGCCACCGCTAGTGCCCTCGCCGACTGTCACACCCCGATTTTTGGACAACCAAATATTCAATCCAGAGCCTGTATCCGGACTAATATTCAAATTCAAAGCCACGATTTTCTAATAATTTTCTAAAGTTTCTGCAACTGTGTAAATTAAAAAAAATGAATTTCCATATATCTCTTAATAATCATGAATATTTCACATATAGTTTTATCAAACTAACGAACTACTCACCTAACCCTTTCGAATACCCTAAGGTCATAATCACAAAGTCACACGAAGGGGAAAGAATATATCTAAATCACTTCAACCATAACAACGTGTATCGATCCATTACAAAGATCTAACCCTAACAATTAAATTTTAACATACACTACTTTACTCCCATACACATACATATATATATACATACGTGTATATATATATATTCGGATACACAAAGTTTAACTCACCTAGTTCAATCCAAAATTGACAACCACGAATGCTCCGCGATTCCCCACGTGACCACGAATCCGGAATCCTTCTCCTTTCTCCTCCCTTTTCTTCTTCTTCTTCTTCTTCTCCTTCTCTCCCTCTCTCTCTCTCTCTCACACACACACACACATACACACACACACACGTCTGTTCTTTCTTTTGGGTGGCTAGGGTTTTTAATATAAGATATATGTACACTACACACACAACACATGTCAATAAAACACACAAAAATATATTAATCCCGTTTTTCTTCTTGTGGGCTCACAAAAGAGACCTATATGAGCCCAGAATGCAGTACAAAGTGTTAAAATGAGTAGCCCAATGGGTACCCATGACCCCGGTACTAAGTTTTAATGTTAATTACATTATTTAACACATTCGCGGGCTTGTAAACACTATATAACAAAAATACATATCAACCCTTCATTTTATTTTTTTAACAAATATAAATTAATAAAATATAACTTCCAAACTAAACGCGCTCACTCATGATTTAATTTATATGTCCACCAAACACTTAAAATTTTCCAAACACATGTTTTACATAGGCACACTCATATAATATTGCTAACTAAAAATAATAATTAAAATAATTATTTACATAGAAATTTTAGGGTTGTTACACCGACGCCTCCGCCACGCCCAGCACCGCTACCTCCGGGGGCATCGCTGAGAGAAATGCCGAACTGCTGAAGCCGATGCTGGAGCTGTCCCACCTGCTGAGACAGGACTCTATTCTCCTCCATCTGGAAGAGAGGGGATGAGTCCAGAAAAGTGTTGAAAGGACATTTGGAATACTAAGAATATGGAAAGGGTAGGAGATCATACCTGGGCCCTCAACTGAACCGCAGCAGTCGCCCGAGCTCCCTCAGCCTGAAAACAAGAGCCAAGAATAAAGATCAGTAAAAAGAGATACAATCCCGGTCAAAAGTAGGAATGGGGATAAATTTCTTACCATCCACTCCCGCCCGAGAACCCACTGTCGCACGCTGTGGGCATACGCTAGGCCCTCCTCCGCATAAGCATGCGGGACGACGTCATAATGTAGAGGTATGGTGGGAGCACCATGTGAAAGTCGGGGAATCGTCGTCGAGTGGGGCTCTCCGAATGAGACGGTCGACATAGTCCAATCCCACTCGGGCAAGGCAGGAGCTCGAACCGCGACAGGAACAGGCTGCAAGCAAAAGAAACAAAGCATGGGTAAAGAATAAAGAGAAAATTCACATAAATAATAGAGGAATCGTTTACTCACCCGAGTCACTTCCATCAGAGGGAAGTTCGGCATCAGCTTGGCGGCACGGAAAGCCGCATAACCTGACGGGTCGTCCAAAAAGTCGTGGATACCGAAGCCGGCTCGAGCAGCCGTAAGATCGCCGCCCTGAAGCGTGTCTGTGGCCCTCATAGAGACGGGAGGAGGGAACGGCACAAAGAACCCGGGGGCCGCTATCGACTTCCGGGTCACTCTCTCTCCCAAATACCATGCCATACCCTCTGACCCACCATCAAGAAGTCGCCTCGTCGGGTCATACCCAGCCGACTCTCGAATCCCCGGCCTAGCCTCAGGCAACACCCTAAGCCACGGCTGCCAGTGCACGTGCCCCTCCCTCAGGTTCGTCAGGAAGTTCCTGAACGAAACAAAATCATGAGCCTCGGTCTTCCTCCCAACCCTGTCCTTCACCCATTTCAGCCCCTGGGGCATGATAAGGGCGTCAGCATCACGTGTCTGAGGAGACATCATGCGAAGATACTCGTGGGACCAAATCTGTGATACAAAGAGAGAAGAAAAAAGATTAGTCTCATATTTAAAAAGGGGGAAGAAAGAAATATGATAATGAGCAATATAGGAAAAAGAATACCTCCCACGCTCTCCAATACTCGCCAATAGCAGCCGACCTGTCCCGGGAAATGACGCTCATATGCCGGTACAAAATAGCCAACCCTGTACCAACCCAGTCGTACTCGGCAACCTGGTCCAGGCGCTCCAACGACGCAACCAAGGAAGCAGAAATCCGGTCCCCCTTGGTGCTCAACAAGGAGCACCCCAGCACATACATCAAGAAACCTCGGGCCATCTGCTCGTCCGTAAAGCCGGGTTTCCCCCGGAAAGTATCCATGAACCATCGAGCTGTGACCAAGGCCTCCTCCGGGACCACCCCTAGCAAGGGCTCCATCTGATCCCACTCCTGGTCTGTAAGGTGCCGCAGGGGCTCTCCTCCGAATGGAATCCCCGTGATCATGCTGAAGTCTAGAGGGGTCATCGTCATCTCCCCAAAATCGAAGTGGAAGGTACTCGTGGTATCCCACCACCGCTCAGCCAGCGCATGCATCTGTTGTAGATCGTTGGAGCTCTTCGTCAAAAGTTTGACGAAGTCTCCAAACCCTGCTGCGTCCACCAGAGCCCTCACGGTCGGGCTCAACTCTGTGTACCACTCGTGGCCGTGGGCGAGGCTGCCATACCCCTTTAGCACCTTCGGCTGCAGCTGCAAGAAAAGAATAAAAGGTTTGTTGTTAGGGAATGGATAAAGAAGAGAGCAACAATAGTAAATAAATAATAAATAAAGGAATAGAAAACCCAAAAGTGTTCATAAGGGATTTCACAAGCAAGGCACTTGTTTGCGTTCAAGAAGAAATGAATAAAAGAAAAACATTCAATATTCTAGCAAGGTTTCGAAAAGAAAAGAAAAGAGGAAAAGTAGTTTGTCCGCATTTCTGAAATACATGCATATATGAATCCAAGGGAAGTGCAGTTTCACAAGTAGTATATGATCACAAGCATTCAAGAGCCAAGTTTGAACAATAAAAGGGCGCTTAGAACACCCGAGAAAATTCACAAGTATAATAAGTAAAAGGGGTATGTTCAGGATTTCATTCAAATGGCATCACATTCGTAAACCCTAAGAGGAACAGAAAAGAATTGAGAAAAGCCAAAAATCTTTTAAAGTTGAAAAGGAAATAAAAGAACCGATACAGTTGGGACACCCGAAAATCCAATGAACGAGGGAGAATAATAAGTTTTGATTCGTCAAGCATGAAGTTCATAATAAAATAAATAAAACTTCTTTACAAATAAAGCATCAGAGACGCACAAGGGCACCACGAGCATGTCATGCAGAACAGGGTATCTAAGAGTGGTGACAATTCTACATTATATTCACAAGGAGGAGGATATACGAGAAAGAAATACAAGAAATAAGAAAAGAGAAGCGTTTACCTTGCGCTTAAACGCGCGGGCTGATAAATGCTCATCAGGATCCCTCAGTAGAAGCGTGGCGTCTGGGTGATGAGTGGCAGTATATCTGGCTTTCTTCTTGCGTCCTGAACCGCTCGCCATAATCTGTCAAAAAGAAAAGAGAGAATTCGAGCGTTAGATTCATGAAAATTTTAGAAAAAAAACAAGGAAATAAACGAGATTAATCAAGTTTTGATCGAGTAGAACGAACCTGATAAGCCCCTGGTAGATCAATCCAAGCTAGGAAAGAAAAAGGAAATATTTCTCCAGAGAGATCTCGAGATGAAGAGAGTGAGAGAATGAGAGAAAGGGAAGAGAACCCCGGCGGTTTAAGCCACTGCCCCTCAAACGTGGCACTCATTTTTCCGTGCGCGGCAGTCAGTCAACTGCCGCGCGGCACTTACCGAGTGCCGCAACGGCACTCCATGAGTGCCGCGCGGCAGTCACGGACTGCCGCAGAAAACCGCGTGTGCCGTGATTAAGGCGGTTAAAAGATATTTACTTTTCCCCCAAAAATTCAAATCAAGTCCCGAAAATTGAATTTGAGGCCCCAAAAATTGCCCTCATTGCGCTTTTGGCCCTCAGGGTCGTTTCTTAGGAACACATTGACTACAAATTTTGGAATTTTAAAAAATGTTTGAGCCCGTGGGCCCCCAATTTTTGGAAATTGGAGATGTTTGAGCCCGTGTGCTCCCGATTTATGAAAATTAAAATATTTGAGCCCGTGGGCTCCCAATTTTGAAAATCGCAGTACTTGAGCCCGCGGGCCCCGACTCTTGAAAAATTGAAAATATTTGAGCTCGTGGGCCCAGATTTATATTCCCGGTTTTCGCAACGAATTTGCGATTAACCCTCGTTTTGAGAATATAACGGATTTATATTCCCGGTTTTCGCAACGGACTTGCGTCAACCCTCGTTTTGAGAATATAACGGATTTATATTCCCGGTTTTCGCAACGAATTTGCGATTAACCCTCGTTTTGAGAATATAACGGATTTATATTCCCGGTTTTTGCAACGGACTTGCGTCAACCCTCGTTTCGAGAATATAACGGATTTATATTCCCGGTTTTCGCAACGGACTTGCGTCAACCCTCGTTTCGAGAATATAACGGATTTATATTCCCGGTTTTCGCAACGAATTTGCGATTAACCCTCGTTTTGAGAATATAACGGATTTATATTCCCGGTTTTCGCAACGGACTTGCGTCAACCCTCGTTTTGAGAATATAACGGATTTATACCCCGGTTTTCACAACGAATTTGCGATTAACCCTCGTTTCGAGAATATAACGGATTTATATTCCCGGTTTTCGCAACGGACTTGTGTCAACCCTCGTTTCGAGAATATAACGGATTTATATTCCTAATTTTCGCAACGGACTTGCGTCAACCCTCGTTTCGAGAATATAACGGATTTATATTCCCGGTTTTCGCAACGAATTTGCGATTAACCCTCGTTTTGAAAATATAACGGATTTATATTCCCGGTTTTCGCAACGGACTTGCGTCAACCCTCGTTTTGAGAATATAACGGATTTATACTCCCGGTTTTCGCAACGAATTTGCGATTAACCCTCGTTTCGAGAATATAACGGATTTATATTCCCGGTTTTCGCAACGAACTTGCGTCAACCCTCGTTTCGAGAATATAACGGATTTATATTCCTGATTTTCGCAACGGACTTGCGTCAACCCTCGTTTTGAGAATATAACGGATTTATATTCCCGGTTTTCGCAGCGGACTTGCGATTAACCCTCGTTTTGAGAATATAACGGATTTATATTCCCGGTTTTCGCAACGGACTTGCGTTGACCCTCGTGATCAAATCAAAAGCATTTTTATGACTCCTGTGTCACGCTTTCGCATGAAAAATCTTGCCTGACTAACACGCCACGAAATGCGCATCGTGCGTAGGAAAACATGATAAGCATGACATTTACACAATCGGGTCAATTTAGAAAATGCCATTGCATTACACTTGCATCACGACAGGATAGGTGCATCCATCCGTGTGACTACTTGCGTTTGTGAATGTTCAACCCATGCCTGAACTACGCTTTGGTCTGATTCCTGACGGGATACGTAGGCAGCTCGCCATGGAGCACGACCAATTGGAATTCCGCTGCACGCTTACTTTTGCAACGCATTTTGTTTTTACCTACATTCGACAGTCTGGTCAAAGGCTTGTCTTCACACAGGCTTTGACATTCACTTATGGGACGCGTTGCTCCACAAGCTCTGTCAAAGAGGGGCAAACTGTAGACACCCCAATTTTGACCGACCGTCGAATTTAGGAGAGTGTAACCTCCATATCCGATGATGACAAGGATCGGAAGATTCGAAATATTCCAAGCTCTTCAAAAAGTTATCTAAAACGCGGTAAAATTTCACAGAAAAGAGAAAATACCAGGTATTTAGGAGAATTCAGGTATAAAATACGATTTTCGGAAAATATCCTCAAGGATCATTTTGCTTTGAAAAAAGAAAAATCCAAAAGGGGGAATTTTAGCCAAAACCGGCACACGGCGGGCTGCCGCGGCACTCAGTGACTGCCGCACGGCAGTCACAGAGTGCCGTGCCGGCACTCACCGAATGCCGCCACAGATTTCTGACTGCCGTTCGCTTTTAAAGTCTGTATTTTGCAGAGCAATACGTATGCGCATACGAATAAGAACAAAAACTGATAAAGTAAGACTGACAAAAATGCGGCAATCCATTAATTGCCGTGGCATTTGATGAATGCCGCGCGGCAGTCATTAAGTGCCGCAACGGCAGTCATGAAATGCCGCAGCGGCAGTCACGGACTGCCGCGGCAGTATCTGGACTGCCACGCTAGACAGCAGTCTGCATAATTTCAGAAAGTACACATTGTACCAATAAATGAGAGAATTACACCTATTTTTTTACTCCAGAATTCACCAAAATACCTGGTAATTTTGCTTATAAAAGAGAAGGGATCTTCCTAAAAGGGGGAGACCAAGAAGAACACCAAGAAATATATTGGGAGAGAGAGCACATATACTTCCATTACACCAATATTTTTTAGAGAAAAAAAGAGTGTTTAGAGAATTAGAGAGAAGAGCTTGGAAGATCTTCAAAGAAAAGAAAACTTTGAGGATAATTTGGAGGTGATCCTCTAACCATAGATTATTGGCTTATTCTTTCTTCTATTAAAATCTCTAATCCTAAAATCTTGCACTAGTTTCTTTGTTTATCAAGTAAACTTAGGAGTTTCTTTTGTTTCCATATTACTTTCTTCCATTTTCTTGTTTATATTCCTCTCTTGAAGGTCTTGGAGATCTTCAATATCTCTTTTGATCTCTTGAGCATGATCTTTTGAATCCCATGTAGGCTTGTGCTTCACATAGGAGTCAAAGTTTGATCACCATTTCATAAGAGGATCCAAGTCCATACTCATGATTTGGATCTTCTAAACTTGATGTCTTGAGGAAGCCCTTCTATATTCCTTTAAGGACTCATGAGTCATAGTCATGTCTCCCTCTCCAATTGTAATACCCTGTATTTTTAGGTATAGATCCCTAGTACCTTTCTTAGCCTTTGGTGAGGTTGTGTGTTCAATCGATTGGGGTTATCTCAATCGATTGATATGTCAATCGATTGAATGTTTTACCAATCGATTGGTATCCTGCCGACCTAACTCCAATCGATTGACACCTGGTATCAATCGATTGGAAGTAGCTGGAGTTGGCCACCTCGTTGGTTTTGTGTGGTTGTGATTATTTTCCCCTCCCTATATATACCCCTCCCCTTATACATATATATGTTTGCTTGTGTGTGTGTTTGGGAGAGAGATATATATATACTCTCATATATATACACATACATATATATTATATATATATACACACACACACACACTCTCGGGTAAGAGAAGAAGAAGAAGAAGAAGAAGAGGAGGACAGAGAGAGAACAGAGACGGACAGAGGAAGAGAGAGAGCAGAGAAGAGAGAGAGAGAGAGGAAAGAGAACTCACCATAGCCGCCGCCGCGGAGCTCGGGACGCCGTCAACGGACCGCCGGGAGAGGTGAGTTTCATTAACTCACTCAAGAGGATTGTTTTTGTGATGTTTATGTGTGTATAATAACGTGCATGAGGAGGAAAGAGAACCCCAACGTTTTATAATAAAACCCAGCAGTTTTGAAGAAGAAGACAGAGTCCAATCGATTGACATTAAGTTCAATCGATTGATATATCAATCGATTGACATTAAGTCCAATCGATTGACATTATTTCCAATCGATTGACATAAAGTCCAATCGATTGACATTATTTCCAATCGATTGGGAAGAGCAGAATGTTGTTTATCTATTGTTATATGTTATGAGCTGATTGTAATGTACCCAAGCTGCTAATGGTTGTACCTACGTGATGTTGGGTATGTGCTTAGTCAAACATGATACTACGTTAGCCTTATATGATGTTTATGTTAATGTTACAAGATGAACTGTTTATTGTCAACTGTCGATATGAGATGAATTGTTTAACTGTCATATGTTATTGTCAAACTGAATAGTAGAACGGAATACAACTGCATGTTAATAATCAATAATCAGTAGATATGATTAATACAGAGCATGTGGTAATTCCAGTACTTAGTATATGAGCATTTCACAACATGTGTCAGCATGTATGGGATAGTGATGTGAAGAGGCAAGAGAAGCCGATGAGAAATGGGATATGTGACTTATGTGGAATATGAGATATGTGTACTTTGGATCCATGGGATCAACGGCTGACGAGTCGGGTGGACGTGGGACGGTTAGAGTTCCTAGTACGCCTCTTGCTGTTGAAGACGTCCAGTAATGCGTATGCACTGTTGAAGACGTCCAGTGTACCGTTGACGATTACGTCCGGCTAGTGCCCTAATGTATTTTCACCGTGTAGTCGACCAGTGAGAATATACACAGCGTAGAAGACGTCCGTTGTGCCGCTTCCATCGTTTACAGATAGGTGGTACCGTGTAGACGACCGGTAACCCTATCAAGGGATTGTAGGACCTACTACCTAGTCGGGTGATTCCGATTGGTATTATGGTATCTATGTATGGATACAAATTTGGATTATGGTATCAACGTACAGATACAGATATGGATATGGATATGGATATGAGAATGGCTAGTAAGAAGATGGTTCAGTCGTGGATCCAGCGTCCAGACGTAAAGGTATATGCATGGGATGGATGCATGGGTTACATGCATGGATTTGGTGAATACGTGATGAGATATGTTATACCATGATGTTTATCCTTGTCATTACTTAATATGATTTCTGTAATTATTGATTAATGCATAGTTTAATCAGACCTTTGCTATGTCCGTGAGTGACGCCATTGTTAAGAGATTAACCGCATTTTAAGATGCTGAACAATAGCGGTGAGGAGTGTTGTTTAATGTACTCACTCAGCTTTGTATTCAAAGCTGATGGCGTTAATGCCCTGGACATTCCAATGTCTAGGGATTTGTAGGTCTTGAAGACTGAAGACTGATAGTTCTGCCAGACTTGGAGCTAAAGGCTGGAAGACGAAGATGTGCTGCTTTATATTAGTTGGTTCCTAACTGTTGTACTTCTGTTAATGTTTGTTATAGGCTTCAGACTCTAAGCCAGCTGCTGTAATAGATTTAGTAGACTTTTATAATTGGTACTTGGGCATCTGTTGCTTCCAAACCTTTTATAGCTTCCGCTGTAGCCTCTGATTATGTTAATAAGATATGTTCTATGATTAGCATCCTCCCTATCGTGGTGTTTGTTGGTTTGATTAGATGACAATGCGGTTATTCACCCGTCATTCCCTATGGACCCATAAAGGAAATTTATTTTTCCCTATTTATGCTGCTCCGGGGCGTGACAGGATTTTTGGTATCAGAGCCTAGGTTTTAGTTGTTCACCGCTTGTCTTTTGTGATTAGAACCCGAGTTCTAAGTTAATGTCAATAGCACGAGGATTAGTTGAGATGAGATAGAACTGGAATCTTGTCATGTAGACGAGAAGTTAGATGAATCCATCTAAGGATGTTTCGTTAGTAGGTAGTAACTGCTAGAGCCGATAAGAATCATTAGAAATGTGGATAGCTGAGTTCACGGAGAACAACGCGTTGAGAATTAGTTGTGGTTGTAGAGATCCTATATATATAGAGCCGTTGGATGTTAGACGCTGACAAATCCCGAAGCAATCTCGGAACAGTCGGTATGGTCTAGAAATAGAAAGAGGTTTAGGATAAGATTATCCTGTTACCTTGAGCCACATGTTAGTTAAGTGTTCTCATATTTTAGTTGAACAATACTCATAGCCTGGAACCTGAGAATGGAAATAGAATGCTTAGATTTGATGTTACGTGTAGAACCTATAGTTTCGTAATCCGTGTCTTGAGCATAGATATATTGGAGTACACTTGGTAGATAGACTGACCTTGTGGTTATTATTATTTATGTGAGGTATCCGTATTGCTTAATGTGATCGTATTATATAGTGGTACTATATATTGGTTACCACATGTTTTGTTCTTGCTTGAGCTGTAAGATAGAATGCGTCTGACCGAATAGTTTTTCATTTGTAGGTAGCAACACTGAACCCTACCAGTACTCGTTATGGTTAGGACGACTCAAGGAAACCCGGGCCAGCTGAATGGAGTACCTGAATTAGTACCTCCTGAGATAGATCCAACAGGAATGATTGGAGTTTTCATCCGTCGCATGGAACAAGTTATCAATCGTGCGGATCACGTCATCGGCAATGAAGCACCAGTACGTCGGACAAGAGTCAAGCTGCTAAAGGAATTTCGTGCTCTTCAACCAGAGACCTTTACCGGATTAACGGGAGCATGGCAAGCTGAGCAATGGATTCGCCAGATAGAACTGATATTTGAGACACTCGAATGTACTGACACTGAGAAAAGACATTTGGCTATATTTCAACTGACATTCTCAGCAGCAGATTGGTGGGACGCAGTGAAAGCTACGATAGGTGAAGAAGCTGTAGGAAGGATGACTTGGGAATCATTCAAGACTCGATTTCTAGAGAAGTACTTTCCAGAATCTGAGAAGAACAAAAGGGAAATGGAGTTCATCCAATTAGTTCAAGGTTGTTTTTCAGTGCCCGAATATACAACTCAATTCGAGAGGCTATCACGATTTGCACCGCATATGATCGATACACCAAGAAGGAAGATCAAAAGATATCATCAAGGATTAGTTCCACATATCCGTCATATGACTATAGGACATTTAGATCAATCTTTCGAAGCTTTGGTAGAAATGGCAACAAAACTAGAAGACGACACTCAAATTAGTGAAGGACAACACTTTGATCAAGCATTTCCAGGGAACGATCAGTTTTTCATAACAGATCAGAGAGGAAGAAATAGTCAGATTGTGTTGGCAGCTAACCAAGTTCAACAAGGAAACATAGAAAGAAATTACATAGGCAACCGCCAGAAGCGTAAGAGGATAGAGAGTGACAAGAAAGAATCAAAACTAGTGACGACCCCAACACAGCACAGAGAACGAGATATCTGCTACAATTGTGGAGTACCAGGACACCATTCCCAAGAATGCAGAGCAGCAAGAAAATCTAATGGACGGGAAATACGATGTTTCAACTGCGGTAAATTTGGTCATGTCCGTAAGTTTTGTCCAGAACTAGAGATGCAACACAATGTTCCATCGCAACAAGTACCACGAGGGCAGACTCACCATACAAGTAATTGGTCTCAACTTAGACAAGGACAATAGACAGAAGGTACAACACTCATCACCTACATTTTGTATTACATATGATCCCGATATTGAAGGAAGTTTTACATCCATTTGATTGATTGTAAGAGGATTAGCCTACACCGTAAATTGTAGATACCCAAACACCCCATTTGGCACTGATCAATAATCATCTATGACAGTAGCTTTCCAAGAATAAATATGACATCATTTGCATCCCTGTATAACATCAATTGCATCCCTATATGACATCTTTTGCATCCTTATATGACGTCAATTGCCTCCCTATCGAAAGACTACGCCAACCATTGGTATGTTGGACAGAGACCAGAGATGAGGAATCTAAATTTGCTTTAGATGTAGCCTTAACAAGAGAGGACGAACTAGAAGATTGCGAGTATACGAGAAGAGGTACGAGTAACGCAGAGACAACACCAGAACTTTCAAAAGAGTATCATAGAAGGATTCTTTTCAACACCGATCGTCTGTTACTTTTATCTAGTCGAGATGTTTTGTAGTAGAACGACTCACGATATCAGTATGTAGCTCTGCCTAACCTATTTAAGTAATACGTGGAAGCAGAACGAGTATTTAATGGATGGTACGACCTCGAGAGATGATTATATCAATAGTATGTGAGAAATTGGAAGACACATGAGGAAGTTTAAATCATTTACTACGATGCCAGAGTCACGATACTCTCAAGCCAACATACTAAAGAATGACGGTGACAACACTGGAGTTAACAAAGATGTCACAGAACGTTGTGTACAACAAGAGACCGACTAAGGACGCTGACAAACATAACCAGGAGCCCAGAGATGGGAGACATCCAACTGTTGATACAGTAGAGACATCGTTAGCAAAGATTCGAAGTACCTTTGGAGACAGGAGTAGACGGCAATGTTTCACTATGACTTAGATGAGATTAGAACACTTGATCAATAGAACCCTTACACCGTAGAGTTTGACCTGAGGGAGGAACCTCATGTGTTTAGAGACTAGCCGTTTCAGATGTGTGAGATGATTAGATTATGCTACCTAGAACCTTTTCCCGAAGTTCGACTTACGAATTTTATATATCTAAACCCGAGGATTTGGTAGTTGTCACCCTAGTACTCGTAGATCGTTGATATTTTATATCGCGTGTCTAGAACTTGCACCCGTTGGCCGCTGATGTAATCGTCTATGTAAAACGAGAACGTGAGCATTTAGAGTCTGTCTTGCGAGAAGGATTTCTTTTTGGTATAGGGGCTACTGCTCCAGATTTCGAGGACGAAATCTTTTGATAAGTGGTGGATGATGTAATACCCTGTATTTTTAGGTATAGATCCCTAGTACCTTTCTTAGCCTTTGGTGAGGTTGTGTGTTCAATCGATTGGGGTTATCTCAATCGATTGATATGTCAATCGATTGAATGTTTTACCAATCGATTGGTATCCTGCCGACCTAACTCCAATCGATTGACACCTGGTATCAATCGATTGGAAGTAGCTGGAGTTGGCCACCTCGTTGGTTTTGTGTGGTTGTGATTATTTTCCCCTCCCTATATATACCCCTCCCCTTATACATATATATGTTTGCTTGTGTGTGTGTTTGGGAGAGAGATATATATATACTCTCATATATATACACATACATATATATTATATATATATACACACACACACACACTCTCGGGTAAGAGAAGAAGAAGAAGAAGAAGAAGAGGAGGACAGAGAGAGAACAGAGACGGACAGAGGAAGAGAGAGAGCAGAGAAGAGAGAGAGAGAGAGGAAAGAGAACTCACCATAGCCGCCGCCGCGGAGCTCGGGACGCCGTCAACGGACCGCCGGGAGAGGTGAGTTTCATTAACTCACTCAAGAGGATTGTTTTTGTGATGTTTATGTGTGTATAATAACGTGCATGAGGAGGAAAGAGAACCCCAACGTTTTATAATAAAACCCAGCAGTTTTGAAGAAGAAGACAGAGTCCAATCGATTGACATTAAGTTCAATCGATTGATATATCAATCGATTGACATTAAGTCCAATCGATTGACATTATTTCCAATCGATTGACATAAAGTCCAATCGATTGACATTATTTCCAATCGATTGGGAAGAGCAGAATGTTGTTTATCTATTGTTATATGTTATGAGCTGATTGTAATGTACCCAAGCTGCTAATGGTTGTACCTACGTGATGTTGGGTATGTGCTTAGTCAAACATGATACTACGTTAGCCTTATATGATGTTTATGTTAATGTTACAAGATGAACTGTTTATTGTCAACTGTCGATATGAGATGAATTGTTTAACTGTCATATGTTATTGTCAAACTGAATAGTAGAACGGAATACAACTGCATGTTAATAATCAATAATCAGTAGATATGATTAATACAGAGCATGTGGTAATTCCAGTACTTAGTATATGAGCATTTCACAACATGTGTCAGCATGTATGGGATAGTGATGTGAAGAGGCAAGAGAAGCCGATGAGAAATGGGATATGTGACTTATGTGGAATATGAGATATGTGTACTTTGGATCCATGGGATCAACGGCTGACGAGTCGGGTGGACGTGGGACGGTTAGAGTTCCTAGTACGCCTCTTGCTGTTGAAGACGTCCAGTAATGCGTATGCACTGTTGAAGACGTCCAGTGTACCGTTGACGATTACGTCCGGCTAGTGCCCTAATGTATTTTCACCGTGTAGTCGACCAGTGAGAATATACACAGCGTAGAAGACGTCCGTTGTGCCGCTTCCATCGTTTACAGATAGGTGGTACCGTGTAGACGACCGGTAACCCTATCAAGGGATTGTAGGACCTACTACCTAGTCGGGTGATTCCGATTGGTATTATGGTATCTATGTATGGATACGGATTTGGATTATGGTATCAACGTACAGATACAGATATGGATATGGATATGGATATGAGAATGGTTAGTAAGAAGATGGTTCAGTCGTGGATCCAGCGTCCAGACGTAAAGGTATATGCATGGGATGGATGCATGGGTTACATGCATGGATTTGGTGAATACGTGATGAGATATGTTATACCATGATGTTTATCCTTGTCATTACTTAATATGATTTCTGTAATTATTGATTAATGCATAGTTTAATCAGACCTTTGCTATGTCCGTGAGTGACGCCATTGTTAAGAGATTAACCGCATTTTAAGATGCTGAACAATAGCGGTGAGGAGTGTTGTTTAATGTACTCACTCAGCTTTGTATTCAAAGCTGATGGCGTTAATGCCCTGGACATTCCAATGTCTAGGGATTTGTAGGTCTTGAAGACTGAAGACTGATAGTTCTGCCAGACTTGGAGCTAAAGGCTGGAAGACGAAGATGTGCTGCTTTATATTAGTTGGTTCCTAACTGTTGTACTTCTGTTAATGTTTGTTATAGGCTTCAGACTCTAAGCCAGCTGCTGTAATAGATTTAGTAGACTTTTATAATTGGTACTTGGGCATCTGTTGCTTCCAAACCTTTTATAGCTTCCGCTGTAGCCTCTGATTATGTTAATAAGATATGTTCTATGATTAGCATCCTCCCTATCGTGGTGTTTGTTGGTTTGATTAGATGACAATGCGGTTATTCACCCGTCATTCCCTATGGACCCATAAAGGAAATTTATTTTTCCCTATTTATGCTGCTCCGGGGCGTGACACCAATGACCATCAAATGGTAGGAGAATGTAGTTTTGAGTCTAAACCCATCTCCATGGTTTAGATTCCCCATCTTATAGATTTCATGAAGTCTATCCATATTTCATTTGAAATCTATGAAGAATAAAGGTTTGTAGTCTCTAATGGCCATCAAATGGTAGGAGAAGTGGTTTGGTTCAACTCAACTTCATGGTTTAATAGTTGGAGTTACCAAATAAAAGTTGAACTAGCAAAATAAAAACAGTGAATCCACAAACTGTTTTTGATCAAAGATTTTTAGTTCGAAATCTAACCGTTGAAATCAAGTGAAACCAACGGGAAAGTGTCAATAACATGATATTCTACCACTATAATTTTTTCTTTAAGGTGGTTTCATGTTTAGGATGTTTGATCATGAGTTTTGTGACACAAATACAATCTGCCCAGAATTTCAGAATAGTTTCAGAACAGTGACACTCTTTTGAAACAATTAAATCAGAGTTCTAATAAAGTGTTTGTGACTCCAAATAATTTTTTCTATGAAGTTTAAGGTGTTAGGAAGTCACCCTAAAAAGAACAAAGCAATTCGGATTTTTTTACTATTTTTAATAAATCGTGCAAGAATTCTGGACAGAAGGTTGTAAAGTGCTGAGTGATGTCTAGTATTTTTCATATTCCCGGAGATCCGACCGTTGGAACTTTGATTTTCTTTTTGATTTGAAAACTAGACTCACAGAGGCATATTGAGTCCAAAAATCATCAAGATCAAACCATGGGAGATATGCTTTTTATTCCTTTTAAGTTCTGGTCTGCTCTCTGCAATTTTCAGAGTTTTATGGCACATTTGACTTACTTTGTAAATAAGGGTCTAAATGACTTTTCTATGATCTAGGGCTTAAACCATGCTTTAATAATGATTAGTTGAGCTTGAATTCAAAGTTTAAGAGTATTTCATATTTTATCCTTGTCCATGTACATATTCATCTATATGATCCGACACTTGTAATTAAGACTTATTTGCTTTGAATTTAATTACATTAGATAGATGTAAGCTAGAAATTTAGGATTGTCATTTTTAACATCATATTCTGCACATCATGTGGACTAACCCTTTGTTTTGTAGCGCTATTAAGGTATGATTTCTAAGATTTCTTTTTAGTTTATCTTAATTTCTTCATTTTATTGATTCTTCGACTTAATGCGCGACACCTTAGAATTAGGTTTTGCCTTATGTGTATATGTGATTAGAGACTCTTTTTAGGATTTTCTTTTGTTCGCATGCATTGCACGTTTATTATCGCTGCTGGATCCCGGGTAAGTTCACTTGTTCTCTATTACATATCATGTTGCTTGTTACCTGAATTATGTGGCTTTTGAATGATATTTTGTCAATTGCAATTTTACACCCTTTGGACATGCTTCTGTGATGTATATGTATATATGTATTAGTTGAGGGCATGCTTAGATTATTAAATTTGATTAAAAGGATGTTGAGTAGAGGCCTATCGCATGATAGGATGAGAGAGGGTGCTTTAGTCCGACGGGCTCCTTCCTCTCTCATTCCATAATCCCCGGACCTAGTTAATCTTTGGTTTCGCAAAAGATCAGTTTGCTTTTAAAATGGTTTCTTAATTTTTCCTTTAAAAATTAAGTGGCGACTCTTTTGAATTTGAAATTTGGAAAAAGATTTTAAATAAGAAAAGCTGTGGGTAAGTCAACCTGCGATATCCACAATATCCATTTGCCAAATTTCATAATCGAAATGTGCAGCAATGGATAAGAGAATCCGGATAGACTTCAGCATTGCCACCGGCGAAAAAGTTTCCTCATAATCGATTCCTTCTTTTTGAGTGAACCCTTTCGCAACAAGCCTTGCTTTAAAGGTTTCCACCTTACCGTCTGCTCCTCTCTTCTTCTTATAGATCCACTTACATCCAATGGGTTTTATTTCATTGGGTGGTTCTACAAGATCCCAGACTTGATTGGAGTACATAGACTCCATTTCAGATTTCATAGCCTTTTGCCAAAGATCTGCATCTTTATCTTGGAGTGCTTCATTTTAGTTACAGGGGTCGGTACCTTGTTCATCAGGGACCCGGTCATAAGACTCTCCTAAGAACATATACCGGTCAGGTTGAATAATAACCCTCCCACTACGACGAGGCACAACTCGTGTCTGTGTATCACTGATATTTCGTTGTGAAGATTCTGAACCTAATACACCATTATTTGCACGCTGTACTGGTTCATGAACCTGCGTGTTAATGGTTGGTTCGGGATCTACACGAGTTTCGATAATCCTCCTACTACGACGTTGTGGACACAGGAAGTCGGACCACTTCTCTCTCTTGTTTGAGATTGTTTTGAAATTGATTTGAATCAAAGAAAGAAAATAGGTCTGTTGAAAACAGATACAGAGTCGCCACTTGGTCTTTAAGGAACCAAGAAACCTAATTTTGACTCACCCAAGCGGATAAGGGCACCGGCCCTTCATAACCAAAGAACTCGATTCGGGGTTTTGGTACGAGAGAGGAAGGAGCCTTTGTCGCGACTAAAACACCCTCAACTCGCCCCGTCTTTCGACGGGCCTCAATTAGCATCCAAATAATCATCTTATACTATGTATGGTTCGGTAATTAATACTATGATAGTATATTACATTACATAAGAAACTTGGAAATGGAAGATCTAAAGATAAAATATCATTCATAAGATCTAAGCCAAATATCATGCAATGTAAAGTGAAAGACCACACAAATAAACCTAAGAAAAATCGTCTAATCATGTATCAAATAATCAAGACTTCCTAATCTAAAGGGGGGACATGAATTGTTATTGAAACAAATAAGCAAAGAAATCAAAATATACTTAGCAAGGCTAGAATGATGTATGTTATTCTTTGATAAAAGAAGACCTCTCAATCCCCGGGACGGATGAGAAAGGATGAATAGACCAAGGGGAAGCATGAACGAGTGATCGAGTTCATTCCTTATAATCTCCTTAGATTAAGAGTTACAAAAACCCCAAATCTTGCATGAATGCAATGTATGTATCTAAAATGTGCAAAGGTTGTAGTGTGTTTTGTGTACATGGATTTCTAGAATGACTTAGAAGTCTAAAATGTGTATGAATGAATGAATGAAATTAACATGGGATGTGTACAAATGTAGTATGGACTACTTCCTAAGATATGAACTAATTTGGAATGCATATGAGCATCAAATCAAAGAATGAAAGTTGAAATGTACTTGCTGTGAATAGTGGACAGAACAGTAGCATGATCTTTTGGAATTTGAAAAGAGGGGTTAGGAATGTTTTCAATGCATGATTTTTTATGGAGATGTTCCTTATTGTGTCTAGAACACAACCCAAAAGGCCAATCTTGAATAGCTATCACAGATTGAGAGAAATTATATAAACAATAGAGGTCACTCAGAAACAGAGTTCGTACTGTCGACTGAAATGTTAGAAAATCTTAGAAAATGAAAAAGAATGACCTAGAGGCCCATTTTATACAGAACGTTTCCTAAGACATTGAATTTTAAGGGAAAAATAAGTTAGGACCACCCTTTTTGGAAACGTTTTCTGGAAAAGAGGTCGTAAGTTGACCTAGCTGCTGTGACAGCAAAAACAGAATGTTTGGAAGGAATGTTGGGACCCAAATGGACCATTTTCAAGTACTTCCAAGTCAAGCCAAAAATCATGGGTGTTCTCCAATGAGTTAGGAAGGTTTTCCAAGTGGCCTTGTATCCATATGTTGAGTATTGAGTTCTAGAAAAATCTTTGAACTCAACTCACTCACTGTTTTGACTCATTGTTTTGAAGATTTTGGAGAAAACAAAGTTTTATTTCTTGAAACCAAATGAGAGGGATTGAGAGGGGTTTTGAAATATATGTTTTGAAAACATGTTTTCAACACTCAATAAGGATCATAGCCACTTAGAATACCTACATCAAACTCATCATTTAAAAACCTCCAAGATTGTTGGAGAGATTTATTTATTTTTGGACATAACTTCAATACATTCCAAGAATACTTTGGAAGTATTGAGGTTATGATCATCATCTATCAAACATGTTTTTGAGGTCAAGAGCTACTATCCATAAGGATTCACTCACCCCAAACTTCATGTCATCACTTAGATGATGATGAACTAGTAAGTAAATAAAGAAAAGAAAAAGAAATGAGATAAGGAGAGATGAACATATATATAATCAAAGCAAGTAAATAGCAATCAATAGATGATAATCAATGTGATTTTGGACTTGTAGCTTGGTGTTTCACTCATAGATTTTGACATTTGGACATGGAAGTAGCTTCCTATCTCATGAATGCTCAAGAATGAGGGTTGGAGTGGACTTTGAATGTGAAGTATATAGAAAGATGATGGAAGAAAACAAGAATAAAACTCACTTTCTTATGGAAAATCAATGGGAGAAGCTCCCTTTCTCTCTTCTAAACCTATCTCTATCTCTCTTCTTCTCTACAAGTTTTCAAGCTTTGCACTTGGCCCCCTCAAAATGAAGAGCAATGGGGGGTTTAAATAGGCCAATTTGGGGTGGTTTTGGGGTTTTAGAAGTACTCCCATTGGTCCCAAACAACTGTGAACATAAAACTATGTCGTTTTGGCTTTCAATTAATCAAATTGGACCCCCAAAAAATTACAAAAATGGACTCTGCGAGGTTTGAGTGCCGCGGCGGCACTGGGCCAGTGCCGCGGCGGCAGTGGGCCAGTGCCGCGGCGGCACTGCTCCTCAGAAGCCCAGAAAATTACGTTTAGGCCCCCAGAGGTTCCGGTATTCGCGAAAAGGCCCTATTTCGTCCGAAATTCACAGAAAATGCATACAAACTCCAAATTGAGGTTGTGATATACCGTTGGAAAGGTAATGGAGTCTACTTTACATAAAAAATAGTTCGGGGATAGGTCACTTTGAAAAGTTTCGCGGTATTCGCGATAAAAGCTGATTTGATCGCCTTTTCCACCTTCGGAAATTCAAAATAAATTCGTTTTAAATCCAGGAATTATGTGCGATATACCGTTGGAAAGCTATTGACCTCTAGTATCCATGAAAAATATTTGAAAATTGTTTCGGTGCCCCAATTCCGAAGTCAAATCTTGGTCAAACTGGTCAAACTTGGGATTCCCGGGAAGTTCTGGGAACCTCTGGGAGCTCCCAGGAGCTGATGTTTTCGCTCAATTTTCTTTTGGAACTTGTTTTAATACTTGTCTCATGATTTAAAATGATTCTGGTGAATTCGGACGATTTCGGTCAAACTTGGTCAAACCTGGTCAAACCTTGGTCAAACCTAGTCAAACCTTGGTCAAACCGGTCAACGGGGACTTTCCGGGAACTTCCGGGACTTCCGGGGGTCTCTGGGAGCTGACGATTTCTTCCGGTTTTATTTAAAAACTTATTTTATCACTTTTCTTACGACGTAGTATGTTTTCAGAACTTTGGGACCAAATCTGGGAGTTTTCGGGCTTTCAGGGGCATTTTGGTCATTCTGAGCATTCTGAGAGATAGAGCTGACTTTCGAGAGTCCTTTTGAGTCTTTTACGATCATTGTGAACCACCAAGCTATGGGTCTCCTAAATCTGATAGCCGACAAAATGGGGTGTCTACAGTTTGCCCCTCTTTGGCATGAACTTGCGAGGCAACGCATGTCGCAAGCGAGTGCCAAAGTTTTGAAGAGACAGGACTTTTGGAGGCTATAGATTTAGGATAAAAGCATTGCAAAAGATGCAATGATGCTGAGGCTAGTGCTGGTCGTGCTCTGCGTGAGCTGCCTACGTATCCCGAGAGGAATCAGACCGGACGTAGTTCGGAGCTCAAAGGAATAAATCACACATGCACATACACAACAATCAGGCGGATGCTATGCAATAAGAGTGATATGCAATGCATGGATGTGATATGAATTGTGTCATGAGTCCTATCATGTCTAGTGTTATGACCCTAGTATGAGCAAGTGCTGTGGGGTGTGCCACCCCGAGTGGGCTGGTGTTATGCTAGTGTTTGTGACTGTGATGACTCGGATAAGGACATCAAGGTTTAGAAGACTCTGGGTCTAGGGGCAAACTTCTGGACTTTAGGAAGTGTGCTTTGTAAGCAAAACGGATCAGACGCGGAGTCCTGACAGTTTGAGGAAACCAGAGTGAGAAAGCTCAAGAGCGACAAGTGAGAAAGCTCATAATAAGCGAAGAAGCTCATGATCTTGGATAAAGGAGTGAGGAAGCTCACGATAAGTGAGAAAGCTCACGATAAGTGACAGGCAAGGAAGCTCACAATAATCGATAGGTAGGTGAGGGGGACTCATGATTTTGGACAAATGAGTGATGAAGCTCACAATAAGTAAGGAGCTCACGATGTGAGAAAGCTCACGATGAGTGAGGAAGCTCACAAGAATTGAGCGGTGAGGAAGCTCATGATTTTGGACAGAGGAGTTAGGAAGCTCACGACAAGTGAGGAAGCTTATAATTTTAGACGAAGGAGTGAGGAAGCTCACGATAATTGAGTTGGTGAGGAAGTTCATGATATTTGTTTGGACACGGGTCCTTGAATTGCGAATAGACAGTGCTTGCCCTGGGAATCGGGGTGATTTGACTGCGAGTGATTTCTTTAATCGCTGGCCGATCCATATGATTACAAAGTTCGAAGAATTGGTTCGGACTTCTGTTATCTTCTGCTGAAGATGGTAGGGGACTCTCTGAGAATCTCTCTAAAATGATTGATAGATGTGGAAGTTCTACCCGAACCTAAAGGGTTTATAATGAAAGATTTGCCTCAATCTTGAGGGCTGGTGATGAAGGATTTGCCTCAATCTAGAGGGCTGGTGATGGAGGATTTGCCTCAATCTAGAGGGCGGATGATGAAGGGTTTGCCTCAATCTAAAGGGCTGGTGATGAAGAATTTGCCTCAATCTAGAGGGCTGATGATGAAGAATTTGCCTCAATCTAGAGGGCTGATGACGAAGGGTTTGCCTCAATCTAGAGGGCTGGTGATGAAGGATTTGCCTCAATTTAGAGGGCTGGTGATGGAGGATTTGCCTCAATCTAGAGGGCTGGTGATGAAGGATTTGCCTCAATCTAGAGGGCGGATGGTGAAGGGTTTGCCTCAATCTAGAGGGCTGATGAAGAAGGATTTGCCTCAATCTAGAGGGCTGGTGATGAAGGATTTGCCTCAATCTAGAGGGCTGATGATGAAGGATTTGCCTCAATCTAGAGGGCTGGTGATGAAGGATTTGCCTCAATCTAGAGGGCAGGTGATGAAGGGTTTGCCTCAATCTAGAGGGCGGATGGTGAAGGGTTTGCCTCAATCTAGAGGGCTGATGAAGAAGGATTTGCCTCAATCTAGAGGGCGGGTGAATGAACAAATCGTGATGACGAGTCGATATTATGACTGTCATGGATTGCACTGACGATGTACGAATCGATATGACGAGTCGATAGTGAACTACTGTGACTATCCTAGATTGAACTGACGATGTACTAATCGAGAAGGCGAGTCGATAGTGAACTACTGTGACTATCCTAGATTGAACTGACGATGTACGAATCGATATGACGAGTCGACAGTGAACTACTGTGACTGTCGTGGATTGAATCAATGGTTGGACTAACCTTGATTAGAAGAACTGTTGAATTGATATGCTTGCTGGGGATTGCATCTACTTGAGGGGGTGAAGTGACTCTGCTAGGGATGAATGTGGTTTCTTTTGTGGTCTTGGCTGAGATGGGCCACTGGAATGGATAATGCACTCTACTAGGAAGAAGGAAATACGCCCGTTGAATGGGAGTCAAGGTATCATTCTATTTGTGATGAGGGATACGGAGATGGTCTGCGGCAGTTAAGGTTTTGATTTTGAAGGAGGAGGGTGATCAACTACCACTCATGGACTTATGTTGGATAAATGAAAGAAGATCATCAACAGCCACTCATGGACTTATGTTGCATGAGCGAAGGAAGACAGTCAACAGCCACTTTATGTTGCTAGGAGAAAGGAAGATCATCAACAGCCAGTTATGGACTTATGTTGCATGAAGAAAGACAAAAGATCAACAGCCACTCATGGACTTATGTTGCATGAAGAAAGACGAAAGATCAACAGCCACTCATGGACTTATGTTGCTAGGAGAAAGGAAGATCATCAACAGCCGCTCATGGACTTATGTTGCATGAAAGATGAAAGATCAACAGCCACTCATGGACTTATGTTGCTCGGATGAAAGAAGATCATCAACAGCCACTCATGGACTTATGTTGCATGAAAGATGAAAGATCAACAGCCACTCATGGACTTATGTTGCTTGGAGAAATGAAGATCATCAACAGCCACTCATGGACTTATGTTGCATGAAGAAATAAGATCAACAGCCACTCATGGACTTATGTTGCTTGGAGAAATGAAGATCATCAACAGCCACTCATGGACTTATGTTGTATGAAGAAATATGAAAGATCAACAGCCACTCATGGACTTATGTTGCTAGAAGATAATGGTTAACTTTTGGCAGTTTGGAAAGGGATGAAATCTTCCCCAAGTTTTGACGCTTCTTAGGCTGACGCCTTGACCAGTGCAGTAATGGTGTTTGGTACTCCTGCTTGTATTGGCATGCTCTTTATAACTTGATTTGAAAATTTTATTAGTCACTTTTGATTTACACATTTGAGACTACAACAGACTCAAAAACTTGACAGACATTGACGCACGAGGACGACACATTTGACACCAAAATGAAACAAGGTCGACTTGCCAAAACTTAATGTGCTTTTGTCATAAATGATGTACCATTTCTCTTTTGTGTTTACTTCTCTCCTTAACGTGGCATCACTTTGATGGTGAATCTTATTTTTGAAAATTCCTCCCTACTGATCTAATCAATTTCTTTGCTTCTCTCAAGATGTGCTTTGAATTAGTGCCTTAGCTTATGGAATGAAAGACGCTCCATTTCCATCTGTTCAAGACAATGTTCTTGAAGGCTTACCATTGGTGTATAGGGATCAGGTGGCAAACGAAGTTTGCCCCTAGTTTGAAGGGCATGAAGTGGGATCGGTAGGCAAACGAGGCAAATGACCGAAGTTTGCCCCTAGTTTGGAGGAAGGTTCACTGGAGGTTTTGGGCAAACGAGGTAGGTGACCGAAGTTTGCCCCTTGTGTGAAGGGTAGATAGTAAAAGTCAGGCAAACGAGGCGGGTAGCCGAAGTTTGCCCCTAGTGTGGAAGGTGATTTTCTGGTTTGAGGCATGGACCGTGACTTTAATCTCTCAAATGCTCATAACTTTTGCCTAGGCACCAGTGAGGTGACCTAGCAAGCTCTTTTCTCTCTTTTGTTATTGCTCACCTTGGATTTAACTCTAATTTTTGCCTAGGCGTCCTTTCGGATTTTCGACCTAGCGAGCCATCCTTCTTTTTTTTCTTTTTCGAAAGTCTGCCTACGTACCCCCAAGTGGGGATCAGGTCCAACGTAGTTCGGGCATGGTTGGGAAGAAGCGGGTTGATTTTTGGGTAGGTGGGGTGACCGAACCGATGCGGTTGCCTACGTATCCCTGAGTGGGAATCAGGTCGAGCGTAGTTCAAGGCTGTAATACCCTGTATTCTTGTAATGTATTATATAACTAAGACATTGTATGTTTCTTTTAATACTTGTATGAGCTTGGCCTTACCCTTGGTATATTTTATATACCAATCGATTGAACTTTATCTCAATCGATTGATTGTTCCAATCGATTGAACTTTATACCAATCGATTGATTGTATCAATCGATTGACACTTATGTCAATCGATTGGAGGCAGCTGGGCAGATTCTTTTGCTCTGGCTGGGGAGAGGCCACGTGAACACCTTTCCTCTATATATACCAGCCCATTTTGGGCGTGATTCTGGTTGCTGAAATCAGAGAGAGTGAGAGGGAGTGTTTGTGTGTGTTTATATATATATACACTCATATATATATAGATATACACACATATTTACATATATTTACACACACACACTCAGAGATGGACTGAGAAGAAGAAGAAGAAGGTCAGAAAAGGAGAAGAAAAGAAGGAGAAAGAGAAGAGAGAAGGCAGAGAGCAGAGGAAAGAGAGAAGAGGGAGACCACCATTGAAGCTCAAGCTTCAAACGTTCCCAAACACGCCCTTAACGTCCAAGGTGAGTTCTAAACTCACTTGGTAGCCTTACATTGATATTATGACATGTTTTGAATGAAGAAATGGAGAAGAAACCATGTTTCCCGTTTATATATTGCTGGGCAGTCTTCTCTGTGAAGAAGACGAAGTGTCAATCGATTGACACTATATCAATCGATTGACATCTTTCGTGTTCCAATCGATTGACACTATATCAATCGATTGACATCTTTCGTGTTCCAATCGATTGACACTATACCAATCGATTGACATCTTTCATGTCTCAATCGATTGACATTTTATGCAATCGATTGACATGGACTGTGATCCAATCGATTGAACTTTATTCCAATCGATTGACACTACTTTTATACCAATCGATTGACATCTATATCAATCGATTGGCAGTTACAGTTTACTGTTTTATTTGTTTAGTTAATGTAATAATTGTTTAGTTGTTTATTTACTGTTCAGTACTTCCCAGCATGCTTTATTATTGTAATACAGATTTGATAACGAGTTAATGCAGCATAGGATCGTAGTAATAACAAGATTAACGGATAACGTTTATAATGTTAGATAACGGAATAGTTGTGAATCCTTTGGAGTTAACGTTCATTTCATTCAGAGTAGTCGGGCCACATTGGGATTGTCATGTATCGGTAATAGAGTTGAACTTAAGTAGGTTTGCTAAGATTCGGGAATCTTGCGTGGGCGGGCTTTGGTCGATCATATGTTCTTAAAAGCGGTAGACAGACGAAGGTGTCTATGACTTGCGGTGGACCGGACCAATTGCCCTAAGATAGCCAGATGATCTAATCATATGTTCTTAAAAGCGGTAGACAGACGAAGGTGTCTATGACATGCGGTGGACCGTGATCACTGGTAGACGTCGCTAAGTCGTGGCATAGAATGATGTACTGTTGTTTAAAGCGTTATATCCCTGGCATGCGGTGGACTGTGCATATGTTCTTAAAAGCGGGGGATGGACTAACGTGGTATCCATGACATGCGGTGGACTGTGCATATGTTCTTAAAAGCGGTGGATGAGCAATGGTGTGTTATAGAGTTGAACTACTGTCGAGTCTGTTCCCCTATCTAGACATGTTATCGGTCTTATAATAAGTAAAACGTTAGTGATCGGATCATTGGTTTGATTAAAGGAGTTACCCCTACAGAGTTCTAATTTGGTTACGGTTTATAACTTGTAATAACTTCAATAGTTGATACCCTGTTAGTATCTAACTCACTCGGCTTTCATTAAGCTGACGGCGTTTATGCCGCTGGACATTTCTACGTTCCAGCGCACCCTGGTTATGACTATACAGGTGAAGGGCCTGCAGAGGGAGACTACTATGCCGGTGACGGAGTTCCTGTGGAGAATTTCCCCGACGGAGGTCAGACCGAAGAAGACTACTACGCCGAGGACTACCCTTATGCCAACTGAAGACTAGACTAGGATTGTAGCTAATTGTCTTTACCGCTTTAGAACTCTTTTTGTAGTCAGGCATATGTTGCCTTGACATTTGTACTTCCGCTGCTTTATATTTGGTTCGAGACTCTGATATGTAATAGTTAGTAACTTCTGTTGACTTTATGTTGCTTTATGATTAGAACCTAGACTTCGTTGTTGTTACACTATTACTTCTTGTTGCTTAGTACTGCGTGGTGTGGACAATCATGTGACTTCACCCGTCATTCCCTATGGACCCATAAAGGAAATTTATTTTTCTCTATTTATGCTACTCCGGGGCGTGACAAAGGCAAGGCTTGAAAGCAAAGGTTATTTTGTTGGTGGAGCGACCGAACCGATGTGGTTGCCTACGTATCCCCGAGCGGGAATCAGGTCGAGCGTAGTTCAAGGCAAGGCTTGAAAGCAAAGGTTATTTTGTCGGTGGAGCGACCGAACCGATGTGGTTGCCTACGTATCCCCGAGCGGGAATCAGGTCGAGCGTAGTTCAAGCCATGGTTGAAAAGAAGCGGGTTGATTTTTAGGTAGGTGGGGTGACCGAACCGATGTGGTTGCCTACGTATCCCCGAGCGGGAATCAGGTCAAGCGTAGTTCAAGGCAAGGTCTTGAAAGAAATTGGTTTGGTTATGATGGTGTCGACCGAACCGATGTGGTTGCCTACGTATCCCCGAGTGGGAATCATGTCGAGCGTAGTTCAAGGCATGGCTTGAAACAAGGGGTTTGAGGTATGAGGGTTTTTCAAACCAATTGTCAAAGAAGTTCAAACTTGAGCCACTTGTGGTAGCATTGAATAAAAGAATTCAGTTTCAATCTCCCTTTCTTTTCTTTTTCTTTTTCTTTTTCTTTTGTTTTGAGGATTGATCCTTTTCACTTTCGCCTAGCCAGTCAATTTTGCTTTTTAATGTAGTCGATTCTTGTGAGATCTTTCAATCGCAATCTCAGAATTCCAGAATGTGCATGTCAGCTCTCGGAATTTATTTGTGGTCATTCCATGCCTTTTGAAATGTGGTCTTGGCACGTTCTTAAGATGTATCTTGAAGCGTATGATTATCTCATTTGTTTCATCAAAATTTCTCCAACATTTTGACTGGCTAGGGTCAGATTTTGGAAATCAACACCTTTTTCAGCTCTAACTTTTGCCTAGGTGCCCTTTCGGGTTTTCAACCTAGCGAGCTTTTTCTTTTCTTTTCTTTTTTCTTTCTTTTTTTGTGAAAGTGGAGATGAAACTTACTGAAATGTTTGGCTACCATCAAGGGCTAAGTTTGCATTGCTTTCAATCGGACAGATTGTGTGGCTCCCAATTGGATTGGGCTTAAGGCTTCGAAATGGTGGGAAAGGGTGTTGGGCAAGCCCCAAGTCAGTTCCAAGTATGTCTTTTCAAGATTGAGGCAAGAGCATCTTTACATTCTTAAAGTAAGACTATTCAATTCTAGCTCTTCATCAGTGTCAGTGCAAAATTGACTTTGACCTTTCAGGATTTTCTATTTGAGTTAAAAATAAAGAAAACTATTTTTTTTTTTTTTAGCATAGTAATATCCATGGTAATTTGAAAAGTGACACTTCAGTTCAACGATTCATGCATCTATGACTGGGCACATCAGATTAGGCAAAATGAGACTTCATTCCATCAGTAGAGAAGGATTACAGACTCATTAACAACTTGATGACAAACAGACTCAACCACAAGACTAAACTTGAAATAGACAAAACATACAACAAACTCGACTGGACTCGACCCGGTCTCAAATGGAATGTCACAGTGACTCACTTATTCTTTTTATTATTTTTTTTTAAAAGAGCATCTTCATTTGGCTCTCTAGCAAGAGCTCCAAACACCATCACTTCACCGGCGCAGGTTCCTCAGCGAAGGGGATCATTTGAACAGGTAAGCCAGGGGCTTTAGGTTCGATGAAGCTGACACTTTGGTTGACATAGGGTTGGATGGGCGATGGCTCGATGATTTTTTGATCGAGGAGGTCTTGGATATCATGGCGAAGGCGCACGCAGCTATCGGTGTCATGGCCTGGGCCTTGGTGGTAGGCACAAATTTTGGACAGGTCACAACTAGGCGGAGGGATGTCAGCACGAGGCTGAAGGAGTCGGAGGTGCCCCTTTTTGATGAGGTTATCAAGGATAACGGACAATGGCATACCCAAGTTGGTGAAGGTTCTTGGGTTGCGGGTTTTGTTAGACTTTGAGTTCAAGTGGGTCCTTGGAGTGGCTCTTGGATTTGGATATGGACTAGGATTACCAAGGCTAAAGTGTGGGTTTGGATACAAGTAGAGATTCGGATGTGGAAACGGGCTTGGATAGATGGCGTTGGGCAACCCATACTTCCCTTTATCGATGCTCTGCACCATCTTCTCGAATCGGCTTATCCTTAAAGTTAGTTGTTCAACAGTGGTTTGTAGTTTGTCCACTTTCCCCTCCAGAGCTTGGTAGGCCATTGGCGAGTTTATGATAGCCTGGGCTAGCCCACGATTGAGACAATGAATTTGGGAAGGTACAGAGGTGTCCTTACCCGGGGTTATGTTTTCTGCAAATAGAAGTAAAAGCCCAAATTAACAGAGGCACAAAATACTTCTTATGGACTCCTAGCGGGAGGGGATGATCAGAATTTTGAAGGATTTAATGATGCAAACCAAGGACGGTTGCTGTAAGTGTATGACTTTTGTACAATGATCGAGATGGGTGAGGATAATGTTACGTATGCATTTGATGTGTGGAGACTGACATGTGTGAGACTGACAAGATGCGTGTGCATGTAGATTGACACGAATCGTGTATGCGTATGAGACAAGCATGCAGATGCAAGCCCTAATCTATATGATGCTCCTATTTCTAACAGATAACAGCTAAACAAATAAGGTCCTAGCCATACAGAGTGTGCTAACCTTACTTTCCAGTGTGATCACCAAGGGATAACAGGGATTTCCGGGATACTTCGGGAATTTTAGACAGAGTTTCTGGGAAAAATAGGGATTTGGAAGATTCGGAGAAATTTCTAGAAGTCATTTGAGTTTCTAGGAGAAATAGAGATTTCTGGTTGATTTGGGCTGAGCTTCTAGGAGAAATTGGGAAATCCGGACACAGTTCCTGGTATTTCTGGGCAATTTGAGCGGGGTATCTGGGAAAAGCTGGTTAATACAGTTATATCTGGGATATCCGGACAGAGTTTCTCGGAGAAACTGGTTAATATGGTTATAGTTGGGATATCCGGACAGAGTTTCTGGGAGAAACTGGTTAGTATGGTTATATCTGGGATATCTGGACAGAGTTTCTGGGAGAAACTGGTAAGTATGGTTATATCTGGGATATCTGGACAGAGTTTCTGGGAGAAACTGGTAAGTATGGTTATATTTGGGATATCTGGACAGAGTTTCTGGGAGAAACTGGTAAGTATGGTTATATCTGGGATATCTGGACAGAGTTTCTGGGAGAAACTGGTAAGTATGACGGGAATAGGTGATGATGGTGATCATACTGTCTAGCAAGTTTTCATACTCCTATGACTTAGGACCAACAAACAAGGTTTGCGGTGTATATCTTTGTGAGCATGGAGCAGACAACTTTGTCATGGTGCCTAGGCAGGTCAACTCAATGTGATCACATGTGAGTGATTGCCTTGGGAATCATAAGAAAGAGGTTACTGCCTCATGCCACATAAGCATCTACACCACACAGGTAATCCCACCAGGGCATACAGCAGTTATATCACATTGTCCTATCTGAAAAGATAAATCAACAGCCCTATGAAAGGTTCTACAGGAATCTATATGCAAAGGCTGGGTTTAGTCAAAGAGGGTCCGTTGACGAGAGTTCCAATATACCGTCAGGGAGACAGTACGAAGGTTTTTACTCTTTTTGATATACCTTGGAAGGTACAGTATCAACGGTGACTTGTGCCCTGGCACAGCAAGACCTGAACAATGTCAGCGCCGCGTTTCAGACACAGTCGGGAGGGTAAAATGCAGAGTGCAATGCGGTGAACCAGACACAGTAAAAAGATGATTTTAAGGATGCTTCTTATGAGTCAAACCTCTGTATTATTTTGTTTTAAAATAAAATCCCCAGCAGAGTCGCCAGATTGTGGACACAGGAAGTCGGACCACTTCTCTCTCTTGTTTGAGATTGTTTTGAAATTGATTTGAATCAAAGAAAGAAAATAGGTCTGTTGAAAACAGATACAGAGTCGCCACTTGGTCTTTAAGGAACCAAGAAACCTAATTTTGACTCACCCAAGCGGATAAGGGCACCGGCCCTTCATAACCAAAGAACTCGATTCGGGGTTTTGGTACGAGAGAGGAAGGAGCCTTTGTCGCGACTAAAACACCCTCAACTCGCCCCGTCTTTCGACGGGCCTCAATTAGCATCCAAATAATCATCTTATACTATGTATGGTTCGGTAATTAATACTATGATAGTATATTACATTACATAAGAAACTTGGAAATGGAAGATCTAAAGATAAAATATCATTCATAAGATCTAAGCCAAATATCATGCAATGTAAAGTGAAAGACCACACAAATAAACCTAAGAAAAATCGTCTAATCATGTATCAAATAATCAAGACTTCCTAATCTAAAGGGGGGACATGAATTGTTATTGAAACAAATAAGCAAAGAAATCAAAATATACTTAGCAAGGCTAGAATGATGTATGTTATTCTTTGATAAAAGAAGACCTCTCAATCCCCGGGACGGATGAGAAAGGATGAATAGACCAAGGGGAAGCATGAACGAGTGATCGAGTTCATTCCTTATAATCTCCTTAGATTAAGAGTTACAAAAACCCCAAATCTTGCATGAATGCAATGTATGTATCTAAAATGTGCAAAGGTTGTAGTGTGTTTTGTGTACATGGATTTCTAGAATGACTTAGAAGTCTAAAATGTGTATGAATGAATGAATGAAATTAACATGGGATGTGTACAAATGTAGTATGGACTACTTCCTAAGATATGAACTAATTTGGAATGCATATGAGCATCAAATCAAAGAATGAAAGTTGAAATGTACTTGCTGTGAATAGTGGACAGAACAGTAGCATGATCTTTTGGAATTTGAAAAGAGGGGTTAGGAATGTTTTCAATGCATGATTTTTTATGGAGATGTTCCTTATTGTGTCTAGAACACAACCCAAAAGGCCAATCTTGAATAGCTATCACAGATTGAGAGAAATTATATAAACAATAGAGGTCACTCAGAAATAGAGTTCGTACTGTCGACTAAAATGTTAGAAAATCTTAGAAAATGAAAAAGAATGACCTAGAGGCCCATTTTATACAGAAAGTTTCCTAAGACATTGAATTTTAAGGGAAAAATAAGTTAGGACCACCCCTTTTGGAAAAGTTTTCTGGAAAAGAGGTCGTAAGTTGACCTAGCTGCTGTGACAGCAAAAATAGAATGTTTGGAAGGAATGTTGGGACCCAAATGGACCATTTTCAAGTACTTCCAAGTCAAGCCAAAAATCATGGGTGTTCTCCAATGAGTTAGGAAGGTTTTCCAAGTGGCCTTGTATCCATATGTTGAGTATTGAGTTCTAGAAAAATCTTTGAACTCAACTCACTCACTGTTTTGACTCATTGTTTTGAAGATTTTGGAGAAAACAAAGTTTTATTTCTTGAAACCAAATGAGAGGGATTGAGAGGGGTTTTGAAATATATGTTTTGAAAACATGTTTTCAACACTCAATAAGGATCATAGCCACTTAGAATACCTACATCAAACTCATCATTTAAAAACCTCCAAGATTGTTGGAGAGATTTATTTATTTTTGGACATAACTTCAATACATTCCAAGAATACTTTGGAAGTATTGAGGTTATGATCATCATCTATCAAACATGTTTTTGAGGTCAAGAGCTACTATCCATAAGGATTCACTCACCCCAAACTTCATGTCATCACTTAGATGATGATGAACTAGTAAGTAAATAAAGAAAAGAAAAAGAAATGAGATAAGGAGAGATGAACATATATATAATCAAAGCAAGTAAATAGCAATCAATAGATGATAATCAATGTGATTTTGGACTTGTAGCTTGGTGTTTCACTCATAGATTTTGACATTTGGACATGGAAGTAGCTTCCTATCTCATGAATGCTCAAGAATGAGGGTTGGAGTGGACTTTGAATGTGAAGTATATAGAAAGATGATGGAAGAAAACAAGAATAAAACTCACTTTCTTATGGAAAATCAATGGGAGAAGCTCCCTTTCTCTCTTCTAAACCTATCTCTATCTCTCTTCTTCTCTACAAGTTTTCAAGCTTTGCACTTGGTCCCCTCAAAATGAAGAGCAATGGGGGGTTTAAATAGGCCAATTTGGGGTGGTTTTGGGGTTTTAGAAGTACTCCCATTGGTCCCAAACAACTGTGAACATAAAACTATGTCGTTTTGGCTTTCAATTAATCAAATTGGACCCCCAAAAAAATTACAAAAATGGACTCTGCGAGGTTTGAGTGCCGCGGCGGCACTGGGCCAGTGCCGCGGCGGCAGTGGGCCAGTGCCGCGGCGGCAGTGGGCCAGTGCCGCGGCGGCACTGCTCCTCAGAAGCCCAAAAAATTACGTTTAGGCCCCCAGAGGTTCCGGTATTCGCGAAAAGGCCCTATTTCGTCCGAAATTCACAGAAAATGCATACGAACTCCAAATTGAGGTTGTGATATACCGTTGGAAAGGTAATGGAGTCTACTTTACATAAACAATAGTTCGGGGATAGGTCACTTTGAAAAGTTTCGCGGTATTCGCGATAAAAGCTGATTTGATCGCCTTTTCCACCTTCGGAAATTCAAAATAAATTCGTTTTAAATCCAGGAATTATGTGCGATATACCGTTGGAAAGCTATTGACCTCTAGTATCCATGAAAAATATTTGAAAATTGTTTCGGTGCCCCGATTCCGAAGTCAAATCTTGGTCAAACTGGTCAAACTTGGGATTCCCGGGAAGTTCTGGGAACCTCTGGGAGCTCCCAGGAGCTGATGTTTTCGCTCGATTTTCTTTTGGAACTTGTTTTAATACTTTTCTCATGATTTAAAATGATTCTGGTGAATTCGGACGATTTCGGTCAAACTTGGTCAAACTTGGTCAAACCTGGTCAAACCTTGGTCAAACCTAGTCAAACCTTGGTCAAACCGGTCAACGGGGACTTTCCGGGAACTTCCGGGACTTCCGGGGGTCTCTGGGAGCTGACGATTTCTTCCGGTTTATTTAAAAACTTATTTTATCACTTTTCTTACGACGTAGTATGTTTTCAGAACTTTGGGACCAAATCTGGGAGTTTTCGGGCTTTCAGGGGCATTTTGGTCATTCTGAGCATTCTGAGAGATAGAGCTGACTTCCGAGAGTCCTTTTGAGTCTTTTACGATCATTGTGAACCACCAAGCTATGGGTCTCCTAAATCTGACAGCCGACAAAATGGGGTGTCTACAGACGTGGTAATGGAATATCGATAACTCATTCTTGTGGTGTTTCTTCTCGTACCGTTGGTATCGAAGAAGTATGTCTCGGTGTCTCTCCTCTCATTTCCTCTAGAACACTACGACTTCTGGGCTTGTGGTCCATAACATAGTTCTCTTCTAAGAATGTGGCATTGGTGCTAACAATAACCTTCTGATCCTTAGGACTATAAAACAGACTACCTTTAGTTCCTCTTGGATACCCAACAAAGAAATATACTTCTGTTCTTGATTCCAACTTTTCTGCGTTCCCTTTCAGCACATGTGCTGGACTACCCCAGATCCGAATATGCCGTAGACTAGGCTTTCGCCCAGTCCACAATTCCGTGGGAGTAGTAGGTACTGACTTAGATGGTACCAAGTTTAGAATGTATGCAGCTATCTCTAATGCGTGTCCCCAAAAGGAAATTGGTAAATCCGAGTAACTCATCATAGATCTTACCATATCCATGAGAGTCCTGTTCCTTCTTTCTGCTACACTGTTCTGCTGAGGCATACGGGGTGCAGACAATTGGGATGTAATCCCTTGCTCCAATAAGTATTCCCTAAACTCTCCCAAGAGGTACTCTCCACCACGATCAGATAGTAGTGTCTTGATACATTTACCTAGACGCTTCTCCGTTTCAGCCTTGAAGTCTTTGAATTTCTCAAAGCATTCAGACTTACGCCGCATCAAATAAATGTACCTATAGCTTGAGTAATCATCGATGAAAGTGACAAAGTTCTCAAATCCCCCTCTTGCTTGGACAGTCATAGGACAACACAAATCAGAGTGAACCAATTCTAACGGCTCTTTTGCTCTATAGCCCTTGGCCGAGAATGGCCTCTTGGTCATTTTACCTTCCAAGCAGGATTCACAAACTGGAAGTGCCTCCACTTCCAATGAGCCTAATGGCCCATTTTGAACCAGTCTTTAAATCCTTTTCAAATTAATATGACCAAGGCGTAAGTGCCAAAGATGCGTTTGGTTCATCCTCGAAGGTTCTTTTCTCTTAAATGGCAAACTATTTGTGTTATTCAATTCATTAAGTTGCAGTATAGGAGAGACATGCTTTATAATATAAAGGTCATCCACCAATAGACCAGAACAAATAAAACGTTTATCTTCTTTAATAACTACTATTTTATTAAAATGAACTGAATATCCATTCTTTACTAAACTAGAAACTGAAACTAAATTCCTTCTTATAGAAGGTACAAAAAGGCAATTTCTTAATATTAAAATCCTATCTCTACCAAAACTAAGATGTAGATCTCCTACTGCAACTGCCGCTACTCTCGTAGCATTTCTCATATATAGATAAATCTCTCCATCACTGAGCTGTCTGGTTCCCTGGAACCCCTGCAAAGAATTGCATACATGATCAGTGGCTCCCGTATCTACACACCAGGTACCGGTAGATCGGACCGCTAAACACGATTCAACAACTAGTAAATGAGATTTACCTTGATTGTTCTGTCTGGCGAGATAAACTGGACATTGTTTCTTCCAGTGTCCTGGCTGCTTGCAAACAAAACATTTGCCTTTAGGCTTTCCCGGTTGTCCTCATGGCCTTTGGATTGGCGGAGGACCCGCGGCATTCTTTTGAGCCTTTTTCATTTTCTTCTTGCCTTTCGGCTTTGAAGCAGAACTTTTCTCAAACACAAGAACACTCCCTGACTTTCTGTTGAGACCCTCAGCTGCCTGGAGTTCTTTAAACAGCTCTGCCAAAGTATATTTAAATTTATTCATGTTGTAATTGAGGCAGAATTGCTTAAAAGACTCTGGCAGTGACTGGAGTACGATATCGACCTGGGTTTCCCCGTCGATTTCAACTCCAAGGATCTCTAGTTCATTAAGTAGAGATATCATCTTAAGAACATGATCCCTTACAGGCGTCCCCTCAGCCATGGTTGTGTTCATCAAGTCTTTCATGGCAACCTGCCTAGCAGCACGACTTTGATCCCCGAACATCTCTCGGAGGCTCTCCATCATGTCATAGGCACTGGTCATTGACTGATGCTGATGTTGCAGAACATTTGACATGGATGCCAAAATGTAACACCGCGCCATCTCATCAGCCTTGACCCATTGCTTGTGAGCCTGGGTTTCCTCAGCGGTTGCCCCCTCACCAGGTTGCTCAGGACATTCTTGAGTAAGCACAAACTTGTACTCTTCAGCAGTTAACACAATATCCAAATTCCTTTTCCAGTCTATATAGTTTGGTCCAGTAAGTTTGTTTTCTTTAAGTATAACAGCAAGTGGATTGAAAGTACCCATTTAAAAGCCTAAGAATCACATAACATAAAATAATTACGTTTGGGCAAAAATTACTATGGATTCGAGTTGAAAATATTGGTTCCCTCTACCATATTTGAAAGGAATCTGCCAGCAACCTGATACACCGCGAATAGTATGACTCGATGGGAAGCCATATACTATCCATCATTTGTTCAGATAGACAATTACCTATTAATTTTACTATCCAGGCAATGTACTTTGCCTAATAAAATTAAACTGCTGACTTGCTTTGGTCCTATAAATAATAACAGTGACTCAGATGGAGAGGATATTATTGTTTATAGCTAAGTGTATACCATCACTTAATTCTAGGTCAAGAGTTCCATGAGGAACACCTCTGATGAAGAGGTGACCCACACCAACAATCACCCAAAACATTCTTTTAAAGAAGTTTATACTGATGATTCCATGATCAACTACATCCGATGGGGAGGATGACACTAGAGCCATCACACAAAATTAATCATATCATCTACAAACCAGTGATGGAGACCATGGGATTTATACTTGATAAATTCCCTCTCCCACTTAGAAGTTTAAAAAAAATTTGAGGGTTATAATTTTTTTTCAGAAAAACTTTTAATTTAATTAATAAAAAATAATGGAATACTTGACAAGGATTAATTCATCCTTACTTGTTAAACCCACATGTGTAGATAATTAAATTATTCTATTCTCATGATTTTAGAAAATAAGTACTTATGTTTTCAAAATATGGAATTAGTTTTATTTCTAAATACACATGTGGTTGTCCATCATTTTAAATTAATATAAATTAAACATGCAGCTAGACATCTGAAATAGGTCTAGGAACAATTATCCATGTTGTCCCATTCATTAAACATGAAACAATAATAATAATTCAATCACACATGAATAAGGAAACCACAATAAAATAGGAATCCTACTATTATGGTCAAGCTGCAACTCTTATGAAGAAATCTTCATTGAACCCGATTAGCTCTATGTCGCCACTACACACGGGGTTGAGCTACCTTCCAGAATAGTTTTTTGAAACTGCCTTCTGAAACTGTGTTCTGAAACTGCTTCCAGATCGCTTTCGGAAATTGCTTGTAAAACTGCTCTTACGAACCATCTTCACGGATTTACTTGAGATAAATTACATAAACCCTATGCCTCCATGAAGGAGTTCACATGCTATTTATTTGTAGTAAACTAACCACGCATCAATCAAGCATGGGATCCAATACATACAAATCCTATGCCTCCATAAAGGAGTTTACATGCTATATCAAAACAACAATATTAACCACGAATAAACCCATCGTGGGATCCAATCACACAAAACTAGTGACCATAATAGTGGAATAAGAACGCTGCAAAACAAGGGTTAGCACAGTTCTACGTTCTATCCATCCATCAAAACACGCATAAGATCTGTTTTATTGGACAACATGGTTGCGTCCAACCCATACGCCGAATCAACGTTGCTCTGATACCACTGTTAGGAAACTGCGTTCCCAGAATCCGTTGACAGTGCGTATAAGTTGGTATTGCAAAAAATTTAGGTGAGAGCTACAATAACCCTACAAGGGCGGAAACTAGGGTTACCTTGAACTGCAAAAACGGATTGCTGTAGTAGACGAATCGAGAACACGGGCTCGATAACAGCTCATGATCTTCTACCATATTCCTTTGCTGCCAGAATATCGAACTGAGTGTGGGCTCTTTTGAAATCCTTTATGTTTTCTGCTCTTCCCTCTTTACGTTCTATTTTCTAATCCCAATTATAACACTCTCTTTGATTGCTGTGATGATTCAATCCCGATCACATTGATCCGACAAAGATGTGTTCGTCAGGAGGACTAAACGATCTCCGATTTACTTGAATTTTTTACAGCAGCTCCGTCTCGACGTCAGGAACGTCGTGTAAAACATTCAGCAACTTTCGATCAGTATCGAGCAGTCCAAAGTTCTTTTAGTGAGCGTTGTCTAATGCTAGCGATCTTCACTCCTATGTCTCTTGAATGCTCACAGAGACTAGGGTTTGGTGGAAACCCTTCTAGAAGAAAACTAGGAGGTCAACGGAAGCTTAGAATGTGAAATCATGCAACCTGAGAGAAGATCCAAGGCAACATATACATAGGCTACGATAGGGACCATAAGAAGTCAATAAGGAATAGGCTTCCTTCTGGAATTAGGAAACCCTAATTCGAACTGAATCAGATTCCTATTTCCATAAATTATAATTCATAACACTAAAGAATTATAATTGCACTCCTATCCTTATCTCAAAAATATATTTCGAGCTCCATGTTATTAAATGCTTATTATCTCTCCATGTTAAGATTACAGATATCCATTAATTAAATATAATTATTGACAATCATATTTAATTAATTTCTTAAAATTCCTTGAGATCCTCTGCTTAACTTATCTGATATGTCGGATACAAAATCCACCTGCAGGGTTTGACATAATCAAAACTTATAAGCTTTCTCAAGGGGATATCATCAATCCCAAAATTGAGACATGGATTCCATTATTAATTAATATCCACCATACAATTAATATTGCCACCCAATCCAATGAGATATTGACCCATTTAAGGATCTCACCCTTTTAGGGATCAAAGTGTAAATATCAAATGTACGTGTCTATAAACTAACTTAGGATTTAGAGCATAAGCACTCATAATAGCCATGAGGTATTAATTATCTTATAAGTCAGTATAAAGATAATTGCCCCAAGTCGGTCCTGTTTAATACACAAAGTGTACCAGCATAGTGAGTTGAAACTATACCATTTTTCGCAGTCAAGACAAACCTACTACAACACCATGCTGCAGTCCTACCGATGGTGTGTCCAATCCCATCTAAGACTGTAAACCAAAATCTTACATTCTACAATATCTGGTGGTCTGATCTTCCGTGTGTAAGCCGAACTCTACACACCAAACCACCTACTATGTAGAATGAGAGACACACATGCATAATATTAAATAAATAATATAATACAAACATTGCCCACACAGATTCTCATAAAAATGGAATAACTGATTTTATTAAAATAATAAATTAACTACATAAAGCATGGCTTTTAGTATACATCCCTAACAGTTATACTATATCCTTAGACAAAAAGACGTCACCAAACATATATCCAATACGACTAATTCGAACATTGTCCAAAACACCATCATCTAGCATATATCTACTAGTTCTTTCTCAAGTCCTAGAGAATATATACTTTATGATAGTTTAGTGAACTGAACTTCTGTTTGGACTGATATCTATAAACAACCTTAATGGTATAACATATATCCTATACCTAACATCACATAAAAGGTTTATCAATAGCCTAGGCTTATGATACACCTTTCATGCGACCTCATTCATCTTGCGTCCTAAGATACAAGTATTGAAAGAGCAATAGGTTATGTTCAAAGGTTAATAACCTTTATCGAAATGTTCTACGTTGAATCTAGCCAGTAACTTTCCGATATAGAAGTTTGAGATAATCTCATTATCTTAACTTTTCGATATTGAATGAGCATAATCCAAAGATTATAGCTCGCCTCACCGAGATCATATATATCAAGTATACTATAAAAACTTAACCTTAACCATTGATAACACTCCTTTAACAACTCATAATGATAAAGATGTCATCAATATGTGGAACCATAATCACTACCACACTTTCTTTGCACAAGGATTCTTTCATCCACTTAAGCTACATCCATACTTTAGACGAATCTAAAGTATTTTGACCAACATGTCAAAACATATGTCCTTATCTCTGGATGATTGCTTTAGTCCATAGATTTATGCAAATTGCATACCAGAGCTTTCCTCATCACAAAACTTCAATGCATAAGAGGATTTCAGCATTGTTGAGAATTCTCCTACTACAACGATGTACCAGTGCAGGAACAGATTGTAATACCCGTATTTTTCGCTGTAATTATGATATATACATAGATGAAATGAGTTTCTATATTAATACCTTACCTTTATCTTATCTTTGGTGAACTTGGTAGTCCAATCGATTGCTATGGATTCCTAATCGATTGTCATCTTTTTATACCAATCGATTGCCACCTATACCAATCGATTGCCTTCAGCCGCCTTAGTCCCAATCAATTGCCACTGAGCCCAATCGATTGACAGTCATTGAACTTGGTCTCCAAGCATTTTTTACGAGCTTGACACCACCTGCTTCCACATGCACGACCCTTAGCTATAAATACTGACCCAAACTCATATCTAGACCTGTTTGGTTGATTCCCTTGACCTCCATATATCCATATACATATATATATATATATATTCATATATACACACACATATACATACTTATACACACCTTCACACTCATACATACACACACTCTCACTCAGAGAAGAAGGATATATGATAGAGAAGGAGAAAAGATAAAGAAAGAGATAGAGAAGAGAGATAGAGAAGAGAGGAGAAAGCTCCACCATTAAAGCTCAAGCTTTCAAAGCTTTTCAAACACACCACCACGCTTACACACATTTGTGAGTCCTTAAACTCACATAGTAGCTTAGTTAGACGTATTTATGAGTTTTTGTACGAATAGAATGGATCCATAACATTTTTATTTCATTTTTTAAAATTTCAGTACTTTCATTGTGAAGAAGATAAAGTACCAATCGATTGGCACTTTATCCAATCGATTGAACTTTGTCCCAATCGATTGGTGACTTTTCCCAATCGATTGGTATCGTTTGGATACCAATCGATTGCTGTGGATATCGCAGGTTGGCTTACCCACAGCTTTTCAAAATCAATTTCTAAAACAAAATGAGTCGCCACTTAATTTTTAAAAGGGAAATTAAGAAATCATTTTAAAAGCAAACTGATCTTTTAGAAACCAGAGATTAACTAGGTCCGGGGATTATGGAATGAGAGAGGAAGGAGCCCATCGGACTAAAACACCCTCTCTCATCCTATCTTGCGATAGGCCTCTACTCAACATCCTTTTAATCAAATTTATTAATCTAAGCATGCCCTCAACTAATACATATATACATATACATCACAAAAGCATGTCCAAAGGGTGTAAAATTGCAATTGACAAAATATCATTCAAAAGCCACATAATTCAGGTAACAAGCGATATGATATGCAATAGAGAACAAGTGAACTTACCCGGGATCCAGCAGCGATAATAAACGTGCAATGCATGCGAACAAAAGAAAATCCTAAAAAGAGTCTCTAGTCACATATACACATAAGGCAAAACCTAATTCTAAGGTGTCGCGCATTAAGGTCAAAAATAAAATAAAATCAAGAAATTTAACAAACTAGAGAGGGATCGAGAAATCGTACCTTAATAGCGCTACAAAATAAAGGGTTAGTCCACATGATATGCAAAATACAATGTTAGAAATAACAATCCTAAATTTCTAGCTTAAATCTATCTAATGTAATTAAATCCAAAGCAAATAAATCCTAATTACAAGTGCCAAATCATATGGATGAATATATACATGGACAAGGATAGACTATGAAATACTCTTAAACTTTGAATTCAAGCTCAACTAATCATTATTAAAGCATGGTTTAAGCCCTAGATCATAGAAAAGTCATTTAGATCCTTATTTACAAAGTAAGTCAAATGTGTCATAAAACTCTGAAAATTGCAGAGAGCAGACCAGAACTTAAAAGAAATAAAAAACATATCTCTCATGGTTTGATCTTGATGATTTTTGGACACGAGATGCCCCTGTGAGTCTAGTTTCCAAATCAAAAAGAAAATCAAAGTTCCAACGGTCGGATCTCCGGGATTATGAAAAATACTAGACATCACTCAGCACTTTACAACCTTCTGTCCAGAATTCTTGCACGATTTATTAAAAATAGTAAAAAAATCCGAATTGATTTGTTCTTTTTAGGGTGACTTCCTAACACATTAAACTTCATAGAAAAAATTATTTTGAGTCACAAACACTTTGTTAGAACTCTGATTTAATTGTTTCAAAAGAGTGTCACTGTTCTGAAACTATTCTGAAACTCTGGGCAGATTGTATTTGTGTCACAAAACTCATGATCAAACCATCCTAAACATGAAACTACCTTAAAACAAAAATTACAGCGGTAGAATATTGTGTTATTGACACTTTCCCGTTGATTTCACTTGATTTCAACGGTTAGATTTCGAACTAAAAATCTTTGATCAAAAATAGTTTGTGGACTCACTGTTTTTATTTTGCTAGTTCAACTTTCATTTGATAACCCCAACTATTAAATCATGAAGTTGGGATAAACCAAATCACTTCTGCTACCATTTGATGGTCATTGGAGACTACAACTTTTACTTTCATGGATTTCAAGTGAAGTATGGATGGACATTCATGAAATCTCAAGATGAGGATTCTAAACCATGAAAAGAGGCTTAGACCCAAAATCACAAGTCTCCTATCATTGGATGATCATTGGAGATGAAGGTGCAACCAATACTTGGTAGTTTTCAAAGGAAAATGGAAAGGTTTCCATGAGACACCAAGTTTAGAGGATCCAAGTCATGAACATGGACTTGGGTCCTATCTATGTTAAATAAAGTGATGATCAAGTTTTGACTTCCATGTAGAGCATGAGCTTACATGAGATTCAAAGGATCATGCTCAAGAGATCAATAGAGATATTGAAGATCTCCAAGACCTTTAAGAGAAGAAAATAGACAAAAAAAAAGAAAGAAGTATTGGGAACAAAAGACTACTAAGTTTAAAATGAAGAAAGATGATGGAATGTTCTAAGATTTAGAAATTTTAAGAAAAGAAAGAGTAAGCAAATAATCTAGGTTTAGAGGATCACCTCCAAATTATCCTCAAAGTTTTCTTTTGAAGATTATCCAAACTCTTCTTCAAGTTCTCCAAAAAAAACTCTCTCTTCTCTTTCTCAAATGTAATGGAAGTATTTTTTGTATATGTTTTCCCCCCAAATCCCTTTTTTTCTCTTGATCCCCTTTACCAACAAGATCCCTTCTCTTTTATAGGCAAAAATACCAGGTATTTTTGGTGAATTTCGGAGCAAAAAAATAGATGTAATTCCCTCATTAGTTGGTATAATGTGTACTTTCTAAAATTATGCAGACTGCTGTCCAGCGCGGTAGTCCAGATACTGACGCGGCAGTCCGTGACTGCCGCTGCGGCATTCATCAAATGCCGTTGCGGCACTTCATGACTGCCGCGCGGCATTCACCAAATGCCGCGGCAATTAATGGATTGCCGCATTTTTGTCAGTCTTACTTTATCAGTTTTTGTTCTTATTCGCATGCGCATACGTATTGCCCTGCAAAATACAGACTTTAAAAGCGAACGGCAGTCAGAAATCTCTGGCGGCACTCGGTGAATGCCGTGCGGCACTCTCTGACTGCCGCGCGGCACTTACGGAGTGCCGCGAAAACCGCCGTGTGCCGTGTTTTGGTGAGATTCCCTTTTTTAGGTTTTTTCTCTTTTTGAAACAAATTATTTTTGAAGATCCTTTCCAAAAGTCATGTCTTTTTCCTGAATTCCCCTAAATACCTGGTATTTTTCTTCTTTCTGTGAAATTTTATCGCATTTTTGGAGATTTTCTGAAGAGCTTGGAATACTTCGATTTTTTTTTCGATCCTTGTCATCATCGGATACGGAGGCGACACTGTCCTAAATTCGACGGTCGGTCAAAATTGGGGTGTCTACAATTGCCATTAAGACCAATCGATTGGCACTATTTTTTTCCCAATGGATTGTTGAGTCAATCTAATCGATTGTACCTTGGCAAAATATGATTTATCCATGTTTAATAGTAGTTATGTGTTCACATGTCTATCAGAGCTTTCTATTATTGATCTAATATGTTAGAATAAGACTTCTGTATATTACGAAGCTACGCAATTGAATAATGAACCTAATGTTAGTGGATAAGTAAATCATTAATATAAGAATGATCGTACTGAGAAGCCGAGATGCATAGTTTGGTGCATTTTAGTCGTGGAGACTAATTGTCTGTTCATATGGTATGAGTTAAGCGATCAAGGAGATTGCAAGTTATGGTTGGGTTAAGTCTTCTTGTGTGAATCATGATCAATTGTGGTAAATGATAGCAATGACTGTGGAAAGAGATATGATGATTGAAATATGTAACGGCCGGTATGATGATACCAAGGCACGTTGTTTATATGTAACGGGCGGTATGATGATACCAAGGCATGTTGTGAATATGTAACGGCCGATACTCCGTACCAAGAAATATCGTAGAGAATGGGATAGCTGAGGTTTCTTACCAGGATGACCATTACGTTACGAGAATGGGATAGCTGAGGTTTCGTACCAGGCTGACCATTACTATGATATCGAAAGTGAATCAAGATCTTGGGAAGATAGTTTCCGTCCAAGCACTATATGATTGGACATGCATGGGAGAATGAGTCAGTATTATGGACATATAGTCCATAACATTGTAAGTCAAGTTATTGAGTAGTATATAGCATATCAGAACATGTTAGAACGAGAACGTCGAGAGAACTATTCCTTAATGCAACTGCTATTAAAGACTTCTTATTTTTGAAACTCTGTTAGTTTATTACCTACTCTGCTTTTCCCAAGCTAACGGCGTTTATGCCAATGGATATACCCATATCCATCTTTCCAGACCTATGGTTATACAGGTGAGATGCCCAATGATGAGGGCTACTACTAAGAGTACCCAGGTGAAGGCTATGGTTGGGATGGTCAGACCAAAGAAGGATTTGAAGAAAAATACCACCAAGCTGATGACAACATCTATGCCACTTGAAGCTTAGGGCTATATTAGTTGTTCTTTATATTATGTTTTGACTATGTAGTTTTGTTTAGCAAGTGTTCTTGAGACTTGGATTTAAGTTTATTACTATGGTTGAGTTTTGTAATAAGATCCTTTAAGTTTAAGTTCATTTAATATTCAGTTTAGCATTCCAGTTACTGCATTATTATCTCTGATGTTTTAGAACTATGTTTGGACAATCAAGTGATATTTCACCAGTCACGACCTACAGGTCCAAAAATGGAATTTATTTTCCCTATTTTTGCTACGTTGGGGCGTGACAAAATTTTTGGTATCAGAGCCAGGGTTTTCGCTTGTGCTCACTAATTGTCCGACACCTTTAGCATTTAAGATTTATTTTTAAGATATAAGTCTCAGAGTTTAGTTATGATATTAGATAGTTTGTGTTTTTAGGTAGCATGACGCCTACATTTATCCCGGATGTGTACAGAGGGCATTGGATACATAAGGGTCATATAGAGCTAGCAGACCTGGCATACTATACCAGGTGATCCATCAGAGAGCTATGACCACCCTAGAGATGGACTTATGGCACGATTATCATATCTTGAGGATTGAGGATCCGGAGGAGCTTCAAGTGGAGGCAATTTATCATGAGGATACATTGAGACATATTAAGGAGGAGTCACTAGCAATATTGCATGATCCAGGGATTTATCTGTACCTTCTTAGGAATGTCAGACGTATGTCACTACCACCACTTCCAGAGGAGCCACCTCTATAGAAACCACCGCCTTTGACAGAGGATGCTGAGTCGATAATAGGAGATATTATTGAGATCGATGATGATGATTCAGATAGTGATGGTGAGGACCTAAACAGTGATGAGGACTTGGATGGCCACCACGAGGCTGGGATGGAGCCAGAAGAGCCAATACCTCTACCAATTATTATAATTTTTGATGATGATGATGGGGAGGATCTAGAGGAGGATATTATACTTGAGGGAGATTTATTAGCTAATGAGGAGCTGGGGGTTGAGGATATTGTACTAGATGAGATGCTACTAGCTGATGAGGTGTTTGAGGATGAGGATGATGAGGAAGAGGACCTCAAGGAGATGAATCTACTAGTAGGGGAGGATATTTTAGTGGCTGAGGAGGACTTATATTGGAGGATCTTGATGAGCCCCTCAACGAGGACGAGCCATTAGATGAGGGATCAACATCTTAATGATGGATCTTTTATAGGTACACTGCACCTGCAGCACTATGGCTGGAGTGACGGGAAGTCATCCTAGACATGGAGTACCCATTTCGGCAGAGATGGATCCCACAGGAGTATTCCATGCTTTTCATGAGACGTATGAAACATCTAGGAAGTACCCATAACTGCAACAATCTAGGTGGACCTCAGACAGGAGACAAATTACTGGAACATTTTTGAGTGTTGAAACTTGATAAGTTTGATGGTTTGACAGGACCTGGAAAGCAGAATAGTGGCTCAGGGAGATGGAGTTAATCTTTGAGGCTGTAAATTGTAGTGAACAGGAGAAGAGTCGTTTGGCCACGTTTCAGCTCACATATACTATTGCAGATTTGTGGGAGTCTGAAAAAACAATAATGGGGCTTGAAGCTTCAAGAAGAATGTCATGGGAGTCTTTCAAGGTAAGGTTCTTAGAGAAGTATTTCCCCAATGACGAGTGTGATTAGCAAGAGAAGGAATTTTTAAGTTTAGTCTAGGGTATTCGAATGGTGCAAGAGTATGCCATGCAGTTTGAACGTCTCTCCCAGTTTGCTCTGCATATAGTGGACACGATTCCCAAAAGCATAAAGAGGTTCCATCAAGGACTTTGCTCGCATCTGAGGCACATGACCGTGGGATATTTGAACCAATCATTTGAAGGACTGGTTAGATTGGCAGCATGTTTAGAGAAGGATGGATAGCAGATTCAGAGACAAGCAATGATACAACCCCCACCACCAAGAAATTTCCAGCAAAGGAAATTCCAAGTCCCGCCAAGAAGGATGCTAGGATGGAGACCCTAAAGCAGTTGTATAGGGAAATAATCGTACTTGGGATAGAGTGAGGAAACCTCTGTTGTCTTTTCCCTGACCTCAACAACTCGGATAGCAGAGGCCACATTTTCATGTAGCACCCGTCACACTTGGAAGAGAGATAGGTGGGTTTTTTTATTATGGGATACCGGGACACCTAGCTAGGGACTATCGAGCTCCCAAAAACTTGGACATCAAGTTAGAGCTTTATTTGATATGGGCGCTTCTCGTTCATTTATTGCTATTAAGGTTGTGCGTGAGTTGGGATTAATACCCAAGCCCTTGATATGACTCTTAACGTTGTGTCACTTTTGGGTATGACCGTTAAGTTGGGAAAGGTGTGCAAAGATTGTCCCCTGACCCTGGAAGGTACTGGCAGATCTGATAGCTTTGTCAATGTCTAAATTTGATGTGATTTTAGGATTTGGTTGGCTTACCCAGTACGGTGCCAATTTGAATTGTGTTAGTAGAACAATTTTCTTTTCATTACCTGGGATGTCGCCTTTCAAAACCAGTGTAATCCTTTGAGTGATGCGTTTCTTACCAGCCAGTTAGGTGTGATTGGAAACACCAGTTCAGAGATCACAATTACTCAGATTCCTCTATACAAGATTTTGAGGATGTGTTTCAAAATATATTCGGACTTTCGCCAAAGAGATAAATAGACTTCTGTATCAAATTGGTTACTGGAATGATACGTATTTCTAAGACTCTATATAGGATGGTGCCAATCGAGATGTTAGAACTAAAGAAGCAAGTACGAGAATTGGAAGACTTGGGTTTAGTTCGACCTAGCACATCACCCAGGGGAGCACCAGTACTTTTTGTGAAAAAGAAGGATGGGACTTTCCGACTTTGTATTGATTATAGTGAATTGAACAAAGTCACGATCAAGAATAGGTATCCACTTCCCCGGATAGATGATTTGTTCGATTAATTGCAAGGATAAATGGTCTTTTCAAAGATAGATCTATGTTCGGGTTATCATCAACTCTTAGTTCGACTAGAAGATGTGTCAAAGACCGCATTCAAGACCATATATGGACACTACAAGGTTTTGGTTATGCCTTTTGGATTGACCAATGCTCAAGCAGTATTCATGGATTTGATGCATCGAGTATTCAGGCCATATCTGGACCAGTTTATCATTGTGTTCATCTATGATCTCCTGATATACTCTAAGACAGAAGAGGAACATAAGGAACATTTACAGATTGCTTTACAAACACTCCGGGATAATCGTCTGTATGCGAAGTTTAGTAAATGTGAATTTTGGCTATAGGAAGTCAAGTTCCTAGGACATGTTGTTTCAAAGGATAGAATAGCCATGGACTCATCTAAGATTGATGCAGTCTTGAAGTGGAATCGGCCGACCAATGCCACAGAAGTCAGGAGTTTTCTAGGTTTAGTCGGTTATTATCGGATATTCGTAGAAGGATTCTCCAAAATTACAAAGCCTTTAACCCAGTTAACAAGAAAGGAAGTGAGTATGCATGGACGAACAAACATGAAGGAGGATTTCAAGAATTGAAAGAGAGGTTAACCACAACACCAGTCTTGGCTATACCTAAAAGCAGGGAAAGATTTACGATTTACAGCGACGCTTCGCATCAAGGACTTGGATGTATGCTGATGCAAGATGGTAAAGTAATTACGTATGGATCAAGCCAATTGAAACCGCATGAAAAGAATTACCATACGCATGACCTAAAATTGGCTGTAATAGTATTTGCTCTTAAGATCTGGAGGAATTATTTGTATGGAGAGAAGTTCGACTTATTTTTGGATCACAAAAGTTTGAAGTATCTATTCTCTCAGAAGGAGTTGAACATGAGACAGCGAAGATGAATGGAGTTACTTAAGGACTACGATTTCTCTTTGCAATACCACCTGGGTAAAGCCAATGTAGTGGCCATTGTGTTGAGCCGAAGACCTTGTGGTATAGTTGCTTCTCTGATGATTAGGGAATGGCAAGCTTTGGAAACACTAGTGGAATTCGAATTCTAACTGGTAGGATCTCAAGAAGGATGACATTTTGGATGTCTCATAGTATAACCGACTCTTATCAGTCGCGTTCTATAAGCATAAAAGCGAAATGAAGGCCTTCAACAATGGTTTATAAGTGCCATAGTGAAAAAGATAGAGAATTGGGCCATTGGTGTAGATGGAGCACTTAGATGTAGATATCTACTTTGTGTGCCCGGCGAAGATAGTCTCAGGAAGGATCTACTAGATGTAGCGCACAAATCACGAATGATAGTTCATCTTGGTGGTATAAAGATGTACAAGGACTTGAAGAGGAATTTCTGGTGGGATGGGATGAAGCGAGACATTGCGGAATATGTATCTCAATGTCTCACATGTAAGCAAGTTAAAGCAGAGCATCAGGCACCTTTTGGATTATTACAACCACTACCGATTCCCCAATGGAAATGGGAGCATATCACTATAGATTTCATAATAGGTTTTCCTAGATCTCAGCAAAACCACGATACTATTTAGGTGGTTGTAGATTGACTCACCAAATCAACACATTTTATAGCCTATAACATGACCTATTCAGTGGAACGATTAAGTCACTTGTATATGCAATACGTTATACGATTTCATGGGGTACCTTAGCAATTGTATCAGATTGTGATTTGTGTTTCACTACAGAGTTTTGGCAAAGTCTGCAGATAGCTGTCGGAACTTCGTCGAACCTGAGTTCAGGTTTTCATCCTCTAGCTGACGGACAAACGGAACGCGTAAATCAAGTAATAGAAGATATGCTGTAAGCTACGCTATCGATTTTGAGAGTTCGTGGGAGATACACTTGCCGCTGATTGAGTTCGCATACAACAACAGCTATCACTTGAGTATAGGGATGGCGCCATTTGAAGCCTTATACGGGATACCTTGCAGATCACCGTTATGTTGGGCTGAGGTTGGAGACAATCAACTGCTTAGACCAGAGATGATACGAGAAACTAACAAGAAGATTCAAATCATGCGAGAGAAGATGAAGACGGCACAAACCAGGTACAAGAGCTATGCTGACAAGCTCCGTAAGGATCTAGAATTCAGCATTGGAGATCACGTACTTCTCAAAGTCTCTCCAGTTCGAGGCATCATCAGATTCGGCCAGAAGAGAGGGAAGCTATCACCGTGTTTCATAGGACCTTTCGAGATTCTAGGACATATGGGAAAAGTCACCTATAAACTGGCATTGCCACCCAAGATGTCAGGAGTGCACAATGTTTTCCACGTAAGTATGCTGAGGAAATGTGCTCACAACCCAGCAAACGAGATCAACTTTGAAGATATCAAGGTGAATGACAATGTGACTTTCAGCGAAGGACCGGTTTGAATTTTGGATCGAGAAGTCAAGAAGCTCAGAAACAAAGAGATTCCATTGGTGAAGGTTCAGTGAAAGCATCACGATGAAGGAGAAGCTTCATGGGAACTAGAGTTAGAGATGCGAAAAAAGTTTCTGGCCTTGTTTTGATGTTTTGATATTTACTTACTTTTGATTTCGGGGACGAAATCTTTAATGAGTGGTGGATAATATAATACCCGAATTTTTTTCTAAATTATGACATATACATAGATGAAATGAATTTCTATATTAATACCATGCCTTTATCTTATCTTTGGTGAACTTGGTAGTCTAATCAATTGCTATGGATTCCCAATCGATTGCCATATTTTAATACCAATCGATTGCCACCTATACCAATCGATTGCCTTCAGCCGCCTTAGTCCCAATCGATTACCACTGAGCCCAATTGATTGGCAGTCATTGAACTTAGTCTCCAAGCATTTTCTGCGAGCTTGACACCACCTGCTTCCACATGCACGACCCTTGGCTATAAATACTGGCCCAAACTTGTATCTAGACATGTTTGGTTGATGCCATTGACCTCCGTATACCCATATACATATATATGTTCATATATACACATATATACATACTTATACACACCTTTACACTCACATATACACACACTCTCATTCAGAGAAGAAGAAGGACATAAGACAGAGAAGGAGAAAAGAGAAAGAAAAAGATAGGGAAGAGAGATAGAGAAGAGAGGAGAAAGATTCCGCCATATGTGAGTCCTCAAACTCACACAATAGCTTAGTTAGACATTTTATGAGTTTTTGTATGAATAGAATGGATCCATAATGTCTTTATTTCGTTTTATAAAATTTCAATACGTTCACTGTGAAGAATATGAAGTACCAATCGATTGGCACTTTATCCAATCGATTGAACTTTGTCCCAATTGATTAGTGACTTTTCTCAATCGATTGGCATATTTTGGATACCAATCGATTGCCATTAAGACCAATTGATTGGCACCTATTTTTTTCCCAATGGATTATTGAGTCAATCCAATTGATTATACCTTGGCAGAATATAATTTATCCATGTTTAATAGTAGTTATGTGTTCACATGTCTATCAGAGCTTTTTATTATTGATCTAATATGTTAGAATAAGACTTCTGTATATTACGAAGCTACGCGATTGAATAATGAACCTAATGTTAGTGGATAAGTAAATCATTAATACAAGAATGATCGTACTGAGAAGCCGACATGCATAGTTTGGTGCATTTTAGTCGTGGAGACTAATTGTCTGTTCATATGGTATGAGTTAAGTGATCAAGGAGATTGCAAGTTATGGTCGGGTTGAGACTTCTTGTGTGAATCATGATCAATTGTGGTAAACGATAGCGATGACTGTGGAAAGAGATATGATGATTGAAATGTATAACGGCCGTTATGATGATACCAAGGCACGTTGTTTATGTGTAACGGCTGGTATGATGATATCAAGGCACGTTGTGAATATGTAACGGCCGGTACTCCATACCAGGAAACGTCGTAGAGAATGGGATTGCCGGGGTTTCGTACCAGGCTGACCAATACATTATGAGAATGGGATAGCAGAGGTTTCATACTAGGCTGACCATTACTATGATATCTAAAGTGAATCAAGATCTTGGGAAGGGAGTTTCCGTCCAAGCACTATATGATTGGACATGCATGGGAGAATGAGTCAGTATTATGGACATGTAGTCCATAACATTGTAAGTCAAGTCCTTGAGTCACATATAGCATATCGGAACACATTAGAACGAGAACGTCGAGAGAACTATTCCTTAATGCAACTGTTATTAAAGACTTCTTATTTTTGATACTCTATTAGTTTATTACTCACTCAGCTTTTCCCAAGCTGACGGCGTTTATGCTGCTGGATATTCCCAAATCTAGCTTTCCAGACCTATGCTTATACAGGTGAGATGCCCATTGATGAGGGCTACTACTAGGAGCACCTGGGTGAAGGCTATGGCTGGGATGGTCAGACTGAAGAAGGATTTGAAGGAGAATACCACCAAGCTGATGACAACATCTATGCCACTTGAAGCTTAGGGCTAGATTAGTTGTTCTTTATATTATGTTTTGACTATGTACTTTAGTTTTGCAAGTGTGCCTTGAGACTTGGATTTAAGTTTACTATTATGGTTGAGTTTTGTAATAAGATCCTTTAAGATTAAGTTCATTTAATATTCAGTTTAGCATTCCAGTTACTGCATTCTTATCTTCGATGTTTTAGAACTGTGTGTGGACAATCAAGTGATATTCACCAGTCATGACCTACGGGTCCAAAAATGAAATTTATTTTCCCTATTTTTGCTACATCGGGGGGTGACACAGATGAAGAGGTAGTAAATTTTAGTTCTAGATGACTTATAGATCGCTTTGAGATATAAATAACTTTACTTCTCAATTTTTTCTTTCCTTTGCAAAACTTGGTTCCCAACCAACTTTTGTTTTCTCTAGAAACATTATGGTTCCATCGAGAAAATCCAAGGAACAGTAATAACTCTAAATAACTCATCTCATGACCAAGTCATGTCTAAAAGAAAATAGTTCCTTCTACCTGCTACTCCATGCTGTGGAGGAGCGCTAGGTACAGACAACCAAGAAAGAATCTCATTCTTATCTTATATAGACAATAAACGCATTAGCCAGATACTCACCATTTTGATCAAATCAAAAGGCAATGATATTCTTTTACCAACAACTCCTCATTCCAAACCTTTCAAATTTCTTCAAAAGATTGAGAAAAAGGTGCAACAAGTAAATCTATATCAGTATCTAGAGTAGCCAAAACTACTTTGTAACTCTAGTGTTTATTGGCCCGCATACGTGAGTATGCCCTAATTCTAATAAGCCTTCGGTTGTGTGATATTTCAAAAGAAAATTCACTTGGTCATATTACCCTCTAAATAGGATTGACAAATAGGTAGTGGTCTTAGAAACCAAATGAGTTTAGGATCCAATCCTTTACTCCCTATTTATCCTATTTAGATTAATATGATCTAGCCTCTAAAACCAAAGGTTTATAGAATTAATTGAAGGTCCTATCTTTTAGGTGGTAAAATACCCATGAATTATTTAAATACTATATTAGATAATATATAAGAAACAAGAGTAAATAGGTGAGATAATTGCTTGACAAGTTACTAGATCACATTAAAAGAATACTTTCTTTTAATCAATAATTTCAGTACCAAAATCAAAAGAATAAATATTATTCATTAATTCAAAATTGGAATTCATCTAACAACTCCATAAGTTTTATTACAATATAAAACTACTAACTATTAGCAACTCTTGCATCGGATCCCAAAAGCATTCAAGATCTTCAAATCACTGCACATTCTTATTTTTTCCATCTCCTGCAACAATTACAGATATAATCAGAAAATTTAGAATCAGTGCCCCAAGTGGTTGAAGTATCAATTTTTTTTAACTTACTTCAAAAACTAGTGATTGGACCATACCTTACCTTTTGGCAATCAAGTATTCCACACAGTTCCATTTCCAATGCCCTCTCGCGCCACAATGGAAACAAATTCCTTTTGGCACGGCACCAGCCTTTCCCTTTCCAAGTTTTGCCTTCTTCCCAATAGTTGGGTTAGGCTCACCTATCATTGCGCCTTGCTTCTTCTTCTCTAAACTTGTGCCCTTAGGCTTAGTTCCAGAAGATGAAGCTATTCCAATGTTCTAAGCATTTGACTCCTCATTGACTACATCCTTCGTTGCCTCAAGAGAGCTCAACAATTCACTTGTTGAAAAAACTATTTTACTCATTTTAAAAACCGTTTTAAATTGAGTGAATGATGAAGGCAACGAATGCAAATGTCAACTTGAGTCTCACCATCAATGTCAGAACCCAGAACTTCTAGTACTTTGAAATAAGTAATTATTTTAAAAATAAGCTCTCTTATTGAAGTTCCTTCCAACATTCTGGTGTCCATGACTAACTTTAAGGCTCTAAGCCTTGCAGTTTGGTAAAGTTCCCTAAACATCTCCTCGAGGTTCAATATTATAGCATGGGCAGTGAGAAAAGGTTGATGTTACTGCTTTAACACATCAGACAAAGAGTCTAAGATGCTAGAGCGAGCCATGCCATCAACTATTACCCACTGCCAATATTGATCCGTAAGATCTGTTGGGGTGTCACAGCTTGGAATAGGTGCATTGGGAATGGTAAGAACATATTTACATCCATTAGCAGTTAATAATTCATCCAGTTCCAGTTTCTATTCAACGTAGTTATTTCCAATTAACTTATTCTGGATCATGGTTATAGCAAGTGGGCTAGACATAATGAATCTGAAATACAAATAATATAGCAAAATTATAATATAGAAATAATAAATATAACAATTTATATTATACATTGGAATTCCCTTAACCAACTCATTAATTGTCTTCAGGATGTCAAGCATACGAAATTAAGTCTCCGTGTGGCTATCATAATCTCATATCCTGATTGGGAAACCCATCATAAATGTCGTGCAGCTCTTATAAAACAACTCATGACTCCTAAACTTTTGGTCTCTAGGTTTTTGGATAATGCTCCGTATGAAGTCCCTTACCTATAGCTTAGCTAGTGTTCACCATTCACTAGAATCCAATGACAGCCGCCTCAAGTAGTGCCTCAGTGTAGTGGTCACCCTCTAACATGTCTTATTGATTCTATCCAAAGGAAGTTCATATCTTGTAACCAATGAACAGTCTATCCTCCGTATGGAATGATCACCTATAGCTGGGTGACAAAGAATATTCTATTCACCTTACAATGAACTATTTATGGAAGACCGTGGGAGTTATAAACATAATTCCCTCTCCCACTAGATTTTTATAAGAAGTTTATATCTAGTAATCAATAAAAAATACCCTCCATATGGAATGATCACCCATGGCTGGGTGACACAGAGTATATCTCATACTTACAATGAACTAATATGAATTTTTATTCTTGTATACTAAAACTATTGTTTATTCATTGCCCATAAATATCTAATATTTATTAATGTGTCAAAATTAGAGGCATGATAAATTTGGAAAATCCAATAATCCATTTATCAATTAAAGAAAACTAATTTTGACTTAACTAATGGTTTTTGCCCATGCATTCACAAACAATATATATCGACATATACATAAACATGCACAAGCAATCATTCACACAAAATTAAATAAATAATCATGCATGAATAAAATAAGCCGATATCTCTCATTGCACTATCTCTATAGTCCATCCTTAGGCTTCAAGCTTTAAGGCTCCATCTTCATAGTTACAAGCTTCATGGCTCCATCTTGTGGTTCCTCAAATTAGTCTAATTTACAATAATCCTATACCTCCGAAGAGGTTTACAAAAAGGATCTAGGAAAAGTAAATTACACAAATGGCTAGGGAAACCATTACAGTTCTCCTTTGCATAGGAAAGAAACTATAATGCCATTTACAATGCCACAAATCAAATTAAATGAATTTAAACTACTTTAAATTAACACCTAATTTTTCCATAAGAGAGTAGGCTACCTGCTTAAGAAGTTAGTTGACATACATTCACAACATATATGCCTATACATCTACGCATGAAATATATTCTAAAATCAAACCTGCATCAATCACAAATATGTATGATGATGCCCAAAACTGGTAAGAAAGGTTTTAAGAGAAAATATGACAAGAACAATTTGTATGTGGTTCGGTCCCGTTAACAAGGTGACCTACGTCCACGGTTGCGTCTATGCGCTTCTCACTAGCAAGTCACCGGCGGGCTGGTGAGCCAACAAAGAGGGGCGGCACTACCAGTAATACCGGCCGGGTGTATGCGTACGGATGGTGAGTTCTCTATTTTGGTTTGTAAGCTAGAGAATAATCATCGGATCCCCTATTGACAGGGTAGGTGGGCTCTTTTATAGATGCAAGAGTCCACCCCTATATGGTAAGTTGATAAGATTAGGAAGCCTAATCTAATCACAATAGATTTACATGATTTTAAGGGAGTTTCCTAAGTGGTTTAGGAAACTGCCATATCTCCTTCTGCAGGCTTGTAGCTGATTTAGGAAACTACTGGACAGCTCGGGACTGATCTGCACCTCCTGGTAAGTTGCCACACCGCACACCCGGGCTGCGCAAGCATCCCGAGCGGTGCTGCCTGTTGATCTCAGGAGCGCTGACCGCAAGCTCCCCTTCCAGATAGTCCGGGTCATTCTGCTGACATGGCGGTTTGTCACAGTAAACTTTTTTTTTGTTGGTTAACACGTGTTTCTTAGTAATTCATATGTTTCTTTTCTAGTTAGTATAATTGAGCGCTTGTAGCATTGTTACACGTGTCCTAATCCGCACGAGGCGGGTTAGGGTATGACAATTTTTGGTATCAGAGTTGTAGGCTCTGCCTTTGGGGATGAGAGACGTATGACGCATAGTGTGAACATAACGACATGTAGCTACATGATCATGCATACACATTTACTTATCATGCTTTTAATGTTGATTAGCATTCCATGTATTTCTTAAAAGTAACGTGTGTGTATGTGTAATAATGTGGGTGCCAGGTATTTTGTTTGGAGGTGACACCTCAAACCGAATGGAACGACTTGAAAGGGCAATAGAAGGATTGGTTCGAGTCGTCGAAACTCGTGTAGTCGAAGAAAGATTGGTACAACTGAATCCAAATCCAAAGGATGAAGTTGTTACCATTTCAAAATTCCCAAACAAAAGTCGACCATATTCCGCGGGGAAGCAGATCCAATGAGAGCAAACTTCTGGATTTTCGACATGGAAATAATTTTTAGAGTGTTACCGTGTACGGAAGAGCGGAAAGTTCTTTTTGCCGCGATACATTAAAGGATGAAGTACAATATTGGTGGCGTACTAAGCTGGGTCCGGGTCAACCGACTACTTGGGATTAATTTCTTGAGATTTTTAATGAATAATACTTCCCAGAATCATTTGGGGATCAAAAAGCTCAGGAATTTATGGAGTTGGTACAAGGGGGAAAGATAATCCGTGAGTATTTGGCATAATTTACGAGTTTGGCAAGGTTTGCCGGGGACATTGTGACGACTGAGAAAGTGAAGGCACGAAAATTTGTGGCTGGGCTTCGAAGTGATATTCGGGGGCGAGTAACTGTGTTCCGACCTCAGACTTACGTCGGAGCATTGGATATCGCTTCCATTGCAGAGAGAGACATTGGGTATACATCGAGCATGCCACCACCACCGAGTCAACAAAGTAAACGACCGGGATCAAGTCAGTTCAGTGGTCAAGGTAGTGCAAAGAGGCAGGGTCCAGGAAGTTCATTGGCTAGTAGCGGAAGTGGTTCTAGTGGGAACAATCCGAGGTGTCCAACTTGTCAAAAATTTCATTAGGGACGGTGCAATAGACTTCCAAACCCAATTACTTGCAACATTTGCCGATAACTAGGATACATAGTGAGGAACTGTCCAAATCATAATATGGATATAAGGGGTCGATGCTTTACATGTAAGGAATTGGGACATCAAGCTAAAGACTGTCCAACTAAGCGTCAGGGAGCTTCAGGTTTTGGGTCTTCCGTGGCTAGTGCTATTACACTAAGGACTATTCAACCTTCGAGGAGGAAACAACGGGAGGCGAGGTCATATCAGCTCAGGCTAGGAAAGACCGGTTCTACTGACACCGTCATTTTAGGTATCGTTGGTTTGCTTACACCTAGCAAATGTACTTATAGATTCGGGAACCACACACTCGTTCGTATCACATCACTTTGCTAAGCACCTAGATTAACCATTAGAGTTTCTGGATTATGATTTATCTGTTGCAATATCATTGGGGGTTTCGATGATTAGTTCAGGGGTGTTTAGAAAATGTGACATAAATATAGGTGGTAAAAGCTTAACAGTTGATTTGGTGCCGTTAATTGTTTAGCGATTTAATGTTACACTGGGTATGAATTGGTTAGCGGCGAATTATGCAAATATCGATTGTAACAATAATAGGGTAATATTCTATATTCCAAATCAGGATGTATTTTATTTTCAAGGCAAAGGTATTGTGTCACCGCCATATATAGTGTCAGCTATTGAAGCCTGTCGATTGTTGAAAAAGGATTGTCATGGGTTTCTATGTAGTATTCTTGATACTAGGGTGTTGATCTTAAACTTGAAAATATTCCGATGGTTAGCGAATTTCCAGATGTGTTTCCGGAGGAATTACCTAGTGTGTTAATTGATCGAGAAATTGAATTTGGGATTGATGTTATGCCGGGGACTCAACCGATTTCACGAGCACCATATCGAGTGGCATAATTTGAGTTGAAAGAGTTACAGATACAGTTAAAAGAGTTGCTAGATAAGGGTTTTATTCGACCTAGTGTGTCTCCGTGGGGTGCACCGGTATTATTTGTGAAGAAGAAGGATGGTACAATGCGAATGTATATTGACTACTGAGAAATCAATAAGGTAACAATCAAGAACAAATATCCGTTGCCATGTATCGACGACCTATTTGATTAGCTTCAAGGGCTCAGGTATTTTCGAAGATAGACTTGAGATCGGAATATCACCAATTGAAAGTCAAAGCAGAGGATGTAGAGAAGACAACCTTTAGGACTCGATACGGACATTATAAATTTCTAGTGATGCCGTTTGGGGTTACTAATGCGCATGTCGTCTTCATGGATTTGATGAATTGTGTGTTCAAATCATACTTGGACGAGTTCATGATAGAATAGGCCAAACCTCTTCACTTCATATGGCCTTTTCTTGTCATTTAACCTTTTGAGAATCTCTATTTAAGAATAGGTATAATTATACACTAGTATGAAAATATATAAGTAAATGTGTTTATTGTAGAGAGAGAGAGATAGAGGGAGGGAGGGAGGGAGGGAGGGAGGGAGGGAGAGAGGGAGAGAGAGGGAGAGAGAGAGAGAGAGAGAGAGAGAGAGTAAGGCAACCTTCCCTATAAATACCCATGCTTAGACCTCACTTAAACACACACACAAGCACTTGTAATTTCTATAAAGGATTAATAGAGAGAGAGAGAGAGAGAGAGAGAGAGAGAGAGAGGAGTTCCAGAGAAGAAGAAGAAATTATGGAGAAGAACCTCCATTGGAGTTTGAAATTCAAGCTTTGGAAAATCTTTAATTCAATCCACAAATACTTGAATTTATCAAGGTGAACACCTAAACTCATTTTAGTACTTGTATATAATGTTTTCCGAGCTTTAAATTCAGTTTCAAAATGAATTTTTGAATACCCACAAAGTATGCTCTATTTTTTTAGCAATATGCCAGAATTTAATGGCAGGATCGATCCTCTGAATTAGGATCGATCCTATAATCAATTTTCCAAAATTTTGTTTACATGCTATTAAATGCTGTACATATGTTTATATGACAGTAGTTTGTTTGTATAAGATGATAAGGCCTCTCATATTTTGAAGTTACCGATAATGATTTTCTATGTGATTTGTACCTTGTGTTTTAAGAGTAGGACCATGTCTTATGACCACCATAAGAATTTCAAAAGAATTGAAAATGAAACTTTCAGATAATAAGAGACACAAGAAATGTTTTTTTTATGATGGAACCTTGGCCATATCAGTTTTACAAATTAAAATAAGACAAGTTTCAAAATACAGAGAATAAGATCAATCTTACCAGGATCGATCCATCCTAGGATCGATCCCATTAAGATTGATCCTATGTAGTAGTTTTTGGAGATTTTGTTTTATGTAGTTTTGAACTCAGCTAAGCTGCCATAATTTTGTTTCTGTTATTTCAAGACTTTGTTTCTTCTAGTAGTAATCTTGTAATTCAAATTGATCCTTATCCATAGACATTCCATATACTGGTGATGTGAGACGTCATATCAAGAACTCAAATAGAATTGTTTGGTGTTGACCACGGAGATCCTCACTTAAAGAATAAGATTACTTGGTATTAGAAATTGGATAGACTGAACATTAGTGATTTTAGTCAGCCAGGAAAGGTACGATGCTATCTTGGCTCCTGTGGGGGCTGATCGGGGATGAATAGCTCCCGATTACTTATCCTAATTCTCCTTTATTGGTCCCAAGTAGTTATTATTTAGTGGATATTATACTTTTTTTTGTTTTATTTTAGGTTTTACAAGTATAAAATCAAAATAGATAAAAAAAGGAAGTCTAAAAGAAGAAAACAATGTAATTAGTGGTCAAGGAAAACTTTCCTTGCTCAAAAGGTGATTCCAATAACAGCAGCAGCTCGGAAAATGGCATTTTTTATTTTAGAATTTTAAAGTTGTCCCAGAGATAGAAAATGTAGTTTAACGAGTTACGGTCGCATGACTTTAAACTGTGCATCAATCCGAGGTCCGAGCAAAGAGATATGCCATTTCTACCATCGGTGCATAGAGTAGAGAAAATTAGTCACCCGAGCAGACCACCTGAACGGATCTCGCCCTAGCGCCTGAGCTGAAAATCAGATTAAGGATATAGAAAAGGCTAATTTTGGTGTGTTAAGGGTTTAGGAAACCTCCTAAACTTAGGAAACATATGTATATGAGATATATGTTCATTATTGTGACGCCCCCGCAAAAATAAAGCATATTTCCATTGAAAAAAATAAAATGAATTACACTTTGATTCTGTAAAATAAAAATACAAAATTTATTTAAAACTCCCAACAGGTCCATATTCTCCACGGATCTCCTATATCATCCTTAACCTTATCTCCCTTCCAGGCTTCGGTTACCGGCACTGCCTGCATCTAAAAACCACACCGGGAAGTATACAATATGACATGAATAATAAAGGCTCAAAAGGATAATGACAATCAAATACGTAGAACGACATCAAATCAATTGACCAGTCTCACAACCCAATTGCTCACACTACCCAAACGCTCATACCAATAGCATCATACCAGGTTCCTCTTGGTCACATAGCAAGAGACACCTCACCTCACCTCACCTCACACGTCTCCAGTACGTTGGTCCCTGAGGCCTGTTGGACTGTTGGTAGGTGCTCCTTACTCATGACCCTTTAGTCCCATAGCACTTAGCAATAAACAAATACACATTGATTCCAAATGAAAGCACAACATAACTTCAAAATGAGTACAAGTAGAGATAATAAAGAAATACTCCGGAGAATTTAGAAAGCATATTGTACACAATCCGGTACCTACAAATGATGTTGAGCAACTCCCAAACACTTCTCTTCTTCTTCTTTCCACTAACCCGAGGTGTAATATATCTATAATTGTGTATATATATATAAATCTCTGTCTCTATATATATGTAATCTATATATAAAATGTGCTGGAGAGAGAGAGAGAGAGTGAGAGAGAGAGAGTTGAGGTGAGGAAGATAGAGAAATGTAGATGAATTAGTAAATTGAATGAAAGAAAAGTGATTTATTTATAGACTTGGGAAACTTGGCCACCAAGTTGGGACTTGTGGTCCACAACACAAACACACCACACAAATCCATAGCCCTCATATGAACACACGCACAACATATACACCACACAAGTGCATAGCCCTTAAATGAACACATGCACAACACACACACCACACAAATGCAAAACACACAAATGAACACATCAATAACACATACACCACACAAATGCATAACACACAAATGAACACATCTACAACACATACACTACACAAATGCACATGGGTTGGCTAGCATAGTTTAGAAAATCTAGTTAGGAAAATATAATCTTTCATTATAATAATTATTCTTATAATTATATTATTAAATAATAGAATTAAAAAGTCGTATAAATACAGAAAAGGTCATTCAAATGCAAAAAAGGGTATTTTATCAAAATGATTAAAATCGAGATGTCTTCTAAACGGAGATCGAAAAATCTTAACTTCCGACACGAATATCAAATCATTTAATCTCACGCAACTTTTCCCAAAAAAATCATATTTTCAGTGCATGACTTACAAAATTAGAAAAATGACCAAAATACCCTTGTGACCAATTTCCGCTAAAATTGCACACGAAGTCTAAATCGTCAATTTAAGCATGAAAATACGGGTTACTACAATTATATACAACTTTTACTCATATTCTACAACTTAGAGAGGAACAAAGAGGCGAGAAGAAGTAGAAGCAGTTCAAGGTTTTCCATGGACTCCATTAACAACTCCGTGCATTCAACTCCCTCAACGGCCAACTAATCATCTGTTGGGTTTCAATGAAACCCTAGCTACGTAAAGGATCCCTTTTTATGCTTTTTTTTCTTAGATTTACTGGTATTCATGGATGATGATTGTATGCTTGAAGATTTTTTTACATATATAAAATCATACTTTAATGCTTAAATCATTGTTTTCAAGATTTATTCTTATCTTAGATTTATTTTGAATTCAATGAGCTCAACAATTCATATTTTTGGTGATTGTATGAGATGTGTGCATCTAATGGTGCTTATGGAACAAAGGTTATAATTATTGAATATGTCATGCTTAGGTAAGATAGAGTATGCTGCAACCCTAGTTTAGTGCAAGACACTCCATGCTAACCCGCAGATGGGATATGTTAGTAATTAGATCTCAGTTATTTTCTGTATGGAGGAATCAGACTAGTAGCCACGATTCCCCATGATCATCCAAATACAGTAATCTAAAGGATTGCATGAATGAATCTTTTATACAGTTAGTGGTGAATTTGTGATCCTAGATCTCTTTCTTCCATATCGTTTCATCAATTCTATTTACTATTCTTTTTAGTTAATTGGTTAATAGTTTAATTAATTCTTTTCAAACTCTTTATTCAAAAGCACTTTTATTAATTCTACAAACTCAACAAATCAATTGATATTATTTTTAGTACTCAATTAGAATTTTTATTTTAGAATCTAATTAAATTCATTGCCAAACCTTGAGGAATCGACCCCTGCTTTTCACTATACTCATATTTTTAGTAGGGTTAGTTTATCTTCATTTTGACAACATCAATTTTTGGAGTCATTGTCAGGGACTGTCAAACGATTTTTTTCTATTCTAGGATTTTAATTCTAGTTGATTAGTAAATATTAGTTTTCATTTTTATTTTATTTTAGTCTTGATAAAATTCTAATCCTATTTTACAGTTTGATTTCATCTAAGCACTCTAGTAGCTTTTGTTGTGGAATGGGCGTTGATAAAGCAAGGAGCATATGTGGAAGGAGCTTACGCAAAAATAAAAAATAAAAAAATGCAATAAAAATTACTTTGCTAAATCTGCAGAAACTCACTATAAGTCAGGGTGCTGTGAAGCATTATTGCATTAGCTTAGGTTCCTAGGGTGTTGGGCTTTGTGACGTAGATCTCACTTGCACTAGATTAGGAAACTCAAGGTGCTGAGCTTTGATGCGGTCATATTGCTTTACAGGTCATGCATCATAGTAGTTTTATTTTTATTTTGAGTCTTTTTATTGTTTTCCACAAATTTTAAGAAAATCAACCCAAAAAAATGTTGAGTCTTTTTTATTTTTCGTATAGAGTCGTCTAGTTCTTTAGTTTTGATTAAGATAATTTAATTTATGCTAGGCGAAGATTCGAGTCCTACACCATCGTTTGCCTTATAGTCCAAAATTCAACAAACAATTTAGAGTTTTAGAAAGTATTGAGTTGTGCACATTACACCCCTTCATATGACCGACCTTTAGAATCAAAATAGGCAACCTCCTATCGCTCCCCCTACTCCACCAGCTTTAAGAACGTATTTCACTCAAACAGCTTATTCCTCTCCATTGTATATTGAGTTACCTAAGAAAACTGCAGCTCACTTCAAAATTAAACCTTCTACCATCACACTTTTACCTAAGTTTTTTGGACGCATAAATGAGGATCCATATCAACACTTAGACGAGTTCCAAGGAATATGTACCACCTAGACTTCAAAATATTATGGAAGAAAATTTAAAACATCGTCTCTTCCTATCTATTATATATATAAAGGCCAAGGCAAAAGCTCATTCCACATTTTACCAAGTGGCCTCTCCTATGTTTTTCTTTTGTCCACATGTCATTTCATAAATTTTCTATGTTTTTTTTTTTTCATTTCTTTTCATTTTTCATCCACTTTCTCTCTCCTAATAACTCTCTCATATATTAACTCAACAAAATTAATGTAACCTCTTCAACTCCTCTTTTGATATTCTGAAAACTTATTGTAAGCATGCATGAACGTGAAATAACCTTCTCTTCTTTGAATATGTATAGTATGAATAGAGTTTGAGGGGAGATGCTCTATAGTTTGGTAAAAGTCATTTGAAAAACTAAAAACAAAATTTGAAGTCGGGTTGGATTAATTCTCCTTAAGTGTTCACCTCTCTCTACACATTATCCTTCCAAGCTTAGTTGTTGATTGTTTATTTGGGGTTGGGATAAGGAGTGTTGCCTTTGCCAAAGAATATAGTACAAAGGTTAATGGAATTTCAACAATAACTTTTCGTAATGTGCCACTTGGTAATTTTATATTATTATTTCTCTTTATGTTTTCTTATATTTGATATTGCTTAAAAGCAACGTTGTACTTCTCAAATTTAATATCCCAAATACTTTCCAAATACATGTAGCAATAGGCCCACTAAGTTTTGATTGGAGGATGTTGAAGTGATTCCATTATTATTGAAGGTGGTGCTACTGCCATTGATATTTTGGGAAGGATTTGTGATACAAAATTTGAAAAGCATAGCATTACTCTTTGCTTAAAATGTTGGGTTCCCATGAATGTGCACGGGTCAACTAGTTTTCTTTAAAAGATAAAGCTAAGCATTGGCTCCACTCTCTTGAAGCTAATTCCATAAAAAAAAACCGTTTTACATAAATATTTCCTATTACAAAAACAAATCTAATTAGGAAAACTATTCATAATTTGAAGCAAATGTGGTTGAAACATTTTATGATAATTGCAAAAGATTTAAAGATCTTTTTCGGTCATGTCCTCACCATCAAATTCCCAAGTGGCAACTTGCCCAAATCTTCTATGAGGGAATCACTCCTCTGTGGATATTCACAATTTAACCATACTTTTTAAAACTTTTTTTTTCAAATTCGAGTCGCCACTTAATTTTCAAGGAAAATTAAGAAACCATTTTAAAAGCAAACTAATCTTTTGGAAACCAGAGATTTCTAGGTCTGGAGATTATGGAATGAGAGGGAAGGAGCCCAGTGGACTAAAACACCCCCTCTCATCCTATCTCATGATAGGCCTCTACTCAACATCCTTTTTAATCGAATTATTAATATAAGCATGCCGTCAATTAATACATAAATATATACATTACAAAAGCATGTTGAAAAGGGCACAAAATTGCTAACGATAAAAGGCATGCAAAACCATATAGGTCAAATAGGAAGCAAGATGATATGCAATAGAGAACAAGGGAACTTACCCGAGATACAGCTGTGAATGTTAAACGTGCAACGCATACAAAAGTAGAAATCCTAAAAAAGGGGCTCTAATTACATATATACACATAAATTAAGACCTAGTCTAAGGTGTCGCACATGAGGTCGAAAATCAATTTAAATCAAGAAATAAAATAAACTAGTGGAGAGTCAAGAAATTGTACCTCAATAGCACTACCAAACAAAGGGTTAGTCCATATGCTTTGAACAAGATATAGTATCAAATCCCTGACTTCTAGCTTAAGTCTATCAAGCATAGAAAGAATTGACATAACCATGAATTCCTTCTACTAGTTGGAAGCACAACATCTCTATAGATATACAAGTCTCAACTAGGAGCCAATGTAATGTCCATATAGAGATGGTATAATCCCAACATGATCACAAGGAACTCACAACTAGGTTTAATTAAATGCAACTTAACCCAATGCAAAATAAATCCTAATAACAAGTATCAACATACATAGATATGAAAAAGAACAAGCTATGAACTATTCATTGATTTGGATCATTTAGCCTTTGGATTTAAGTCCAATTAATCATTATTAAAGCATGGCTTAAGTCCTAGGTCATTTAAAAGACATTTGATCATCATTTATGAAATTTATCAAAACTGAAACAGGATTCAGGAATTTATAGAGAGCAGACCAGACTTTCAAAAATAGGAAAGACATACTTCCTATGGTTTGATCTTAATGATTTTTGGATATGATGTGCCTCGATGAGTTTAGTTTCTAACCTAAAAAGAAAAGTGAAGATCGAACGGTCCAATCTCTGGGAATTGGACCAAAACTAGACATTACTCAGAATTTTACAGCTCTCTGTCCAGAGATTTTGTACGATTTTCTAAAATTAGTGAACAAATCAGAATCACTTTGATCTTTTTAGGGGATCTATTTAACACATTGTGAATATCACATTTTTCTTACCCACAGCTTTTCTTAAAAAAAAAATATTTTTCAATTTAAAACACAAAACAAAACAAATGAGTCGCCACTTAATTTTTAAAAGGAAAATTAAGAAACCATTTTTAAAGCAAACTGATCTTTCAGAAACCAGAGATTGACTAGGTCCGGGGATTATGGAATGAGAAGGGAAGGAGCCCATCGGACTAAAACACCCCTTCTCATCCTATCTCGCGATAGGCCTCCACTTAACATCCTTTTAATTGAATTATTAATTTAGATGTGCCCTCAACTAATACATATGTATAGATATACATTACAAAAGCATGTCTAAAGGGGTGTAAAATTGCAAGTGATAAGATATCATTCAAAAAACCACATATTTCGAGTAGCAAGCAATATGATTTGCAATAGGGAACAAGAGAACTTACCTGGGGTCCGGCCGCAAATATTAAACGTGCAATGCATACAAAAAAAGGAAAGTCCTAAAAAGAGTCTCTAATCACGTGTATTCATATAAGGCAAGATCCTAATTCTAATGTGTCGCGCATAAGATTGAAAAATCGATAAAATCAAGAAATTAAAATAAACTAAAGGGGAATTCAAGAAGTCATACCTTAATAGCGCTATAAAATAAAGGGTTAGTCCACATGGTATACAAGATATGAAGTTAGAAATAGCAATCCTAAATTTCTAGCTTTAATCTATCACATGTAATTAAATCTAAAGCAAATGAGTCTTAATTACAAGTGTCAAGCCATATGGATGAATATGTACATGAACAAGAACAAATTATGAAATACTCGGTGATTTAGGTCACTTAAACTTTGAATTCAAGCTCAACTAATCGTTATTGAAACATGGTTTGAACCTTAACTCATGAAAATATCATCTAAGCCATTACTCATAAGATTGATTAAAACTTGCAGAATTCCGAAATTGCTGAGAGCAGATCATGACTTCAAAGAAATAAAAAGCATGGTTCTCGTGGTTTGATCTTGATGAATTTTGGACACAAGATGACTCTGTCTGTCTAGTTTTTAACCTAAAAAAGAAATCAAAATTTCAATGGTTAGATCTCCAGGAATTGAACAAAAACCAGACATCACTCAGCATTCTACAACCCTCTGTCCAGAGTTCTTGCACGATTTTCTAAAAATAGTAAAAAAATCATAAATTCTTTGTTCTTTTTAGGGTGACTTCTTGACACACTAATCTACTTAGAAAAAATTATTTTGGGTCACAAACACTTTATTAAGGTTCTGATTTACTTATTTCAAAAGAGTGCTGCTGTTCTGAAACTCTAGACAGATTGTAATGACTTCACAAAACTCATGACCAAACCGTTTTAAACATGAAATCTCCTTAAAACAAAAATTACAGTGGTATAACTTTGAGTTATAGACACTTTCCCGTTGGTTTCACTTAATTCCAACGGTTAGATTTTGAACTAAAAATCTTTGATCAAAACCGGTTTATGAATCCACTATTTCATTGTCAAGTTCAACTTTTATTTGTTAACCCCAACTATTAAACCATGAAGTTGGACTTAAACTAAACCATTTTCTCCTACCATTTGATAGTCATTGGAGACTAAAGACCTTTATACTTGTAGATTTTCAAATGAAGTACGAATAGACTTCTTAAAATCTCAAGACGATGAATCTAAACCATGGAGATGGGCTTGGACTCAAACTACTTTCTCCTACCATTTGATGGTCATTGGAGATGAAGACATGGCTAATACTCATAAGTCTTGAAAGAATATAGAAAGGATTCCATGCAATATTAAGCTAGAGGTCCCAAGTCATAAGTATGGACTTGGATCCATCCATTTGCTTATAAAATGAAGTGATGATCAAACTTTAACTCTCATGTAAAGCATAAGCTTACATGAGATTCAAAATATCAAACTCAAGAGCTTTCATGTCACGCCCCGGAGCAGCATAAATAGAGAAAAATAAATTTCCTTTATGGGTCCATAAGGAATGACAGGTGAAAGTCACTAATAATCCACACCACGCAGTACTAGTCCAAAAGAAAAGCAACAGTAATCAACTGAAAATAGCACAAAGTGCTAACTATTACAAACTATCAGAGTATGGTCCACAGGATCACAACAGGTCTGAAGACAACAAATGCCCAAGTACCTGTTAACAAAAGATTAACAGAACAACTGAAATTAAATCTAACTATAACGTCTTCAGTCTTCAACTGGCATAAGGATAATCCTTCCTGGCGTAACCATCATCGGTGGGGCCCTCCTCTGGATAATAGTCATCAGTGTACTGGTCCTTACCTGCAGAATAAGGGGTAGGATATTCTGGACGGGGAATGTCCAGGCAATAAAAAGGCCGTCAGCTTACTGAGAGCTGAGTGAGCATAAACTAACGAGGTACCAGTTATCTGAAGTAAACACAAGCTTATAAAAACACGAGTTAACATCTTATTATAAAAAATAACATTATCTTGTTCCTCTATTCATTCTTGTAAACCGACCCTTATCGTCTTGTTACTCAAATACCGAACTCAACAGACTCTGATATCATGAACAGACTCAATCGTTTAACTCTAGGGATACACCCTTATTCTGTCCATCGCTTTTAAGAGCATATGAACAGCTCACCGCATGTCATGGACTCCACGTCAGTCTGTCCCCAGCTTTTAAGAACAATGGTCCTGTTCACCGCATTTCAGGGATATAACGTTTCGAACAAGGCATATCAATCTATTGCCACGACTCAACGTCATCTACTAGTGATCCCAGCTCACCGCTTTTAAGAACAATGGTCCTGTTCACCGCTTTTAAGAGCATATCATAGATCATCCAGTCTATCTTAAGACTTCTTGGTCCAGCTCACCGCTTTTAAGAACCATGGTCCGGTTCACCGCTTTTAAGAGCATATCGTGACCAATCATCCATCCACGTACCATTCCCGGAACTTACCAAACCTACTTACGTTCCATTCTAACATCGACACATGACAATTCCCAATGTGGCTTGACTACTCTGATTAAAAGAAACGGATATCGAACTCATATCAGGAACAACACGTCAACCCACGTCTTCATATTACTTTTTATTCATTATCCATAAATCTTTGGTGTCACATTACTCCTGTCTACCCCATAATCGCATAATGGAATTCCCGAATCAGAAATCGAACAACTAAACCTCTTATATAATAAACAGGCAAAAGAATCCATGTACTGATCATGTCAATCGATTGGAACAAAAGTTCAATCGATTGGAACAAAAGTTATGTCAATCGATTGAGAAACATGTCAATCGATTGGAACAAAAGTTATGTCAATCGATTGAAATCCTATTCAATCGATTGGGATGCAACTGATGTCAATCGATTGAGATTTATGTCAATCGATTGGAACTACGTCTTCTCCAGCAGATTGTAAAAATAGCATATATAAACGTGCACTACATGCATGTAACCCATCTAAACATCATAATAGCTTATATAAACTTCATATAAAGGGACCAAGTGAGTTAGAACTCACCTAGGGTGCGTTTGGGTGTGTTTAAGTTTGAAAACTTCAAACTCTCTCTCTCTTTCTCCTCTTCTCTGTCTCTGTCTTCCCTCTCTGTCTCCTCCTTTCTTCTTTCTTCTTCTTTCTGTCTTCTTTCTTCTTCTTCTCCCAGCTGCCGAAGGAGTGAGTGTGTGTGAGGGTGTGTATATATGTATAGATATAGATATATGTATGTATAACTCAAGAGGTATGTATATTTCTCTCCCAAGGTCTGAAAAACAGCCCCAAGGCCACTAAATGAAACATATATATAGACATAAGGGAGTGCCACGCGTTTAAAGCTGAAGGAAAGAAGAAAACATTTCTCAGCTTATGTCAATCGATTGAGACACCAGTCAATCGATTGGCAACAGATATTTGTAGTCAATCGATTGGAAACAATGTCAATCGATTGAGATGAATAGCAATCGATTGGAAAGTTTGACACGTCATCACTTTTAGTCGGTTGAATGAAAATCGATTGGGATAACTTATCAATCGATTGGTATCAGAAAAGTGTCAATCGATTGGGAATATGTCAATCGATTGGTATCAAAATTCACCAAAAGGAAGAGAAAGTTTATACGAATATAGAAATGAAATACCGGGTCTTATTAAAATACCAAAATACAGGGTATTACATTTCAAGAGAGGTATTAAAGATCTCCAAGAATCTCAAAAGAAAAGTATAGACAAAAAGAAGAAATGAAATAAAGAAGACAAAGAGAGCTAATGCTCTAAATCCATCAAAGAGCCTTTTGGTAAAAACTTGTTTACTTCAAATTCATAGTTGCTTTCTAACCAAGCTAAGAAGAAATAAAAAAAGAATGAAAACTTAAATAAGATTAGTGGCTTAAAAGAAAGAATGAAAAGGAGACAACTTATGATTAGAGGACCACCTCCGAACTATCCTCAAAGCTTCTCTACTTTGAAGATCTTCCAAGCTCTTCTTTAAGCTCTCAAAAACTCCCTATCTCTCCCAAACATGTGTTGTTATAGTGGTATATGATGGTATATCTCTCTTCCTCATCCCAATGAAGATCCCTCTTCTTTTATAGACAAAATAGCCCAAGTATTTTTAGAGAATTCGGAGTAAAAGACAGGTGTAAATATCTCATTTGGTGGTACAATGCGTACTTTCTGAAAAAAGAAGACTGCTGGAGTTAACGGCAGTCAGGAAGTCTTCTGCGGTACTCTGGGAATGTCGGAACGGCACTCCGTGAAAGCCGCGGCGGCATTCCATGACTGCCGCGCGGCACTTACTGAGCGCCGCGCCAAATTATTGATTGCCGCGTTTATGTCAGCCCTACTTTATCAGTTTTTTTTTTTGTTTTTATCCGCATACATATACGTATTGTACCATAAAATACGGACTTTAAAAGCAAATGGCAGTCAGAAAATGTCGGCGGCATTCAGTGAGAGCCGGTCCGGCATTCTGTGTGTGCCGTACGGCACTCACAGAGTGCCGCAAACAACCGCCGTGTGCCGGTTTCTGTTGAGCTTCCCCTTTTAGGTCTTTTCTTTTCTCCTTTTTCTTCAAAAAACTTATTTTCAGGGATCTTTGCCCAAATGTGATGTTTTCACTCCTGAATTCTCCTGAATACCCGGTATTTCTTTTCCTGTGAAAATTTTACCGCGTTTGGAGAACTTTCTGAAGAGCTCGGAACACTTCGAATCTTTCAGTCCTTGTCATCATCGGATATGGAGGTGACACTCTCCTTAATTCGATGTTTGGTCAAAATCGGGGTGTCTATAGTTTGCCCCTCTTCAACGGAGCTTGTGGGGCAATGCGAACCGCAAGCGAACGTCGAAGCGTGTGTGAAGACAGGCCTTTGACCAAACTATCGGATTAAAGGGAAAAGCAACATGCGTTGCAAAAGGAAGCGAGCGGGCAGTGGAATTCTAGTTGGTCGTGCTCCATGATGAGCTGCCTACGTATCCCATCAGGAATCAGACCAAAGCATAGTTCGGACACGAGGTCAAACACACACACAAACGCAAGTAGTCACGCGGATGGATGCACCTATCCTATCGTGATGCTCATGCCATATAATGGTATTTCTTGAATAGACCTGGTTATGCAAGCGTCATGCTTATCATGTCTTCCCCATGTATGATGCACATTACGTGTCGCGTTAGTCAGAGAAGATTATCGAATTCTTGACTGATGCAGAACGTGTTACGGGGGTCATGAGGATGCTTTTGATTTGATTTTGGGGATTAACGTAAATCTGTTACGAGAACCGAGAATGTAAATCTGTTACATTATCAAAATAAAGGATCAACATAAATCTGTTACGCGGATCGAGAATATAAATCTGTTATATTCCCAAAATAGGGGTTGAAGCAAATCTGTTGCGAGAACCGAGAATGTAAATCTGTTACATTATCAAAACCAAGGATCGACGTAAATCTGTTACGCGGATCGAGAACATAAATCAGTTATATTCCCAAAATTAGGGTTGACGCAAATTTGTTGCGAGAACCTAGAATGTAAATCTGTTACATTATCAAAACAAACGATCGACGTAAATCTGTTACGCGAAAATCTGTTGCGAGAACCGAGAATGTAAATCTGTTACATTATCAAAATAAAGGATCGACGTAAATCTGTTACGCGGATCGAGAATATAAATCTGTTATATTCCCAAAACAAGGGTAACCGTATTAAGATGAATTTGGAGTTCACAGACCCAAAATTTATTTCAAGTCTCAAGAATTGGGAGCCCACAGGCTCAAATCGATTTCAAATTTCAAGAATTAGGGCCCGTGGGCTCAAATTCAATCTTTTAAAGTTGGGAGCCTACAGACTCAAATTCATTTCTTTTTTTCAAAATTTGGGGGCCCCATGGACTTAAAATTATTTCAATTTTCAAATTTGAGGACCAATTTGATCCTACAAACCAACCTCAGGGGTTAAAGGCACAATAAGGGTAAAATTTGGGGGTTAAATCCAAATATGAGGGGCCCAATTTTGAATTTTGGGGGGAAACAAAATATCTCTTAACCGACTTAAACGCAGCACACGCTCCAAAATCGCGACAGTCACTGACTGTGGTACGGCACTAACGGAGTGCCGCTGCGGCACTTGGCGAGTGCCGCACGGCAGTTCACCAACTGTCGCGCACAGAAAAATGAGTGCCGCGTTTGAGCGGCAGTGGCTTAAACCAACGGTTTCATTTCATTTTTCTCATTCTCTCAACCTTCTCTCACTCGGTTATTCTCTGGAGAAAAATTTCCCCCTCTCATTTTCTTACTTGGATCGATCTACCAAGGCTATCAGGTTAGTTTCTCATGATTAGAACTTTGTTAATCTCTTTCATTTGGTTGTTTTTTGAATTTTTTGTGAATCTAACACGTGAATCCTTTTTCTTGACAGATTATGGTGAGCGGTTCCGGTAGCTGAAAGAGGGCCAAATATCGGGCCAACCATCATCCAGACCCCTCGCTCTTGCTCTTAGATCCAGAGGAGCATTTAGCTGCCCGCGCGTTTAAGCGCGAGGTAAACGTGCCCTTTCTCTGTTCTTCTTTTGCATTATTATGTAATGGATGCACTTCATGAATGCAGTGCGCAATCATACTACCTCGAATGCCTTACTTCTAATGCAAACGTTATGCTTGTAGTGCTCTAGGGCGTTTCGAACGTTTAATCCATGCTTCAATCCATGATTTGTGAAACTTATGAACGCGAGAACTTCATATGAAAACAAACACTATACTCTGTTTTACACGTATCATACTTTCAGTTCAACTCTTCTCAAAGATTTTCGAATGCCATGTACTTTAATTGGTAGTTTTTACACATCCCTTTTTGTGAACGAGACTACAATGCTTGTGGACTTTCCTGAGCATTCCAAACACTCTTTTATTCATTCATCTTTTATTTAGTGTTCACTTTGAACCTATTTTCAACAAAAACTCACGAAAGTTACAAAATCCTTTTACGAAAGCGAAGCCTATGCTTGCAAAATTTCTGGGGTGTTTTAAACACTCGCTTTTTTCTCTTTCGACATTTCAATCCACTTTTTCTTTTTTTTTTTTTTTTCCTTTCTCATCTTTCATTTTTATACATATATTTTTTACTACTTTTTTTTTCTTTATCTAACAATAAATCTTGCGATTCTTTCTTGCAGCTGCAGCCTAAGGTGCTAAAGGGGCACGGCAGCCTCGTCCACGGGTTTGAGTGGTACGGGGAGCTCAGTGAGACCGTGCAGGGATTCATTAGGGCCACCGGTTTTGGGGACTTCGTCAAACTTTTGACGAAGAGCTCCAACGACTTGCGACAGATACACGCATTGGCCGAGCGGTGGTGGGATACCACCAGTACCTTCCACTTCCCATTTGGGGAGATGACGATGACTCCACTGGACTTCTCCATGATCACCGGGATCCCTTTCGGGGGGGAGTGCCTTTGCTATTTGGATGCGGAGAGAGAGTGGGATCGGATTGAGCCACTGCTGGGGACCATCCCAAAGGAGCCCTTAGTCACGGCTAGGTGGTTCATGGATACCTTCCGAGGCTGTCAGGGCTTTACAGACTAGCAGATGGCTCGGGGGTTTCTGATGTACATGCTGGGGTGCTCTCTGCTGAGCACCAAGGGAGATCGGATCTCCGTGACGCTACTGGGGTCTTTGGAGCGCATGGAGCAGATATACTAGTACGACTGGGCTGGTGCAGGGTTAACCATCCTGTACCAGCACATGGGAGAGATATCCCGGGATCACCCAGCCTCTACTGCCAGTTTCTGGAGGGCCTGGGAGGTATGCTTCCCTTCTTTTATTAACTTCTTGACCTTGAATTTAAACTTTGCATTTTTATTTTGAATTTCTTTATTCATGCTCCTCAAAATTTATGCTCCTCTCTTTGCTTGCAGATTTGGTCCCACAAGTACTTACACATGATGTCGCCTGCTACGCGACCAACAGACGCCCTCATCATGCCCCAGGGGCTGAAGTGGGCGAAGGATCGGGTCGGGCGGAAGACCGAAGCTCATGATTTTATTTCGTTCAGGAACTTCCTGATGAGCCTACGAGAGCAGCACGTCCCGTGGTAGCCCTGGCTAGACGTACTCCCAGAGACTTCCCAGGGGATACGGGAGTCGGCTGGGCATGACCCACAGAGGGTCCTGCTGGATGCACCCGAGGCTCGGGCATGGTATCTGGGAGAGAGGGTGATTAGACAGTCCTTGGCAGCCGAGTCCTTCTTCGTGACACAGCCCCCGCTAGAGTCTATGAGAGCTATCGATACCCTCCAGGATTACGCGCTTACTGTTGCCCTAGCCGGTCTGTCTCTTCAGGGTTTCGTGGATCCTCCATCGGGGTACGCAGCTTACCGTGCTGCGAAGCTGATGAGGAACTTTCCTTTGATGGAGGTGACCCGGGTGAGTTTCTTTCAGCCTTTGTTTTTATTCTTTTTTAATATGTGTGTTTTATCTTCTTATTGGATTCATTCTTCCTTGCAGCCCGTCCCTGCTGCTGCTCAGGCTCCTGCTCTACCACCCTGGGATTGGAACCTCAGGACAGTCTACTACGACGAGCAGACCACTACCATGGTCCCCAAATATCAGGCGAGTGCTCCCACCATTCCGCCCCAGTATGACCATGTCCCGCAAAACTATGCGGAGGAGGGCTTGCTCTATGCCCACAGCCTGAGAGAGTGGATTTACGGTCGAGAGTGGAGGGTAATTTCTAAACCTTGCTTGATTTAAAACTATAGTTTTAATTAGACATTCTAACCTTTCTTCTTTTTGCTTAGGCCGAGTGAGCGGCTGTTGAGACTTATACGAGGGCTCTGGTAAGGACGAAAGAATGCTCCTTTTTATTTATTTATCCTACTTTCCAACCTTTTTTTATTGGTATTTTAACTTGCTCCCTCCATCCAGGAGGAACAGGTGGGGACTCTATCCCGGCAAGTGGGAGAGCTCCAGCAGCGGCTTCACCAGTTCGGCATCCCTCTCAGCGATGCCCCTGGAGGCAGTGGTGCTGGACGTGGTGGAGGTGGTGGTGAGGGCACCAGCAGCAGCAGAGGCAAAGGCAGAGGAGGAGGCGGACGCGGCGAGAGCGGTATAGAGTCAGAGGCCGAGCCTCTCAGACGCGTCACCCGTCAGACTCGAGGCCGGGGCCGGGGCTGACTTTTCTTTCTCTCTCTTTTTTATTTTTGAGTGTTCTTGGAGAGGATTATACTGTATTTTTGGATGATTGTATATACCTATGCACACATTTTACTATTGACGATGGCTCCATGATAGCCGGTAGGACAAGCACTTGCATTACCTTTATCTTTTCTATTTTTTTTCATTGATATTCACCGTATGTGTAACCATTGGTTGGTCCTTCTCTTGCCATATGTGAGACCATAGCTTGGTCCCCCTTTTATTTGAGCTTTGAATGCTTCTATCTCTTTCATTTATTTTGAAATGAACAAATGAATGGATGAATGTATGCGGCCATAGCCTGGTTTTGTTGCACGTGCTGCATGATGCGCACGTTTTATTGTTCTATATTCAGTTTTTCATTTGCAGGTGGGCTAAAACTGTTACAAACAGACCCTGGCCAAAATGAGGCCCAGGACGGCACTCGGTTAGGTCTCAGCGGCACTCAGTGAGTGCCGCAGCGACACTCCGTGAATGCCGCAACGGCACTTACGGACTACCACGCGGCACTTCGTTGAGTGCCGTTCTGGTTTATTGAGTGCCGTGGGTAGGTGGACAGTTCCATTCTCCTATTTATACTACTTCCTTCCCCAATACTCCGCAAAACACCATTTTCTCTTCTTTGCTTCCTTCTCAAATGGCCCCCATTAGCTCCCAAATCCCTTTTCCATGGATGGATACCCTTTCCGGCATTGACAGGCTCAACTTTGAGTGCTTCAGACTGAATGATCTTTTCTCCTTCCGACGGATGAATTTGAATGAGGGCCTACTTCAGGCTGCCATCCAATGTTGGGATCCCTCTCTCAACGTCTTTCATTTTGGCTCTCAAGAGACTTGCCCTTTGTTTGAGGAATTTAGCGCCATTCTGCACACTGATCCTTTTGCTGAGTTGACAGTTCCTTTGGTTCAGGCCGGGTATGTCTGGGATTTAGCCACTCTTCTCTATACATCTCGGAATGCGGCGGGCTCTTTTATTTGCGACAGGCAGATTGATTTTGAGCGCCTCTCTTCCGTTTACGCTCCCATAGGAGACCCTTATGATAGAGAGTATCAGATCATTCGTCGCAGCGCCCTGTCGATTGCTATGCTTTCTTACTTCCTCTTTCAGTCGTCTTCCAACATTCTTATACCCATCACCTGTGGTTTGCGGGAGATGAAGAGTGCTGTTATGCTGATTCTTGGCGAGACTCTGATTGGTTTGGGCTATGCTCATAATGATGAGGCTATGTTATCCACGGGAGCACCTTTTGTTTTATAGGTTTGGCTCATGGAACGCCTTGATCTCTTCATACACTCCTCACATCTTCGTGGGCCACTTCCCTATGACCGTATCGAGGTTCATTGCCTATTCCACTCTGCCGACGCTTGGCTTGGCTGGTTCTGAGGTCTTTCTCCTGGTGACATTTGCTGGACCTAGGGATGGCAACGGGGCGGGTATGGGACGGGGCCCCCATACCTGCCCCCGCCCTACTTCAGTAAACCCTCCCCCCGCCCCCGCCCCTGCCCCCGCCCCGCCCCTGGGGTCCCCGACCCCGCCCCGCCCCGCCCCGCCCCGATTATGATTTTTTTTTTTTTTTGGTACACAAATTGAAAAAGTAATTTTTTTAATGCATTTTTTTCCCTAATAGTGCAGTTTTTTTTAACTTACCCAATTAGTTCCCCAATAGTGCAATTTATTTTTTTTAAATGGTAATACACATAACTATTGAGGGGTAAAAATATAAATACAAGTATATTCGGGGCGGGTTCGGGGTTTTTGACCCTACCTTGACCCCGACCCCGACCCTAACCCGACTCGGGTTTTGAAAACCTCCCACATACCCACCCCTAACCCTATTAAGCCCCCCATACCCTACCTATTAGGGGCGGGGCGGAGCGGGGAACCCGGAAAACCCGCCCCATTGCCATCCCTAGCTGGACCTGCCCGCAGTGGGTTTACTGCTCTGTCGCCGTACGCCTTCCTGGGCGACCCGGCATCTGGTTGCCTGGCTTGCATGCTACCACTTTCTACATTCCTGGCCGGGTGGTCCGTCAGTTCGGACTCTTGCAGGAAATGAATGAGGCTGTTACCGCTAATTTTACTAGGGGGTCCACTTTGCACCCTTCTATTGTGAAGGCTTTCATTGAGGCTTGGCATGATAGGGTTTCAGCTCCTTTCCGTAGAATCCCGGCTTCGATAGTGCCTACAGCTGATTACCTTTTTCAGATTCAAACACTAATCTAGAGATAGGCTTCTCAGATATGTATTGATGGAAGTAAGACAAACAGGACAAAGCTCTATTTTACAAAAATTTCAGACAAGTCCTGCCTATCCTTTTACGCTTTTGAATGTGATTTTCTTTATTATTATTTTTTAAAAAAAAATGCTTTCATCTTTTAGGAAAAGCTCTATCATGTTTAATCAAAATGTTCACTCCTCCGATTAATCCTTTATGAAGAATTCCCCTTTTAATGTCTCTTCTTGGCTCTTTACTTTGCTTTGTGTTTTGCTTAAAGCTTTACTCTTTCTATACCGTGAATTCTCATTTGTTTCGTAGTACTCATTTTGATAGCCAGGAAATCCAGAGATGGGTTTTAGGTAAATATCTGGGTTCTTCGGATAACAAACGAAGTTTGCCCCTGGTTTTGGGGTTTCGAAGTGGTTCTGGGCAAACGCTAGTTTGTCCCTAGTTCAGTATAGGGCTTTTCTTTTTAGGTTTTCATGGGCCGAAGGCTTTTGAGAGCCCGCCTACTTATCCCCGAATGGATATCATGCCTGCAGTAGTTCGGTTTAAGGCTTGAAGGAAGATGCCGATAGAGCGGTTTTATTTTTAATGACCGAACCAAGTAGGTTGCCTACGTATCCCCTAGCGGGATTCAGGTCGAGTATAGTTCATCGAGGTAGGAGGTTTTGAAAGAAATGGTTTCAAGAAAAGTACTTCTTGAGGCGATTGAGGTTAATTGGTTGCTTAAATTCAACCCCGTCTAGGTCTATGAGATAGGCCGCCCCTCTAGAGAGGAAAGTCTTTATGATGTACGGCCCGACCCAGTTGGGTTTGAATTTTCCTCTAGGGTCATAAACGGGCACTTTCAGTTCTTTGAGGGCCAGGTCACTCTCAGCAAGCTTCCTTGGGCGGACCTTTTTGTTGAAAGCACGAGCTATTCTCTTCTGATATCCACGAGTATGGTTTACTACGGCCAATCTCTTCTCATCAAGCAACATCAACTCCTCATACCTTCCTCGTATCCATTCCAATTCGGTGATCTCACATTCTGCCAGAACCCTGAGAGAGGGTGATCGGGAGAGAACTACTCCTAATTATACGCTTTAACATGCATTTGTTAGTGCCTTTTTATCTTGTTTTTGTATATTTTTACTTCGTTTTCTAGTTTCTGACAGGTTTTGGAAAAAATCAACTAAACCAGGATAAACAGGGTGAAAAAGCATCAAGAAAGAAGCTGAAAAACCAATGTCGCGCGCGCGGTCCGCGCCCGCGAAAATCAGATAGTCGCTCGCGCGATCCGCTCGCGCGAGACCCCCAATAACTCGCTCGCGCGATCCGCGCGCGCGAGGTACCAAAAGTCGCGCTCGCGCGATATGCCCAAAAACCAAAGTTGCGTATTTCAGTATACTGAAGACTCCTGTGCAAACGAGACTGCTAAACGACGTCCAGACTATAAATTACATGCGTTTCAGTTCGTTTCGGGTTAGGAAGCCTTCCAAAGCTTGTACAAACTCTATATAAACTCTAAATTTACTCAATTATGGGGTTGGCAACCATTATACACATTCATATACAGCCATATACACACACTTCCAGCCATTGAAGAGGGAGAAAGCAAGGAGAAGAAGAAGAAGACCAAGGGTTTCCATGGCCTCCTCCATCAACCTCTTGCTATCTACTACTTCTATGGACGGCTAGATCATTGATCTAGGGTTTCAATGAAGCCCTAGATGAGTAATAGGGTTTTATTTATGTTTTTATTTTAGTTGTATTATGTATGGATGACAGTCACATGCTTAGAGGATTTTTATAAATAAATCGTACTTCTATTGATTAAATCATTGCTTTCAGAATTTATTCTTGTCTTAGATCTATTTTGACTGTGATGTGCTCAACGATCTATTCTTGCTGTGCTTGTTTAGATTGTTTACATGTGATGGTGCTTTATTGATTCGTGCTATCAAGTATCCGAATAGCCCATGCCTAGGTTAGACGGATTAGATCACAACCCTAGTTTAGTGTGAGATAATTCGTGCTATCCGCAGATGGATTATGTTGGTGCTTGAACCATGATTATCTTCTTGTCGGAGGAATTGGGCTTGTAGCTACAATTCCCCATATTCATCCAATGTAATAAGCTAAAGTAATTCATAAATATTCCTATTATGAAGCTAGTGGTGGATTTGCAATCCTAGGTTCCTTTAAATATTATTTAAAACACTTTTAATTGCTTTCATAGTTTAGATTTATTTTTATTGTTAGTAGTTTAATTAAATCCAAATCAAAATCCGTTTTTCCTAATTAATTAGACTTAGGTTTTAAAGTTAAGTTGCTGTAGTAATCAATCTCTGTGGGTTCGACCTTTACTTTCACACTACAAATCTTTAGAAAAGTAAAGTATACTTTTTATATCTTGATTCTGACGAGATCAGAGGGTATTTCAACCTCAATCGGAAGGACTGCCTCCATCCCGTACACTAACGAATATGGTGTAGCACCCGTTGAATTTCTCACTGAGGTTCTGTATCCCCACAAAGCAAATGGCAGCTTCTCATGCCAATCATTGTACGTATCCGTCATTTTTCCCAAGATTGCTTTAACATTCTTATTCGCCGCTTCTACTGCTCCATTCGTCTGAGGCCTATACGGGGATGACTGATGGCGAGTGATCTTATACTTTTCTAAGAGCGGGATAACCTCTCCTTGGAAATGACTGCCATGATCAGAGATAAATTCATTCGGGACCCCATACCTGCAGATTATGTTATTCTCGATGAAACTCACCACGTCTTTGGCTTTCAAAGTCGCGTACGAGGCTGCCTCTGCCCATTTGGTAAAGTAATCGATTGCCACGATTATGTATCGGTGCCCATTGGAAGCCTCCGGAACTATCTCACCAATGATATCAATCCCCCATACAGAAAATGGCCAAGGGGTGGTCATGCTATAGAGCTGTGATGACGGGGTGTGCATTAGATTTGCATGAATCTGGCACTTGTGACACCTTCTAACATATTCGCAACAGTCTTTGTCCAAGGTTGTCCAATAATACCCGTGTCGGATGATCTTCTTTGCCAACATGTTCCCATTCATGTAGGGTCCACACACTCTCTCATGTATTTCCTCCATCATTCTCTTAGCTTCTTTCCCATATAGGCACTCCAGATTATACCCGGTGTAGGATTTCTTCCATAGCTTATCTGCATAAATCACAAATTGAGCGGCGAATTGTCGAATCGCCTTTCTGTCCTTTTCTGAGGCTCCTTCGGGGTATTCTCCTTCTTTAATGAACTTCTACACATCCACATACCATGGTATTTCCCCTTCGTCTTCTATGGCCGCGACTGTCTCAAATGAGGGCTGATTTCTGATTTCTATGGATAATGGGACCATCGTGACCTGTATCATTGATGCTAGGGTTGCCAGGGAATCAGCCAATTGGTTTTCCTCCCGGGGAAGGTAGTAGAATGATATCTTCTTGAATTGTTCTTTCAAACTCTCCAAATAGTCATGGTATGGCCTCAACTTCTCGTGTTTCACCCTCCAATCTCCCCGCACTTGGGATATGATCAAATTGAAATCTCCGAACACATCAACTTTTTTGACTTTTAAGGCCAGCGCCGCCTCCATTCCCACTATGCATGCGTCATACTCTGCCGTGTTATTGGTTGAGTTGTACTTAAGCTTGACGGCCAATGGGGTAGGAGTCCCATCAGGTGCTACAAGGATAACCCCAACTCCGTAGCCTAATTGATTGGCAGCCCCATCGAAATACATCTTCCAAAAATCATCCCTTACCTCCATCACTCCTTCATCAGGAAACTTGAATTCTCCTTTCTTCCCAGTTTCCACGGCGAAGTCAGCTAGGTACTCGACGATGGATCTCCCCTTGACAGATTTGGAGGTGACATATCTGATATCAAACTCGGCTAGCATCATGGTCTATCGGGAAATCCTACTGGTCAAGGCGGGTTTCTCGAACAGGTATTTGAACGAATCCATTCGGGAGATTAAGATCACGGGGAAGGCTAACATATAATGCCTGAGGCGACGGGTACACCAGACTAAGGCCCAATATGCTTTTTCTAATGGTGAATACTTCAACTCGTATCCAGTCATCCTTTTGGTCAAATAATAAATGGCCTTTTCTACGTGTCCTTCTTCTTCTTCTTAGGCCAACATGCATCCCATTGAACCCTCGGTCACAAAAAGGTACAGCAGTAGAGGCTTCCCGGGTGAAGGTGGTGACAGAACATGTGGGTTTTGGAGGTAAGTTTTGATCTTATCGAAGGCTTTCTGACACAAGGTATCCCACTCGAACTTCTCTCCTTTTCTGAGTAACTTAAATAGCGGGTTGCAGGTCATGGTGAGTTTTGAGAAAAAATGGCTTATGAATTATATTCTACCCAAGAACCCCCTCAGCTTTTTTTCATTCTTGGGTGGCTGCATTTCGACTATGGCTTTTATCTTGGTCGGGTCTACTTCGATTCCCCTCTGAGTAATGAGGAACCCTAACAATTTTCCTATGGTGACTCCGAAGGTACATTTCTATGGGTTCAATCTCATCCTAAACTCTCTTAACCTCCCAAAGAATTTCCTCAGAGCCTCCAAGTGACCTCCCCTCTCCTTAGATTTCACAATCATATCGTCCACATACAGTTCCACCTCTTTATGGATCATGTCGTGCAATAACGTGGTAGCGGCTCGCTGATATGTTGCCCCCGCATTCTTGAGCCCAAATGGCATCACCCTATAGCAGTATGTTCCCCATGGCGTGATGAAAGTGGTCTTCTCTCTATCCTCTAGTGCCATGAAGATCGGGTTATAGCCGGAGAATCCATCTATAAAGGACAGAAGCTCATGTCCTGAGGTGTTATCAACGAGGACGTCGATATGTGGTAAAGGGAAATCATCTTTAGGGCTTGCTTTGTTTAAGTCTCGGAAATCAACGCAAACCCTAACACAACCATCCTTTTTGGGAACGGGCACTATGTTGGCGATCCATTCTGGATACTCGGTGACCATTAAGAATCCGACTCTTAACTGCTTTTCAACTTCCTCTTTGACTTTGATTGCCCATTCAGGCCTCATTCGCCTCAATTTTTGTTTTACTGGCTTCGAATTTGGAAAAATGGGGATGTGGTGTTGGACTATCTCTGGATCAATGCCTGGCATATCATTATAGGACCATGCAAAAACATCTTTGAATTCACTTAATAGTTTGATTAATTCTTCACTTTCTTTTTTGCCAAGTGTAGAGCCGATAAAGATATTTTGAGGATTATTTTCATTTCCTAGATTAATTGTTAAAGTGTCCTCAATGATTTTACATGTAGATTCTTTTTCTTTTTCAATTAATTTTTGCAATTCAAGGGGTATTTCATGATCATCACATTCATCACATTCATTAAGCGCGTTCGAGTAGGCAGAATCAGTCATATTCTCATTGATTTTCTTTGGAGTGATTACAACAGACATACAAATTGAAAGACGCCTCATTTGGGCCATTACAGACTCTGGGTGTGGGGGAAACCTATCACTAGACTCAAAAACCCACTCTTTCTTATTTTCTCCTCCCAGATCAGCGATGAAGCATTCTTCCAGATCCCCCGTCTTGGTAATTTCCTCCATCTCTTCTTTCTCGGCCCTTTCTTTGTCGGTCTCCCTCTGGTCTTCCTCATCTTTCTCACTCTCGGTTGCCTCCTTCACCAGACCTTCAACATATTCATCCTTGGCCTTTCCATGATCCGCTTTTATAACTTCTGTGCTCCCTTCGCCCAATAGGTTTTTCATGACGGAGCCATCTAGCTCACCAACCCAATCCTTGGCAGTAACCGACTTGGCAGGCAGCTGCAAAAATGGATCTTCATATGCAAAAAACTCGTGAGGAAAGAAGATCTCGAACCCTGGCTTTAAACGTTTATCTTTCTAGTCCACCCATGGCTCTGGGAAGCCACAAAAGGGGAAATCTTCTCTTTCCTTCATAAAATACTCGTTGAGCGTCTTTAGGTAAGGTCTAATGGCGCATCGGCGGCTTTCTTCTTTCTTTTTGCCCTTTCTTGGGTGGTTGGTACCCCAGACCCTGAGTATGAGTCTGAGTAGGGATTTTTGGAAACTCCAGCAGGCCTTGGTGGTTCTTTCCCAGCCCTAATCCTGGAAAGAAACCCATTTTCTTCATGATCCCTGCGACCAACGAGCTTGCGTATTGGTCAAAGTACAGTGGCAGGAATTCTCTTGGGTTTTCTTTTTCAATCATGCCGACAAACTCGAACCCTCCCATGTTTGCTTCTTCTTTTTATAGCTGTAATTCTAGAACCGGTGCACTTGATGATGCTTCGGATGAACAAACCCAGCTGTCCCTGAGAATGTCACAGACTTTGCTCTTCCAAACACATTTTACCTTTTGATGAATGGTAGACGGTATGGCACCCAAGCTATCCAACCATGGCCTTCCTAGCAGTAGATTAAAGGAGGCAGGGATATCAATGATTTGGAATTCAGCTTCTTTGTCTACTGGTCCAATAACAAGATTAAGAAAGATGATGCCCATGACCATTCTCTGAGTGTTGTCATACGCCCTGACCTTTTGCTGGGATGGCACGAAAGACGATTCATCTAAGCCCATTCGTTTGGCTGTTCGGAAGGGGCATACATTCAGAGCAGACCCGTTGTCAACGAGACAAGCGAGCACGGTGTTCCCCAAACATTCAACAGTGACATACAATGGCTTGTTGAGCATGGGTCCTCCGGGGGGTATGTCATCTGAGGAAAAGGTGATAGCCAAGGTCGGGATTCTGCCAATCATTCCCACAATATCTTCCGGTGCTGTGTCGATGGGAACATCAGATTGATTAAGGGCATCCAACACTGCCTGTCTGTGTCATTTTGTTGCTATCAGCAACCCCCAAATGGTGATATTGGCCTGAGTTTTCTTCATCTGCTTAAGAACCCTAGATTCTTCCTCTTCTTCTTTCATTTTCCCTTGTCCAATTCCTTCCCCGGATGATATTCCTCTAGCTCATGCGGTTTAAAGTGCCTGCCTGATTGAGTTAAATGACTGACTTCTTCCCTTGCCCACAGATTGTCGACTTCTGGATCAGTTTTCAAAGTATCCTCCACCACCTCTGCTTCTTTGTCACTCTCGTACCAAAGTTCGTCTTCTACTTGGCTCACATCTCGACTGTCACTCCCTTGAACCCACCAGTCTGACTGTCCTATTTCACTCTTCCCCGACTGATCCTCCAAAGTACAGATTGTTGGATCCTTCGGCAGCTGGTATGGCTTCCTTGGTGTCCCGGCCTTAGTGATTAGCCTGGATGGATCGAAGGTTACTTCTTCTACCCCCAAGAGATAAAGACCCTGCGGTGGTGGCACGACTTGATGATTCGGGAGCGGATTTTTAGTAACATTTGGAGCTTTGGTAGGCGGTTCTGAAATTACTTTATTATCGATGAGGTCCTGGATTTCGTGCCTCAATCTCATACATCGATCTGTTGAGTGACCCTTCTGCTGATGAAATTTACAAAATAGGTCTCCTTGGAAATTCGGTGGAAGTGGACTCGGTAGAGGTCGAGGTTCCAACTGACGGAGATGTCCCTTTGCTAACAGCCTGTCGAGGGCAGTTGATAGTGATACTCCCAGATCTGAGAATTTTTTTGGTGCTTTGTCTCCTCCTCTCTTTGGTGTTATGTCAAACTTCCTCTCTGGCCCGTTTAGTGCATTGACGTCGGTGGGGCCGGAGTGACACCCCATTTGTCCTCCGTTGGACCAGTAGTTTGGTCTCCTATACCGGTTTGATTTCTCTTCTCTCTTAATTAACCCTTCTTGGATTGCATCCTCTATCCTTGTCCCGACATCGAAAACCTCGGCGAAGGTGTTGATTGACTGAAACCTCATCTTTTCTTGATACACTGGCTGTAAATTCTTCATCAGCATTCGGATCTGGTCCTTCTCAGATGGCCTTTGTACTTAGCTGCCTTTCCCCTCCATCTACTCAGGTATTCGGCGAATGATTCTTTGTTCCCTTGCCTAGTGGTCTCTAAATCTCGAACAGTGACATCTAAATCTTGATTATACTCGTACTGTGCCACAAATGCTTTGATCACTTCCTCCCACACCCTGGTCTTGCTTGGTTCGAGAGTAAGATACCATGATAAAGCAGCCCCGGTCAAAGTCTGTTGGAATAGGATCGCCATCATGGTTGTGCTCAGCCCACTTGGTTGGAAAGCTCTAATACACATCCTTATATGGCTGCGAGGATTCCCGGTCCCATCAAACTTGTCAAAAATTGGCATTTTAAACCCGACAGGCAGTGTCTCGCGTACTCCATCATACAACCCTTCCAGTTCCATCAGATAGGTATCAACCCCCTGAGCCTTGCGCATTACCCTTTCCAACTTCTCTATTTTCTCGGTCAGTACCTTCTCTTTCTCAGCCTTCTCCCTTTCCCTGTTGGCTTGTAGCGCATCAGTCCACTGCGCCTCCTGATCGTTAAACCAATCTCCTCCTCCTCCAAGAGATTGGTCCACAGCTGGCAGAACTATAGGTGGTGGTCGGCGATTCAGCTCTTCTATCATTCCCATCATGCGGTTCATGTTTTCGGCCTGTCGCCTCATTTGCTTCGCTTGTTGTTCTACCAGTGTCCTTAACCCAGCTATTTCTTCGTTGTTTCTTTCTTTGGCTATGTCAACGTATTCTCTTCTTACCAGCCTCGTCGTGGGATCCCTAAATCACGCTTGATTTGATGTTGATGCTATTTTTGCTACTTCAACAAATTTTGAAATTTTTTCTTTTAAAAACCTTTTTATTTGCTTCCTTTTGTTATACAAAGACATTTTTGTTTTTAGATGACATTTGGTAGAAAACCTTTTTTTTATGTGTCACACGGATGCAATGCATGTGTGTGTTTGTGCCTATTCTATATGCCAAAGAAGAGAAAAAATCCTAATCCTAACACATAAACATATAAGCACATAAAATCCTCACCCATGTCAAGTGCGCTAATTTCTCCTCTCATTGTGATTCTCGTTACCCTTTCGAAGGTTGGTTATTTTAAATTTTCATTTCTTAATATGATGAGATCTTCCAAAAACAATTCTCAAGAATTTTGAATCTTTTATTCGAAAATGAGGATGTGAAAATATTTACCAACAAAAGATGATCGGGTTGAAAATTCATTTGAAAAACACTTCTTTAGTTGGTGAACTTTTTCAAAAGCAAACATCCCAAAAGTTTTGAGTTCTTCCTTCGAAGATAAGAACGTGAAAATATACCTTAACAAGGTTAGTTTGGAGTTTTACTTGAAAAATGAGCCCCAAAGATTTTGAAAAGAACGAGCAAAACTTTAGAGTAAAGACGACAAAAATCCGTTTGCTTCTAAAGATGGATTTGAAATTTATTGGGTAGGAGGACCATATGATCGGATTATCATCGTACTCTTCATGGATCCTGATGCATACAAGGTCAATGATGCTTGAGCTAAATACGATATAGGAGACGTAATCTTATACTCACAATCTAACACCTTCCCAAATGTCATGGGACATAAAAGGGAATTGCTTGAGAGCGATTAAGAGTTTGCATGACTCGTATCGAGTGAGGATAGTCATCATCTCAGATAATCCCTTCCGGGCACACAAGACCTCCTAGCACATAACCCTAATCAAGAATTGATTTCCTAACTTTGAAAGGTTCTATGGAAGCTACCATGCAAAGGCTGGGTTTTGGTCAAATAAGGGACCCTTGACACACACCCGATAGGATGCTTCATATACCAACACATGGTACGAGATCAAGGGTGATCACATAGTGTCACGCCCCGGATCCACACATGTGAACCCAAGACACGTGGCACGCTACCAAGGCATTCAAACAGCAATTTACAAATGAAAAGGAGGGAAAACAAGTACGTTTACACCATTATGTTAGACAAATTAAGCCCAAGGGCAAAATGGTAATTAATAAAGTATAGCAAATTTTATACCAAAAGATAGGTTTTTGAGTCCCGGTTCCAACGCAAAAAAAGGTGCACGAATCCGAGTTTTCTAGAAAGAGTAATGTCCGTTTCCGTAAAAGTCGACAGTGCAGCAAAATGACATGCGGATCGATCCGCCCAAAAACCGGATCGATCCGGTTTTGACAGAACCTCATTTTTGGCCCTCCAGAAGTGCCGGATCGATCCGCTCAAGACCCGGATCGATCCGGACTCTGCAGTACTCAATTTGACAGCAAAAATTCATGTTCTGCAGATTCCAAAACACATCCAAACACCTCCAAACCTAAACCAAACTTCATGAAACTTTGCAAAAACCATTTCAAAACCATTCTAAAACCCTTTTGAATCATTCTCAAGATATATTAACATGTTCTTAAACATTATACAAGATCTACAAATGTTAAAACACTTGAATCTCCTCTAATTTTCATAAAACCAACCAAGGTTCTTAAGTCTTGATCCAAATTCACAACTAACATATCCAAACCATAAAAACAAGAGTTTGAAAAGTCCCAACATGATTTAAAACCATGAACAAGATGTGCAATGCAATCTCTCCCAAATCTCTCCCAAGTACTCTCCCAAATCTCTTTCAAATACTCCTAAATCTCTCATGATCAACCAAAACAAGTTTTCTTAAAACAAACTTCCATTCAAACATATTCCAACTACATTATCAAGGCAAGAAAGATACCAACAACATTTTAAGCTCCGGTTACATGATTTACACGAGACTTGGAGCGATTAAGCTAAAACTAACATAATCTACTAAGTTTTTGTACAAATCCAAGTTAGCTATTACAAACTACTAGTTTTACTCAAAGACAACTATAGATATAAGCTACTACATTTACAAGCTTCCTCGCCACTACGAACCCCATGTTCATCTCCCTGGATTCTCGCCGCCATGCTCACCTACAATGGTTATTCAATAACCACTACAATATATAAGCTATATGCTTAGTGAGAGATATCAATCAAGCACACGGATGACATATCAATGTTTATATTCAACTCAACAAATATAATGATCTCCGGATAAGCAAGTATTTCATCCACCACTACCCGCAAGTCCGCGACTCCCCCGATAGTCCACGGCACAAGCCAATGACCCACGCCACACACGTGCGGTCTAATGCCATTGTCGGAAACAAGTGGTAGTCACCACGGAACAATCTCATGGCGGATTCATACAAGCTTTCCTTTGACCCACATAGACAAATAAACATGCTCACATAAACATATCACCATGCTTTTCACAAAATCATAGCTACACATGAGTGATTAAGCTAAATAGACATGTTATTAACACCCAAAGAACATAAACATGAATCTCATCCCAAAACAAGATTGAAACCACTCACCTCTTTGCAATTCGCTCCTAGTTAAGAAATTAAAGCCCAAATCTACTCCGGATTCAAATCTTACATGAATTCGACAAATTACGGATTACCGCTCCGAATTGGTCGTGAGAAATACGACGATTAAGCTCAGTAAAATCAGTACCAAAACGTAGAACTCACCTCTACGAGTTCGAATCCGGTCTCAGAATTGAAATTGAGTATCGAACGGTGTGCCGATTGACGTCGTAGAGCTCCGTCGAATTCCGTCGTCAATTTCGCACGAATATAGTTTCTCTGTAAAGTCCTTAACTCACTAAGGATGAAGATGACTCAATGTGATGAGTCATGAGACACTTGTATCATCCATATACATTTCAAGTGTTGGTTTCTATTATGACCTCCCCAACATTTCTCTAGTTGTGCAATTATACCCCTACTAGTTATAGAACTCTTTTAAAATTATTCCAACCTTAAATAGGTGTTTGTCTATGTCTTGCGTGGGTCCTATAAGTGGTCCCACATAATTTTATGAAGTTGCTAATTAGCCTACTAATTATATAAGACGTTTCATAGCTAACGGATCAACGGTCTGCATTTTGACCCCTCAAACCCCAAAAACTTTGTTTTTCAATGTCTACATAGTAAAAAAGTTATTTTTTACCATGTATCTTGATAATTGGGAATCCGATTCTATTTCCATTTCTTCCTAAACCTTTCTTTAGATGTGTTAGAGGTGCGATTTAAATTTCGTGGCAATCAGACCGATGGTTTGCATTTTGACGCACATACCCCAAAATCTTACCTTTTCAAAGTCAACGAGGTGAACATGTTATTTTTTTTGGCTGATCATAATAACCAAGTATCCGAATCCCATTTTTTTTATTTTTACAACTATATTTAGACGTGTGGGAGGTCCGAGTTAAATTTCGTGGCTATTGGATCGACGGTTTACATTTTGACCTGCCAAACACCCAAAATATAGTTTTTCAAAGTCTACGTGGAGAAAAAGTTGTTATTTAGGTTATCTAGATAACAGGAGTCCGATTATCTTTCCATTTCTTCCTACGACTTCCTTTTGACCTGTGAGAGGTTTGAGTTAAATTTTGTGGGTATCAGATAGACGGTTTGCATTTTGACCCGCCAAACACCAAAAACTCTATTTTTCATCTACGTGATGAAAAAGTTGCTTTTTAGAGTATCTTGATAACCGGGAGTCCGATTCACTTTCTATTTCTTCATTCAACATTCTTTGGAACTGTGTGAGGTGCGAGTTAAATTTCATGGATAACGGATCAACGGTTTGCATTTTTACGCCCCAATCCCCAAAAACTTTATTTTTTTATGTCAACATGGTAAAAAATTTATTTTTTTGTGTATCTTGATAACCAGGAGTCCGATTTCCTTTCCATTTCTTCCATAAATTTTCTTTAAATGTATTAGAGGTGCGAGTTAAATTTCGTGGCTATCGGATCAATGGTTTGCATTTTTACCCCCATACCCAAAAACATAGTTTTTCATTGTCGAAGAGATGAAAAAGTTATTTTTTTTACTGTATCTTGATAACTGGGATTCGGATTATCGTTTCATTTCTTCCGACAGCTTTCTATAGAAGTGTGACATGCGAGTTAAATTTTGAGACTATACGATCGTCGGTTTGCACTTTGACCCGCCAAACCCCAAAAACTTAGTTTTTCAAAGTCTACGAGGTAAAAAAGTTGTCTTTTAGTGTATCTTGATAACCAGGAGTCCGATTCCCTTTCTGTTTTTTCCTAAAACTTTGTTTAGACGTGTGGGAAGTGCGAGTGACGTTTCATAGCTAACGGATCAACGGTTTGCATTTTGACCCCTCAAACCCCAAAAACTTTGTTTTTCAATGTCTACATAGTAAAAAAGTTATTTTTTACCATGTATCTTGATAATTGGGAATCCGATTCCATTTCCATTTCTTCCTAAAACTTTCTTTAGATGTGTTAGAGGTGCGATTTAAATTTCGTGGCAATCAGACAGATGGTTTGTATTTTGACGCACATACCCCAAAATCTTACCTTTTCAAAGTCAACGAGGTGAACATGTTATTTTTTTTGGCTTATCATAATAACCAAGTATCCGAATCCCATTTTGTTTATTTTTACAACTATATTTAGACGTGTGGGAGGTCCGAGTTAAATTTCGTGGCTATTGAATCGACGGTTTACATTTTGACCTGCCAAACACCCAAAATATAGTTTTTCAAAGTCTACGTGGAGAAAAAGTTGTTATTTAGGTTATCTTGATAATCAGGAGTCCGATTATCTTTCCATTTCTTCCTACGACTTCCTTTTGACCTGTGAGAGGTTTGAGTTAAATTTCGTGGGTATCAGATAGACGGTTTGCATTTTGACCCACCAAACACCAAAAACTCTATTTTTCATCTACGTGATGAAAAAGTTGCTTTTTAGAGTATCTTGATAACCGGGAGTCCGATTCACTTTCTATTTCTTCATTCAACATTCTTTGGAACTGTGTGAGGTGCGAGTTAAATTTCATGGATAACGGATCGACGGTTTGCATTTTTACGCCCCAATCCCCAAAAACTTTATTTTTTAATGTCAACATGGTAAAAAATTTATTTTTTTGTGTATCTTGATAACCAGGAGTCCGATTTCCTTTCCATTTCTTCCATAAATTTTCTTTAAATGTATTAGAGGTGCGAGTTAAATTTCGTGGCTATCGGATCAATGGTTTGCATTTTTATCCCCATACCCAAAAACATGGTTTTTCATTGTCGAAGAGATGAAAAAGTTATTTTTTTTTACTGTATCTTGATAACTGGGATTCGGATTATCGTTTCATTTCTTCCGACAGCTTTCTGTAGAACTGTGACATGCGAGTTAAATTTCGAGCTATACGATCGTCGGTTTGCACTTTGACCCGCCAAACCCCAAAAACTTAGTTTTTCAAAGTCTACGAGGTAAAAAAGTTGTCTTTTAGTGTATCTTGATAACCAGGAGTCCGATTCCCTTTCCGTTTTTTCCTACAACTTTGTTTAGACGTGTGGGTAGTGCGAGTGACGTTTCATAGCTAACGGATCAACGGTCTGCATTTTGACCCCTCAAACCCCAAAAACTTTGTTTTTCAATGTCTACATAGTAAAAAAGTTATTTTTTACCATGTATCTTGATAATTGGGAATCCGATTCCATTTCCATTTCTTCCTAAAACTTTCTTTAGATGTGTTAGAGATGCGATTTAAATTTCGTGGCAATCAGACCGATGGTTTGCATTTTGACGCACATACCCCAAAATCTTACCTTTTCAAAGTCAACGAGGTGAACATGTTATTTTTTTTGGCTGATCATAATAACCAAGTATCTGAATCCCATTTTGTTTATTTTTACAACTTTATTTAGACGTGTGGGAGGTCCGAGTTAAATTTCGTGGCTATTGGATCGACAGTTTACATTTTGACCTGCCAAACACCCAAAATATAGTTTTTCAAAGTCTACGATGAGAAAAAGTTGTTATTTAGGTTATCTTGATAATCAGGAGTCCGATTATCTTTCCATTTCTTCCTACGACTTCCTTTTGACCTGTGAGAGGTTTGAGTTAAATTTTGTGGGTATCAGATAGACGGTTTGCATTTTGACCCGCCAAACACCAAAAACTCTATTTTTCATCTACGTGATGAAAAAGTTGCTTTATAGAGTATCTTGATAACCGGGAGTCCGATTCACTTTCTATTTCTTCATTCAACATTCTTTGGAACTGTGTGAGGTGCGAGTTAAATTTCATGGATAACGGATCGACGGTTTGCATTTTTACGCCCCAATCCCCAAAAACTTTATTTTTTAATGTCAACATGGTAAAATATTTATTTTTTTGTGTATCTTGATAACCAGGAGTCCGATTTCCTTTCCATTTCTTCCATAAATTTTCTTTAAATGTATTAGAGGTGCGAGTTAAATTTCGTGGCTATCGGATCAATGGTTTGCATTTTTACCCCCATACCCAAAAACATAGTTTTTCATTGTCGAAGAGATGAAAAAGTTATTTTTTTTACTGTATCTTGATAACTGGGATTCGGATTATCGTTTCATTTCTTCCGACAGCTTTCTATAGAAGTGTGACATGCGAGTTAAATTTTGAGACTATACGATCGTCGGTTTGCACTTTGACCCGCCAAACCCCAAAAACTTAGTTTTTCAAAGTCTACGAGGTAAAAAAGTTGTCTTTTAGTGTATCTTGATAACCAGGAGTCCGATTCCCTTTCCGTTTTTTCCTAAAACTTTGTTTAGACGTGTGGGAAGTGCGAGTGACGTTTCATAGCTAACGGATCAACGGTTTGCATTTTGACCCCTCAAACCCCAAAAACTTTGTTTTTCAATGTCTACATAGTAAAAAAGTTATTTTTTACCATGTATCTTGATAATTGGGAATCCGATTCCATTTCCATTTCTTCCTAAAACTTTCTTTAGATGTGTTAGAGGTGCGATTTAAATTTCGTGGCAATCAGACAGATGGTTTGTATTTTGACGCACATACCCCAAAATCTTACCTTTTCAAAGTCAACGAGGTGAACATGTTATTTTTTTTGGCTTATCATAATAACCAAGTATCCGAATCCCATTTTGTTTATTTTTACAACTATATTTAGACGTGTGGGAGGTCCGAGTTAAATTTCGTGGCTATTGAATCGACGGTTTACATTTTGACCTGCCAAACACCCAAAATATAGTTTTTCAAAGTCTACGTGGAGAAAAAGTTGTTATTTAGGTTATCTTGATAATCAGGAGTCCGATTATCTTTCCATTTCTTCCTACGACTTCCTTTTGACCTGTGAGAGGTTTGAGTTAAATTTCGTGGGTATCAGATAGACGGTTTGCATTTTGACCCACCAAACACCAAAAACTCTATTTTTCATCTACGTGATGAAAAAGTTGCTTTTTAGAGTATCTTGATAACCGGGAGTCCGATTCACTTTCTATTTCTTCATTCAACATTCTTTGGAACTGTGTGAGGTGCGAGTTAAATTTCATGGATAACGGATCGACGGTTTGCATTTTTACGCCCCAATCCCCAAAAACTTTATTTTTTAATGTCAACATGGTAAAAAATTTATTTTTTTGTGTATCTTGATAACCAGGAGTCCGATTTCCTTTCCATTTCTTCCATAAATTTTCTTTAAATGTATTAGAGGTGCGAGTTAAATTTCGTGGCTATCGGATCAATGGTTTGCATTTTTATCCCCATACCCAAAAACATGGTTTTTCATTGTCGAAGAGATGAAAAAGTTATTTTTTTTTACTGTATCTTGATAACTGGGATTCGGATTATCGTTTCATTTCTTCCGACAGCTTTCTGTAGAACTGTGACATGCGAGTTAAATTTCGAGCTATACGATCGTCGGTTTGCACTTTGACCCGCCAAACCCCAAAAACTTAGTTTTTCAAAGTCTACGAGGTAAAAAAGTTGTCTTTTAGTGTATCTTGATAACCAGGAGTCCGATTCCCTTTCCGTTTTTTCCTACAACTTTGTTTAGACGTGTGGGTAGTGCGAGTGACGTTTCATAGCTAACGGATCAACGGTCTGCATTTTGACCCCTCAAACCCCAAAAACTTTGTTTTTCAATGTCTACATAGTAAAAAAGTTATTTTTTACCATGTATCTTGATAATTGGGAATCCGATTCCATTTCCATTTCTTCCTAAAACTTTCTTTAGATGTGTTAGAGATGCGATTTAAATTTCGTGGCAATCAGACCGATGGTTTGCATTTTGACGCACATACCCCAAAATCTTACCTTTTCAAAGTCAACGAGGTGAACATGTTATTTTTTTTGGCTGATCATAATAACCAAGTATCTGAATCCCATTTTGTTTATTTTTACAACTTTATTTAGACGTGTGGGAGGTCCGAGTTAAATTTCGTGGCTATTGGATCGACAGTTTACATTTTGACCTGCCAAACACCCAAAATATAGTTTTTCAAAGTCTACGATGAGAAAAAGTTGTTATTTAGGTTATCTTGATAATCAGGAGTCCGATTATCTTTCCATTTCTTCCTACGACTTCCTTTTGACCTGTGAGAGGTTTGAGTTAAATTTTGTGGGTATCAGATAGACGGTTTGCATTTTGACCCGCCAAACACCAAAAACTCTATTTTTCATCTACGTGATGAAAAAGTTGCTTTATAGAGTATCTTGATAACCGGGAGTCCGATTCACTTTCTATTTCTTCATTCAACATTCTTTGGAACTGTGTGAGGTGCGAGTTAAATTTCATGGATAACGGATCGACGGTTTGCATTTTTACGCCCCAATCCCCAAAAACTTTATTTTTTAATGTCAACATGGTAAAAAATTTATTTTTTTGTGTATCTTGATAACCAGGAGTCCGATTTCCTTTCCATTTCTTCCATAAATTTTCTTTAAATGTATTAGAGGTGCGAGTTAAATTTCGTGGCTATCGGATCAATGGTTTGCATTTTTACCCCCATACCCAAAAACATAGTTTTTCATTGTCGAAGAGATGAAAAAGTTATTTTTTTTACTGTATCTTGATAACTGGGATTCGGATTATCGTTTCATTTCTTCCGACAGCTTTCTATAGAAGTGTGACATGCGAGTTAAATTTTGAAACTATACGATCGTCGATTTGCACTTTGACCCGCCAAACCCCAAAAACTTAGTTTTTCAAAGTCTACGAGGTAAAAAAGTTGTCTTTTAGTGTATCTTGATAACCAGGAGTCCGATTCCCTTTCCGTTTTTTCCTACAACTTTGTTTAGACGTGTGGGTAGTGCGAGTGACGTTTCATAGCTAACGGATCAACGGTCTGCATTTTGACCCCTCAAACCCCAAAAACTTTGTTTTTCAATGTCTACATAGTAAAAAAGTTATTTTTTACCATGTATCTTGATAATTGGGAATCCGATTCCATTTCCATTTCTTCCTAAAACTTTCTTTAGATGTGTTAGAGGTGCGATTTAAATTTCGTGGCAATCAGACCGATGGTTTGTATTTTGACGCACATACCCCAAAATCTTACCTTTTCAAAGTCAACGAGGTGAACATGTTATTTTTTTTGGCTTATCATAATAACCAAGTATCCGAATCCCATTTTGTTTATTTTTACAACTATATTTAGACGTGTGGGAGGTCCGAGTTAAATTTCGTGGCTATTGAATCGACGGTTTACATTTTGACCTGCCAAACACCCAAAATATAGTTTTTCAAAGTCTACGTGGAGAAAAAGTTGTTATTTAGGTTATCTTGATAATCAGGAGTCCGATTATCTTTCCATTTCTTCCTACGACTTCCTTTTGACCTGTGAGAGGTTTGAGTTAAATTTCGTGGGTATCAGATAGACGGTTTGCATTTTGACCCACCTGTGGATACCGGGCTTCGGACCACTTCCCTTGTTTGGGATTGCTTTGAAAAGGAAAAGAAAAGGTCTGTTGAAAACAGATACAGAGTCGCCACTTGGTCTTTAAGGAACCAAGAAACCTAATTTTGACTCACCCAAATGGATAAAGGGCACCGGCCCTTCATAACCAAAGAACTTGGTTCGGGGTTTTGGTACGAGAGAGGAAGGAGCCTTTGTCGCGACTAAAACACCCTCAACTCGCCCCATCTTTCGACGGGCCTCAATTAGCATCCAAATAATCATCTTATTCTACGTATGGTTCGGCAATTAATACTATGATAGTATATTACATTACATAAGAAACTTGAAATGGAAGATCTAAAGATAAGATATCATTCATAAGATCTAAGTCAAATATCATACAATGTAAAGTGAAAGATCACACAAACAAACTTAGGAAAAATAGTCTAATCATGTATCAAATAATCAAGACTTCCTAATCTAAAGGGGGACATGAATTGTTCTTGAAACAAATAGTCAAAGAAAATAAGGATGCTTAGCAAGCTAGGATGATGCATGTTAATCTTTGAGAATAGAAGATCTCTCAATCCCCGGGACGGATGAGAAAGGATGATTAGGTCGAGGGGAGCATGAACGTGTGATCATGATCATTCCTTATAATCTTCTTAGATTAAGAGTTACAAAAACCCCAAATCTTGCATGAATGCAATGTATGTATCTAAAATGTGCAAAGGTTGTAGTGTGTTTTTGTGTACATGGATTTCTAGAATGACTTAGAAGTCTAAAATGTGTATGAATGAATGAATGAAATTAACATGGGATGTGTACAAATGTAGTATGGACTACTTCCTAAGATATGAACTAATTTGGAATGCATATGAGCATCAAATCAAAGAATGAAAGTTGAAATGTACTTGCTGTGAATAGTGGACAGAACAGTAGCATGATCTTTTGGAATTTGAAAAGAGGGGTTAGGAATGTTTTCAATGCATGATTTTTTATGGAGATGTTCCTTATTGTGTCTAGAACACAACCCAAAAGGCCAATCGTGAATAGCTATCACAGATTGAGAGAAATTATATAAACAATGGAGGTCACTCAGAAACAGAGTTCGTACTGTCGACTGAAATGTTAGAAAATCTTAGAAAATGAAAAAGAATGATCTAGAAGCCCATTTTATACAGAAAGTTTCCTAAGACATTGAGGTTTAAGGGAAAAATAAGTTAGGACCACCCCTTTTGGAAAAGTTTTCTGGAAAAGAGGTCGTAAGTTGACCTAGCTGCTGTGACAGCAAAAACAGAATGTTTGGAAGGAATGTTGGGACCCAAATGGACCATTTCCAAGTACTTCCAAGTCAAACCAAAATTCATGGGTGTTCCCCAATGAGTTAGGAAGACTTTCCAAGTGGCCTTGTATCCATATGTTGAGTATTGTGTTCTAGAAAAATCTTTGAACTCAACTCACTCACTGTTTTGACTCATTGTTTTGAAGATTTTGGAGAAATCAAAGTTTTGTTTCTTGAAACCAAATGAGAGGGATTGAGAGGGGTTTTGAAATAGATGTTTTGAAAACATGTTTTCAATACTCAATAAGGATCATAGCCACTTAGAATACCTACATCAAACTCATCATTTAAGAACCTCCAAGATTGTTGGAGAGATTTATTTTATTTTTGAACATAACTTCAATACATTTCAAGAATACCTTGGAAGTATTGAGGTTATGATCATCATCTATCAAACATGTTTTTGAGGTCAAGAGCTACTATCCATAAGGATTCACTCACCCCAAACTTCATGTCATCACTTAGATGATGATGAACTAGTAAGTAAATAAAGAAAAGAAAAAGAAATGAGATAAGGAGAGATGAACATATATATAATCAAAGCAAGTAAATAGCAATCAATAGATGATAATCAATGTGATTTTGGACTTGTAGCTTGGTGTTTCACTCATAGATTTTGACATTTGGATATGGAAGTAGCTTCCTAACTCAAGAATGCTCAAGAATGGTGATTGGGGGTGTTTGGGATGTGAAGTATATAGAAGGATAATGGAAGAAAACAATAATAAAACTCACTTTCTTATGGAAAATCAATGGGAGAAGCTCCCTTTCTTTCTTCTAAACCTATCTCTATCTCTCTTCTTCTCTACAACTTTTCAAGCTTTGCACTTGGCCCCCTCAAAATGAAGAGGAATGGGGGGTTTAAATAGGCCAATTTGGGGTGGTTTTGGGGTTTTAGAAGTACTCCCATTGGTCCCAAACAACTGTGAACATAAAACTATGTCGTTTTGGCTTTCAATTAATCAAATTGGACCCCCAAAAAAATTACAAAAATGGACTCTGCGAGGTTTGAGTGCCGCGGCGGCACTGGGCCAGTGCCGCGGCGGCACTGCTCCTCAGAAGCCCAGAAAATTACGTTTAGGCCCCCAGAGGTTCCGGTATTCGCGAAAAGGCCCTATTTCGTCCGAAATTCACAGAAAATGCATACGAACTCCAAATTGAGGTTGTGATATACCGTTGGAAAGGTAATGGAGTCTACTTTACATAAAAAATAGTTTGGGGATAGGTCACTTTGAAAAGTTTTACAGTATTCGTGATAAAAGCCGATTTGATCGCCTTTTTCGCCTTTGGAAATTCATAATAAACTCGTTTTAAATCTGAAAATTATGTGCGATATACCGTCGAAAAGCTGTTGACCTCTAGTATCCATGAAAAATATTTGAAAATTGTTTCGGTGCCCCGATTCCAAAGTCAAATCTTGGTCAAACTGGTCAAACCTGGGATTCCCGGGAAGTTTTGGGAACCTCCGGGAGCTCCCAGGAGCCGACGTTTTCGCTCGATTCTCTTTTAAAACTCATTTTAATACTTTTCTAATGATTCCGGTGAATTCGGACGATTTCGGTCAAACTTGGTCAAACCTGGTCAAACCCTGGTCAAACCTTGGTCAAACCGGTCAACGGGGACTTTTCGGGAACTTCCGGCGCTTCCGGGGGTCTCTGGGAGCTGACGATTTCATCCGATTTTTCTTTTAAAACTCATTTGAATACTTTTCTTACGACGTAGCATGTTTTCAGAACTTCGGGACCAAATCTGGGAGTCTTCGGGCTTTTAGGGGCATTTTGGTCAATCTGAGCATTCTGAGAGATAGAACTGACTTCTAGGAGTCCTTTTGAGTCTTTTACGATCATTGTGAACCACCAAGCTATGGGTCTCCTAAATATGATAGCCGACAAAATGGGGTGTCTACACCACCAAACACCAAAAACTCTATTTTTCATCTACGTGATGAAAAAGTTGCTTTTTAGAGTATCTTGATAACCGGGAGTCCGATTCACTTTCTATTTCTTCATTCAACATTCTTTGGAACTGTGTGAGGTGCGAGTTAAATTTCATGGATAACGGATCGACGGTTTGCATTTTTATGCCCCAATCCCCAAAAACTTTATTTTTTAATGTCAACATGGTAAAAAATTTATTTTTTTGTGTATCTTGATAACCAGGAGTCCGATTTCCTTTCCATTTCTTCCATAAATTTTCTTTAAATGTATTAGAGGTGCGAGTTAAATTTCGTGGCTATCGGATCAATGGTTTGCATTTTTACCCCCATTCCCAAAAACATAGTTTTTCATTGTCGAAGAGATGAAAAAGTTATTTTTTTTTACTGTATCTTGATAACTGGGATTCGGATTATCGTTTCATTTCTTCCGACAGCTTTCTATAGAAGTGTGACATGCAAGTTAAATTTTGAGACTATACGATCGTCGGTTTGCACTTTGACCCGCCAAACCCCAAAAACTTAGTTTTTCAAAGTCTACGAGGTAAAAAAGTTGTCTTTTAGTGTATCTTGATAACCTGGAGTCCGATTCCCTTTCCGTTTTTTCCTACAACTTTGTTTAGACGTGTGGGAAGTGCGAGTGACGTTTCATAACTAACGGATCAACGGTTTGCATTTTGACCCCTCAAACCCCAAAAACTTTGTTTTTCAATGTCTACATAGTAAAAAAGTTATTTTTTACCATGTATCTTGATAATTGGGAATCTGATTCCATTTCCATTTCTTCCTAAAACTTTCTTTAGATGTGTTAGAGGTGCGATTTAAATTTCGTGGCAATCAGACCGATGGTTTGCATTTTGACGCACATACCCCAAAATCTTACATTTTCAAAGTCAACGAGGTGAACATGTTATTTTTTTTGGCTGATCATAATAACTAAGTATCCGAATCCCATTTTGTTTATTTTTACAACTTTATTAGACGTGTGGGAGGTCCGAGTTAAATTTCGTGGCTATTGGATCGACGGTTTACATTTCGACCTGCCAAACACCCAAAATATGGTTTTTCAAAGTCTACGAGGAGAAAAAGTTGTTATTTAGGTTATCTTGATAATCAGGAGTCCGATTATCTTTCCATTTCTTCCTACGACTTCCTTTTGACCTGTGAGAGGTTTGAGTTAAATTTCGTGGGTATCAGATAGACGGTTTGCATTTTGACCGGCAAACACCAAAAACTCTATTTTTCATCTACGTGATGAAAAAGTTGCTTTTTAGAGTATCTTGATAACCGGGAGTCCGATTCACTTTCTATTTCTTCATTCAACATTCTTTGGAACTATGTGAGGTGCGAGTTAAATTTCATGGATAACGGATCGACGGTTTGCATTTTTACGCCCCAATCCCCAAAAACTTTATTTTTTAATGTCAACATGGTAAAAAATTTATTTTTTTGTGTATCTTGATAACCAGGAGTCCGATTTCCTTTCCATTTCTTCCATAAATTTTCTTTAAATGTATTAGAGGTGTGAGTTAAATTTCGTGGCTATCGGATCAATGGTTTGCATTTTTACCCCCATACCCAAAAACATAGTTTTTCATTGTCGAAGAGATGAAAAAGTTATTTTTTTTTACTGTATCTTGATAACTGGGATTCGGATTATCGTTTCATTTCTTCCGACAGCTTTCTATAGAAGTGTGACATGCGAGTTAAATTTTGAGACTATACGATCGTCGGTTTGCACTTTGACCCGCCAAACCCCAAAAACTTAGTTTTTCAAAGTCTACGAGGTAAAAAAGTTGTCTTTTAGTGTATCTTGATAACCAGGAGTCCGATTCCCTTTCCGTTTTTTCCTACAACTTTGTTTAGACGTGTGGGAAGTGCGAGTGACGTTTCATAGCTAACGGATCAACGGTTTGCATTTTGACCCCTCAAACCCCAAAAACTTTGTTTTTCAATGTCTACATAGTAAAAAAGTTATTTTTTACCATGTATCTTGATAATTGGCAATCCGATTCCATTTCCATTTCTTCCTAAAACTTTCTTTAGATGTGTTAGAGGTGCGATATTTAAATTTCGTGGCAATTAGACCGATGGTTTGCATTTTGACGCACATACCCCAAAATCTTACATTTTCAAAGTCAACGAGGTGAACATGTTATTTTTTTTGGCTGATCATAATAACCAAGTATCCGAATCCCATTTTGTTTATTTTTACAACTTTATTTAGACGTGTGGGAGGTCCGAGTTAAATTTCGTGGCTATTGGATCGACGGTTTACATTTCGACCTGCCAAACACCCAAAATATAGTTTTTCAAAGTCTACGAGGAGAAAAAGTTGTTATTTAGGTTATCTTGATAATCAGGAGTCCGATTATCTTTCCATTTCTTCCTACGACTTCCTTTTGACCTGTGAGAGGTTTGAGTTAAATTTCGTGGGTATCAGATAGACGGTTTGCATTTTGACCCGCCAAACACCAAAAACTCTATTTTTCATCTACGTGATGAAAAAGTTGCTTTTTAGAGTATCTTGATAACCGGGAGTCCGATTCACTTTCTATTTCTTCATTCAACATTCTTTGGAACTGTGTGAGGTGCGAGTTAAATTTCATTGATAACGGATCGACGGTTTGCATTTTTACGCCCCAATCCCCAAAAACTTTCTTTTTTAATGTCAACATGGTAAAAAATTTATTTTTTTGTGTATCTTGATAACCAGGAGTCCGATTTCCTTTCCATTTCTTCCATAAATTTTCTTTAAATGTATTAGAGGTGTGAGTTAAATTTCGTGGCTATCGGATCAATGGTTTGCATTTTTACCCCCATACCCAAAAACATAGTTTTTCATTGTCGAAGAGATGAAAAAGTTATTTTTTTTTACTGTATCTTGATAACTGGGATTCGGATTATCGTTTCATTTCTTCCGACAGCTTTCTATAGAAGTGTGACATGCGAGTTAAATTTTGAGACTATACGATCGTCGGTTTGCACTTTGACCCGCCAAACCCCAAAAACTTAGTTTTTCAAAGTCTACGAGGTAAAAAAGTTGTCTTTTAGTGTATCTTGATAACCAGGAGTCCGATTCCCTTTCCGTTTTTTCCTACAACTTTGTTTAGACGTGTGGGAAGTGCGAGTGACGTTTCATAGCTAACGGATCAACGGTTTGCATTTTGACCCCTCAAACCCCAAAAACTTTGTTTTTCAATGTCTACATAGTAAAAAAGTTATTTTTTACCATGTATCTTGATAATTGGCAATCCGATTCCATTTCCATTTCTTCCTAAAACTTTCTTTAGATGTGTTAGAGGTGCGATTTAAATTTCGTGGCAATTAGACCGATGGTTTGCATTTTGACGCACATACCCCAAAATCTTACATTTTCAAAGTCAACGAGGTGAACATGTTATTTTTTTTGGCTGATCATAATAACCAAGTATCCGAATCCCATTTTGTTTATTTTTACAACTTTATTTAGACGTGTGGGAGGTCCGAGTTAAATTTCGTGGCTATTGGATCGACGGTTTACATTTTGACCTGCCAAAACACCCAAAATATAGTTTTTCAAAGTCTACGAGGAGAAAAAGTTGTTATTTAGGTTATCTTGATAATCAGGAGTCCGATTATCTTTCCATTTCTTCCTACGACTTCCTTTTGACCTGTGAGAGGTTTGAGTTAAATTTTGTGGGTATCAGATAGACGGTTTGCATTTTGACCCGCCAAACACCAAAAACTCTATTTTTCATCTACGTGATGAAAAAGTTGCTTTATAGAGTATCTTGATAACCGGGAGTCCGATTCACTTTCTATTTCTTCATTCAACATTCTTTGGAACTGTGTGAGGTGCGAGTTAAATTTCATGGATAACGGATCGACGGTTTGAATTTTTACGCCCCAATCCCCAAAAACTTTCTTTTTTAATGTCAACATGGTAAAAAAATTATTTTTTTGTGTATCTTGATAACCAGGAGTCCGATTTCCTTTCCATTTCTTCCATAAATTTTCTTTAAATGTATTAGAGGTGTGAGTTAAATTTCGTGGCTATCGGATCAATGGTTTGCATTTTTACCCCCATACCCAAAAACATAGTTTTTCATTGTCGAAGAGATGAAAAAGTTATTTTTTTTTACTGTATCTTGATAACTGGGATTCGGATTATCGTTTCATTTCTTCCGACAGCTTTCTTTAGAAGTGTGACATACGAGTTAAATTTTGAGACTATACGATCGTCGGTTTGCACTTTGACCCGCCAAACCCCAAAAACTTAGTTTTTCAAAGTCTACGAGGTAAAAAAGTTGTCTTTTAGTGTATCTTGATAACCAGGAGTCCGATTCCCTTTCCGTTTTTCCTACAACTTTGTTTAGACGTGTGGGAAGTGCGAGAGACGTTTCATAGCTAACGGATCAACGGTTTGCATTTTGACCCCTCAAACCCCAAAAACTTTGTTTTTCAATGTCTACATAGTAAAAAAGTTATTTTTTACCATGTATCTTGATAATTGGGAATCCGATTCCATTTCCATTTCTTCCTAACACTTTCTTTAGATGTGTTAGAGGTGCGATTTAAATTTCGTGGCAATCAGACCGATGGTTTGCATTTTGACGCACATACCCCAAAATCTTACCTTTTCAAAGTCAACGAGGTGAACATGTTATTTTTTTTGGCTGATCATAATAACCAAGTATCCGAATCCCATTTTGTTTATTTTTACAACTTTATTTAGACGTGTGGGAGGTCCGAGTTAAATTTCGTGGCTATTGGATCGACGGTTTACATTTCGACCTGCCAAACACCCAAAATATAGTTTTTCAAAGTCTACGAGGAGAAAAAGTTGTTATTTAGGTTATCTTGATAATCAGGAGTCCGATTATCTTTCCATTTCTTCCTACGACTTCCTTTTGACCTGTGAGAGGTTTGAGTTAAATTTCGTGGGTATCAGATAGACGGTTTGCATTTTGACCCGCCAAACACCAAAAACTCTATTTTTCATCTACGTGATGAAAAAGTTGCTTTTTAGAGTATCTTGATAACCGGGAGTCCGATTCACTTTCTATTTCTTCATTCAACATTCTTTGGAACTGTGTGAGGTGCGAGTTAAATTTCATGGATAACGGATCGACGGTTTGCATTTTTACGCCCCAATCCCCAAAAACTTTATTTTTTAATGTCAACATGGTAAAAAATTTATTTTTTTGTGTATCTTGATAACCAGGAGTCCGATTTCCTTTCCATTTCTTCCATAAATTTTCTTTAAATGTATTAGAGGTGTGAGTTAAATTTCGTGGCTATCGGATCAATGGTTTGCATTTTTACCCCCATACCCAAAAACATAGTTTTTCATTGTCGAAGAGATGAAAAAGTTATTTTTTTTTACTGTATCTTGATAACTGGGATTCGGATTATCGTTTCATTTCTTCCGACAGCTTTCTATAGAAGTGTGACATGCGAGTTAAATTTTGAGACTATAGGATCGTCGGTTTGCACTTTGACCCGCCAAACCCCAAAAACTTAGTTTTTCAAAGTCTACGAGGTAAAAAAGTTGTCTTTTAGTGTATCTTGATAACCAGGAGTCCGATTCCCTTTCCGTTTTTTCCTACAACTTTGTTTAGACGTGTGGGTAGTGCGAGTGACGTTTCATAGCTAACGGATCAACGGTTTGAATTTTGACCCCTCAAACCCCAAAAACTTTGTTTTTCAATGTCTACATAGTAAAAAAGTTATTTTTTACCATGTATCTTGATAATTGGGAATCCGATTCCATTTCCATTTCTTCCTAAAACTTTCTTTAGATGTGTTAGAGGTGCGATTTAAATTTCGTGGCAATCAGACCGATGGTTTGCATTTTGACGCACATACCCCAAAATCTTACATTTTCAAAGTCAACGAGGTGAACATGTTATTTTTTTTGGCTGATCATAATAACCAAGTATCCGAATCCCATTTTGTTTATTTTTACAACTTTATTTAGACGTGTGGGAGGTCCGAGTTAAATTTCGTGGCTATTGGATCGACGGTTTACATTTCGACTTGCCAAACACCCAAAATATAGTTTTTCAAAGTCTACGAGGAGAAAAAGTTGTTATTTAGGTTATCTTGATAATCAGGAGTCCGATTATCTTTCCATTTCTTCCTACGACTTCCTTTTGACCTGTGAGAGGTTTGAGTTAAATTTCGTGGGTATCAGATAGACGGTTTGCATTTTGACCCGCCAAACACCAAAAACTCTATTTTTCATCTACGTGATAAAAAAGTTGCTTTTTAGAGTATCTTGATAACTGGGAGTCCGATTCACTTTCTATTTCTTCATTCAACATTCTTTGGAACTGTGTGAGGTGCGAGTTAAATTTCATGGATAACGGATCGACGGTTTGCATTTTTACGCCCCAATCCCCAAAAACTTTCTTTTTTAATGTCAACATGGTAAAAAATTTATTTTTTTGTGTATCTTGATAACCAGGAGTCCGATTTCCTTTCCATTTCTTCCATAAATTTTCTTTAAATGTATTAGAGGTGTGAGTTAAATTTCGTGGCTATCGGATCAATGGTTTGCATTTTTACCCCCATACCCAAAAACATAGTTTTTCATTGTCGAAGAGATGAAAAAGTTATTTTTTTTTACTGTATCTTGATAACTGGGATTCGGATTATCGTTTCATTTCTTCCGACAGCTTTCTTTAGAAGTGTGACATGCGAGTTAAATTTTGAGACTATACGATCGTCGGTTTGCACTTTGACCCGCCAAACCCCAAAAACTTAGTTTTTCAAAGTCTACGAGGTAAAAAAGTTGTCTTTTAGTGTATCTTGATAACCAGGAGTCCGATTCCCTTTCCGTTTTTTCCTACAACTTTGTTTAGACGTGTGGGAAGTGCGAGTGACGTTTCATAGCTAACGGATCAACGGTTTGCATTTTGACCCCTCAAACCCCAAAAACTTTGTTTTTCAATGTCTACATAGTAAAAAAGTTATTTTTTACCATGTATCTTGATAATTGGGAATCCGATTCCATTTCCATTTCTTCCTAAAACTTTCTTTAGATGTGTTAGAGGTGCGATTTAAATTTCGTGGCAATCAGACCGATGGTTTGCATTTTGACGCACATACCCCAAAATCTTACATTTTCAAAGTCAACGAGGTGAACATGTTATTTTTTTTGGCTGATCATAATAACCAAGTATCCGAATCCCATTTTGTTTATTTTTACAACTTTATTTAGACATGTGGGAGGTCCGAGTTAAATTTCGTGGCTATTGGATCGACAGTTTACATTTCGACCTGCCAAACACCCAAAATATAGTTTTTCAAAGTCTACGAGGAGAAAAAGTTGTTATTTAGGTTATCTTGATAATCAGGAGTCCGATTATCTTTCCATTTCTTCCTACGACTTCCTTTTGACCTGTGAGAGGTTTGAGTTAAATTTCGTGGGTATCAGATAGACGGTTTGCATTTTGACCTGCCAAACACCAAAAACTCTATTTTTCATCTACGTGATGAAAAAGTTGCTTTTTAGAGTATCTTGATAACCGGGAGTCCGATTCACTTTCTATTTCTTCATTCAACATTCTTTGGAACTGTGTGAGGTGCGAGTTAAATTTCATGGATAACGGATCGACGGTTTGCATTTTTACGCCCCAATCCCCAAAAACTTTATTTTTTAATGTCAACATGGTAAAAAATTTATTTTTTTGTGTATCTTGATAACCAGGAGTCCGATTTCCTTTCCATTTCTTCCATAAATTTTCTTTAAATGTATTAGAGGTGCGAGTTAAATTTCGTGGCTATCGGATCAATGGTTTGCATTTTTATCCCCATACCCAAAAACATGGTTTTTCATTGTCGAAGAGATGAAAAAGTTATTTTTTTTTACTGTATCTTGATAACTGGGATTCGGATTATCGTTTCATTTCTTCCGACAGCTTTCTGTAGAACTGTGACATGCGAGTTAAATTTCGAGCTATACGATCGTCGGTTTGCACTTTGACCCGCCAAACCCCAAAAACTTAGTTTTTCAAAGTCTACGAGGTAAAAAAGTTGTCTTTTAGTGTATCTTGATAACCAGGAGTCCGATTCCCTTTCCGTTTTTTCCTACAACTTTGTTTAGACGTGTGGGAAGTGCGAGTGACGTTTCATAGCTAACGGATCAACGGTTTGCATTTTGACCCCTCAAACCCCAAAAACTTTGTTTTTCAATGTCTACATAGTAAAAAAGTTATTTTTTACCATGTATCTTGATAATTGGGAATCCGATTCCATTTCCATTTCTTCCTAAAACTTTCTTTAGATGTGTTAGAGGTGCGATTTAAATTTCGTGGCAATCAGACCGATGGTTTGCATTTTGACGCACATACCCCAAAATCTTACATTTTCAAAGTCAACGAGGTGAACATGTTATTTTTTTTGGCTGATCATAATAACCAAGTATCCGAATCCCATTTTGTTTATTTTTACAACTTTATTTAGACATGTGGGAGGTCCGAGTTAAATTTCGTGGCTATTGGATCGACAGTTTACATTTCGACCTGCCAAACACCCAAAATATAGTTTTTCAAAGTCTACGAGGAGAAAAAGTTGTTATTTAGGTTATCTTGATAATCAGGAGTCCGATTATCTTTCCATTTCTTCCTACGACTTCCTTTTGACCTGTGAGAGGTTTGAGTTAAATTTCGTGGGTATCAGATAGACGGTTTGCATTTTGACCTGCCAAACACCAAAAACTCTATTTTTCATCTACGTGATGAAAAAGTTGCTTTTTAGAGTATCTTGATAACCGGGAGTCCGATTCACTTTCTATTTCTTCATTCAACATTCTTTGGAACTGTGTGAGGTGCGAGTTAAATTTCATGGATAACGGATCGACGGTTTGCATTTTTACGCCCCAATCCCCAAAAACTTTATTTTTTAATGTCAACATGGTAAAAAATTTATTTTTTTGTGTATCTTGATAACCAGGAGTCCGATTTCCTTTCCATTTCTTCCATAAATTTTCTTTAAATGTATTAGAGGTGCGAGTTAAATTTCGTGGCTATCGGATCAATGGTTTGCATTTTTATCCCCATACCCAAAAACATGGTTTTTCATTGTCGAAGAGATGAAAAAGTTATTTTTTTTTACTGTATCTTGATAACTGGGATTCGGATTATCGTTTCATTTCTTCCGACAGCTTTCTGTAGAACTGTGACATGCGAGTTAAATTTCGAGCTATACGATCGTCGGTTTGCACTTTGACCCGCCAAACCCCAAAAACTTAGTTTTTCAAAGTCTACGAGGTAAAAAAGTTGTCTTTTAGTGTATCTTGATAACCAGGAGTCCGATTCCCTTTCCGTTTTTTCCTACAACTTTGTTTAGACGTGTGGGAAGTGCGAGTGACGTTTCATAGCTAACGGATCAACGGTTTGCATTTTGACCCCTCAAACCCCAAAAACTTTGTTTTTCAATGTCTACATAGTAAAAAAGTTATTTTTTACCATGTATCTTGATAATTGGGAATCCGATTCCATTTCCATTTCTTCCTAAAACTTTCTTTAGATGTGTTAGAGGTGCGATTTAAATTTCGTGGCAATCAGACCGATGGTTTGCATTTTGACGCACATACCCCAAAATCTTACATTTTCAAAGTCAACGAGGTGAACATGTTATTTTTTTTGGCTGATCATAATAACCAAGTATCCGAATCCCATTTTGTTTATTTTTACAACTTTATTTAGACATGTGGGAGGTCCGAGTTAAATTTCGTGGCTATTGGATCGACAGTTTACATTTCGACCTGCCAAACACCCAAAATATAGTTTTTCAAAGTCTACGAGGAGAAAAAGTTGTTATTTAGGTTATCTTGATAATCAGGAGTCCGATTATCTTTCCATTTCTTCCTACGACTTCCTTTTGACCTGTGAGAGGTTTGAGTTAAATTTCGTGGGTATCAGATAGACGGTTTGCATTTTGACCTGCCAAACACCAAAAACTCTATTTTTCATCTACGTGATGAAAAAGTTGCTTTTTAGAGTATCTTGATAACCGGGAGTCCGATTCACTTTCTATTTCTTCATTCAACATTCTTTGGAACTGTGTGAGGTGCGAGTTAAATTTCATGGATAACGGATCGACGGTTTGCATTTTTACGCCCCAATCCCCAAAAACTTTCTTTTTTAATGTCAACATGGTAAAAAATTTATTTTTTTGTGTATCTTGATAACCAGGAGTCCGATTTCCTTTCCATTTCTTCCATAAATTTTCTTTAAATGTATTAGAGGTGTGAGTTAAATTTCGTGGCTATCGGATCAATGGTTTGCATTTTTACCCCCATACCCAAAAACATAGTTTTTCATTGTCGAAGAGATGAAAAAATTATTTTTTTTTACTATATCTTGATAACTGGGATTCGGATTATCGTTTCATTTCTTCCGACATCTTTCTTTAGAAGTGTGACATGCGAGTTAAATTTTGAGACTATACGATCGTCGGTTTGCACTTTGACCCGCCAAACCCCAAAAACTTAGTTTTTCAAAGTCTACGAGGTAAAAAAGTTGTCTTTTAGTGTATCTTGATAACCAGGAGTCCGATTCCCTTTCCGTTTTTTCCTACAACTTTGTTTAGACGTGTGGGTAGTGCGAGTGACGTTTCATAGCTAACGGATCAACGGTTTGCATTTTGACCCCTCAAACCCCAAAAACTTTGTTTTTCAATGTCTACATAGTAAAAAAGTTATTTTTTACCATGTATCTTGATAATTGGGAATCCGATTCCATTTCCATTTCTTCCTAAAACTTTCTTTAGATGTGTTAGAGGTGCGATTTAAATTTCGTGGCAATTAGACCGATGGCTTGCATTTTGACGCACATACCCCAAAATCTTACATTTTCAAAGTCAACGAGGTGAACATGTTATTTTTTTTGGCTGATCATAATAACCAAGTATCCGAATCCCATTTTGTTTATTTTTACAACTTTATTTAGACGTGTGGGAGGTCCGAGTTAAATTTCGTGGCTATTGGATCGACGGTTTACATTTTGACCTGCCAAAACACCCAAAATATAGTTTTTCAAAGTCTACGAGGAGAAAAAGTTGTTATTTAGGTTATCTTGATAATCAGGAGTCCGATTATCTTTCCATTTCTTCCTACGACTTCCTTTTGACCTGTGAGAGGTTTGAGTTAAATTTTGTGGGTATCAGATAGACGGTTTGCATTTTGACCCGCCAAACACCAAAAACTCTATTTTTCATCTACGTGATGAAAAAGTTGCTTTATAGAGTATCTTGATAACCGGGAGTCCGATTCACTTTCTATTTCTTCATTCAACATTCTTTGGAACTGTGTGAGGTGCGAGTTAAATTTCATGGATAACGGATCGACGGTTTGAATTTTTACGCCCCAATCCCCAAAAACTTTCTTTTTTAATGTCAACATGGTAAAAAAATTATTTTTTTGTGTATCTTGATAACCAGGAGTCCGATTTCCTTTCCATTTCTTCCATAAATTTTCTTTAAATGTATTAGAGGTGTGAGTTAAATTTCGTGGCTATCGGATCAATGGTTTGCATTTTTACCCCCATACCCAAAAACATAGTTTTTCATTGTCGAAGAGATGAAAAAGTTATTTTTTTTTACTGTATCTTGATAACTGGGATTCGGATTATCGTTTCATTTCTTCCGACAGCTTTCTTTAGAAGTGTGACATGCGAGTTAAATTTTGAGACTATACGATCGTCGGTTTGCACTTTGACCCGCCAAACCCCAAAAACTTAGTTTTTCAAAGTCTACGAGGTAAAAAAGTTGTCTTTTAGTGTATCTTGATAACCAGGAGTCCGATTCCCTTTCCGTTTTTCCTACAACTTTGTTTAGACGTGTGGGAAGTGCGAGAGACGTTTCATAGCTAACGGATCAACGGTTTGCATTTTGACCCCTCAAACCCCAAAAACTTTGTTTTTCAATGTCTACATAGTAAAAAAGTTATTTTTTACCATGTATCTTGATAATTGGGAATCCGATTCCATTTCCATTTCTTCCTAACACTTTCTTTAGATGTGTTAGAGGTGCGATTTAAATTTCGTGGCAATCAGACCGATGGTTTGCATTTTGACGCACATACCCCAAAATCTTACCTTTTCAAAGTCAACGAGGTGAACATGTTATTTTTTTTGGCTGATCATAATAACCAAGTATCCGAATCCCATTTTGTTTATTTTTACAACTTTATTTAGACGTGTGGGAGGTCCGAGTTAAATTTCGTGGCTATTGGATCGACGGTTTACATTTCGACCTGCCAAACACCCAAAATATAGTTTTTCAAAGTCTACGAGGAGAAAAAGTTGTTATTTAGGTTATCTTGATAATCAGGAGTCCGATTATCTTTCCATTTCTTCCTACGACTTCCTTTTGACCTGTGAGAGGTTTGAGTTAAATTTCGTGGGTATCAGATAGACGGTTTGCATTTTGACCCGCCAAACACCAAAAACTCTATTTTTCATCTACGTGATGAAAAAGTTGCTTTTTAGAGTATCTTGATAACCGGGAGTCCGATTCACTTTCTATTTCTTCATTCAACATTCTTTGGAACTGTGTGAGGTGCGAGTTAAATTTCATGGATAACGGATCGACGGTTTGCATTTTTACGCCCCAATCCCCAAAAACTTTCTTTTTTAATGTCAACATGGTAAAAAATTTATTTTTTTGTGTATCTTGATAACCAGGAGTCCGATTTCCTTTCCATTTCTTCCATAAATTTTCTTTAAATGTATTAGAGGTGTGAGTTAAATTTCGTGGCTATCGGATCAATGGTTTGCATTTTTACCCCCATACCCAAAAACATAGTTTTTCATTGTCGAAGAGATGAAAAAGTTATTTTTTTTTACTGTATCTTGATAACTGGGATTCGGATTATCGTTTCATTTCTTCCGACAGCTTTCTATAGAAGTGTGACATGCGAGTTAAATTTTGAGACTATAGGATCGTCGGTTTGCACTTTGACCCGCCAAACCCCAAAAACTTAGTTTTTCAAAGTCTACGAGGTAAAAAAGTTGTCTTTTAGTGTATCTTGATAACCAGGAGTCCGATTCCCTTTCCGTTTTTTCCTACAACTTTGTTTAGACGTGTGGGTAGTGCGAGTGACGTTTCATAGCTAACGGATCAACGGTTTGAATTTTGACCCCTCAAACCCCAAAAACTTTGTTTTTCAATGTCTACATAGTAAAAAAGTTATTTTTTACCATGTATCTTGATAATTGGGAATCCGATTCCATTTCCATTTCTTCCTAAAACTTTCTTTAGATGTGTTAGAGGTGCGATTTAAATTTCGTGGCAATCAGACCGATGGTTTGCATTTTGATGCACATACCCCAAAATCTTACATTTTCAAAGTCAACGAGGTGAACATGTTATTTTTTTTGGCTGATCATAATAACCAAGTATCCGAATCCCATTTTGTTTATTTTTACAACTTTATTTAGACGTGTGGGAGGTCCGAGTTAAATTTCGTGGCTATTGGATCGACGGTTTACATTTCGACCTGCCAAACACCCAAAATATAGTTTTTCAAAGTCTACGAGGAGAAAAAGTTGTTATTTAGGTTATCTTGATAATCAGGAGTCCGATTATCTTTCCATTTCTTCCTACGACTTCCTTTTGACCTGTGAGAGGTTTGAGTTAAATTTCGTGGGTATCAGATAGACGGTTTGCATTTTGACCCGCCAAACACCAAAAACTCTATTTTTCATCTACGTGATGAAAAAGTTGCTTTTTAGAGTATCTTGATAACCGGGAGTCCGATTCACTTTCTATTTCTTCATTCAACATTCTTTGGAACTGTGTGAGGTGCGAGTTAAATTTCATGGATAACGGATCGACGGTTTGCATTTTTACGCCCCAATCCCCAAAAACTTTCTTTTTTAATGTCAACATGGTAAAAAATTTATTTTTTTGTGTATCTTGATAACCAGGAGTCCGATTTCCTTTCCATTTCTTCCATAAATTTTCTTTAAATGTATTAGAGGTGTGAGTTAAATTTCGTGGCTATCGGATCAATGGTTTGCATTTTTACCCCCATACCCAAAAACATAGTTTTTCATTGTCGAAGAGATGAAAAAGTTATTTTTTTTTACTGTATCTTGATAACTGGGATTCGGATTATCGTTTCATTTCTTCCGACAGCTTTCTTTAGAAGTGTGACATGCGAGTTAAATTTTGAGACTATACGATCGTCGGTTTGCACTTTGACCCGCCAAACCCCAAAAACTTAGTTTTTCAAAGTCTACGAGGTAAAAAAGTTGTCTTTTAGTGTATCTTGATAACCAGGAGTCCGATTCCCTTTCCGTTTTTTCCTACAACTTTGTTTAGACGTGTGGGAAGTGCGAGTGACGTTTCATAGCTAACGGATCAACGGTTTGCATTTTGACCCCTCAAACCCCAAAAACTTTGTTTTTCAATGTCTACATAGTAAAAAAGTTATTTTTTACCATGTATCTTGATAATTGGGAATCCGATTCCATTTCCATTTCTTCCTAAAACTTTCTTTAGATGTGTTAGAGGTGCGATTTAAATTTCGTGGCAATCAGACCGATGGTTTGCATTTTGACGCACATACCCCAAAATCTTACATTTTCAAAGTCAACGAGGTGAACATGTTATTTTTTTTGGCTGATCATAATAACCAAGTATCCGAATCCCATTTTGTTTATTTTTACAACTTTATTTAGACATGTGGGAGGTCCGAGTTAAATTTCGTGGCTATTGGATCGACGGTTTACATTTCGACCTGCCAAACACCCAAAATATAGTTTTTCAAAGTCTACGAGGAGAAAAAGTTGTTATTTAGGTTATCTTGATAATCAGGAGTCCGATTATCTTTCCATTTCTTCCTACGACTTCCTTTTGACCTGTGAGAGGTTTGAGTTAAATTTCGTGGGTATCAGATAGACGGTTTGCATTTTGACCTGCCAAACACCAAAAACTCTATTTTTCATCTACGTGATGAAAAAGTTGCTTTTTAGAGTATCTTGATAACCGGGAGTCCGATTCACTTTCTATTTCTTCATTCAACATTCTTTGGAACTGTGTGAGGTGCGAGTTAAATTTCATGGATAACGGATCGACGGTTTGCATTTTTACGCCCCAATCCCCAAAAACTTTCTTTTTTAATGTCAACATGGTAAAAAATTTATTTTTTTGTGTATCTTGATAACCAGGAGTCCGATTTCCTTTCCATTTCTTCCATAAATTTTCTTTAAATGTATTAGAGGTGTGAGTTAAATTTCGTGGCTATCGGATCAATGGTTTGCATTTTTACCCCCATACCCAAAAACATAGTTTTTCATTGTCGAAGAGATGAAAAAGTTATTTTTTTTTACTATATCTTGATAACTGGGATTCGGATTATCGTTTCATTTCTTCCGACATCTTTCTTTAGAAGTGTGACATGCGAGTTAAATTTTGAGACTATACGATCGTCGGTTTGCACTTTGACCCGCCAAACCCCAAAAACTTAGTTTTTCAAAGTCTACGAGGTAAAAAAGTTGTCTTTTAGTGTATCTTGATAACCAGGAGTCCGATTCCCTTTCCGTTTTTTCCTACAACTTTGTTTAGACGTGTGGGTAGTGCGAGTGACGTTTCATAGCTAACGGATCAACGGTCTGCATTTTGACCCCTCAAACCCCAAAAACTTTGTTTTTCAATGTCTACATAGTAAAAAAGTTATTTTTTACCATGTATCTTGATAATTGGGAATCCGATTCCATTTCCATTTCTTCCTAAAACTTTCTTTAGATGTGTTAGAGGTGCGATTTAAATTTCGTGGCAATCAGACCGATGGTTTGCATTTTGACGCACATACCCCAAAATCTTACATTTTCAAAGTCAACGAGGTGAACATGTTATTTTTTTTGGCTGATCATAATAACCAAGTATCCGAATCCCATTTTGTTTATTTTTACAACTTTATTTAGACATGTGGGAGGTCCGAGTTAAATATCGTGGCTATTGAATCGACGGTTTACATTTCGACCTGCCAAACTCCCAAAATATAGTTTTTCAAAGTCTACGAGGAGAAAAAGTTGTTATTTAGGTTATCTTGATAATCAGGAGTCCGATTATCTTTCCATTTCTTCCTACGACTTCCTTTTGACCTGTGAGAGGTTTGAGTTAAATTTCGTGGGTATCAGATAGACGGTTTGCATTTTGACCCGCCAAACACCAAAAACTCTATTTTTCATCTACGTGATGAAAAAGTTGCTTTTTAGAGTATCTTGATAACCGGGAGTCCGATTCACTTTCTATTTCTTCATTCAACATTCTTTGGAACTGTGTGAGGTGCGAGTTAAATTTCATGGATAACGGATCGCCTGTTTGCATTTTTACGCCCCAATCCCCAAAAACTTTCTTTTTTAATGTCAACATGGTAAAAAATTTATTTTTTTGTGTATCTTGATAACCAGGAGTCCGATTTCCTTTCCATTTCTTCCATAAATTTTCTTTAAATGTATTAGAGGTGTGAGTTAAATTTCGTGGCTATCGGATCAATGGTTTGCATTTTTACCCCCATACCCAAAAACATAGTTTTTCATTGTCGAAGAGATGAAAAAGTTATTTTTTTTTACTGTATCTTGATAACTGGGATTCGGATTATCGTTTCATTTCTTCCGACAGCTTTCTTTAGAAGTGTGACATGCGAGTTAAATTTTGAGACTATACGATCGTCGGTTTGCACTTTGACCCGCCAAACCCCAAAAACTTAGTTTTTCAAAGTCTACGAGGTAAAAAAGTTGTCTTTTAGTGTATCTTGATAACCAGGAGTCCGATTCCCTTTCCGTTTTTTCCTACAACTTTGTTTAGACGTGTGGGTAGTGCGAGTGACGTTTCATAGCTAACGGATCAACGGTCTGCATTTTGACCCCTCAAACCCCAAAAACTTTGTTTTTCAATGTCTACATAGTAAAAAAGTTATTTTTTACCATGTATCTTGATAATTGGGAATCCGATTCCATTTCCATTTCTTCCTAAAACTTTCTTTAGATGTGTTAGAGGTGCGATTTAAATTTCGTGGCAATCAGACCAATGGTTTGCATTTTGACGCACATACCCCAAAATCTTACATTTTCAAAGTCAACGAGGTGAACATGTTATTTTTTTTGGCTGATCATAATAACCAAGTATCCGAATCCCATTTTGTTTATTTTTACAACTTTATTTAGACATGTGGGAGGTCCGAGTTAAATTTCGTGGCTATTGGATCGACGATTTACATTTCGACCTGCCAAACACCCAAAATATAGTTTTTCAAAGTCTACGAGGAGAAAAAGTTGTTATTTAGGTTATCTTGATAATCAGGAGTCCGATTATCTTTCCATTTCTTCCTACGACTTCCTTTTGACCTGTGAGAGGTTTGAGTTAAATTTCGTGGGTATCAGATAGACGGTTTGCATTTTGACCTGCCAAACACCAAAAACTCTATTTTTCATCTACGTGATGAAAAAGTTGCTTTTTAGAGTATCTTGATAACCGGGAGTCCGATTCACTTTCTATTTCTTCATTCAACATTCTTTGGAACTGTGTGAGGTGTGAGTTAAATTTCATGGATAACGGATCGACGGTTTGCATTTTTACGCCCCAATACCCAAAAACTTTATTTTTTAATGTCAACATGGTAAAAAATTTATTTTTTTGTGTATCTTGATAACCAGGAGTCCGATTTCCTTTCCATTTCTTCCATAAATTTTCTTTAAATGTATTAGAGGTGCGAGTTAAATTTCGTGGCTATCGGATCAATGGTTTGCATTTTTACCCCCATACCCAAAAACATAGTTTTTCATTGTCGAAGAGATGAAAAAGTTATTTTTTTTTACTATATCTTGATAACTGGGATTCGGATTATCGTTTCATTTCTTCCGACAGCTTTCTTTAGAAGTGTGACATGCGAGTTAAATTTTGAGACTATACGATCGTCGGTTTGCACTTTGACCCGCCAAACTCCAAAAACTTAGTTTTTCAAAGTCTACGAGGTAAAAAAGTTGTCTTTTAGTGTATCTTGATAACCAGGAGTCCGATTCCCTTTCCGTTTTTTCCTACAACTTTGTTTAGACGTGTGGGTAGTGCGAGTGACGTTTCATAGCTAACGGATCAACGGTCTGCATTTTGACCCCTCAAACCCCAAAAACTTTGTTTTTCAATGTCTACATAGTAAAAAAGTTATTTTTTACCATGTATCTTGATAATTGGGAATCCGATTCCATTTCCATTTCTTCCTAAAACTTTCTTTAGATGTGTTAGAGGTGCGATTTAAATTTCGTGGCAATCAGACCGATGGTTTGCATTTTGACGCACATACCCCAAAATCTTACCTTTTCAAAGTCAACGAGGTGAACATGTTATTTTTTTTGGCTGATCATAATAACCAAGTATCTGAATCCCATTTTGTTTATTTTTACAACTTTATTTAGACGTGTGGGAGGTCCGAGTTAAATTTCGTGGCTATTGGATCGACGGTTTACATTTTGACCTGCCAAATACCCAAAATATAGTTTTTCAAAGTCTACGAGGAGAAAAAGTTGTTATTTAGGTTATCTTGATAATCAGGAGTCCGATTATCTTTCCATTTCTTCCTACGACTTCCTTTTGACCTGTGAGAGGTTTGAGTTAAATTTTGTGGGTATCAGATAGACGGTTTGCATTTTGACCCGCCAAACACCAAAAACTCTATTTTTCATCTACGTGATGAAAAAGTTGCTTTATAGAGTATCTTGATAACCGGGAGTCCGATTCACTTTCTATTTCTTCATTCAACATTCTTTGGAACTGTGTGAGGTGCGAGTTAAATTTCATGGATAACGGATCGACGGTTTGCATTTTTACGCCCCAATCCCCAAAAACTTTATTTTTTAATGTCAACATGGTAAAAAATTTATTTTTTTGTGTATCTTGATAACCAGGAGTCCGATTTCCTTTCCATTTCTTCCATAAATTTTCTTTAAATGTATTAGAGGTGCGAGTTAAATTTCGTGGCTATCGGATCAATGGTTTGCATTTTTACCCCCATACCCAAAAACATAGTTTTTCATTGTCGAAGAGATGAAAAAGTTATTTTTTTTTACTATATCTTGATAACTGGGATTCGGATTATCGTTTCATTTCTTCCGACAGCTTTCTTTAGAAGTGTGACATGCGAGTTAAATTTTGAGACTATACGATCGTCGGTTTGCACTTTGACCCGCCAAACCCCAAAAACTTAGTTTTTCAAAGTCTACGAGGTAAAAAAGTTATCTTTTAGTGTATCTTGATAACCAGGAGTCCGATTCCCTTTCCGTTTTTTCCTACAACTTTGTTTAGACGTGTGGGTAGTGCGAGTGACATTTCATAGCTAACGGATCAACGGTCTGCATTTTGACCCCTCAAACCCCAAAAACTTTGTTTTTCAATGTCTACATAGTAAAAAAGTTATTTTTTACCATGTATCTTGATAATTGGGAATCCGATTCCATTTCCATTTCTTCCTAAAACTTTCTTTAGATGTGTTAGAGGTGCGATTTAAATTTCGTGGCAATCAGACCGATGGTTTGCATTTTGACGCACATACCCCAAAATCTTACCTTTTCAAAGTCAACGAGGTGAACATGTTATTTTTTTTGGCTGATCATAATAACCAAGTATCTGAATCCCATTTTGTTTATTTTTACAACTTTATTTAGACGTGTGGGAGGTCCGAGTTAAATTTCGTGGCTATTGGATCGACGGTTTACATTTTGACCTGCCAAACACCCAAAATATAGTTTTTCAAAGTCTACGAGGAGAAAAAGTTGTTATTTAGGTTATCTTGATAATCAGGAGTCCGATTATCTTTCCATTTCTTCCTACGACTTCCTTTTGACCTGTGAGAGGTTTGAGTTAAATTTTGTGGGTATCAGATAGACGGTTTGCATTTTGACCCGCCAAACACCAAAAACTCTATTTTTCATCTACGTGATGAAAAAGTTGCTTTATAGAGTATCTTGATAACCGGGAGTCCGATTCACTTTCTATTTCTTCATTCAACATTCTTTGGAACTGTGTGAGGTGCGAGTTAAATTTCATGGATAACGGATCGACGGTTTGCATTTTTACGCCCCAATCCCCAAAAACTTTATTTTTTAATGTCAACATGGTAAAAAATTTATTTTTTTGTGTATCTTGATAACCAGGAGTCCGATTTCCTTTCCATTTCTTCCATAAATTTTCTTTAAATGTATTAGAGGTGCGAGTTAAATTTCGTGGCTATCGGATCAATGGTTTGCATTTTTACCCCCATACCCAAAAACATAGTTTTTCATTGTCGAAGAGATGAAAAAGTTATTTTTTTTTACTGTATCTTGATAACTGGGATTCGGATTATCGTTTCATTTCTTCCGACAGCTTTCTATAGAAGTGTGACATGCGAGTTAAATTTTGAGACTATACGATCGTCGGTTTGCACTTTGACCCACCAAACCCCAAAAACTTAGTTTTTCAAAGTCTACGAGGTAAAAAAGTTGTCTTTTAGTGTATCTTGATAACCAGGAGTCCGATTCCCTTTCCGTTTTTTCCTACAACTTTGTTTAGACGTGTGGGAAGTGCGAGTGACGTTTCATAGCTAACGGATCAACGGTTTGCATTTTGACCCCTCAAACCCCAAAAACTTTGTTTTTCAATGTCTACATAGTAAAAAAGTTATTTTTTACCATGTATCTTGATAATTGGGAATCCGATTCCATTTCCATTTCTTCCTAAAACTTTCTTTAGATGTGTTAGAGGTGCGATTTAAATTTCGTGGCAATCAGACCGATGGTTTGCATTTTGACGCACATACCCCAAAATCTTACATTTTCAAAGTCAACGAGGTGAACATGTTATTTTTTTTGGCTGATCATAATAACCAAGTATCCGAATCCCATTTTGTTTATTTTTACAACTTTATTTAGACATGTGGGAGGTCCGAGTTAAATTTCGTGGCTATTGGATCGACGGTTTACATTTCGACCTGCCAAACACCCAAAATATTGTTTTTCAAAGTCTACGAGGAGAAAAAGTTGTTATTTAGGTTATCTTGATAATCAGGAGTCCGATTATCTTTCCATTTCTTCCTACGACTTCCTTTTGACCTGTGAGAGGTTTGAGTTAAATTTCGTGGGTATCAGATAGACGGTTTGCATTTTGACCCGCCAAACACCAAAAACTCTATTTTTCATCTACGTGATGAAAAAGTTGCTTTTTAGAGTATCTTGATAACCGGGAGTCCGATTCACTTTCTATTTCTTCATTCAACATTCTTTGGAACTGTGTGAGGTGTGAGTTAAATTTCATGGATAACGGATCGACGGTTTGCATTTTTACGCCCCAATACCCAAAAACTTTATTTTTTAATGTCAACATGGTAAAAAATTTATTTTTTTGTGTATCTTGATAACCAGGAGTCCGATTTCCTTTCCATTTCTTCCATAAATTTTCTTTAAATGTATTAGAGGTGCGAGTTAAATTTCGTGGCTATCGGATCAATGGTTTGCATTTTTACCCCCATGCCCAAAAACATAGTTTTTCATTGTCGAAGAGATGAAAAAGTTATTTTTTTTTACTGTATCTTGATAACTGGGATTCGGATTATCGTTTCATTTCTTCCAACAGCTTTCTATAGAAGTGTGACATGCGAGTTAAATTTTGAGACTATACGATCGTCGGTTTGCACTTTGACCCGCCAAACCCCAAAAACTTAATTTTTCAAAGTCTACGAGGTAAAAAAGTTGTCTTTTAGTGTATCTTGATAACCAGGAGTCCGATTCCCTTTCCGTTTTTTCCTACAACTTTGTTTAGACGTGTGGGAAGTGCGAGTGACGTTTCATAGCTAACGGATCAACAGTTAGCATTTTGACCCCTCAAACCCCAAAAACTTTGTTTTTCAATGTCTACATAGTAAAAAAGTTATTTTTTACCATGTATCTTGATAATTGGGAATCCGATTCCATTTCCATTTCTTCCTAAAACTTTCTTTAGATGTGTTAGAGGTGCGATTTAAATTTCGTGGCAATCAGACCGATGGTTTGCATTTTGACGCACATACCCCAAAATCTTACATTTTCAAAGTCAACGAGGTGAACATGTTATTTTTTTTGGCTGATCATAATAACCAAGTATCCGAATCCCATTTTGTTTATTTTTACAACTTTATTTAGACGTGTGGGAGGTCCGAGTTAAATTTCGTGGCTATTGGATCGACGGTTTACATTTCGACCTGCCAAACACCCAAAATATAGTTTTTCAAAGTCTACGAGGAGAAAAAGTTGTTATTTAGGTTATCTTGATAATCAGGAGTCCGATTATCTTTCCATTTCTTCCTACGACTTCCTTTTGACCTGTGAGAGGTTTGAGTTAAATTTCGTGGGTATCAGATAGACGGTTTGCATTTTGACCCGCCAAACACCAAAAACTCTATTTTTCATCTACGTGATGAAAAAGTTGCTTTTTAGAGTATCTTGATAACCGGGAGTCCGATTCACTTTCTATTTCTTCATTCAACATTCTTTGGAACTGTGTGAGGTGCGAGTTAAATTTCATGGATAACGGATCGACGGTTTGCATTTTTACGCCCCAATCCCCAAAAACTTTATTTTTTAATGTCAACATGGTAAAAAATTTATTTTTTTGTGTATCTTGATAACCAGGAGTCCGATTTCCTTTCCATTTCTTCCATAAATTTTCTTTAAATGTATTAGAGGTGCGAGTTAAATTTCGTGGCTATCGGATCAATGGTTTGCACTTTGACCCGCCAAACCCCAAAAACTTAGTTTTTCAAAGTCTACGAGGTAAAAAAATTGTCTTTTAGTGTATCTTGATAACCAGGAGTCCGATTCCCTTTCCGTTTTTTCCTACAACTTTGTTTAGACGTGTGGGAAGTGCGAGTGACGTTTCATAGCTAACGGATCAACGGTTTGCATTTGTAATACCCTGTATTTTGGTATATTAATAAGACCTGGTATTTCATTTCTATACTCGTATAAACTTTCTCTTCCTTCTGGTGATTTTTGATACCAATCGATTGACATATTCCCAATCGATTGACACTTTCTGATACCAATCGATTGATAAGTTATCCCAATCGATTTACATTCAACCGACTAAAAGTGATTACGTGTCAACATTCCCAATCGATTGACATTGTTTCCAATCGATTGACTACAAATATCTGTTGCCAATCGATTGACTGGTGTCTCAATCGATTGACATAACCTGAGAAATGTTTTCTTTTTTCCTTCAGCTTTAAACGCGTGGCACTCCCTTATCTCTATATATATGTTTCATTTCATGGCCTTGGGGCTATTTTTCAGACCTTGAGAGAGGGAGAGGCATACTCTTGTGAGATATATACATATATCTATATCTATACATATATACACACCCTCACACACACTCACTGCCGTGGCAGCTGGGAGGAAGGAGAAGAAGCAGAAAGAAGAAGAAAGAAGAAGGAGGAGACAGAGAGAGGGCTGGACAGAGAAGAGGAGAAAGAGAGAAAGAGTTTGGAGATTTCAAGTTGGAACACAACCCAAACGCACCCTAGGTGAGTACTAACGCACTTGGTCCCTTTATATGAAGTTTATATAAGCTATTATGATGTTTAGATGGGTTACATGAATGTTGTGTACGTTTATATATGCTGTTTTTCAATCTGCTGGAGAAGACGTAGTGCCAATCGATTGACATAAATCTCAATCGATTGACATTATTCCAATCGATTGACATGTTTATCAATCGATTGACATAACTTTTGTTCCAATCGATTGAACCTCTGTCCCAATCGATTGACATGATCAGAACATGGATTCTTTTGCCTGTTTATTATATAAGAGGTTTAGTTGTTCGATTCCTGATTCGGATTTCCCTTATGCGACTATGGGGTAGACAGGAGTAATGTGACACCAAAGATTAATGGATAATGAATAAAAAGAATATGAAGACATGGGTGACGTGTTGATTCTGATATGAGTTTGATATCCGATTTCTTTTAATCCGAGTAGTCAGGCCACATTGGGAGTCTGTCATGCGTCGATATAGAATGGAACGTAAGTAGGTTTGGTAAGTTCCGGGAATGGTACGTGGATGGACGTTCGGTCATGATATGCTCTTAAAAGCGGTGAGCTGTGCATATGCTCTTAAAAGCGGTGAGCTGGACCAAATAGTCCTAAGATAGACTGGATGATCTATGATATGCTCTTAAAAGCGGTGAGCTGTGCATATGCTCTTAAAAGCGGTGAGCTGGGATCACTAGTAGATGACGTTAAGTCATGGCAATAGATTGATATGCCTTGTTCGAAACGTTATATCCCTGAAATGCGGTGAACAGGACCATTGTTCTTAAAAGCTGGGGACAGACTGACGTGGAGTCCATGACATACGGTGAGCTGTTCATATGCTCTTAAAAGCGATGGACAGAATAAGGGTGTATCCCTAGAGTTAAACGATTGAGTCTGTTCAGGAAAGATCAGAATATGTTGAGTTCCGTATTCGAGTAACAAGACGTTAAGGGTCGGGTTACAAGAATGAATAGAGAAACAAGATATGGTTATAATAAGATGTTAACTCGTGTTTTCATAAGCTTGTGTTTATTTCAGATAACTAGTACTTCGTTAGTTTATGCTCACTCAGCTCTCAGTAAGCTGACGGCCTTTTATTGCCTGGACATTCCCCGTCCAGAATATCCTGCCCCTTATTCTGCAGGTAAGGACCAGTACACTGATGACTATTATGGAGAGGAGGGCCCCACCGATGACAGTTACGCCAGGAAGGATTATCCTTATGCCAGTTGAAGACTGAAGATGTTATAATTAGATTTAATTTCAGTTGTTCTGTTAAATCTTTTGTTAACGGGTACTTGGGCATTTGTTGTCTTCAGATCTGTTGTGATCCTGTGGACCATACTCTGATAGTTTGTAATAGTTAGCACTTTGTGCTATTTTCAGTTGATTATTGTTGCTTTTCTTTTGGACTAGTACTGCGTGGTGTGGATTATTAGTGACTTTCACCTGTCATTCCTTATGGACCCATAAAGGAAATTTATTTTTCTCTATTTATGCCGTTCCGGGGCGTGACAGGGTTTTTGGTATCAGAGCCTGAGTTTGGTACTCTAGGGGGGTGATACTGTCGTTCACCGATCATTCCACACCATTTGGTCCTAGTGTTGTTAAGATTCTTTGAGATGAGATATGAGTATAAGATAAGTTCGTCTTCCTGACGATAGATAGTTTCCTTTGCAGGATAGCATGGATCCGGAGTTTCACCAGTTTGTGACTGATGCTTATGGAGGACATATTATCCATGGAGATACCGTGGAGCCAGCTGACCCAGAGTTTTATCGTGAGCGTGTGTGCCAGATAGCTAGTCGACATTTAGAGGAGGACATGTGGAGAGCGCTTTATGTGACCGGGAGTACTCACCCGACACAGATGCGCATGGATGCTTACCATACTGCGAGGGTCGGTAGAGACATTTGCCAGGAGATGTTACGACTAGTTTTGAGTAAGCCAGAGATGGATGAGATTGAGTTGAGAGCTATTGTAGCCGGTCCACCAGAGCCCGTAGTTGCACCAGCAGCAGCAGCAGCAGCTCCACCATCACCAGTACCAGTCCCAGAGCCTGAGCCGATTGAGGATGAGGAGGATCTAGAGCCAGAGGATGAGCATCTCGATGAGGACATGGATGGAGATGGAGAGGAGGATCCGATAGATGACGAGGACCCAGTAGAGGATGAGCATGTAGACGATGCAGATGATGAATCTGAGGATGACCCCGAGGAGCCAGAGTTTGAGCCAGAGGATCCAGTACCAGACCCAGAGGCTATTGAGGCAGACATTGTAGTAGATGAGGATGCGCCCGACGAGGAGGTAGTTATGCCAGAGGTACCTGTTGTGCTTCAGATACCAGCCGGACCGATTATGCATATGGCAGCCATGGCCGATATGGCAGTAGGATGGATAGCTCAGATGATCGCTCAGCCAGCAGGTTTTGTTATAGGAGAGGTCGCGATAGCAGGAGCTCTTGATATAGCTGACGGATTCGCCGCAGTAGCAGTCGATGTCGCTAACCAGGCAATAGCAGATGTGATGGAAGACGATGATGCAGAGATGATAGAGGATTGGGATATAGGGGTAGTAGTCGGAGATCTTGTCGCACCAGTTGAGGATGATCCACTCGAGGAAATGGAGATTGATTCAGAGGACGAGGCACCACCAGCAGGATCAGATGCTGGCGACTTTTGAGTCAGGACCTGCAGGACTTAGTTTTGTTAGTTTTACCAGGACATGTTGTCTACTAGATTTTTGGGAGCTTGAGAGATAGCTATTGACCATAGCTTTGTATAGTATTAGCTGACTTTAGTTGTTGTAACTCTTGTCCCATATGGTACACAGTTTGACTAGTGTGTACTATACGGTACATCTTTTGATAATATATATACGAGCAGTACTTTTGGTTATTGTTTGATTATTGCGTTGTGCTGTGTTGTTTAGTAGAATTGTTAGTCTAGCTGTTTCTTATTCTATCTTGAGTTCGTTTCTACGTGAAGACTTTCAGCTGATCCATATGTCTCTTGTAGGCGATACTCGTTATCATCATGGTAGGACCCTTGAGAAACCACCAAGCACGTAACGGAGCACCTATTCCAGAGGGAATGGACCCAACCGGAATTTTCGAAGCGTTTATGCAGAGGATGGAGCATGTGGGGGATACATATAATCACTCCACCCACCAGAGACCTTTTGCACCCCCGCCACCAAGACAGACTGGAGATAAGTTGTTAGCAAATTTTCGTGGGTTACGTCCTGAAAAGTTTGATGGACTAACAGAACCATGGAAAGCAGAACAATGGATAAGAGAGATGGAGTTAATATTTGGAGCATTGGAATGCAACGAACAAGAGAAACGTCGCCTTGCTACGTTTCAGCTCACCTATGCCGCCTCAGATTGGTGGGAAGCTGAACAAGCCACTGTTGGGATCGATGCCGCTAGAGCTATGTCGTGGGAGACATTCAAAGGCAGATTTTTGGAGAAGTATTTTCCAGAAGATGAGAGAGATCAACAGGAAAGGAACTTTCTCAATTTGATCCAAGGAGGATGGAATGTACGGGAATACACAACACAGTTCGAGCGTCTATCCAGATTTGCTCAGCATATGATAGACACCCCGCAAAAGAAGGTAAAGAGATTTCACCAAGGACTGAACCCCCACCTCAGACATATGATGGTTGGTCATCTGAACCAGTCGTATGAGGAAATTGTTAGATTTGCTACAGAATTAGAAAAGGATGCTAATCCAGTACAGCAATCACAGACAAATCGACCTCAGTTGTCACGAGGGTTTCAACAGAGAAATTTTCCTAATCGACCACCAAGAAATACCCAAGGATGGAGATCTCAGGAAAATTTTCAAGGAAACAAGAGAACCTGGGAAGGAACCAGGAAACCGCAGCAGAGTTATAATCGACCTCAACAATATCGCCAGCAGGGGTCACAGCCACAGGCATTACTAACAGCCCCACCCAGCAATAGTGGAGGATGTTTTTACTGTGGAAAGCCAGGACATATTGCAAGGAACTGCATTACCCATAGATCTAATCGCATGCCGGATATTGTCTGCCGCAATTGCAACAAACCAGGACACTTGAGTAAGGATTGTCGTGCGCCACCAGGAGGATACTACGGAGCACCAGTACAAGGAATTCAAGGACCTCCTGATCAGACGAGAATGAATGCTATTATTCCGGAAGGAGCAGGCTTTAATGCTGATGAGCAGCAACATTTGGAAGGTACACTTGTACTTTTTCATAGTCCAGTTAAAGCTTTATTTGATACTGGAGCCGCACGTTCTTTTATTGCTGTTAAGATTGTGCGTCAGTTGGGTTTAGAACCCCAGACACTTGAGTCAACACTGAATGCTGTGTCACCTTTGGGAGTGACAGTTAAGTTGAGTAAAGTGTGTAAAGATTGCCCTTTGACTTTAGGAGATAGGAATCTGCCAGCAGACTTAGTCGTTCTGTCGATGTCAGAATTCGATGTTATCCTAGGGATGGATTGGTTAACTAAGTACAATGCCAATTTGGATTGCCCTGCTAGAACGATTGTATTTTCAATACGAGGAAAGCCGACGATCAGATTTCAATGTCAACTGACAAGCGACCTGTTCCTTACGAATGGTTTAGCTACGATCATTAGTACGAGTACGGAGCTTACTATGGATCAAATTCCTATTGTACGAGACTTTCTAGATGTATTTCAGGATATTAAAGGACTTCCACCGAAAAGAGAAATAGACTTCTGCGTGGAATTAGTACCTGGTACATTGCCTATTTCTAAGACTCCATATAGGATGGCACCAACTGAGATGTTAGAACTGAAGAAGCAAGTTCAAGAGCTTGAAGATCTAGGATTTGTTCGTCCGAGTACGTCGCCTTGGGGAGCACCAGTTCTGTTTGTAAAGAAGAAGGACGGAACACTTCGACTCTGTATAGACTACAGGGAGTTGAACAAGGTTACGATTAAGAATAAATATCCGTTACCTCGGATAGATGATCTATTCGACCAGTTACAAGGATCTAGGATCTTTTCCAAGATCGATCTGCGTTCAGGATACCACCAATTGTTAGTTCGACCAGAGGATGTATCGAAGACTGCATTCAGGACAAGATACGGGCATTACGAGTTTTTAGTTATGCCTTTTGGATTGACGAATGCGCCAGCAGTATTTATGGACTTGATGAATAGAGTATTCCGACTATATCTGGATAAATTCATTATAGTGTTCATTGATGATATACTGATCTACTCAAAGACAGAAGAGGATCACAAGGAGCATTTACAAATTGCCTTGCAAACACTTCGAGATAGCAAGTTGTATGCAAAGTTCAGCAAGTGTGAGTTTTGGCTACAGGAAGTCAAATTCTTGGGACACGTTATATCTCAGGAAGGTATTTCGGTAGACTCATCTAAGATTGATGCAGTCTTAAGCTGGAACAGACCGACGAATGCGACCGAAGTCAGAAGTTTTCTGGGCTTAGCAGGATATTACAGAAGATTCGTAGAAGGATTTTCCAAGATAGCAGGACCCTTGACGAATTTAACAAGGAAAGAGACGAAGTATGAATGGACAGACAAGCATGAGGGTGCATTTCAGGAGTTAAAAGAAAGATTGACTTTTGCACCAGTACTCGCATTACCTAAGAGTGGAGAAAAGTATGTGATCTACAGTGACGCATCGTACCAAGGATCTGGATGTGTGCTTATGCAAGATGGAAATGTTATCGCATACGGATCAAGACAATTGAAGGTACATGAGAAAAATTATCCTACGCATGATCTGGAATTAGCAGCAATAGTGTTTGCATTAAAAATTTGGAGACACTATCTCTACGGAGAAAAGTTTGAATTGTTTTCCGATCATAAGAGTCTGAAGTTTTTGTTCTCTCAAAAGGAGTTGAACATGCGACAGCGGAGATGGATGGAGTTACTCAAGGACTATGACTTTTCTTTGCAATACCATCCTGGCAAAGCAAACGTAGTAGCAGATGCTTTGAGTCGTAAACCTCGACTAGGGATCGCTGCATTACTAATTAGAGAATGGAGAGCATTAGAAGAAATTGCTGAATTTGATCTTCAGCCAGTGGAACCAATGAAAGGACAACATTTTGGATGTCTTATGGTACAACCGACTTTGATCAGTCGTATCATAGAGGCTCAACAGACAGCAGAGGATTTGAAGTTATGGTTCGCCAAGATGTCAGCCGAAGAACCAGAAGTCTGGAGTATTAGTACAGACGGAGCTTTACGATGTAAAGGTAGACTCTGTGTACCTAATGAAGAAAGTCTCCGAAAAGACATATTGGATGAAGCACATAAGTCACGAATGACTATTCATCCCGGAAGTACGAAGATGTACAAGGATCTGAAGAGAAATTTTTGGTGGGAAGGAATGAAGAGAGATGTGGCAGAGTATGTAGCTCAGTGTCTTACTTGTAAACAAGTAAAGGCAGAACATCAGAGACCACCTGGACTTCTACAGCCGTTACCGATTCCTCAATGGAAATGGGAACACATAACCATGGATTTCGTGGTAGGATTGCCGAAGTCACAGCAGAATCACGATGCTATATGGGTAATCGTGGATCGACTTACGAAGACGGCACATTTTATTGCCTATAGCATGACATACTCAGTAGAACGTTTGAGCCGAATGTATCTACAACACGTTGTACGGTTACACGGAATACCTGTTTCTATTGTGTCAGACCGAGATTCGCGCTTTACTGTAGAATTCTGGAAGAGTCTCCAAACAGCAATGGGAACGACATTAAACTTGAGTTCAGCTTTTCATCCACAGACAGATGGACAGACGGAACGAGTAAATCAAGTGATGGAAGATATGTTACGAGCTTGTGTCATTGATTTTGAGAGTTCTTGGGAAATACACTTACCTTTGATTGAGTTCGCCTATAATAATAGTTATCATTCGAGCATAGATATGGCGCCATTTGAAGCTTTGTACAGAAGACCGTGCCGATCGCCGCTATGTTGGACCGAAGTCGGAGATAGTCAACTTCTTGGGCCAGAGATGGTACGAGAAACCAGCAAGAAGATTCAAGTCGTACGTGAGAAGATGGAAACAGCCCAGACCAGATACAAGAGTTATGCTGACAAGCGACGCAAAGACTTGGAGTTTGCCGTTGGAGATCACGTATTACTCAAGGTTTCACCTGTTCGAGGAATCGTCAGATTTGGTCAGAAAAGGGGCAAATTATCGCCACGTTTCATCGGACCATTCGAGATTCTGGAGCGTGTTGGAAAAGTTGCTTATCGCCTTGCGTTGCCACCAAAGATGTCAGGAGTGCACAACGTTTTTCATATCAGTATGCTGAGGAAGTGTGTTCACAACCCAACGCACGAGATCAACTTTCAGGATATCGAAGTCAACAGCGACGTTACATTCAACGAAGGACCTGTTCGCATTCTAGATCGAGGAATCAAGAAACTCAGGAACAAGGAGATTCCGTTAGTCAAGATTCAGTGGAAACATCACGATGAAGGAGAAGCTTCGTGGGAACTAGAGTCAGAGATGCGCGAGAAGTTTTCATTTTTGTTTTAGACCTGGTTGCTTTTGATTTCGAGGACGAAATCTTTTGTTGAGTGGTGGATGATGTAATACCCTGTATTTTGGTATATTAATAAGACCTGGTATTTCATTTCTATACTCGTATAAACTTTCTCTTCCTTCTGGTGATTTTTGATACCAATCGATTGACATATTCCCAATCGATTGACACTTTCTGATACCAATCGATTGATAAGTTATCCCAATCAATTTACATTCAACCGACTAAAAGTGATTACGTGTCAACATTCCCAATCGATTGACATTGTTTCCAATCGATTGACTACAAATATCTGTTGCCAATCGATTGACTGGTGTCTCAATCGATTGACATAACCTGAGAAATGTTTTCTTCTTTCCTTCAGCTTTAAACGCGTGGCACTCCCTTATCTCTATATATATGTTTCATTTCATGGCCTTGGGGCTGTTTTTCAGACCTTGAGAGAGGGAGAGGCATACTCTTGTGAGATAAATACATATATCTATATCTATACATATATACACACCCTCACACACACTCACTGCCGTGGCAGCTGGGAGGAAGGAGAAGAAGCAGAAAGAAGAAGAAAGAAGAAGGAGGAGACAGAGAGAGGGCTGGACAGAGAAGAGGAGAAAGAGAGAAAGAGTTTGGAGATTTCAAGTTGGAACACAACCCAAACGCACCCTAGGTGAGTACTAACTCACTTGGTCCCTTTATATGAAGTTTATATAAGCTATTATGATGTTTAGATGGGTTACATGCATGTTGTGTACATTTATATATGCTGTTTTTACAATCTACTGGAGAAGACGTAGTGCCAATCGATTGACATAAATCTCAATCGATTGACATCAGTTGCATCCCAATCGATTGAATAGGATTTTCAATCGATTGACATTATTCCAATCGATTGACATGTTTATCAATCGATTGACATAACTTTTGTTCCAATCGATTGAACCTCTGTCCCAATCGATTGACATGATCAGAACATGGATTCTTTTGCCTGTTTATTATATAAGAGGTTTAGTTGTTCGATTCCTGATTCGGATTTCCCTTATGCGACTATGGGGTAGACAGGAGTAATGTGACACCAAAGATTAATGGATAATGAATAAAAAGAATATGAAGACATGGGTGACGTGTTGATTCTGATATGAGTTTGATATCCGATTTCTTTTAATCCGAGTAGTCAGGCCACATTGGGAGTCTGTCATGTGTCGATATAGAATGGAACGTAAGTAGGTTTGGTAAGTTCCGGGAATGGTACGTGGATGGACGTTCGGTCATGATATGCTCTTAAAAGCGGTGAGCTGTGCATATGCTCTTAAAAGCGGTGAGCTGGACCAAATAGTCCTAAGATAGACTGGATGATCTATGACATGCTCTTAAAAGCGGTGAACTGTGCATATGCTCTTAAAAGCGGTGAGCTGGGATCACTAGTAGATGACGTTAAGTCGTGGCAATAGATTGATATGCCTTGTTCGAAACGTTATATCCCTGAAATGCGGTGAACAGGACCATTGTTCTTAAAAGCTGGGGACAGACTGACGTGGAGTCCATGACATGCGGTGAGCTGTTCATATGCTCTTAAAAGCGATGGACAGAATAAGGGTGTATCCCTAGAGTTAAACGATTGAGTCTGTTCAGGAAAGATCAGAATATGTTGAGTTCCGTATTCGAGTAACAAGACGTTAAGGGTCGGGTTACAAGAATGAATAGAGAAACAAGATATGGTTATAATAAGATGTTAACTCGTGTTTTCATAAGCTTGTGTTTATTTCAGATAACTGGTACTTCGTTAGTTTATGCTCACTCAGCTCTCAGTAAGCTGACGGCCTTTTATTGCCTGGACATTCCCCGTCCAGAAAATCCTGCCCCTTATTCTGCAGGTAAGGACCAGTACACTGATGACTATTATGGAGAGGAGGGCCCCACCGATGACAGTTACGCCAGGAAGGATTATCCTTATGCCAGTTGAAGACTGAAGATGTTATAATTAGATTTAATTTCAGTTGTTCTGTTAAATCTTTTGTTAACGGGTACTTGGGCATTTGTTGTCTTCAGACCTGTTGTGATCCTGTGGACCATACTCTGATAGTTTGTAATAGTTAGCACTTTGTGCTATTTTCAGTTGATTACTGTTGCTTTTCTTTTGGACTAGTACTGTGTGGTGTGGATTATTAATGACTTTCACCTGTCATTCCTTATGGACCCATAAAGGAAATTTATTTTTCTCTATTTATGCCGTTCCGGGGCGTGACAGCATTTTGACCCCTCAAACCCCAAAAACTTTGTTTTTCAATGTCTACATAGTAAAAAAGTTATTTTTTACCATGTATCTTGATAATTGGGAATCCGATTCCATTTCCATTTCTTCCTAAAACTTTCTTTAGATGTGTTAGAGGTGCGATTTAAATTTCGTGGCAATCAGACCGATGGTTTGCATTTTGACGCACATACCCCAAAATCTTACATTTTCAAAGTCAACGAGGTGAATATGTTATTTTTTTTGGCTGATCATAATAACCAAGTATCCGAATCCCATTTTGTTTATTTTTACAACTTTATTTAGACGTGTGGGAGGTCCGAGTTAAATTTCGTGGCTATTGGATCGACGGTTTGCATTTTGACCCACCAAACACCAAAAACTCTATTTTTCATCTACGTGATGAAAAAGTTGCTTTTTAGAGTATCTTGATAACCGGGAGTCCGATTCACTTTCTATTTCTTCATTCAACATTCTTTGGAACTGTGTGAGGTGCGAGTTAAATTTCATGGATAACGGATCGACGGTTTGCATTTTTACGCCCCAATCCCCAAAAACTTTATTTTTTAATGTCAACATGGTAAAAAATTTATTTTTTTGTGTATCTTGATAACCAGGAGTCCGATTTCCTTTCCATTTCTTCCATAAATTTTCTTTAAATGTATTAGAGGTGCGAGTTAAATTTCGTGGCTATCGGATCAATGGTTTGCATTTTTACCCCCATACCCAAAAACATAGTTTTTCATTGTCGAAGAGATGAAAAAGTTATTTTTTTTTACTGTATCTTGATAACTGGGATTCGGATTATCGTTTCATTTCTTCCGACAGCTTTCTATAGAAGTGTGACATGCGAGTTAAATTTTGAGACTATACGATCGTCGGTTTGCACTTTGACCCGCCAAACCCCAAAAACTTAGTTTTTCAAAGTCTACGAGGTAAAAAAGTTGTCTTTTAGTGTATCTTGATAACCAGGAGTCCGATTCCCTTTCCGTTTTTTCCTACACCTTTGTTTAGACGTGTGGGAAGTGCGAGTGACGTTTCATAGCTAATGGACCAACGGTTTGCATTTTGACCCCTCAAACCCCAAAAACTTTGTTTTTCAATGTCTACATAGTAAAAAAGTTATTTTTTACCATGTATCTTGATAATTGGTAATCCGATTCCATTTCCATTTCTTCCTAAAACTTTCTTTAGATGTGTTAGAGGTGCGATTTAAATTTCGTGGCAATCAGACCGATGGTTTGCATTTTGACGCACATACCCCAAAATCTTACATTTTCAAAGTCAACGAGGTGAACATGTTATTTTTTTTGGCTGATCATAATAACCAAGTATCCGAATCCCATTTTGTTTATTTTTACAACTTTATTTAGACGTGTGGGAGGTCCGAGTTAAATTTCGTGGCTATTGGATCGACGGTTTACATTTCGACCTGCCAAAATATAGTTTTTCAAAGTCTACGAGGAGAAAAAGTTGTTATTTAGGTTATCTTGATAATCAGGAGTCCGATTATCTTTCCATTTCTTCCTACGACTTCCTTTTGACCTGTGAGAGGTTTGAGTTAAATCTCGTGGGTATCAGATAGACGGTTTGCATTTTGACCCGCCAAACACCAAAAACTCTATTTTTCATCTACGTGATGAAAAAGTTGCTTTTTAGAGTATCTTGATAACCGGGAGTCCGATTCACTTTCTATTTCTTCATTCAACATTCTTTGGAACTGTGTGAGGTGCGAGTTAAATTTCATGGATAACGGATCGACGGTTTGCATTTTTACGCCCCAATACCCAAAAACTTTATTTTTTAATGTCAACATGGTCAAAAAATTATTTTTTTGTGTATCTTGATAACCAGGAGTCCGATTTCCTTTCCATTTCTTCCATAAATTTTCTTTAAATGTATTAGAGGTGCGAGTTAAATTTCGTGGCTATCGGATCAATGGTTTGCATTTTTACCCCCATACCCAAAAACATAGTTTTTCATTGTCGAAGAGATGAAAAAGTTAATTTTTTTTATTGTATCTTGATAACTGGGATTCGGATTATCGTTTCATTTCTTCCGACAGCTTTCTATAGAAGTGTGACATGCGAGTTAAATTTTGAGACTATACGATCGTCGGTTTGCACTTTGACCCGCCAAACCCCAAAAACTTAGTTTTTCAAAGTCTACGAGGTAAAAAAGTTGTCTTTTAGTGTATCTTGATAACCAGGAGTCCGATTCCCTTTCCGCTTTTTCCTACAACTTTGTTTAGACGTGTGGGAAGTGCGAGTGACGTTTCATAGCTAACGGATCAACGGTTTGCATTTTGACCCCTCAAACCCCAAAAACTTTGTTTTTCAATGTCTACATAGTAAAAAAGTTATTTTTTACCATGTATCTTGATAATTGGGAATCCGATTCCATTTCCATTTCTTCCTAAAACTTTCTTTAGATGTGTTAGAGGTGCGATTTAAATTTCGTGGCAATCAGACCGATGGTTTGCATTTTGACGCACATACCCCAAAATCTTACATTTTCAAAGTCAACGAGGTGAACATGTTATTTTTTTTGGCTGATCATAATAACCAAGTATCCGAATCCCATTTTGTTTATTTTTACAACTTTATTTAGACGTGTGGGAGGTCCGAGTTAAATTTCGTGGCTATTGGATCGACGGTTTGCATTTTGACCCACCAAACACCAAAAACTCTATTTTTCATCTACGTGATGAAAAAGTTGCTTTTTAGAGTATCTTGATAACCGGGAGTCCGATTCACTTTCTATTTCTTCATTCAACATTCTTTGGAACTGTGTGAGGTGCGAGTTAAATTTCATGGATAACGGATCGACGGTTTGCATTTTTACGCCCCAATCCCCAAAAACTTTATTTTTTAATGTCAACATGGTAAAAAATTTATTTTTTTGTGTATCTTGATAACCAGGAGTCTGATTTCCTTTCCATTTCTTCCATAAATTTTCTTTAAATGTATTAGAGGTGCGAGTTAAATTTCGTGGCTATCGGATCAATGGTTTTTGCATTTTTACCCCCATACCCAAAAACATAGTTTTTCATTGTCAAAGAGATGAAAAAGTTATTTTTTTTTACTGTATCTTGATAACTGGGATTCGGATTATCGTTTCATTTCTTCCGACAGCTTTCTATAGAAGTGTGACATGCGAGTTAAATTTTGAGACTATACGATCGTCGGTTTGCACTTTGACCCGCCAAACCCCAAAAACTTAGTTTTTCAAAGTCTACGAGGTAAAAAAGTTGTCTTTTAGTGTATCTTGATAACCAGGAGTCCGATTCCCTTTCCGTTTTTTTCCTACAACTTTGTTTAGACGTGTGGGAAGTGCGAGAGACGTTTCATAGCTAACGGATCAACGGTTTGCATTTTGACCCCTCAAACCCCAAAAACTTTGTTTTTCAATGTCTACATAGTAAAAAAGTTATTTTTTACCATGTATCTTGATAATTGGGAATCCGAGTCCATTTCCATTTCTTCCTAAAACTTTCTTTAGATGTGTTAGTGGTGCGATTTAAATTTCGTGGCAATCAGACCGATGGTTTGCATTTTGACGCACATAACCCAAAATCTTACATTTTCAAAGTCAACGAGGTGAACATGTTATTTTTTTTGGCTGATCATAATAACCAAGTATCCGAATCCCATTTTGTTTATTTTTACAACTTTATTTAGACGTGTGGGAGGTCCGAGTTAAATTTCGTGGCTATTGGATCGACGGTTTACATTTCGACCTGCCAAACACCCAAAATATAGTTTTTCAAAGTCTACGAGGAGAAAAAGTTGTTATTTAGGTTATCTTGATAATCAGGAGTCCGATTATCTTTCCATTTCTTCCTACGACTTCCTTTTGACCTGTGAGAGGTTTGAGTTAAATCTCGTGGGTATCAGATAGACGGTTTGCATTTTGACCCGCCAAACACCAAAAACTCTATTTTTCATCTACGTGATGAAAAAGTTGCTTTTTAGAGTATCTTGATAACCGGGAGTCCGATTCACTTTCTATTTCTTCATTCAACATTCTTTGGAATTGTGTGAGGTGCGAGTTAAATTTCATGGATAACGGATCGACGGTTTGCATTTTTACGCCCCAATACCCAAAAACTTTATTTTTTAATGTCAACATGGTCAAAAATTTATTTTTTTGTGTATCTTGATAACCAGGAGTCCGATTTCCTTTCCATTTCTTCCATAAATTTTCTTTAAATGTATTAGAGGTGCGAGTTAAATTTCGTGGCTATCGGATCAATGGTTTGCATTTTTACCCCCATACCCAAAAACATAGTTTTTCATTGTCGAATAGATGAAAAAGTTATTTTTTTTTACTGTATCTTGATAACTGGGATTCGGATTATCGTTTCATTTCTTCCGACAGCTTTCTATAGAAGTGTGACATGCGAGTTAAATTTTGAGACTATACGATCGTCGGTTTGCACTTTGACCCGCCAAACCCCAAAAACTTAGTTTTTCAAAGTCTACGAGGTAAAAAAGTTGTCTTTTAGTGTATCTTGATAACCAGGAGTCCGATTCCCTTTCCGTTTTTTCCTACAACTTTGTTTAGACGTGTGGGAAGTGCGAGTGACGTTTCATAGCTAACGGATCAACGGTTTGCATTTTGACCCCTCAAACCCCAAAAACTTTGTTTTTCAATGTCTACATAGTAAAAAAGTTATTTTTTACCATGTATCTTGATAATTGGGAATCCGATTCCATTTCCATTTCTTCCTAAAACTTTCTTTAGATGTGTTAGAGGTGCGATTTAAATTTCGTGGCAATCAGACCGATGGTTTGCATTTTGACGCACATACCCCAAAATCTTACATTTTCAAAGTCAACGAGGTGAACATGTTATTTTTTTTGGCTGATCATAATAACCAAGTATCCGAATCCCATTTTGTTTATTTTTACAACTTTATTTAGACGTGTGGGAGGTCCGAGTTAAATTTCGTGGCTATTGGATCGACGGTTTACATTTCGACCTGCCAAACACCCAAAATATAGTTTTTCAAAGTCTACGAGGAGAAAAAGTTGTTATTTAGGTTATCTTGATAATCAGGAGTCCGATTATCTTTCCATTTCATCATACGACTTCCTTTTGACCTGTGAGAGGTTTGAGTTAAATTTCGTGGGTATCAGATAGACGGTTTGCATTTTGACCCGACAAACACCAAAAACTCTATTTTTCATCTACGTGATGAAAAAGTTGCTTTTTAGAGTATCTTGATAACCGGGAGTCCGATTCACTTTCTATTTCTTCATTCAACATTCTTTGGAACTGTGTGAGGTGCGAGTTAAATTTCATGGATAACGGATCGACGGTTTGCATTTTTACGCCCCAATCCCCAAAAACTTTATTTTTTAATGTCAACATGGTAAAAAATTTATTTTTTTGTGTATCTTGATAACCAGGAGTCTGATTTTCTTTCCATTTCTTCCATAAATTTTCTTTAAATGTATTAGAGGTGTGAGTTAAATTTCGTGGCTATCGGATCAATGGTTTGCATTTTTACCCCCATACCCAAAAACATAGTTTTTCATTGTCGAAGAGATGAAAAAGTTATTTTTTTTTACTGTATCTTGATAACTGGGATTCGGATTATCGTTTCATTTCTTCCGACAGCTTTCTATAGAAGTGTGACATGCGAGTTAAATTTTGAGACTATACGATCGTCGGTTTGCACTTTGACCCGCCAAACCCCAAAAACTTAGTTTTTCAAAGTCTACGAGGTAAAAAAGTTGTCTTTTAGTGTATCTTGATAACCAGGAGTCCGATTCCCTTTCCGTTTTTTTCCTACAACTTTGTTTAGACGTGTGGGAAGTGCGAGAGACGTTTCATAGCTAACGGATCAACGGTTTGCATTTTGACCCCTCAAACCCCAAAAACTTTGTTTTTCAATGTCTACATAGTAAAAAAGTTATTTTTTACCATGTATCTTGATAATTGGGAATCCGAGTCCATTTCCATTTCTTCCTAAAACTTTCTTTAGATGTGTTAGTGGTGCGATTTAAATTTCGTGGCAATCAGACCGATGGTTTGCATTTTGACGCACATAACCCAAAATCTTACATTTTCAAAGTCAACGAGGTGAACATGTTATTTTTTTTGGCTGATCATAATAACCAAGTATCCGAATCCCATTTTGTTTATTTTTACAACTTTATTTAGACGTGTGGGAGGTCCGAGTTAAATTTCGTGGCTATTGGATCGACGGTTTACATTTCGACCTGCCAAACACCCAAAATATAGTTTTTCAAAGTCTACGAGGAGAAAAAGTTGTTATTTAGGTTATCTTGATAATCAGGAGTCCGATTATCTTTCCATTTCTTCCTACGACTTCCTTTTGACCTGTGAGAGGTTTGAGTTAAATCTCGTGGGTATCAGATAGACGGTTTGCATTTTGACCCGCCAAACACCAAAAACTCTATTTTTCATCTACGTGATGAAAAAGTTGCTTTTTAGAGTATCTTGATAACCGGGAGTCCGATTCACTTTCTATTTCTTCATTCAACATTCTTTGGAATTGTGTGAGGTGCGAGTTAAATTTCATGGATAACGGATCGACGGTTTGCATTTTTACGCCCCAATACCCAAAAACTTTATTTTTTAATGTCAACATGGTCAAAAATTTATTTTTTTGTGTATCTTGATAACCAGGAGTCCGATTTCCTTTCCATTTCTTCCATAAATTTTCTTTAAATGTATTAGAGGTGCGAGTTAAATTTCGTGGCTATCGGATCAATGGTTTGCATTTTTACCCCCATACCCAAAAACATAGTTTTTCATTGTCGAATAGATGAAAAAGTTATTTTTTTTTACTGTATCTTGATAACTGGGATTCGGATTATCGTTTCATTTCTTCCGACAGCTTTCTATAGAAGTGTGACATGCGAGTTAAATTTTGAGACTATACGATCGTCGGTTTGCACTTTGACCCGCCAAACCCCAAAAACTTAGTTTTTCAAAGTCTACGAGGTAAAAAAGTTGTCTTTTAGTGTATCTTGATAACCAGGAGTCCGATTCCCTTTCCGTTTTTTCCTACAACTTTGTTTAGACGTGTGGGAAGTGCGAGTGACGTTTCATAGCTAACGGATCAACGGTTTGCATTTTGACCCCTCAAACCCCAAAAACTTTGTTTTTCAATGTCTACATAGTAAAAAAGTTATTTTTTACCATGTATCTTGATAATTGGGAATCCGATTCCATTTCCATTTCTTCCTAAAACTTTCTTTAGATGTGTTAGAGGTGCGATTTAAATTTCGTGGCAATCAGACCGATGGTTTGCATTTTGACGCACATACCCCAAAATCTTACATTTTCAAAGTCAACGAGGTGAACATGTTATTTTTTTTGGCTGATCATAATAACCAAGTATCCGAATCCCATTTTGTTTATTTTTACAACTTTATTTAGACGTGTGGGAGGTCCGAGTTAAATTTCGTGGCTATTGGATCGACGGTTTACATTTCGACCTGCCAAACACCCAAAATATAGTTTTTCAAAGTCTACGAGGAGAAAAAGTTGTTATTTAGGTTATCTTGATAATCAGGAGTCCGATTATCTTTCCATTTCATCATACGACTTCCTTTTGACCTGTGAGAGGTTTGAGTTAAATTTCGTGGGTATCAGATAGACGGTTTGCATTTTGACCCGACAAACACCAAAAACTCTATTTTTCATCTACGTGATGAAAAAGTTGCTTTTTAGAGTATCTTGATAACCGGGAGTCCGATTCACTTTCTATTTCTTCATTCAACATTCTTTGGAACTGTGTGAGGTGCGAGTTAAATTTCATGGATAACGGATCGACGGTTTGCATTTTTACGCCCCAATCCCCAAAAACTTTATTTTTTAATGTCAACATGGTAAAAAATTTATTTTTTTGTGTATCTTGATAACCAGGAGTCCGATTTTCTTTCCATTTCTTCCATAAATTTTCTTTAAATGTATTAGAGGTGTGAGTTAAATTTCGTGGCTATCGGATCAATGGTTTGCATTTTTACCCCCATACCCAAAAACATAGTTTTTCATTGTCGAAGAGATGAAAAAGTTATTTTTTTTTACTGTATCTTGATAACTGGGATTCGGATTATCGTTTCATTTCTTCCGACAGCTTTCTATAGAAGTCTGACATGCGAGTTAATTTTTGAGACTATACGATCGTCGGTTTGCACTTTGACCCGCCAAACCCCAAAAACTTAGTTTTTCAAAGTCTACGAGGTAAAAAAGTTGTCTTTTAGTGTATCTTGATAACCAGGAGTCCGATTCCCTTTCCGTTTTTTCCTACAACTTTGTTTAGACGTGTGGGAAGTGCGAGAGACGTTTCATAGCTAACGGATCAACGGTTTGCATTTTGACCCCTCAAACCCCAAAAACTTTGTTTTTCAATGTCTACATAGTAAAAAAGTTATTTTTTACCATGTATCTTGAAAATTGGGAATCCGATTCCATTTCCATTTCTTCCTAACACTTTCTTTAGATGTGTTAGAGGTGCGATTTAAATTTCGTGGCAATCAGACCGATGGTTTGCATTTTGACGCACATACCCCAAAATCTTACCTTTTCAAAGTCAACGAGGTGAACATGTTATTTTTTTTGGCTGATCATAATAACCATGTATCCGAATCCCATTTTGTTTATTTTTACAACTTTATTTAGACGTGTGGGAGGTCCGAGTTAAATTTCGTGGCTATTGGATCGACGGTTTACATTTTGACCTGCCAAACACCCAAAATATAGTTTTTCAAAGTCTACGAGGAGAAAAAGTTGTTATTTAGGTTATCTTGATAATCAGGAGTCCGATTATCTTTCCATTTCTTCATACGACTTCCTTTTGACCTGTGAGAGGTTTGAGTTAAATTTCGTGGGTATCAGATAGACGGTTTGCATTTTGACCCGCCAAACACCAAAAACTCTATTTTTCATCTACGTGATGAAAAAGTTGCTTTTTATAGTATCTTGATAACCGGGAGTCCGATTCACTTTCTATTTCTTCATTCAACATTCTTTGGAACTATGTGAGGTGCGAGTTAAATTTCATGGATAACGGATCGACGGTTTGCATTTTTACGCCCCAATCCCCAAAAACTTTATTTTTTAATGTCAACATGGTAAAAAATTTATATTTTTGTGTATCTTGATAACCAGGAGTCCGATTTCCTTTCCATTTCTTCCATAAATTTTCTTTAAATGTATTAGAGGTGCGAGTTAAATTTCGTGGCTATCGGATCAATGGTTTGCATTTTTACCCCCATACCCAAAAACATAGTTTTTCATTGTCGAAGAGATGAAAAAGTTATTTTTTTTTACTGTATCTTGATAACTGGGATTCGGATTATCGTTTCATTTCTTCCGACAGCTTTCTATAGAAGTGTGACATACGAGCTAAATTTTGAGACTATACGATCGTCGGTTTGCACTTTGACCCGCCAAACCCCAAAAACTTAGTTTTTCAAAGTCTACGAGGTAAAAAAGTTGTCTTTTAGTGTATCTTGATAACCAGGAGTCCGATTCCCTTTCCGTTTTTTCCTACAACTTTGTTTAGACGTGTGGGAAGTGCGAGTGACGTTTCATAGCTAACGGATCAACGGTTTGCATTTTGACCCCTCAAACCCCAAAAACTTTGTTTTTCAATGTCTACATAGTAAAAAAGTTATTTTTTACCATGTATCTTGATAATTGGGAATCCGATTCCATTTCCATTTCTTCCTAACACTTTCTTTAGATGTGTTAGAGGTGCGATTTAAATTTCCTGGCAATCAGACCGATGGTTTGCATTTTGACGCACATACCCCAAAATCTTACCTTTTCAAAGTCAACGAGGTGAACATGTTATTTTTTTTGGCTGATCATAATAACCAAGTATCCGAATCCCATTTTGTTTATTTTTACAACTTTATTTAGACGTGTGGGAGGTCCGAGTTAAATTTCGTGGCTATTGGATCGACGGTTTACATTTTGACCTTCCAAACACCCAAAATATAGTTTTTCAAAGTCTACGAGGAGAAAAAGTTGTTATTTAGGTTATCTTGATAATCAGGAGTCCGATTATCTTTCCATTTCTTCATACGACTTCCTTTCGACCTGTGAGAGGTTTGAGTTAAATTTCGTGGGTATCAGATAGACGGTTTGCATTTTGACCCGCCAAACACCAAAAACTCTATTTTTCATCTACGTGATGAAAAAGTTGCTTTTTAGAGTATCTTGATAACCGGGAGTCCAATTCACTTTCTATTTCTTCATTCAACATTCTTTGGAACTGTGTGAGGTGCGAGTTAAATTTCATGGATAACGGATCGACGGTTTGCATTTTTACGCCCCAATCCCCAAAAACTTTATTTTTTAATGTCAACATGGTAAAAAATTTATATTTTTGTGTATCTTGATAACCAGGAGTCCGATTTCCTTTCCATTTCTTCCATAAATTTTCTTTAAATGTATTAGAGGTGCGAGTTAAATTTCGTGGCTATCGGATCAATGGTTTGTATTTTTACCCCCATACCCAAAAACATAGTTTTTCATTGTCGAAGAGATGAAAAAGTTATTTTTTTTTATTGTATCTTGATAACTGGGATTCGGATTATCGTTTCATTTCTTCCGACAGCTTTCTATAGAAGTCTGACATGCGAGTTAATTTTTGAGACTATACGATCGTCGGTTTGCACTTTGACCCGCCAAACCCCAAAAACTTAGTTTTTCAAAGTCTACGAGGTAAAAAAGTTGTCTTTTAGTGTATCTTGATAACCAGGAGTCCGATTCCCTTTCCGTTTTTTCCTACAACTTTGTTTAGACGTGTGGGAAGTGCGAGAGACGTTTCATAGCTAACGGATCAACGGTTTGCATTTTGACCCCTCAAACCCCAAAAACTTTGTTTTTCAATGTCTACATAGTAAAAAAGTTATTTTTTACCATGTATCTTGAAAATTGGGAATCCGATTCCATTTCCATTTCTTCCTAACACTTTCTTTAGATGTGTTAGAGGTGCGATTTAAATTTCGTGGCAATCAGACCGATGGTTTGCATTTTGACGCACATACCCCAAAATCTTACCTTTTCAAAGTCAACGAGGTGAACATGTTATTTTTTTTGGCTGATCATAATAACCAAGTATCCGAATTCCATTTTGTTTATTTTTACAACTTTATTTAGACGTGTGGGAGGTCCGAGTTAAATTTCGTGGCTATTGGATCGACGGTTTACATTTTGACCTGCCAAACACCCAAAATATAGTTTTTCAAAGTCTACGAGGAGAAAAAGTTGTTATTTAGGTTATCTTGATAATCAGGAGTCCGATTATCTTTCCATTTCTTCATACGACTTCCTTTTGACCTGTGAGAGGTTTGAGTTAAATTTCGTGGGTATCAGATAGACGGTTTGCATTTTGACCCGCCAAACACCAAAAACTCTATTTTTCATCTACGTGATGAAAAAGTTGCTTTTTATAGTATCTTGATAACCGGGAGTCCGATTCACTTTCTATTTCTTCATTCAACATTCTTTGGAACTATGTGAGGTGCGAGTTAAATTTCATGGATAACGGATCGACGGTTTGCATTTTTACGCCCCAATCCCCAAAAACTTTATTTTTTAATGTCAACATGGTAAAAAATTTATATTTTTGTGTATCTTGATAACCAGGAGTCCGATTTCCTTTCCATTTCTTCCATAAATTTTCTTTAAATGTATTAGAGGTGCGAGTTAAATTTCGTGGCTATCGGATCAATGGTTTGCATTTTTACCCCCATACCCAAAAACATAGTTTTTCATTGTCGAAGAGATGAAAAAGTTATTTTTTTTTACTGTATCTTGATAACTGGGATTCGGATTATCGTTTCATTTCTTCCGACAGCTTTCTTTAGAAGTGTGACATACGAGCTAAATTTTGAGACTATACGATCGTCGGTTTGCACTTTGACCCGCCAAACCCCAAAAACTTAGTTTTTCAAAGTCTACGAGGTAAAAAAGTTGTCTTTTAGTGTATCTTGATAACCAGGAGTCCGATTCCCTTTCCGTTTTTTCCTACAACTTTGTTTAGACGTGTGGGAAGTGCGAGTGACGTTTCATAGCTAACGGATCAACGGTTTGCATTTTGACCCCTCAAACCCCAAAAACTTTGTTTTTCAATGTCTACATAGTAAAAAAGTTATTTTTTACCATGTATCTTGATAATTGGGAATCCGATTCCATTTCCATTTCTTCCTAACACTTTCTTTAGATGTGTTAGAGGTGCGATTTAAATTTCCTGGCAATCAGACCGATGGTTTGCATTTTGACGCACATACCCCAAAATCTTACCTTTTCAAAGTCAACGAGGTGAACATGTTATTTTTTTTGGCTGATCATAATAACCAAGTATCCGAATCCCATTTTGTGTATTTTTACAACTTTATTTAGACGTGTGGGAGGTCCGAGTTAAATTTCGTGGCTATTGGATCGACGGTTTACATTTTGACCTTCCAAACACCCAAAATATAGTTTTTCAAAGTCTACGAGGAGAAAAAGTTGTTATTTAGGTTATCTTGATAATCAGGAGTCCGATTATCTTTCCATTTCTTCATACGACTTCCTTTTGACCTGTGAGAGGTTTGAGTTAAATTTCGTGGGTATCAGATAGACGGTTTGCATTTTGACCCGCCAATCACCAAAAACTCTATTTTTCATCTACGTGAAGAAAAAGTTGCTTTTTAGAGTATCTTGATAACCGGGAGTCCGATTCACTTTCTATTTCTTCATTCAACATTCTTTGGAAGTGTGTGAGGTGCGAGTTAAATTTCACGGATAACGGATAGACGGTTTTCATTTTTACGCCCCAAACCCCAAAAACTTTATTTTTTAATGTCAACATGGTAAAAAATTTATTTTTTTGTGTATCTTGATAACCAGGAGTCCGATTTCCTTTCCATTTCTTCCATAAACTTTGGCTATCGGATCAATGGTTTGCATTTTTACCCCCATACCCTGAAAACACAGTTTTTCATTGTCGAAGAGATGAAAAAGTAATTTTTTTACTGTATCTTGATAACTGGGATTCAGATTATCGTTTCATTTCTTCCGACAGCTTTCTATAGAAGTGTGTGAGGTGCGAGTTAAATTTCGAGACTATACGATCGCCTTTTAGTGTATCTTGATAACGAGGAGTCTGAATCCCTTTCCGTTTATTCCTACAACTTTCTTTAGACGTGCGGGAAGTGCGAGTGAAGCTTCATAGCTAACGGATCGATGGTTTGCATTTTGACACCTCAAACCCCAAAAACTTTGTTTTTAAATGTCTACATAGTAAAAAAGTTATTTTTTACCATGTATCTTGATAATCGGGAATCTGATTCCATTTCCATATCTTCCTATAACTTTCTTAGATGTGTTAGAGGTGCGGGTTAAATTTTGTGGCAATCGGACTAATGGTTTGCATTTTGACGCCCATACCCCAAAATCTTTACTTTTTCAAAGTCAACGAGGTGAAACATGTTATTTTTTTTTGGCTTATCATGAAAACCAAGTATCCGATTCCCATTTTGTTTCTTTTTACAACTTTATTTAGACGTGTGGGATCCGAGTTAAATTTCGTGGCTATCGGATCGACGGTTTACATTTTGACCTGCCAAACCCCCAAAATATAGTTTTTCAAAGTCTACGAGGAGAAAAAGTTGTTATTTAGGGTATCTTGATAATCAGGAGTTCGATTAGCTTTCCATTTCTTCCTACAACTTCCTTTTGACCTGTGAGAGTTTCAAGTTAAATTTCGTGGGTATCATATAGACGGTTTGCATTTTAACCCGCCAAACACCAAAAACTCTATTTTTCATCTACGTGATGAAAAAGTTGCTTTTTGAGTATCTTGATAAGCGGGAGTCCGATTCACTTTCTATTTCTTCATTCAACATTCTTTGGAACTGTGTGAGGTGCGAGTTAAATTTCATGGATAACGGATCGACGGTTTGCATTTTTACGCCCCAAACCCCAAAAACTTTATTTTTTAATGTCAACATGGTAAAAAATTTATTTTTTTGTGTATCTTGATAACCTGGAGACCGATTTCCTTTCCATTTCTTCCATAAATTTTCTTTAAATGTATTAGAGGTGCGAGTTAAATTTTGTGGCTATTGGATCAATGGTTTGCATTTTTACCCCATACCCAAAAACGTAGTTTTTCATTGTTGAAGAGATGAAAAAGTTATTTTTTTTACTGTATCTTGATAACTGGGATTCGGATTATCGTTTCATTTCTTCCGACAGCTTTCTATAGAAGTGTGACATGCGAGTTAAATTTCGAGACTATACGATCGTCGGTTTGCACTTTGACCCGCCAAACCCCAAAAACTTAGTTTTTCAAAGTCTACGAGGTAAAAAAGGTGTCTTTTAGTGTATCTTGATAACCAGAAGTCCGATTCCCTTTCCGTTTTTTCCTACAACTTTGTTTAGACGTGTGGGAAGTGCGAGTGACGTTTCATAGCTAACGGATCAACGGTTTGCATTTTGACCCCTCAAACCCCAAAAACTTTGTTTTTCAATGTCTCATAGTAAAAAAGTTATTTGTTACCATGTATCTTGATAATTGGGAATCCGATTCCATTTCCAATTCTTCCTAAAACTTTCTTTAGATGTGTTAGAGGTGCGATTTAAATTTCGTGGCAATCGGACCGATGGTTTGCATTTTGACGCACATACCCCAAAATCTTACCTTTTCAAAATCAACGAGGTGAACATGTTATTTTTTTTGGCTTATCATAATAACCAAGTATCTGAATCCCATTTTGTGTATTTTTACAACTTTATTTAGACGTGGGGGAGGTCCGAGTTAAATTTCGTGGCTATCGGATCGACGGTTTACATTTTGACCTGCCAAACACCCAAAATATAGTTTTTCAAAGTCTACGAGGAGAAAAAGTTGTTATTTAGGTTATCTTGATAATCAGGAGTCCGATTATCTTTCCATTTCTTCCTACGACTTCCTTTTGACCTGTGAGAGGTTTGAGTTAAATTGCGTGGGTATCAGATAGACGGTTTGCATTTTAACCCGCCAAACACCAAAAACTCTATTTCTCATCTACGTGATGAAAAAGTCGCTTTTTAGAGTATATTGATAACCGGGAGTCCGATTCACTTTCGATTTCTTTATTCAACATTCTTTAGAACTGTGTGAGGTACGAATTAAATTTCATGGATAACGGATCGACGGTTTGCATTTTCACCCCCCAAACCCCAAAAACTTTATTTTTTAATGTCAACATGGTAAAAAATTTATTTTTTTGTGTATCTTGATAACCTGGAGACCGATTTCCTTTCCATTTCTTCCATAAATTTTCTTTAAATGTATTAGAGGTGCGAGTTAAATTTTGTGGCTATCGGATCAATGGTTTGCATTTTTACCCCATACCCAAAAACGTAGTTTTTCATTGTCGAAGAGATGAAAAAGTTATTTTTTTTACTGTATCTTGATAACTGGGATTCGGATTATCGTTCCATTTCTTCCGACAGCTTTCTATAGAAGTGTGACATGCGAGTTAAATTTCGAGACTATACGATCGTCGGTTTGCACTTTGACCCGCCAAACCCCAAAAACTTAGTTTTTCAAAGTCTACGAGGTAAAAAAGGTGTCTTTTAGTGTATCTTGATAACCAGAAGTCCGATTCCCTTTCCGTTTTTTCCTACAACTTTGTTTAGACGTGTGGGAAGTGCGAGTGACGTTTCATAGCTAACGGATCAACGGTTTGCATTTTGACCCCTCAAACCCCAAAAACTTTGTTTTTCAATGTCTCATAGTAAAAAAGTTATTTGTTACCATGTATCTTGATAATTGGGAATCCGATTCCATTTCCAATTCTTCCTAAAACTTTCTTTAGATGTGTTAGAGGTGCGATTTAAATTTCGTGGCAATCGGACCGATGGTTTGCATTTTGACGCACATACCCCAAAATCTTACCTTTTCAAAATCAACGAGGTGAACATGTTATTTTTTTTGGCTTATCATAATAACCAAGTATCTGAATCCCATTTTGTGTATTTTTACAACTTTATTTAGACGTGGGGGAAGTCCGAGTTAAATTTCGTGGCTATCGGATCGACGGTTTACATTTTGACCTGCCAAACACCCAAAATATAGTTTTTCAAAGTCTACGAGGAAAAAAAGTTGTTATTTAGGTTATCTTGATAATCAGGAGTCCGATTATCTTTCCATTTCTTCCTACGACTTCCTTTTGACCTGTGAGAGGTTTGAGTTAAATTGCGTGGGTATCAGATAGACGGTTTGCATTTTAACCCGCCAAACACCAAAAACTCTATTTCTCATCTACGTGATGAAAAAGTTGCTTTTTAGAGTATATTGATAACCGGGAGTCCGATTCACTTTCGATTTCTTTATTCAACATTCTTTAGAACTGTGTGAGGTACGAATTAAATTTCATGGATAACGGATCGACGGTTTGCATTTTCACCCCCCAAACCCCAAAAACTTTATTTTTTAATGTCAACATGGTAAAAAATTTATTTTTTTGTGTATCTTGATAACCAGGAGTCCGATTTCCTTACCATTTCTTCCATAAATTTTCTTTAAATGTATTAGAGGTGCGAGTTAAATTTCGTGGCTATCGGATCAATTGTTTGCATTTTTACCCCCATACCCAAAAACATAGTTTTTCATTGTCGAAGAGATAAAAAAGTTGTTTTTTTTACTGTATCTTGATAACTGGGATTCAGATTATCGTTTCATTTCTTCTGACAGCTTTCTATAGAAGTGTGACATGCGAGTTAAATTTCGAGACTATACGATCGTCGGTTTGCACTTTGACCCGCCAAACCCCAAAAACTTAGTTTTTCAAAGTCTACGAGGTAAAAAAGTTGTCTTTTAGTGTATCTTGATAACCAGGAGTCCGATTCCCTTTCTATTTTTTCCTAAAACTTTGTTTAGACGTGTGGGTAGTGCGAGTGACGTTTCATAGCTAACGGATCAACGGTTTTCATTTTGACCCCTCAAACCCCAAAAACTTTGTTTTTCAATGTCTACATAGTAAAAAAGTTATTTTTTACCATGTATCTTGATAATTGGGAATCCGATTCCATTTCCATTTCTTCCTAAAACTTTCTTTAGATGTGTTAGAGGTGCGATTTAAATTTCGTGGCAATCGGACTGATGGTTTGCATTTTGACGCACATACCCCAAAATCTTACCTTTTCAAAGTCAACGAGGTGAACATGTAATTTTTTTTGGCTTATCATAATAACCAAGTATCCGAATCCCATTTTGTTTATTTTTACAACTTTATTTAGACGTGTGGGAGGTCCGAGTTAAATTTTGTGGCTATCGGATCGACGGTTTACATTTTGACCTGCCAAACACCCAAAATATAGTTTTTCAAAGTCTACGAGGAAAAAAAGTTGTTATTTAGGTTATCTTGATAATCAGGAGTCCGATTATCTTTCCATTTCTTCCTACGACTTCCTTTTGACCTGTGAGAGGTTTGAGTTAAATTTCGTGGGTATCAGATAGACGGTTTGCATTTTGAACCGCCAAACACCAAAAACTCTATTTCTCATCTACGTGATGAAAAAGTTGCTTTTTAGAGTATATTGATAACCGGGAGTCCGATTCACTTTCTATTTCTTCATTCAACATTCTTTGGAACTGTGTGAGGTACGAATTAAATTTCATGGATAACGGATCGACGGTTTGCATTTTTACGCCCCAAACCCCAAAAACTTTATTTTTTAATGTCAACATGGTAAAAAATTTATTTTTTTGTGTATCTTGATAACCAGGAGTCCGATTTCCTTTCCATTTCTTCCATAAACTTTGGCTATCGGATCAATGGTTTGCATTTTTACCCCCATACCCTGAAAAAACAGTTTTTCATTGTCGAAGAGATGAAAAAGTTATTTTTTTTACTGTATCTTGATAACTGGGATTCAGATTATCGTTTCATTTCTTCCGACAGCTTTCTATAGAAGTGTGTGAGGTGCGAGTTAAATTTCGAGACTATACGATCGTCTTTTAGTGTATCTTGATAACTAGGAGTCTGAATCCCTTTCCATTTTTTCCTACAACTTTCTTTAGACGTGCGGGAAGTGCGAGTGAAGCTTCATAGCTAACGGATCGATGGTTTGCATTTTGACCCCTCAAACCCCAAAAACTTTGTTTTTAAATGTCTACATAGTAAAAAAGTTATTTTTTACCATGTATCTTGATAATCGGGAATCTGATTCCATTTTCATATCTTCCTATAACTTTCTTAGATGTGTTAGAGGTGCAGGTTAAATTTTGTGGCATTCAGACTAATGGTTTGCATTTTGACGCCCATACCCCAAAATCTTTACTTTTTCAAAGTCAACGAGGTGAACATGTTATTTTTTTTTTGGCCTATCATGATAACCAAGTATCCGATTCCCATTTTGTTTCTTTTTACAACTTTATTTAGATGTGTGGGATCCGAGTTAAATTTTGTGGCTATCGGATCGACGGTTTACATTTTGACCTGCCAAACACCCAAAATATAGTTTTTCAAAGTCTACGAGGAAAAAAAGTTGTTATTTAGGTTATCTTGATAATCAGGAGTCCGATTATCTTTCCATTTCTTCCTACGACTTCCTTTTGACCTGTGAGAGGTTTGAGTTAAATTTCGTGGGTATCAGATAGACGGTTTGCATTTTGAACCGCCAAACACCAAAAACTCTATTTCTCATCTACGTGATGAAAAAGTTGCTTTTTAGAGTATATTGATAACCGGGAGTCCGATTCACTTTCTATTTCTTCATTCAACATTCTTTGGAACTGTGTGAGGTACGAATTAAATTTCATGGATAACGGATCGACGGTTTGCATTTTTACGCCCCAAACCCCAAAAACTTTATTTTTTAATGTCAACATGGTAAAAAATTTATTTTTTTGTGTATCTTGATAACCAGGAGTCCGATTTCCTTTCCATTTCTTCCATAAACTTTGGCTATCGGATCAATGGTTTGCATTTTTACCCCCATACCCTGAAAAAACAGTTTTTCATTGTCGAAGAGATGAAAAAGTTATTTTTTTTACTGTATCTTGATAACTGGGATTCAGATTATCGTTTCATTTCTTCCGACAACTTTCTATAGAAGTGTGTGAGGTGCGAGTTAAATTTCGAGACTATACGATCGTCTTTTAGTGTATCTTGATAACTAGGAGTCTGAATCCCTTTCCATTATTTCCTACAACTTTCTTTAGACGTGCGGGAAGTGCGAGTGAAGCTTCATAGCTAACGGATCGATGGTTTGCATTTTGACCCCTCAAACCCCAAAAACTTTGTTTTTAAATGTCTACGTAGTAAAAAAGTTATTTTTTACCATGTATCTTGATAATCGGGAATCTGATTCCATTTTCATATCTTCCTATAACTTTCTTAGATGTGTTAGAGGTGCAGGTTAAATTTTGTGGCAATCAGACTAATGGTTTGCATTTTGACGCCCATACCCCAAAATCTTTACTTTTTCAAAGTCAACGAGGTGAACATGTTATTTTTTTTTTGGCCTATCATGATAACCAAGTATCCGATTCCAATTTTGTTTCTTTTTACAACTTTATTTAGATGTGTGGGATCCGAGTTAAATTTCGTGGCTATCGGATCGACGGTTCACATTTTGACCTGCCAAATCCCCAAAATATAGTTTTTCAAAGTCTACGAGGAGAAAAAGTTGTTATTTAGGTTATCTTGATAATCAGGAGTCCGATTATCTTTCCATTTCTTCCTACAACTTCCTTTTGACCTGTGAGAGTTTCGAGTTAAATTTCGTGGGTATCAGATAGATGGTTTGCATTTTGATCCGCCAAACACCAAAAACTCTATTTTTCATCTACGTGATGAAAAAGTTGCTTTTTAGTGTATCTTGATAACCGAGAGTCCGATTCACTTTCTATTTCTTCATTCAACATTCTTTGGAACTGTGTGAGGTGCGAGTTAAATTTCATGGATAACGGATCGACGGTTTGCATTTTTACGCCCCAAACCCCAAAAACTTTATTTTTTAATGTCAACGTGGTAAAAAATTTATTTTTTTTGTGTATCTTGATAACCAGGAGTCCGATTTCCTTACCATTACTTCCATAAATTTTCTTTAAATGTATTAGAGGTGCGAGTTAAATTTCGTGGCTATCGGATCAATGGTTTGCATTTTTACCCCAATACCCAAAAACATAGTTTTTCAGTGTCGAAGAGATGAAAAAGTTGTTTTTTTTTTACTGTATCTTGATACCTGGGATTCAGATTATCGTTTCATTTCTTCCGACAGCTTTCTGTAGAAGTGTGACATGCGAGTTAAATTTCGAGACTATACGATCGTCGGTTTGCACTTTGACCCGCCAAACCCCAAAAACTTAGTTTTTCAAAGTCTACGAGGTAAAAAAGTTGTCTTTTAGTGTATCGTGATAACCAGGAGTCCGATTCCCTTTCTGTTTTTTCCTACAACTTTTTTTAGACGTGTGGGTAGTGCGAGTGACGTTTCATAGCTAACGGATCAACGGTTTGCATTTTGACCCCTCAAACCCCAAAAACTTTGTTTTTCAATGTCTACATAGTAAAAAAGTTATTTTTTACCATGTATCTTGATAATTGGGAATCCGATTCCATTTCTATTTCTTCCTAAAACTTTCTTTAGATGTGTTAGAGGTGCAATTTAAATTTCGTGGGAATCGGACCGATGGTTTGCATTTTGACGCACATACCCCAAAATCTTACCTTTTCAAAGTCAACGAGGTGAACATGTAATTTGTTTTGGCTTATCATAATAACCAAGTATCCGAATCCCATTTTGTTTATTTTTACAACTTTATTTAGACGTGTGGGAGGTCCGAGTTAAATTTCGTGGCTATCGGATCGACGGTTTACATTTTGACCTGCCAAACACCCAAAATATAGTTTTTCAAAGTCTACGAGGAGAAAAAGTTGTTATTTACGTTATCTTGATAATCAGGAGTCCGATTATCTTTCCATTTCTTCCTACGACTTCCTTTTGACCTGTGAGAGTTTCGAGTTAAATTTCGTGGGTATCAGATAGACGGTTTGCATTTTGATCCGCCAAACACCAAAAACTCTATTTTTCATCTACGTGATGAAAAAGTTGCTTTTTAGTGTATCTTGATAACCGAGAGTCCGATTCACTTTCTATTTCTTCATTCAACATTCTTTGGAACTGTGTGAGGTGCGAGTTAAATTTCATGGATAACGGATCGACGGTTTGCATTTTCACCCCCCAAACCCCGAAAACTTTATATTTTAATGTCAACATGGTAAAAAATTTATTTTTTTGTGTATCTTGATAACCAGGAGTCCGATTTCCTTACCATTTCTTCCATAAATTTTCTTTAAATGTATTAGAGGTAAATTTCGTGGCTATCGGATCAATGGTTTGTATTTTTACCCCCATACCCAAAAACATAGTTTTTCATTGTCGAAGAGATGAAAAAGTTATTTTTTTTACTGTATCTTGATAACTGGGATTCAGATTATCGTTTCATTTCTTCCGACAGCTTTTTGTAGAAGTGTGACATGCGAGTTAAATTTCGAGACTATACGATCGTCGGTTTGCACTTTGACCCGCCAAACCCCAAAAACTTAATTTTTGAAAGTCTACGAGGTAAAAAAGTTGTCTTTTAGTGTATCGTGATAACCAGGAGTCCGATTCCCTTTCTGTTTTTTCCTACAACATTTTTTAGACGTGTGGGTAGTGCGAGTGACGTTTCATAGCTAACGGATCAACGGTTTGCATTTTGACCCCTCAAACCCCCAAAACTTTGTATTTCAATGTCTACATAGTAAAAAAGTTATTTTTTACCATGTATCCTGATAATTGGGAATCCGATTCCATTGCTATTTCTTCCTAAAACTTTCTTTAGATGTGTTAGAGGTGCAATTTAAATTTTGTGGCAATCGGACCGATGGTTTGCATTTTGACGCACATACCCCAAAATCTTACCTTTTCAAAGTCAACGAGGTGAACATGTAATTTGTTTTGGCTTATCATAATAACCAAGTATCCGAATCCCATTTTGTTTATTTTTACAACTTTATTTAGACGTGTGGGAGGTCCTAGTTAAATTTCGTGGCTATCGGATCGACGGTTTACATTTTGACCTGCCAAACACCCAAAATATAGTTTTTCAAAGTCTACGAGGAGAAAAAGTTGTTATTTACGTTATCTTGATAATCAGGAGTCCGATTATCTTTCCATTTCTTCCTACGATTTCCTTTTGACCTGTGAGAGGTTTGAGTTAAATTTCGTGGGTATCAGATAAACGGTATGCATTTTGACCCGCCAAACACCAAAAACTCTATTTCTATTTCTTCATTCAACATTCTTTGGAACTGTGTGAGGTGCGAGTTAAATTTCATGGATAACGGATCGACGGTTTGCATTTTCACCCCCCAAACCCCAAAAACTTTATTTTTTAATGTCAACATGGTAAAAAATTTATTTTTTTGTGTATCTTGATAACCAGGAGTCCGATTTCCTTACCATTTCTTCCATAAATTTTCTTTAAATGTATTAGAGGTGCGAGTTAAATTTCGTGGCTATCGGATCAATGGTTTGTATTTTTACCCCCATACCCAAAAACATAGTTTTTCATTGTCGAAGAGATGAAAAAGTTATTTTTTTTACTGTATCTTGATAACTGGGATTCAGATTATCGTTTCATTTCTTCCGACAGCTTTTTGTAGAAGTGTGACATGCGAGTTAAATTTCGAGACTATACGATCGTCGGTTTGCACTTTGACCCGCCAAACCCCAAAAACTTAGTTTTTGAAAGTCTACGAGGTAAAAAAGTTGTCTTTTAGTGTATCGTGATAACCAGGAGTCCGATTCCCTTTCTGTTTTTTCCTACAACATTTTTTAGACGTGTGGGTAGTGCGAGTGACGTTTCATAGCTAACGGATCAACGGTTTGCATTTTGACCCCTCAAACCCCCAAAACTTTGTATTTCAATGTCTACATAGTAAAAAAGTTATTTTTTACCATGTATCCTGATAATTGGGAATCCGATTCCATTGCTATTTCTTCCTAAAACTTTCTTTAGATGTGTTAGAGGTGCAATTTAAATTTTGTGGCAATCGGACCGATGGTTTGCATTTTGACGCACATACCCCAAAATCTTACCTTTTCAAAGTCAACGAGGTGAACATGTAATTTGTTTTGGCTTATCATAATAACCAAGTATCCGAATCCCATTTTGTTTATTTTTACAACTTTATTTAGACGTGTGGGAGGTCCTAGTTAAATTTCGTGGCTATCGGATCGACGGTTTACATTTTGACCTGCCAAACACCCAAAATATAGTTTTTCAAAGTCTACGAGGAGAAAAAGTTGTTATTTACGTTATCTTGATAATCAGGAGTCCGATTATCTTTCCATTTCTTCCTACGATTTCCTTTTGACCTGTGAGAGGTTTGAGTTAAATTTCGTGGGTATCAGATAAACGGTATGCATTTTGACCCGCCAAACACCAAAAACTCTATTTCTATTTCTTCATTCAACATTCTTTGGAACTGTGTGAGGTGCGAGTTAAATTTCATGGATAACGGATCGACGGTTTGCATTTTCACCCCCCAAACCCCAAAAACTTTATTTTTTAATGTCAACATGGTAAAAAATTTATTTTTTTGTGTATCTTGATAACCTGGAGTCCGATTTCCTTTCCATTTCTTCCATAAATTTTCTTTAAATGTATTAGAGGTGCGAGTTAAATTTCGTGGCTATCGGATCAATGGTTTGCATTTTTACCCCCATACCCAAAAACATAGTTTTTCATTGTCGAAGAGATGAAAAAGTTATTTTTTTTACAGTATCTTGATAACTGGGATTCGGATTATCGTTTCATTTCTTCCGACAGCTTTCTATAGAAGTGTGACATGCGAGTTAAATTTCGAGACTATACGATCGTCGGTTTGCACTTTGACCCGCCAAACCACAAAAACTTAGTTTTTCAAAGTCTACGAGGTAAAAAAGGTGTCTTTTAGTGTATCTTGATAACCAGGAGTCCGATTCCCTTTCCGTTTTTCCTACAACTTTGTTTAGACGTGTGGGAAGTGCGAGTGACGTTTCATAGCTAACGGATCAACGGTTTGCATTTTGACCCCTCAAACCCCAAAAACTTTGTTTTTCAATGTCTACATAGTAAAAAAGTTATTTTTTACCATGTATCTTGATAATTGGGAATCCGATTCCATTTCCATTTCTTCCTAAAACTTTCTTTAGATGTGTTAGAGGTGCGATTTAAATTTCGTGGCAATCGGACCGATGGTTTGCAATTTGACGCACATACCCCAAAATCTTATCTTTTCAAAGTCAACGAGGTGAACATGTTATTTTTTTTGGCTTATCATAATAACCAAGTATCTGAATCCCATTTTGTGTATTTTTACAACTTTATTTAGACGTGGGGGAGGTCCGAGTTAAATTTCGTGGCTATCGGATCGACGGTTTACATTTTGACCTGCCAAACACCCAAAATATAGTTTTTCAAAGTCTACGAGGAGAAAAAGTTGTTATTTAGGTTATCTTGATAATCACGAGTCCGATTATCTTTCCATTTCTTCCTACGACTTCCTTTTGACCTGTGAGAGGTTTGAGTTAAATTGCGTGGGTATCAGATAGACGGTTTGCATTTTGACCCGCCAAACACCAAAAACTCTATTTTTCATCTACGTGATGAAAAAGTTGCTTTTTAGAGTATCTTGATAACCGGGAGTCCGATTCACTTTCTATTTCTTCATTCAACATTCTTTGGAAGTGTGTGAGGTGCGAGTTAAATTTCATGGATAACGGATCGACGGTTTGCATTTTTAAGCCCCAAACCCCAAAACTTTATTTTTTAATGTCAACATGGTAAAAAATTTATTTTTTTGTGTATCTTGATAACCAGGAGTCCGATTTCCTTTCCATTTCTTCCATAAACTTTGGCTATCGGATCAATGGTTTGCATTTTTACCCCCATACCCTGAAAACACAATTTTTCATTGTCGAAGAGATGAAAAAGTTATTTTTTTTACTGTATCTTGATAACTGGGATTCAGATTATCGTTTCATTTTTTCCGACAGCTTTCTATAGAAGTGTGTGAGGTGCGATTTAAATTTGGAGACTATACGATCTTCTTTTAGTGTATCTTGATAACCAGGAGTCTGAATCCCTTTCCGTTTTTTCCTACAACTTTCCTTAGACGTGCGGGAAATGCGAGTGAAGCTTCATAGCTAACGGATCGATGGTTTGCATTTTGACACCTCAAACCCCAAAAACTTTGTTTTTAAATGTCTACATAGTAAAAAAGTTATTTTTTACCATGTATCTTGATAATCGGGAATCTGATTCCATTTCCATATCTTCCTATAACTTTCTTAGATGTGTTAGAGGTGCGGGTTAAATTTTGTGGCAATCGGACTAATGGTTTGCATTTTGATGCCCATACCCCAAAATATTTACTTTTTCAAAGTCAACGAGGAGAACATGTTATTTTTTTTTGGCTTATCATGAAAACCAAGTATCCGATTCCCATTTTGTTTCTTTTTACAACTTTATTTAGACGTGTGGGATCCGAGTTAAATTTCGTGGCTATCGGATCGACGGTTTACATTTTGACCTGCCAAACCCCCAAAATATAGTTTTTCAAAGTCTACGAGGAGAAAAAGTTGTTATTTAGGGTATCTTGATAATCAGGAGTTCGATTAACTTTCCATTTCTTCCTACAACTTCCTTTTGACCTGTGACAGTTTCAAGTTAAATTTCGTGGGTATCAGATAGACAGTTTGCATTTTGATCCGCCAAACACCAAAAACTCTATTTTTCATCTACGTGATGAAAAAGTTGCTTTTTAGTGTATCTTGATAACCGGGAGTCCGATTCACTTTCTATTTCTTCATTCAACATTCTTTGGAAGTGTGTGAGGTGCGAGTTAAATTTCATGGATAACGGATCGACGGTTTGCATTTTCACCCCCCAAACCCCAAGAACTTTATTTTTTAATGTCAACATGGTAAAAAATTTATTTTTTTGTGTATCTTGATAACCAGGAGTCCGATTTCCTTACCATTTCTTCCATAAATTTTCTTTAAATGTATTAGAGGTGCGAGTTAAATTTCGTGGCTATCGGATCAATGGTTTGCATTTTTACCCCCATACCCAAAAACATAGTTTTTCATTGTCGAAGAGATGAAAAAATTGTTTTTTTTTACTGTATCTTGATAACTGGGATTCAGATTATCGTTTCATTTCTTCCGACAGCTTTCTATAGAAGTGTGACATGCGAGTTAAATTTCGAGACTATACGATCGTCGGTTTGCACTTTGACCCGCCAAACCCCAAAAACTTAGTTTTTTAAAGTCTACGAGGTAAAAAAGTTGTCTTTTAGTGTATCTTGATAACCAGGAGTCCGATTCCCTTTCTATTTTTTCCTACAACTTTGTTTAGACGTGTGGGTAGTGCGAGTGACGTTTCATAGCTAACGGATCAACGGTTTGCATTTTGACCCCTCAAACCCCAAAAACTTTGTTTTTCAATGTCTACATAGTAAAAAAGTTATTTTTTACCATGTATCTTGATAATAGGGAATCCGATTCCATTTCCATTTCTTCCTAAAACTTTCTTTAGATGTGTTAGAGGTGCGATTTAAATTTCGTGGCAATCGGACCGATGGTTTGCATTTTGACGCACATACCCCAAAATCTTACCTTTTCAAAGTCAACGAGGTGAACATGTTATTTTTTTTGGCTTATCATAATAACCAAGTATCTGAATCCCATTTTGTGTATTTTTACAACTTTATTTAGACATGTGGGAGGTCCGAGTTAAATTTCGTGGCTATCGGATCGACGGTTTACATTTTGACCTGCCAAACACCCAAAATATAGTTTTTCAAAGTCTACGAGGAAAAAAAGTTGTTATTTAGGTTATCTTGATAATCAGGAGTCCGATTATCTTTCCATTTCTTCCTACGACTTCCTTTTGACCTGTGTGAGGTTTGAGTTAAATTGCGTGGGTATCAGATAGACGGTTTGCATTTTGACCCGCCAAACACCAAAAACTCTATTTCTCGTCTACGTGATGAAAAAGTTGCTTTTTAGAGTATATTGATAACCGGGAGTCCGATTCACTTTCGATTTCTTTATTCAACATTCTTTGGAACTGTGTGAGGTACGAATTAAATTTCATGGATAACGGATCGACGGTTTGCATTTTCACCCCCCAAACCCCAAAAACTTTATTTTTTAATGTCAACATGGTAAAAAATTTATTTTTTTGTGTATCTTGATAACCAGGAGTCCGATTTCCTTACCATTTCTTCCATAAATTTTCTTTAAATGTATTAGAGGTGCGAGTTAAATTTCGTGGCTATCGGATCAATTGTTTGCATTTTTACCCCCATACCCAAAAACATAGTTTTTCATTGTCGAAGAGATAAAAAAGTTGTTTTTTTTTACTGTATCTTGATAACTGGGATTCAGATTATCATTTCATTTCTTCCGACAGCTTTCAATAGAAGTGTGACATGCGAGTTAAATTTCGAGACTATACGATCGTCGGTTTGCACTTTGACCCGCCAAACCCCAAAAACATAGTTTTTCAAAGTCTACGAGGAAAAAAAGTTGTCTTTTAGTGTATCTTGATAACCAGGAGTCCGATTCCCTTTCTATTTTTTCCTACAACTTTGTTTAGACGTGTGGGTAGTGCGAGTGACGTTTCATAGCTAACGGATCAACGGTTTTCATTTTGACCCCTCAAACCCCAAAAACTTTGTTTTTTAATGTCTACATAGTAAAAAAGTTATTTTTTACCATGTATCTTGATAATTGGGAATCCGATTCCATTTCCATTTCTTCCTAAAACTTTCCTTAGATGTGTTAGAGGTGCGATTTAAATTTCGTGGCAATCGGACTGATGGTTTGCATTTTGACGCACATACCCCAAAATCTTACCTTTTCAAAGTCAACGAGGTGAACATGTAATTTTTTTTGGCTTATCATAATAACCAAGTATCCGAATCCCATTTTGTTTATTTTTACAACTTTGTTTAGACGTGTGGGAGGTCCGAGTTAAATTTCGTGGCTATCGGATCGACGGTTTACATTTTGACCTGCCAAACACCCAAAATATAGTTTTTCAAAGTCTACGAGGAAAAAAAGTTGTTATTTAGGTTATCTTGATAATCAGGAGTCCGATTATCTTTCCATTTCTTCCTACGACTTCCTTTTGACCTGTGAGAGGTTTGAGTTAAATTTCGTGGGTATCAGATAGACGGTTTGCATTTTGAACCGCCAAACACCAAAAACTCTATTTCTCATCTACGTGATGAAAAAGTTGCTTTTTAGAGTATATTGATAACCGGGAGTCCGATTCACTTTCTATTTCTTCATTCAACATTCTTTGGAACTGTGTGAGGTACGAATTAAATTTCATGGATAACGGATTGACGGTTTGCATTTTTACGCCCCAAACCCCAAAAACTTTATTTTTTAATGTCAACATGTTAAAAAATTTATTTTTTTGTGTATCTTGATAACCAGGAGTCCGATTTCCTTTCCATTTCTTCCATAAACTTTGGCTATCGGATCAATGGTTTGCATTTTTACCCCCATACCCTGAAAACACAATTTTTCATTGTCGAAGAGATGAAAAAGTAATTTTTTTTACTGTATCTTGATAACTGGGATTCAGATTATCGTTTCATTTCTTCCGACAGCTTTCTATAGAAGTGTGTGAGGTGCGAGTTAAATTTCGAGACTATACGATCGTCTTTCAGTGTATCTTGATAACTAGGAGTCTGAATCCCTTTCCATTTTTTCCTACAACTTTCTTTAGACGTGCGGGAAGTGCGAGTGAAGCTTCATAGCTAACGGATCGATGGTTTGCATTTTGACCCCTCAAACCCCAAAACTTTGTTTTTAAATGTCTACATAGTAAAAAAGTCATTTTTTACCATGTATCTTGATAATCGGGAATCTGATTCCATTTCCATATCTTCCTATAACTTTCTTAGATGTGTTAGAGGTGCAGGTTAAATTTTGTGGCAATCAGACTAATGGTTTGCATTTTGACGCCCATACCCCAAAATCTTTACTTTTTCAAAGTCAACGAGGTGAACATGTTATTTTTTTTTTGGCCTAGCATGATAACCAAGTATCCGATTCCCATTTTGTTTCTTTTTACAACTTTATTTAGATGTGTGGGATCCGAGTTAAATTTCGTGGCTATCGGATCGACGGTTTACATTTTGACCTGCCAAACACCCAAAATATAGTTTTTCAAAATCTACGAGGAAAAAAAGTTGTTATTTAGGTTATCTTGATAATCAGGAGTCCGATTATCTTTCCATTTCTTCCTACGACTTCCTTTTGATCTGTGAGAGTTTCGAGTCAAATTTCGTGGGTATCAGATAGACGGTTTGCATTTTGATTCGCCAAACACCAAAAACTCTATTTTTCATCTACGTGATGAAAAAGTTGCTTTTTAGTGTATCTTGATAACCGAGAGTCCGATTCAATTTCTATTTCTTCATTCAACATTCTTTGGAACTGTGTGAGGTGCGAGTTAAATTTCATGGATAACGGATCGACGGTTTGCATTTTCACCCCCCAAACCCCGAAAACTTTATTTTTTAATGTCAACACGGTAAAAAATTTATTTTTTTGTGTATCTTGATAACCAGGAGTCCGATTTCCTTACCATTTCTTCCATAAATTTTCTTTAAATGTATTAGAGGTACGAGTTAAATTTCGTGGCTATCGGATCAATGGTTTGCATTTTTACCCCCATACCCAAAAACATAGTTTTTCATTGTCGAAGAGATGAAAAAGTTGTTTTTTTTACTGTATCTTGATAACTGGGATTCAGATTATCGTTTCATTTCTTCCGACAGCTTTCTATAGAAGTGTGCCATGCGAGTTAAATTTCGAGACTATACGATCGTCGGTTTGCACTTTGACCTGCCAAACCCCAAAAACTTAGTTTTTCAAAGTCTACGAGGTAAAAAAGTTGTCTTTTAGTGTATCTTGATAACCAGGAGTCCGATTCCCTTTCTATTTTTTCCTACAACTTTGTTTAGACGTGTGGGTAGTGCGAGTGACGTTTCATAGCTAACGGATCAACGGTTTGCATTTTGACCCCTCAAACCCCAAAAACTTTGTTTTTCAATGTCTACATAGTAAAAAAGTTATTTTTTACCATGTATCTTGATAATTGGGAATCCGATTCCATTTCCATTTCTTCCTAAAACTTTCTTTAGATGTGTTAGAGGTGCGATTTAAATTTCGTGGCAATCGGACTGATGGTTTGCATTTTGACGCACATACCCCAAAATCTTACCTTTTCAAAGTCAACGAGGTGAACATGTAATTTTTTTTGGCTTATCATAATAACCAAGTATCTGAATCCCATTTTGTTTATTTTTACAACTTTACTTAGACGTGTGGGAGGTCCGAGTTAAATTTCGTGGCTATCGGATCGACGGTTTACATTTTGACCTGCCAAACACCCAAAATATAGTTTTTCAAAGTCTACGAGGAAAAAAAGTTGTTATTTAGGTTATTTTGATAATCAGGAGTCCGATTATCTTTCCATTTCTTCCTACGACTTCCTTTTGTCCTGTGAGAGGTTTGAGTTAAATTTCGTGGGTATCAGATAGACGGTTTGCATTTTGAACCGCCAAACACCAAAAACTCTATTTCTCATCTACGTGATGAAAAAGTTGGTTTTTAAAGTATCTTGATAACCGGGAGTCCGATTCACTTTCTATTTTTTCATTCAACATTCTTTGGAACTGTGTGAGGTGCGAGTTAAATTTCATGGATAACGGATCGACGGTTTGCATTTTTACGCCCCAAACCCCAAAAACTTTATTTTTTAATATCAACATGGTAAAAAATTTATTTTTTTTGTGTATCTTGATAACCAGGAGTTCGATTTCCTTACCATTACTTCCATAAATTTTCTTTAAATGTATTAGAGGTGCGAGTTAAATTTCGTGGCTATCGGATCAATGGTTTGCATTTTTACCCCAATACTCAAAAACATAGTTTTTCAGTGTCGAAGAGATGAAAAAGTTGTTTTTTTTTACTGTATCTTGATAACTGGGATTCAGATTATCGTTTCATTTCTTCCGACAGCTTTCTATAGAAGTTTGACATGTGAGTTAAATTTCGAGACTATACGATCGTCGGTTTGCACTTTGACCCGCCAAACCCCAAAAACTTAGTTTTTCAAAGTCTACGAGGTAAAAAAGTTGTCTTTTAGTGTATCATGATAACCAGGAGTCCGATTCCCTTTCTATTTTTTCCTACAACTTTGTTTAGACGTCTGGGTAGTGCGAGTGACGTTTCGTAGCTAACGGATCAACGGTTTGCATTTTGACCCCTCAAACCCCAAAAACTTTGTTTTTCAATGTCTACATAGTAAAAAAGTTATTTTTTACCATGTATCTTGATAATTGGGAATCTGATTCCATTTCCATTTCTTCCTAAAACTTTCTTTAGATGTGTTAGAGGTGCGATTTAAATTTCGTGGCAATCGGACCGATGGTTTGCATTTTGACGCATATACCCCAAAATCTTACCTTTTTAAAGTCAACGAGGTGAACATGTAATTTTTTTTGGCTTATCATAATAACCAAGTATTCGAATCCCATTTTGTTTATTTTTACAACTTTATTTAGACGTGTGGGAGGTCCGAGTTAAATTTCGTGGCTATCGGATCGACGGTTTACATTTTGACCTGCCAAACACCCAAAATATAGTTTTTCAAAGTCTACGAGGAAAAAAAGTTGTTATTTAGGTTATCTTGATAATCAGGAGTCCGATTATCTTTCCATTTCTTCCTACGACTTCCTTTTGACCTGTGAGAGTTTCGAGTTAAATTTCGTGGGTATCAGATAGACGGTTTGCATTTTGATCCGCCAAACACCAAAAACTCTATTTTTCATCTACGTGATGAAAAAGTTACTTTTTAGTGTATCTTGATAACCGAGAGTCCGATTCACTTTCTATTTCTTCATTCAACATTCTTTGGAAGTGTGTGAGGTGCGAGTTAAATTTCATGGATAACGGATCGACGGTTTGCATTTTCACCCCCCAAACCCCAAAAACTTTATTTTTTAATGTCAACATGGTAAAAAATTTATTTTTTTGTGTATCTTGATAACCAGGAGTCCGATTTCCTTACCATTTCTTCCATAAATTTTCTTTAAATGTATTAGAGGTGCGAGTTAAATTTCGTGGCTATCGGATCAATGGTTTGCATTTTTACCCCCATACCCAAAAACATAGTTTTTCATTGTCGAAGAGATGAAAAAGTTGTTTTTTTTACTGTATCTTGATCACTGGGATTCAGATTATCGTTTCATTTCTTCCGACAGCTTTCTGTAGAAGTGTGACATGCGAGTTAAATTTCGAGACTATACGATTGTCGGTTTGCACTTTGACCCGCCAAACCCCAAAAACTTAGTTTTTCAAAGTCTACGAGGTAAAAAAGTTGTCTTTTAGTGTATCGTGATAACCAGGAGTCCGATTCCCTTTCTGTTTTTTCCTATAACTTTTTTTAGACGTGTGGGTAGTGCGAGTGACGTTTCATAGCTAACGGATCAACGGTTTGCATTTTGACCCCTCAAACTCCAAAAACTTTGTTTTTCAATGTCTACATAGTAAAAAAGTTATTTTTTACCATGTATCTTGATAATTGGGAATCCGATTCCATTTCTATTTCTTCCTAAAACTTTCTTTTGATATGTTAGAGGTGCAATTTAAATTTCGTGGCAATCGGACCGATGGTTTGCATTTTGACGCACATACCCCAAAATCTTACCTTTTCAAAGTCAACGAGGTGAACATGTAATTTGTTTTGGCTTATCATAATAACCAAGTATCCGAATCCCATTTTGTTTATTTTTACAACTTTATTTAGACGTGTGGGAGGTCCGAGTTAAATTTCGTGGCTATCGGATCGACGGTTTACATTTTGACCTGCCAAACACCCAAAATATAGTTTTTCAAAGTCTACGAGGAGAAAAAGTTGTTATTTAGGTTATCTTGATAATCAGGAGTCCGATTATCTTTCCATTTCTTCCTACGATTTCCTTTTGACCTGTGAGAGGTTTGAGTTAAATTTCGTGGGTATCAGATAAACGGTTTGCATTTTGACCCGCCAAACACCAAAAACTCTATTTCTCATCTACGTGATGAAAAAGTTGCTTTTTAGAGTATCTTGATAACGGGGAGTCTGATTCACTTTCTATTTCTTCATTCAACATTCTTTGGAACTGTGTGAGGTGCGAGTTAAATTTCATGGATAACGGATCGACGGTTTGCATTTTCACCCCCCAAACCCCAAAAACTTTATTTTTTAATGTCAACACGGTAAAAAATTTATTTTTTTTGTGTATCTTGATAACCAGGAGTCCGATTTCCTTACCATTTCTTCCATAAATTTTCTTTAAATGTATTAGAGGTGCGAGTTAAATTTCGTGGCTATCGGATCAATGGTTTGCATTTTTACCCCCATACCCAAAAACATAGTTTTTCATTGTCGAAGAGATGAAAAAGTTGTTTTTTTTACTGTATCTTGATAACTGGGATTCAGATTATCGTTTCATTTCTTCCGACAGCTTTCTATAGAAGTGTGACATGCGAGTTAAATTTCGAGACTATACGATCGTCGGTTTGCACTTTGACCCGCCAAACCCCAAAAACTTAGTTTTTCAAAGTCTACGAGGTAAAAAAGTTGTCTTTTAGTGTATCTTTATAACCAGGAGTCCGATTCCCTTTCTGTTTTTTCCTACAACTTTGTTTAGACGTGTGGGTAGTGCGAGTGACGTTTCATAGCTAAAGGATCAACGGTTTGCATTTTGGCACCTCAAACCCCAAAAACTTTGTTTTTCAATGTCTACATAGTAAAAAATTTATTTTTTACCATGTATCTTGATAATTGGGAATCCGATTCCATTTCCATTTCTTCCTAAAACTTTCTTTAGATGTGTTAGAGGTGCGATTTAAATTTCGTGGCAATCGGACCGATGGTTTGCATTTTGACGTACATACCCCAAAATCTTACCTTTTCAAAGTAAACGAGGTGAACATGTAATTTTTTTTGGCTTATCATAATAACCAAGTATCCGAATCCCATTTTGTTTATTTTTACAACTTTATTTAGACGTGTGGGAGGTCCGAGTTAAATTTCGTGGCTATCGGATCGACGGTTTACATTTTGACCTGCCAAACACCCAAAATATAGTTTTTCAAAGTCTACGAGGAGAAAAAGTTGTTATGTAGGTTATCTTGATAATCAGGAGTCCGATTATCTTTCCATTTCTTCCTACGACTTCCTTTTGACCTGTGAGAGGTTTGAGTTAAATTTTGTGGGTATCAGATAGACGGTTTGCATTTTGACCCGCCAAACACCAAAAACTCTATTTCTCATCTACGTGATGAAAAAGTTGCTTTTTAGAGTATCTTGATAACCGGGAGTCCGATTCACTTTCTATTTCTTCATTCAACATTCTTTGGAACTGTGTGAGGTGCGAGTTAAATTTCATGGATAACGGATCGACGGTTTGCATTTTTACGCCCCAAAAACTTTATTTTTTAATGTCAACATGGTAAAAAATTTATTTTTTTGTGTATCTTGATAACCAAGAGTCCGATTTCCTTTCCATTTCTTCCGTAAACTTTGGCTATCGGATCAATGGTTTGCATTTTTACCCCCATACCCTGAAAACACAGTTTTTCATTGTCGAAGAGATGAAAAAGTTATTTTTTTTACTGTATCTTGATAACTGGGATTCAAATTATCGTTTCATTTCTTCCGACAGCTTTCTATAGAAGTGTGTGAGGTGCGAGTTAAATTTCGAGACTATACGATCGTCTTTCAGTGTATCTTGATAACTAGGAGTCTGAATCCCTTTCCTTTTTTTCCTACTACTTTCTTTAGACGTGCGGGAAGTGCGAGTGAAGCTTCAAAGCTAACGGATCGATGGTTTACATTTTGACCCCTCAAACCCCAAAAACTTTGTTTTTCAATGTCTACATAGTAAAAAAGTTATTTTTTACCATGTATCTTGATAATTGGGAATCTGAATCCATTTCCATTTCTTCCTAAAACTTTCTTTAGATGTGTTAGAGGTGCGATTTAAATTTCGTGGCAATCGGACCGATGGTTTGCATTTTGACGCATATACCCCAAAATCTTACCTTTTTAAAGTCAACGAGGTGAACATGTAATTTTTTTTGGCTTATCATAATAACCAAGTATTCGAATCCCATTTTGTTTATTTTTACAACTTTATTTAGACGTGTGGGAGGTCCGAGTTAAATTTCGTGGCTATCGGATCGACGGTTTACATTTTGACCTGCCAAACACCCAAAATATAGTTTTTCAAAGTCTACGAGGAAAAAAAGTTGTTATTTAGGTTATCTTGATAATCAGGAGTCCGATTATCTTTCCATTTCTTCCTACGACTTCCTTTTGACCTGTGAGAGTTTCGAGTTAAATTTCGTGGGTATCAGATAGACGGTTTGCATTTTGATCCGCCAAACACCAAAAACTCTATTTTTCATCTACGTGATGAAAAAGTTACTTTTTAGTGTATCTTGATAACCGGGAGTCCGATTCACTTTCTATTTCTTCATTCAACATTCTTTGGAAGTGTGTGAGGTGCGAGTTAAATTTCATGGATAACGGATCGACGGTTTGCATTTTTACTCCCCAAACCCCAAAAACTTTATTTTTCAATGTCAACATGGTAAAAAATTTATTTTTTTGTGTATCTTGATAACCAGGAGTCCGATTTCCTTTCCATTTCTTCCATAAATTTTCTTTAAATGTATTAGAGGTGCGAGTTAAATTTCGTGGCTATCGGATCAATGGTTTGCATTTTTACCCCCATACCCAAAAACATAGTTTTTCATTGTCGAAGAGATGAAAAAGTTTTTTTTTTTTACTGTATCTTGATAACTGGGATTCGGATTATCGTTTCATTTCTTCCGACAGCTTTCTATAGAAGTGTGACATGCGAGTTAAATTTTGAGACTATACGATCGTCGGTTTGCACTTTGACCGGCCAAACCCCAAAAACTTAGTTTTTCAAAGTCTACGAGGTAAAAAAGTTGTCTTTTAGTGTATCTTGATAACCAGGAGTCCGATTCCCTTTCCGTTTTTTCCTACAACTTTGTTTAGACGTGTGGGAAGTGCGAGTGACGTTTCATAGCTAACGGATCAACGGTTTGCATTTTGACCACTCAAACCCCAAAAACTTTGTTTTTCAATGTCTACATAGTAAAAAAGTTATTTTTTACCATGTATCTTGATAATTTGGAATCCGATTCCATTTCCATTTCTTCCTAAACTTTCTTTAGATGTGTTAGAGGTGCGATTTAAATTTCGTGGCAATCGAACCGATGGTTTGCATTTTGACGCACATATCCCAAAATCTTACCTTTTTAAACTCAACGAGGTGAACATGTTATTTTTTTTGGCTTATCATAATAACCAAGTATCTGAATCCCATTTTGTGTATTTTTACAACTTTATTTAGACGTGTGGGAGGTCCGAGTTAAATTTCGTGGCTATCGGATCGACGGTTTACATTTTGACCTTCCAAACACCCAAAATATAGTTTTTCAAAGTCTACGAGGAGAAAAAGTTGTTATTTAGGTTATCTTGATAATCACGAGTCCGATTATCTTTCCATTTCTTCCTACGACTTCCTTTTGACCTGTGAGAGGTTTGAGTTAAATTGCGTGGGTATCAAATAGACGGTTTGCATTTTGACCCGCCAAACACCAAAAACTCTATTTTTCATCTACGTGATGAAAAAGTTGCTTTTTAGAGTATCTTGATAACCGGGAGTCCGATTCACTTTCTATTTCTTCATTCAACATTCTTTGGAAGTGTGTGAGGTGCGAGTTAAATTTCATGGATAACGGATCGACGGTTTGCATTTTTACTCCCCAAACCCCAAAAACTTTATTTTTCAATGTCAACATGGTAAAAAATTTATTTTTTTGTGTATCTTGATAACCAGGAGTCCGATTTCCTATCCATTTCTTCCATAAACTTTGGCTATCGGATCAATGGTTTGCATTTTTACCCCCATACCCTGAAAACACAGTTTTTCATTGTCGAAGAGATGAAAAAGTTATTTTTTTTACTGTATCTTGATAACTGGGATTCAGATTGTCGTTTCATTTTTTCCGACAGCTTTCTATAGAAGTGTGTGAGGTGCGATTTAAATTTCGAGACTATACGATCGTCTTTTAGTGTATCTTGATAACCAGGAGTCTGAATCCCTTTCCGTTTTTTCCTACAACTTTCCTTAGACGTGCGGGAAATGCGAGTGAAGCTTCATAGCTAACGGATCGATGGTTTGCATTTTGACACCTCAAACCCCAAAAACTTTGTTTTTCAATTTCTACATAGTAAAAAAGTTATTTTGTACCATGTATCTTGATAATTGGGAATCCGATTCCATTTCCATTTCTTCCTAAAACTTTCTTTAGATGTGTTAGAGGTGCGATTTAAATTTCGTGGCAATCGGACCGATGGTTTGCATTTTGACGCACATACCCCAAAATCTTACCTTTTCAAAGTCAACGAGGTGAACCTGTAATTTTTTTTGGCTTATCATAATAACCAAGTATCCGAATCCCATTTTGTTTATTTTTACAACTTTATTTAGACGTGTGGGAGGTCCGAGTTAAATTTCGTGGCTATCGGATCGACGGTTTACATTTTGACCTGCCAAACACCCAAAATATAGTTTTTCAAAGTCTACGAGGAAAAAAAGTTGTTATTTAGGTTATCTTGATAATCAGGAGTCCGATTATCTTTCCATTTCTTCCTACGACTTCCTTTTGACTTGTGAGATGTTTGAGTTAAATTTCATGGATATCAGATAGACGGTTTGCATTTTGAACCGCCTAACACCAAAAACTCTATTTCTCATCTACGTGATGAAAAAGTTGCTTTTTAGAGTATATTGATAACCGGGAGTCCGATTCACTTTCTGTTTCTTTATTCAACATTCTTTGGAACTGTGTGAGGTGCGAATTAAATTTCATAGATAACGGATCGACGGTTTGCATTTTTACGCCCCAAACCCCAAAAACTTTATTTTTTAATGTCAACATGGTAAAAAATTTATTTTTTTGTGTATCTTGATAACCAGGAGTCCGATTTCCTTTCCATTTCTTCCATAAACTTTGGCTATCGGATCAATGGTTTGCATTTTTGCCCCCATACCCTGAAAACACAGTTTTTCATTGACGAAGAGATGAATAAGTTATTTTTTTTACTGTATCTTGATAACAGGGATTCAGATTATCGTTTCATTTCTTCCGACAGCTTTCTATAGAAGTGTGTGAGGTGCGAGTTAAATTTCGAGACAATACGATCGTCTTTTAGTGTATCTTGATAACTAGGAGTCTGAATCCCTTTCCGTTTTTTCCTACAACTTTTTTTAGACGTGCGGGAAGTGCGAGTGAAGCTTCATAGCTAACGGATCGATGGTTTGCATTTTGAGCCCTCAAACCCCAAAAACTTTGTTTTTAAATGTCTACATAGTAAAAAAGTTATTTTTTACCATGTATCTCGATAATCGGGAATCTGATTCCATTTCCATATCTTCCTATAACTTTTTTAGATGTGTTAGAGGTGCAGGTTAAATTTTGTGGCAATCGGAGTAATGGTTTGCATTTTGACGCCCATACCCCAAAATATTTACTTTTTCAAAGTCAACGAGGTGAACATGTTATTTTTTTTTTGGCCTATCATGATAACCAAGTATCCGATTCCCATTTTGTTTCTTTTTACAACTTTATTTAGATGTGTGGGATCCGAGTTAAATTTCGTGGCTATCGGATCGACGGTTTACATTTTGACCTGCCAAACCCCCAAAATATAGTTTTTCAAAGTCTACGAGGAGAAAAAGATGTTATTTAGGTTATCTTGATAATCAGGAGTCCAATTATCTTTCCATTTCTTCCTGCAACTTCCTTTTGACCTGTAAGAGTTTCGAGTTAAATTTCGTGGGTATCAGATAGAGGGTTTGCATTTTGATCCGCCAAACACCAAAAACTCTATTTTTCATCTACGTGATGAAAAAGTTGCTTTTTAGTGTATCTTGATAACCGAGAGTCCGATTCACTTTCTATTTCTTCATTCAACATTCTTTGGAAGTGTGTGAGGAGCGAGTTAAATTTCATGGATAACGGATCGACGGTTTGCATTTTCACCCCCCAAACCCCAAAAACTTTATTTTTTAATGTCAACATGGTAAAAAATTTATTTTTTTGTGTATCTTGATAACCAGGAGTCCGATTTCCTTACCATTTCTTCCATAAATTTTCTTTAAATGTATTAGAGGTGCGAGTTAAATTTCGTGGCTATCGGATCAATGGTTTGCATTTTTACCCCCATACCCAAAAACATAGTTTTTCATTGTCGAAGAGATGAAAAAGTTGTTTTTTTTACTGTATCTTGATAACTGGGATTCAGATTATCGTTTCATTTCTTCCGACAGCTTTCTATAGAAGTGTGACATGCGAGTTAAATTTCGAGACTATACGATCGTCGGTTTGCACTTTGACCCGCCAAACCCCAAAAACTTAGTTTTTCAAAGTCTACGAGGTAAAAAAGTTGTCTTTTAGTGTATCTTGATAACCAGGAGTCCGATTCCCTTTCCGTTTTTTCCTACAACTTTGTTTAGACATGTGGGTAGTGCGAGTGATGTTTCATAGCTAACGGATCAACGGTTTGCATTTTGACCCCTCAAACCCCAAAAACTTTGTTTTTCAATGTCTACATAGTAAAAAAGTTATTTTTTACCATGTATCTTGATAATTGGGAATCCGATTCCATTTCCATTTCTTCCGAAAACTTTGTTTAGATGTGTTAGAGGTGCGATTTAAATTTTGTGGCAATCAGACCGATGGTTTGCATTTTGACGCACATACCCCAAAATCTTACCTTTTCAAAGTCAACGTGGTGAACATGTTATTTTTTTTGGCTTATCATAATAACCAAGTATCCGAATCCCATTTTGTTTATTTTTACAACTTTATTTAGACGTGTGGGAGGTCCGAGTTAAATTTCGTGGCTATTGGATCGACGGTTTACATTTTGACCTGCCAAACACCCAAAATATAGTTTTTCAAAGTCTACGAGGAGAAAAAGTTGTTATTTAGGATATCTTGATAATCAGGAGTCCGATTATCTTTCCATTTCTTCCTACGACTTCCTTTTGACCTGTGAGAGGTTTGAGTTAAATTTCGTGGGTATCATATAGACGGTTTGCATTTTGACCCGCCAAACACCAAAAACTCAATTTTTCATCTACGTGATGAAAAAGTTGCTTTTTAGAGTATCTTGATAACCGGGAGTCTGATTCACTTTCTATTTCTTCATTCAACATTCTTTGGAACTGTGTGAGGTGCGAGTTAAATTTCATGGATAACGGATCGACGGTTTGCATTTTTACGCCCCAAACCCCAAAAACTTTATTTTTAATGTCAACATGGTAAAAAATTTATTTTTTTGTGTATCTTGATAACCAGGAGTCCGATTTCCTCTCCATTTCTTCCATAAATTTTCTTTAAATGTATTAGAGGTGCGAGTTAAATTTCGTGGCTATCGGATCAATGGTTTGCATTTTTACCCCCATACCCAAAAACATAGTTTTTCATTGTCGAAGAGATGAAAAAGTTATTTTTTTTACTGTATCTTGATAACTGGGATTCGGATTATCATTTCATTTCTTCCGACAGCTTTCTATAGAAGTGTGACATGCGAGTTAAATTTCGAGACTATACGATCGTCGGTTTGCACTTTGACCCGCCAAACCCCAAAAACTTAGTTTTTCAAAGTCTACGAGGTAAAAAAGTTGTCTTTTAGTGTATCTTGATAACCAGGAGTCCGATTCCCTTTCCGTTTTTTCCTACAACTTTGTTTAGACGTGTGGGAAGTGCGAGTGACGTTTCATAGCTAACGGATCAACGGTTTGCATTTTGACCCCTCAAACCCCAAAAACTTTGTTTTTCAATGTCTACATAGTAAAAAAGTTATTTTTTACCATGTATCTTGATAATTGGGAATCCGATTCCATTTCCATTTCTTCCTAAACTTTCTTTAGATGTGTTAGAGGTGCGATTTAAATTTCGTGGCAATCGAACCGATGGTTTGCATTTTGACGCACATATCCCAAAATCTTACCTTTTTAAACTCAACGAGGTGAACATGTTATTTTTTTTGGCTTATCATAATAACCAAGTATCTGAATCCCATTTTGTGTATTTTTACAACTTTATTTAGACGTGTGGGAGGTCCGAGTTAAATTTCGTGGCTATCGGATCGACGGTTTACATTTTGACCTGCCAAACACCCAAAATATAGTTTTTCAAAGTCTACGAGGAGAAAAAGTTGTTATTTAGGTTATCTTGATAATCACGAGTCCGATTATCTTTCCATTTCTTCCTACGACTTCCTTTTGACCTGTGAGAGGTTTGAGTTAAATTGCGTGGGTATCAAATAGACGGTTTGCATTTTGACCCGCCAAACACCAAAAACTCTATTTTTCATCTACGTGATGAAAAAGTTGCTTTTTAGAGTATCTTGATAACCGGGAGTCCGATTCACTTTCTATTTCTTCATTCAACATTCTTTGGAAGTGTGTGAGGTGCGAGTTAAATTTCATGGATAACGGATCGACGGTTTGCATTTTTACTCCCCAAACCCCAAAAACTTTATTTTTCAATGTCAACATGGTAAAAAATTTATTTTTTTGTGTATCTTGATAACCAGGAGTCCGATTTCCTTTCCATTTCTTCCATAAACTTTGGCTATCGGATCAATGGTTTGCATTTTTACCCCCATACCCTGAAAACACAGTTTTTCATTGTCGAAGAGATGAAAAAGTTATTTTTTTTACTGTATCTTGATAACTGGGATTCAGATTGTCGTTTCATTTTTTCCGACAGCTTTCTATAGAAGTGTGTGAGGTGCGATTTAAATTTCGAGACTATACGATCGTCTTTTAGTGTATCTTGACAACCAGGAGTCTGAATCCCTTTCCGTTTTTTCCTACAACTTTCCTTAGACGTGCGGGAAATGCGAGTGAAGCTTCATAGCTAACGGATCGATGGTTTGCATTTTGACACCTCAAACCCCAAAAACTTTGTTTTTCAATGTCTACATAGTAAAAAAGTTATTTTGTACCATGTATCTTGATAATTGGGAATCCGATTCCATTTCCATTTCTTCCTAAAACTTTCTTTAGATGTGTTAGAGGTGCGATTTAAATTTCGTGGCAATCGGACCGATGGTTTGCATTTTGACGCACATACCCCAAAATCTTACCTTTTCAAAGTCAACGAGGTGAACATGTAATTTTTTTTGGCTTATCATAATAACCAAGTATCCGAATCCCATTTTGTTTATTTTTACAACTTTATTTAGACGTGTGGGAGGTCCGAGTTAAATTTCGTGGCTATCGGATCGACGGTTTACATTTTGACCTGCCAAACACCCAAAATATAGTTTTTCAAAGTCTACGAGGAAAAAAAGTTGTTATTTAGGTTATCTTGATAATCAGGATTCCGATTATCTTTCCATTTCTTCCTACGACTTCCTTTTGACCTGTGAGATGTTTGAGTTAAATTTCATGGGTATCAGATAGACGGTTTGCATTTTGAACCGCCTAACACCAAAAACTCTATTTCTCATCTACGTGATGAAAAAGTTGCTTTTTAGAGTATATTGATAACCGGGAGTCCGATTCACTTTCTGTTTCTTCATTCAACATTCTTTGGAACTGTGTGAGGTGCGAATTAAATTTCATAGATAACGGATCGACGGTTTGCATTTTTACGCCCCAAACCCCAAAAACTTTATTTTTTAATGTCAACATGGTAAAAAATTTATTTTTTTGTGTATCTTGATAACCAGGAGTCCGATTTCCTTTCCATTTCTTCCATAAACTTTGGCTATCGGATCAATGGTTTGCATTTTTGCCCCCATACCCTGAAAACACAGTTTTTCATTGACGAAGAGATGAATAAGTTATTTTTTTTACTGTATCTTGATAACAGGGATTCAGATTATCGTTTCATTTCTTCCGACAGCTTTCTATAGAAGTGTGTGAGGTGCGAGTTAAATTTCGAGACAATACGATCGTCTTTTAGTGTATCTTGATAACTAGGAGTCTGAATCCCTTTCCGTTTTTTCCTACAACTTTTTTTAGACGTGCGGGATGTGCGACTGAAGCTTCATAGCTAACGGATCGATGGTTTGCATTTTGACCCCTCAAACCCCAAAAACTTTGTTTTTAAATGTCTACATAGTAAAAAAGTTATTTTTTACCATGTATCTTGATAATCGGGAATCTGATTCCATTTCCATATCTTCCTATAACTTTTTTAGATGTGTTAGAGGTGCAGGTTAAATTTTGTGGCAATCGGAGTAATGGTTTGCATTTTGACGCCCATACCCCAAAATCTTTACTTTTTCAAAGTCAACGAGGTGAACATGTTATTTTTTTTTTGGCCTATCATGATAACCAAGTATCCGATTCCCATTTTGTTTCTTTTTACAACTTTATTTAGATGTGTGGGATCCGAGTTAAATTTCGTGGCTATCGGATCGACGGTTTACATTTTGACCTGCCAAACCCCCAAAATATAGTTTTTCAAAGTCTACGAGGAGAAAAAGATGTTATTTGGGTTATCTTGATAATCAGGAGTCCAATTATCTTTCCATTTCTTCCTGCAACTTCCTTTTGACCTGTAAGAGTTTCGAGTTAAATTTCGTGGGTATCAGATAGAGGGTTTGCATTTTGATCCGCCAAACACCAAAAACTCTATTTTTCATCTACGTGATGAAAAAGTTGCTTTTTAGTGTATCTTGATAACCGAGAGTCCGATTCACTTTCTATTTCTTCATTCAACATTCTTTGGAAGTGTGTGAGGAGCGAGTTAAATTTCATGGATAACGGATCGACGGTTTGCATTTTCACCCCCCAAACCCCAAAAACTTTATTTTTTAATGTCAACATGGTAAAAAATTTATTTTTTTGTGTATCTTGATAACCAGGAGTCCGATTTCCTTACCATTTCTTCCATAAATTTTCTTTAAATGTATTAGAGGTGCGAGTTAAATTTCGTGGCTATCGGATCAATGGTTTGCATTTTTACCCCCATACCCAAAATCATAGTTTTTCATTGTCGAAGAGATGAAAAAGTTGTTTTTTTTACTGTATCTTGATAACTGGGATTCAGATTATCGTTTCATTTCTTCCGACAGCTTTCTATAGAAGTGTGACATGCGAGTTAAATTTCGAGACTATACGATCGTCGGTTTGCACTTTGACCCGCCAAACCCCAAAAACTTAGTTTTTCAAAGTCTACGAGGCAAAAAAGTTGTCTTTTAGTGTATCTTGATAACCAGGAGTCCGATTCCCTTTCCGTTTTTTCCTACAACTTTGTTTAGACATGTGGGTAGTGCGAGTGATGTTTCATAGCTAACGGATCAACGGTTTGCATTTTGACCCCTCAAACCCCAAAAACTTTGTTTTTCAATGTCTACATAGTAAAAAAGTTATTTTTTACCATGTATCTTGATAATTGGGAATCCGATTTCATTTCCATTTCTTCCGAAAACTTTGTTTAGATGTGTTAGAGGTGCGATTTAAATTTTGTGGCAATCAGACCGATGGTTTGCATTTTGACGCACATACCCCAAAATCTTACCTTTTCAAAGTCAACGTGGTGAACATGTTATTTTTTTTGGCTTATCATAATAACCAAGTATCCGAATCCCATTTTGTTTATTTTTACAACTTTATTTAGACGTGTGTGAGGTCCGAGTTAAATTTCGTGGCTATTGGATCGACGGTTTACATTTTGACCTGCCAAACACCCAAAATATAGTTTTTCAAAGTCTACGAGGAGAAAAAGTTGTTATTTAGGATATCTTGATAATCAGGAGTCCGATTATCTTTCCATTTCTTCCTACGACTTCCTTTTGACCTGTGAGAGGTTTGAGTTAAATTTCGTGGGTATCATATAGGCGGTTTGCATTTTGACCCGCCAAACACCAAAAACTCTATTTTTCATCTACGTGATGAAAAAGTTGCTTTTTAGAGTATCTTGATAACCGGGAGTCCGATTCACTTTCTATTTCTTCATTCAACATTCTTTGGAACTGTGTGAGGTGCGAGTTAAATTTCATGGATAACGGATCGACGGTTTGCATTTTTACGCCCCAAACCCCAAAAACTTTATTTTTAATGTCAACATGGTAAAAAATTTATTTTTTAGTGTATCTTGATAACCAGGAGTCCGATTTCCTCTCCATTTCTTCCATAAATTTTCTTTAAATGTATTAGAGGTGCGAGTTAAATTTCGTGGCTATCGGATCAATGGTTTGCATTTTTACCCCCATACCCAAAAACATAGTTTTTCATTGTCGAAGAGATGAAAAAGTTATTTTTTTTACTGTATCTTGATAACTGGGATTCGGATTATCGTTTCATTTCTTCCGACAGCTTTCTATAGAAGTGTGACATGCGAGTTAAATTTCGAGACTATACGATCGTCGGTTTGCACTTTGACCCGCCAAACCCCAAAAACTTAGTTTTTCAAAGTCTACGAGGTAAAAAAGTTGTCTTTTAGTGTATCTTGATAACCAGGAGTCCGATTCCCTTTCCGTTTTTTCCTACAACTTTGTTTAGACGTGTGGGAAGTGCGAGTGACGTTTCATAGCTAACGGATCAACGGTTTGCATTTTGACCCCTCAAACCCCAAAAACTTTGTTTTTCAATGTCTACATAGTAAAAAAGTTATTTTTTACCATGTATCTTGATAATTGGGAATCCGATTCCATTTCCATTTCTTCCTAAACTTTCTTTAGATGTGTTAGAGGTGCGATTTAAATTTCGTGGCAATCGAACCGATGGTTTGCATTTTGACGCACATATCCCAAAATCTTACCTTTTTAAACTCAACGAGGTGAACATGTTATTTTTTTTGGCTTATCATAATAACCAAGTATCTGAATCCCATTTTGTGTATTTTTACAACTTTATTTAGACGTGTGGGAGGTCCGAGTTAAATTTCGTGGCTATCGGATCGACGGTTTACATTTTGACCTGCCAAACACCCAAAATATAGTTTTTCAAAGTCTACGAGGAGAAAAAGTTGTTATTTAGGTTATCTTGATAATCACGAGTCCGATTATCTTTCCATTTCTTCCTACGACTTCCTTTTGACCTGTGAGAGGTTTGAGTTAAATTGCGTGGGTATCAAATAGACGGTTTGCATTTTGACCCGCCAAACACCAAAAACTCTATTTTTCATCTACGTGATGAAAAAGTTGCTTTTTAGAGTATCTTGATAACCGGGAGTCCGATTCACTTTCTATTTCTTCATTCAACATTCTTTGGAAGTGTGTGAGGTGCGAGTTAAATTTCATGGATAACGGATCGACGGTTTGCATTTTTACTCCCCAAACCCCAAAAACTTTATTTTTCAATGTCAACATGGTAAAAAATTTATTTTTTTGTGTATCTTGATAACCAGGAGTCCGATTTCCTTTCCATTTCTTCCATAAACTTTGGCTATCGGATCAATGGTTTGCATTTTTACCCCCATACCCTGAAAACACAGTTTTTCATTGTCGAAGAGATGAAAAAGTTATTTTTTTTACTGTATCTTGATAACTGGGATTCAGATTGTCGTTTCATTTTTTCCGACAGCTTTCTATAGAAGTGTGTGAGGTGCGATTTAAATTTCGAGACTATACGATCGTCTTTTAGTGTATCTTGACAACCAGGAGTCTGAATCCCTTTCCGTTTTTTCCTACAACTTTCCTTAGACGTGCGGGAAATGCGAGTGAAGCTTCATAGCTAACGGATCGATGGTTTGCATTTTGACACCTCAAACCCCAAAAACTTTGTTTTTCAATGTCTACATAGTAAAAAAGTTATTTTGTACCATGTATCTTGATAATTGGGAATCCGATTCCATTTCCATTTCTTCCTAAAACTTTCTTTAGATGTGTTAGAGGTGCGATTTAAATTTCGTGGCAATCGGACCGATGGTTTGCATTTTGACGCACATACCCCAAAATCTTACCTTTTCAAAGTCAACGAGGTGAACATGTAATTTTTTTTGGCTTATCATAATAACCAAGTATCCGAATCCCATTTTGTTTATTTTTACAACTTTATTTAGACGTGTGGGAGGTCCGAGTTAAATTTCGTGGCTATCGGATCGACGGTTTACATTTTGACCTGCCAAACACCCAAAATATAGTTTTTCAAAGTCTACGAGGAAAAAAAGTTGTTATTTAGGTTATCTTGATAATCAGGAGTCCGATTATCTTTCCATTTCTTCCTACGACTTCCTTTTGACCTGTGAGATGCTTGAGTTAAATTTCATGGGTATCAGATAGACGGTTTGCATTTTGAACCGCCTAACACCAAAAACTCTATTTCTCATCTACGTGATGAAAAAGTTGCTTTTTAGAGTATATTGATAACCGGGAGTCCGATTCACTTTCTGTTTCTTCATTCAACATTCTTTGGAACTGTGTGAGGTGCGAATTAAATTTCATAGATAACGGATCGACGGTTTGCATTTTTACGCCCCAAACCCCAAAAACTTTATTTTTTAATGTCAACATGGTAAAAAATTTATTTTTTTGTGTATCTTGATAACCAGGAGTCCGATTTCCTTTCCATTTCTTCCATAAACTTTGGCTATCGGATCAATGGTTTGCATTTTTGCCCCCATACCCTGAAAACACAGTTTTTCATTGACGAAGAGATGAATAAGTTATTTTTTTTACTGTATCTTGATAACAGGGATTCAGATTATCGTTTCATTTCTTCCGACAGCTTTCTATAGAAGTGTGTGAGGTGCGAGTTAAATTTCGAGACAATACGATCGTCTTTTAGTGTATCTTGATAACTAGGAGTCTGAATCCCTTTCCGTTTTTTCCTACAACTTTTTTTAGACGTGCGGGATGTGCGACTGAAGCTTCATAGCTAACGGATCGATGGTTTGCATTTTGACCCCTCAAACCCCAAAAACTTTGTTTTTAAATGTCTACATAGTAAAAAAGTTATTTTTTACCATGTATCGTGATAATCGGGAATCTGATTCCATTTCCATATCTTTCTATAACTTTTTTAGATGTGTTAGAGGTGCAGGTTAAATTTTGTGGCAATCGGAGTAATGGTTTGCATTTTGACGCCCATACCCCAAAATCTTTACTTTTTCAAAGTCAACGAGGTGAACATGTTATTTTTTTTTTGGCCTATCATGATAACCAAGTATCCGATTCCCATTTTGTTTCTTTTTACAACTTTATTTAGATGTGTGGGATCCGAGTTAAATTTCGTGGCTATCGGATCGACGGTTTACATTTTGACCTGCCAAACCCCCAAAATATAGTTTTTCAAAGTCTACGAGGAGAAAAAGATGTTATTTAGGTTATCTTGATAATCAGGAGTCCAATTATCTTTCCATTTCTTCCTGCAACTTCCTTTTGACCTGTAAGAGTTTCGAGTTAAATTTCGTGGGTATCAGATAGAGGGTTTGCATTTTGATCCGCCAAACACCAAAAACTCTATTTTTCATCTACGTGATGAAAAAGTTGCTTTTTAGTGTATCTTGATAACCGAGAGTCCGATTCACTTTCTATTTCTTCATTCAACATTCTTTGGAAGTGTGTGAGGAGCGAGTTAAATTTCATGGATAACGGATCGACGGTTTGCATTTTCACCCCCCAAACCCCAAAAACTTTATTTTTTAATGTCAACATGGTAAAAAATTTATTTTTTTGTGTATCTTGATAACCAGGAGTCCGATTTCCTTACCATTTCTTCCATAAATTTTCTTTAAATGTATTAGAGGTGCGAGTTAAATTTCGTGGCTATCGGATCAATGGTTTGCATTTTTACCCCCATACCCAAAATCATAGTTTTTCATTGTCGAAGAGATGAAAAAGTTGTTTTTTTTACTGTATCTTGATAACTGGGATTCAGATTATCGTTTCATTTCTTCCGACAGCTTTCTATAGAAGTGTGACATGCGAGTTAAATTTCGAGACTATACGATCGTCGGTTTGCACTTTGACCCGCCAAACCCCAAAAACTTAGTTTTTCAAAGTCTACGAGGCAAAAAAGTTGTCTTTTAGTGTATCTTGATAACCAGGAGTCCGATTCCCTTTCCGTTTTTTCCTACAACTTTGTTTAGACATGTGGGTAGTGCGAGTGATGTTTCATAGCTAACGGATCAACGGTTTGCATTTTGACCCCTCAAACCCCAAAAACTTTGTTTTTCAATGTCTACATAGTAAAAAAGTTATTTTTTACCATGTATCTTGATAATTGGGAATCCGATTTCATTTCCATTTCTTCCGAAAACTTTGTTTAGATGTGTTAGAGGTGCGATTTAAATTTTGTGGCAATCAGACCGATGGTTTGCATTTTGACGCACATACCCCAAAATCTTACCTTTTCAAAGTCAACGTGGTGAACATGTTATTTTTTTTGGCTTATCATAATAACCAAGTATCCGAATCCCATTTTGTTTATTTTTACAACTTTATTTAGACGTGTGGGAGGTCCGAGTTAAATTTCGTGGCTATTGGATCGACGGTTTACATTTTGACCTGCCAAACACCCAAAATATAGTTTTTCAAAGTCTACGAGGAGAAAAAGTTGTTATTTAGGATATCTTGATAATCAGGAGTCCGATTATCTTTCCATTTCTTCCTACGACTTCCTTTTGACCTGTGAGAGGTTTGAGTTAAATTTCGTGGGTATCATATAGGCGGTTTGCATTTTGACCCGCCAAACACCAAAAACTCTATTTTTCATCTACGTGATGAAAAAGTTGCTTTTTAGAGTATCTTGATAACCGGGAGTCCGATTCACTTTCTATTTCTTCATTCAACATTCTTTGGAACTGTGTGAGGTGCGAGTTAAATTTCATGGATAACGGATCGACGGTTTGCATTTTTACGCCCCAAACCCCAAAAACTTTATTTTTAATGTCAACATGGTAAAAAATTTATTTTTTAGTGTATCTTGATAACCAGGAGTCCGATTTCCTCTCCATTTCTTCCATAAATTTTCTTTAAATGTATTAGAGGTGCGAGTTAAATTTCGTGGCTATCGGATCAATGGTTTGCATTTTTACCCCCATACCCAAAAACATAGTTTTCATTGTCGAAGAGATGAAAAAGTTATTTTTTTTACTGTATCTTGATAACTGGGATTCGGATTATCGTTTCATTTCTTCCGACAGCTTTCTATAGAAGTGTGACATGCGAGTTAAATTTCGAGACTATACGATCGTCGGTTTGCACTTTGACCCGCCAAACCCCAAAAACTTAGTTTTTTAAAGTCTACGAGGTAAAAAAGTTGTCTTTTAGTGTATCTTGATAACCAGGAGTCCGATTCCCTTTCCGTTTTTTCCTACAACTTTGTTTAGACGTGTGGGAAGTGCGAGTGACGTTTCATAGCTAACGGATCAACGGTTTGCATTTTGACCCCTCAAACCCCAAAAACTTTGTTTTTCAATGTCTACATAGTAAAAAAGTTATTTTTTACCATGTATCTTGATAATTGGGAATCCGATTCCATTTCCATTTCTTCCTAAACTTTCTTTAGATGTGTTATAGGTGCGATTTAAATTTCGTGGCAATCGAACCGATGGTTTGCATTTTGACGCACATACCCCAAAATCTTACCTTTTTAAACTCAACGAGGTGAACATGTTATTTTTTTTGGCTTATCATAATAACCAAGTATCTGAATCCCATTTTGTGTATTTTTACAACTTTATTTAGACGTGTGGGAAGTCCGAGTTAAATTTCGTGGCTATCGGATCGACGGTTTACATTTTGACCTGCCAAACACCCAAAATATAGTTTTTCAAAGTCTACGAGGAGAAAAAGTTGTTATTTAGGTTATCTTGATAATCACGAGTCCGATTATCTTTCCATTTCTTCCTACGACTTCCTTTTGACCTGTGAGAGGTTTGAATTAAATTGCGTGGGTATCAAATAGACGGTTTGCATTTTGACCCGCCAAACACCAAAAACTCTATTTTTCATCTACGTGATGAAAAAGTTGCTTTTTAGAGTATCTTGATAACCGGGAGTCCGATTCACTTTCTATTTCTTCATTCAACATTCTTTGGAAGTGTGTGAGGTGCGAGTTAAATTTCATGGATAACGGATCGACGGTTTGCATTTTTACTCCCCAAACCCCAAAAACTTTATTTTTCAATGTCAACATGGTAAAAAATTTATTTTTTTGTGTATCTTGATAACCAGGAGTCCGATTTCCTTTCCATTTCTTCCATAAACTTTGGCTATCGGATCAATGGTTTGCATTTTTACCCCCATACCCTGAAAACACAGTTTTTCATTGTCGAAGAGATGAAAAAGTTATTTTTTTTTACTGTATCTTGATAACTGGGATTCAGATTGTCGTTTCATTTTTTCCGACAGCTTTCTATAGAAGTGTGTGAGGTACGTGCGATTTAAATTTCGAGACTATACGATCGTCTTTTAGTGTATCTTGATAACCAGGAGTCTGAATCCCTTTCCGTTTTTTCCTACAACTTTCCTTAGACGTGCGGGAAATGCGAGTGAAGCTTCATAGCTAACGGATCGATGGTTTGCATTTTGACACCTCAAACCCCAAAAACTTTGTTTTTCAATGTCTACATAGTAAAAAAGTTATTTTGTACCATGTATCTTGATAATTGGGAATCCGATTCCATTTCCATTTCTTCCTAAAACTTTCTTTAGATGTGTTAGAGGTGCGATTTAAATTTCGTGGCAATCGGACCGATGGTTTGCATTTTGACGCACATACCCCAAAATCTTACCTTTTCAAAGTCAACGAGGTGAACATGTAATTTTTTTTGGCTTATCATAATAACCAAGTATCCGAATCCCATTTTGTTTATTTTTACAACTTTATTTAGACGTGTGGGAGGTCCGAGTTAAATTTCGTGGCTATCGGATCGACGGTTTACATTTTGACTTGCCAAACACCCAAAATATAGATTTTCAATGTCTACGAGGAAAAAAAGTTGTTATTTAGGTTATCTTGATAATCAGGAGTCCGATTATCTTTCCATTTCTTCCTACGACTTCCTTTTGACCTGTGAGATGTTTGAGTTAAATTTCATGGGTATCAGATAGACGGTTTGCATTTTGAACCGCCTAACACCAAAAACTCTATTTCTCATCTACGTGATGAAAAAGTTGCTTTTTAGAGTATATTGATAACTGGGAGTCCGATTCACTTTCTGTTTCTTCATTCAACATTCATTGGAACTGTGTGAGGTGCGAATTAAATTTCATGGATAACGGATCGACGGTTTGCATTTTTACGCCCCAAACCCCAAAAACTTTATTTTTTAATGTCAACATGGTAAAAAATTTATTTTTTTGTGTATCTTGATAACCAGGAGTCCGATTTCCTTTCCATTTCTTCCATAAACTTTGGCTATCGGATCAATGGTTTGCATTTTTGCCCCCATACCCTGAAAACACAGTTTTTCATTGACGAAGAGATGAATAAGTTATTTTTTTTACTGTATCTTGATAACAGGGATTCAGATTATCGTTTCATTTCTTCCGACAGCTTTCTATAGAAGTGTGTGAGGTGCGAGTTAAATTTCGAGACTATACGATCGTCTTTTAGTGTATCTTGATAACTAGGAGTCTGAATCCCTTTCCGTTTTTTCCTACAACTTTTTTTAGACGTACGGGAAGTGCGAGTGAAGCTTCATAGCTAACGGATCGATGGTTTGCATTTTGACCCCTCAAACCCCAAAAACTTTGTTTTTAAATGTCTACATAGTAAAAAAGTTATTTTTTACCATGTATCTTGATAATCGGGAATCTGATTCCATTTCCATATCTTCCTATAACTTTTTTAGATGTGTTAGAGGTGCAGGTTAAATTTTGTGGCAATCGGACTAATGGTTTGCATTTTGACGCCCATACCCCAAAATCTTTACTTTTTCAAAGTCAACGAGGTGAACATGTTATTTTTTTTTTGGCCTATCATGATAACCAAGTATCCGATTCCCATTTTGTTTCTTTTTACAACTTTATTTAGATGTGTGGGATCCGAGTTAAATTTCGTGGCTATCGGATCGACGGTTTACATTTTGACCTGCCAAACCCCCAAAATATAGTTTTTCAAAGTCTACGAGGAGAAAAAGATGTTATTTAGGTTATCTTGATAATCAGTAGTCCGATTATCTTTCCATTTCTTCCTGCAACTTCCTTTTGACCTGTAAGAGTTTCGAGTTAAATTTCGTGGGTATCAGATAGAGGGTTTGCATTTTGATCCGCCAAACACCAAAAACTCTATTTTTCATCTACGTGATGAAAAAGTTGCTTTTTAGTGTATCTTGATAACCGAGAGTCCGATTCACTTTCTATTTCTTCATTCGACATTCTTTGGAAGTGTGTGAGGTGCGAGTTAAATTTCATGGATAACGGATCGACGGTTTGCATTTTCACCCCCCAAACCCCAAAAACTTTATTTTTTAATGTCAACATGGTAAAAAATTTATTTTTTTGTGTATCTTGATAACCAGGAGTCCGATTTCCTTACCATTTCTTCCATAAATTTTCTTTAAATGTATTAGAGGTGCGAGTTAAATTTCGTGGCTATCGGATCAATGGTTTGCATTTTTACCCCCATACCCAAAAACATAGTTTTTCATTGTCGAAGAGATGAAAAAGTTGTTTTTTTTACTGTATCTTGATAACTGGGATTCAGATTATCGTTTCATTTCTTCCGACAGCTTTCTATAGAATTGTGACATGCGAGTAAAATTTCGAGACTATACGATCGTCGGTTTGCACTTTGACCCGCCAAACCCCAAAAACTTAGTTTTTCAAAGTCTACGAGGTAAAAAAGTTGTCTTTTAGTGTATCTTGATAACCAGGAGTCCAATTCCCTTTCTGTTTTTTCCTACAACTTCGTTTAGACGTGTGGGTAGTGCGAGTGACGTTTCATAGCTAACGGATCAACGGTTTGCATTTTGGCCCCTCAAACCCCAAAATCTTTGTTTTTCAATGTCTACATAGTAAAAAAGTTATTTTTTACCATGTATCTTGATAATTGGGAATCCGATTCCATTTCCATTTCTTCCTAAAACTTTCTTTAGATGTGTTAGAGGTGCGATTTAAATTTCGTGGCAATCGGACCGATGGTTTGCATTTTGACGCACATACCCCAAAATCTTACCTTTTCAAAGTCAACGAGGTGAACATGTAATTTTTTTTGGCTTATCATAATAACCAAGTATCCGAATCCCATTTTGTTTATTTTTACAACTTTATTTAGACGTGTGGGAGGTTCGAGTTAAATTTCGTGGCTATCGGATCGACGGTTTACATTTTGACCTGCCAAACACCCAAAATATAGTTTTTCAAAATCTACGAGGAAAAAAAGTTGTTATTTAGGTTATCCTGATAATCAGGAGTCCGATTATCTTTCCATTTCTTCCTACGACTTCCTTTTGACCTGTGAGAGTTTCGAGTTAAATTTCGTGGGTATCAGATAGACGGTTTGCATTTTGAACCGCCTAACACCAAAAACTCTATTTCTCATCTACGTGATGAAAAAGTTGCTTTTTAGAGTATATTGATAACCGGGAGTCCGATTCACTTTCTGTTTCTTCATTCAACATTCTTTGGAACTGTGTGAGGTGCGAATTAAATTTCATGGATAACGGATCGACGGTTTGCATTTTTACGCCCCAAACCCCAAAAACTTTATTTTTTAATGTCAACATGGTAAAAAATTTATTTTTTTGTGTATCTTGATAACCAGGAGTCCGATTTCCTTTCCATTTCTTCCATAAACTTTGGCTATCGGATCAATGGTTTGCATTTTTGCCCCCATACCCTGAAAACACAGTTTTTCATTGACGAAGAGATGAATAAGTTATTTTTTTTACTGTATCTTGATAACAGGGATTCAGATTATCGTTTCATTTCTTCCGACAGCTTTCTATAGAAGTGTGTGAGGTGCGAGTTAAATTTCGAGACTATACGATCGTCTTTTAGTGTATCTTGATAACTAGGAGTCTGAATCCCTTTCCATTTTTTCCTACAACTTTTTTTAGACGTGCGGGAAGTGCGAGTGAAGCTTCATAGCTAACGGATCGATGGTTTGCATTTTGACCCCTCAAACCCCAAAAACTTTGTTTTTAAATGTCTACATAGTAAAAAAGTTATTTTTTACCATGTATCTTGATAATCGGGAATCTGATTCCATTTCCATATCTTCCTATAACTTTTTTAGATGTGTTAGAGGTGCAGGTTAAATTTTGTGGCAATCGGACTAATGGTTTGCATTTTGACGCCCATACCCCAAAATCTTTACTTTTTCAAAGTCAACGAGGTGAACATGTTATTTTTTTTTTGGCCTATCATGATAACCAAGTATCCGATTCCCATTTTGTTTCTTTTTACAACTTTATTTAGATGTGTGGGATCCGAGTTAAATTTCGTGGCTATCGGATCGACGGTTTACATTTTGACCTGCCAAACCCCCAAAATATAGTTTTTCAAAGTCTACGAGGAGAAAAAGATGTTATTTAGGTTATCTTGATAATCAGGAGTCCGATTATCTTTCCATTTCTTCCTGCAACTTCCTTTTGACCTGTAAGAGTTTCGAGTTAAATTTCGTGGGTATCAGATAGAGGGTTTGCATTTTGATCCGCCAAACACCAAAAACTCTATTTTTCATCTACGTGATGAAAAAGTTGCTTTTTAGTGTATCTTGATAACCGAGAGTCCGATTCACTTTCTATTTCTTCATTCAACATTCTTTGGAAGTGTGTGAGGTGCGAGTTAAATTTCATGGATAACGGATCGACGGTTTGCATTTTCACCCCCCAAACCCCAAAAACTTTATTTTTTAATGTCAACATGGTAAAAAATTTATTTTTTTGTGTATCTTGATAACCAGGAGTCCGATTTCCTTACCATTTCTTCCATAAATTTTCTTTAAATGTATTAGAGGTGCGAGTTAAATTTCGTGGCTATCGGATCAATGGTTTGCATTTTTACCCCCATACCCAAAAACATAGTTTTTCATTGTCGAAGAGATGAAAAAGTTGTTTTTTTTACTGTATCTTGATAACTGGGATTCAGATTATCGTTTCATTTCTTCCGACAGCTTTCTATAGAAGTGTGACATGCGAGTAAAATTTCGAGACTATACGATCGTCGGTTTGCACTTTGACCCGCCAAACCCCAAAAACTTAGTTTTTCAAAGTCTACGAGGTAAAAAAGTTGTCTTTTAGTGTATCTTGATAACCAGGAGTCCAATTCCCTTTCTGTTTTTTCCTACAACTTTGTTTAGACGTGTGGGTAGTGCGAGTGACGTTTCATAGCTAACGGATCAACGGTTTGCATTTTGGCCCCTCAAACCCCAAAATCTTTGTTTTTCAATGTCTACATAGTAAAAAAGTTATTTTTTACCATGTATCTTGATAATTGGGAATCCGATTCCATTTCCATTTCTTCCTAAAACTTTCTTTAGATGTGTTAGAGGTGCGATTTAAATTTCGTGGCAATCGGACCGATGGTTTGCATTTTGACGCACATACCCCAAAATCTTACCTTTTCAAAGTCAACGAGGTGAACATGTAATTTTTTTTGGCTTATCATAATAACCAAGTATCCGAATCCCATTTTGTTTATTTTTACAACTTTATTTAGACGTGTGGGAGGTTCGAGTTAAATTTCGTGGCTATCGGATCGACGGTTTACATTTTGACCTGCCAAACACCCAAAATATAGTTTTTCAAAATCTACGAGGAAAAAAAGTTGTTATTTAGGTTATCTTGATAATCAGGAGTCCGATTATCTTTCCATTTCTTCCTACGACTTCCTTTTGACCTGTGAGAGTTTCGAGTTAAATTTCGTGGGTATCAGATAGACGGTTTGCATTTTGAACCGCCTAACACCAAAAACTCTATTTCTCATCTACGTGATGAAAAAGTTGCTTTTTAGAGTATATTGATAACCGGGAGTCCGATTCACTTTCTGTTTCTTCATTCAACATTCATTGGAACTGTGTGAGGTGCGAATTAAATTTCATGGATAACGGATCGACGGTTTGCATTTTTACGCCCCAAACCCCAAAAACTTTATTTTTTAATGTCAACATGGTAAAAAATTTTTTTTTTTGTGTATCTTGATAACCAGGAGTCCGATTTCCTTTCCATTTCTTCCATAAACTTTGGCTATCGGATCAATGGTTTGCATTTTTGCCCCCATACCCTGAAAACACAGTTTTTCATTGACGAAGAGATGAATAAGTTATTTTTTTTACTGTATCTTGATAACAGGGATTCAGATTATCGTTTCATTTCTTCCGACAGCTTTCTATAGAAGTGTGTGAGGTGCGAGTTAAATTTTGAGACTATACGATCGTCTTTTAGTGTATCTTGATAACTAGGAGTCTGAATCCCTTTCCGTTTTTTCCTACAACTTTTTTTAGACGTGCGGGAAGTGCGAGTGAAGCTTCATAGCTAACGGATCGATGGTTTGCATTTTGACCCCTCAAACCCCAAAAACTTTGTTTTTAAATGTCTACATAGTAAAAAAGTTATTTTTTACCATGTATCTTGATAATCGGGAATCTGATTCCATTTCCATATCTTCCTATAACTTTTTTAGATGTGTTAGAGGTGCAGGTTAAATTTTGTGGCAATCGGACTAATGGTTTGCATTTTGACGCCCATACCCCAAAATCTTTACTTTTTCAAAGTCAACGAGGTGAACATGTTATTTTTTTTTTGGCCTATCATGATAACCAAGTATCCGATTCCCATTTTGTTTCTTTTTACAACTTTATTTAGATGTGTGGGATCCGAGTTAAATTTCGTGGCTATCGGATCGACGGTTTACATTTTGACCTGCCAAACCCCCAAAATATAGTTTTTCAAAGTCTACGAGGAGAAAAAGATGTTATTTAGGTTATCTTGATAATCAGGAGTCCGATTATCTTTCCATTTCTTCCTGCAACTTCCTTTTGACCTGTAAGAGTTTCGAGTTAAATTTCGTGGGTATCAGATAGAGGGTTTGCATTTTGATCCGCCAAACACCAAAAACTCTATTTTTCATCTACGTGATGAAAAAGTTGCTTTTTAGTGTAACTTGATAACCGAGAGTCCGATTCACTTTCTATTTCTTCATTCAACATTCTTTGGAAGTGTGTGAGGTGCGAGTTGAATTTCATGGATAACGGATCGACGGTTTGCATTTTCACCCCCCAAACCCCAAAAACTTTATTTTTTAATGTCAACATGGTAAAAAATTTATTTTTTTGTGTATCTTGATAACCAGGAGTCCGATTTCCTTACCATTTCTTCCATAAATTTTCTTTAAATGTATTAGAGGTACGAGTTAAATTTCGTGGCTATCGGATCAATGGTTTGCATTTTTACCCCCATACCCAAAAACATAGTTTTTCATTGTCGAAGAGATGAAAAAGTTGTTTTTTTTACTGTATCTTGATAACTGGGATTCAGATTATCGTTTCATTTCTTCCGACAGCTTTCTATAGAAGTGTGACATGCGAGTAAAATTTCGAGACTATACGATCGTCGGTTTGCACTTTGACCCGCCAAACCCCAAAAACTTAGTTTTTCAAAGTCTACGAGGTAAAAAAGTTGTCTTTTAGTGTATCTTGATAACCAGGAGTCCAATTCCCTTTCTGTTTTTTCCTACAACTTTGTTTAGACGTGTGGGTAGTGCGAGTGACGTTTCATAGCTAACGGATCAACGGTTTGCATTTTGGCCCCTCAAACCCCAAAATCTTTGTTTTTCAATGTCTACATAGTAAAAAAGTTATTTTTTACCATGTATCTTGATAATTGGGAATCCGATTCCATTTCCATTTCTTCCTAAAACTTTCTTTAGATGTGTTAGAGGTGCGATTTAAATTTCGTGGCAATCGGACCGATGGTTTGCATTTTGACGCACATACCCCAAAATCTTACCTTTTCAAAGTCAACGAGGTGAACATGTAATTTTTTTTGGCTTATCATAATAACCAAGTATCCGAATCCCATTTTGTTTATTTTTACAACTTTATTTAGACGTGTGGGAGGTTCGAGTTAAATTTCGTGGCTATCGGATCGACGGTTTACATTTTGACCTGCCAAACACCCAAAATATAGTTTTTCAAAATCTACGAGGAAAAAAAGTTGTTATTTAGGTTATCTTGATAATCAGGAGTCCGATTATCTTTCCATTTCTTCCTACGACTTCCTTTTGACCTGTGAGAGTTTCGAGTTAAATTTCGTGGGTATCAGATAGACGGTTTGCATTTTGAACCGCCTAACACCAAAAACTCTATTTCTCATCTACGTGATGAAAAAGTTGCTTTTTAGAGTATATTGATAACCGGGAGTCCGATTCACTTTCTGTTTCTTCATTCAACATTCTTTGGAACTGTGTGAGGTGCGAATTAAATTTCATGGATAACGGATCGACGGTTTGCATTTTTACGCCCCAAACCCCAAAAACTTTATTTTTTAATGTCAACATGGTAAAAAATTTTTTTTTTGTGTATCTTGATAACCAGGAGTCCGATTTCCTTTCCATTTCTTCCATAAACTTTGGCTATCGGATCAATGGTTTGCATTTTTGCCCCCATACCCTGAAAACACAGTTTTTCATTGACGAAGAGATGAATAAGTTATTTTTTTTACTGTATCTTGATAACAGGGATTCAGATTATCGTTTCATTTCTTCCGACAGCTTTCTATAGAAGTGTGTGAGGTGAGAGTTAAATTTTGAGACTATACGATCGTCTTTTAGTGTATCTTGATAACTAGGAGTCTGAATCCCTTTCCGTTTTTTCCTACAACTTTTTTTAGACGTGCGGGAAGTGCGAGTGAAGCTTCATAGCTAACGGATCGATGGTTTGCATTTTGACCCCTCAAACCCCAAAAACTTTGTTTTTAAATGTCTACATAGTAAAAAAGTTATTTTTTACCATGTATCTTGATAATCGGGAATCTGATTCCATTTCCATATCTTCCTATAACTTTTTTAGATGTGTTAGAGGTGCAGGTTAAATTTTGTGGCAATCGGACTAATGGTTTGCATTTTGACGCCCATACCCCAAAATCTTTACTTTTTCAAAGTCAACGAGGTGAACATGTTATTTTTTTTTTGGCCTATCATGATAACCAAGTATCCGATTCCCATTTTGTTTCTTTTTACAACTTTATTTAGATGTGTGGGATCCGAGTTAAATTTCGTGGCTATCGGATCGACGGTTTACATTTTGACCTGCCAAACCCCCAAAATATAGTTTTTCAAAGTCTACGAGGAGAAAAAGATGTTATTTAGGTTATCTTGATAATCAGGAGTCCGATTATCTTTCCATTTCTTCCTGCAACTTCCTTTTGACCTGTAAGAGTTTCGAGTTAAATTTCGTGGGTATCAGATAGAGGGTTTGCATTTTGATCCGCCAAACACCAAAAACTCTATTTTTCATCTACGTGATGAAAAAGTTGCTTTTTAGTGTATCTTGATAACCGAGAGTCCGATTCACTTTCTATTTCTTCATTCAACATTCTTTGGAAGTGTGTGAGGTGCGAGTTAAATTTCATGGATAACGGATCGACGGTTTGCATTTTCACCCCCCAAACCCCAAAAACTTTATTTTTTAATGTCAACATGGTAAAAAATTTATTTTTTTGTGTATCTTGATAACCAGGAGTCCGATTTCCTTACCATTTCTTCCATAAATTTTCTTTAAATGTATTAGAGGTGCGAGTTAAATTTCGTGGCTATCGGATCAATGGTTTGCATTTTTACCCCCATACCCAAAAACATAGTTTTTCATTGTCGAAGATATGAAAAAGTTGTTTTTTTTACTGTATCTTGATAACTGGGATTCAGATTATCGTTTCATTTCTTCCGACAGCTTTCTATAGAAGTGTGACATGCGAGTAAAATTTCGAGACTATACGATCGTCGGTTTGCACTTTGACCCGCCAAACCCCAAAAACTTAGTTTTTCAAAGTCTACGAGGTAAAAAAGTTGTCTTTTAGTGTATCTTGATAACCAGGAGTCCAATTCCCTTTCTGTTTTTTCCTACAACTTTGTTTAGACGTGTGGGTAGTGCGAGTGACGTTTCATAGCTAACGGATCAACGGTTTGCATTTTGGCCCCTCAAACCCCAAAATCTTTGTTTTTCAATGTCTACATAGTAAAAAAGTTATTTTTTACCATGTATCTTGATAATTGGGAATCCGATTCCATTTCCATTTCTTCCTAAAACTTTCTTTAGATGTGTTAGAGGTGCGATTTAAATTTCGTGGCAATCGGACCGATGGTTTGCATTTTGACGCACATACCCCAAAATCTTACCTTTTCAAAGTCAACGAGGTGAACATGTAATTTTTTTTGGCTTATCATAATAACCAAGTATCCGAATCCCATTTTGTTTATTTTTACCACTTTATTTAGACGTGTGGGAGGTTCGAGTTAAATTTCGTGGCTATCGGATCGACGGTTTACATTTTGACCTGCCAAACACCCAAAATATAGTTTTTCAAAATCTACGAGGAAAAAAAGTTGTTATTTAGGTTATCTTGATAATCAGGAGTCCGATTATCTTTCCATTTCTTCCTACGACTTCCTTTTGACCTGTGAGAGTTTCGAGTTAAATTTCGTGGGTATCAGATAGACGGTTTGCATTTTGAACCGCCTAACACCAAAAACTCTATTTCTCATCTACGTGATGAAAAAGTTGCTTTTTAGAGTATATTGATAACCGGGAGTCCGATTCACTTTCTGTTTCTTCATTCAACATTCTTTGGAACTGTGTGAGGTGCGAATTAAATTTCATGGATAACGGATCGACGGTTTGCATTTTTACGCCCCAAACCCCAAAAACTTTATTTTTTAATGTCAACATGGTAAAAAATTTTTTTTTTGTGTATCTTGATAACCAGGAGTCCGATTTCCTTTCCATTTCTTCCATAAACTTTGGCTATCGGATCAATGGTTTGCATTTTTGCCCCCATACCCTGAAAACACAGTTTTTCATTGACGAAGAGATGAATAAGTTATTTTTTTTACTGTATCTTGATAACAGGGATTCAGATTATCGTTTCATTTCTTCCGACAGCTTTCTATAGAAGTGTGTGAGGTGCGAGTTAAATTTTGAGACTATACGATCGTCTTTTAGTGTATCTTGATAACTAGGAGTCTGAATCCCTTTCCGTTTTTTCCTACAACTTTTTTTAGACGTGCGGGAAGTGCGAGTGAAGCTTCATAGCTAACGGATCGATGGTTTGCATTTTGACCCCTCAAACCCCAAAAACTTTGTTTTTAAATGTCTACATAGTAAAAAAGTTATTTTTTACCATGTATCTTGATAATCGGGAATCTGATTCCATTTCCATATCTTCCTATAACTTTTTTAGATGTGTTAGAGGTGCAGGTTAAATTTTGTGGCAATCGGACTAATGGTTTGCATTTTGACGCCCATACCCCAAAATCTTTACTTTTTCAAAGTCAACGAGGTGAACATGTTATTTTTTTTTTGGCCTATCATGATAACCAAGTATCCGATTCCCATTTTGTTTCTTTTTACAACTTTATTTAGATGTGTGGGATCCGAGTTAAATTTCGTGGCTATCGGATCGACGGTTTACATTTTGACCTGCCAAACCCCCAAAATATAGTTTTTCAAAGTCTACGAGGAGAAAAAGATGTTATTTAGGTTATCTTGATAATCAGGAGTCCGATTATCTTTCCATTTCTTCCTGCAACTTCCTTTTGACCTGTAAGAGTTTCGAGTTAAATTTCGTGGGTATCAGATAGAGGGTTTGCATTTTGATCCGCCAAACACCAAAAACTCTATTTTTCATCTACGTGATGAAAAAGTTGCTTTTTAGTGTAACTTGATAACCGAGAGTCCGATTCACTTTCTATTTCTTCATTCAACATTCTTTGGAAGTGTGTGAGGTGCGAGTTAAATTTCATGGATAACGGATCGACGGTTTGCATTTTCACCCCCCAAACCCCAAAAACTTTATTTTTTAATGTCAACATGGTAAAAAATTTATTTTTTTGTGTATCTTGATAACCAGGAGTCCGATTTCCTTACCATTTCTTCCATAAATTTTCTTTAAATGTATTAGAGGTGCGAGTTAAATTTCGTGGCTATCGGATCAATGGTTTGCATTTTTACCCCCATACCCAAAAACATAGTTTTTCATTGTCGAAGAGATGAAAAAGTTGTTTTTTTTACTGTATCTTGATAACTGGGATTCAGATTATCGTTTCATTTCTTCCGACAGCTTTCTATAGAAGTGTGACATGCGAGTTAAATTTCGAGACTATACGATCGTCGGTTTGCACTTTGACCCGCCAAACCCCAAAAACTTAGTTTTTCAAAGTCTACGAGGTAAAAAAGTTGTCTTTTAGTGTATCTTGATAACCAGGAGTCCAATTCCCTTTCTGTTTTTTCCTACAACTTTGTTTAGACGTGTGGGTAGTGCGAGTGACGTTTCATAGCTAACGGATCAACGGTTTGCATTTTGGCCCCTCAAACCCCAAAATCTTTGTTTTTCAATGTCTACATAGTAAAAAAGTTATTTTTTACCATGTATCTTGATAATTGGGAATCCGATTCCATTTCCATTTCTTCCTAAAACTTTCTTTAGATGTGTTAGAGGTGCGATTTAAATTTCGTGGCAATCGGACCGATGGTTTGCATTTTGACGCACATACCCCAAAATCTTACCTTTTCAAAGTCAACGAGGTGAACATGTAATTTTTTTTGGCTTATCATAATAACCAAGTATCCGAATCCCATTTTGTTTATTTTTACAACTTTATTTAGACGTGTGGGAGGTCCGAGTTAAATTTCGTGGCTATCGGATCGACGGTTTACATTTTGACCTGCCAAACACCCAAAATATAGTTTTTCAAAGTCTACGAGGAAAAAAAGTTGTTATTTAGGTTATCTTGATAATCAGGAGTCCGATTATCTTTCCATTTCTTCCTACGACTTCCTTTTGACCTGTGAGATGTTTGAGTTAAATTTCATGGGTATCAGATAGACGGTTTGCATTTTGAACCGCCTAACACCAAAAACTCTATTTCTCATCTACGTGATGAAAAAGTTGCTTTTTAGAGTATCTTGATAACCGGGAGTCCGATTCACTTTCTATTTCTTCATTCAACATTCTTTGGAACTGTGTGAGGTGCGAGTTAAATTTCATGGATAACGGATCGACGGTTTGCATTTTTACGCCCCAAACCCCAAAAACTTTATTTTTTAATGTCAACATGGTAAAAAATTTATTTTTTTGTGTATCTTGATAACCAGGAGTCCGATTTCCTTTCCATTTCTTCCATAAACTTTGGCTATCGGATCAATGGTTTGCATTTTTACCCCCATACCCTGAAAACACAGTTTTTCATTGTCGAAGAGATGAAAAAGTTATTTTTTTTACTGTATCTTGATAACTGGGATTCATATTATCATTTCATTTCTTCCGACAGCTTTCTATAGAAGTGTGTGAGGTGCGAGTTAAATTTCGAGACTATACGATCGTCTTTTAGTGTATCTTGATAACTAGGAGTCTGAATCCCTTTCCTTTTTTTCCTACAACTTTCTTTAGACGTGCGGGAAGTGCGAGTGAAGCTTCATAGCTAACGGATCGATGGTTTACATTTTGACCCCTCAAACCCCAAAAACTTTGTTTTTAAATGTCTACATAGTAAAAAAGTTATTTTTTACCATGTATCTTGATAATCGGGAATCTGATTCCATTTCCATATCTTCCTATAACTTTCTTAGATGTGTTAGAGGTGCAGGTTAAATTTTGTGGCAATCGGACTAATGGTTTGCATTTTGACGCCCATACCCCAAAATCTTTACTTTTTCAAAGTCAACGAGGTGAACATGTTATTTTTTTTTTGGCCTATCATGATAACCAAGTATCCGATTCCCATTTTGTTTCTTTTTACAACTTTATTTAGATGTGTGGGATCCGAGTTAAATTTCATGGCTATCGGATCGACGGTTTACATTTTGACCTGCTAAACCCCCAAAATATAGTTTTTCAAAGTCTACGAGGAGAAAAAGTTGTTATTTAGGTTATCTTGATAATCAGGAGTCCGATTATCTTTCCATTTCTTCCTACAACTTCCTTTTGACCTGTGAGAGTTTCGAGTTAAATTTCGTGGGTATCAGATAGACGGTTTGCATTTTGATCCGCCAAACACCAAAAACTCTATTTTTTATCTACGTGATGAAAAAGTTGCTTTTTAGTGTATCTTGATAACCGAGAGTCCGATTCACTTTCTATTTCTTCATTCAACATTCTTTGGAAGTGTGTGAGGTGCGAGTTAAATTTCATGGATAACGGATCGACGGTTTGCATTTTCACCCCCCAAAACCCAAAAACTTTATTTTTTAATGTCAACATGGTAAAAAATTTATTTTTTTGTGTATCTTGATAACCAGGAGTCCGATTTCCATACCATTTCTTCCATAAATTTTCTTTAAATGTATTAGAGGTGCGAGTTAAATTTCGTGGCTATCGAATCAATGGTTTGCATTTTTACCCCCATACCCAAAAACATAGTTTTTCATTGTCGAAGAGATGAAAAAGTTGTTTTTTTTACTGTATCTTGATAACTGGGATTCAGATTATCGTTTCATTTCTTCCGACAGCTTTCTATAGAAGTGTGACATGCGAGTTAAATTTCGAGACTATACGATCGTCGGTTTGCACTTTGACCCGTCAAACCCCAAAAACTTAGTTTTTCAAAGTCTACGAGGTAAAAAAGTTGTCTTTTAGTGTATCTTGATAACCAGGAGTCCAATTCCCTTTCTGTTTTTTCCTACAACTTTGTTTAGACGTGTGGGTAGTGCGAGTGACGTTTCATAGCTAACGGATCAACGGTTTGCATTTTGGCCCCTCAAACCCCAAAATCTTTGTTTTCCAATGTCTACATAGTAAAAAAGTTATTTTTTACCATGTATCTTGATAATTGGGAATCCGATTCCATTTCCATTTCTTCCTAAAACTTTCTTTAGATGTGTTAGAGGTGCGATTTAAATTTCGTGGCAATCGGACAGATGGTTTGCATTTTGACGCACATACCCCAAAATCTTACCTTTTCAAAGTCAACGAGGTGAACATGTAAATTTTTTTGGCTTATCATAATAACCAAGTATCCGAATCCCATTTTGTTTATTTTTACAACTTTATTTAGACGTGTGGGAGGTCCGAGTTAAATTTCGTGGCTATCGGATCGACGGTTTACATTTTGACCTGCCAAACACCCAAAATATAGTTTTTCAAAGTCTACGAGGAAAAAAAGTTGTTATTTAGGTTATCTTGATAATCAGGAGTCCGATTATCTTTCCATTTCTTCCTACAACTTCCTTTTGACCTGTGAGATGTTTGAGTTAAATTTCATGGGTATCAGATAGACGGTTTGCATTTTGAACCGCCTAACACCAAAAACTCTATTTCTGATCTACGTGATGAAAAAGTTGCTTTTTAGAGTATCTTGATAACCGGGAGTCCGATTCACTTTCTATTTCTTCATTCAACATTCTTTGGAACTGTGTGAGGTGCGAGTTAAATTTCATGGATAACGGATCGACGGTTTGCATTTTTACGCCCCAAACCCCAAAAACTTTATTTTTTAATGTCAACATGGTAAAAAATTTATTTTTTTGTGTATCTTGATAACCAGGAGTCCGATTTCCTTTCCATTTCTTCCATAAACTTTGGCTATCGGATCAATGGTTTGCATTTTTACCCCCATACCCTGAAAACACAGTTTTTCATTGTCGAAGAGATGAAAAAGTTATTCTTTTTACTGTATCTTGATAACTGGGATTCAGATTATCGTTTCATTTCTTCCGACAGCTTTCTATAGAAGTGTGTGAGGTGCGAGTTAAATTTCGAGACTATACGATCGTCTTTTAGTGTATCTTGATAACTAGGAGTCTGAATCCCTTTCCTTTTTTTCCTACAACTTTCTTTAGACGTGCTGGAAGTGCAAGTGAAGCTTCATAGCTAACGGATCGATGGTTTACATTTTGACCCCTCAAACCCCAAAAACTTTGTTTTTAAATGTCTACATAGTAAAAAAGTTATTTTTTACCATGTATCTTGATAATCGGGAATCTGATTCCATTTCCATATCTTCCTATAACTTTCTTAGATGTGTTAGAGGTGCAGGTTAAATTTTGTGGCAATCTGACTAATGGTTTACATTTTGACGCCCATACCCCAAAATCTTTACTTTTTCAAAGTCAACGAGGTGAACATGTTATTTTTTTTTTGGCCTATCATGATAACCAAGTATCCGATTCCCATTTTGTTTCTTTTTACAACTTTATTTAGATGTGTGGGATCCGAGTTAAATTTCATGGCTATCGGATCGACGGTTTACATTTTGACCTGCTAAACCCCCAAAATATAGTTTTTCAAAGTCTACGAGGAGAAAAAGTTGTTATTTAGGTTATCTTGATAATCAGGAGTCCGATTATCTTTCCATTTCTTCCTACAACTTCCTTTTGACCTGTGAGAGTTTCGAGTTAAATTTCGTGGGTATCAGATAGACGGTTTGCATTTTGATCCGCCAAACACCAAAAACTCTATTTTTTATCTACGTGATGAAAAAGTTGCTTTTTAGTGTATCTTGATAACCGAGAGTCCGATTCACTTTCTATTTCTTCATTCAACATTCTTTGGAAGTGTGTGAGGTGCGAGTTAAATTTCATGGATAACGGATCGACGGTTTGCATTTTCACCCCCCAAAACCCAAAAACTTTATTTTTTAATGTCAACATGGTAAAAAATTTATTTTTTTGTGTATCTTGATAACCAGGAGTCCGATTTCCTTACCATTTCTTCCATAAATTTTCTTTAAATGTATTAGAGGTGCGAGTTAAATTTCGTGGCTATCGAATCAATGGTTTGCATTTTTACCCCCATACCCAAAAACATAGTTTTTCATTGTCGAAGAGATGAAAAAGTTGTTTTTTTTTACTGTATCTTGATAACTGGGATTCAGATTATCGTTTCATTTCTTCCGACAGCTTTTTATAGAAGTGTGACATGCGAGTTAAATTTCGAGACTATACGATCGTCGGTTTGCACTTTGACCCGCCAAACCCCAAAAACTTAGTTTTTCAAAGTCTACGAGGTAAAAAAGTTGTCTTTTAGTGTATCTTGATAACCAGGAGTCCGATTCCCTTTCTATTTTTTCCTACAACTTTGTTTAGACGTCTGGGTAGTGCGAGTGACGTTTCATAGCTAACGGATCAACGGTTTGCATTTTGACCCCTCAAACCCCAAAAACTTTGTTTTTCAATGTCTACATAGTAAAAAAGTTATTTTTTACCATATATCTTGATAATTGGGAATCTGATTCCATTTCCATTTCTTCCTAAAACTTTCTTTAGATGTGTTAGAGGTGCGATTTAAATTTCGTGGCAATCGGACCGATGGTTTGCATTTTGACGCACATACCCCAAAATCTTACCTTTTCAAAGTCAACGAGGTGAACATGGAATTTTTTTTGGCTTATCATAATAACCAAGTATCCGAATCCCATTTTGTTTATTTTTACAACTTTATTTAGACGTGTGGGAGGTCCGAGTTAAATTTCGTGGCTATCGGATCGACGGTTTACATTTTGACCTGCCAAACACCCAAAATATAGTTTTTCAAAGTCTACGAGGAAAAAAAGTTGTTATTTAGGTTATCTTGATAATCAGGAGTCCGATTATCTTTCCATTTCTTCCTACGACTTCCTTTTGACCTGTGAGAGTTTCGAGTTAAATTTCGTGGGTATCAGATAGACGGTTTGCATTTTGATCCGCCAAACACCAAAAACTCTATTTTCATCTACGTGATTAAAAAGTTGCTTTTTAGTGTATCTTGATAACCGAGAGTCCGATTCACTTTCTATTTCTTCATTCAACATTCTTTGGAACTGTGTGAGGTGCGAGTTAAATTTTATGGATAACGGATCGACGGTTTGCATTTTCACCCCCCAAACCCCGAAAACTTTATTTTTTAATGTCAACATGGTAAAAAATTTATTTTTTTGTGTATCTTGATAACCAGGAGTCCGATTTCCTTACCATTTCTTCCATAAATTTTCTTTAAATGTATTAGAGGTGCGAGTTAAATTTCGTGGCTATCGGATCAATGGTTTGCATTTTTACCCCCATACCCAAAAACATAGTTTTTCATTGTCGAAGAGATGAAAAAGTTGTTTTTTTTTACTGTATCTTGATAACTGGGATTCAGATTATCGTTTCATTTCTTCCGACAGCTTTCTGTAGAAGTGTGACATGCGAGTTAAATTTCGAGACTATACGATCGTCGGTTTGCACTTTGACCCGCCAAACCCCAAAAACTTAGTTTTTCAAAGTCTACGAGGTAAAAAAGTTGTCTTTTAGTGTATCGTGATAACCAGGAGTCCGATTCCCTTTCTGTTTTTTCCTACAACTTTTTTTAGACGTGTGGGTAGTGCGAGTGACGTTTCATAGCTAACGGATCAACGGTTTGCATTTTGACCCCTCAAACCCCCAAAACTTTGTTTTTCAATGTCTACATAGTAAAAAAGTTATTTTTTACCATGTATCTTGATAATTGGGAATCCGATTCCATTTCTATTTCTTCCTAAAACTTTCTTTAGATGTGTTAGAGGTGCAATTTAAATTTCGTGGCAATCGGACCGATGGTTTGCATTTTGACGCACATACCCCAAAATCTTACCTTTTCAAAGTCAACGAGGTGAACATGTAATTTGTTTTGGCTTATCATAATAACCAAGTATCCGAATCCCATTTTGTTTATTTTTACAACTTTATTTAGACGTGTGGGAGGTCCGAGTTAAATTTCGTGGCTATCGGATCGACGGTTTACATTTTGACCTGCCAAACACCCAAAATATAGTTTTTCAAAGTCTACGAGGAGAAAAAGTTGTTATTTACGTTATCTTGATAATCAGGAGTACGATTATCTTTCCACTTCTTCCTACGATTTCCTTTTGACCTGTGAGAGGTTTAAGTTAAATTTCGTGGGTATCAGATAAACGGTATGCATTTTGACCCGCCAAACACCAAAAACTCTATTTCTCATCTACGTGATGAAAAAGTTGCTTTTTAGAGTATCTTGATAACGAGGAGTCTGATTCACTTTCTATTTCTTCATTCAACATTCTTTGGAACTGTGTGAGGTGCGAGTTAAATTTCATGGATAACGGATCGACGGTTTGCATTTTCACCCCACAAACCCCAAAAACTTTATTTTTTAATGTCAACACGGTAAAAAATCTATTTTTTTGTGTATCTTGATAACCAGGAGTCCGATTTCCTTACCATTTCTTCCATAAATTTTCTTTAAATGTATTAGAGGTGCGAGTTAAATTTCGTGGCTATCGGATCAATGGTTTGCATTTTTACCCCCATACCCAAAAACATAGTTTTTCATTGTCGAAGAGATGAAAAAGTTGTTTTTTTTACTGTATCTTGATAACTGGGATTCAGATTATCGTTTCATTTCTTCTGACAGCTTTCTATAGAAGTGTGACATGCGAGTTAAATTTCGAGACTATACGATCGTCGGTTTGCACTTTGACCCGCCAAACCCCAAAAACTTAGTTTTTCAAAGTCTACGAGGTAAAAAAGTTGTCTTTTAGTGTATCTTGATAACCAGGAGTCCGATTCCCTTTCTGTTTTTCCTACAACTTTGTTTAGACGTGTGGGCAGTGCGAGTGACGTTTCATAGCTAACGGATCAACGGTTTGCATTTTGGCCCCTCAAACCACAAAAACTTTGTTTTTAAATGTCTACATAGTAAAAAAGTTATTTTTTACCATGTATCTTGATAATCGGGAATCTGATTCCATTTTCATATCTTCCTATAACTTTCTTAGATGTGTTAGAGGTGCAGGTTAAATTTTGTGGCAATCAGACTAATGGTTTGCATTTTGACGCCCATACCCCAAAATCTTTACTTTTTCAAAGTCAACGAGGTGAACATGTTAATTTTTTTTTGGCCTATCATGATAACCAAGTATCCGATTCCCATTTTGTTTCTTTTTACAACTTTATTTAGATGTGTGGGATCCGAGTTAAATTTCGTGGCTATCGGATCGACGGTTCACATTTTGACCTGCCAAACCCCCAAAATATAGTTTTTCAAAGTCTACGAGGAGAAAAAGTTGTTATTTAGGTTATCTTGATAATCAGGAGTCCGATTATCTTTCCATTTCTTCCTACAACTTCCTTTTGACCTGTGAGAGTTTCGAGTTAAATTTCGTGGGTATCAGATAGATGGTTTGCATTTTGATCCGCCAAACACCAAAAACTCTATTTTTCATCTACGTGATGAAAAAGTTGCTTTTTAGTGTATCTTGATAACCGAGAGTCCGATTCACTTTCTATTTCTTCATTCAACATTCTTTGGAAGTGTGTGAGGTGCGAGTTAAATTTCATGGATAACGGATCGACGGTTTGCATTTTCACCCCCCAAACCCCAAAAACTTTATTTTTTAATGTCAACATGGTAAAAAATTTATTTTTTTGTGTATCTTGATAACCAGGAGTCCGATTTCCTTACCATTTCTTCCATAAATTTTCTTTAATTGTATTAGAGGTGCGAGTTAAATTTCGTGGCTATCGGATCAATTGTTTGCATTTTTACCCCCATACCCAAAAACATAGTTTTTCATTGTCGATGAGATAAAAAAGTTGTTTTTTTTTATTGTATCTTGATAACTGGGATTCAGATTATCGTTTCATTTCTTCCGACAACTTTCTATAGAAGTGTGACATGCGAGTTAAATTTCGAGACTATACGATCGTCGGTTTGCACTTTGACCCGCCAAACCCCAAAAACTTAGTTTTTCAAAGTCTACGAGGTAAAAAAGTTGTCTTTTAGTGTATCTTGATAACCAGGAGTCCGATTCCCTTTCTATTTTTTCCTACAACTTTGTTTAGACGTGTGGGCAGTGCGAGTGACGTTTCATAGCTAACGGATCAACGGTTTGCATTTTGGCCCCTCAAACCACAAAAACTTTGTTTTTAAATGTCTACATAGTAAAAAAGTTATTTTTTACCATGTATCTTGATAATCGGGAATCTGATTCCATTTTCATATCTTCCTATAACTTTCTTAGATGTGTTAGAGGTGCAGGTTAAATTTTGTGGCAATCAGACTAATGGTTTGCATTTTGACGCCCATACCCCAAAATCTTTACTTTTTCAAAGTCAACGAGGTGAACATGTTAATTTTTTTTTGGCCTATCATGATAACCAAGTATCCGATTCCCATTTTGTTTCTTTTTACAACTTTATTTAGATGTGTGGGATCCGAGTTAAATTTCGTGGCTATCGGATCGACGGTTCACATTTTGACCTGCCAAACCCCCAAAATATAGTTTTTCAAAGTCTACGAGGAGAAAAAGTTGTTATTTAGGTTATCTTGATAATCAGGAGTCCGATTATCTTTCCATTTCTTCCTACAACTTCCTTTTGACCTGTGAGAGTTTCGAGTTAAATTTCGTGGGTATCAGATAGATGGTTTGCATTTTGATCCGCCAAACACCAAAAACTCTATTTTTCATCTACGTGATGAAAAAGTTGCTTTTTAGTGTATCTTGATAACCGAGAGTCCGATTCACTTTCTATTTCTTCATTCAACATTCTTTGGAAGTGTGTGAGGTGCGAGTTAAATTTCATGGATAACGGATCGACGGTTTGCATTTTCACCCCCCAAACCCCAAAAACTTTATTTTTTAATGTCAACATGGTAAAAAATTTATTTTTTTGTGTATCTTGATAACCAGGAGTCCGATTTCCTTACCATTTCTTCCATAAATTTTCTTTAATTGTATTAGAGGTGCGAGTTAAATTTCGTGGCTATCGGATCAATTGTTTGCATTTTTACCCCCATACCCAAAAACATAGTTTTTCATTGTCGATGAGATAAAAAAGTTGTTTTTTTTTATTGTATCTTGATAACTGGGATTCAGATTATCGTTTCATTTCTTCCGACAACTTTCTATAGAAGTGTGACATGCGAGTTAAATTTCGAGACTATACGATCGTCGGTTTGCACTTTGACCCGCCAAACCCCAAAAACTTAGTTTTTCAAAGTCTACGAGGTAAAAAAGTTGTCTTTTAGTGTATCTTGATAACCAGGAGTCCGATTCCCTTTCTATTTTTTCCTACAACTTTGTTTAGACGTGTGGGTAGTGCGAGTGATGTTTCATAGCTAACGGATCAACGGTTTGCATTTTGACCCCTCAAACCCCAAAAACTTTGTTTTTCAATGTCTACATAGTAAAAAAGTTATTTTTTACCATGTATCTTGATAATTGGGAATCCGATTCCATTTCCATTTCTTCCTAAAACTTTCTTTAGATGTGTTAGAGGTGCGATTTAAATTTCGTGGCAATCGGACTGATGGTTTGCATTTTGACGCACATACCCCAAAATCTTACCTTTTCAAAGTCAACGAGGTGAACATTTAATTTTTTTTGGCTTATCATAATAACCAAGTATCCGAATCCCATTTTGTTTATTTTTACATCTTTACTTAGACGTGTGGGAGGTCCGAGTTAAATTTCGTGGCTATCGGATCGACGGTTTACATTTTGACCTGCCAAACACCCAAAATATAGTTTTTCAAAGTCTACGAGGAAAAAAAGTTGTTATTTAGGTTATCTTGATTATCAGGAGTCCGATTATCTTTCCATTTCTTCCTACGACTTCCTTTTGACCTGTGAGAGTTTCGAGTTAAATTTCGTGGGTATCAGATAGACGGTTTGCATTTTGAACCGCCAAACACCAAAAACTCTATTTTTCATCTACATGATGAAAAAGTTACTTTTTAGTGTATCTTGATAACCGAGAGTCCGATTCACTTTCTATTTCTTCATTCAACATTCTTTGGAAGTGTGTGAGGTGCGAGTTAAATTTCATGGATAACGGATCGACGGTTTGCATTTTCACCCCCCAAACCCCAAAAACTTTATTTTTTAATGTCAACATGGTAAAAAATTTATTTTTTTGTGTATCTTGATAACCAGGAGTCCGATTTCCTTACCATTTCTTCCATAAATTTTCTTTAAATGTATTAGAGGTGCGAGTTAAATTTCGTGGCTATCGGATCAATGGTTTGCACTTTTACCCCCATACCCAAAAACATAGTTTTTCATTGTCGAAGAGATGAAAAAGTTGTTTTTTTTACAGTATCTTGATAACTGGGATTCAGATTATCGTTTCATTTCTTCCGACAGCTTTCTGTAGAAGTGTGACATGCGAGTTAAATTTCGAGACTATACGATTGTCGGTTTGCACTTTGACCCGCCAAACCCCAAAAACTTAGTTTTTCAAAGTCTACGAGGTAAAAAAGTTGTCTTTTAGTGTATCAAGATAACCAGGAGTCCGATTCCCTTTCTGTTTTTTCCTACAACTTTTTTTAGACGTGTGGGTAGTGCGAGTGACGTTTCATAGCTAACGGATCAACGGTTTGCATTTTGACCCCTCAAACTCCAAAAACTTTGTTTTTCAATGTCTACATAGTAAAAAAGTTATTTTTTACCATGTATCTTGATAATTGGGAATCCGATTCCATTTCTATTTCTTCCTAAAACTTTCTTTTGATGTGTTAGAGGTGCAATTTAAATTTCGTGGCAATCGGACTAATGGTTTGCATTTTGACGCCCATACCCCAAAATCTTTACTTTTTCAAAGTCAACGAGGTGAACATGTTATTTTTTTTTTGGCCTATCATGATAACCAAGTATCCGATTCCCATTTTGTTTCTTTTTACAACTTCATTTAGATGTGTGGGATCCGAGTTAAATTTCGTTGCTATCGGATCGACAGTTTACATTTTGACCTGCCAAACCCCCAAAATATAGTTTTTCAAAGTCTACGAGGAGAAAAAGTTGTTATTTAGGTTATCTTGATAATCAGGAGTCCGATTATCTTTCCATTTCTTCCTACAACTTCCTTTTGACCTGTGAGAGTTTCGAGTTAAATTTCGTGGGTATTAGATAGACGGTTTGCATTTTGATCCGCCAAACACCAAAAACTCTATTTTTTATCTACGTGCTGAAAAAGTTGCTTTTTAGTGTATCTTGATAACCGAGAGTCCGATTCACTTTCTATTTCATCATTCAACATTCTTTGGAAGTGTGTGAGGTGCGAGTTAAATTTCATGGATAACGGATCGACGGTTTGCATTTTCACCCCCCAAACCCCAAAAACTTTATTTTTTAATGTCAACATGGTAAAAAATTTATTTTTTTGTGTATCTTGATAACCAGGAGTCCGATTTCCTTACCATTTCTTCCATAAATTTTCTTTAAATGTATTAGAGGTGCGAGTTAAATTTCGTGGCTATCGGATCATTGGTTTGCATTTTTACCCCCATACCCAAAAACATAGTTTTTCATTATCGAAGAGATGAAAAAGTTGTTTTTTTTTACTGTATCTTAATAACTGGGATTCAGATTATCGTTTCATTTCTTCCGACAGCTTTCTATAGAAGTGTGACATGCGAGTTAAATTTTGAGACTATGCGATCATCGGTTTGCACTTTGACCCGCCAAACCCCAAAAACTTAGTTTTTCAAAGTCTACGAGGTAAAAAAGTTGTCTTTTAGTGTATCTTGATAACCAGGAGTCCGATTCCCTTTCCGTTTTTTCCTACAACTTTGTTTAGACGTGTGTGAAGTGCGAGTGACGTTTCATAGCTAACGGATCAACGGTTTGCATTTTGACCCCTCAAACCCCAAAAACTTTGTTTTTCAATGTCTACATAGTAAAAAAGTTATTTTTTACCATGTATCTTGATAATTGGGAATCCGATTCCATTTCCATTTCATCCTAAAACTTTCTTTAGATGTGTTAGAGGTGAGATTTAAATTTCGTGGCAATCAGACCGATGGTTTGCATTTTGACGCACATACCCCAAAATCTTACCTTTTCAAAGTCAACGAGGTGAACATGTTATTTTTTTTGGCTGATCATAATAACCAAGTATCCGAATCCCATTTTGTTTATTTTTACAACTTTATTTAGACGTGTGGGAGGTCCGAGTTAAATTTCGTGGCTATTGGATCGACGGTTTACATTTCGACCTGCCAAACACCCAAAATATAGTTTTTCAAAGTCTACGAGGAGAAAAAGTTGTTCTTTAGGTTATCTTGATAATCAGGAGTCCGATTATCTTTCCATTTCTTCCTACGACTTCCTTTTGACCTGTGAGAGGTTTGAGTTAAATTTCGTGGGTATCAGATAGACGGTTTGCATTTTGACCCGCCAAACACCAAAAACTCTATTTTTCATCTACGTGATGAAAAAGTTGCTTTTTAGAGTATCTTGATAGCCGGGAGTCCGATTCACTTTCTATTTCTTCATTCAACATTCTTTGGAACTGTGTGAGGTGCGAGTTAAATTTCATGGATAACGGATCGACGGTTTGCATTTTTACGCCCCAATCCCCAAAAACTTTATTTTTTTATGTCAACATGGTAAAAAATTTATTTTTTTGTGTATCTTGATAACCAGGAGTCCGATTTCCTTTCCATTTCCTCCATAAATTTTCTTTAAATGTATTAGAGGTGCGAGTTAAATTTCGTGGCTATCGGATCAATGGTTTGCATTTTTACCCCCATACCCAAAAACATAGTTTTTCATTGTCGAAGAGATGAAAAAGTTTTTTTTTTTTACTGTATCTTGATAACTGGGATTCGGATTATCGTTTCATTTCTTCCGACAGCTTTCTATAGAAGTGTGACATGCGAGTTAAATTTTGAGACTATACGATCGTCGGTTTGCACTTTGACCCGCCAAACCCCAAAAATTTAGTTTTTCAAAGTTTACGAGGTAAAAAAGTTGTCTTTTAGTGTATCTTGATAACCAGGAGTACGATTCCCTTTCCGTTTTTTCCTACAACTTTGTTTAGACGTGTGGGAAGTGCGAGTGACGTTTCATAGCTAACGGATCAACGGTTTGCATTTTGACCACTCAAACCCCAAAAACTTTGTTTTTCAATGTCTACATAGTAAAAAAGTTATTTTTTACCATGTATCCTGATAATTGGGAATCCGATTCCATTTCCATTTCTTCCTAAAACTTTCTTTAGATGTGTTAGAGGTGCGATTTAAATTTCGTGGCAATCAGACCGATGGTTTGCATTTTGACGCACATACCCCAAAATCTTAACTTTTCAAAGTCAACGAGGTGAACATGTTATTTTTTTTTTGGCTGATCATAATAACCAAGTATCCGAATCCCATTTTGTTTATTTTTACAACTTTATTTAGACGTGTGGGAGGTCCGAGTTAAATTTCGTGGCTATTGGATCGACGGTTTACATTTTGACCTGCCAAACGCCCAAAGTTGTTATTTAGGTTATCTTGATAATCAGTAGTCCGATTATCTTTCCATTTCTTCCTACGATTTCCTTTTGACCTGTGAGAGGTTTGAGTTAAATTTCGTGGTTATCAGATAGACGGTTTGCATTTTGACCCGCCAAACACCAAAAACTCTATTTTTCATCTACGTGAAGAAAAAGTTGCTTTTTAGAGTATCTTGATAACCGGGAGTCCGATTCACTTTCTATTTCTTCATTCAACATTCTTTGGAAGTGTGTGAGGTGCGAGTTAAATTTCATGGATAACGGATCGACGGTTTGCATTTTTACGCCCCAAACCCCAAAAACTTTATTTTTTAATGTCAACATGGTAAAAAATTTATTTTTTTGTGTATCTTGATAACCAGGAGTCCGATTTCCTTTCCATTTCTTCCATAAACTTTGGCTTTCGGATCAATGGTTTGCATTTTTACCCCCATACCCTGAAAACACAGTTTTTCATTGTCGAAGAGATGAAAAAGTTATTTTTTTTACTGTATCTTGATAACTGGGATTCAGATTATCGTTTCATTTCTTCCGACAGCTTTCTATAGAAGTGTGTGAGGTGCGAGTTAAATTTCGAGACTATACGATCATCTTTTAGTGTATCTTGATAACCAGGAGTCTGAATCCCTTTCCGTTTATTCCTACAACTTTCTTTAGACGTGCGGGAAGTGCGAGTGAAGCTTCATAGCTAACGGATCGATGGTTTGCATTTTGACACCTCAAACCCCAAAAACTTTGTTTTTAAATGTCTACATAGTAAAAAAGTTATTTTTTACCATGTATCTTGATAATCGGGAATCTGATTCCATTTCCATATCTTCCTATAACTTTCTTAGATGTGTTAGAGGTGCGGATTAAATTTCGTGGCAATCGGACTAATGGTTTGCATTTTGACGCCCATACCCCAAAATCTTTACTTTTTCAAAGTCAACGAGGTGAACATGTTATTTTTTTTTGGCTTATCATGAAAACCAAGTATCCGATTCCCATTTTGTTTCTTTTTACAACTTTATTTAGACGTGTGGGATCCGAGTTAAATTTCGTGGCTATCGGATCGACGGTTTACATTTTGACCTGCCAAACCCCCAAAATATAGTTTTTCAAAGTCTACGAGGAGAAAAAGTTGTTATTTAGGGTATCTTGATAATCAGGAGTTCGATTAGCTTTCCATTTCTTCCTACAACTTCCTTTTGACCTGTGAGAGTTTCAAGTTAAATTTCGTGGGTATCAGATAGACGGTTTGCATTTTGATCCGCCAAACACAAAAAACTCTATTTTTCATATACGTGATGAAAAACTTGATTTTTAGTGTATCTTGATAACCGAGAGTCCGATTCACTTTCTATTTCTTCATTCAACATTCTTTGGAAGTTTGTGAGGTGCGACTTAAATTTCATGGATAACGGATCAACGGTTTGCATTTTCACCCCCCAAACCCCAAAAACTTTATTTTTTAATGTCAACATGGTAAAAAATTTATTTTTTTGTGTATCTTGATAACCAGGAGTCTGATTTCCTTACCATTTCTTCCATAAATTTTCTTTAAATGTATTAGAGGTGCGAGTTAAATTTCGTGGTTATCGGATCAATGGTTTGCATTTTTACCCCCATACCCAAAAACATAGTTTTTCATTGTCGAAGAGAGGAAAAAGTTGTTTTTTTTTACTGTATCATGATAACTGGGATTCAGATTATCGTTTCATTTCTTCCGACAGCTTTCTATAGAAGTGTGACATGCGAGTTAAATTTCGAGACTATACGATCGTCGATTTGCACTTTGACCCGCCAAACCCCAAAAACTTAGTTTTTCAAAGTCTACGAGGTAAAAAAGTTGTCTTTTAGTGTATCTTGATAACCAGGAGTCCGATTCCCTTTCCGTTTTTTCCTACAACTTTGTTTAGACATGTGGGTAGTGCGAGTGGTGTTTCATAGCTAACGGATCAACGGTTTGCATTTTGACCCCTCAAACCCCAAAAACTTTGTTTTTCAATGTCTACATAGTAAAAAAGTTATTTTTTACCATGTATCTTGATAATTGGGAATCCGATTCCATTTCCATTTCTTCCGAAAACTTTGTTTAGATGTGTTAGAGGTGCGATTTAAATTTTGTGGCAATCAGACCGATGGTTTGCATTTTGACGCACATACCCCAAAATCATACCTTTTCAAAGTCAACGTGGTGAACATGTTATTTTTTTTGGCTTATCATAATAACCAAGTATCCGAATCCCATTTTGTCTATTTTTACAACTTTATTTAGACGTGTGGGAGGTCCGAGTTAAATTTCGTGGCTATTGGATCGACGGTTTACATTTTGACCTGCCAAACACCCAAAATATAGTTTTTCAAAGTCTACGAGGAGAAAAAGTTTTTATTTAGGTTATCTTGATAATCAGGAGTCCGATTATCTTTCCATTTCTTCCTACGACTTCCTTTTGACCTGTGAGAGGTTTGAGTTAAATTTCGTGGGTATCATATAGACGGTTTGCATTTTGACCCGCCAAACACTAAAAACTCTATTTTTCATCTACGTGATGAAAAAGTTGCTTTTTAGAGTATCTTGATAACCGGGAGTCCGATTCACTTTCTATTTCTTCATTCAACATTCTTTGGAACTGTGTGAGGTGCGAGTTAAATTTCATGGATAACGGATCGACGGTTTGCATTTTTACGCCCCAAACCCCAAAAACTTTATTTTTAATATCAACATGGTAAAAAATTTATTTTTTTGTGTATCTTGATAACCAGGAGTCCGATTTCGTTTCCATTTCTTCCATAAATTTTCTTTAAATGTATTAGAGGTGCGAGTTAAATTTCGTGGCTATTGGATCAATGGTTTGCATTTTTACCCCCATACCCAAAAACATAGTTTTTCATTGTCGAAGTGATGAAAAAGTTATTTTTTTTACTGTATCTTGATAACTGGGATTCGGATTATCGTTTCATTTCTTCCGACAGCTTTCTATAGAAGTGTGACATGCGAGTTAAATTTCGAGACTATACGATCGTCGGTTTGCACTTTGACCCGCCAAACCCCAAAAACTTAGTTTTTCAAAGTCTACGAGGTAAAAAAGTTGTCTTTTAGTGTATCTTGATAACCAGGAGTCCGATTCCCTTTCCGTTTTTTCCTACAACTTTGTTTAGACGTGTGGGAAGTGCGAGTGACGTTTCATAGCTAACGGATCAACGGTTTGCATTTTGACCACTCAAACCCCAAAAACTTTGTTTTTCAATGTCTACATAGTAAAAAAGTTATTTTTTACCATGTATCTTGATAATTGGGGATCCAATTCCATTTCCATTTCTTCCTAAACTTTCTTTAGATGTGTTAGAGGTGCGATTTAAATTTCGTGGCAATCGGACCGATGGTTTGCATTTTGACGCACATACCCCAAAATCTTACCTTTTTAAACTCAACGAGGTGAACATGTTATTTTTTTTGGCTTATCATAATAACCAAGTATCTGAATCCCATTTTGTGTATTTTTACAACTTTATTTAGACGTGTGGGAGGTCCGAGTTAAATTTCGTGGCTATCGGATCGACGGTTTACATTTTGACCTGCCAAACACCCAAAATATAGTTTTTCAAAGTCTACGAGGAGAAAAAGTTATTATTTAGGTTATCTTGATAATCACGAGTCCGATTATCTTTCCTTTTCTTCCTACGACTTCCTTTTGACCTGTGAGAGGTTTGAGTTAAATTGCGTGGGTATCAAATAGACGGTTTGCATTTTGACCCGCCAAACACCAAAAACTCTATTTTTCATCTACGTGATGAAAAAGTTGCTTTTTAGAGTATCTTGATAACCGGGAGTCCGATTCACTTTCTATTTCTTCATTCAACATTCTTTGGAAGTGTGTGAGGTGCGAGTTAAATTTCATGGATAACGGATCGACGGTTTGCATTTTTACTCCCCAAACCCCAAAAACTTTATTTTTCAATGTCAACATGGTAAAAAATTTATTTTTTTGTGTATCTTGATAACCAGGAGTCCGATTTCCTTTCCATTTCTTCCATAAACTTTGGCTATCGGATCAATGGTTTGCATTTTTACCCCCATACCCTGAAAACACAGTTTTTCATTGTCGAAGAGATGAAAAAGTTATTTTTTTTTACTGTATCTTGATAACTGGGATTCAGATTGTCGTTTCATTTTTTCCGACAGCTTTCTATAGAAGTGTGTGAGGTGCGATTTAAATTTCGAGACTATACGATCGTCTTTTAGTGTATCTTGATAACCAGGAGTCTGAATCCCTTTCCGTTTTTTCCTACAACTTTCCTTAGACGTGCGGGAAATGCGAGTGAAGCTTCATAGCTAACGGATCGATGGTTTGCATTTTGACACCTCAAACCCCAAAAACTTTGTTTTTAAATGTCTACATAGTAAAAAAGTTATTTTTTACCATGTATCTTGATAATCGGGAATCTGATTCCATTTCCATATCTTCCTATAACTTTCTTAGATGTGTTAGAGGTGCGGGTTAAATTTTGTGGCAATCGGACTAATGGTTTGCATTTTGACGCCCACACCCCAAAATATTTACTTTTTCAAAGTCAACGAGGTGAACATGTTATTTTTTTTGGCTTATCATGAAAACCAAGTATCCGATTCCCATTTTGTTTCTTTTTACAACTTTTTTTAGACGTGTGGGATCCGAGTTAAATTTCGTGGCTATCGGATCGACGGTTTACATTTTGACCTGCCAAACCCCCAAAATATAGTTTTTCAAAGTCTACGAGGAGAAAAAGTTGTTATTTAGGGTATCTTGATAATCAGGAGTTCGATTAGCTTTCAATTTCTTCCTACAACTTCCTTTTGACCTGTGACAGTTTCAAGTTAAATTTCGTGGGTATCAGATAGACAGTTTGCATTTTGATCCGCCAAACACCAAAAACTCTATTTTTCATCTACGTGATGAAAAAGTTGCTTTTTAGTGTATCTTGATAACCGGGAGTCCGATTCACTTTCTATTTCTTCATTCAACATTCTTTGGAAGTGTGTGAGGTGCGAGTTAAATTTCATGGATAACGGATCGACGGTTTGCATTTTTACGCCCCAAACCCCAAAAACTTTATTTATTAATGTCAATATGGTAAAAAATTTATTTTTTTGTGTATCTTGATAACCAGGAATCCGATTTCCTATCCATTTCTTCCATAAACTTTGGCTATCGGATCAATGGTTTGCATTTTTACCCCCATACCCTGAAAACACAGTTTTTCATTGACGAAGAGATGAATAAGTTATTTTTTTTACTGTATCTTGATAACAGGGATTCAGATTATCGTTTCATTTCTTCCGACAGCTTTCTATAGAAGTGTGTGAGGTGCGAGTTAAATTTCGAGACTATACGATCGTCTTTTAGTGTATCTTGATAACTAGGAGTCTGAATCCCTTTCCGTTTTTTCCTACAACTTTTTTTAGACGTGCGGGAAGTGCGAGTGAAGCTTCATAGCTAACGGATCGATGGTTTGCATTTTGACCCCTCAAACCCCAAAAACTTTGTTTTTAAATGTCTACATAGTAAAAAAGTTATTTTTTACCATGTATCTTGATAATCGGGAATCTGATTCCATTTCCATATCTTCCTATAACTTTTTTAGATGTGTTAGAGGTGCAGGTTAAATTTTGTGGCAATCGGACTAATGGTTTGCATTTTGACGCCCATACCCCAAAATCTTTACTTTTTCAAAGTCAACGAGGTGAACATGTTATTTTTTTTTGGCCTATCATGATAACCAAGTATCCAATTCCCATTTTGTTTCTTTGTACAACTTTATTTAGATGTGTGGGATCCGAGTTAAATTTCGTGGCTATCGGATCGATGGTTTACATTTTGACCAGCCAAACCCCCAAAATATAGTTTTTCAAAGTCTACGAGGAGAAAAAGTTGTTATTTAGGTTATCTTGATAATCAGGAGTCCGATTATCTTTCCATTTCTTCCTGCAACTTCCATTTGACCTGTAAGAGTTTCGAGTTAAATTTCGTGGGTATCAGATAGAGGGTTTGCATTTTGATCCGCCAAACACCAAAAACTCTATTTTTCATCTACGTGATGAAAAATTTGCTTTTTAGTGTATCTTGATAACCGAGAGTCCGATTCACTTTCTATTTCTTCATTCAACATTCTTTGGAAGTGTGTGAGGTGCGAGTTAAATTTCATGGATAACGGATCGACGGTTTGCATTTTCACCCCCCAAACCCCAAAAACTTTATTTTTTAATGTCAACATGGGAAAAAATTTATTTTTTTGTGTATCTTGATAACCAGGAGTTCGATTTCCTTACCATTTCTTCCATAAATTTTCTTTAAATGTATTAGAGGTGCGAGTTAAATTTCGTGGCTATCGGATCAATGGTTTGCATTTTTACCCCCATACCCAAAAACATAGTTTTTCATTGTCGAAGAGATGAAAAAGTTGTTTTTTTTACTGTATCTTGATAACTGGGATTCAGATTATCATTTCATTTCTTCCGACAGCTTTCTATAGAAGTGTGACATGCGAGTTAAATTTCGAGACTATACGATCGTCGGTTTGCACTTTGACCCGCCAAACCCCAAAAACTTAGTTTTTCAAAGTCTACGAGGTAAAAAAGTTGTCTTTTAGTGTATCTTGATAACCAGGAGTCCAATTCCCTTTCTGTTTTTTCCTACAACATTGTTTAGACGTGTGGGTAGTGCGAGTGACGTTTCATAGCTAACGGATCAACGGTTTGCATTTTGGCCCCTCAAACCCCAAAAACTTTGGTTTTCAATGTCTACATAGTAAAAAAGTTATTTTTTACCATGTATCTTGATAATTGGGAATCCGATTCCATTTCCATTTCTTCCTAAAACTTTCTTTAGATGTGTTAGAGGTGCGATTTAAATTTCGTGGCAATCGGACCGATGGTTTGCATTTTGACGCACATACCCCAAAATCTTACCTTTTCAAAGTCAACGAGGTGAACATGTAATTTTTTTTGGCTTATCATAATAACCAAGTATCCGAATCCCATTTTGTTTATTTTTACAACTTTATTTAGACGTGTGGGAGGTCCGAGTTAAATTTCGTGGCTATCGGATCGACGGTTTACATTTTGACCTGCCAAACACCCAAAATATAGTTTTTCAAAGTCTACGAGGAAAAAAAGTTGTTATTTAGGTTATCTTGATAATCAGGAGTCCGATTATCTTTCCATTTCTTCCTACGACTTCCTTTTGACCTGTGAGATGTTTGAGTTAAATTTCATGGGTATCAGATAGACGGTTTGCATTTTGAACCGCCTAACACCAAAAACTCTATTTCTCATCTACGTGATGAAAAAGTTGCTTTTTAGTGTATCTTGATAACCGGGAGTCCGATTCACTTTCTATTTCTTCATTCAACATTCTTTGGAAGTGTGTGAGGTGCGAGTTAAATTTCATGGATAACGGATCGACGGTTTGCATTTTTACGCCCCAAACCCCAAAAACTTTATTTTTTAATGTCAATATGGTAAAAAATTTATTTTTTTGTGTATCTTGATAACCAGGAATCCGATTTCCTTTCCATTTCTTCCATAAACTTTGGCTATCGGATCAATGGTTTGCATTTTTACCCCCATACCCTGAAAACACAGTTTTTCATTGACGAAGAGATGAATAAGTTATTTTTTTTACTGTATCTTGATAATAGGGATTCAGATTATCGTTTCATTTCTTCCGACAGCTTTCTATAGAAGTGTGTGAGGTGCGAGTTAAATTTCGAGACTATACGATCGTCTTTTAGTGTATCTTGATAACTAGGAGTCTGAATCCCTTTCCGTTTTTTCCTACAACTTTTTTTAGACGTGCGGGAAGTGCGAGTGAAGCTTCATAGCTAACGGATCGATGGTTTGCATTTTGACCCCTCAAACCCCAAAAACTTTATTTTTAAATGTCTACATAGTAAAAAAGTTATTTTTTACCATGTATCTTGATAATCGGGAATCTGATTCCATTTCCATATCTTCCTATAACTTTCTTAGATGTGTTAGAGGTGCGGGTTAAATTTTGTGGCAATCGGACTAATGGTTTGCATTTTGACGCCCACACCCCAAAATATTTACTTTTTCAAAGTCAACGAGGTGAACATGTTATTTTTTTTGGCTTATCATGAAAACCAAGTATCCGATTCCCATTTTGTTTCTTTTTACAACTTTTTTTAGACGTGTGGGATCCGAGTTAAATTTCGTGGCTATCGGATCGACGGTTTACATTTTGACCTGCCAAACCCCCAAAATATAGTTTTTCAAAGTCTACGAGGAGAAAAAGTTGTTATTTAGGGTATCTTGATAATCAGGAGTTCGATTAGCTTTCAATTTCTTCCTACAACTTCCTTTTGACCTGTGACAGTTTCAAGTTAAATTTCGTGGGTATCAGATAGACAGTTTGCATTTTGATCCGCCAAACACCAAAAACTCTATTTTTCATCTACGTGATGAAAAAGTTGCTTTTTAGTGTATCTTGATAACCGGGAGTCCGATTCACTTTCTATTTCTTCATTCAACATTCTTTGGAAGTGTGTGAGGTGCGAGTTAAATTTCATGGATAACGGATCGACGGTTTGCATTTTTACGCCCCAAACCCCAAAAACTTTATTTATTAATGTCAATATGGTAAAAAATTTATTTTTTTGTGTATCTTGATAACCAGGAATCCGATTTCCTATCCATTTCTTCCATAAACTTTGGCTATCGGATCAATGGTTTGCATTTTTACCCCCATACCCTGAAAACACAGTTTTTCATTGACGAAGAGATGAATAAGTTATTTTTTTTACTGTATCTTGATAACAGGGATTCAGATTATCGTTTCATTTCTTCCGACAGCTTTCTATAGAAGTGTGTGAGGTGCGAGTTAAATTTCGAGACTATACGATCGTCTTTTAGTGTATCTTGATAACTAGGAGTCTGAATCCCTTTCCGTTTTTTCCTACAACTTTTTTTAGACGTGCGGGAAGTGCGAGTGAAGCTTCATAGCTAACGGATCGATGGTTTGCATTTTGACCCCTCAAACCCCAAAAACTTTGTTTTTAAATGTCTACATAGTAAAAAAGTTATTTTTTACCATGTATCTTGATAATCGGGAATCTGATTCCATTTCCATATCTTCCTATAACTTTTTTAGATGTGTTAGAGGTGCAGGTTAAATTTTGTGGCAATCGGACTAATGGTTTGCATTTTGACGCCCATACCCCAAAATCTTTACTTTTTCAAAGTCAACGAGGTGAACATGTTATTTTTTTTTGGCCTATCATGATAACCAAGTATCCAATTCCCATTTTGTTTCTTTGTACAACTTTATTTAGATGTGTGGGATCCGAGTTAAATTTCGTGGCTATCGGATCGATGGTTTACATTTTGACCAGCCAAACCCCCAAAATATAGTTTTTCAAAGTCTACGAGGAGAAAAAGTTGTTATTTAGGTTATCTTGATAATCAGGAGTCCGATTATCTTTCCATTTCTTCCTGCAACTTCCATTTGACCTGTAAGAGTTTCGAGTTAAATTTCGTGGGTATCAGATAGAGGGTTTGCATTTTGATCCGCCAAACACCAAAAACTCTATTTTTCATCTACGTGATGAAAAATTTGCTTTTTAGTGTATCTTGATAACCGAGAGTCCGATTCACTTTCTATTTCTTCATTCAACATTCTTTGGAAGTGTGTGAGGTGCGAGTTAAATTTCATGGATAACGGATCGACGGTTTGCATTTTCACCCCCCAAACCCCAAAAACTTTATTTTTTAATGTCAACATGGGAAAAAATTTATTTTTTTGTGTATCTTGATAACCAGGAGTTCGATTTCCTTACCATTTCTTCCATAAATTTTCTTTAAATGTATTAGAGGTGCGAGTTAAATTTCGTGGCTATCGGATCAATGGTTTGCATTTTTACCCCCATACCCAAAAACATAGTTTTTCATTGTCGAAGAGATGAAAAAGTTGTTTTTTTTACTGTATCTTGATAACTGGGATTCAGATTATCATTTCATTTCTTCCGACAGCTTTCTATAGAAGTGTGACATGCGAGTTAAATTTCGAGACTATACGATCGTCGGTTTGCACTTTGACCCGCCAAACCCCAAAAACTTAGTTTTTCAAAGTCTACGAGGTAAAAAAGTTGTCTTTTAGTGTATCTTGATAACCAGGAGTCCAATTCCCTTTCTGTTTTTTCCTACAACATTGTTTAGACGTGTGGGTAGTGCGAGTGACGTTTCATAGCTAACGGATCAACGGTTTGCATTTTGGCCCCTCAAACCCCAAAAACATTGGTTTTCAATGTCTACATAGTAAAAAAGTTATTTTTTACCATGTATCTTGATAATTGGGAATCCGATTCCATTTCCATTTCTTCCTAAAACTTTCTTTAGATGTGTTAGAGGTGCGATTTAAATTTCGTGGCAATCGGACCGATGGTTTGCATTTTGACGCACATACCCCAAAATCTTACCTTTTCAAAGTCAACGAGGTGAACATGTAATTTTTTTTGGCTTATCATAATAACCAAGTATCCGAATCCCATTTTGTTTATTTTTACAACTTTATTTAGACGTGTGGGAGGTCCGAGTTAAATTTCGTGGCTATCGGATCGACGGTTTACATTTTGACCTGCCAAACACCCAAAATATAGTTTTTCAAAGTCTACGAGGAAAAAAAGTTGTTATTTAGGTTATCTTGATAATCAGGAGTCCGATTATCTTTCCATTTCTTCCTACGACTTCCTTTTGACCTGTGAGATGTTTGAGTTAAATTTCATGGGTATCAGATAGACGGTTTGCATTTTGAACCGCCTAACACCAAAAACTCTATTTCTCATCTACGTGATGAAAAAGTTGCTTTTTAGTGTATCTTGATAACCGGGAGTCCGATTCACTTTCTATTTCTTCATTCAACATTCTTTGGAAGTGTGTGAGGTGCGAGTTAAATTTCATGGATAACGGATCGTCGGTTTGCATTTTTACGCCCCAAACCCCAAAAACTTTATTTTTTAATGTCAATATGGTAAAAAATTTATTTTTTTGTGTATCTTGATAACCAGGAATCCGATTTCCTTTCCATTTCTTCCATAAACTTTGGCTATCGGATCAATGGTTTGCATTTTTACCCCCATACCCTGAAAACACAGTTTTTCATTGACGAAGAGATGAATAAGTTATTTTTTTTACTGTATCTTGATAATAGGGATTCAGATTATCGTTTCATTTCTTCCGACAGCTTTCTATAGAAGTGTGTGAGGTGCGAGTTAAATTTCGAGACTATACGATCGTCTTTTAGTGTATCTTGATAACTAGGAGTCTGAATCCCTTTCCGTTTTTTCCTACAACTTTTTTTAGACGTGCGGGAAGTGCGAGTGAAGCTTCATAGCTAACGGATCGATGGTTTGCATTTTGACCCCTCAAACCCCAAAAACTTTGTTTTTAAATGTCTACATAGTAAAAAAGTTATTTTTTACCATGTATCTTGATAATCGGGAATCTGATTCCATTTCCATATCTTCCTATAACTTTCTTAGATGTGTTAGAGGTGCGGGTTAAATTTTGTGGCAATCGGACTAATGGTTTGCATTTTGACGCCCCCACCCCAAAATATTTACTTTTTCAAAGTCAACGAGGTGAACATGTTATTTTTTTTGGCTTATCATGAAAACCAAGTATCCGATTCCCATTTTGTTTCTTTTTACAACTTTTTTTAGACGTGTGGGATCCGAGTTAAATTTCGTGGCTATCGGATCGACGGTTTACATTTTGACCTGCCAAACCCCCAAAATATAGTTTTTCAAAGTCTACGAGGAGAAAAAGTTGTTATTTAGGGTATCTTGATAATCAGGAGTTCGATTAGCTTTCAATTTCTTCCTACAACTTCCTTTTGACCTGTGACAGTTTCAAGTTAAATTTCGTGGGTATCAGATAGACAGTTTGCATTTTGATCCGCCAAACACCAAAAACTCTATTTTTCATCTACGTGATGAAAAAGTTGCTTTTTAGTGTATCTTGATAACCGGGAGTCCGATTCACTTTCTATTTCTTCATTCAACATTCTTTGGAAGTGTGTGAGGTGCGAGTTAAATTTCATGGATAACGGATCGACGGTTTGCATTTTTACGCCCCAAACCCCAAAAACTTTATTTATTAATGTCAATATGGTAAAAAATTTATTTTTTTGTGTATCTTGATAACCAGGAATCCGATTTCCTATCCATTTCTTCCATAAACTTTGGCTATCGGATCAATGGTTTGCATTTTTACCCCCATACCCTGAAAACACAGTTTTTCATTGACGAATAGATGAATAAGTTATTTTTTTTACTGTATCTTGATAACAGGGATTCAGATTATCGTTTCATTTCTTCCGACAGCTTTCTATAGAAGTGTGTGAGGTGCGAGTTAAATTTCGAGACTATACGATCGTCTTTTAGTGTATCTTGATAACTAGGAGTCTGAATCCCTTTCCGTTTTTTCCTACAACTTTTTTTAGACGTGCGGGAAGTGCGAGTGAAGCTTCATAGCTAACGGATCGATGGTTTGCATTTTGACCCCTCAAACCCCAAAAACTTTGTTTTTAAATGTCTACATAGTAAAAAAGTTATTTTTTACCATGTATCTTGATAATCGGGAATCTGATTCCATTTCCATATCTTCCTATAACTTTTTTAGATGTGTTAGAGGTGCAGGTTAAATTTTGTGGCAATCGGACTAATGGTTTGCATTTTGACGCCCATACCCCAAAATCTTTACTTTTTCAAAGTCAACGAGGTGAACATGTTATTTTTTTTTGGCCTATCATGATAACCAAGTATCCAATTCCCATTTTGTTTCTTTGTACAACTTTATTTAGATGTGTGGGATCCGAGTTAAATTTCGTGGCTATCGGATCGATGGTTTACATTTTGACCAGCCAAACCCCCAAAATATAGTTTTTCAAAGTCTACGAGGAGAAAAAGTTGTTATTTAGGTTATCTTGATAATCAGGAGTCCGATTATCTTTCCATTTCTTCCTGCAACTTCCATTTGACCTGTAAGAGTTTCGAGTTAAATTTCGTGGGTATCAGATAGAGGGTTTGCATTTTGATCCGCCAAACACCAAAAACTCTATTTTTCATCTACGTGATGAAAAATTTGCTTTTTAGTGTATCTTGATAACCGAGAGTCCGATTCACTTTCTATTTCTTCATTCAACATTCTTTGGAAGTGTGTGAGGTGCGAGTTAAATTTCATGGATAACGGATCGACGGTTTGCATTTTCACCCCCCAAACCCCAAAAACTTTATTTTTTAATGTCAACATGGGAAAAAATTTATTTTTTTGTGTATCTTGATAACCAGGAGTTCGATTTCCTTACCATTTCTTCCATAAATTTTCTTTAAATGTATTAGAGGTGCGAGTTAAATTTCGTGGCTATCGGATCAATGGTTTGCATTTTTACCCCCATACCCAAAAACATAGTTTTTCATTGTCGAAGAGATGAAAAAGTTGTTTTTTTTACTGTATCTTGATAACTGGGATTCAGATTATCATTTCATTTCTTCCGACAGCTTTCTATAGAAGTGTGACATGCGAGTTAAATTTCGAGACTATACGATCGTCGGTTTGCACTTTGACCCGCCAAACCCCAAAAACTTAGTTTTTCAAAGTCTACGAGGTAAAAAAGTTGTCTTTTAGTGTATCTTGATAACCAGGAGTCCAATTCCCTTTCTGTTTTTTCCTACAACATTGTTTAGACGTGTGGGTAGTGCGAGTGACGTTTCATAGCTAACGGATCAACGGTTTGCATTTTGGCCCCTCAAACCCCAAAAACTTTGGTTTTCAATGTCTACATAGTAAAAAAGTTATTTTTTACCATGTATCTTGATAATTGGGAATCCGATTCCATTTCCATTTCTTCCTAAAACTTTCTTTAGATGTGTTAGAGGTGCGATTTAAATTTCGTGGCAATCGGACCGATGGTTTGCATTTTGACGCACATACCCCAAAATCTTACCTTTTCAAAGTCAACGAGGTGAACATGTAATTTTTTTTGGCTTATCATAATAACCAAGTATCCGAATCCCATTTTGTTTATTTTTACAACTTTATTTAGACGTGTGGGAGGTCCGAGTTAAATTTCGTGGCTATCGGATCGACGGTTTACATTTTGACCTGCCAAACACCCAAAATATAGTTTTTCAAAGTCTACGAGGAAAAAAAGTTGTTATTTAGGTTATCTTGATAATCAGGAGTCCGATTATCTTTCCATTTCTTCCTACGACTTCCTTTTGACCTGTGAGATGTTTGAGTTAAATTTCATGGGTATCAGATAGACGGTTTGCATTTTGAACCGCCTAACACCAAAAACTCTATTTCTCATCTACGTGATGAAAAAGTTGCTTTTTAGTGTATCTTGATAACCGGGAGTCCGATTCACTTTCTATTTCTTCATTCAACATTCTTTGGAAGTGTGTGAGGTGCGAGTTAAATTTCATGGATAACGGATCGACGGTTTGCATTTTTACGCCCCAAACCCCAAAAACTTTATTTTTTAATGTCAATATGGTAAAAAATTTATTTTTTTGTGTATCTTGATAACCAGGAATCCGATTTCCTTTCCATTTCTTCCATAAACTTTGGCTATCGGATCAATGGTTTGCATTTTTACCCCCATACCCTGAAAACACAGTTTTTCATTGACGAAGAGATGAATAAGTTATTTTTTTTACTGTATCTTGATAATAGGGATTCAGATTATCGTTTCATTTCTTCCGACAGCTTTCTATAGAAGTGTGTGAGGTGCGAGTTAAATTTCGAGACTATACGATCGTCTTTTAGTGTATCTTGATAACTAGGAGTCTGAATCCCTTTCCGTTTTTTCCTACAACTTTTTTTAGACGTGCGGGAAGTGCGAGTGAAGCTTCATAGCTAACGGATCGATGGTTTGCATTTTGACCCCTCAAACCCCAAAAACTTTGTTTTTAAATGTCTACATAGTAAAAAAGTTATTTTTTACCATGTATCTTGATAATCGGGAATCTGATTCCATTTCCATATCTTCCTATAACTTTCTTAGATGTGTTAGAGGTGCGGGTTAAATTTTGTGGCAATCGGACTAATGGTTTGCATTTTGACGCCCACACCCCAAAATATTTACTTTTTCAAAGTCAACGAGGTGAACATGTTATTTTTTTTGGCTTATCATGAAAACCAAGTATCCGATTCCCATTTTGTTTCTTTTTACAACTTTTTTTAGACGTGTGGGATCCGAGTTAAATTTCGTGGCTATCGGATCGACGGTTTACATTTTGACCTGCCAAACCCCCAAAATATAGTTTTTCAAAGTCTACGAGGAGAAAAAGTTGTTATTTAGGGTATCTTGATAATCAGGAGTTCGATTAGCTTTCAATTTCTTCCTACAACTTCCTTTTGACCTGTGACAGTTTCAAGTTAAATTTCGTGGGTATCAGATAGACAGTTTGCATTTTGATCCGCCAAACACCAAAAACTCTATTTTTCATCTACGTGATGAAAAAGTTGCTTTTTAGTGTATCTTGATAACCGGGAGTCCGATTCACTTTCTATTTCTTCATTCAACATTCTTTGGAAGTGTGTGAGGTGCGAGTTAAATTTCATGGATAACGGATCGACGGTTTGCATTTTTACGCCCCAAACCCCAAAAACTTTATTTATTAATGTCAATATGGTAAAAAATTTATTTTTTTGTGTATCTTGATAACCAGGAATCCGATTTCCTATCCATTTCTTCCATAAACTTTGGCTATCGGATCAATGGTTTGCATTTTTACCCCCATACCCTGAAAACACAGTTTTTCATTGACGAAGAGATGAATAAGTTATTTTTTTTACTGTATCTTGATAACAGGGATTCAGATTATCGTTTCATTTCTTCCGACAGCTTTCTATAGAAGTGTGTGAGGTGCGAGTTAAATTTCGAGACTATACGATCGTCTTTTAGTGTATCTTGATAACTAGGAGTCTGAATCCCTTTCCGTTTTTTCCTACAACTTTTTTTAGACGTGCGGGAAGTGCGAGTGAAGCTTCATAGCTAACGGATCGATGGTTTGCATTTTGACCCCTCAAACCCCAAAAACTTTGTTTTTAAATGTCTACATAGTAAAAAAGTTATTTTTTACCATGTATCTTGATAATCGGGAATCTGATTCCATTTCCATATCTTCCTATAACTTTTTTAGATGTGTTAGAGGTGCAGGTTAAATTTTGTGGCAATCGGACTAATGGTTTGCATTTTGACGCCCATACCCCAAAATCTTTACTTTTTCAAAGTCAACGAGGTGAACATGTTATTTTTTTTTGGCCTATCATGATAACCAAGTATCCAATTCCCATTTTGTTTCTTTGTACAACTTTATTTAGATGTGTGGGATCCGAGTTAAATTTCGTGGCTATCGGATCGATGGTTTACATTTTGACCAGCCAAACCCCCAAAATATAGTTTTTCAAAGTCTACGAGGAGAAAAAGTTGTTATTTAGGTTATCTTGATAATCAGGAGTCCGATTATCTTTCCATTTCTTCCTGCAACTTCCATTTGACCTGTAAGAGTTTCGAGTTAAATTTCGTGGGTATCAGATAGAGGGTTTGCATTTTGATCCGCCAAACACCAAAAACTCTATTTTTCATCTACGTGATGAAAAATTTGCTTTTTAGTGTATCTTGATAACCGAGAGTCCGATTCACTTTCTATTTCTTCATTCAACATTCTTTGGAAGTGTGTGAGGTGCGAGTTAAATTTCATGGATAACGGATCGACGGTTTGCATTTTCACCCCCCAAACCCCAAAAACTTTATTTTTTAATGTCAACATGGGAAAAAATTTATTTTTTTGTGTATCTTGATAACCAGGAGTTCGATTTCCTTACCATTTCTTCCATAAATTTTCTTTAAATGTATTAGAGGTGCGAGTTAAATTTCGTGGCTATCGGATCAATGGTTTGCATTTTTACCCCCATACCCAAAAACATAGTTTTTCATTGTCGAAGAGATGAAAAAGTTGTTTTTTTTACTGTATCTTGATAACTGGGATTCAGATTATCATTTCATTTCTTCCGACAGCTTTCTATAGAAGTGTGACATGCGAGTTAAATTTCGAGACTATACGATCGTCGGTTTGCACTTTGACCCGCCAAACCCCAAAAACTTAGTTTTTCAAAGTCTACGAGGTAAAAAAGTTGTCTTTTAGTGTATCTTGATAACCAGGAGTCCAATTCCCTTTCTGTTTTTTCCTACAACATTGTTTAGACGTGTGGGTAGTGCGAGTGACGTTTCATAGCTAACGGATCAACGGTTTGCATTTTGGCCTCTCAAACCCCAAAAACTTTGGTTTTCAATGTCTACATAGTAAAAAAGTTATTTTTTACCATGTATCTTGATAATTGGGAATCCGATTCCATTTCCATTTCTTCCTAAAACTTTCTTTAGATGTGTTAGAGGTGCGATTTAAATTTCGTGGCAATCGGACCGATGGTTTGCATTTTGACGCACATACCCCAAAATCTTACCTTTTCAAAGTCAACGAGGTGAACATGTAATTTTTTTTGGCTTATCATAATAACCAAGTATCCGAATCCCATTTTGTTTATTTTTACAACTTTATTTAGACGTGTGGGAGGTCCGAGTTAAATTTCGTGGCTATCGGATCGACGGTTTACATTTTGACCTGCCAAACACCCAAAATATAGTTTTTCAAAGTCTACGAGGAAAAAAAGTTGTTATTTAGGTTATCTTGATAATCAGGAGTCCGATTATCTTTCCATTTCTTCCTACGACTTCCTTTTGACTTGTGAGATGTTTGAGTTAAATTTCATGGGTATCAGATAGACGGTTTGCATTTTGAACCGCCTAACACCAAAAACTCTATTTCTCATCTACGTGATGAAAAAGTTGCTTTTTAGTGTATCTTGATAACCGGGAGTCCGATTCACTTTCTATTTCTTCATTCAACATTCTTTGGAAGTGTGTGAGGTGCGAGTTAAATTTCATGGATAACGGATCGACGGTTTGCATTTTTACGCCCCAAACCCCAAAAACTTTATTTTTTAATGTCAATATGGTAAAAAATTTATTTTTTTGTGTATCTTGATAACCAGGAATCCGATTTCCTTTCCATTTCTTCCATAAACTTTGGCTATCGGATCAATGGTTTGCATTTTTACCCCCATACCCTGAAAACACAGTTTTTCATTGACGAAGAGATGAATAAGTTATTTTTTTTACTGTATCTTGATAATAGGGATTCAGATTATCGTTTCATTTCTTCCGACAGCTTTCTATAGAAGTGTGTGAGGTGCGAGTTAAATTTCGAGACTATACGATCGTCTTTTAGTGTATCTTGATAACTAGGAGTCTGAATCCCTTTCCGTTTTTTCCTACAACTTTTTTTAGACGTGCGGGAAGTGCGAGTGAAGCTTCATAGCTAACGGATCGATGGTTTGCATTTTGACCCCTCAAACCCCAAAAACTTTGTTTTTAAATGTCTACATAGTAAAAAAGTTATTTTTTACCATGTATCTTGATAATCGGGAATCTGATTCCATTTCCATATCTTCCTATAACTTTCTTAGATGTGTTAGAGGTGCGGGTTAAATTTTGTGGCAATCGGACTAATGGTTTGCATTTTGACGCCCACACCCCAAAATATTTACTTTTTCAAAGTCAACGAGGTGAACATGTTATTTTTTTTGGCTTATCATGAAAACCAAGTATCCGATTCCCATTTTGTTTCTTTTTACAACTTTTTTTAGACGTGTGGGATCCGAGTTAAATTTCGTGGCTATCGGATCGACGGTTTACATTTTGACCTGCCAAACCCCCAAAATATAGTTTTTCAAAGTCTACGAGGAGAAAAAGTTGTTATTTAGGGTATCTTGATAATCAGGAGTTCGATTAGCTTTCAATTTCTTCCTACAACTTCCTTTTGACCTGTGACAGTTTCAAGTTAAATTTCGTGGGTATCAGATAGACAGTTTGCATTTTGATCCGCCAAACACCAAAAACTCTATTTTTCATCTACGTGATGAAAAAGTTGCTTTTTAGTGTATCTTGATAACCGGGAGTCCGATTCACTTTCTATTTCTTCATTCAACATTCTTTGGAAGTGTGTGAGGTGCGAGTTAAATTTCATGGATAACGGATCGACGGTTTGCATTTTCACCCCCCAAACCCCAAAAACTTTATTTTTTAATGTCAACATGGGAAAAAATTTATTTTTTTGTGTATCTTGATAACCAGGAGTCCGATTTCCTTACCATTTCTTCCATAAATTTTCTTTAAATGTATTAGAGGTGCGAGTTAAATTTCGTGGCTATCGGATCAATGGTTTGCATTTTTACCCCCATACCCAAAAACATAGTTTTTCATTGTCGAAGAGATGAAAAAGTTGTTTTTTTTACTGTATCTTGATAACTGGGATTCAGATTATCGTTTCATTTCTTCCGACAGCTTTCTATAGAAGTGTGACATGCGAGTTAAATTTCGAGACTATACGATCGTCGGTTTACACTTTGACCCGCCAAACCCCAAAAACTTAGTTTTTCAAAGTCTACGAGGTAAAAAAGTTGTCTTTTAGTGTATCTTGATAACCAGGAGTCCGATTCCCTTTCTGTTTTTTCCTACAACTTTGTTTAGACGTGTGGGTAGTGCGAGTGACGTTTCATAGCTAACGGATCAACGGTTTGCATTTTGACCCCTCAAACCCCAAAAACTTTGTTTTTAAATGTCTACATAGTAAAAAAGTTATTTTGTACCATGTATCTTGGTAATTGGGAATCCGATTCCATTTCCATTTCTTCCTAAAACTTTCTTTAGATGTGTTAGAGGTGCGATTTAAATTTCGTGGCAATCGGACCGATGGTTTGCATTTTGACGCACATACCCCAAAATCTTACCTTTTCAAAGTCAACGAGGTGAACATGTAATTTTTTTTGGCTTATCATAATAACCAAGTATCCGAATCCCATTTTGTTTATTTTTACAACTTTATTTAGACGTGTGGGAGGTCCGAGTTAAATTTCGTGGCTATCGGATCGACGGTTTACATTTTGACCTGCCAAACACCCAAAATACAGTTTTTCAAAGTCTACGAGGAAAAAAAGTTGTTATTTAGGTTATCTTGATAATCAGGAGTCCGATTATCTTTCCATTTCTTCCTACGACTTCCTTTTGACCTGTGAGATGTTTGAGTTAAATTTCATGGGTATCAGATAGACGGTTTGCATTTTGAACCGCCTAACACCAAAAACTCTATTTCTCATCTATGTGATGAAAAAGTTGCTTTTTAGTGTATCTTGATAACCGGGAGTCCGATTCACTTTCTATTTCTTCATTCAACATTCTTTGGAAGTGTGTGAGGTGCGAGTTAAATTTCATGGATAACGGATCGACGGTTTGCATTTTTACGCCCCAAACCCCAAAAACTTTATTTTTTAATGTCAATATGGTAAAAAATTTATTTTTTTGTGTATCTTGATAACCAGGAATCCGATTTCCTTTCCATTTCTTCCATAAACTTTGGCTATCGGATCAATGGTTTGCATTTTTACCCCCATACCCTGAAAACACAGTTTTTCATTGACGAAGAGATGAATAAGTTATTTTTTTTACTGTATCTTGATAACAGGGATTCAGATTATCGTTTCATTTCTTCCGACAGCTTTCTATAGAAGTGTGTGAGGTGCGAGTTAAATTTCGAGACTATACGATCGTCTTTTAGTGTATCTTGATAACTAGGAGTCTGAATCCCTTTCCGTTTTTTCCTACAACTTTTTTTAGACGTGCGGGAAGTGCGAGTGAAGCTTCATAGCTAACGGATCGATGGTTTCCATTTTGACCCCTCAAACCCCAAAAACTTTGTTTTTAAATGTCTACATAGTAAAAAAGTTATTTTTTACCATGTATCTTGATAATCGGGAATCTGATTCCATTTCCATATCTTCCTATAACTTTTTTAGATGTGTTAGAGGTGCAGGTTAAATTTTGTGGCAATCGGACTAATGGTTTGCATTTTGACGCCCATACCCCAAAATCTTTACTTTTTCAAAGTCAACGAGGTGAACATGTTATTTTTTTTTGGCCTATCATGATAACCAAGTATCCAATTCCCATTTTGTTTCTTTGTACAACTTTATTTAGATGTGTGGGATCCGAGTTAAATTTCGTGGCTATCGGATCGACGGTTTACATTTTGACCTGGCAAACCCCCAAAATATAGTTTTTCAAAGTCTACGAGGAGAAAAAGTTGTTATTTAGGTTATCTTGATAATCAGGAGTCTGATTATCTTTCCATTTCTTCCTGCAACTTCCTTTTGACCTGTAAGAGTTTCGAGTTAAATTTCGTGGGTATCAGATAGAGGGTTTGCATTTTGATCCGCCAAACACCAAAAACTCTATTTTTCATCTACGTGATGAAAAATTTGCTTTTTAGTGTATCTTGATAACCGAGAGTCCGATTCACTTTCTATTTCTTCATTCAACATTCTTTGGAAGTGTGTGAGGTGCGAGTTAAATTTCATGGATAACGGATCGACGGTTTGCATTTTCACCCCCCAAACCCCAAAAACTTTATTTTTTAATGTCAACATGGGAAAAAATTTATTTTTTTGTGTATCTTGATAACCAGGAGTCTGATTTCCTTACCATTTCTTCCATAAATTTTCTTTAAATGTATTAGAGGTGCGAGTTAAATTTCGTGGCTATCGGATCAATGGTTTGAATTTTTAACCCCATACCCAAAAACATAGCTTTTCATTGTCGAAGAGATGAAAAAGTTGTTTTTTTTTACTGTATCTTGATAACTGGGATTCAGATTATCGTTTCATTTCTTCCGACAGCTTTCTATAGAAGTGTGACATGCGAGTTAAATTTCGAGACTATACGATCGTCGGTTTGCACTTTGACCCGCCAAACCCCAAAAACTTAGTTTTTCAAAGTCTACGAGGTAAAAAAGTTGTCTTTTAGTGTATCTTGATAACCAGGAGTCCGATTCCCTTTCTGTTTTTTCCTACAACTTTGTTTAGACGTGTGGGTAGTGCGAGTGACGTTTCATAGCTAACGGATCAACGGTTTGCATTTTGACCCCTCAAACCCCAAAAACTTTTTTTTTAAATGTCTACATAGTAAAAAAGTTATTTTGTACCATGTATCTTGGTAATTGGGAATCCGATTCCATTTCCATTTCTTCCTAAAACTTTCTTTAGATGTGTTAGAGGTGCGATTTAAATTTCGTGGCAATCGGACCGATGGTTTGCATTTTGACGCACATACCCCAAAATCTTACCTTTTCAAAGTCAACGAGGTGAACATGTAATTTTTTTTGGCTTATCATAATAACCAAGTATCCGAATCCCATTTTGTTTATTTTTACAACTTTATTTAGACGTGTGGGAGGTCCGAGTTAAATTTCGTGGCTATCGGATCGACGGTTTACATTTTGACCTGCCAAACACCCAAAATATAGTTTTTCAAAGTCTACGAGGAAAAAAAGTTGTTATTTAGGTTATCTTGATAATCAGGAGTCCGATTATCTTTCCATTTCTTCCTACGACTTCCTTTTAACCTGTGAGATTTTGAGTTAAATTTCATGGGTATCAGATAGACGGTTTGCATTTTGAACCGCCTAACACCAAAAACTCTATTTCTCATCTACGTGATGAAAAAGTTGCTTTTTAGAGTATATTGATAACCGGGAGTCCGATTCACTTTCTGTTTCTTCATTCAACATTCTTTGGAACTGTGTGAGGTGCGAATTAAATTTCATGGATAACGGATCGACGGTTTGCATTTTTACGCCCCAAACCCCAAAAACTTTATTTTTTAATGTCAACATGGTAAAAAAATTATTTTTTTGTGTATCTTGATAACTAGGAGTCCGATTTCCTTTCCATTTCTTCCATAAACTTTGGCTATCGGATCAATGGTTTGCATTTTTGCCCCCATACCCTGAAAACACAGTTTTTCATTGACGAAGAGATGAATAAGTTATTTTTTTTACTGTATCTTGATAACAGGGATTCAGATTATCGTTTCATTTCTTCCGACAGCTTTCTATTCAAGTGTGTGAGGTGCGAGTTAAATTTCGAGACTATACGATCGTCTTTTAGTGTATCTTGATAACTAGGAGTCTGAATCCCTTTCCGTTTTTTCCTATAACTTTTTTTAGACGTGCGGGAAGTGCGAGTGAAGCTTCATAGCTAACGGATCGATGGTTTGCATTTTGACCCCTCAAACCCCAAAAACTTTGTTTTTAAATGTCTACATAGTAAAAAAGTTATTTTTTACCATGTATCTTGATAATCGGGAATCTGATTCCATTTCCGTATCTGCCTATAACTTTTTTAGATGTGTTAGAGGTGCAGGTTAAATTTTGTGGCAATCGGACTAATGGTTTGCATTTTGACGCCCATACCCCAAAATCTTTACTTTTTCAAAGTCAACGAGGTGAACATGTTATTTTTTTTTTGGCCTATCATGATAACCAAGTATCCGATTCCCATTTTGTTTCTTTTTACAACTTCATTTAGATGTGTGGGATCCGAGTTAAATTTCGTGGCTATCGGATCGACGGTTTACATTTTGACCTGCCAAACCCCCAAAATATAGTTTTTCAAAGTCTACGAGGAGAAAAAGTTGTTATTTAGGTTATCTTGATAATCAGGAGTCCGATTATCTTTCCATTTCTTCCTGCAACTTCCTTTTGACCTGTAAGAGTTTCGAGTTAAATTTCGTGGGTATCAGATAGAGGGTTTGCATTTTGATCCGCCAAACACCAAAAACTCTATTTTTCATCTACGTGATGAAAAAGTTGCTTTTTAGTGTATCTTGATAACCGAGAGTCCGATTCACTTTCTATTTCTTCATTCAACATTCTTTGGAAGTGTGTGAGGTGCGAGTTAAATTTCATGGATAACGGATCGACGGTTTGCATTTTCACCCCCCAAACCCCAAAAACTTTATTTTTTAATGTCAACATGGTAAAAAATTTATTTTTTTGTGTATCTCGGTAACCAGGAGTCCGATTTCCTTACCTTTTCTTCCATAAATTTTCTTTAAATGTATTAGAGGTGCGAGTTAAATTTCGTGGCTATCGGATCAATGGTTTGCATTTTTACCCCATACCCAAAAACATAGTTTTTCATTGTCGAAGAGATGAAAAAGTTGTTTTTTTTACTGTATCTTGATAACTGGGATTCCGATTATCGTTTCATTTCTTCCGACAGCTTTCTATAGAAGTGTGACATGCGAGTTAAATTTCGAGACTATACGATCGTCGGTTTGCACTTTGACCCGCCAAACCCCAAAAACTTAGTTTTTCAAAGTCTACGAGGTAAAAAAGTTGTCTTTTAGTGTATCTTGATAACCAGGAGTCCGATTCCCTTTCTGTTTTTTCCTACAACTTTGTTTAGACGTGTGGGTAGTGCGAGTGACGTTTCATAGCTAACGGATCAACGGTTTGCATTTTGACCCCTCAAACCCCAAAAACTTTGTTTTTAAATGTCTACATAGTAAAAAAGTTATTTTGTACCATGTATCTTGGTAATTGGGAATCCGATTCCATTTCCATTTCTTCCTAAAACTTTCTTTAGATGTGTTAGAGGTGCGATTTAAATTTCGTGGCAATCGGACCGATGGTTTGCATTTTGACGCACATACCCCAAAATCTTACCTTTTCAAAGTCAACGAGGTGAACATGTAAATTTTTTTGGCTTATCATAATAACCAAGTATCCGAATCCCATTTTGTTTATTTTTACAACTTTTTTTAGATGTGTGGGAGGTCCGAGTTAAATTTCGTGGCTATCGGATCGACGGTTTATATTTTGACCTGCCAAACACCCAAAATATAGTTTTTCAAAGTCTACGAGGAAAAAAAGTTGTTATTTAGGTTATCTTGATAATCAGGAGTCTGATTATCTTTCCATTTCTTCCTACGACTTCCTTTTGACCTGTGAGATGTTTGAGTTAAATTTCATGGGTATCAGATAGACGGTTTGCATTTTGAACCGCCTAACACCAAAAACTCTATTTCTCATCTACGTGATGAAAAAGTTGCTTTTTAGAGTATCTTGATAACCGGGAGTCCGATTCACTTTCTATTTCTTCATTCAACATTCTTTGGAACTGTGTGAGGTGCGAGTTAAATTTCATGGATAACGGATCGACGGTTTGCATTTTTACGCCCCAAACTCCAAAAACTTTATTTTTTAATGTCAACATGGTAAAAAATTTATTTTTTTGTGTATCTTGATAACCAGGAGTCCGATTTCCTTTCCATTTCTTCCATAAACTTTGGCTATCGGATCAATGGTTTGCATTTTTACCTCCATACCCTGAAAACACAGTTTTTCATTGTCGAAGAGATGAAAAAGTTATTTTTTTTACTGTATCTTGATAACTGGGATTCAGATTATCGTTTCATTTCTTCCGACAGCTTTCTATAGAAGTGTGTGAGGTGCGAGTTAAATTTCGAGACTATACGATCGTCTTTTAGTGTATCTTGATAACTAGGAGTCTGAATCCCTTTCCTTTTTTTCCTACAACTTTTTTTAGACGTGCGGGAAGTGCGAGTGAAGCTTCATAGCTAACGGATCGATGGTTTGCATTTTGACCCCTCAAACCCCAAAAACTTTGTTTTTAAATGTCTACATAGTAAAAAAGTTATTTTTTACCATGTATCTTGATAATCGGGAATCTGATTCCATTTCCATATCTGCCTATAACTTTTTTAGATGTGTTAGAGGTGCAGGTTAAATTTTGTGGCAATCGGACTAATGGTTTGCATTTTGACGCCCATACCCCAAAATCTTTACTTTTTCAAAGTCAACGAGGTGAACATGTTATTTTTTTTTTGGCCTATCATGATAACCAAGTATCCGATTCCCATTTTGTTTCTTTTTACAACTTTATTTAGATGTGTGGGATCCGAGTTAAATTTCGTGGCTATCGGATCGACGGTTTACATTTTGACCTGCCAAACCCCCAAAATATAGTTTTTCAAAGTCTACGAGGAGAAAAAGTTGTTATTTAGGTTATCTTGATAATCAGGAGTCCGATTATCTTTCCATTTCTTCCTGCAACTTCCTTTTGACCTGTAAGAGTTTCGAGTTAAATTTCGTGGGTATCAGATAGAGGGTTTGCATTTTGATCCGCCAAACACCAAAAACTCTATTTTTCATCTACGTGATGAAAAAGTTGCTTTTTAGTGTATCTTGATAACCGAGAGTCCGATTCACTTTCTATTTCTTCATTCAACATTCTTTGGAAGTGTGTGAGGTGCGAGTTAAATTTCATGGATAACGGATCGACGGTTTGCATTTTCACCCCCCAAACCCCAAAAACTTTATTTTTTAATGTCAACATGGTAAAAAATTTATTTTTTTGTGTATCTTGATAACCAGGAGTCCGATTTCCTTACCATTTCTTCCATAAATTTTCTTTAAATGTATTAGAGGTGCGAGTTAAATTTCGTGGCTATCGGATCAATGGTTTGCATTTTTACCCCATACCCAAAAACATAGTTTTTCATTGTCGAAGAGATGAAAAAGTTGTTTTTTTTACTGTATCTTGATAACTGGGATTCCGATTATCGTTTCATTTCTTCCGACAGCTTTCTATAGAAGTGTGACATGCGAATTAAATTTCGAGACTATACGATCGTCGGTTTGCACTTTGACCCGCCAAACCCCAAAAACTTAGTTTTTCAAAGTCTACGAGGTAAAAAAGTTGTCTTTTAGTGTATCTTGATAACCAGGAGTCCGATTCCCTTTCTGTTTTTTCCTACAACTTTGTTTAGACGTGTGGGTAGTGCGAGTGACGTTTCATAGCTAACGGATCAACGGTTTGCATTTTGGCCCCTCAAACCCCAAAAACTTTGTTTTTCAATGTCTACATAGTAAAAAAGTTATTTTTTACCATGTATCTTGATAATTGGGAATCCGATTCCATTTCCATTTCTTCCTAAAACTTTCTTTAGATGTGTTAGAGGTGCGATTTAAATTTCGTGGCAATCGGACCGATGGTTTGCATTTTGACGCACATACCCCAAAATCTTACCTTTTCAAAGTCAACGAGGTGAACATGTAATTTTTTTTGGCTTATCATAATAACCAAGTATCCGAATCCCATTTTGTTTATTTTTACAACTTTATTTAGATGTGTGGGAGGTCCGAGTTAAATTTCGTGGCTATCGGATCGACGGTTTATATTTTGACCTGCCAAACACCCAAAATATAGTTTTTCAAAGTCTACGAGGAAAAAAAGTTGTTATTTAGGTTATCTTGATAATCAGGAGTCCGATTATCTTTCCATTTCTTCCTACGACTTCCTTTTGACCTGTGAGATGTTTGAGTTAAATTTCATGGGTATCAGATAGACGATTTGCATTTTGAACCGCCTAACACCAAAAACTCTATTTCTCATCTACGTGATGAAAAAGTTGCTTTTTAGAGTATCTTGATAACCGGGAGTCCGATTCACTTTCTATTTCTTCATTCAACATTCTTTGGAACTGTGTGAGGTGCGAGTTAAATTTCATGGATAACGGATCGACGGTTTGCATTTTTACGCCCCAAACCCCAAAAACTTTATTTTTTAATGTCAACATGGTAAAAAATTTATTTTTTTGTGTATCTTGATAACCAGGAGTCCGATTTCCTTTCCATTTCTTCCATAAACTTTGGCTATCGGATCAATGGTTTGCATTTTTACCTCCATACCCTGAAAACACAGTTTTTCATTGTCGAAGAGATGAAAAAGTTATTTTTTTTACTGTATCTTGATAACTGGGATTCAGATTATCGTTTCATTTCTTCCGACAGCTTTCTATAGAAGTGTGTGAGGTGCGAGTTAAATTTCGAGACTATACGATCGTCTTTTAGTGTATCTTGATAACTAGGAGTCTGAATCCCTTTCCTTTTTTTCCTACAACTTTCTTTAGACGTGCGGGAAGTGCGAGTGAAGCTTCATAGCTAACAGATCGATGGTTTACATTTTGACCCCTCAAACCCCAAAAACTTTGTTTTTAAATGTCTACATAGTAAAAAAGTTATTTTTTACCATGTATCTTGATAATCGGGAATCTGATTCCATTTCCATATCTTCCTATAACTTTCTTAGATGTGTTAGAGGTGCAGGTTAAATTTTGTGGCAATCGGACTAATGGTTTGCATTTTGACGCCCATACCCCAAAATCTTTACTTTTTCAAAGTCAACGAGGTGAACATGTTGTTTTTTTTTTGGCCTATCATGATAACCAAGTATCCGATTCCCATTTTATTTCTTTTTACAACTTTATTTAGATGTGTGGGATCCGAGTTAAATTTCATGGCTATCGGATCGACGGTTTACATTTTGACCTGCTAAACCCCCAAAATATAGTTTTTCAAAGTCTACGAGGAGAAAAAGTTGTTATTTAGGTTATCTTGATAATCAGGAGTCCGATTATCTTTCCATTTCTTCCTACAACTTCCTTTTGACCTGTGAGAGTTTCGAATTAAATTTCGTGGGTATCAGATAGACGGTTTGCATTTTGATCCGCCAAACACCAAAAACTCTATTTTTTATCTACGTGATGAAAAAGTTGCTTTTTAGTGTATCTTGATAACCGAGAGTCCGATTCACTTTCTATTTCTTCATTCAACATTCTTTGGAAGTGTGTGAGGTGCGAGTTAAATTTCATGGATAACGGATCGACGGTTTGCATTTTCACCCCCCAAAACCCAAAAAATTTATTTTTTAATGTCAACATGGTAAAAAATTTATTTTTTTGTGTATCTTGATAACCAGGAGTCCGATTTCCTTACCATTTCTTCCATAAATTTTCTTTAAATGTATTAGAGGTGCGAGTTAAATTTCGTGGCTATCGGATCAATGGTTTGCATTTTTACCCCCATACCCAAAAACATAGTTTTTCATTGTCGAAGAGATGAAAAAGTTGTTTTTTTTTACTGTATCTTGATAACTGGGATTCAGATTATCGTTTCATTTCTTCCGACAGCTTTCTATAGAAGTGTGACATGCGAGTTAAATTTCGAGACTATACGATCGTCGGTTTGCACTTTGACCCGCCAAACCCCAAAAACTTAGTTTTTCAAAGTCTACGAGGTAAAAAAGTTGTCTTTTAGTGTATCTTGATAACCAGGAGTCCAATTCCCTTTCTGTTTTTTCCTACAACATTGTTTAGACGTGTGGGTAGTGCGAGTGACGTTTCATAGCTAACGGATCAACGGTTTGCATTTTGGCCCCTCAAACCCCAAAAACTTTGGTTTTCAATGTCTACATAGTAAAAAAGTTATTTTTTTCCATGTATCTTGATAATTGGGAATCCGATTCCATTTCCATTTCTTCCTAAAACTTTCTTTAGATGTGTTAGAGGTGCGATTTAAATTTCGTGGCAATCGGACCGATGGTTTGCATTTTGACGCACATACCCCAAAATCTTACCTTTTCAAAGTCAACGAGGTGAACATGTAATTTTTTTTGGCTTATCATAATAACCAAGTATCCGAATCCCATTTTGTTTATTTTTACAACTTTATTTAGACGTGTGGGAGGTCCGAGTTAAATTTCGTGGCTATCGGATCGACGGTTTACATTTTGACCTGCCAAACACCCAAAATATAGTTTTTCAAAGTCTACGAGGAGAAAAAGTTGTTATTTAGGTTATCTTGATAATCATGAGTCCGATTATCTTTCCATTTCTTCCTACGACTTCCTTTTGACCTGTGAGAGGTTTGAGTTAAATTTTGTGGGTATCAGATAGACGGTTTGCATTTTGACCCGCCAAACACCAAAAACTCTATTTCTCATCTACGTGATGAAAAAGTTGCTTTTTAGAGTATCTTGATAACCGGGAGTCCGAATCACTTTCTATTTCTTCATTCAACATTCTTTGGAACTGTGTGAGGTGCGAGTTAAATTTCATGGATAACGGATCGACGGTTTGCATTTTTACGCCCCAAACCCCAAAAACTTTATTTTTTAATGTCAACATGGTAAATTTTTATTTTTTTTATGTATCTTGATAACCAGGAGTCCGATTTCCTTTCCATTTCTTCCATAAACTTTGGCTATCGGATCAATGGTTTGCATTTTTACCCCCATACCCCGAAAACACAGTTTTTCATTGTCGAAGAGATGAAAAAGTTATTTTTTTTACTGTATCTTGATAACTGGGATTCAGATTATCGTTTCAATTCTTCCGACAGCTTTCTATAGAAGTGTGTGAGGTGCGAGTTAAATTTCGAGACTATACGATCGTCTTTTAGTGTATCTTGATAACTAGGAGTCTGAATCCCTTTCCTTTTTTTCCTACAACTTTCTTTAGACGTGCGGGAAGTGCGAGTGAAGCTTCATAGCTAACAGATCGATGGTTTACATTTTGACCCCTCAAACCCCAAAAACTTTGTTTTTAAATGTCTACATAGTAAAAAAGTTATTTTTTACCATGTATCTTGATAATCGGGAATCTGATTCCATTTCCATATCTTCCTATAACTTTCTTAGATGTGTTAGAGGTGCAGGTTAAATTTTGTGGCAATCGGACTAATGGTTTGCATTTTGACGCCCATACCCCAAAATCTTTACTTTTTCAAAGTCAACGAGGTGAACATGTTGTTTTTTTTTTGGCCTATCATGATAACCAAGTATCCGATTCCCATTTTATTTCTTTTTACAACTTTATTTAGATGTGTGGGATCCGAGTTAAATTTCATGGCTATCGGATCGACGGTTTACATTTTGACCTGCTAAACCCCCAAAATATAGTTTTTCAAAGTCTACGAGGAGAAAAAGTTGTTATTTAGGTTATCTTGATAATCAGGAGTCCGATTATCTTTCCATTTCTTCCTACAACTTCCTTTTGACCTGTGAGAGTTTCGAATTAAATTTCGTGGGTATCAGATAGACGGTTTGCATTTTGATCCGCCAAACACCAAAAACTCTATTTTTTATCTACGTGATGAAAAAGTTGCTTTTTAGTGTATCTTGATAACCGAGAGTCCGATTCACTTTCTATTTCTTCATTCAACATTCTTTGGAAGTGTGTGAGGTGCGAGTTAAATTTCATGGATAACGGATCGACGGTTTGCATTTTCACCCCCCAAAACCCAAAAATTTTATTTTTTAATGTCAACATGGTAAAAAATTTATTTTTTTGTGTATCTTGATAACCAGGAGTCCGATTTCCTTACCATTTCTTCCATAAATTTTCTTTAAATGTATTAGAGGTGCGAGTTAAATTTCGTGGCTATCGGATCAATGGTTTGCATTTTTACCCCCATACCCAAAAACATAGTTTTTCATTGTCGAAGAGATGAAAAAGTTGTTTTTTTTTACTGTATCTTGATAACTGGGATTCAGATTATCGTTTCATTTCTTCCGACAGCTTTCTATAGAAGTGTGACATGCGAGTTAAATTTCGAGACTATACGATCGTCGGTTTGCACTTTGACCCGCCAAACCCCAAAAACTTAGTTTTTCAAAGTCTACGAGGTAAAAAAGTTGTCTTTTAGTGTATCTTGATAACCAGGAGTCCAATTCCCTTTCTGTTTTTTCCTACAACATTGTTTAGACGTGTGGGTAGTGCGAGTGACGTTTCATAGCTAACGGATCAACGGTTTGCATTTTGGCCCCTCAAACCCCAAAAACTTTGGTTTTCAATGTCTACATAGTAAAAAAGTTATTTTTTTCCATGTATCTTGATAATTGGGAATCCGATTCCATTTCCATTTCTTCCTAAAACTTTCTTTAGATGTGTTAGAGGTGCGATTTAAATTTCGTGGCAATCGGACCGATGGTTTGCATTTTGACGCACATACCCCAAAATCTTACCTTTTCAAAGTCAACGAGGTGAACATGTAATTTTTTTTGGCTTATCATAATAACCAAGTATCCGAATCCCATTTTGTTTATTTTTACAACTTTATTTAGACGTGTGGGAGGTCCGAGTTAAATTTCGTGGCTATCGGATCGACGGTTTACATTTTGACCTGCCAAACACCCAAAATATAGTTTTTCAAAGTCTACGAGGAGAAAAAGTTGTTATTTAGGTTATCTTGATAATCATGAGTCCGATTATCTTTCCATTTCTTCCTACGACTTCCTTTTGACCTGTGAGAGGTTTGAGTTAAATTTTGTGGGTATCAGATAGACGGTTTGCATTTTGACCCGCCAAACACCAAAAACTCTATTTCTTATCTACGTGATGAAAAAGTTGCTTTTTAGAGTATCTTGATAACCGGGAGTCCGATTCACTTTCTATTTCTTCATTCAACATTCTTTGGAACTGTGTGAGGTGCGAGTTAAATTTCATGGATAACGGATCGACGGTTTGCATTTTTACGCCCCAAACCCCAAAAACTTTATTTTTTAATGTCAACATGGTAAATTTTTATTTTTTTTATGTATCTTGATAACCAGGAGTCCGATTTCCTTTCCATTTCTTCCATAAACTTTGGCTATCGGATCAATGGTTTGCATTTTTACCCCCATACCCCGAAAACACAGTTTTTCATTGTCGAAGAGATGAAAAAGTTATTTTTTTTACTGTATCTTGATAACTGGGATTCAGATTATCGTTTCATTTCTTCCGACAGCTTTCTATAGAAGTGTGTGAGGTGCGAGTTAAATTTCGAGACTATACGATCGTCTTTTAGTGTATCTTGATAACTAGGAGTCTGAATCCCTTTCCTTTTTTTCCTACAACTTTCTTTAGACGTGCGGGAAGTGCGAGTGAAGCTTCATAGCTAACGGATCGATGGTTTACATTTTGACCCCTCAAACCCCAAAAACTTTGTTTTTAAATGTCTACATAGTAAAAAAGTTATTTTTTACCATGTATCTTGATAATCGGGAATCTGATTCCATTTCCATATCTTCCTATAACTTTCTTAGATGTGTTAGAGGTGCAGGTTAAATTTTGTGGCAATCGGACTAATGGTTTGCATTTTGACGCCCATACCCCAAAATCTTTACTTTTTCAAAGTCAACGAGATGAACATGTTATTTTTTTTTTGTCCTATCATGATAACCAAGTATCCGATTCCCATTTTGTTTCTTTTTACAACTTTATTTAGATGTGTGGGATCCGAGTTAAACTTCGTGGCTATCGGATCGACGGTTTACATTTTGACCTGCTAAACCCCCAAAATATAGTTTTTCAAAGTCTACGAGGAGAAAAAGTTGTTATTTAGGTTATCTTGATAATCAGGAGTCCGATTATCTTTCCATTTCTTCCTACAACTTCCTTTTGACCTGTGAGAGTTTCGAGTTAAATTTCGTGGGTATCAGATAGACGGTTTGCATTTTGATCCGCCAAACACCAAAAACTCTATTTTTTATCTACGTGATGAAAAAGTTGCTTTTTAGTGTATCTTGATAACCGAGAGTCCGATTCACTTTCTATTTCTTCATTCAACATTCTTTGGAAGTGTGTGAGGTGCGAGTTAAATTTCATGGATAACGGATCGACGGTTTGCATTTTCACCCCCCAAAACCCAAAAACTTTATTTTTTAATGTCAACATGGTAAAAAATTTATTTTTTTGTGTATCTTGATAACCAGGAGTCCGATTTCCTTACCATTTCTTCCATAAATTTTCTTTAAATGTATTAGAGGTGCGAGTTAAATTTCGTGGCTATCGGATCAATGGTTTGCATTTTTACCCCCATACCCAAAAACATAGTTTTTCATTGTCGAAGAGATGAAAAAGTTGTTTTTTTTTACTGTATCTTGATAACTGGGATTCAGATTATCGTTTCATTTCTTCCGACAGCTTTCTATAGAAGTGTGACATGCGAGTTAAATTTCGAGACTATACAATCGTCGGTTTTCACTTTGACCCGCCAAACCCCAAAAACTTAGTTTTTCAAAGTCTACGAGGTAAAAAAGTTGTCTTTTAGTGTATCTTGATAACCAGGAGTCCGATTCCCTTTCTGTTTTTTCCTACAACTTTGTTTAGACGTGTGGGTAGTGCGAGTGACGTTTCATAGCTAACGGATCAACGGTTTGCATTTTGACCCCTCAAACCCCAAAAACTTTGTTTTTCAAAGTCTACATAGTAAAAAAGTTATTTTTTACCATGTATCTTGATAATTGGGAATCCGATTCCATTTCCATTTCTTCTTAAAACTTTCTTTAGATGTGTTAGAGGTGCGATTTAAATTTCGTGGCAATCGGACCGATGGTTTGCATTTTGATGCACATACCCCAAAATCTTACCATTTCAAAGTCAACGAGGTGAACATGTAATTTTTTTTGGCTTATCATAATAACCAAGTATCCGAATCCCATTTTGTTTATTTTTACAACTTTATTTAGACATGTGGGAGGTCCGAGTTAAATTTTGTGGCTATCGGATCGACGGTTTACATTTTGACCTGCCAAACACCCAAAATATAGTTTTTCAAAGTCTACGAGGAGAAAAAGTTGTTATTTTGGTTATCTTGATAATCAGGAGTCCGATTATCTTTCCATTTCTTCCTACGACTTCCTTTTGACCTGTGAGAGGTTTGAGTTAAATTTTGTGGGTATCAGATAGACGGTTTGCATTTTGACCTGCCAAACACCAAAAACTCTATTTCTCATCTACGTGATGAAAAAGTTGCTTTTTAGAGTATCTTGATAATCGGGAGTCCGATTCACTTTCTATTTCTTCATTCAACATTCTTTGGAACTGTGTGAGGTGCGAGTTAAATTTCATGGATAACGGATCGACGATTTGCATTTTTACGCCCCAAACCCCAAAAACTTTATTTTTTAATGTCAACATGGTAAAAAATTTATTTTTTTGTGTATCTTGATAACCAGGAGTCCGATTTCCTTTCCATTTCTTCCATAAACTTTGGCTATCGGATCAATGGTTTGCATTTTTACCTCCATACCCTGAAAACACAGTTTTTCATGGTCGAAGAGATGAAAAAGTTATTTTTTTTACTGTATCTTGATAACTGGGATTCAGATTATCGTTTCATTTCTTCCGACAGCTTTCTATAGAAGTGTGTGAGGTGCGAGTTAAATTTCGAGACTATACGATCGTCTTTTAGTGTATCTTGATAACTAGGAGTCTGAATCCCTTTCCTTTTTTTCCTACAACTTTTTTTAGACGTGCGGGAAGTGCGAGTGAAGCTTCATAGCTAACGGATCGATGGTTTGCATTTTGACCCCTCAAACCCCAAAAACTTTGTTTTTAAATGTCTACATAGTAAAAAAGTTATTTTTTACCATGTATCTTGATAATCGGGAATCTGATTCCATTTCCATATCTGCCTATAACTTTTTTAGATGTGTTAGAGGTGCAGGTTAAATTTTGTGGCAATCGGACTAATGGTTTGCATTTTGACGCCCATACCCCAAAATCTTTACTTTTTCAAAGTCAACGAGGTGAACATGTTATTTTTTTTTTGGCCTATCATGATAACCAAGTATCCGATTCCCATTTTGTTTCTTTTTACAAGTTTATTTAGATGTGTGGGATCCGAGTTAAATTTCGTGGCTATCGGATCGACGGTTTACATTTTGACCTGCCAAACCCCCAAAATATAGTTTTTCAAAGTCTACGAGGAGAAAAAGTTGTTATTTAGGTTATCTTGATAATCAGGAGTCCGATTATCTTTCCATTTCTTCCTGCAACTTCCTTTTGACCTGTAAGAGTTTCGAGTTAAATTTCGTGGGTATCAGATAGAGGGTTTGCATTTTGATCCGCCAAACACCAAAAACTCTATTTTTCATCTACGTGATGAAAAAGTTGCTTTTTAGTGTATCTTGATAACCAAGAGTCCGATTCACTTTCTATTTCTTCATTCAACATTCTTTGGAAGTGTGTGAGGTGCGAGTTAAATTTCATGGATAACGGATCGACGGTTTGCATTTTCACCCCCCAAACCCCAAAAACTTTATTTTTTAATGTCAACATGGTAAAAAATTTATTTTTTTGTGTATCTTGATAACCAGGAGTCCGATTTCCTTACCATTTCTTCCATAAATTTTCTTTAAATGTATTAGAGCTGCGAGTTAAATTTCGTGGCTATCGGATCAATAGTTTGCATTTTTACCCCATACCCAAAAACATAGTTTTTCATTGTCGAAGAGATGAAAAAGTTGTTTTTTTTACTGTATCTTGATAACTGGGATTCCGATTATCGTTTCATTTCTTCCGACAGCTTTCTATAGAAGTGTGACATGCGAGTTAAATTTCGAGACTATACGATCGTCGGTTTGCACTTTGACCCGCCAAACCTCAAAAACTTAGTTTTTCAAAGTCTACGAGGTAAAAAAGTTGTCTTTTAGTGTATCTTGATAACCAGGAGTCCAATTCCCTTTCTGTTTTTTCCTACAACTTTGTTTAGACGTGTGGGTAGTGCGAGTGACGTTTCATAGCTAACGGATCAACGGTTTGCATTTTGGCCCCTCAAACCCCAAAAACTTTGTTTTTCAATGTCTACATAGTAAAAAAGTTATTTTTTACCATGTATCTTGATAATTGGGAATCCGATTCCATTTCCATTTCTTCCTAAAACTTTCTTTAGATGTGTTAGAGGTGCGATTTAAATTTCGTGGCAATCGGACCGATGGTTTGCATTTTGACGCACATACCCCAAAATCTTACCTTTTCAAAGTCAACGAGGTGAACATGTAATTTTTTTTGGCTTATCATAATAACCAAGTATCCGAATCCCATTTTGTTTATTTTTACAACTTTATTTAGATGTGTGGGAGGTCCGAGTTAAATTTCGTGGCTATCGGATCGACGGTTTATATTTTGACCTGCCAAACACCCAAAATATAGTTTTTCAAAGTCTACGAGGAGAAAAAGTTGTTATTTAGGTTATCTTGATAATCAGGAGTCCGATTATCTTTCCATTTCTTCCTACAACTTCCTTTTGACCTGTGAGAGTTTCGAGTTAAATTTCGTGGGTATCAGATAGAGGGTTTGCATTTTGATCCGCCAAACACCAAAAACTCTATTTTTCATCTACGTGATGAAAAAGTTGCTTTTTAGTGTATCTTGATAACCGAGAGTCCGATTCACTTTCTATTTCTTCATTCAACATTCTTTGGAAGTGTGTGAGGTGCGAGTTAAATTTCATGGATAACGGATCGACGGTTTGCATTTTCACCCCCCAAACCCCAAAAACTTTATTTTTTAATGTCAACATGGTAAAAAATTTATTTTTTTGTGTATCTTGATAACCAGGAGTCCGATTTCCTTACCATTTCTTCCATAAATTTTCTTTAAATGTATTAGAGGTGCGAGTTAAATTTCGTGGCTATCGGATCAATGGTTTGCATTTTTACCCCATACCCAAAAACATAGTTTTTCATTGTCGAAGAGATGAAAAAGTTGTTTTTTTTTACTGTATCTTGATAACTGGGATTCCGATTATCGTTTCATTTCTTCCGACAGCTTTCTATAGAAGTGTGACATGCGAGTTAAATTTCGAGACTATACGATCGTCGGTTTGCACTTTGACCCGCCAAACCCCAAAAACTTAGTTTTTCAAAGTCTACGAGGTAAAAAAGTTGTCTTTTAGTGTATCTTGATAACCAGGAGTCCAATTCCCTTTCTGTTTTTTCCTACAACTTTGTTTAGACGTGTGGGTAGTGCGAGTGACGTTTCATAGCTAACGGATCAACGGTTTGCATTTTGGCCCCTCAAACCCCAAAAACTTTGTTTTTCAATGTCTACATAGTAAAAAAGTTATTTTTTACCATGTATCTTGATAATTGGGAATCCGATTCCATTTCCATTTCTTCCTAAAACTTTCTTTAGATGTGTTAGAGGTGCGATTTAAATTTCGTGGCAATCGGACCGATGGTTTGCATTTTGACGCACATACCCCAAAATCTTACCTTTTCAAAGTCAACGAGGTGAACATGTAATTTTTTTTGGCTTATCATAATAACCAAGTATCCGAATCCCATTTTGTTTATTTTTACAACTTTATTTAGATGTGTGGGAGGTCCGAGTTAAATTTCGTGGCTATCGGATCGACGGTTTATATTTTGACCTGCCAAACACCCAAAATATAGTTTTTCAAAGTCTACGAGGAGAAAAAGTTGTTATTTAGGTTATCTTGATAATCAGGAGTCCGATTATCTTTCCATTTCTTCCTACAACTTCCTTTTGACCTGTGAGAGTTTCGAGTTAAATTTCGTGGGTATCAGATAGACGGTTTGCATTTTGATCCGCCAAACACCAAAAACTCTATTTTTTATCTACGTGATGAAAAAGTTGCTTTTTAGTGTATCTTGATAACCGAAAGTCCGATTCACTTTCTATTTCTTCATTCAACATTCTTTGGAAGTGTGTGAGGTGCGAGTTAAATTTCATGGATAACGGATCGACGGTTTGCATTTTCACCCCCCAAAACCCAAAAACTTTATTTTTTAATGTCAACATGGTAAAAAATTTATTTTTTTGTGTATCTTGATAACCAGGAGTCCGATTTCCTTACCATTTCTTCCATAAATTTTCTTTAAATGTATTAGAGATGCGAGTTAAATTTCGTGGCTATCGGATCAATGGTTTGCATTTTTACCCCCATACCCAAAAACATAGTTTTTCATTGTCGAAGAGATGAAAAAGTTGTTTTTTTTTACTGTATCTTGATAACTGGGATTCAGATTATCGTTTCATTTCTTCCGACAGCTTTCTATAGAAGTGTGACATGCGAGTTAAATTTCGAGACTATACGATCGTCGGTTTGCACTTTGACCCGCCAAACCCCAAAAACTTAGTTTTTCAAAGTCTACGAGGTAAAAAAGTTGTCTTTTAGTGTATCTTGATAACCAGGAGTCCAATTCCCTTTCTGTTTTTTCCTACAACATTGTTTAGACGTGTGGGTAGTGCGAGTGACGTTTCATAGCTAACGGATCAACGGTTTGCATTTTGGCCCCTCAAACCCCAAAAACTTTGGTTTTCAATGTCTACATAGTAAAAAAGTTATTTTTTACCATGTATCTTGATAATTGGGAATCCGATTCCATTTCCATTTCTTCCTAAAACTTTCTTTAGATGTGTTAGAGGTGCGATTTAAATTTCGTGGCAATCGGACCGATGGTTTGCATTTTGACGCACATACCCCAAAATCTTACCTTTTCAAAGTCAACGAGGTGAACATGTAATTTGTTTTGGCTTATCATAATAACCAAGTATCCGAATCCCATTTTGTTTATTTTTACAACTTTATTTAGACGTGTGGGAGGTCCGAGTTAAATTTCGTGGCTATCGGATCGACGGTTTACATTTTGACCTGCCAAACACCCAAAATATAGTTTTTCAAAGTCTACGAGGAGAAAAAGTTGTTATTTAGGTTATCTTGATAATCATGAGTCCGATTATCTTTCCATTTCTTCCTACGACTTCCTTTTGACCTGTGAGAGGTTTGAGTTAAATTTTGTGGGTATCAGATAGACGGTTTGCATTTTGACCCGCCAAACACCAAAAACTCTATTTCTCATCTACGTGATGAAAAAGTTGCTTTTTAGAGTATCTTGATAACCGGGAGTCCGATTCACTTTCTATTTCTTCATTCAACATTCTTTGGAACTGTGTGAGGTGCGAGTTAAATTTCATGGATAACGGATCGACGGTTTGCATTTTTACGCTCCAAACCCCAAAAACTTTATTTTTTAATGTCAACATGGTAAAAAAATTTTTTTTTTATGTATCTTGATAACCAGGAGTCCGATTTCCTTTCCATTTCTTCCATAAACTTTGGCTATCGGATCAATGGTTTGCATTTTTACCCCCATACCCCGAAAACGCAGTTTTTCATTGTCGAAGAGATGAAAAAGTTATTTTTTTTACTGTATCTTGATAACTGGGATTCAGATTATCGTTTCATTTCTTCCGACAGCTTTCTATAGAAGTGTGTGAGGTGCGAGTTAAATTTCGAGACTATACGATCGTCTTTTAGTGTATCTTGATAACTAGGAGTCTGAATCCCTTTCCTTTTTTTCCTACAACTTTCTTTAGACGTGCGGGAAGTGCGAGTGAAGCTTCATAGCTAACGGATCGATGGTTTACATTTTGACCCCTCAAACCCCAAAAACTTTGTTTTTAAATGTCTACATAGTAAAAAAGTTATTTTTTACCATGTATCTTGATAATCGGGAATCTGATTCCATTTCCATATCTTCCTATAACTTTCTTAGATGTGTTAGAGGTGCAGGTTAATCTTTGTGGCAATCGGACTAATGGTTTGCATTTTGACGCCCATACCCCAAAATCTTTACTTTTTCAAAGTCAACGAGGTGAACATGTTATTTTTTTTTTGTCCTATCATGATAACCAAGTATCCGATTCCCATTTTGTTTCTTTTTACAACTTTATTTAGATGTGTGGGATCTGAGTTAAACTTCGTGGCTATCGGATCGACGGTTTACATTTTGACCTGCTAAACCCCCAAAATATAGTTTTTCAAAGTCTACGAGGAGAAAAAGTTGTTATTTAGGTTATCTTGATAATCAGGAGTCCGATTATCTTTCCATTTCTTCCTACAACTTCCTTTTGACCTGTGAGAGTTTCGAGTTAAATTTCGTGGGTATCAGATAGACGGTTTGCATTTTGATCCGCCAAACACCAAAAACTCTATTTTTTATCTACGTGATGAAAAAGTTGCTTTTTAGTGTATCTTGATAACCGAGAGTCCGATTCACTTTCTATTTCTTCATTCAACATTCTTTGGAAGTGTGTGAGGTGCGAGTTAAATTTCATGGATAACGGATCGACGGTTTGCATTTTCACCCCCCAAAACCCAAAAACTTTATTTTTTAATGTCAACATGGTAAAAAATTTATTTTTTTGTGTATCTTGATAACCAGGAGTCCGATTTCCTTACCATTTCTTCCATAAATTTTCTTTAAATGTATTAGAGGTGCGAGTTAAATTTCGTGGCTATCGGATCAATGGTTTGCATTTTTACCCCCATACCCAAAAACATAGTTTTTCATTGTCGAAGAGATGAAAAAGTTGTTTTTTTTTACTGTATCTTGATAACTGGGATTCAGATTATCGTTTCATTTTTTCCGACAGCTTTCTATAGAAGTGTGACATGCGAGTTAAATTTCGAGACTATACGATCGTCGGTTTGCACTTTGACCCGCCAAACCCCAAAAACTTAGTTTTTCAAAGTCTACGAGGTAAAAAAGTTGTCTTTTAGTGTATCTTGATAACCAGGAGTCCAATTCCCTTTCTGTTTTTTCCTACAACATTGTTTAGACGTGTGGGTAGTGCGAGTGACGTTTCATAGCTAACGGATCAACGGTTTGCATTTTGGCCCCTCAAACCCCAAAAACTTTGGTTTTCAATGTCTACATAGTAAAAAAGTTATTTTTTACCATGTATCTTGATAATTGGGAATCCGATTCCATTTCTATTTCTTCCTAAAACTTTCTTTAGATGTGTTAGAGGTGCGATTTAAATTTCGTGGCAATCGGACCGATGGTTTGCATTTTGACGCACATACCCCAAAATCTTACCTTTTCAAAGTCAACGAGGTGAACATGTAATTTTTTTTGGCTTATCATAATAACCAAGTATCCGAATCCCATTTTGTTTATTTTTACAACTTTATTTAGACGTGTGGGAGGTCCGAGTTAAATTTCGTGGCTATCGGATCGACGGTTTACATTTTGACTTGCCAAACACCCAAAATATAGTTTTTCAAAGTCTACGAGGAGAAAAAGTTGTTATTTAGGTTATCTTGATAATCATGAGTCCGATTATCTTTCCATTTCTTCCTACGACTTCCTTTTGACCTGTGAGAGGTTTGAGTTAAATTTTGTGGGTATCAGATAGACGGTTTGCATTTTGACCCGCCAAACACCAAAAACTCTATTTCTCATCTACGTGTTGAAAAAGTTGCTTTTTAGAGTATCTTGATAACCGGGAGTCCGATTCACTTTCTATTTCTTCATTCAACATTCTTTGGAACTGTGTGAGGTGCGAGTTAAATTTCATGGATAACGGATCGACGGTTTGCATTTTTACGCTCCAAACCCCAAAAACTTTATTTTTTAATGTCAACATGGTAAAAAATTTTTTTTTTTATGTATCTTGATAACCAGGAGTCCGATTTCCTTTCCATTTCTTCCATAAACTTTGGCTATCGGATCAATGGTTTGCATTTTTACCCCCATACCCTGAAAACACAGTTTTTCATTGTCGAAGAGATGAAAAAGTTATTTTTTTTACTGTATCTTGATAACTGGGATTCAGATTATCGTTTCATTTCTTCCGACAGCTTTCTATAGAAGTGTGTGAGGTGCGAGTTAAATTTCGAGACTATACGATCGTCTTTTAGTGTATCTTGATAACTAGGAGTCTGAATCCCTTTTCTTTTTTTCCTACAACTTTCTTTAGACGTGCGGGAAGTGCGAGTGAAGCTTCATAGCTAACGGATCGATGGTTTACATTTTGACCCCTCAAACCCCAAAAACTTTGTTTTTAAATGTCTACATAGTAAAAAAGTTATTTTTTACCATGTATCTTGATAATCGGGAATCTGATTCCATTTCCATATCTTCCTATAACTTTCTTAGATGTGTTAGAGGTGCAGGTTAATCTTTGTGGCAATCGGACTAATGGTTTGCATTTTGACGCCCATACCCCAAAATCTTTACTTTTTCAAAGTCAACGAGGTGAACATGTTATTTTTTTTTTGTCCTATCATGATAACCAAGTATCCGATTCCCATTTTGTTTCTTTTTACAACTTTATTTAGATGTGTGGGATCCGAGTTAAACTTCGTGGCTATCGGATCGACGGTTTACATTTTGACCTGCTAAACCCCCAAAATATAGTTTTTCAAAGTCTACGAGGAGAAAAAGTTGTTATTTAGGTTATCTTGATAATCAGGAGTCCGATTATCTTTCCATTTCTTCCTACAACTTCCTTTTGACCTGTGAGAGTTTCGAGTTAAATTTCGTGGGTATCAGATAGACGGTTTGCATTTTGATCCGCCAAACACCAAAAACTCTATTTTTTATCTACGTGATGAAAAAGTTGCTTTTTAGTGTATCTTGATAACCGAGAGTCCGATTCACTTTCTATTTCTTCATTCAACATTCTTTGGAAGTGTGTGAGGTGCGAGTTAAATTTCATGGATAACGGATCGACGGTTTGCATTTTCACCCCCCAAAACCCAAAAACTTTATTTTTTAATGTCAACATGGTAAAAAATTTATTTTTTTGTGTATCTTGATAACCAGGAGTTCGATTTCCTTACCATTTCTTCCATAAATTTTCTTTAAATGTATTAGAGGTGCGAGTTAAATTTCGTGGCTATCGGATCAATGGTTTGCATTTTTACCCCCATACCCAAAAACATAGTTTTTCATTGTCGAAGAGATGAAAAAGTTGTTTTTTTTTACTGTATCATGATAACTGGGATTCAGATTATCGTTTCATTTCTTCCGACAGCTTTCTATAGAAGTGTGACATGCGAGTTAAATTTCGAGACTATACGATCGTCGGTTTTCACTTTGACCCGCCAAACCCCAAAAACTTAGTTTTTCAAAGTCTACGAGGTAAAAAAGTTGTCTTTTAGTGTATCTTGATAACCAGGAGTCCGATTCCCTTTCTGTTTTTTCCTACAACTTTGTTTAGACGTGTGGGTAGTGCGAGTGACGTTTCATAGCTAACGGATCAACGGTTTGCATTTTGACCCCTCAAACCCCAAAAACTTTATTTTTCAAAGTCTACATAGTAAAAAAGTTATTTTTTACCATGTATCTTGATAATTGGGAATCCGATTCCATTTCCATTTCTTCCTAAAACTTTCTTTAGATGTGTTAGAGGTGCAATTTAAATTTCGTGGCAATCGGACCGATGGTTTGCATTTTGATGCACATATCCCAAAATCTTACCATTTCAAAGTCAACGAGGTGAACATGTAATTTTTTTTGGCTTATCATAATAACCAAGTATCCGAATCCCATTTTGTTTATTTTTACAACTTTATTTAGACATGTGGGAGGTCCGAGTTAAATTTTGTGGCTATCGGATCGACGGTTTACATTTTGACCTGCCAAACACCCAAAATATAGTTTTTCAAAGTCTACGAGGAGAAAAAGTTGTTATTTTGGTTATCTTGATAATCAGGAGTCCGATTATCTTTCCATTTCTTCCTACGACTTCCTTTTGACCTGTGAGAGGTTTGAGTTAAATTTTGTGGGTATCAGATAGACGGTTTGCATTTTGACCTGCCAAACACCAAAAACTCTATTTCTCATCTACGTGATGAAAAAGTTGCTTTTTAGAGTATCTTGATAATCGGGAGTCCGATTCACTTTCTATTTCTTCATTCAACATTCTTTGGAACTGTGTGAGGTGCGAGTTAAATTTCAAGGATAACGGATCGACAGTTTGCATTTTTACGCCCCAAACCCCAAAAACTTTATTTTTTAATGTCAACATGGTAAAAAATTTATTTTTTTGTGTATCTTGATAACCAGGAGTCCGATTTCCTTTCCATTTCTTCCATAAACTTTGGCTATCGGATCAATGGTTTGCATTTTTACCCCCATACCCTGAAAACACAGTTTTTCATTGTCGAAGAGTTGAAAAAGTTATTTTTTTTACTGTATCTTGATAACTGGGATTCAGATTATCGTTTCATTTCTTCCGACAGCTTTCTATAGAAGTGTGTGAGGTGCGAGTTAAATTTCGAGACTATACGATCGTCTTTTAGTGTATCTTGATAACTAGGAGTCTGAATCCCTTTCCGTTTTTTCCTACAACTTTCTTTAGACGTGCGGGAAGTGCGAGTGAAGCTTCATAGCTAACGGATCGATGGTTTGCATTTTGACCCCTCAAACCCCAAAAACTTTGTTTTTAAATGTCTACATAGTAAAAAAGTTATTTTTTACCATGTATCTTGATAATCGGGAATCTGATTCCATTTCCATATCTTCCTATAACTTTCTTAGATGTGTTAGAGGTGCAGGTTAAATTTTGAGGCAATTGGACTAATGGTTTGCATTTTGACGCCCTTACCCCAAAATCTTTATTTTTTCAAAGTCAACGAGGTGAACATGTTATTTTTTTTTTGGCCTATCATGATAACCAAGTATCCGATTCCCATTTTGTTTCTTTTTACAACTTTATTTAGATTGTGGGATCCGAGTTAAATTTCGTGGCTATCGGATCGACGGTTTACATTTTGACCTGCCAAACCCCCAAAATATAGTTTTTCAAAGTCTACGAGGAGAAAAAGTTGTTATTTAGGTTATCTTGATAATCAGGAGTCCGATTATCTTTCCATTTCTTCCTACAACTTCCTTTTGACCTGTGAGAGTTTCGAGTTAAATTTCGTGGGTATCAGATAGACGGTTTGCAATTTGATCCGTCAAACACCAAAAACTCTATTTTTCATCTACGTGATGAAAAAGTTGCTTTTTAGTGTATCTTGATAACCGAGAGTCCGATTCACTTTCTATTTCTTCACTCAACATTCTTTGGAAGTGTGTGAGGTGCGAGTTAAATTTCATGGATAACGGATCGACGGTTTGCATTTTCACCCCCCAAACCCCAAAAACTTTATTTTTTAATGTCAACATGGTAAAAAATTTATTTTTTTGTGTATCTTGATAACCAGGAGTCCGATTTCCTTACCATTTCTTCCATAAATTTTCTTTAAATGTATTAGAGGTGCGAGTTAAATTTCGTGGCTATCGGATCAATGGTTTGCATTTTTACCCCCATACCCAAAAACATAGTTTTTCATTGTCGAAGAGATGAAAAAGTTGTTTTTTTTTACTGTATCTTGATAACTCGGATTCAGATTATCGTTACATTTCTTCCGACAGCTTTCTGTAGAAGTGTGACATGCGAGTTAAATTTCGAGACTATACGATCGTCGGTTTGCACTTTGACCCGCCAAACCCCAAAAACTTAGTTTTTCAAAGTCTACGAGGTAAAAAAGTTGTCTTTTAGTGTATCTTGATAACCAGGAGTCCGATTCCCTTTCTGTTTTTTCCTACAACTTGTTTAGACGTGTGGGTAGTGCGAGTGACGTTTCATAGCTAACGGATCAAGGGTTTGCATTTTGATCCCTCAAACACCAAAAACTTTGTTTTTCAATGTCTACATAGTAAAAAAGTTATTTTTTACCATGTATCGTGATAATTGGGAATCCGATTCCATTTCCATTTCTTCCTAAAACTTTCTTTAGATGTGTTAGAGGTGCGATTTAAATTTCATGGCAATCGGACCGATGGTTTGCATTTTGACGCACATACCCCAAAATCTTACCTTTTCAAAGTCAAAGAGGTGAACATGTAATTTTTTTTGGCTTATCATAATAACCAAGTATCCGAATCCCATTTTGTTTATTTTTACAACTTTATTTAGACGTGTGGGAGGTCCGAGTTAAATTTCGTGGCTATCGGATCGACGGTATACATTTTGACCTGCCAAACACCCAAAATATAGTTTTTCAAAGTCTACGAGGAAAAAAAGTTGTTATTTAGGTTATCTTGATAATCAGGAGTCCGATTATCTTTCCATTTCTTCCTACGACTTCCTTTTGACCTGTGAGAGGTTTGAGTTAAATTTCGTGGGTATCAGATAGACGGTTTGCATTTTGACCCGCCAAACACCAAAAACTCTATTTCTCATCTACGTGATGAAAAAGTTGTTTTTTAGAGTATCTTGATGACCGGGAGTCCGATTCACTTTCTATTTCTTCATTCAACATTCTTTGGAAGTGTGTGAGGTGCGAGTTAAATTTCATGGATAACGGATCGACGGTTTGCATTTTTACGCCCCAAACCCCAAAAACTTTATTTTTTAATGTCAACATGGTAAAAAATTTATTTTTTTGTGTATCTTGATAACCAGGAGTCCGATTTCCTTTCCATTTCTTCCATAAACTTTGGCTATCGGATCAATGGTTTGCATTTTTACCCCCATACCCTGAAAACACAGTTTTTCATTGTCGAAGAGATGAAAAAGTTATTTTTTTACTGTATCTTGATAACTGGGATTCAGATTATCGTTTCATTTCTTCCGACAGCTTTCTATAGAAGTGTGTGAGGTGCGAGTTAAATTTCGAGACTATACGATCGTCTTTTAGTGTATCTTGATAACTAGGAGTCTGAATCCCTTTCCGTTTTTTCCTACAACTTTCTTTAGACGTACGGGAAGTGCGAGTGAAGCTTCATAGCTAACGGATCGATGGTTTGCATTTTGACCCCTCAAACCCCAAAAACTTTGTTTTTAAATGTCTACATAGTAAAAAAGTTATTTTTTACCATATATCTTGATAATCGGGAATCTGATTACATTTCTATATCTTCCTATAACTTTCTTAGATGTGTTAGAGGTGCAGGTTAAATTTTGTGGCAATCGGACTAATGGTTTGCATTTTGACGCCCATACCCCAAAATCTTTACTTTTTCAAAGTCAACGAGGTGAACATTTTTTTTTTTTTTGGCCTAACATGATAACCAAGTATCCGATTCCCATTTTGTTTCTTTTTACAACTTTATTTAGATGTGTGGGATCCGAGTTAAATTTCGTGGCTATCGGATCGACGGTTTACATTTTGACCTGCCAAACCCCCAAAATATAGTTTTTCAAAGTCTACGAGGAGAAAAAGTTGTTATTTAGGGTATCTTGATAATCAGGAGTTCGATTAGCTTTCCATTTCTTCCTACAACTTCCTTTTGTCCTGTGAGAGTTTCGAGTTAAATTTCGTGGGTATCAGATAGACGGTTTGCATTTTGATCCGCCAAACACCAAAAACTCTATTTTTCATCTACGTGATGAAAAAGTTGCTTTTTAGTGTATCTTGATAATCGAGAGTCTGATTTTCTTACATTTCTTCCATAAGTTTTCTTTAAATGTATTAGAGGTGCGAGTTCAATTTCGTGGCTATCAGATCAATGGTTTGCATTTTTACCCCCATACCCAAAAACATAGTTTTTCATTGTCGAAGAGATTAAAAAGTTATTTTTTTTTACTGTATCTTGATAACTCGGATTCAGATTATCGTTTCATTTCTTCCGACAGCTTTCTGTAGAAGTGTGACATGCGAGTTAAATTTCGAGACTATACGATCGTCGGTTTACATTTTGACCCACCAAACCCCAAAAACTTAGTTTTTCAAAGTGTACGAGGTAAAAAAGTTGTCTTTTAGTGTATCTTGATAACCAGGAGTCCGATTCCCTTTCTGTTTTTTCCTACAACTTTTTTTAGACGTGTGGGTAGTGCGAGTGACGTTTCATAGCTAACGGATCAACGGTCTGCATTTTGACCCCTCAAACCCCAAAAACTTTGTTTTTCAATGTCTACATAGTAAAAAAATTATTTTTTACCATGTATCTTGATAATTGGAAATCCGATTCCATTTCCATTTCTTCCTAAAACTTTCTTTAGATGTGTTAGAGGTGCGATTTAAATTTTGTGGCAATCGGACCGATGGTTTGCATTTTGACGCACATACCCCAAAATCTTACCTTTTCAAAGTCAACGAGGTGAACATGTTATTTTTTTTGGCTTATCATAATAACCAAGTATCCGAATCTCATTTTGTTTATTTTTACAACTTTACTTAGACGTGCGGGAGGTCCGAGTTAAATTTCGTGGCTATCGAATCGACGGTTTACATTTTGACCTGCCAAACACCCAAAATATAGTTTTTCAAAGTCTACGAGGAGAAAAAGTTGTTATTTAGGTTATCTTGATAATCAGGAGTCCGATTATCTTTCCATTTCTTCCTACGACTTCCTTTTGACCAGTGAGAGGTTTGAGTTAAATTTCGTGGGTATCAGATAGACGGTTTGCATTTTGACCCGCCAAACACCAAAAACTCTATTTTTCATCTACATGATGAAAAAGTTGCTTTTTAGAGTATCTTGATAACCGGGAGTCCGATTCACTTTCTATTTCTTCATTCAACATTCTTTGGAAGTGTGTGAGGTGCAAGTTAAATTTCATGGATAACGGATCGACGGTTTGCATTTTTACGCCCCAAACCGCAAAAACTTTATTTTTTAATGTCAACATGGTAAAAAATTTATTTTTTTGTGTATCTTGATAAGCAGGAGTCCGATTTCCTTTCCATTTCTTCCATAAACTTTGGCTATCGGATCAATGGTTTGCATTTTTACCCACATACCCTGAAAATACAGTTTTTCATTGTCGAAGAGATGAAAAAGTTATTTTTTTTACTGTATCTTGATAACTGGGATTCAGATTATCGTTTCATTTCTTCCGACAGCTTTCTATAGAAGTGTGCGAGGTGCGAGTTAAATTTCGAGACTATACGATCGTCTTTTAGTGTATCTTGATAACCAGGAGTGCGAGTGAAGCTTCATAGCTTCATAGCTTTCTTTAGACGTGCGGGAAGTGCGAGTGAAGCTTCATAGCTAACGGATCGATGGTTTGCATTTTGACCCCTCAAACCCCAAAAACTTTGTTTTTAAATGTCTACATAGTAAAAAAGTTATTTTTTACCATGTATCTTGATAATCGGGAATCTGATTCCATTTCCATATCTTCCTATAACTTTCTTAGATGTGTTAGAGGTGCGGGTTAAATTTTGTGGCAATTGGACTAATGGTTTGCATTTTGACACCCATACCCCAAAATCTTTACTTTTTCAAAGTCAACGAGGTGAACATGTTATTTTTTTGGGCTTATCATGATAACCAAGTATCCGATTCCCATTTTGTTTCTTTTTACAACTTTATTTAGACGTGTGGGATCCGAGTTAAATTTCGTGGCTATCGGAACGATGGTTTACATTTTGACCTGCCAAACCCCCAAAATATAGTTTTTCAAAGTCTACGAGGAGAAAAAGCTGTTATTTAGGGTATCTTGATAATCAGGAGTTCGATTAGCTTTCCATTTCTTCCTACAACTTCCTTTTGACCTGTGAGAGTTTCGAGTTAAATTTCGTGGGTATCAGATAGACGGTTTGCATTTTGATCCGCCAAACACCAAAAACTCTATTTTTCATCTACGTGATGAAAAAGTTGCATTTTAGTGTATCTTGATAACCGGGAGTCTGATTCACTTTCTATTTCTTCATTCAACATACTTTGGAAGTGTGTGAGGTGCGAGTTAAATTTCATGGATAACGGATCGACGATTTCCATTTTCACCCCCCAAACCCCAAAAACTTTATTTTTTAATGTCAACATGGTAAAAAATTTATTTTTTTGTGTATCTTGATAACCAGGAGTCCGATTTCCTTACCATTTCTTCCATAAATTTTCTTTAAATGTATTATAGGTGCGAGTTAAATTTCGTGGCTATCGGATCAATGGTTTGCATTTTTACCCCCATACCCATAAACATAGTTTTTCATTGTCGAAGAGATGAAAAAGTTATTTTTTTTTTACTGTATCTTGATAACTGGGATTCAGATTATCGTTTCATTTCTTCCGACAGCTTTCTATAGAAGTGTGAGATGCGAGTTAAATTTCGAGACTATACGATCGTCGGTTTGCAATTTGACCCGCCTAACCCCAAAAACTTAGTTTTTCAAAGTCTACGAGGTAAAAAAGTTGTCTTTTAGTGTATCTTGATAACCAGGAGTCCGATTCCCTTTCCGTTTTTTCCTACAACTTTGATTAGACGTGTGGGAAGTGCGAGTGACGTTCCATAGCTAACGGATCAACGGTTTGCATTTTGACCACTCAAACCCCAAAAACTTTGTTTTTCAATGTCTACATAGTAAAAAAGTTATTTTTTACCATGTATCTTGATAATTGGGAATCCGATTCCATTTCCATTTCTTCTTAAAACTTTCTTTAGATGTGTTAGAGGTGCGATTTAAATTTCGTGGCAATCGGACCGATGGTTTGCATTTTGACGCCCATACCCCAAAATCTTACTTTTTCAAAGTCAACGAGGTGAACATGTGATTTTTTTTGGCTTATCATAATAACCAAGTATCCGATTCCCATTTTGTTTATTTTTACAACTTTATTTAGACGTGTGGGAGGTCCGAGTTAAATTTCGTGGCTATCGGATCGACGGTTTACATTTTGACCTGCCAAACACCCAAAATAAAGTTTTTCAAAGTCTACGAGGAGAAAAAGTTGTTATTTAGGGTATCTTGATAATCAGGAGTCCGATTATCTTTCCATTTCTTCCTATGACTTGCTTTTGACCTGTGAGAGGTTCGAGTTAAATTTCGTGGGTATCAGATAGACCGTTTGCATTTTGACCCGCCAAACACCAAAAACTCTATTTTTTATCTACGTGATGAAAAAGTTGCTTTTTAGTGTATCTTGATAACCGGGAGTCCGATTCACTTTCTATTTCTTCATTCAACATTCTTTGGAAGTGTGTGAGGTGCGAGTTAAATTTCATGGATAACGGATCGACGGTTTGCATTTTAACCCCCCAAACGCCAAAAACATTATTTTTTAATGTCAACATGGAAAAAATTTTATTTTTTTGTGTATCTTGATAACCAGGAGTCCGATTTCCTTACCATTTCTTCCATAAATTTTCTTTAAATGTATTAGAGGTGCGAGTTAAATTTTTTGGCTATCGGATCAATGGTTGGCATTTTTACCCCCATACCCAAAAACATAATTTTTCATTGTCGAAGAGATGAAGACGTTATTTTTTTTACTGTATCTTGATAACTGGGATTCAGATTATCGTTTCAAATTTTTCGACAGCTTTCTATAGAAGTGTGAGATGCGAGTTAAATTTCGAGACTATACGATCGTCGGTTTGCACTTTGACCCGCCAAACCCCAAAAACTTAATTTTTCAAAGTCTACGAGGTAAAAAAGTTGTCTTTTAGTGTATCTTGATAACTAGGAGTCCGATTCCCTTTCCGTTTTTTCCTACAACTTTGTTTAGACGTGTGGGAAGTGCGAGTGACATTTCATAGCTAACGGATCAACGGTTTGCATTTTGACCCCTCAAACCCCAAAAACTTTGTTTTTCAATGTCTACTATAGAAAGCTGTCGGAAGAAATGAAACGATAATCTGAATCCCAGTTATCAAGATACATAGTAAAAAAGTTATTTTTTACCATGTATCTTGATAACTGGGATTCAGATTATCGTTTCATTTCTTCCGACAGCTTTCTATAGAAGTGTGCGAGGTGCGTGTTAAATTTCGAGACTATACGATCGTCTTTTAGTGTATCTTGATAACCAGGAGTCTGAATCCCTTTCCAATTTTTCCTACAACTTTCTTTAGACGTGCGAGTGAAGCTTCATAGCTAACGGATCGATGGTTTGCATTTTGACCCCTCAAACCCCAAAAACTATGTTTTTAAATGTGTACATAGTAAAAAAGTTATTTTTTACCATGTATCTTGATAATCGGGAATCTGATTCCATTTCCATATCTTCCTATAAATTTCTTAGATGTGTTAGAGGTGCGGGTTAAATTTTGTGGCAATCGGACTAATGGTTTGCATTTTGACGCCCATACCCCAAAATCTTTACTTTTTCAAAGTCAACGAGGTGAACATGTTATTTTTTTTGGCTTATCATGATAACCAAGTATCCGATTCCCATTTTGTTTCGTTTTACAACTTTATTTAGACGTGTGGGATCCGAGTTAAATTTCGTGGCTATCGGATCGACGGTTTACATTTTGACCTGTCAAACCCCCAAAATATAGTTTTTCTGTTATTTAGGGTATCTTGATAATCAGGAGTTCGATTAGCTTTCCATTTCTTCCTACAACTTTCTTTTGACCTGTGAGAGTTTCGAGTTAAATTTCGTGGGTATCAGATAGACGGTTTGCATTTTGATCCGCCAAACACCAAAAACTCTATTTTTCATCTACGTGATGAAAAAGTTGCATTTTAGTGTATCTTGATAACCGGGAGTCTGATTCACTTTCTATTTCTTCATTCAACATTCTTTGGAAGTGTGTGAGGTGCGAGTTAAATTTCACGGATAACGGATCGACGATTTGCATTTTCACCCCCCAAACCCCAAAAACTTTATTTTTTAATGTCAACATGGTAAAAAATTTATTTTTTTGTGTATCTTGATAACCAGGAGTCCGATTTCCTTACCATTTCTTCCATAAATTTTCTTTAAATGTATTAGAGGTGCGAGTTAAATTTCATGGCTATCGGATCAATGGTTTGCATTTTTACCCCCATACCCAAAAACATAGTTTTTCATTGTCGAAGAGATGAAAAAGTTGTTTTTTTTTACTGTATCTTGATAACTGGGATTCAGATTATCGTTTCATTTCTTTCGACAGCTTTCTATAGAAGTGTGAGATGCGAGTTAAATTTCGAGACGATACGATCGTCGGTTTGAAATTTGACCCGCCTAACCCCAAAAAATTAGTTTTTCAAAGTCTACGAGGTAAAAAAGTTGTCTTTTAGTGTATCTTGATAACCAGGAGTCCGAATCCCTTTCCGTTTTTTCCTACAACTTTGTTTCGACGTGTGGGAAGTGCGAGTGACGTTCCATAGCTAGCAGATCAACGGTTTGCATTTTGACCACTCAAACCCCAAAAACTTTGTTTTTCAATGTCTACATAGTAAAAAAGTTATTTTTTACCATGTATCTTGATAATTGGGAATCCGATTCCATTTCCATTTCTTCTTAAAACTTTCTTTAGATGTGTTAGAGGTGCAATTTAAATTTCGTGGCAATCGGACCGATGGTTTGCATTTTGACGCCCATACCCCAAAATCTTACTTTTTCAAAGTCAACGAGGTGAACATGTTATTTTTTTTGGCTTATCATAATAACCAAGTATCCGATTCCCATTTTGTTTATTTTTACAACTTTATTTAGACGTGTGGGAGGTCCGAGTTAAATTTCGTGGCTATCGGATCGACGGTTTACATTTTGACCTGCCAAACACCCAAAATAAAGTTTTTCAAAGTCTACGAGGAGAAAAAGTTGTTATTTAGGGTATCTTGATTATCAGGAGTCCGATTATCTTTCCATTTGTTCCTATGACTTGCTTTTGACCTGTGAGAGGTTCGAGTTAAATTTCGTGGGTATCAGATAGACCGTTTGCATTTTGACCCGCCAAACACCAAAAACTCTATTTTTTATCTACGTGATGAAAAAGTTGCTTTTTAGTGTATCTTGATAACCGGGAGTCCGATTCACTTTCTATTTCTTCATTCAACATTCTTTGGAAGTGTGTGAGGTGCGAGTTAAATTTCATGGATAACGGATCGACGGTTTGCATTTTTACCCCCCAAACGCCAAAAACATTATTTTTTAATGTCAACATGGAAAAATTTTTATTTTTTTGTGTATCTTGATAACCAGGAGTCCGATTTCCTTACCATTTCTTCCATAAATTTTCTTTAAATGTATTAGAGGTGCGAGTTAAATTTTTTGGCTATCGGATCAATGGTTGGCATTTTTACCCCCATACCCAAAAACATAATTTTTCATTGTCGAAGAGATGAAAACGTTATTTTTTTTACTGTATCTTGATAACTGGGATTCAGATTATCGTTTCAAATTTTTCGACAGTTTTCTACAGAAGTGTGAGATGCGAGTTAAATTTCGAGACTATACGATCGTCGGTTTGCACTTTGACCCGCCAAACCCCAAAAACTTAATTTTTCAAAGTCTACGAGGTAAAAAAGTTGTCTTTTAGTGTATCTTGATAACTAGGAGTCCGATTCCCCTTCCGTTTTTTCCTACAACTTTGTTTAGACGTGTGGGAAGTGCGAGTGACATTTCATAGCTAACGGATCAACGGTTTGCATTTTGACCCCTCAAACCCCAAAAACTTTGTTTTTCAATGTCTACATAGTAAAAAAGTTATTTTTTACCATGTATCTTGATAACTGGGATTCAGATTATCGTTTCATTTCTTCCGACAGCTTTCTATAGAAGTGTGCGAGGTGGGAGTTAAATTTCGAGACTATACGATCGTCTTTTAGTGTATCTTGATAACCAGGAGTCTGAATCCCTTTCCAATTTTTCCTACAACTTTCTTTAGACGTGCGAGTGAAGCTTCATAGCTAACGGATCGATGGTTTGCATTTTGACCCCTCAAACCCCAAAAACTATGTTTTTAAATGTGTACATAGTAAAAAAGTTATTTTTTACCATGTATCTTGATAATCGGGAATCTGATTCCATTTCCATATCTTCCTATAACTTTCTTAGATGTGTTAGAGGTGCGGGTTAAATTTTGTGGCAATCGGACTAATGGTTTGCATTTTGACGCCCATACCCCAAAATCTTTACTTTTTCAAAGTCAACGAGGTGAACATGTTATTTTTTTTGGCTTATCATGATAACCAAGTATCCGATTCCCATTTTGTTTCGTTTTACAACTTTATTTAGACGTGTGGGATCCGAGTTAAATTTCGTGGCTATCGGATCGACGGTTTACATTTTGACCTATCAAACCCCCAAAATATAGTTTTTCAAAGTCTACGAGGAGAAAAAGCTGTTATTTAGGGTATCTTGATAATCAGGAGTTCGATTAGCTTTCCATTTCTTCCTACAACTTTCTTTTGACCTGTGAGAGTTTCGAGTTAAATTTCGTGGGTATCAGATAGACGGTTTGCATTTTGATCCGCCAAACACCAAAAACTCTATTTTTCATCTACGTGATGAAAAAGTTGCATTTTAGTGTATCTTGATAACCGGGAGTCTGATTCACTTTCTATTTCTTCATTCAACATTCTTTGGAAGTGTGTGAGGTGCGAGTTAAATTTCACGGATAACGGATCGACGATTTGCATTTTCACCTCCCAAACCCCAAAAACTTTATTTTTTAATGTCAACATGGTAAAAAATTTATTTTTTTGTGTATCTTGATAACCAGGAGTCCGATTTCCTTACCATTTCTTCCATAAATTTTCTTTAAATGTATTAGAGGTGCGAGTTAAATTTCGTGGCTATCGGATCAATGGTTTGCATTTTTACCCCCATACCCAAAAACATAGTTTTTCATTGTCGAAGAGATGAAAAAGTTGTTTTTTTTTACTGTATCTTGATAACTGGGATTCAGATTATCGTTTCATTTCTTCCGACAGCTTTCTATAGAAGTGTGAGATGCGAGTTAAATTTCGAGACGATACGATCGTCGGTTTGAAATTTGACCCGCCTAACCCCAAAAAATTAGTTTTTCAAAGTCTACGAGGTAAAAAAGTTGTCTTTTAGTGTATCTTGATAACCAGGAGTCCGAATCCCTTTCCGTTTTTTCCTACAACTTTGTTTCGACGTGTGGGAAGTGCGAGTGACGTTCCATAGCTAGCAGATCAACGGTTTGCATTTTGACCACTCAAACCCCAAAAACTTTGTTTTTCAATGTCTACATAGTAAAAAAGTTATTTTTTACCATGTATCTTGATAATTGGGAATCCGATTCCATTTCCATTTCTTCTTAAAACTTTCTTTAGATGTGTTAGAGGTGCAATTTAAATTTCGTGGCAATCGGACCGATGGTTTGCATTTTGACGCCCATACCCCAAAATCTTACTTTTTCAAAGTCAACGAGGTGAACATGTTATTTTTTTTGGCTTATCATAATAACCAAGTATCCGATTCCCATTTTGTTTATTTTTACAACTTTATTTAGACGTGTGGGAGGTCCGAGTTAAATTTCGTGGCTATCGGATCGACGGTTTACATTTTGACCTGCCAAACACCCAAAATAAAGTTTTTCAAAGTCTACGAGGAGAAAAAGTTGTTATTTAGGGTATCTTGATTATCAGGAGTCCGATTATCTTTCCATTTGTTCCTATGACTTGCTTTTGACCTGTGAGAGGTTCGAGTTAAATTTCGTGGGTATCAGATAGACCGTTTGCATTTTGACCCGCCAAACACCAAAAACTCTATTTTTTATCTACGTGATGAAAAAGTTGCTTTTTAGTGTATCTTGATAACCGGGAGTCCGATTCACTTTCTATTTCTTCATTCAACATTCTTTGGAAGTGTGTGAGGTGCGAGTTAAATTTCATGGATAACGGATCGACGGTTTGCATTTTTACCCCCCAAACGCCCAAAACATTATTTTTTAATGTCAACATGGAAAAATTTTTATTTTTTTGTGTATCTTGATAACCAGGAGTCCGATTTCCTAACCATTTCTTCCATAAATTTTCTTTAAATGTATTAGAGGTGCGAGTTAAATTTTTTGGCTATCGGATCAATGGTTGGCATTTTTACCCCCATACCCAAAAACATAATTTTTCATTGTCGAAGAGATGAAAACGTTATTTTTTTTACTGTATCTTGATAACTGGGATTCAGATTATCGTTTCAAATTTTTCGACAGTTTTCTATAGAAGTGTGAGATGCGAGTTAAATTTCGAGACTATACGATCGTCGGTTTGCACTTTGACCCGCCAAACCCCAAAAACTTAATTTTTCAAAGTCTACGAGGTAAAAAAGTTGTCTTTTAGTGTATCTTGATAACTAGGAGTCCGATTCCCTTTCCGTTTTTTCCTACAACTTTGTTTAGACGTGTGGGAAGTGCGAGTGACATTTCATAGCTAACGGATCAACGGTTTGCATTTTGACCCCTCAAACCCCAAAAACTTTGTTTTTCAATGTCTACATAGTAAAAAAGTTATTTTTTACCATGTATCTTGATAACTGGGATTCAGATTATCGTTTCATTTCTTCCGACAGCTTTCTATAGAAGTGTGCGAGGTGGGAGTTAAATTTCGAGACTATACGATCGTCTTTTAGTGTATCTTGATAACCAGGAGTCTGAATCCCTTTCCAATTTTTCCTACAACTTTCTTTAGACGTGCGAGTGAAGCTTCATAGCTAACGGATCGATGGTTTGCATTTTGACCCCTCAAACCCCAAAAACTATGTTTTTAAATGTGTACATAGTAAAAAAGTTATTTTTTACCATGTATCTTGATAATCGGGAATCTGATTCCATTTCCATATCTTCCTATAACTTTCTTAGATGTGTTAGAGGTGCGGGTTAAATTTTGTGGCAATCGGACTAATGGTTTGCATTTTGACGCCCATACTCCAAAATCTTTACTTTTTCAAAGTCAACGAGGTGAACATGTTAATTTTTTTGGCTTATCATGATAACCAAGTATCCGATTCCCATTTTGTTTCATTTTACAACTTTATTTAGACGTGTGGGATCCGAGTTAAATTTCGTGGCTATCGGATCGACGGTTTACATTTTGACCTGCCAAACCCCCAAAATATAGTTTTTCAAAGTCTACGAGGAGAAAAAGCTGTTATTTAGGGTATCTTGATAATCAGGAGTTCGATTAGCTTTCCATTTCTTCCTACAATTTCTTTTGACCTGTGAGAGTTTCGAGTTAAATTTCGTGGGTATCAGATAGACGGTTTGCATTTTGATCCGCCAAACACCAAAAACTCTATTTTTCATCTACGTGATGAAAAAGTTGCATTTTAGTGTATCTTGATAACCGGGAGTCTGATTCACTTTCTATTTCTTCATTCAACATTCTTTGGAAGTGTGTGAGGTGCGAGTTAAATTTCATGGATAACGGATCGACGATTTGCATTTTCACCCCCCAAACCCCAAAAACTTTATTTTTTAATGTCAACATGGTAAAAAATTTATTTTTTTGTGTATCTTGATAACCAGGAGTCCGATTTCCTTACCATTTCTTCCATAAATTTTCTTTAAATGTATTAGAGGTGCGAGTTAAATTTCGTGGCTATCGGATCAATGGTTTGCATTTTTACCCCCATACCCAAAAACATAGTTTTTCATTGTCGAAGAGATGAAAAAGTTGTTTTTTTTTACTGTATCTTGATAACTGGGATTCAGATTATCGTTTCATTTCTTCCGACAGCTTTCTATAGAAGTGTGAGATGCAAGTTAAATTTCGAGACGATACGATCGTCGGTTTGAAATTTGACCCGCCTAACCCCAAAAACTTAGTTTTTCAAAGTCTACGAGGTAAAAAGTTGTCTTTTAGTGTATCTTGATAACCAGGAGTCCGAATCCCTTTCCGTTTTTTCCTACAACTTTGTTTCGACGTGTGGGAAGTGCGAGTGACGTTCCATAGCTAGCGGATCAACGGTTTGCATTTTGACCACTCAAACCCCAAAAACTTTGTTTTTCAATGTCTACATAGTAAAAAAGTTATTTTTTACCATGTATCTTGATAATTGGGAATCCGATTCCATTTCCATTTCTTCTTAAAACTTTCTTTAGATGTGTTAGAGGTGCAATTTAAATTTCGTGGCAATCGGACCGATGGTTTGCATTTTGACGCCCATACCCCAAAATCTTACTTTTTCAAAGTCAACGAGGTGAACATGTTATTTTTTTTGGCTTATCATAATAACCAAGTATCCGATTCCCATTTTGTTTATTTTTACAACTTTATTTAGACGTGTGGGAGGTCCGAGTTAAATTTCGTGGCTATCGGATCGACTGTTTACATTTTGACCTTCCAAACACCCAAAATAAAGTTTTTCAAAGTCTACGAGGAGAAAAAGTTGTTATTTAGGGTATCTTGATTATCAGGATTCCGATTATCTTTCCATTTCTTCCTATGACTTGCTTTTGACCTGTGAGAGGTTCGAGTTAAATTTCGTGGGTATCAGATAGACCGTTTGCATTTTTACCCGCCAAACACCAAAAACTCTATTTTTTATCTACGTGATGAAAAAGTTGCTTTTTAGTGTATCTTGATAACCGGGAGTCCGATTCACTTTCTATTTCTTCATTCAACATTCTTTGGAAGTGTGTGAGGTGCGAGTTAAATTTCATGGATAACGGATCGACGGTTTGCATTTTTACCCCCCAAACGCCAAAAACATTATTTTTTAATGTCAACATGGAAAAAATTTTATTTTTTTGTGTATCTTGATAACCAGGAGTCCGATTTCCTTACCATTTCTTCCATAAATTTTCTTTAAATGTATTAGAGGTGCAAGTTAAATTTTTTGGCTATCGGATCAATGGTTGGCATTTTTACCCCCATACCCAAAAACATAATTTTTCATTGTCGAAGAGATGAAAACGTTATTTTTTTTACTGTATCTTGATAACTGGGATTCAGATTATCGTTTCAAATTTTCCGACAGCTTTCTATAGAAGTGTGAGATGCGAGTTAAATTTCGAGACTATACGATCGTCGGTTTGTACTTTGACCCGCCAAACCCCAAAAACTTAATTTTTCAAAGTCTACGAGGTAAAAAAGTTGTCTTTTAGTGTATCTTGATAACTAGGAGTCTGATTCCCTTTCCGTTTTTTCCTACAACTTTGTTTAGACGTGTGGGAAGTGCGAGTGACATTTCATAGCTAACGGATCAACGGTTTGCATTTTGACCCCTCAAACCCCAAAAACTTTGTTTTTCAATGTCTACATAGTAAAAAAGTTATTTTTTACCATGTATCTTGATAACTGGAATTCAGATTATCGTTTCATTTCTTCCGACAGCTTTCTATAGAAGTTTGCGAGGTGCGAGTTAAATTTCGAGACTATACGATCGTCTTTTAGTGTATCTTGATAACCAGGAGTCGGAATCCCTTTCCAATTTTTCCTACAACTTTCTTTAGACGTGCGAGTGAAGCTTCATAGCTAACGGATCGATGGTTTGCATTTTGACCCCTCAAACCCTAAAAACTTTGTTTTTAAATGTCTACATAGTAAAAAAGTTATTTTTTACCATGTATCTTGATAATCGGGAATCTGATTCCATTTCCATATCTTCCTATAACTTTCTTAGATGTGTTAGAGGTGCGGGTTAAATTTTGTGGCAATCGGACTAATGGTTTGCATTTTGACGCCCATACCCCAAAATCTTTACTTTTTCAAAGTCAACGAGGTGAACATGTTATTTTTTTTGGCTTATCATGATAACCAAGTATCCGATTCCCATTTTGTTTCTTTTTACAACTTTATTTAGACGTGTGGGATCCGAGTTAAATTTCGTGGCTATCGGATCGACGGTTTACATTTTGACCTGCCAAACCCCCAAAATATAGTTTTTCAAAGTCTACGAGGAGAAAAAGCTGTTATTTAGGGTATCTTGATAATCAGGAGTTCGATTAGCTTTCCATTTCTTCCTACAACTTCCTTTTGACCTGTGAGAGTTTCGAGTTAAATTTCGTGGGTATCAGATAGACGGTTTGCATTTTGATCCGCCAAACACCAAAAACTCTATTTTTCATCTACGTGATGAAAAAGTTGCATTTTAGTGTATCTTGATAACCGGGAGTCTGATTCACTTTCTATTTCTTCATTCAACATTCTTTGGAAGTGTGTGAGGTGCGAGTTAAATTTCATGGATAACGGATCGACGATTTGCATTTTTACCCCCCAAACCCCAAAAACTTTATTTTTTAATGTCAACATGGTAAAAAATTTATTTTTTTGTGTATCTTGATAACCAGGAGTCCGATTTCCTTACCATTTCTTCCATAAATTTTCTTTAAATGTATTAGAGGTGCGAGTTAAATTTCGTGGCTATCGGATCAATGGTTTGCATTTTTACCCCATACCCAAAAACATAGTTTTTCATTGTCGAAGAGATGAAAAAGTTGTTTTTTTTTACTGTATCTTGATAACTGGGATTCAGATTATCGTTTCATTTCTTCCGACAGCTTTCTATAGAAGTGTGAGATGCGAGTTAAATTTCGAGACTATAAGATCGTCGGTTTGCAATTTGACCCGCCTAACCCCAAAAACTTAGTTTTTCAAAGTCTACGAGGTAAAAAAGTTGTCTTTTAGTGTATCTTGATAACCAGGAGTCCGAATCCCTTTCCGTTTTTTCCTACAACTTTGTTTCGACGTGTGGGAAGTGCGAGTGACGTTCCATAGCTAACGGATCAACGGTTTGCATTTTGACCACTCAAACCCCAAAAACTTTGTTTTTCAATGTCTACATAGTAAAAAAGTTATTTTTTACCATGTATCTTGATAATTGGGAATCCGATTCCATTTCCATTTCTTCTTAAAACTTTCTTTAGATGTGTTATGGGTGCGATTTAAATTTCGTGGCAATCGGACCGATGGTTTGCATTTTGACGCCCATACCCCAAAATCTTACTTTTTCAAAGTCAACGAGGTGAACATGTTATTTTTTTTGGCTTATCATAATAAGCAAGTATCCGATTCCCATTTTGTTTATTTTTACAACTTTATTTAGACGTATGGGAGGTCCGAGTTAAATTTCGTGGCTATCGGATCGACGGTTTACATTTTGACCTGCCAAACACCCAAAATAAAGTTTTTCAAAGTCTACGAGGAGAAAAAGTTGTTATTTAGGGTATCTTGATAATCAGGAGTCCGATTATCTTTCCATTTCTTCCTATGACTTGCTTTTGACCTGTGAGAGGTTCGAGTTAAATTTCGTGGGTATCAGATAGACCGTTTGCATTTTGACCCGCCAAACACCAAAAACTCTATTTTTTATCTACGTGATGAAAAAGTTGCTTTTTAGTGTATCTTGATAACCGGGAGTCCGATTCACTTTCTATTTCTTCATTCAACATTCTTTGGAAGTGTGTGAGGTGCGAGTTAAATTTCATGGATAACGGATCGACGGTTTGCATTTTTACCCCCCAAACGCCAAAAACATTATTTTTTAATGTCAACATGGAAAAATTTTTATTTTTTTGTGTATCTTGATAACCAGGAGTCCGATTTCCTTACCATTTCTTCCATAAATTTTCTTTAAATGTATTAGAGGTGCGAGTTAAATTTTTTGGCTATCGGATCAATGGTTGGCATTTTTACCCCCATACCCAAAAACATAGTTTTTCATTGTCGAAGAGATGAAAACGTTATTTTTTTTACTGTATCTTGATAACTGGGATTCAGATTATCGTTTCAAATTTTCCGACAGCTTTCTATAGAAGTGTGAGATGCGAGTTAAATTTCGAGACTATACGATCGTCGGTTTGCACTTTGACCCGCCAAACCCCAAAAACTTAATTTTTCAAAGTCTACGAGGTAAAAAAGTTGTCTTTTAGTGTATCTTGATAACTAGGAGTCCAATTCCCTTTCTGTTTTTTCCAACAACTTTGTTTAGACGTGTGGGAAGTGCGTGTGACATTTCATAGCTAACGGATCAACGGTTTGCATTTTAACCCCTCAAACCCCAAAAACTTTGTTTTTCAATGTCTACATAGTAAAAAAGTTATTTTTTACCATGTATCTTGATAATTGGGAATCCGATTCCATTTCCATTTCTTCCTAAAACTTTCTTTAGATGTGTTAGAGGTGCGATTTAAATTTCGTGGCAATCGGACCGATGGTTTGCATTTTGACGCCCATACCCCAAAATCTTACTTTTTCAAAGTCAACGAGGTGAACATGTTATTTTTTTTGGCTTATCATAATAATCAAGTATCCGATTCCCATTTTGTTTATTTTTACAACTTTATTTAGACGTGTGGGAGGTCCGAGTTAAATTTCGTGGCTATCGGATCGACGGTTTACATTTTGACCTGCCAAACACCCAAAATAAAGTTTTTCAAAGTCTACGAGGAGAAAAAGTTGTTATTTAGGGTATCTTGATAATCAGGAGTCCGATTATCTTTCCATTTCTTCCTATGACTTGCTTTTGACCTGTGAGAGGTTCGAGTTAAATTTCGTTGGTATCAGATAGACCGTTTGCATTTTGACCCGCCAAACACCAAAAACTCTATTTTTTATCTACGTGATGAAAAAGTTGCTTTTTAGTGTATCTTGATAACCGGGAGTCCGATTCACTTTTTATTTCTTCATTCAACATTCTTTGGAAGTGTGAGTTAAATTTCATGGATAACGGATCGACAGTTTGCATTTTTACCCCCAAAACGCCAAAAACATTATTTTTTAATGTCAACATGGAAAAATTTTTATTTTTTTGTGTATCTTGATAACCAGGAGTCCGATTTCCTTACCATTTCTTCCATAAATTTTCTTTAAATGTATTAGAGGTGCGAGTTAAATTTTTTGGCTATCGGATCAATGGTTGGCATTTTTACCCCCATACCCAAAAACATAGTTTTTCATTGTCGAAGAGATGAAAACGTTATTTTTTTTACTGTATCTTGATAACTGGGATTCAGATTATCGTTTCAAATTTTCCGACAGCTTTCTATAGAAGTGTGAGATGCGAGTTAAATTTCGAGACTATACGATCGTCGGTTTGCACTTTGACCCGCCAAACCCCAAAAACTTAATTTTTCAAAGTCTACGAGGTAAAAAAGTTGTCTTTTAGTGTATCTTGATAACTAGGAGTCCAATTCCCTTTCTGTTTTTTTTTTGCCTACAACTTTGTTTAGACGTGTGGGAAGTGCGTGTGACATTTCATAGCTAACGGATCAACGGTTTGCATTTTGACCCCTCAAACCCCAAAAACTTTGTTTTTCAATGTCTACATAGTAAAAAAGTTATTTTTTACCATGTATCTTGATAATTGGGAATCCGATTCCATTTCCATTTCTTCCTAAAACTTTGTTTAGATGTGTTAGAGGTGCGATTTAAATTTCGTGGCAATCGGACCGATGGTTTGCATTTTGACGCCCATACCCCAAAATCTTACTTTTTCAAAGTCAACGAGGTGAACATGTTATTTTTTTTGGCTTATCATAATAACCAAGTATCCGATTCCCATTTTGTTTATTTTTACAACTTTATTTAGACGTGTGGGAGGTCCGAGTTAAATTTCCTGGCTATCGGATCGACGGTTTACATTTTGACCTGCCAAACACCCAAAATAAAGTTTTTCAAAGTCTACGAGGAGAAAAAGTTGTTATTTAGGGTATCTTGATAATCAGGAGTCTGATTATCTTTCCATTTCTTCCTATGACTTGCTTTTGACATGTGAGAGGTTCGAGTTAAATTTCGTGGGTATCAGATAGACCGTTTGCATTTTGACCCGCCAAACACCAAAAACTCTATTTTTTATCTACGTGATGAAAAAGTTGCTTTTTAGTGTATCTTGATAACCAGGAGTCCGATTCACTTTTTATTTCTTCATTCAACATTCTTTGGAAGTGTGAGTTAAATTTCATGGATAACGGATCGACGGTTTGCATTTTTACCCCCAAAACGCCAAAAACATTATTTTTTAATGTCAACATGGAAAAATTTTTATTTTTTTGTGTATCTTGATAACCAGGAGTCCGATTTCCTTACCATTTCTTCCATAAATTTTCTTTAAATGTATTAGAGGTGCGAGTTAAATTTTTTGGCTATCGGATCAATGGTTGGCATTTTTACCCCCATACCCAAAAACATAGTTTTTCATTGTCGAAGAGATGAAAACGTTATTTTTTTTACTGTATCTTGATAACTGGGATTCAGATTATCGTTTCAAATTTTCCGACAGCTTTCTATAGAAGTGTGAGATGCGAGTTAAATTTCGAGACTATACGATCGTCGGTTTGCACTTTGACCCGCCAAACCCCAAAAACTTAATTTTTCAAAGTCTACGAGGTAAAAAAGTTGTCTTTTAGTGTATCTTGATAACTAGGAGTCCAATTCCCTTTCTGTTTTTTTTTTGCCTACAACTTTGTTTAGACGTGTGGGAAGTGCGTGTGACATTTCATAGCTAACGGATCAACGGTTTGCATTTTGACCCCTCAAACCCCCAAAACTTTGTTTTTCAATGTCTACATAGTAAAAAAGTTATTTTTTACCATGTATCTTGATAATTGGGAATCCGATTCCATTTCCATTTCTTCCTAAAACTTTCTTTAGATGTGTTAGAGGTGCGATTTAAATTTCGTGGCAATCGGACCGATGGTTTGCATTTTGACGCCCATACCCCAAAATCTTACTTTTTCAAAGTCAACGAGGTGAACATGTTATTTTTTTTGGCTTATCATAATAACCAAGTATCCGATTCCCATTTTGTTTATTTTTACAACTTTATTTAGACGTGTGGGAGGTCCGAGTTAAATTTCGTGGCTATCGGATCGACGGTTTACATTTTGACCTGCGAAACACCCAAAATAAAGTTTTTCAAAGTCTACGAGGAGAAAAAGCTGTTATTTAGGGTATCTTGATAATCAGGAGTCCGATTATCTTTCCATTTCTTCCTATGACTTGCTTTTGACCTGTGAGAGGTTCGAGTTAAATTTCGTGGGTATCAGATAGACCGTTTGCATTTTGACCCGCCAAACACCAAAAACTCTATTTTTTATCTACGTGATGAAAAAGTTGCTTTTTAGTGTATCTTGATAACCGGGAGTCCGATTCACTTTTTATTTCTTCATTCAACATTCTTTGGAAGTGTGAGTTAAATTTCATGGATAACGGATCGACGGTTTGCATTTTTACCCCCAAAACGCCAAAAACATTATTTTTTAATGTCAACATGGAAACATTTTTATTTTTTTGTGTATCTTGATAACCAGGAGTCCGATTTCCTTACCATTTCTTCCATAAATTTTCTTTAAATGTATTAGAGGTGCGAGTTAAATTTTTTGGCTATCGGATCAATGGTTGGCATTTTTACCCCCATACCCAAAAACATAGTTTTTCATTGTCGAAGAGATGAAAACGTTATTTTTTTTACTGTATCTTGATAACTGGGATTCAGATTATCGTTTCAAATTTTCCGACAGCTTTCTATAGAAGTGTGAGATGCGAGTTAAATTTCGAGACTATACGATCGTCGGTTTGCACTTTGACCCGCCAAACCCCAAAAACTTAATTTTTCAAAGTCTACGAGGTAAAAAAGTTGTCTTTTAGTGTATCTTGATAACTAGGAGTCCAATTCCCTTTCTGTTTTTTTTTTGCCTACAACTTTGTTTAGACGTGTGGGAAGTGCGTGTGACATTTCATAGCTAACGGATCAACGGTTTGCATTTTGACCCCTCAAACCCCAAAAGCTTTGTTTTTCAATGTCTACATAGTAAAAAAGTTATTTTTTACCATGTATCTTGATAATTGGGAATCCGATTCCATTTCCATTTCTTCCTAAAACTTTCTTTAGATGTGTTAGAGGTGCGATTTAAATTTCGTGGCAATCGGACCGATGGTTTGCATTTTGACGCCCATACCCCAAAATCTTACTTTTTCAAAGTCAACGAGGTGAACATGTTATTTTTTTTGGCTTATCATAATAACCAAGTATCCGATTCCCATTTTGTTTATTTTTACAACTTTATTTAGACGTGTGGGAGGTCCGAGTTAAATTTTGTGGCTATCGGATCGACGGTTTACATTTTGACCTGCCAAACACCCAAAATAAAGTTTTTCAAAGTCTACGAGGAGAAAAAGTTGTTATTTAGGGTATCTTGATAATCAGGAGTCCGATTATCTTTCCATTTCTTCCTATGACTTGCTTTTGACATGTGAGAGGTTCGAGTTAAATTTCGTGGGTATCAGATAGACCGTTTGCATTTTGACCCGCCAAACACCAAAAACTCTATTTTTTATCTACGTGATGAAAAAGTTGCTTTTTAGTGTATCTTGATAACCGGGAGTCCGATTCACTTTTTATTTCTTCATTCAACATTCTTTGGAAGTGTGAGTTAAATTTCATGGATAACGGATCGACGGTTTGCATTTTTACCCCCAAAACGCCAAAAACATTATTTTTTAATGTCAACATGGAAAAATTTTTATTTTTTTGTGTATCTTGATAACCAGGAGTCCGATTTCCTTACCATTTCTTCCATAAATTTTCTTTAAATGTATTAGAGGTGCGAGTTAAATTTTTTGGCTATCGGATCAATGGTTGGCATTTTTACCCCCATACCCAAAAACATAGTTTTTCATTGTCGAAGAGATGAAAACGTTATTTTTTTTACTGTATCTTGATAACTGGGATTCAGATTATCGTTTCAAATTTTCCGACAGCTTTCTATAGAAGTGTGAGATGCGAGTTAAATTTCGAGACTATACGATCGTCGGTTTGCACTTTGACCCGCCAAACCCCAAAAACTTAATTTTTCAAAGTCAACGAGGTAAAAAAGTTGTCTTTTAGTGTATCTTGATAACTAGGAGTCCGATTCCCTTTCCGTTTTTTCCTACAACTTTGTTTAGACGTGTGGGAAGTGCGAGTGACATTTCATAGCTAACGGATCAACGGTTTGCATTTTGACCCCTCAAACCCCAAAAACTTTGTTTTTCAATGTCTACATAGTAAAAAATTTATTTTTTACCATGTATCTTGATAATTGGGAATCCGATTCCATTTCCATTTCCATTTCTTCCTAAAACTTTCTTTAGATGTGTTAGAGGTGCGACTTAAATTTCGTGGCAATCGGACCGATGGTTTGCATTTTGACGCCCATACCCCAAAATCTTACTTTTTCAAAGTCAACAAGGTGAACATGTTATTTTTTTTGGCTTATCATAATAACCAAGTATCCGATTCCCATTTTGTTTATTTTTACAACTTTATTTAGACGTGTGGGAGGTCCGAGTTAAATTTCGTGGCTATCGGATCGACGGTTTACATTTTGACCTGCCAAACACCCAAAATAAAGTTTTTCAAAGTCTACGAGGAGAAAAAGTTGTTATTTAGGGTATCTTGATAATCAGGAGTCCGATTATCTTTCCATTTCTTCCTATGACTTGCTTTTGACCTGTGAGAGGTTCGAGTTAAATTTCGTGGGTATCAGATAGACCGTTTGCATTTTGACCCGCCAAACACCAAAAACTCTATTTTTATCTACGTGATGAAAAAGTTGCTTTTTAGTGTATCTTGATAACCGGGAGTCCGATTCACTTTTTATTTCTTCATTCAACATTCTTTGGAAGTGTGAGTTAAATTTCATGGATAACGGATCGACGGTTTGCATTTTTACCCCCAAAACGCCAAAAACATTATTTTTTAATGTCAACATGGAAAAATTTTTATTTTTTTGTGTATCTTGATAACCAGGAGTCCGATTTCCTTACCATTTCTTCCATAAATTTTCTTTAAATGTATTAGAGGTGCGAGTTAAATTTTTTGGCTATCGGATCAATGGTTGGCATTTTTACCCCCATACCCAAACACATAGTTTTTCATTGTCGAAGAGATGAAAACGTTATTTTTTTTACTGTATCTTGATAACTGGGATTCAGATTATCGTTTCAAAATTTCCGACAGCTTTCTATAGAAGTGTGAGATGCGAGTTAAATTTCGAGACTATACGATCGTCGGTTTGCACTTTGACCCGCCAAACCCCAAAAACTTAATTTTTCAAAGTCAACGATGTAAAAAAGTTGTCTTTTAGTGTATCTTGATAACTAGGAGTCCGATTCCCTTTCCGTTTTTTCCTACAACTTTGTTTAGACGTGTGGGAAGTGCGAGTGACATTTCATAGCTAACGGATCAACGGTTTGCATTTTGACCCCTCAAACCCCAAAAACTTTGTTTTTCAATGTCTACATAGTAAAAAATTTATTTTTTACCATGTATCTTGATAATTGGGAATCCGATTCCATTTCCATTTCCATTTCTTCCTAAAACTTTCTTTAGATGTGTTAGAGGTGCGACTTAAATTTCGTGGCAATCGGACCGATGGTTTGCATTTTGACGCCCATACCCCAAAATCTTACTTTTTCAAAGTCAACGAGGTGAACATGTTATTTTTTTTGGCTTATCATAATAACCAAGTATCCGATTCCCATTTTGTTTATTTTTACAACTTTATTTAGACGTGTGGGAGGTCCGAGTTAAATTTCGTGGCTATCGGATCGACGGTTTACATTTTGACCTGCCAAACACCCAAAATAAAGTTTTTCAAAGTCTACGAGGAGAAAAAGTTGTTATTTAGGGTATCTTGATAATCAGGAGTCCGATTATCTTTCCATTTCTTCCTATGACTTGCTTTTGACCTGTGAGAGGTTCGAGTTAAATTTCGTGGGTATCAGATAGACCGTTTGCATTTTGACCCGCCAAACACCAAAAACTCTATTTTTTATCTACGTGATGAAAAAGTTGCTTTTTAGTGTATCTTGATAACCGGGAGTCCGATTCACTTTTTATTTCTTCATTCAACATTCTTTGGAAGTGTGAGTTAAATTTCATGGATAACGGATCGACGGTTTGCATTTTTACCCCCAAAACGCCAAAAACATTATTTTTTAATGTCAACATGGAAACATTTTTATTTTTTTGTGTATCTTGATAACCAGGAGTCCGATTTCCTTACCATTTCTTCCATAAATTTTCTTTAAATGTATTAGAGGTGCGAGTTAAATTTTTTGGCTATCGGATCAATGGTTGGCATTTTTACCCCCATACCCAAAAACATAGTTTTTCATTGTCGAAGAGATGAAAACGTTATTTTTTTTACTGTATCTTGATAACTGGGATTCAGATTATCGTTTCAAATTTTCCGACAGCTTTCTATAGAAGTGTGAGATGCGAGTTAAATTTCGAGACTATACGATCGTCGGTTTGCACTTTGACCCGCCAAACCCCAAAAACTTAATTTTTCAAAGTCTACGAGGTAAAAAAGTTGTCTTTTAGTGTATCTTGATAACTAGGAGTCCAATTCCCTTTCTGTTTTTTTTTTGCCTACAACTTTGTTTAGACGTGTGGGAAGTGCGTGTGACATTTCATAGCTAACGGATCAACGGTTTGCATTTTGACCCCTCAAACCCCAAAAGCTTTGTTTTTCAATGTCTACATAGTAAAAAAGTTATTTTTTACCATGTATCTTGATAATTGGGAATCCGATTCCATTTCCATTTCTTCCTAAAACTTTCTTTAGATGTGTTAGAGGTGCGATTTAAATTTCGTGGCAATCGGACCGATGGTTTGCATTTTGACGCCCATACCCCAAAATCTTACTTTTTCAAAGTCAACGAGGTGAACATGTTATTTTTTTTGGCTTATCATAATAACCAAGTATCCGATTCCCATTTTGTTTATTTTTACAACTTTATTTAGACGTGTGGGAGGTCCGAGTTAAATTTCGTGGCTATCGGATCGACGGTTTACAAATTGACCTGCCAAACACCCAAAATAAAGTTTTTCAAAGTCTACGAGGAGAAAAAGTTGTTATTTAGGGTATCTTGATAATCAGGAGTCCGATTATCTTTCCATTTCTTCCTATGACTTGCTTTTGACATGTGAGAGGTTCGAGTTAAATTTCGTGGGTATCAGATAGACCGTTTGCATTTTGACCCGCCAAACACCAAAAACTCTATTTTTTATCTACGTGATGAAAAAGTTGCTTTTTAGTGTATCTTGATAACCGGGAGTCCGATTCACTTTTTATTTCTTCATTCAACATTCTTTGGAAGTGTGAGTTAAATTTCATGGATAACGGATCGACGGTTTGCATTTTTACCCCCAAAACGCCAAAAACATTATTTTTTAATGTCAACATGGAAAAATTTTTATTTTTTTGTGTATCTTGATAACCAGGAGTCCGATTTCCTTACCATTTCTTCCATAAATTTTCTTTAAATGTATTAGAGGTGCGAGTTAAATTTTTTGGCTATCGGATCAATGGTTGGCATTTTTACCCCCATACCCAAAAACATAGTTTTTCATTGTCGAAGAGATGAAAACGTTATTTTTTTTTCTGTATCTTGATAACTGGGATTCAGATTATCGTTTCAAATTTTCCGACAGCTTTCTATAGAAGTGTGAGATGCGAGTTAAATTTCGAGACTATACGATCGTCGGTTTGCACTTTGACCCGCCAAACCCCAAAAACTTAATTTTTCAAAGTCAACGAGGTAAAAAAGTTGTCTTTTAGTGTATCTTGATAACTAGGAGTCCGATTCCCTTTCCGTTTTTTCCTACAACTTTGTTTAGACGTGTGGGAAGTGCGAGTGACATTTCATAGCTAACGGATCAACGGTTTGCATTTTGACCCCTCAAACCCCAAAAACTTTGTTTTTCAATGTCTACATAGTAAAAAATTTATTTTTTACCATGTATCTTGATAATTGGGAATCCGATTCCATTTCCATTTCCATTTCTTCCTAAAACTTTCTTTAGATGTGTTAGAGGTGCGACTTAAATTTCGTGGCAATCGGACCGATGGTTTGCATTTTGACGCCCATACCCCAAAATCTTACTTTTTCAAAGTCAACGAGGTGAACATGTTATTTTTTTTGGCTTATCATAATAACCAAGTATCCGATTCCCATTTTGTTTATTTTTACAACTTTATTTAGACGTGTGGGAGGTCCGAGTTAAATTTCGTGGCTATCGGATCGACGGTTTACATTTTGACCTGCCAAACACCCAAAATAAAGTTTTTCAAAGTCTACGAGGAGAAAAAGTTGTTATTTAGGGTATCTTGATAATCAGGAGTCCGATTATCTTTCCATTTCTTCCTATGACTTGCTTTTGACCTGTGAGAGGTTCGAGTTAAATTTCGTGGGTATCAGATAGACCGTTTGCATTTTGACCCGCCAAACACCAAAAACTCTATTTTTATCTACGTGATGAAAAAGTTGCTTTTTAGTGTATCTTGATAACCGGGAGTCCGATTCACTTTTTATTTCTTCATTCAACATTCTTTGGAAGTGTGAGTTAAATTTCATGGATAACGGATCGACGGTTTGCATTTTTACCCCCAAAACGCCAAAAACATTATTTTTTAATGTCAACATGGAAAAATTTTTATTTTTTTGTGTATCTTGATAACCAGGAGTCCGATTTCCTTACCATTTCTTCCATAAATTTTCTTTAAATGTATTAGAGGTGCGAGTTAAATTTTTTGGCTATCGGATCAATGGTTGGCATTTTTACCCCCATACCCAAACACATAGTTTTTCATTGTCGAAGAGATGAAAACGTTATTTTTTTTACTGTATCTTGATAACTGGGATTCAGATTATCGTTTCAAAATTTCCGACAGCTTTCTATAGAAGTGTGAGATGCGAGTTAAATTTCGAGACTATACGATCGTCGGTTTGCACTTTGACCCGCCAAACCCCAAAAACTTAATTTTTCAAAGTCAACGATGTAAAAAAGTTGTCTTTTAGTGTATCTTGATAACTAGGAGTCCGATTCCCTTTCCGTTTTTTCCTACAACTTTGTTTAGACGTGTGGGAAGTGCGAGTGACATTTCATAGCTAACGGATCAACGGTTTGCATTTTGACCCCTCAAACCCCAAAAACTTTGTTTTTCAATGTCTACATAGTAAAAAATTTATTTTTTACCATGTATCTTGATAATTGGGAATCCGATTCCATTTCCATTTCCATTTCTTCCTAAAACTTTCTTTAGATGTGTTAGAGGTGCGACTTAAATTTCGTGGCAATCGGACCGATGGTTTGCATTTTGACGCCCATACCCCAAAATCTTACTTTTTCAAAGTCAACGAGGTGAACATGTTATTTTTTTTGGCTTATCATAATAACCAAGTATCCGATTCCCATTTTGTTTATTTTTACAACTTTATTTAGACGTGTGGGAGGTCCGAGTTAAATTTCGTGGCTATCGGATCGACGGTTTACATTTTGACCTGCCAAACACCCAAAATAAAGTTTTTCAAAGTCTACGAGGAGAAAAAGTTGTTATTTAGGGTATCTTGATAATCAGGAGTCCGATTATCTTTCCATTTCTTCCTATGACTTGCTTTTGACCTGTGAGAGGTTCGAGTTAAATTTCGTGGGTATCAGATAGACCGTTTGCATTTTGACCCGCCAAACACCAAAAACTCTATTTTTTATCTACGTGATGAAAAAGTTGCTTTTTAGTGTATCTTGATAACCGGGAGTCCGATTCACTTTTTATTTCTTCATTCAACATTCTTTGGAAGTGTGAGTTAAATTTCATGGATAACGGATCGACGGTTTGCATTTTTACCCCCAAAACGCCAAAAACATTATTTTTTAATGTCAACATGGAAAAATTTTTATTTTTTTGTGTATCTTGATAACCAGGAGTCCGATTTCCTTACCATTTCTTCCATAAATTTTCTTTAAATGTATTAGAGGTGCGAGTTAAATTTTTTGGCTATCGGATCAATGGTTGGCATTTTTACCCCCATACCCAAAAACATAGTTTTTCATTGTCGAAGAGATGAAAACGTTATTTTTTTTACTGTATCTTGATAACTGGGATTCAGATTATCGTTTCAAAATTTCCGACAGCTTTCTATAGAAGTGTGAGATGCGAGTTAAATTTCGAGACTATACGATCGTCGGTTTGCACTTTGACCCGCCAAACCCCAAAAACTTAATTTTTCAAAGTCAACGATGTAAAAAAGTTGTCTTTTAGTGTATCTTGATAACTAGGAGTCCGATTCCCTTTCCGTTTTTTCCTACAACTTTGTTTAGACGTGTGGGAAGTGCGAGTGACATTTCATAGCTAACGGATCAACGGTTTGCATTTTGACCCCTCAAACCCCAAAAACTTTGTTTTTCAATGTCTACATAGTAAAAAATTTATTTTTTACCATGTATCTTGATAATTGGGAATCCGATTCCATTTCCATTTCCATTTCTTCCTAAAACTTTCTTTAGATGTGTTAGAGGTGCGACTTAAATTTCGTGGCAATCGGACCGATGGTTTGCATTTTGACGCCCATACCCCAAAATCTTACTTTTTCAAAGTCAACGAGGTGAACATGTTATTTTTTTTGGCTTATCATAATAACCAAGTATCCGATTCCCATTTTGTTTATTTTTACAACTTTATTTAGACGTGTGGGAGGTCCGAGTTAAATTTCGTGGCTATCGGATCGACGGTTTACATTTTGACCTGCCAAACACCCAAAATAAAGTTTTTCAAAGTCTACGAGGAGAAAAAGTTGTTATTTAGGGTATCTTGATAATCAGGAGTCCGATTATCTTTCCATTTCTTCCTATGACTTGCTTTTGACCTGTGAGAGGTTCGAGTTAAATTTCGTGGGTATCAGATAGACCGTTTGCATTTTGACCCGCCAAACACCAAAAACTCTATTTTTTATCTACGTGATGAAAAAGTTGCTTTTTAGTGTATCTTGATAACCGGGAGTCCGATTCACTTTTTATTTCTTCATTCAACATTCTTTGGAAGTGTGAGTTAAATTTCATGGATAACGGATCGACGGTTTGCATTTTTACCCCCAAAACGCCAAAAACATTATTTTTTAATGTCAACATGGAAAAATTTTTATTTTTTTGTGTATCTTGATAACCAGGAGTCCGATTTCCTTACCATTTCTTCCATAAATTTTCTTTAAATGTATTAGAGGTGCGAGTTAAATTTTTTGGCTATCGGATCAATGGTTGGCATTTTTACCCCCATACCCAAACACATAGTTTTTCATTGTCGAAGAGATGAAAACGTTATTTTTTTTACTGTATCTTGATAACTGGGATTCAGATTATCGTTTCAAAATTTCCGACAGCTTTCTATAGAAGTGTGAGATGCGAGTTAAATTTCGAGACTATACGATCGTCGGTTTGCACTTTGACCCGCCAAACCCCAAAAACTTAATTTTTCAAAGTCAACGAGGTAAAAAAGTTGTCTTTTAGTGTATCTTGATAACTAGGAGTCCGATTCCCTTTCCGTTTTTTCCTACAACTTTGTTTAGACGTGTGGGAAGTGCGAGTGACATTTCATAGCTAACGGATCAACGGTTTGCACTTTGACCCCTCAAACCCCAAAAACTTTGTTTTTCAATGTCTACATAGTAAAAAATTTATTTTTTACCATGTATCTTGATAATTGGGAATCCGATTCCATTTCCATTTCTTCCTAAAACTTTCTTTAGATGTGTTAGAGGTGCGATTTAATTTTCGTGGCAATCGGACCGATGGTTTGCATTTTGACGCCCATACCCCAAAATCTTACTTTTTCAAAGTCAACGAGGTGAACATGTTATTTTTTTTGGCTTATCATAATAACCAAGTATCCGATTCCCATTTTGTTTATTTTTACAACTTTATTTAGACGTGTGGGAGATCCGAGTTAAATTTCGTGGCTATCGGATCGACGGTTTACATTTTGACCTGCCAAACACCCAAAATAAAGTTTTTCAAAGTCTACGAGGAGAAAAAGTTGTTATTTAGGGTATCTTGATAATCAGGAGTCCGATTATCTTTCCATTTCTTCCTATGACTTGCTTTTGACCTGTGAGAGGTTCGAGTTAAATTTCGTGGGTATCAGATAGACCGTTTGCATTTTGACCCGCCAAACACCAAAAACTCTATTTTTTATCTACGTGATGAAAAAGTTGCTTTTTAGTGTATCTTGATAACCGGGAGTCCGATTCACTTTCTATTTCTTCATTCAACATTCTTTGGAAGTGTGAGTTAAATTTCATGGATAACGAATCGACGGTTTGCATTTTTACCCCCCAAAACGCCAAAAACATTATTTTTTAATGTCAACATGGAAAAAATTTTATTTTTTTGTGTATCTTGATAACCAAGAGTCCGATTTCCTTACCATTTCTTCCATAAATTTTCTTTAAATGTATTAGAGGTGCGAGTTAAATTTTTTGGCTATCGGATCAATGGTTGGCATTTTTACCCCCATACCCAAACACATAGTTTTTCATTGTCGAAGAGATGAAAACGTTATTTTTTTTACTGTATCTTGATAACTGGGATTCAGATTATCGTTTCAAAATTTCCGACAGCTTTCTATAGAAGTGTGAGATGCGAGTTAAATTTCGAGACTATACGATCGTCGGTTTGCACTTTGACCCGCCAAACCCCAAAAACTTAATTTTTCAAAGTCAACGATGTAAAAAAGTTGTCTTTTAGTGTATCTTGATAACTAGGAGTCCGATTCCCTTTCCGTTTTTTCCTACAACTTTGTTTAGACGTGTGGGAAGTGCGAGTGACATTTCATAGCTAACGGATCAACGGTTTGCATTTTGACCCCTCAAACCCCAAAAACTTTGTTTTTCAATGTCTACATAGTAAAAAATTTATTTTTTACCATGTATCTTGATAATTGGGAATCCGATTCCATTTCCATTTCCATTTCTTCCTAAAACTTTCTTTAGATGTGTTAGAGGTGCGACTTAAATTTCGTGGCAATCGGACCGATGGTTTGCATTTTGACGCCCATACCCCAAAATCTTACTTTTTCAAAGTCAATGAGGTGAACATGTTATTTTTTTTGGCTTATCATAATAACCAAGTATCCGATTCCCATTTTGTTTATTTTTACAACTTTATTTAGACGTGTGGGAGGTCCGAGTTAAATTTCGTGGCTATCGGATCGACGGTTTATATTTTGACCTGCCAAACACCCAAAATAAAGTTTTTCAAAGTCTACGAGGAGAAAAAGTTGTTATTTAGGGTATCTTGATAATCAGGAGTCCGATTATCTTTCCATTTCTTCCTATGACTTGCTTTTGACCTGTGAGAGGTTCGAGTTAAATTTCGTGGGTATCAGATAGACCGTTTGCATTTTGACCCGCCAAACACCAAAAACTCTATTTTTTATCTACGTGATGAAAAAGTTGCTTTTTAGTGTATCTTGATAACCGGGAGTCCGATTCACTTTTTATTTCTTCATTCAACATTCTTTGGAAGTGTGAGTTAAATTTCATGGATAACGGATCGACGGTTTGCATTTTTACCCCCAAAACGCCAAAAACATTATTTTTTAATGTCAACATGGAAAAATTTTTATTTTTTTGTGTATCTTGATAACCAGGAGTCCGATTTCCTTACCATTTCTTCCATAAATTTTCTTTAAATGTATTAGAGGTGCGAGTTAAATTTTTTGGCTATCGGATCAATGGTTGGCATTTTTACCCCCATACCCAAACACATAGTTTTTCATTGTCGAAGAGATGAAAACGTTATTTTTTTTACTGTATCTTGATAACTGGGATTCAGATTATCGTTTCAAAATTTCCGACAGCTTTCTATAGAAGTGTGAGATGCGAGTTAAATTTCGAGACTATACGATCGTCGGTTTGCACTTTGACCCGCCAAACCCCAAAAACTTAATTTTTCAAAGTCAACGAGGTAAAAAAGTTGTCTTTTAGTGTATCTTGATAACTAGGAGTCCGATTCCCTTTCCGTTTTTTCCTACAACTTTGTTTAGACGTGTGGGAAGTGCGAGTGACATTTCATAGCTAACGGATCAACGGTTTGCACTTTGACCCCTCAAACCCCAAAAACTTTGTTTTTCAATGTCTACATAGTAAAAAATTTATTTTTTACCATGTATCTTGATAATTGGGAATCCGATTCCATTTCCATTTCTTCCTAAAACTTTCTTTAGATGTGTTAGAGGTGCGATTTAAATTTCGTGGCAATCGGACCGATGGTTTGCATTTTGACGCCCATACCCCAAAATCTTACTTTTTCAAAGTCAACGAGGTGAACATGTTATTTTTTTTGGCTTATCATAATAACCAAGTATCCGATTCCCATTTTGTTTATTTTTACAACTTTATTTAGACGTGTGGGAGGTCCGAGTTAAATTTCGTGGCTATCGGATCGACGGTTTACATTTTGACCTGCCAAACACCCAAAATAAAGTTTTTCAAAGTCTACGAGGAGAAAAAGCTGTTATTTAGGGTATCTTGATAATCAGGAGTCCGATTATCTTTCCATTTCTTCCTATGACTTGCTTTTGACCTGTGAGAGGTTCGAGTTAAATTTCGTGGGTATCAGATAGACCGTTTGCATTTTGACCCGCCAAACACCAAAAACTCTATTTTTTATCTACGTGATGAAAAAGTTGCTTTTTAGTGTATCTTGATAACCGGGAGTCCGATTCACTTTTTATTTCTTCATTCAACATTCTTTGGAAGTGTGAGTTAAATTTCATGGATAACGGATCGACGGTTTGCATTTTTACCCCCAAAACGCCAAAAACATTATTTTTTAATGTCAACATGGAAACATTTTTATTTTTTTGTGTATCTTGATAACCAGGAGTCCGATTTCCTTACCATTTCTTCCATAAATTTTCTTTAAATGTATTAGAGGTGCGAGTTAAATTTTTTGGCTATCGGATCAATGGTTGGCATTTTTACCCCCATACCCAAAAACATAGTTTTTCATTGTCGAAGAGATGAAAACGTTATTTTTTTTTACTGTATCTTGATAACTGGGATTCAGATTATCGTTTCAAATTTTCCGACAGCTTTCTATAGAAGTGTGAGATGCGAGTTAAATTTCGAGACTATACGATCGTCGGTTTGCACTTTGACCCGCCAAACCCCAAAAACTTAATTTTTCAAAGTCTACGAGGTAAAAAAGTTGTCTTTTAGTGTATCTTGATAACTAGGAGTCCAATTCCCTTTCTGTTTTTTTTTTGCCTACAACTTTGTTTAGACGTGTGGGAAGTGCGTGTGACATTTCATAGCTAACGGATCAACGGTTTGCATTTTGACCCCTCAAACCCCAAAAGATTTGTTTTTCAATGTCTACATAGTAAAAAAGTTATTTTTTACCATGTATCTTGATAATTGGGAATCCGATTCCATTTCCATTTCTTCCTAAAACTTTCTTTAGATGTGTTAGAGGTGCGATTTAAATTTCGTGGCAATCGGACCGATGGTTTGCATTTTGACGCCCATACCCCAAAATCTTACTTTTTCAAAGTCAACGAGGTGAACATGTTATTTTTTTTGGCTTATCATAATAACCAAGTATCCGATTCCCATTTTGTTTATTTTTACAACTTTATTTAGACGTGTGGGAGGTCCGAGTTAAATTTCGTGGCTATCGGATCGACGGTTTACATTTTGACCTGCCAAACACCCAAAATAAAGTTTTTCAAAGTCTACGAGGAGAAAAAGCTGTTATTTAGGGTATCTTGATAATCAGGAGTCCGATTATCTTTCCATTTCTTCCTATGACTTGCTTTTGACCTGTGAGAGGTTCGAGTTAAATTTCGTGGGTATCAGATAGACCGTTTGCATTTTGACCCGCCAAACACCAAAAACTCTATTTTTTATCTACGTGATGAAAAAGTTGCTTTTTAGTGTATCTTGATAACCGGGAGTCCGATTCACTTTTTATTTCTTCATTCAACATTCTTTGGAAGTGTGAGTTAAATTTCATGGATAACGGATCGACGGTTTGCATTTTTACCCCCAAAACGCCAAAAACATTATTTTTTAATGTCAACATGGAAACATTTTTATTTTTTTGTGTATCTTGATAACCAGAAGTCCGATTTCCTTACCATTTCTTCCATAAATTTTCTTTAAATGTATTAGAGGTGCGAGTTAAATTTTTTGGCTATCGGATCAATGGTTGGCATTTTTACCCCCATACCCAAAAACATAGTTTTTCATTGTCGAAGAGATGAAAACGTTATTTTTTTTTACTGTATCTTGATAACTGGGATTCAGATTATCGTTTCAAATTTTCCGACAGCTTTCTATAGAAGTGTGAGATGCGAGTTAAATTTCGAGACTATACGATCGTCGGTTTGCACTTTGACCCGCCAAACCCCAAAAACTTAATTTTTCAAAGTCTACGAGGTAAAAAAGTTGTCTTTTAGTGTATCTTGATAACTAGGAGTCCAATTCCCTTTCTGTTTTTTTTTTGCCTACAACTTTGTTTAGACGTGTGGGAAGTGCGTGTGACATTTCATAGCTAACGGATCAACGGTTTGCATTTTGACCCCTCAAACCCCAAAAGCTTTGTTTTTCAATGTCTACATAGTAAAAAAGTTATTTTTTACCATGTATCTTGATAATTGGGAATCCGATTCCATTTCCATTTCTTCCTAAAACTTTCTTTAGATGTGTTAGAGGTGCGATTTAAATTTCGTGGCAATCGGACCGATGGTTTGCATTTTGACGCCCATACCCCAAAATCTTACTTTTTCAAAGTCAACGAGGTGAACATGTTATTTTTTTTGGCTTATCATAATAACCAAGTATCCGATTCCCATTTTGTTTATTTTTACAACTTTATTTAGACGTGTGGGAGGTCCGAGTTAAATTTCGTGGCTATCGGATCGACGGTTTACATTTTGACCTGCCAAACACCCAAAATAAAGTTTTTCAAAGTCTACGAGGAGAAAAAGTTGTTATTTAGGGTATCTTGATAATCAGGAGTCCGATTATCTTTCCATTTCTTCCTATGACTTGCTTTTGACATGTGAGAGGTTCGAGTTAAATTTCGTGGGTATCAGATAGACCGTTTGCATTTTGACCCGCCAAACACCAAAAACTCTATTTTTTATCTACGTGATGAAAAAGTTGCTTTTTAGTGTATCTTGATAACCGGGAGTCTGATTCACTTTTTATTTCTTCATTCAACATTCTTTGGAAGTGTGAGTTAAATTTCATGGATAACGGATCGACGGTTTGCATTTTTACCCCCAAAACGCCAAAAACATTATTTTTTAATGTCAACATGGAAAATTTTTTATTTTTTTGTGTATCTTGATAACCAGGAGTCCGATTTCCTTACCATTTCTTCCATAAATTTTCTTTAAATGTATTAGAGGTGCGAGTTAAATTTTTTGGCTATCGGATCAATGGTTGGCATTTTTACCCCCATACCCAAAAACATAGTTTTTCATTGTCGAAGAGATGAAAACGTTATTTTTTTTACTGTATCTTGATAACTGGGATTCAGATTATCGTTTCAAATTTTCCGACAGCTTTCTATAGAAGTGTGAGATGCGAGTTAAATTTCGAGACTATACGATCGTCGGTTTGCACTTTGACCCGCCAAACCCCAAAAACTTAATTTTTCAAAGTCTACGAGGTAAAAAAGTTGTCTTTTAGTGTATCTTGATAACTAGGAGTCCAATTCCCTTTCTGTTTTTTTTTTGCCTACAACTTTGTTTAGACGTGTGGGAAGTGCGTGTGACATTTCATAGCTAACGGATCAACGGTTTGCATTTTGACCCCTCAAACCCCAAAAACTTTGTTTTTCAATGTCTACATAGTAAAAAAGTTATTTTTTACCATGTATCTTGATAATTGGGAATCCGATTCCATTTCCATTTCTTCCTAAAACTTTCTTTAGATGTGTTAGAGGTGCGATTTAAATTTCGTGGCAATCGGACCGATGGTTTGCATTTTGACGCCCATACCCCAAAATCTTACTTTTTCAAAGTCAACGAGGTGAACATGTTATTTTTTTTGGCTTATCATAATAACCAAGTATCCGATTCCCATTTTGTTTATTTTTACAACTTTATTTAGACGTGTGGGAGGTCCGAGTTAAATTTCGTGGCTATCGGATCGACGGTTTACATTTTGACCTGCCAAACACCCAAAATAAAGTTTTTCAAAGTCTACGAGGAGAAAAAGCTGTTATTTAGGGTATCTTGATAATCAGGAGTCCGATTATCTTTCCATTTCTTCCTATGACTTGCTTTTGACCTGTGAGAGGTTCGAGTTAAATTTCGTGGGTATCAGATAGACCGTTTGCATTTTGACCCGCCAAACACCAAAAACTCTATTTTTTATCTACGTGATGAAAAAGTTGCTTTTTAGTGTATCTTGATAACCGGGAGTCCGATTCACTTTTTATTTCTTCATTCAACATTCTTTGGAAGTGTGAGTTAAATTTCATGGATAACGGATCGACGGTTTGCATTTTTACCCCCAAAACGCCAAAAACATTATTTTTTAATGTCAACATGGAAACATTTTTATTTTTTTGTGTATCTTGATAACCAGGAGTCCGATTTCCTTACCATTTCTTCCATAAATTTTCTTTAAATGTATTAGAGGTGCGAGTTAAATTTTTTGGCTATCGGATCAATGGTTGGCATTTTTACCCCCATACCCAAAAACATAGTTTTTCATTGTCGAAGAGATGAAAACGTTATTTTTTTTACTGTATCTTGATAACTGGGATTCAGATTATCGTTTCAAATTTTCCGACAGCTTTCTATAGAAGTGTGAGATGCGAGTTAAATTTCGAGACTATACGATCGTCGGTTTGCACTTTGACCCGCCAAACCCCAAAAACTTAATTTTTCAAAGTCTACGAGGTAAAAAAGTTGTCTTTTAGTGTATCTTGATAACTAGGAGTCCAATTCCCTTTCTGTTTTTTTTTTGCCTACAACTTTGTTTAGACGTGTGGGAAGTGCGTGTGACATTTCATAGCTAACGGATCAACGGTTTGCATTTTGACCCCTCAAACCCCAAAAGATTTGTTTTTCAATGTCTACATAGTAAAAAAGTTATTTTTTACCATGTATCTTGATAATTGGGAATCCGATTCCATTTCCATTTCTTCCTAAAACTTTCTTTAGATGTGTTAGAGGTGCGATTTAAATTTCGTGGCAATCGGACCGATGGTTTGCATTTTGACGCCCATACCCCAAAATCTTACTTTTTCAAAGTCAACGAGGTGAACATGTTATTTTTTTTGGCTTATCATAATAACCAAGTATCCGATTCCCATTTTGTTTATTTTTACAACTTTATTTAGACGTGTGGGAGGTCCGAGTTAAATTTCGTGGCTATCGGATCGACGGTTTACATTTTGACCTGCCAAACACCCAAAATAAAGTTTTTCAAAGTCTACGAGGAGAAAAAGTTGTTATTTAGGGTATCTTGATAATCAGGAGTCCGATTATCTTTCCATTTCTTCCTATGACTTGCTTTTGACATGTGAGAGGTTCGAGTTAAATTTCGTGGGTATCAGATAGACCGTTTGCATTTTGACCCGCCAAACACCAAAAACTCTATTTTTTATCTACGTGATGAAAAAGTTGCTTTTTAGTGTATCTTGATAACCGGGAGTCCGATTCACTTTTTATTTCTTCATTCAACATTCTTTGGAAGTGTGAGTTAAATTTCATGGATAACGGATCGACGGTTTGCATTTTTACCCCCAAAACGCCAAAAACATTATTTTTTAATGTCAACATGGAAAAATTTTTATTTTTTTGTGTATCTTGATAACCAGGAGTCCGATTTCCTTACCATTTCTTCCATAAATTTTCTTTAAATGTATTAGAGGTGTGAGTTAAATTTTTTGGCTATCGGATCAATGGTTGGCATTTTTACCCCCATACCCAAAAACATAGTTTTTCATTGTCGAAGAGATGAAAACGTTATTTTTTTTACTGTATCTTGATAACTGGGATTCAGATTATCGTTTCAAATTTTCCGACAGCTTTCTATAGAAGTGTGAGATGCGAGTTAAATTTCGAGACTATACGATCGTCGGTTTGCACTTTGACCCGCCAAACCCCAAAAACTTAATTTTTCAAAGTCAACGAGGTAAAAAAGTTGTCTTTTAGTGTATCTTGATAACTAGGAGTCCGATTCCCTTTCCGTTTTTTCCTACAACTTTGTTTAGACGTGTGGGAAGTGCGAGTGACATTTCATAGCTAACGGATCAACGGTTTGCATTTTGACCCCTCAAACCCCAAAAACTTTGTTTTTCAATGTCTACATAGTAAAAAATTTATTTTTTACCATGTATCTTGATAATTGGGAATCCGATTCCATTTCCATTTCCATTTCTTCCTAAAACTTTCTTTAGATGTGTTAGAGGTGCGACTTAAATTTCGTGGCAATCGGACCGATGGTTTGCATTTTGACGCCCATACCCCAAAATCTTACTTTTTCAAAGTCAACGAGGTGAACATGTTATTTTTTTTGGCTTATCATAATAACCAAGTATCCGATTCCCATTTTGTTTATTTTTACAACTTTATTTAGACGTGTGGGAGGTCCGAGTTAAATTTCGTGGCTATCGGATCGACGGTTTACATTTTGACCTGCCAAACACCCAAAATAAAGTTTTTCAAAGTCTACGAGGAGAAAAAGTTGTTATTTAGGGTATCTTGATAATCAGGAGTCCGATTATCTTTCCATTTCTTCCTATGACTTGCTTTTGACCTGTGAGAGGTTCGAGTTAAATTTCGTGGGTATCAGATAGACCGTTTGCATTTTGACCCGCCAAACACCAAAAACTCTATTTTTATCTACGTGATGAAAAAGTTGCTTTTTAGTGTATCTTGATAACCGGGAGTCCGATTCACTTTTTATTTCTTCATTCAACATTCTTTGGAAGTGTGAGTTAAATTTCATGGATAACGGATCGACGGTTTGCATTTTTAACCCCAAAACGCCAAAAACATTATTTTTTAATGTCAACATGGAAAAATTTTTATTTTTTTGTGTATCTTGATAACCAGGAGTCCGATTTCCTTACCATTTCTTCCATAAATTTTCTTTAAATGTATTAGAGGTGCGAGTTAAATTTTTTGGCTATCGGATCAATGGTTGGCATTTTTACCCCCATACCCAAACACATAGTTTTTCATTGTCGAAGAGATGAAAACGTTATTTTTTTTACTGTATCTTGATAACTGGGATTCAGATTATCGTTTCAAAATTTCCGACAGCTTTCTATAGAAGTGTGAGATGCGAGTTAAATTTCGAGACTATACGATCGTCGGTTTGCACTTTGACCCGCCAAACCCTAAAAACTTAATTTTTCAAAGTCAACGAGGTAAAAAAGTTGTCTTTTAGTGTATCTTGATAACTAGGAGTCCGATTCCCTTTCCGTTTTTTCCTACAACTTTGTTTAGACGTGTGGGAAGTGCGAGTGACATTTCATAGCTAACGGATCAACGGTTTGCATTTTGACCCCTCAAACCCCAAAAACTTTGTTTTTCAATGTCTACATAGTAAAAAATTTATTTTTTACCATGTATCTTGATAATTGGGAATCCGATTCCATTTCCATTTCCATTTCTTCCTAAAACTTTCTTTAGATGTGTTAGAGGTGCGACTTAAATTTCGTGGCAATCGGACCGATGGTTTGCATTTTGACGCCCATACCCCAAAATCTTACTTTTTCAAAGTCAACGAGGTGAACATGTTATTTTTTTTGGCTTATCATAATAACCAAGTATCCGATTCCCATTTTGTTTATTTTTACAACTTTATTTAGACGTGTGGGAGGTCCGAGTTAAATTTCGTGGCTATCGGATCGACGGTTTACATTTTGACCTGCCAAACACCCAAAATAAAGTTTTTCAAAGTCTACGAGGAGAAAAAGTTGTTATTTAGGGTATCTTGATAATCAGGAGTCCGATTATCTTTCCATTTCTTCCTATGACTTGCTTTTGACCTGTGAGAGGTTCGAGTTAAATTTCGTGGGTATCAGATAGACCGTTTGCATTTTGACCCGCCAAACACCAAAAACTCTATTTTTTATCTACGTGATGAAAAAGTTGCTTTTTAGTGTATCTTGATAACCGGGAGTCCGATTCACTTTTTATTTCTTCATTCAACATTCTTTGGAAGTGTGAGTTAAATTTCATGGATAACGGATCGACGGTTTGCATTTTTACCCCCAAAACGCCAAAAACATTATTTTTTAATATCAACATGGAAAAATTTTTATTTTTTTGTGTATCTTGATAACCAGGAGTCCGATTTCCTTACCATTTCTTCCATAAATTTTCTTTAAATGTATTAGAGGTGCGAGTTAAATTTTTTGGCTATCGGATCAATGTTGGCATTTTTACCCCCATACCCAAACACATAGTTTTTCATTGTCGAAGAGATGAAAACGTTATTTTTTTTACTGTATCTTGATAACTGGGATTCAGATTATCGTTTCAAAATTTTCGACAGCTTTCTATAGAAGTGTGAGATGCGAGTTAAATTTCGAGACTATACGATCGTCGGTTTGCACTTTGACCCGCCAAACCCCAAAAACTTAATTTTTCAAAGTCAACGAGGTAAAAAAGTTGTCTTTTAGTGTATCTTGATAACTAGGAGTCCGATTCCCTTTCCGTTTTTTCCTACAACTTTGTTTAGACGTGTGGGAAGTGCGAGTGACATTTCATAGCTAACGGATCAACGGTTTGCACTTTGACCCCTCAAACCCCAAAAACTTTGTTTTTCAATGTCTACATAGTAAAAAATTTATTTTTTACCATGTATCTTGATAATTGGGAATCCGATTCCATTTCCATTTCTTCCTGAAACTTTCTTTAGATGTGTTAGAGGTGCGATTTAATTTTCGTGGCAATCGGACCGATGGTTTGCATTTTGACGCCCATACCCCAAAATCTTACTTTTTCAAAGTCAACGAGGTGAACATGTTATTTTTTTTGGCTTATCATAATAACCAAGTATCCGATTCCCATTTTGTTTATTTTTACAACTTTATTTAGACGTGTGGGAGGTCCGAGTTAAATTTCGTGGCTATCGGATCGACGGTTTACATTTTGACCTGCCAAACACCCAAAATAAAGTTTTTCAAAGTCTACGAGGAGAAAAAGTTGTTATTTAGGGTATCTTGATAATCAGGAGTCCGATTATCTTTCCATTTCTTCCTATGACTTGCTTTTGACCTGTGAGAGGTTCGAGTTAAATTTCGTGGGTATCAGATAGACCGTTTGCATTTTGACCCGCCAAACACCAAAAACTCTATTTTTTATCTACGTGATGAAAAAGTTGCTTTTTAGTGTATCTTGATAACCGGGAGTCCGATTCACTTTCTATTTCTTCATTCAACATTCTTTGGAAGTGTGAGTTAAATTTCATGGATAACGGATCGACGGTTTGCATTTTTACCCCCAAAACGCCAAAAACATTATTTTTTAATGTCAACATGGAAAAATTTTTATTTTTTTGTGTATCTTGATAACCAGGAGTCCGATTTCCTTACCATTTCTTCCATAAATTTTCTTTAAATGTATTAGAGGTGCGAGTTAAATTTTTTGGCTATCGGATCAATGGTTGGCATTTTTACCCCCATACCCAAAAACATAGTTTTTCATTGTCGAAGAGATGAAAACGTTATTTTTTTTACTGTATCTTGATAACTGGGATTCAGATTATCGTTTCAAATTTTCCGACAGCTTTCTATAGAAGTGTGAGATGCGAGTTAAATTTCGAGACTATACGATCGTCGGTTTGCACTTTGACCCGCCAAACCCCAAAAACTTAATTTTTCAAAGTCAACGAGGTAAAAAAGTTGTCTTTTAGTGTATCTTGATAACTAGGAGTCCGATTCCCTTTCCGTTTTTTCCTACAACTTTGTTTAGACGTGTGGGAAGTGCGAGTGACATTTCATAGCTAACGGATCAACGGTTTGCATTTTGACCCCTCAAACCCCAAAAACTTTGTTTTTCAATGTCTACATAGTAAAAAATTTATTTTTTACCATGTATCTTGATAATTGGGAATCCGATTCCATTTCCATTTCCATTTCTTCCTAAAACTTTCTTTAGATGTGTTAGAGGTGCGACTTAAATTTCGTGGCAATCGGACCGATGGTTTGCATTTTGACGCCCATACCCCAAAATCTTACTTTTTCAAAGTCAACGAGGTGAACATGTTATTTTTTTTGGCTTATCATAATAACCAAGTATCCGATTCCCATTTTGTTTATTTTTACAACTTTATTTAGACGTGTGGGAGGTCCGAGTTAAATTTCGTGGCTATCGGATCGACGGTTTACATTTTGACCTGCCAAACACCCAAAATAAAGTTTTTCAAAGTCTACGAGGAGAAAAAGTTGTTATTTAGGGTATCTTGATAATCAGGAGTCCGATTATCTTTCCATTTCTTCCTATGACTTGCTTTTGACCTGTGAGAGGTTCGAGTTAAATTTCGTGGGTATCAGATAGACCGTTTGCATTTTGACCCGCCAAACACCAAAAACTCTATTTTTATCTACGTGATGAAAAAGTTGCTTTTTAGTGTATCTTGATAACCGGGAGTCCGATTCACTTTTTATTTCTTCATTCAACATTCTTTGGAAGTGTGAGTTAAATTTCATGGATAACGGATCGACGGTTTGCATTTTTAACCCCAAAACGCCAAAAACATTATTTTTTAATGTCAACATGGAAAAATTTTTATTTTTTTGTGTATCTTGATAACCAGGAGTCCGATTTCCTTACCATTTCTTCCATAAATTTTCTTTAAATGTATTAGAGGTGCGAGTTAAATTTTTTGGCTATCGGATCAATGGTTGGCATTTTTACCCCCATACCCAAACACATAGTTTTTCATTGTCGAAGAGATGAAAACGTTATTTTTTTTACTGTATCTTGATAACTGGGATTCAGATTATCGTTTCAAAATTTCCGACAGCTTTCTATAGAAGTGTGAGATGCGAGTTAAATTTCGAGACTATACGATCGTCGGTTTGCACTTTGACCCGCCAAACCCTAAAAACTTAATTTTTCAAAGTCAACGAGGTAAAAAAGTTGTCTTTTAGTGTATCTTGATAACTAGGAGTCCGATTCCCTTTCCGTTTTTTCCTACAACTTTGTTTAGACGTGTGGGAAGTGCGAGTGACATTTCATAGCTAACGGATCAACGGTTTGCATTTTGACCCCTCAAACCCCAAAAACTTTGTTTTTCAATGTCTACATAGTAAAAAATTTATTTTTTACCATGTATCTTGATAATTGGGAATCCGATTCCATTTCCATTTCCATTTCTTCCTAAAACTTTCTTTAGATGTGTTAGAGGTGCGACTTAAATTTCGTGGCAATCGGACCGATGGTTTGCATTTTGACGCCCATACCCCAAAATCTTACTTTTTCAAAGTCAACGAGGTGAACATGTTATTTTTTTTGGCTTATCATAATAACCAAGTATCCGATTCCCATTTTGTTTATTTTTACAACTTTATTTAGACGTGTGGGAGGTCCGAGTTAAATTTCGTGGCTATCGGATCGACGGTTTACATTTTGACCTGCCAAACACCCAAAATAAAGTTTTTCAAAGTCTACGAGGAGAAAAAGTTGTTATTTAGGGTATCTTGATAATCAGGAGTCCGATTATCTTTCCATTTCTTCCTATGACTTGCTTTTGACCTGTGAGAGGTTCGAGTTAAATTTCGTGGGTATCAGATAGACCGTTTGCATTTTGACCCGCCAAACACCAAAAACTCTATTTTTATCTACGTGATGAAAAAGTTGCTTTTTAGTGTATCTTGATAACCGGGAGTCCGATTCACTTTTTATTTCTTCATTCAACATTCTTTGGAAGTGTGAGTTAAATTTCATGGATAACGGATCGACGGTTTGCATTTTTAACCCCAAAACGCCAAAAACATTATTTTTTAATGTCAACATGGAAAAATTTTTATTTTTTTGTGTATCTTGATAACCAGGAGTCCGATTTCCTTACCATTTCTTCCATAAATTTTCTTTAAATGTATTAGAGGTGCGAGTTAAATTTTTTGGCTATCGGATCAATGGTTGGCATTTTTACCCCCATACCCAAACACATAGTTTTTCATTGTCGAAGAGATGAAAACGTTATTTTTTTTACTGTATCTTGATAACTGGGATTCAGATTATCGTTTCAAATTTTCCGACAGCTTTCTATAGAAGTGTGAGATGCGAGTTAAATTTCGAGACTATACGATCGTCGGTTTGCACTTTGACCCGCCAAACCCCAAAAACTTAATTTTTCAAAGTCAACGAGGTAAAAAAGTTGTCTTTTAGTGTATTTTGATAACTAGGAGTCCGATTCCCTTTCCGTTTTTTCCTACAACTTTGTTTAGACGTGTGGGAAGTGCGAGTGACATTTCATAGCTAACGGATCAACGGTTTGCACTTTGACCCCTCAAACCCCAAAAACTTTGTTTTTCAATGTCTACATAGTAAAAAATTTATTTTTTACCATGTATCTTGATAATTGGGAATCCGATTCCATTTCCATTTCTTCCTAAAACTTTCTTTAGATGTGTTTGAGGTGCGAGTTAAATTTTGTGGCAATCGGACTGATGGTTTGCATTTTGACCCCCATACCCCAAAATCTTACTTTTTCACAGTCAACGAGGTGAACATGTAATTTTTTTTGGGGTATCATGATAACCAAGTATTCGATTCCCATTTTGTTTCTTTTTAACCTTTGTTTAGACGTGTGGGAGGTCAAATCAATTTTGTGGCTATCAGATCGACCGTTTACATTTTGACCGGCCAAACCCCCAAAATATAGTTTTTCAAAGTTTACGAGGAGAAAAAGTTGTTATTTAGGGTATCTTGATATTCATGAGTCCGATTATCTTTCCATTTCTTCCTACAACTTCCTTTTGACGTGTGAGAGGTTCGAGTTAAATTCTGTGGGTATCAGATAGACGGTTTGCATTTTGACCTGCCAAATACCAAAAACTCTGTTTTTCATCTACGTGATGAAAAAGTTATTTTTTAGTGTATCATGATAACCGGGAGTCCGATTCCTTTTCTGTTTCTTCATACAACTTTCTTTGGAAGTGTGTGAGGTGCGAGTTAAATTCCATGGACAACGGATCCACGGTTTGTATTTTTACCTCCCAAACCCCCCAAAACTTTATTTTTTAACGTCTGCATGGTAAAAAGGTTTTTTTTTAGTGTATCTTGATAACCTAGAGTCCGATTCCCTTTCCGTTTTTTCCTACAACTTTCTTTGGACGTGTGGAAAGTGCGAGTTATGTTTTATAGCTAAGTAATCGACGGTTTGCATATTGACCCCTCAAACCCCAAAAACTTAGTTTTTCAATATCTACATAGTAAAAAAGTTATTTTTTACCATGTATCTTGATAACCGAGAATCCGATTGCATTTCCATTTCTTCCTACAACTTTCTTTAGATGTGTTAGAGGTGCGAGTTAAATTTTGTGGCAATCGGACTGATGGTTTGCATTTTGACCCCCAAACCCCAAAATCTTACTTTTACACAGTCAACGAGGTGAACATGTAATTTTTTTTGGGGTATCATGATAACCAAGTATTCGATTCCCATTTTGTTTCTTTTTAACCTTTGTTTAGACGTGTGGGAGGTCAAATCAATTTTGTGGCTATCAGATCGACGGTTTACATTTTGACCGGTCAAACCCCCAAAATATAGTTTTTCAAAGTCTACGAGGAGAAAAAGTTGTTATTTAGGGTATCTTGATATTCATGAGTCCGATTATCTTTCCATTTCTTCCTACAACTTCCTTTTGACGTGTGAGAGGTTCGAGTTAAATTCCGTGGGTATCAGATAGACGGTTTGCATTTTGACCTGCCAAATACCAAAAACTCTGTTTTTCATCTACGTGATGAAAAAGTTATTTTTTAGTGTATCATGATAACCGGGAGTCCGATTCCTTTTCTGTTTCTTCATACAACTTTCTTTGGAAGTGTGTGAGGTGCGAGTTAAATTCCATGGAAAACGGATCCACGGTTTGTATTTTTACCTCCCAAACCCCCAAAAACTTTATTTTTTAACGTCTGCATGGTAAAAAAGTTATTTTTTAGTGTATCTTGATAACCTGGAGTCCGATTTCCTTTCCGTTTTTTCCTACAACTTTCTTTAGACATGTGGAAAGTGTGAGTTATGTTTTATAGCTAAGTAATCGACGGTTTGCATATTGACCCCTCAAATCCCAAAAACTTAGTTTTTCAATATCTACATAGTAAAAAAGTTATTTTTTACCATGTATCTTGATAACCGAGAATCCGATTGCATTTCCATTTCTTCCTACAACTTTCTTTAGATGTGTTAGAGGTGCGAGTTAAATTTTGTGGCAATCGGACTGATGGTTTGCATTTTGACCCCCATACCCCAAAATTTTACTTTTTCACAGTCAACGACGTGAACATGTTATTTTTTTTGGGGTATCATGATAACCAAGTATTCGATTCCCATTTTGTTTTTTTTTAACCTTTGTTTAGACGCGTAGGAGGTCAAATCAATTTCGTGGCTATCAGATCGACGGATTACATTTTGACCTGCCAAACCTCCAAAATATAGTTTTTCAAAGTCTACGAGGAGAAAAAGTTGTTATTTAGTGTATCTTCATAATCAGGAGTCCGATTATCTTTCCATTTCTTCCTACAACTTCCTTTTGACATTTGAGAGGTTCGAGTTAAATTCCGAGGGTATCAGATAGACGGTTTGCATTTTGACCTGCAAAATACCAAAAACTCTGTTTTTCATCTACGCGATGAAAAAGTTGTTTTTTAGTGTATCATGATAACCGGGAGTCCGATTCCTTTTCTGTTTCTTCATACAACTTTCTTTAGAAGTGTGTGAGGTGCGAGTTAAATTCCATGGAAAACGGATCCACGGTTTGTATTTTTACCTCAAAAACCCCCAAAAACTTTATTTTTTAACGTCTGCATGGTAAAAAGGTTATTTTTTAGTGTATCTTGATAACCTGGAGTCCGATTCCCTTTCCGTTTTTTCCTACAACTTTCTTTAGACGTGTGGAAAGTGCGAGTTATGTTTTATAGGTAAGTAATCGACGGTTTGCATATTGACCCCTCAAACCCCAAAAACTTAGTTTTTCAATGTCTACATAGTAAAAAAGTTATTTTTTACCACGTATCTTGATAACCGAGAATCCGATTGCATTTCCATTTCTTCCCACAACTTTCTTTAGATGTGTTAGAGGTGCGAGTTAAATTTTGTGGCAATCGGACTGATGGTTTGCATTTTGACCCCCATACCCCAAAATTTTACTTTTTCACAGTCAACGAGGTGAACATGTTATTTTTTTTGGGGTATCATGATAACCAAGTATTCGATTCCCATTTTGTTTTTTTTTAACCTTTGTTTAGACGCGTAGGAGGTCAAATCAATTTCGTGGCTATCAGATCGACGGATTACATTTTGACCTGCCAAACCTCCAAAATATAGTTTTTCAAAGTCTACGAGGAGAAAAAGTTGTTATTTAGGGTATCTTCATAATCAGGAGTCCGATTATCTTTCCATTTCTTCCTACAACTTCCTTTTGACATTTGAGAGGTTCGAGTTAAATTCCGAGGGTATCAGATAGACGGTTTGCATTTTGACCTGCAAAATACCAAAAACTCTGTTTTTCATCTACGCGATGAAAAAGTTGTTTTTTAGTGTATCATGATAACCGGGAGTCCGATTCCTTTTCTTTTTCTTCATACAACTTTCTTTAGAAGTGTGTGAGGTGCGAGTTAAATTCCATGGAAAACGGATCCACGGTTTGTATTTTTACCTCAAAAACCCCCAAAAACTTTATTTTTTAACGTCTGCATGGTAAAAAGGTTATTTTTTAGTGTATCTTGATAACCTGGAGTCCGATTCCCTTTCCGTTTTTTCCTACAACTTTCTTTAGACGTGTGGAAAGTGCGAGTTATGTTTTATAGGTAAGTAATCGACGGTTTGCATATTGACCCCTCAAACCCCAAAAACTTAGTTTTTCAATGTCTACATAGTAAAAAAGTTATTTTTTACCACGTATCTTGATAACCGAGAATCCGATTGCATTTCCATTTCTTCCCACAACTTTCTTTAGATGTGTTAGAGGTGCGAGTTAAATTTTGTGGCAATCGGACTGATGGTTTGCATTTTGACACCCATACCCCAAAATCTTACTTTTTCACAGTCATCGAGGTGAACATGTTAATTTTTTTGGGGTATCATGATAACCAAGTATTCGATTCCCATTTTGTTTTTTTTTAACCTTTGTTTAGACGTGTAGGAGGTCAAATCAATTTCGTGGCTATCAGATCGACGGTTTACATTTTGACCTGCCAAACCTCCAAAATATAGTTTTTCAAAGTCTACGAGGAGAAAAAGTTGTTATTTAGGATATCTTGATAATCAGGAGTCCGATTATCTTTCCATTTCTTCCTACAACTTCCTTTTGACGTTTGAGAGGTTCGAGTTAAATTCCGTGGGTATCAGATAGACGGTTTGCATTTTGACCTGCCAAATACCAAAAACTCTATTTTTCATCTACGTGATGAAAAAGTTATTTTTTAGTGTATCATGATAACCGGGAGTCCGATTCCTTTTCTGTTTCTTCATACAACTTTCTTTGGAAGTGTGTGAGGTGCGAGTTAAATTCCATGGAAAACGGATCCACGGTTTGTATTTTTACCTCCCAAACCCCCAAAAACTTTATTTTTTAACGTCTGCATGGTAAAAAGGTTATTTTTTAGTGTATCTTGATAACCTGGAGTCCGATTTCCTTTCCGTTTTTTCCTACAACTTTCTTTGGACGTGTGGAAAGTGCGAGTTATGTTTTATAGCTAAGTAATCGACGGTTTGCATATTGACCCCTCAAACCTCAAAAACTTAGTTTTTCAATGTCTACATAGTAAAAAAGTTATTTTTTACCATGTATCTTGATAACCGAGAATCCGATTGCATTTCCATTTCTTCCTACAACTTTCTTTAGATGTGTTAGAGGTGCGAGTTAAATTTTTTGGCAATCGGACTGATGGTTTGCATTTTGACCCCCATACCCCAAAATCTTACTTTTTCACAGTCAACGAGGTGAACATGTAATTTTTTTGGGGTATCATGATAACCAAGTATTCGATTCCCATTTTGTTTCTTTTTAACCTTTGCTTAGACGTGTGGGAGGTCAAATCAATTTTGTGGCTATCAGATCGACGGTTTACATTTTGACCGGCCAAACCCCCAAAATATAGTTTTTCAAAGTCTACGAGGAGAAAAAGTTGTTATTTAGGGTATCTTGATATTCAGGAGTCCGATTATCTTTCCATTTCTTCCTACAACTTCCTTTTGACGTGTGAGAGGTTCGAGTTAAATTCCGTGGGTATCAGATAGACGGTTTGCATTTTGACTTGCAAATACCAAAAACTCTGTTTTTCATCTACGTGATGAAAAAGTTATTTTTTAGTGTATCATGATAACCGGGAGTCCGATTCCTTTTCTGTTTTTTCATACAACTTTCTTTGGAAGTGTGTGAGGTGCGAGTTAAATTCCATGGAAAACGGATCCACGGTTTGTATTTTTACCTCCCAAACCCCCAAAAACTTTATTTTTTAATGTGTGCATGGTAAAAAGGTTATTTTTTAGTGTATCTTGATAACCTGGAGTCCGATTCCCTTTCCGTTTTTTCCTACAACTTTCTTTGGCCGTGTGGAAAGTGCGAGTTATGTTTTATAGCTAAGTAATCGACGGTTTGCATATTGACCCCTCAAACCCCAAAAACTTAGTTTTTCAATATCTACATAGTAAAAAAGTTATTTTTTACCATGTATCTTGATAACCGAGAATCCGATTGCATTTCCATTTCTTCCTACAACTTTCTTTAGATGTGTTAGAGGTGCGAGTTAAATTTTGTGGCAATCGGACTGATGGTTTGCATTTTGACCCCCATACCCCAAAATCTTACTTTTTCACAGTCAACGAGGTGAACATGTAATTTTTTTGGGGTATCATGATAACCAAGTATTCGATTCCCATTTTGTTTCTTTTTAACCTTTTCTTAGACGTGTGGGAGGTCAAATCAATTTTGTGGCTATCAGATCGACGGTTTACATTTTGACCGGCCAAACCCCCAAAATATAGTTTTTCAAAGTCTACGAGGAGAAAAAGTTGTTATTTAGGGTATCTTGATATTCAGGAGTCCGATTATCTTTCCATTTCTTCCTACAACTTCCTTTTGACGTGTGAGAGGTTCGAGTTAAATTCCGTGGGTATCAGATAGACGGTTTGCATTTTGACTTGCAAATACCAAAAACTCTGTTTTTCATCTACGTGATGAAAAAGTTATTTTTTAGTGTATCATGATAACCGGGAGTCCGATTCCTTTTCTGTTTTTTCATACAACTTTCTTTGGAAGTGTGTGAGGTGCGAGTTAAATTCCATGGAAAACGGATCCACGGTTTGTATTTTTACCTCCCAAACCCCCAAAAACTTTATTTTTTAATGTGTGCATGGTAAAAAGGTTATTTTTTAGTGTATTTTGATAACCTGGAGTCCGATTCCCTTTCCCTTTTTTCCTACAACTTTCTTTGAACGTGTGGAAAGTGCGAGTTATGTTTTATAGCTAAGTAATCGACGGTTTGCATATTGACCCCTCAAACCCCAAAAACTTAGTTTTTCAATATCTACATAGTAAAAAATTATTTTTTATCATGTATCTTGATAACCGAGAATCCGATTGCATTTCCATTTCTTCCTACAACTTTCTTTAGATGTGTTAGAGGTGCGAGTTAAATTTTGTGGCAATCGGACTGATGGTTTGCATTTTGACCCCCATACCCCAAAATCTTACTTTTTCACAGTCAACGAGGTGAACATGTAATTTTTTTGGGGTATCATGATAACCAAGTATTCGATTCCCATTTTGTTTCTTTTTAACCTTTGCTTAGACGTGTGGGAGGTCAAATCAATTTTGTGGCTATCAGATCGACGGTTTACATTTTGACCGGCCAAACCCCCAAAATATAGTTTTTCAAAGTCTACGAGGAGAAAAAGTTGTTATTTAGGGTATCTTGATATTCAGGAGTCCGATTATCTTTCCATTTCTTCCTACAACTTCCTTTTGACGTGTGAGAGGTTCGAGTTAAATTTCGTGGGTATCAGATAGACGGTTTGCATTTTGACTTGCAAATACCAAAAACTCTGTTTTTCATCTACGTGATGAAAAAGTTATTTTTTAGTGTATCATGATAACCGGGAGTCCGATTCCTTTTCTGTTTTTTCATACAACTTTCTTTGGAAGTGTGTGAGGTGCGAGTTAAATTCCATGGAAAACGGATCCACGGTTTGTATTTTTACCTCCCAAACCCCCAAAAACTTTATTTTTTAATGTGTGCATGGTAAAAAGGTTATTTTTTAGTGTATCTTGATAACCTGGAGTCCGATTCCCTTTCCGTTTTTCCCTACGACTTTCTTTGGACGTGTGGAAAGTGCGAGTTATGTTTTATAGCTAAGTAATCGACGGTTTGCATATTGACCCCTCAAACCCCAAAAACTTAGTTTTTCAATATCTACATAGTAAAAGAGTTATTTTTTACCATGTATCTTGATAACCGAGAATCCGATTGCATTTCCATTTCTTCCTACAACTTTCTTTAGATGTGTTAGAGGTGCGAGTTAAATTTTGTGGCAATCGGACTGATGGTTTGCATTTTGACCCCCATACCCCAAAATCTTACTTTTTCACAGTCAACGAGGTGAACATGTAATTTTTTTTGGGGTATCATGATAACCAAGTATTCGATTCCCATTTTGTTTTTTTTAACCTTTGTTTAAACGTGTGGGAGGTCAAATCAATTTCGTGGCTATCAGATCGACGGTTTACATTTTGACCTGCCAAACCTCCAAAATATAGTTTTTCAAAGTCTACGAGGAGAAAAAGTTGTTATTTAGGGTATCTTGATAATCAGGAGTCCGATTATCTTTCCATTTCTTCCTACAACTTCCTTTTGACGTTTGAGAGGTTCGAGTTAAATTCCGTGGGTATCAGATAGACGGTTTGCATTTTGACCTGCCAAATACCAAAAATTCTGTTTTTCATCTACGTGATGAAAAAGTTGTTTTTTAGTGTATCATGATAACCGGGAGTCCGATTCCTTTTCTATTTCTTCATACAACTTTCTTTGGAAGTGTGTGAGGTGCGAGTTAAATTCCATGGAAAACGGATCCACGGTTTGCATTTTTACCTTCAAAACCCCCAAAAACTTTATTTTTTAACGTCTGCATGGTAAAAAGGTTATTTTTTAGTGTATCTTGATAACCTGGAGTCCGATTCCCTTTCCGTTTTTTCCTACAACTTTCTTTAGACGTGTGGAAAGTGCGAGTTATGTTTTATAGCTAAGTAATTGACGGTTTGCATATTGACCCCTCAAACCCCAAAAACTTAATTTTTCAATGTGTACATAGTAAAAAAGTTATTTTTTACCACGTATCTTGATAACCGAGAATCCGATTGCATTTCCATTTCTTCCCACAACTTTCTTTAGATGTGTTAGAGGTGCGAGTTAAATTTTGTGGCAATCGGACTGATGGTTTGCATTTTGACACCCATACCCCAAAATCTTACTTTTTCACAGTCAACGAGGTGAACATGTTATTTTTTTTGGGGTATCATGATAACCAAGTATTCGATTCCCATTTTGTTTTTTTTTAACCTTTGTTTAGACGTGTAGGAGGTCAAATCAATTTCGTGGCTATCAGATCGACGGTTTACATTTTGACCGGCCAAACCCCCAAAATATAGTTTTTCAAAGTCTACGAGGAGAAAAAGTTGTTATTTAGGGTATCTTGATATTCAGTAGTCCGATTATCTTTCCATTTCTTCCTACAACTTCCTTTTGACGTGTGAGAGGTTCGATGTAAATTCCGTGGGTATCAGATAGACGGTTTGCATTTTGACCTGCCAAATACCAAAAACTCTGTTTTTCATCTACATGATGAAAAATTGTTTTTTAATGTATCATGATAACCGGGAGTCTGATTCCCTTTCTGTTTCTTCATGCAACTTTCTTTGGAAGTGTGTGAGGTGCGAGTTAAATTCCAATGAAAACGGATCGACGGTTTGCATTTTTACCCCCCAAACCCCCAAAAACTTTATTTTTTAACGTCGAAATGGTAAAAAAGTTATTTTTTTAGTGTATCTTGATAACAAGGAGTCCAATTCTCTTTTCTATTTATTCCTAAAACTTTCTTTAAATGTGTTAGAGGTGCGAGTTAAATTTCGTCGATATCGGATCAATGGTTTGCATTTTCACCCCGATACCCCAAAAACATAGTTTTTCATTGTCGAAGAGATGAAGAAATTATTTTTTTAGTGTATCTTGATAACTGGAATTTCGATTCCCGTTTCATTTCTTCCGAAAACATTCTTTAGAAGTGTGTGAGGTGCGAGTTAAATTTCGTGACTATACGATCGACGGTTTGCATTTTGACCTGCCAAACCCCAAAAACTTAGTTTATCAAAGTCTACGAGGTAAAAATGTTATCTTTTAGTGTGTGTTGATAACCTGGAGTCCGATTCCCTTTCCCTTTTTTCCTACAACTTTCTTTAGACCTGTGGAAAGTGCGAGTTATGTTTTATAGCTAAGTAATCGACGGTTTGCATATTGACCCCTCAAACCCCAAAAACTTAGTTTTTCAATGTCTACATCGTAAAAAAGTTATTTTTTACCATGTAGCTTGATAACCGAGAATCCGATTGCATTTCCATTTCTTCCTACAACTTTCTTTAGATGTGTTAGAGGTGCGAGTTAAATTTTGTGGCAATCGGACTGATGGTTTGCATTTTGACCCCCATACCCCAAAATCTTACTTTTTCACAGTCAACGAGGTGAACATGTAATTTTTTTTGGGGTATCATGATAACCAAGTATTCGATTCCCATTTTGTTTCTTTTTAACCTTTGTTTAGACGTGTGGGAGGTCAAATCAATTTTGTGGCTATCAGATCGACGGTTTACATTTTGACCGGCCAAACCCCCAAAATATAGTTTTTCAAAGTCTACGAGGAGAAAAAGTTGTTATTTAGGGTATCTTGATATTCAGGAGTCCGATTATCTTTCCATTTCTTCCTACAACTTCCTTTTGACGTGTGAGAGGTTCGATGTAAATTCCGTGGGTATCAGATAGACGGTTTGCATTTTGACCTGCCAAATACCAAAAACTCTGTTTTTCATCTACATGATGAAAAATTGTTTTTTAATGTATCATGATAACCGGGAGTCTGATTCCCTTTCTGTTTCTTCATGCAACTTTCTTTGGAAGTGTGTGAGGTGCGAGTTAAATTCCAATGAAAACGGATCGACGGTTTGCATTTTTACCCCCCAAACCCCCAAAAACTTTATTTTTTAACGTCGAAATGGTAAAAAAGTTATTTTTTTAGTGTATCTTGATAACAAGGAGTCCAATTCCCTTTTCTATTTATTCCTAAAACTTTCTTTAAATGTGTTAGAGGTGCGAGTTAAATTTCGTGGATATCGGATCAATGGTTTGCATTTTCACCCCGATACCCCAAAAACATAGTTTTTCATTGTCGAAGAGATGAAGAAATTATTTTTTTAGTGTATCTTGATAACTGGAATTTCGATTCCCGTTTCATTTCTTCCGAAAACATTCTTTAGAAGTGTGTGAGGTGCGAGTTAAATTTCGTGACTATACGATCGACGGTTTGCATTTTGACCTGCCAAACCCCAAAAACTTAGTTTTTCAAAGTCTACGAGGTAAAAATGTTATCTTTTAGTGTATCTTGATAACCTGGAGTCCAATTCCCTTTCCCTTTTTTCCTACAACTTTCTTTAGACGTGTGGAAAGTGCGAGTTATGTTTTATAGCTAAGTAATCGACGGTTTGCATATTGACCCCTCAAACCCCAAAAACTTAGTTTTTCAATGTCTACATGGTAAAAAAGTTATTTTTTACCATGTATCTTGAGAACCGAGAATCTGATTGCATTTCCATTTCTTCCTACAACTTTCTTTAGATGTGTTAGAGGTGCGAGTTAAATTTTGTGGCAATCGGACTGATGGTTTGCATTTTGACCCCCATACCCCAAAATCTTACTTTTTCACAGTCAACGAGGTGAACATGTAATTTTTTTTGGGGTATCATGATAACCAAGTATTCGATTCCCATTTTGTTTCTTTTTAACCTTTGTTTAGACGTGTGGGAGGTCAAATCAATTTTGTGGCTATCAGATCGACGGTTTACATTTTGACCGGCCAAACCCCCAAAATATAGTTTTTCAAAGTCTACGAGGAGAAAAAGTTGTTATTTAGGGTATCTTGATATTCAAGAGTCCGATTATCTTTCCATTTCTTCCTACAACTTCCTTTTGACGTGTGAGAGGTTCGAGGTAAATTCCGTGGGTATCAGATAGACGGTTTGCATTTTGACCTGCCAAATACCAAAAACTCTGTTTTTCATCTACATGATGAAAAATTGTTTTTTAATGTATCATGATAACCGGGAGTCTGATTCCCTTTCTGTTTCTTCATGCAACTTTCTTTCGAAGTGTGTGAGGTGCGAGTTAAATTCTAATGAAAACGGATCGACGGTTGGTGTTTTTACCCCCCAAACCCCCCAAAACTTTATTTTTTAACGTCTACATGGTAAAAAAGTTATTTTTTTAGTGTATCTTGATAACAAGGAGTCCAATTCCCTTTTCCATTTATTCCTAAAACTTTCTTTAAATGTGTTAGAGGTGCGAGATAAATTTCGTGGATATCGGATCAATGGTTTGCATTTTCACCCCGATACCCCAAAAACAAAGTTTTTCATTGTCGAAGTGATGAAGAAATTATTTTTTTAGTGTATCTTGATAACTGGAATTTCGATTCCCATTTCATTTCTTCCGAAAACATTCTTTAGAAGTGTGTGAGGTGCGAGTTAAATTTCGTGACTATACGATCGACGGTTTGCATTTTGACCTGCCAAACCCCAAAAACTTAGTTTTTCAAAGTCTACGTGGTAAAAAAGTTATCTTTTAGTGTATCTTGATAACCTGGAGTCTGATTCCCTTTCCGTTTTTTCCTACAACTTTCTTTAGACGAGTGGAAAGTACGAGTTATGTTTTATAGCTAAGTAATCGACGGTTTGCATATTGACCCCTCAAACTCCAAAAACTTAGTTTTTCAATGTCTACATAGTAAAAAAGTTATTTTTTACCATGTATCTTGATAACCGAGAATCCGATTGCATTTCCATTTCTTCCTACAACTTTCTTTAGATGTGTTAGAGGTGCGAGTTAAATTTTGTGGCAATCGGACTGATGGTTTGCATTTTGACCCCTATACCCCAAAATTTTACTTTTTCACAGTCAACGAGGTGAACATGTAATTTTTTTTGGGGTATCATGATAACCAAGTATTCGATTCCCATTTTGTTTCTTTTTAATCTTTGTTTAGACGTGTGGGATGTCAAATCTATTTAGTGGCTATCAGATCGACGGTTTACATTTTGACCGGCCAAACCCCCAAAATATAGTTTTTCAAAGTCTACGGGGAGAAAAAGTTGTTATTTAGGGTATCTTGATATTCAGGAGTCCGATTATCTTTCCATTTCTTCCTACAACTTCCTTTTGACGTGTGATAGGTTCGAGGTAAATTCCGTGGGTATCAGATAGACGGTTTGCATTTTGACCTGCCAAATACCAAAAACTCTATTTTTCATCTACATGATGAAAAATTGTTTTTTAATGTATCATGATAACCGGGAGTCTGATTCCCTTTCTGTTTTTTCATGTAACTTTCTTTGGAAGTGTGTGAGGTGCGAGTTAAATTCCAATGAAAACGGATCGACGGTTGGCATTTTTACCCCCCAAACCCCCCAAAACTTTATTTTTTAACGTCTACATGGTAAAAAAGTTATTTTTTTAGTGTATCTTGATAACAAGGAGTCCAATTCTTTTTTCCATTTATTCCTAAAACTTTCTTTAAATGTGTTAGAGGTGCGAGTTAAATTTTGTGGCTATCGGATCAATGGTTTGCATTTTCACCCCGATACCCCAAAAACCTAGTTTTTCATTGTCGAAGAGATGAAGAAATTATTTTTTTAGTGTATCTTAATAACTGGGATTTTGATACCTGTTTCATTTCTTCTGACAACTTTCCTTAGAATTGTGTGAGGTACGAGTTAAATTTCGTGACTATACGATCGACGGTTTTCATTTTGACATGCCAAACCCCAAAAACTTACTTTTTCAAAGTCTACGAGGTAAAAAAGTTGTCTTTTAGTGTATCTTGATAACTAGGAGTCTGTTTCCCTTTCCGTGTTTTCCTACAACTTTCTTTAGATGTGTGGAAAGCGCGAGTTAAGTTTCATAGCTAAGGAATCGACGGTTTGCATTTTGACCCCTCAAACCCCAAAAATATAGTTTTTCAATGTCTATATAGTAAAAAAGTTATTTTTTACCATGTATCTTGATAACGGAGAATCCGATTGCATTTCCATTTCTTCCTACAACTTTCTTTAGATGTGTTAGAGGTGCGAGTTAAATTTCGTGCAAATCCGACTGATGGTTTGCATTTTGACCCCCATACCCCAAAATCTTACTTTTTCACAGTCAACGAGGTGAACATGTTATTTTTTTTTGGGGTATCATGATAACCATGTATTCGATTCCCATTTTGTTTCTTTTTAACCTTTGTTTAGACGTGTGGGAGGTCAAATCAATTTCGTGGCTATCAGATCGACGGTTTACATTTTGACCTGCCAAACCTCCAAAATATAGTTTTTTAAAGTCAACGAGGAGAAAAATTTGTTATTTAGGGTATCTTGATAATCAGGAGTCCCATTATCTTTCCATTTCTTCCTACATCTTCCTTTCGACGTGTGAGAGGTTCGAGTTAAATTTTTTGGGTGTCAGATGGACGGTTTGCATTTTCACCCGTCAAACACCCAAAACTTTGTTTTTCATCTACGTGATGAAAAAGTTGTTTTTTAGTATATCTTGATAACCGGGAGTTTGATTCCCTATTTGTTTCTTCATACAACTTTCTTTGGAAGTATGTGAGGTGCGAGTTAAATTTCATGGATAACGAATCGACGGTTTGCATTTTTACCCTCTAAACCCCAAAAAATTTAATTTTTAACATCTACATGGTGAAAAAGTTAATTTTTAGTGTATCTTGATAACCAAGAGTCCGATTTCCTTTTCCATTTTTTCCTAAATCTTTCTTTAAATCTGTTAGAGGTGCGAGTTAAATTTCGTGGTTATCGGATCCATGGTTTGTATTTTGACCCCCATACCCCAAAAACTTTGTTTTTCATTGTCGAAGAGATGAAAAAGTTAATTTTTTTACAGTATCTTGATAACTAGGATTCAGATTTCTATTTCATTTCTTTAGACAACTTTCTTTCGAAGTGTGTGAGGTGGTAGTTAAATTTTGAGACTATACGATCGACGGTTTGCATTTTGACCTGCCAAACCCCAAAAACTTAGTTTTTCAAAGTCTACGAGATAAAAAAGTTGTCTTTTAGTGTATCTTGATAACCAGGAGTCTGATTCCCTTTCTGTTTCTTCATACAACTTTCTTTGGAAGTGTGTTAGGTGCGAGTTAAATTTCATGGATAACGGATCGACGGTTTGCATTTTTACCCTCTAAATCCCAAAAACATTAATTTTTAACGTCTACATGGTGAAAAAGTAATTTTTTAGTGTATCTTGATAACCAGGAGTCCGATTTACTTTTCCATTTCTTCCTAAAACTTTCTTTAAATGTGTTAGAGGTGCGAGTTAAATTTCGTGGCTATCGGATCAATGGTTTGCATTTTGACCCCTATACCCCAAAAACTTTGTTTTTCAAAGTCAACGAGGTGAACATGTAATTTTTTTGGGGTATCATGATAACCAAGTATTCGATTCCCATTTTGTTTCTTTTTAACCTTTGTTTAGATGTGTGGAAGGTCCAATAAATTTTGTGGCTATCAGATCAACGGTTTACATTTTGACCTGCCAAACCCCCAAAATATAGTTTTTCAAAGTCTACGAGGAGAAAAAGTTGTTATTTAGGGTATCTCGATAATCAGGAGTCCGATTATCTTTCCATTTTTTCCTACGACTTCCTTTTGACGTGTGAGAGGTTCCAGTTAAATTCCATGGGTATCAAATAGACGGTTTGCATTTTGACCTGCCAAATACCAAAAACTCTGTTTTTCATCTACGTGATGAAAAAGTTGTTTTTTAGTGTATCATGATAACCGGGAGTCCGATTCCCTTTCTGTTTCTTCATACAACTTTCTTTGGAAGTGTGTGAGGTGCGAGTTAAATTTCATGGAAAACGGATCGACGGTTTGCATTTTTACCCCCCAAACCCCTAAAAACTTCATTTTTAAACGTCTACATGGTAAAAAAGTTATTTTTTAGTGAATCTTGATAACAAGGAGTCCGATTCCCTTTTCCATTTATTCCTAAAACTTTCTTTAAATGTGTTAGAGGTGCGAGTTAAATTTCGTGGCTATCGGATCAGTGGTTTGCATTTTCAACCCATACCCCAAAAATTTTGTTTTTCATTGTCGAAGAGATGAAGAAATTATTTTTTTAGTGTATCTTGATAACTGGAATTTTAATTCCCATTTCATTTCTTCCGACAACTTTCTTTATAAGTGTGTGAGGTACGAGTTAAGTTTCGTGACTATACGATCGACGGTTTGCATTTTGACCCGCTAAACCCCAAAAACTTAGTTTTTCAAAGTCTACAAGGTAAAAAAGTTATCTTCTAGTGTATCTTGATAACCAGGAGTCCGATTGACTTTCAGTTATTTCCTACAACTTTCTTTAGACGTGTGGGAAGTGCGAGTTAAGTTTCGTGGCTAAGGGATTGACGGTTTGCATTTTGACCCCTTAAACCCCAAAAACTTAGTTTTTCAATGTCTACATAGTAAAAAAAGTTATTTTCTATCATGTATCTTGATAACCGGGAATCCGATTCCATTTCCATTTCTTCCTACAACTTTCTTTAGATGTGTTAGAGGTGCGAGTTAAATTTCGTGGCTATCGGATTGATGGTTTGCATTTTGACTCCCATACCCCAAAATCTTACTTTTTACAAGTCAACGAGGTGATCATTTTATTTTTTTTGGTGTATCATGATAACCAAGTATCCAATTCCCATTTTCTTTCTTTTTACAACTTTGTTTAGACGTGTGGGAGGTGCGAATTAAATTTCGTGGCTATCGTATGGACGGTTTACATTTTGACCAGCCAAACCCCCAAAAAGTTGTTATTTAGGGTATCTTGATAATCAGGAGTCCGATTATCTTTCCATTTCTTCCTACAACTTCCTTTCGACGTGTGAGAGGTTCGAGTTAAATTTCGTGGGTGTCAGATGGAAGGTTTGCATTTTGACCTGTCAAACACCCAAAACTTTGTTTTTCATCTACGTGATAAAAAAGTTGTTTTTTAGTGTATCATGATAACCGGGAGTCTGATTCCCTTTCTGTTTCTTCATACAACTTTCTTTGGAAGTGTGTGAGGTGCGAGTTAAATTTCATGGATAACGGATCAACGGTTTGCATTTTTACCCTCTAAACCCCAAAAACTTTATTTTTTAACGTCTACATGGTGAAAAAGTTATTTTTTAGTGTATCTTGATAACCAAGAGTCCGATTTCATTTTCCATTTCTTCCTAAAACTTTCTTTAAATGTGTTAGAGGTGCGAGTTAAATTTCGTGGTTATCGGATCCATGGTTTGCATTTTGACCCCCATACCCCAAAAACTATTTTTCATTGTCGAAGAGATGAAAAAGTTATTTTTTTTACTGTATCTTGATTACTAGGATTCAGATTTCTGTTTTATTTCTTCAGACAGCTTTCTTTAGAAGTGTGTGAAGTGGGAGTTAAATTTTGAGACTATACGATCGACAGTTTGCATTTTGACCTGCCAAACCCCAAAAACATAGTTTTTCAAAGTCTACGAGGTAAAAAAGTTGTCTTTTAGTGTATCTTGGTAACCAGGAGTCCGATTCCCTTTCTGTTTCTTCATACAACTTTCTTTGGAAGTGTGTGAGGTGTGAATTAAAATTCATGGATAACGGATCGACGGTTTTCATTTTTACCCTCTAAACCCCAAAAACTTTATTTTTTAACGTCTCGATGGTGAAAAAGTTATTTTTTAGTGTATCTTGATAACCAGAAGTCCGATTACCTTTTCCATTTCTTCCTAAAACTTTCATTAATTGTGTTAGAGGTGCGAGTTAAATTTCGTGGCTATCGGATCAATGGTTTGCATTTTGGCCCCCATACCCCATAAACTTTGTTTTTCATTGTCGAAGAGATGAAAAAGTTATTTTTTTTACTGTATCTTGATAATTAGGATTCATATTTCTGTTTCATTTCTTTAGACCACTTTCTTTAGAAGTGTGTAAGGTGGGAGTTAAATTTTGAGACTATACAATCTACGGTTTGCATTTTGACCTGCCAAACCCCAAAAACGTAGTTTTTCAAAGTCTACGAGGTAAAAAAGTTGTCTTTTAGTGTATCTTGATAACCAGGAGTCCGATTCCATTTCTGTTTCTTCATACAACTTTCTTTGGAAGTGTCTGAGGTGCGAGTTAAATTTCATGGATAACGGATCGACGGTTTGCATTTTTATCCTCTAAACCCCAAAACTTTATTTTTTAACGTCTACATGGTGAAAAAGTTATTTTTTAGTGTATCTTGATAACCAGGAGTCCGATTTTCTTTTCCATTTCTTCCTAAAACTTTCTTTGAATGTGCTAGAGGTGCGAGTTAAATTTCGTGGGTACCGGATCAATGCTTTGCATTTTGACCCCCATACCCCAAAAACTTTGTTTTTCATTGTTGAAGAGATGGAAAAGTTATTTTTTTTACTGTATCTTGATAACTAGGATTCAGATTTCTGTTTCATTTCTTCAGACAGCTTTTTTTAGAAGTGTGTGAGGTGGGAGTTAAATTTTGAGACTATACGATCGATGGTTTGCATTTTGACCTGCCAAACACCAAAAACTTAGTTTTTCAAAGTCTACGAGGTAAAAAAGTTGTCTTTTAGGGTATCTTGATAACCAGGAGTCCGATTCCTTTTCAGTTTTTTCCTACAACTTTCTTCAGACGTGTGGAAAGTGCGAGTTAAGTTTGATAGCTAAGGAATTGACGGTTTGTATTTTGACCCCTCAAACCCCAAAAACATAGTTTTTCAATGTCTACATAGTAAAAAAGTTATTTTTTACCATGTATTTTGATGACCGAGAATCCGATTGCATTTTCATTTCTTCCTATAACTTTCTTTAGATGTGTTAGAGGTGCGAGTTAAATTTTGTGGCAATCGGACTGATGGTTTGCATTTTGACCCCCATACCCCAAAATCTTACTTTTTCACAGTCAACGAGGTGAACATGTAAATTTTTTTGGGGTATCATGATAACCAAGTATTCGATTCCCATTTTGTTTCTTTTTAACCTTTGTTTAGACATGTGGGAGGTCAAATCAATTTTGTGGCTATCAGATCGACGGTTTACATTTTGACAGGCCAAACCCCCAAAATATAGTTTTTCAAAGTCTACGAGGAGAAAAAGTTGTTATTTAGGGTATCTTGATATTCATGAGTCCGATTATCTTTCCATTTCTTCCTACAACTTCCTTTTGACGTGTGAGAGGTTCGAGTTAAATTCCGTGGGTATCAGATAGACGGTTTGCATTTTGGCCTGCCAAATACCAAAAACTCTGTTTTTCATCTACGTGATGAAAAAGTTATTTTTTAGTGTATCATGATAACCGGGAGTCCGATTCCTTTTCTGTTTCTTCATACAACTTTCTTTGGAAGTGTGTGAGGTGTGAGTTAAATTCCATGGAAAACGGATCCACGGTTTGTATTTTTACCTCCCAAACCCCCAAAAACTTTATTTTTTAACGTCTGCATGGTAAAAAGGTTATTTTTTAGTGTATCTTGATAACCTGGAGTCCGATTCCCTTTCCGCTTTTTCCTATAACTTTCTTTGGACGTGTGGAAAGTGCGAGTTATGTTTTTTAGCTGAGTAATCGAAGGTTTGCATATTGACCCCTCAAACCCCAAAAACTTAGTTTTTCAATATCTACATAGTAAAAAAGTTATTTTTTACCATGTATCTTGATAACCGAGAATCTGATTGCATTTCCATTTCTTCCTACAACTTTCTTTAGATGTGTTAGAGGTGCGAGTTAAATTTTGTGGCAATCGGACTGATGGTTTGCATTTTGACCCCCATACCCCAAAATATTACTTTTTCACAGTCAACGAGGTGAACATGTTATTTTTTTTGGGGTATCATGATAACCAAGTATTCGATTCCCATTTTGTTTTTTTTTAACCTTTGTTTAGACGTGTAGGAGGTCAAATCAATTTCGTGGCTATCAGATCGACGGTTTACATTTTGACCTGCCAAACCTCCAAAATATAGTTTTTCAAAGTCTACGAGGAGAAAAAGTTGTTATTTAGGGTATTTTGATAATCAGGAGTCCGATTATCTTTCTATTTCTTCCTACAACTTCCTTTTGACGTTTGAGAGGTTCGAGTTAAATTCCGTGGGTATCAGATAAACGGTTTGCATTTTGACCTGCAAAATACCAAAAACTCTGTTTTTCATCTACGTGATGAAAAAGTTATTTTTTAGTGTATCATGATAACCGGGAGTCCGATTCCTTTTCTGTTTCTTCATACAACTTTCTTTGGAAGTGTGTAAGGTGCGAGTTAAATTCCATGGAAAACGGATCCACGGTTTGCATTTTTGCCTCCCAAACCCCCAAAAACTTTATTTTTTAACGTCTGCATGGTAAAAAAGTTATTTTTTAGTGTATCTTGATAACCTGGAGTCCGATTCCCTTTCCGTTTTTTCCTACAACTTTCTTTAGACGTGTGGAAAGTGCGAGTTATGTTTTATAGCTAAGTAATCGACGGTTTGCATATTGACCCCTCAAACCCCAAAAACTTAGTTTTTCAATATCTACATAGTAAAAAAGTTATTTTTTACCATGTATCTTGATAACCGAGAATCCGATTGCCTTTCCATTTCTTCCTACAACTTTCTTTAGATGTGTTAGAGGTGCGAGTTAAATTTTGTGGCAATCGGACTGATGGTTTGCATTTTGACCCCCATACCCCAAAATCTTACTTTTTCACAGTCAACGAGGTGAACATGTAAATTTTTTTGGGGTATCATGATAACCAAGTATTCGATTCCCATTTTGTTTCTTTTTAACCTTTGTTTAGACATGTGGGAGGTCAAATCAATTTTGTGGCTATCAGATCGACGGTTTACATTTTGACAGGCCAAACCCCCAAAATATAGTTTTTCAAAGTCTACGAGGAGAAAAAGTTGTTATTTAGGGTATCTTGATATTCATGAGTCCGATTATCTTTCCATTTCTTCCTACAACTTCCTTTTGACGTGTGAGAGGTTCGAGTTAAATTCCGTGGGTATCAGATAGACGGTTTGCATTTTGGCCTGCCAAATACCAAAAACTCTGTTTTTCATCTACGTGATGAAAAAGTTATTTTTTAGTGTATCATGATAACCGGGAGTCCGATTCCTTTTCTGTTTCTTCATACAACTTTCTTTGGAAGTGTGTGAGGTGTGAGTTAAATTCCATGGAAAACGGATCCACGGTTTGTATTTTTACCTCCCAAACCCCCAAAAACTTTATTTTTTAACGTCAGCATGGTAAAAAGGTTATTTTTTAGTGTATCTTGATAACCTGGAGTCCGATTCCCTTTCCGTTTTTTCCTATAACTTTCTTTGGACGTGTGGAAAGTGCGAGTTATGTTTTTTAGCTAAGTAATCGAAGGTTTGCATATTGACCCCTCAAACCCCAAAAACTTAGTTTTTCAATATCTACATAGTAAAAAAGTTATTTTTTACCATGTATCTTGATAACCGAGAATCTGATTGCATTTCCATTTCTTCCTACAACTTTCTTTAGATGTGTTAGAGGTGCGAGTTAAATTTTGTGGCAATCGGACTGATGGTTCGCATTTTGACCCCCATACCCCAAAATATTACTTTTTCACAGTCAACGAGGTGAACATGTTATTTTTTTTGGGGTATCATGATAACCAAGTATTCGATTCCCATTTTGTTTTTTTTTAACCTTTGTTTAGACGTGTAGGAGGTCAAATCAATTTCGTGGCTATCAGATCGACGGTTTACATTTTGACCTGCCAAACCTCCAAAATATAGTTTTTCAAAGTCTACGAGGAGAAAAAGTTGTTAATTATTGTATTTTGATAATCAGGAGTCCGATTATCTTTCTATTTCTTCCTACAACTTCCTTTTGACGTTTGAGAGGTTCGAGTTAAATTCCGTGGGTATCAGATAAACGGTTTGCATTTTGACCTGCAAAATACCAAAAACTCTGTTTTTCATCTACTTGATGAAAAAGTTATTTTTTAGTGTATCATGATAACCGGGAGTCCGATTCCTTTTCTGTTTCTTCATACAACTTTCTTTGGAAGTGTATGAAGTGCGAGTTAAATTCCATGGAAAACGGATGCACGGTTTGTATTTTTACCTCCCAAACCCCCAAAAACTTTATTTTTTAACGTCTGCATGGAAAAAAAGTTATTTTTTAGTGTATCTTGATAACCTGGAGTCCGATTCCCTTTCCGTTTTTTCCTACAACTTTCTTTGGACGTGTGGAAAGTGCGAGTTATATTTTATAGCTAAGTAATCTACGGTTTGCATATTGACCCCTCAAACCCAAAAAACTTAGTTTTTCAATATCTACATAGTAAAAAAGTTATTTTTTACCATGTATCTTGATAACCGAGAATCCGATTGCTTTTCCATTTCTTCCTACAACTTTCTTTAGATGTGTTAGAGGTGCGAGTTAAATTTTGTGGCAATCGGACTGATGGTTTGCATTTTGACCCCCATACCCCAAAATCTTACTTTTTCACAGTCAACGAGGTGAACATGTTATTTTTTTTGGGGTATCATGATAACCAAGTATTCGATTCCCATTTTGTTTTTTTTAACCTTTGTTTAGACGTGTAGGAGGTCAAATCATTTTCGTGGCTATCAGATCGACGGTTTACATTTTGACCTGCCAAACCTCCAAAATATAGTTTTTCAAAGTCTACGAGGAGAAAAAGTTATTATTTAGGGTATCTTGATAATCAGGAGTCCGATTATAATTCCATTTCTTCCTACAACTTCCTTTTGACGTTTGAGAGGTTCGAGTTAAATTCCGTGGGTATCAGATGGACGGTTTGCATTTTGACCTGCAAAATACCAAAAACTCTGTTTTTCATCTACGTGATGAAAAAGTTGTTTTTTAGTGTATCATGATAACCGGGAGTCCGATTCCTTTTCTGTTTCTTCATACAACTTTCTTTGGAAGTGTGTGAGGTGCAAGTTAAATTCCATGGAAAACGGATCCACGGTTTGCATTTTTACCTCCCAAACCCCCAAAAACATTATTTTTTAATGTCTGCATGGTAAAAAAGTTATTTTTTAGTGTATCTTGATAACCTGGAGTCCGATTCCCTTTCCGTTTTTTCCTACAAGTTTCTTTAGACGTGTGGAAAGTGCGAGTTATGTTTTATAGCTAAGTAATCGACGGTTTGCATATTGACCCCTCAAACCCCAAAAACTTAGTTTTTCAATGTCTACAAAGTAAAAAAGTTATTTTTTACCACGTATCTTGATAACCGAGAATCCGATTGCATTTCCATTTCTTCCTACAACTTTCTTTAGATGTGTTAGAGGTGCGAGTTAAATTTTGTGGCAATCGGACTGATGGTTTGCATTTTGACCCCATACCCCAAAATCTTACTTTTTCACAGTCAACGAGGTGAACATGTAATTTTTTTGGGGTATCATGATAAGCAAGTATTCGATTCCCATTTTGTTTCTTTTTAACCTTTGTTTAGACGTGTAGGAGGTCAAATCAATTTCATGGCTATCAGATCGACGGTTTACATTTTGACTGGCCAAACCCCCAAAATATAGTTTTTCAAAGTCTACGAGGAGAAAAAGTTGTTATTTAGGGTATCTTGATATTCATGAGTCCGATTATCTTTCCATTTCTTCCTAAAACTTCCTTTTGACGTGTGAGAGGTTCGAGTTAAATTCCGTGGGTATCAGATAGACGGTTTGCATTTTGACCTGCCAAATACCAAAAACTCTGTTTTTCTTCTACGTGATGAAAAAGTTATTTTTTAGTGTATCTTGATAACCGGGAGTCCGATTCCTTTTCTGTTTCTTCATACAACTTTCTTTGGAAGTGTGTGAGGTGCGAGTTAAATTCCATGGAAAACGGAACCACGGTTTGCATTTTTACCTCCCAAACCCCCAAAAACTTTATTTTTTAACGTCTGCATGGTAAAAAAGTTATTTTTTAGTGTATCTTGATAACCTGGAGTCCGATTCCCTTTCCGTTTTTTCCTACAACTTTATTTAGACATGTGGAAAATGTGAGTTATGTTTTATAGCTAAGTAATCGACAGTTTGCATATGGAACCCTCAAACCCCAAAAACTTAGTTTTTCAATATCTACATAGTAAAAAAGTTATTTTTTACCATGTATCTTGATAACTGAGAATCCGATTGCATTTCCATTTCTTCATACAACTTTCTTTAGATGTGTTTGAGGTGCGAGTTAAATTTTGTGGCAATCGGACTGATGGTTTGCATTTTGACCCCCATACCCCAAAATCTTACTTTTTCACAGTCAACGAGGTGAACATGTAATTTTTTTTGGGGTATCATGATAACCAAGTATTCGATTCCCATTTTGTTTCTTTTTAACCTTTGTTTAGACGTGTGGGAGGTCAAATCAATTTTGTGGCTATCAGATCGACGGTTTACATTTTGACCGGCCAAACCCCCAAAATATAGTTTTCCAAAGTCTACGAGGAGAAAAAGTTGTTATTTAGGGTATCTTGATGTTCATGAGTCCGATTATCTTTCCATTTCTTCCTACAACTTCCTTTTGACGTGTGAGAGGTTCGAGTTAAATTCTGTGGGTATCAGATAGACGGTTTGCATTTTGACCTGCCAAATACCAAAAACTCTGTTTTTCATCTACGTGATGAAAAAGTTATTTTTTAGTGTATCACGATAACCGGGAGTCCGATTCCTTTTCTGTTTCTTCATACAACTTTCTTTGGAAGTGTGTGAGGTGCGAGTTAAATTCCATGGAAAACGGATCCACGGTTTGTATTTTTACCTCCCAAACCCCCCAAAACTTTATTTTTTAACGCCTGCATGGTAAAAAGGTTATTTTTTAGTGTATCTTGATAACCTAGAGTCCGATTCCCTTTCCGTTTTTTCCTACAACTTTCTTTGGACGTGTGGAAAGTGCGAGTTATGTTTTATAGCTAAGTAATCGACGGTTTGCATATTGACCCCTCAAACCCCAAAAACTTAGTTTTTCAATATCTACATAGTAAAAAAGTTATTTTTTACCATGTATCTTGATAACCGAGAATCCGATTGCATTTCCATTTCTTCCTACAACTTTCTTTAGATGTGTTAGAGGTGCGAGTTAAATTTTGTGGCAATCGGACTGATGGTTTGCATTTTGACCCCCAAACCCCAAAATCTTACTTTTACACACTCAACGAGGTGAACATGTAATTTTTTTTGGGGTATCATGATAACCAAGTATTCGATTCCCATTTTGTTTCTTTTTAACCTTTGTTTAGACGTGTGGGAGGTCAAATCAATTTTGTGGCTATCAGATCGACGGTTTACATTTTGACCGGTCAAACCCCCAAAATATAGTTTTTCAAAGTCTACGAGGAGAAAAAGTTGTTATTTAGGGTATCTTGATATTCATGAGTCCGATTATCTTTCCATTTCTTCCTACAACTTCCTTTTGACGTGTGAGAGGTTCGAGTTAAATTCCGTGGGTATCAGATAGACGGTTTGCATTTTGACCTGCCAAATACCAAAAACTCTGTTTTTCATCTACGTGATGAAAAAGTTATTTTTTAGTGTATCATGATAACCGGGAGTCCGATTCCTTTTCTGTTTCTTCATACAACTTTCTTTGGAAGTGTGTGAGGTGCGAGTTAAATTCCATGGAAAACGGATCCACGGTTTGTATTTTTACCTCCCAAACCCCCAAAAACTTTATTTTTTAACGTCTGCATGGTAAAAAAGTTATTTTTTAGTGTATCTTGATAACCTGGAGTCCGATTCCCTTTCCGTTTTTTCCTACAACTTTCTTTAGACATGTGGAAAGTGTGAGTTATGTTTTATAGCTAAGTAATCGACGGTTTGCATATTGACCCCTCAAATCCCAAAAACTTAGTTTTTCAATATCTACATAGTAAAAAAGTTATTTTTTACCATGTATCTTGATAACCGAGAATCCGATTGCATTTCCATTTCTTCCTACAACTTTCTTTAGATGTGTTAGAGGTGCGAGTTAAATTTTGTGGCAATCGGACTGATGGTTTGCATTTTGACCCTCATACCCCAAAATTTTACTTTTTCACAGTCAACGAGGTGAACATGTTATTTTTTTTGGGGTATCATGATAACCAAGTATTCGATTCCCATTTTGTTTTTTTTTAACCTTTGTTTAGACGCGTAGGAGGTCAAATCAATTTCGTGGCTATCAGATCGACGGATTACATTTTGACCTGCCAAACCTCCAAAATATAGTTTTTCAAAGTCTACGAGGAGAAAAAGTTGTTATTTAGAGTATCTTCATAATCAGGAGTCCGATTATCTTTCCATTTCTTCCTACAACTTCCTTTTGACATTTGAGAGGTTCGAGTTAAATTCCGAGGGTATCAGATAGACGGTTTGCATTTTGACCTGCAAAATACCAAAAACTCTGTTTTTCATCTACGCGATGAAAAAGTTGTTTTTTAGTGTATCATGATAACCGGGAGTCCGATTCCTTTTCTGTTTCTTCATACAACTTTCTTTAGAAGTGTGTGAGGTGCGAGTTAAATTCCATGGAAAACGGATCCACGGTTTGTATTTTTACCTCCCAAACCCCCAAAAACTTTATTTTTTAACGTCTGCATGGTAAAAAAGTTATTTTTTAGTGTATCTTGATAACCTGGAGTCCGATTCCCTTTCCCTTTTTTCCTACAACTTTCTTTAGACGTGTGGAAAGTGCGAGTTATGTTTTATAGCTAAGTAATCGACGGTTTGCATATTGACCCCTCAAACCCCAAAAACTTAGTTTTTCAATGTTTACACAGTAAAAAAGTTATTTTTTACCACGTATCTTGATAACCGAGAATCCGATTGCATTTCCATTTCTTCCTACAACTTTCTTTAGATGTGTTAGAGGTGCGAGTTAAATTTTGTGGCAATCGGACTGATGGTTTGCATTTTGACCCCCATACCCCAAAATCTTACTTTTTCACAGTCAACGAGGTGAACATGTAATTTTTTTGGGGTATCATGATAAGCAAGTATTCGATTCCCATTTTGTTTCTTTTTAACCTTTGTTTAGACGTGTAGGAGGTTAAATCAATTTCGTGGCTATCAGATCGACGGTTTACATTTTGACCGGCCAAACCCCTAAAATATAGTTTTTCAAAGTCTACGAGGAGAAAAAGTTGTTATTTAGGGTATCTTGATATTCATGAGTCCGATTATCTTTCCATTTCTTCCTAAAACTTCCTTTTGACGTGTGAGAGGTTCGAGTTAAATTCCGTGGGTATCAGATAGACGGTTTGCATTTTGACCTGCCAAATACCAAAAACTCTGTTTTTCTTCTACGTGATGAAAAAGTTATTTTTTAGTGTATCTTGATAACCGGGAGTCCGATTCCTTTTCTGTTTCTTCATACAACTTTCTTTGGAAGTGTGTGAGGTGCGAGTTAAATTCCATGGAAAACGGAACCACGGTTTGCATTTTTACCTCCCAAACCCCCAAAAACTTTATTTTTTAACGTCTGCATGGTTAAAAAGTTATTTTTTAGTGTATCTTGATAACCTGGAGTCCGATTCCCTTTCCATTTTTTCCTACAACTTTATTTAGACATGTGGAAAATGTGAGTTATGTTTTATAGCAAAGTAATCGACGGTTTGCATATGGAACCCTCAAACCCCAAAAACTTAGTTTTTCAATATCTACATAGTAAAAAAGTTATTTTTTACCATGTATCTTGATAACTGAGAATCCGATTGCATTTCCATTTCTTCCTACAACTTTCTTTAGATGTGTTTGAGGTGCGAGTTAAATTTTGTGGCAATCGGACTGATGGTTTGCATTTTGACCCCCATACCCCAAAATCTTACTTTTTCACAGTCAACGAGGTGAACATGTAATTTTTTTTGGGGTATCATGATAACCAAGTATTCGATTCCCATTTTGTTTCTTTTTAACCTTTGTTTAGACGTGTGGGAGGTCAAATCAATTTTGTGGCTATCAGATCGACGGTTTACATTTTGACCGGCCAAACCCCCAAAATATAGTTTTTCAAAGTCTACGAGGAGAAAAAGTTGTTATTTAGGGTATCTTGATATTCATGAGTCCGATTATCTTTCCATTTCTTCCTACAACTTCCTTTTGACGTGTGACAGGTTCGAGTTAAATTCTGTGGGTATCAGATAGACGGTTTGCATTTTGACCTGCCAAATACCAAAAACTCTGTTTTTCATCTACGTGATGAAAAAGTTATTTTTTAGTGTATCATGATAACCGGGAGTCCGATTCCTTTTCTGTTTCTTCATACAACTTTCTTTGGAAGTGTGTGAGGTGCGAGTTAAATTCCATGGAAAACGGATCCACGGTTTGTATTTTTACCTCCCAAACCCCCCAAAACTTTATTTTTTAACGTCTGCATGGTAAAAAGGTTATTTTTTAGTGTATCTTGATAACCTAGAGTCCGATTCCCTTTCCGTTTTTTCCTACAACTTTCTTTGGACGTGTGGAAAGTGCGAGTTATGTTTTATAGCTAAGTAATCGACGGTTTGCATATTGACCCCTCAAACCCCAAAAACTTAGTTTTTCAATATCTACATAGTAAAAAAGTTATTTTTTACCATGTATCTTGATAACCGAGAATCCGATTGCATTTCCATTTCTTCCTACAACTTTCTTTAGATGTGTTAGAGGTGCGAGTTAAATTTTGTGGCAATCGGACTGATGGTTTGCATTTTGACCCCCAAATCCCAAAATCTTACTTTTACACAGTCAACGAGGTGAACATGTAATTTTTTTTGGGGTATCATGATAACCAAGTATTCGATTCCCATTTTGTTTCTTTTTAACCTTTGTTTAGACGTGTGGGAGGTCAAATCAATTTTGTGGCTATCAGATCGACGGTTTACATTTTGACCGGTCAAACCCCCAAAATATAGTTTTTCAAAGTCTACGAGGAGAAAAAGTTGTTATTTAGGGTATCTTGATATTCATGAGTCCGATTATCTTTCCATTTCTTCCTACAACTTCCTTTTGACGTGTGAGAGGTTCGAGTTAAATTCCGTGGGTATCAGATAGACGGTTTGCATTTTGACCTGCCAAATACCAAAAACTCTGTTTTTTATCTACGTGATGAAAAAGTTATTTTTTAGTGTATCATGATAACCGGGAGTCCGATTCCTTTTCTGTTTCTTCATACAACTTTCTTTGGAAGTGTGTGAGGTGCGAGTTAAATTCCATGGAAAACGGATCCACGGTTTGTATTTTTACCTCCCAAACCCCCAAAAACTTTATTTTTTAACGTCTGCATGGTAAAAAAGTTATTTTTTAGTGTATCTTGATAACCTGGAGTCCGATTCCCTTTCCGTTTTTTCCTACAACTTTCTTTAGACATGTCGAAAGTGTGAGTTATGTTTTATAGCTAAGTAATCGACGGTTTGCATATTGACCCCTCAAATCCCAAAAACTTAGTTTTTCAATATCTACATAGTAAAAAAGTTATTTTTTACCATGTATCTTGATAACCGAGAATCCGATTGCATTTCCATTTCTTCCTACAACTTTCTTTAGATGTGTTAGAGGTGCGAGTTAAATTTTGTGGCAATCGGACTGATGGTTTGCATTTTGACCCCCATACCCCAAAATTTTACTTTTTCACAGTCAACGAGGTGAACATGTTATTTTTTTTGGGGTATCATGATAACCAAGTATTCGATTCCCATTTTGTTTTTTTTAACCTTTGTTTAGACGCGTAGGAGGTCAAATCAATTTCGTGGCTATCAGATCGACGGATTACATTTTGACCTGCCAAACCTCCAAAATATAGTTTTTCAAAGTCTACGAGGAGAAAAAGTTGTTATTTAGGGTATCTTCATAATCAGGAGTCCGATTATCTTTCCATTTCTTCCTACAACTTCCTTTTGACATTTGAGAGGTTCGAGTTAAATTCCGAGGGTATCAGATAGACGGTTTGCATTTTGACATGCAAAATACCAAAAACTCTGTTTTTCATCTACGCGATGAAAAAGTTATTTTTTAGTGTATCATGATAACCGGGAGTCCGATTTCTTTTCTGTTTCTTCATACAACTTTCTTTAGAAGTGTGTGAGGTGCGAGTTAAATTCCATGGAAAACGGATCCACGGTTTGTATTTTTACCTCAAAAACCCCCAAAAACTTTATTTTTTAACGTCTGCATGGTAAAAAGGTTATTTTTTAGTGTATCTTGATAACCTGGAGTCCGATTCCCTTTCCGTTTTTTCCTACAACTTTCTTTAGACGTGTGGAAAGTGCGAGTTATGTTTTATAGGTACGTAATCGACGGTTTGCATATTGACCCCTCAAACCCCAAAAACTTAGTTTTTCAATGTCTACATAGTAAAAAAGTTATTTTTTACCACGTATCTTGATAACCGAGAATCCGATTGCATTTCCATTTCTTCCCACAACTTTCTTTAGATGTGTTAGAGGTGCGAGTTAAATTTTGTGGCAATCGGACTGATGGTTTGCATTTTGACCCCCATACCCCAAAATTTTACTTTTTCACAGTCAACGAGGTGAACATGTTATTTTTTTTGGGGTATCATGATAACCAAGTATTCGATTCCCATTTTGTTTTTTTTTAACCTTTGTTTAGACGCGTAGGAGGTCAAATCAATTTCGTGGCTATCAGATCGACGGATTACATTTTGACCTGCCAAACCTCCAAAATATAGTTTTTCAAAGTCTACGAGGAGAAAAAGTTGTTATTTAGGGTATCTTCATAATCAGGAGTCCGATTATCTTTCCATTTCTTCCTACAACTTCCTTTTGACATTTGAGAGGTTCGAGTTAAATTCCGAGGGTATCAGATAGACGGTTTGCATTTTGACCTGCAAAATACCAAAAACTCTGTTTTTCATCTACGCGATGAAAAAGTTGTTTTTTAGTGTATCATGATAACCGGGAGTCCGATTCCTTTTCTGTTTCTTCATACAACTTTCTTTAGAAGTGTGTGAGGTGCGAGTTAAATTCCATGGAAAACGGATCCACGGTTTGTATTTTTACCTCAAAAACCCCCAAAAACTTTATTTTTTAACGTCTGCATGGTAAAAAGGTTATTTTTTAGTGTATCTTGATAACCTGGAGTCCGATTCCCTTTCCGTTTTTTCCTACAACTTTCTTTAGACGTGTGGAAAGTGCGAGTTGTGTTTTATAGGTAAGTAATCGACGGTTTGCATATTGACCCCTCAAACCCCAAAAACTTAGTTTTTCAATGTCTACATAGTAAAAAAGTTATTTTTTACCACGTATCTTGATAACCGAGAATCCGATTGCATTTCCATTTCTTCCCACAACTTTCTTTAGATGTGTTAGAGGTGCGAGTTAAATTTTGTGGCAATCGGACTGATGGTTTGCATTTTGACACCCATACCCCAAAATCTTACTTTTTCACAGTCATCGAGGTGAACATGTTAATTTTTTTGGGGTATCATGATAACCAAGTATTCGATTCCCATTTTGTTTCTTTTTAACCTTTGTTTAGACGTGTAGGAGGTCAAATCAATTTCGTGGCTATCAGATCGACGGTTTACATTTTGACCTGTCAAACCTCCAAAATATAGTTTTTCAAAGTCTACGAGGAGAAAAAGTTGTTATTTAGGATATCTTGATAATCAGGAGTCCGATTATCTTTCCATTTCTTCCTACAACTTCCTTTTGACGTTTGAGAGGTTCGAGTTAAATTCCGTGGGTATCAGATAGACGGTTTGCATTTTGACCTGCCAAATACCGAAAACTCTATTTTTCATCTACGTGATGAAAAAGTTATTTTTTAGTGTATCATGATAACCGGGAGTCCGATTCCTTTTCTGTTTCTTCATACAACTTTCTTTGGAAGTGTGTGAGGTGCGAGTTAAATTCCATGGAAAACGGATCCACGGTTTGTATTTTTACCTCCCAAACCCCCAAAAACTTTATTTTTTAACGTCTGCATGGTAAAAAGGTTATTTTTTAGTGTATCTTGATAACCTGGAGTCCGATTTCCTTTCCGTTTTTTCCTACAACTTTCTTTGGACGTGTGGAAAGTGCGAGTTATGTTTTATAGCTAAGTAATCGACGGTTTGCATATTGACCCCTCAAACCTCAAAAACTTAGTTTTTCAATGTCTACATAGTAAAAAAGTTATTTTTTACCATGTATCTTGATAACCGAGAATCCGATTGCATTTCCATTTCTTCCTACAACTTTCTTTAGATGTGTTAGAGGTGCGAGTTAAATTTTTTGGCAATCGGACTGATGGTTTGCATTTTGACCCCCATACCCCAAAATCTTACTTTTTCACAGTCAACGAGGTGAACATGTAATTTTTTTGGGGTATCATGATAACCAAGTATTCGATTCCCATTTTGTTTCTTTTTAACCTTTGCTTAGAAGTGTGGGAGGTCAAATCAATTTTGTGGCTATCAGATCGACGGTTTACATTTTGACCGGCCAAACCCCCAAAATATAGTTTTTCAAAGTCTACGAGGAGAAAAAGTTGTTATTTAGGGTATCTTGATATTCAGGAGTCCGATTATCTTTCCATTTCTTCCTACAACTTCCTTTTGACGTGTGAGAGGTTCGAGTTAAATTCCGTGGGTATCAGATAGACGGTTTGCATTTTGACTTGCAAATACCAAAAACTCTGTTTTTCATCTACGTGATGAAAAAGTTATTTTTTAGTGTATCATGATAACCGGGAGTCCGATTCCTTTTCTGTTTTTTCATACAACTTTCTTTGGAAGTGTGTGAGGTGCGAGTTAAATTCCATGGAAAACGGATCCACGGTTTGTATTTTTACCTCCCAAACCCCCAAAAACTTTATTTTTTAATGTGTGCATGGTAAAAAGGTTATTTTTTAGTGTATCTTGATAACCTGGAGTCCGATTCCCTTTCCGTTTTTTCCTACAACTTTCTTTGGACGTGTGGAAAGTGCGAGTTATGTTTTATAGCTAAGTAATCGACGGTTTGCATATTGACCCCTCAAACCCCAAAAACTTAGTTTTTCAATATCTACATAGTAAAAAAGTTATTTTTTACCATGTATCTTGATAACCGAGAATCCGATTGCATTTCCATTTCTTCCTACAACTTTCTTTAGATGTGTTAGAGGTGCGAGTTAAATTTTGTGGCAATCGGACTGATGGTTTGCATTTTGACCCCCATACCCCAAAATCTTACTTTTTCACAGTCAACGAGGTGAACATGTAATTTTTTTTGGGGTATCATGATAACCAAGTATTCGATTCCCATTTTGGTTTTTTTAACCTTTGTTTAAACGTGTGGGAGGTCAAATCAATTTCGTGGCTATCAGATCGACGGTTTACATTTTGACCTGCCAAACCTCCAAAATATAGTTTTTCAAAGTCTACGAGGAGAAAAAGTTGTTATTTAGGGTATCTTGATAATCAGGAGTCCGATTATCTTTCCATTTCTTCCTACAACTTCCTTTTGACGTTTGAGAGGTTCGAGTTAAATTCCGTGGGTATCAGATAGACGGTTTGCATTTTGACCTGCCAAATACCAAAAATTCTGTTTTTCATCTACGTGATGAAAAAGTTGTTTTTTAGTGTATCATGATAACCGGGAGTCCGATTCCTTTTCTATTTCTTCATACAACTTTCTTTGGAAGTGTGTGAGGTGTGAGTTAAATTCCATGGAAAACGGATCCACGGTTTGCATTTTTACCTTCTAAACCCCCAAAAACTTTATTTTTTAACGTCTGCATGGTAAAAAGGTTATTTTTTAGTGTATCTTGATAACCTGGAGTCCGATTCCCTTTCCGTTTTTTCCTACAACTTTCTTTAGACGTGTGGAAAGTGCGAGTTATGTTTTATAGCTAAGTAATTGACGGTTTGCATATTGACCCCTCAAACCCCAAAAACTTAATTTTTCAATGTGTACATAGTAAAAAAGTTATTTTTTACCACGTATCTTGATAACCGAGAATCCGATTGCATTTCCATTTCTTCCCACAACTTTCTTTAGATGTGTTAGAGGTGCGAGTTAAATTTTGTGGCAATCGGACTGATGGTTTGCATTTTGACACCCATACCCCAAAATCTTACTTTTTCACAGTCAACGAGGTGAACATGTTATTTTTTTTGGGGTATCATGATAACCAAGTATTCGATTCCCATTTTGTTTTTTTTTAACCTTTGTTTAGACGTGTAGGAGGTCAAATCAATTTCGTGGCTATCAGATCGACGGTTTACATTTTGACCGGCCAAACCCCCAAAATATAGTTTTTCAAAGTCTACGAGGAGAAAAAGTTGTTATTTAGGGTATCTTGATATTCAGTAGTCCGATTATCTTTCCATTTCTTCCTACAACTTCCTTTTGACGTGTGAGAGGTTCGATGTAAATTCTGTGGGTATCAGATAGACGGTTTGCATTTTGACCTGCCAAATACCAAAAACTCTGTTTTTCATCTACATGATGAAAAATTGTTTTTTAATGTATCATGATAACCGGGAGTCTGATTCCCTTTCTGTTTCTTCATGCAACTTTCTTTGGAAGTGTGTGAGGTGTGAGTTAAATTCCAATGAAAACGGATCGACGGTTTGCATTTTTACCCCCCAAACCCCCAAAAACTTTATTTTTTAACGTCGAAATGGTAAAAAAGTTATTTTTTTAGTGTATCTTGATAACAAGGAGTCCAATTCCCTTTTCTATTTATTCCTAAAACTTTCTTTAAATGTGTTAGAGGTGCGAGTTAAATTTCGTGGATATCGGATCAATGGTTTGCATTTTCACCCCGATACCCCAAAAACATAGTTTTTCATTGTCGAAGAGATGAAGAAATTATTTTTTTAGTGTATCTTGATAACTGGAATTTCGATTCCCGTTTCATTTCTTCCGAAAACATTCTTTAGAAGTGTGTGAGGTGCGAGTTAAATTTCGTGACTATACGATCGACGGTTTGCATTTTGACCTGCCAAACCCCAAAAACTTAGTTTTTCAAAGTCTACGAGGTAAAAATGTTATCTTTTAGTGTATCTTGATAACCTGGAGTCCGATTCCCTTTCCCTTTTTTCCTACAACTTTCTTTAGACCTGTGGAAAGTGCGAGTTATGTTTTATAGCTAAGTAATCGACGGTTTGCATATTGACCCCTCAAACCCCAAAAACTTAGTTTTTCAATGTCTACATAGTAAAAAAGTTATTTTTTACCATGTAGCTTGATAACCGAGAATCCGATTGCATTTCCATTTCTTCCTACAACTTTCTTTAGATGTGTTAGAGGTGCGAGTTAAATTTTGTGGCAATCGGACTGATGGTTTGCATTTTGACCCCCATACCCCAAAATCTTACTTTTTCACAGTCAACGAGGTGAACATGTAATTTTTTTTGGGGTATCATGATAACCAAGTATTCGATTCCCATTTTGTTTCTTTTTAACCTTTGTTTAGACGTGTGGGAGGTCAAATCAATTTCGTGGCTATCAGATCGACGGTTTACATTTTGACCGGCCAAACCCCTAAAATATAGTTTTTCAAAGTCTACGAGGAGAAAAAGTTGTTATTTAGGGTATCTTGATATTCATGAGTCCGATTATCTTTCCATTTCTTCCTAAAACTTCCTTTTGACGTGTGAGAGGTTCGAGTTAAATTCCGTGGGTATCAGATAGACGGTTTGCATTTTGACCTGCCAAATACCAAAAACTCTGTTTTTCTTCTACGTGATGAAAAAGTTATTTTTTAGTGTATCTTGATAACCGGGAGTCCGATTCCTTTTCTGTTTCTTCATACAACTTTCTTTGGAAGTGTGTGAGGTGCGAGTTAAATTCCATGGAAAACGGAACCACGGTTTGCATTTTTACCTCCCAAACCCCCAAAAACTTTATTTTTTAACGTCTGCATGGTTAAAAAGTTATTTTTTAGTGTATCTTGATAACCTGGAGTCCGATTCCCTTTCCGTTTTTTCCTACAACTTTATTTAGACATGTGGAAAATGTGAGTTATGTTTTATAGCTAAGTAATCGACGGTTTGCATATGGAACCCTCAAACCCCAAAAACTTAGTTTTTCAATATCTACATAGTAAAAAAGTTATTTTTTACCATGTATCTTGATAACTGAGAATCCGATTGCATTTCCATTTCTTCCTACAACTTTCTTTAGATGTGTTTGAGGTGCGAGTTAAATTTTGTGGCAATCGGACTGATGGTTTGCATTTTGACCCCCATACCCCAAAATCTTACTTTTTCACAGTCAACGAGGTGAACATGTAATTTTTTTTGGGGTATCATGATAACCAAGTATTCGATTCCCATTTTGTTTCTTTTTAACCTTTGTTTAGACGTGTGGGAGGTCAAATCAATTTTGTGGCTATCAGATCGACGGTTTACATTTTGACCGGCCAAACCCCCAAAATATAGTTTTTCAAAGTCTACGAGGAGAAAAAGTTGTTATTTAGGGTATCTTGATATTCATGAGTCCGATTATCTTTCCATTTCTTCCTACAACTTCCTTTTGACGTGTGACAGGTTCGAGTTAAATTCTGTGGGTATCAGATAGACGGTTTGCATTTTGACCTGCCAAATACCAAAAACTCTGTTTTTCATCTACGTGATGAAAAAGTTATTTTTTAGTGTATCATGATAACCGGGAGTCCGATTCCTTTTCTGTTTCTTCATACAACTTTCTTTGGAAGTGTGTGAGGTGCGAGTTAAATTCCATGGAAAACGGATCCACGGTTTGTATTTTTACCTCCCAAACCCCCCAAAACTTTATTTTTTAACGTCTGCATGGTAAAAAGGTTATTTTTTAGTGTATCTTGATAACCTAGAGTCCGATTCCCTTTCCGTTTTTTCCTACAACTTTCTTTGGACGTGTGGAAAGTGCGAGTTATGTTTTATAGCTAAGTAATCGACGGTTTGCATATTGACCCCTCAAACCCCAAAAACTTAGTTTTTCAATATCTACATAGTAAAAAAGTTATTTTTTACCATGTATCTTGATAACCGAGAATCCGATTGCATTTCCATTTCTTCCTACAACTTTCTTTAGATGTGTTAGAGGTGCGAGTTAAATTTTGTGGCAATCGGACTGATGGTTTGCATTTTGACCCCCAAACCCCAAAATCTTACTTTTACACAGTCAACGAGGTGAACATGTAATTTTTTTTGGGGTATCATGATAACCAAGTATTCGATTCCCATTTTGTTTCTTTTTAACCTTTGTTTAGACGTGTGGGAGGTCAAATCAATTTTGTGGCTATCAGATCGACGGTTTACATTTTGACCGGTCAAACCCCCAAAATATAGTTTTTCAAAGTCTACGAGGAGAAAAAGTTGTTATTTAGGGTATCTTGATATTCATGAGTCCGATTATCTTTCCATTTCTTCCTACAACTTCCTTTTGACGTGTGAGAGGTTCGAGTTAAATTCCGTGGGTATCAGATAGACGGTTTGCATTTTGACCTGCCAAATACCAAAAACTCTGTTTTTCATCTACGTGATGAAAAAGTTATTTTTTAGTGTATCATGATAACCGGGAGTCCGATTCCTTTTCTGTTTCTTCATACAACTTTCTTTGGAAGTGTGTGAGGTGCGAGTTAAATTCCATGGAAAACGGATCCACGGTTTGTATTTTTACCTCCCAAACCCCCAAAAACTTTATTTTTTAACGTCTGCATGGTAAAAAAGTTATTTTTTAGTGTATCTTGATAACCTGGAGTCCGATTCCCTTTCCGTTTTTTCCTACAACTTTCTTTAGACATGTGGAAAGTGTGAGTTATGTTTTATAGCTAAGTAATCGACGGTTTGCAGATTGACCCCTCAAATCCCAAAAACTTAGTTTTTCAATATCTACATAGTAAAAAAGTTATTTTTTACCATGTATCTTGATAACCGAGAATCCGATTGCATTTCCATTTCTTCCTACAACTTTCTTTAGATGTGTTAGAGGTGCGAGTTAAATTTTGTGGCAATCGGACTGATGGTTTGCATTTTGACCCCCATACCCCAAAATTTTACTTTTTCACAGTCAACGAGGTGAACATGTTATTTTTTTTGGGGTATCATGATAACCAAGTATTCGATTCCCATTTTGTTTTTTTTAACCTTTGTTTAGACGCGTAGGAGGTCAAATCAATTTCGTGGCTATCAGATCGACGGATTACATTTTGACCTGCCAAACCTCCAAAATATAGTTTTTCAAAGTCTACGAGGAGAAAAAGTTGTTATTTAGGGTATCTTCATAATCAGGAGTCCGATTATCTTTCCATTTCTTCCTACAACTTCCTTTTGACATTTGAGAGGTTCGAGTTAAATTCCGAGGGTATCAGATAGACGGTTTGCATTTTGACCTGCAAAATACCAAAAACTCTGTTTTTCATCTACGCGATGAAAAAGTTGTTTTTTAGTGTATCATGATAACCGGGAGTCCGATTTCTTTTCTGTTTCTTCATACAACTTTCTTTAGAAGTGTGTGAGGTGCGAGTTAAATTCCATGGAAAACGGATCCACGGTTTGTATTTTTACCTCAAAAACCCCCAAAAACTTTATTTTTTAACGTCTGCATGGTAAAAAGGTTATTTTTTAGTGTATCTTGATAACCTGGAGTCCAATTCCCTTTCCGTTTTTTCCTACAACTTTCTTTAGACGTGTGGAAAGTGCGAGTTATGTTTTATAGGTAAGTAATCGACGGTTTGCATATTGACCCCTGAAACCCCAAAAACTTAGTTTTTCAATATCTACATAGTAAAAAAGTTATTTTTTACCACGTATCTTGATAACCGAGAATCCGATTGCATTTCCATTTCTTCCCACAACTTTCTTTAGATGTGTTAGAGGTGCGAGTTAAATTTTGTGGCAATCGGACTGATGGTTTGCATTTTGACCCCCATACCCCAAAATTTTACTTTTTCACAGTCAACGAGGTGAACATGTTATTTTTTTTGGGGTATCATGATAACCAAGTATTCGATTCCCATTTTGTTTTTTTTTTAACCTTTGTTTAGACGCGTAGGAGGTCAAATCAATTTCGTGGCTATCAGATCGACGGATTACATTTTGACCTGCCAAACCTCCAAAATATAGTTTTTCAAAGTCTACGAGGAGAAAAAGTTGTTATTTAGGGTATCTTCATAATCAGGAGTCCGATTATCTTTCCATTTCTTCCTACAACTTCCTTTTGACATTTGAGAGGTTCGAGTTAAATTCCGAGGGTATCAGATAGACGGTTTGCATTTTGACCTGCAAAATACCAAAAACTCTGTTTTTCATCTACGCGATGAAAAGTTGTTTTTTAGTGTATCATGATAACCGGGAGTCCGATTCCTTTTCTGTTTCTTCATACAACTTTCTTTAGAAGTGTGTGAGGTGCGAGTTAAATTCCATGGAAAACGGATCCACGGTTTGTATTTTTACCTCAAAAACCCCCAAAAACTTTATTTTTTAACGTCTGCATGGTAAAAAGGTTATTTTTTAGTGTATCTTGATAACCTGGAGTCCGATTCCCTTTCCGTTTTTTCCTACAACTTTCTTTAGACGTGTGGAAAGTGCGAGTTATGTTTTATAGGTAAGTAATCGACGGTTTGCATATTGACCCCTCAAACCCCAAAAACTTAGTTTTTCAATGTCTACATAGTAAAAAAGTTATTTTTTACCACGTATCTTGATAACCGAGAATCCGATTGCATTTCCATTTCTTCCCACAACTTTCTTTAGATGTGTTAGAGGTGCGAGTTAAATTTTGTGGCAATCGGACTGATGGTTTGCATTTTGACCCCCATACCCCAAAATTTTACTTTTTCACAGTCATCGAGGTGAACATGTTAATTTTTTTGGGGTATCATGATAACCAAGTATTCGATTCCCATTTTGTTTTTTTTTAACCTTTGTTTAGACGTGTAGGAGGTCAAATCAATTTCGTGGCTATCAGATCGACGGTTTACATTTTGACCTGCCAAACCTCCAAAATATAGTTTTTCAAAGTCTACGAGGAGAAAAAGTTGTTATTTAGGATATCTTGATAATCAGGAGTCCGATTATCTTTCCATTTCTTCCTACAACTTCCTTTTGACGTTTGAGAGGTTCGAGTTAAATTCCGTGGGTATCAGATAGACGGTTTGCATTTTGACCTGCCAAATACCAAAAACTCTGTTTTTCATCTACGTGATGAAAAAGTTATTTTTTAGTGTATCATGATAACCGGGAGTCCGATTCCTTTTCTGTTTCTTCATACAACTTTCTTTGGAAGTGTGTGAGGTGTGAGTTAAATTCCATGGAAAACGGATCCACGGTTTGTATTTTTACCTCCCAAACCCCCAAAAACTTTATTTTTTAACGTCTGCATGGTAAAAAGGTTATTTTTTAGTGTATCTTGATAACCTGGAGTCCGATTTCCTTTCCGTTTTTTCCTACAACTTTCTTTGGACGTGTGGAAAGTGCGAGTTATGTTTTATAGCTAAGTAATCGACGGTTTGCATATTGACCCCTCAAACCTCAAAAACTTAGTTTTTCAATGTCTACATAGTAAAAAAGTTATTTTTTACCATGTATCTTGATAACCGAGAATCCGATTGCATTTCCATTTCTTCCTACAACTTTCTTTAGATGTGTTAGAGGTGCGAGTTAAATTTTTTGGCAATCGGACTGATGGTTTGCATTTTGACCCCCATACCCCAAAATCTTACTTTTTCACAGTCAACGAGGTGAACATGTAATTTTTTTGGGGTATCATGATAACCAAGTATTCGATTCCCATTTTGTTTCTTTTTAACCTTTGCTTAGAAGTGTGGGAGGTCAAATCAATTTTGTGGCTATCAGATCGACGGTTTACATTTTGACCGGCCAAACCCCCAAAATATAGTTTTTCAAAGTCTACGAGGAGAAAAAGTTGTTATTTAGGGTATCTTGATATTCAGGAGTCCGATTATCTTTCCATTTCTTCCTACAACTTCCTTTTGACGTGTGAGAGGTTCGAGTTAAATTCCGTGGGTATCAGATAGACGGTTTGCATTTTGACTTGCAAATACCAAAAACTCTGTTTTTCATCTACGTGATGAAAAAGTTATTTTTTAGTGTATCATGATAACCGGGAGTCCGATTCCTTTTCTGTTTTTTCATACAACTTTCTTTGGAAGTGTGTGAGGTGCGAGTTAAATTCCATGGAAAACGGATCCACGGTTTGTATTTTTACCTCCCAAACCCCCAAAAACTTTATTTTTTAATGTGTGCATGGTAAAAAGGTTATTTTTTAGTGTATCTTGATAACCTGGAGTCCGATTCCCTTTCCGTTTTTTCCTACAACTTTCTTTGGACGTGTGGAAAGTGCGAGTTATGTTTTATAGCTAAGTAATCGACGGTTTGCATATTGACCCCTCAAACCCCAAAAACTTAGTTTTTCAATATCTACATAGTAAAAAAGTTATTTTTTACCATGTATCTTGATAACCGAGAATCCGATTGCATTTCCATTTCTTCCTACAACTTTCTTTAGATGTGTTAGAGGTGCGAGTTAAATTTTGTGGCAATCGGACTGATGGTTTGCATTTTGACCCCCATACCCCAAAATCTTACTTTTTCACAGTCAACGAGGTGAACATGTAATTTTTTTTGGGGTATCATGATAACCAAGTATTCGATTCCCATTTTGGTTTTTTTAACCTTTGTTTAAACGTGTGGGAGGTCAAATCAATTTCGTGGCTATCAGATCGACGGTTTACATTTTGACCTGCCAAACCTCTAAAATATAGTTTTTCAAAGTCTACGAGGAGAAAAAGTTGTTATTTAGGGTATCTTGATAATCAGGAGTCCGATTATCTTTCCATTTCTTCCTACAACTTCCTTTTGACGTTTGAGAGGTTCGAGTTAAATTCCGTGGGTATCAGATAGACGGTTTGCATTTTGACCTGCCAAATACCAAAAATTCTGTTTTTCATCTACGTGATGAAAAAGTTGTTTTTTAGTGTATCATGATAACCGGGAGTCCGATTCCTTTTCTATTTCTTCATACAACTTTCTTTGGAAGTGTGTGAGGTGCGAGTTAAATTCCATGGAAAACGGATCCACGGTTTGCATTTTTACCTTCTAAACCCCCAAAAACTTTATTTTTTAACGTCTGCATGGTAAAAAGGTTATTTTTTAGTGTATCTTGATAACCTGGAGTCCGATTCCCTTTCCGTTTTTTCCTACAACTTTCTTTAGACGTGTGGAAAGTGCGAGTTATGTTTTATAGCTAAGTAATTGACGGTTTGCATATTGACCCCTCAAACCCCAAAAACTTAATTTTTCAATGTGTACATAGTAAAAAAGTTATTTTTTACCACGTATCTTGATAACCGAGAATCCGATTGCATTTCCATTTCTTCCCACAACTTTCTTTAGATGTGTTAGAGGTGCGAGTTAAATTTTGTGGCAATCGGACTGATGGTTTGCATTTTGACACCCATACCCCAAAATCTTACTTTTTCACAGTCAACGAGGTGAACATGTTATTTTTTTTGGGGTATCATGATAACCAAGTATTCGATTCCCATTTTGTTTTTTTTTAACCTTTGTTTAGACGTGTAGGAGGTCAAATCAATTTCGTGGCTATCAGATCGACGGTTTACATTTTGACCGGCCAAACCCCCAAAATATAGTTTTTCAAAGTCTACGAGGAGAAAAAGTTGTTATTTAGGGTATCTTGATATTCAGTAGTCCGATTATCTTTCCGTTTCTTCCTACAACTTCCTTTTGACGTGTGAGAGGTTCGATGTAAATTCTGTGGGTATCAGATAGACGGTTTGCATTTTGACCTGCCAAATACCAAAAACTCTGTTTTTCATCTACATGATGAAAAATTGTTTTTTAATGTATCATGATAACCGGGAGTCTGATTCCCTTTCTGTTTCTTCATGCAACTTTCTTTGGAAGTGTGTGAGGTGCGAGTTAAATTCCAATGAAAACGGATCGACGGTTTGCATTTTTACCCCCCAAACCCCCAAAAACTTTATTTTTTAACGTCGAAATGGTAAAAAAGTTATTTTTTTAGTGTATCTTGATAACAAGGAGTCCAATTCCCTTTTCTATTTATTCCTAAAACTTTCTTTAAATGTGTTAGAGGTGCGAGTTAAATTTCGTGGATATCGGATCAATGGTTTGCATTTTCACCCCGATACCCCAAAAACATAGTTTTTCATTGTCGAAGAGATGAAGAAATTATTTTTTTAGTGTATCTTGATAACTGGAATTTCGATTCCCGTTTCATTTCTTCCGAAAACATTCTTTAGAAGTGTGTGAGGTGCGAGTTAAATTTCGTGACTATACGATCGACGGTTTGCATTTTGACCTGCCAAACCCCAAAAACTTAGTTTTTCAAAGTCTACGAGGTAAAAATGTTATCTTTTAGTGTATCTTGATAACCTGGAGTCCAATTCCCTTTCCCTTTTTTCCTACAACTTTTTTTAGACGTGTGGAAAGTGCGAGTTATGTTTTATAGCTAAGTAATCGACGGTTTGCATATTGACCCCTCAAACCCCAAAAACTTAGTTTTTCAATGTCTACATGGTAAAAAAGTTATTTTTTACCATGTATCTTGATAACCGAGAATCTGATTGCATTTCCATTTCTTCCTACAACTTTCTTTAGATGTGTTAGAGGTGCGAGTTAAATTTTGTGGCAATCGGACTGATGGTTTGCATTTTGACCCCCATACCCCAAAATCTTACTTTTTCACAGTCAACGAGGTGAACATGTAATTTTTTTTGGGGTATCATGATAACCATGTATTCGATTCCCATTTTGTTTCTTTTTAACCTTTGTTTAGACGTGTGGGAGGTCAAATCAATTTTGTGGCTATCAGATCGACGATTTACATTTTGACCGGCCAAACCCCCAAAATATAGTTTTTCAAAGTCTACGAGGAGAAAAAGTTGTTATTTAGGGTATCTTGATATTCAAGAGTCCGATTATCTTTCCATTTCTTCCTACAACTTCCTTTTGACGTGTGAGAGGTTCGAGGTAAATTCCGTGGGTATCAGATAGACGGTTTGCATTTTGACCTGCCAAATACCAAAAACTCTGTTTTTCATCTACATGATGAAAAATTGTTTTTTAATGTATCATGATAACCGGGAGTCTGATTCCCTTTCTGTTTCTTCATGCAACTTTCTTTCGAAGTGTGTGAGGTGCGAGTTAAATTCTAATGAAAACGGATCGACGGTTGGTGTTTTTACCCCCCAAACCCCCCAAAACTTTATTTTTTAACGTCTACATGGTAAAAAAGTTATTTTTTTAGTGTATCTTGATAACAAGGAGTCCAATTCCCTTTTCCATTTATTCCTAAAACTTTCTTTAAATGTGTTAGAGGTGCGAGATAAATTTCGTGGATATCGGATCAATGGTTTGCATTTTCACCCCGATACCCCAAAAACATAGTTTTTCATTGTCGAAGTGATGAAGAAATTATTTTTTTAGTGTATCTTGATAACTGGAATTTCGATTCCCATTTCATTTCTTCCGAAAACATTCTTTAGAAGTGTGTGAGGTGCGAGTTAAATTTCGTGACTATACGATCGACGGTTTGCATTTTGACCTGCCAAACCCCAAAACTTAGTTTTTCAAAGTCTACGTGGTAAAAAAGTTATCTTTTAGTGTATCTTGATAACCTGGAGTCTGATTCCCTTTCCGTTTTTTCCTACAACTTTCTTTAGACGAGTGGAAAGTACGAGTTATGTTTTATAGCTAAGTAATCGACGGTTTGCATATTGACCCCTCAAACCCCAAAAACTTAGTTTTTCAATGTCTACATAGTAAAAAAGTTATTTTTTACCATGTATCTTGATAACCGAGAATCCGATTGCATTTCCATTTCTTCCTACAACTTTCTTTAGATGTGTTAGAGGTGCGAGTTAAATTTTGTGGCAATCGGACTGATGGTTTGCATTTTGACCCCTATACCCCAAAATTTTACTTTTTCACAGTCAACGAGGTGAACATGTAATTTTTTTTGGGGTATCATGATAACCAAGTATTCGATTCCCATTTTGTTTCTTTTTAATCTTTGTTTAGACGTGTGGGATGTCAAATCTATTTAGTGGCTATCAGATCGACGGTTTACATTTTGACCGGCCAAACCCCCAAAATATAGTTTTTCAAAGTCTACGGGGAGAAAAAGTTGTTATTTAGGGTATCTTGATATTCAGGAGTCCGATTATCTTTCCATTTCTTCCTACAACTTCCTTTTGACGTGTGATAGGTTCGAGGTAAATTCCGTGGGTATCAGATAGACGGTTTGCATTTTGACCTGCCAAATACCAAAAACTCTATTTTTCATCTACATGATGAAAAATTGTTTTTTAATGTATCATGATAACCGGGAGTCTGATTCCCTTTCTGTTTTTTCATGTAACTTTCTTTGGAAGTGTGTGGGGTGCGAGTTAAATTCCAATGAAAACGGATCGACGGTTGGCATTTTTACCCCCCAAACCCCCCAAAACTTTATTTTTTAACGTCTACATGGTAAAAAAGTTATTTTTTTAGTGTATCTTGATAACAAGGAGTCCAATTCTTTTTTCCATTTATTCCTAAAACTTTCTTTAAATGTGTTAGAGGTGCGAGTTAAATTTCGTGGATATCGGATCAATGGTTTGCATTTTCACCCCGATACCCCAAAAACATAGTTTTTCATTGTCGAAGAGATGAAGAAATTATTTTTTCAGTGTATCTTGATTATTGGAATTTCGATTCCCGTTTCATTTCTTCCGAAAAACATTCTTTAGAAGTGTGTGAGGTGCGAGTTAAATTTCGTGACTATACGATCGACGGTTTGCATTTTGACCTGCCAAACCCCAAAAACTTAGTTTTTCAAAGTCAACGAGGTAAAAATGTTATCTTTTAGTGTATCTTGATAACCTGGAGTCCGATTCCCTTTCCGTTTTTTCCTACAACTTTCTTTAGACGTGTGGAAAGTGCGAGTTATGTTTTATAGCTAAGTAATCGACGGTTTGCATATTGACCCCTCAAACCCCAAAAACTTAGTTTTTCAATGTCTACATAGTAAAAAAGTTATTTTTTACCATGTATCTTGATAACCGAGAATCCGATTGCATTTCCATTTATTCCTAAAACTTTCTTTAAATGTGTTAGAGGTGCGAGTTAAATTTTGTGGCTATCGGATCAATGGTTTGCATTTTCACCCCGATACCCCAAAAACTTAGTTTTTCATTGTCGAAGAGATGAAGAAATTATTTTTTTAGTGTATCTTAATAACTGGGATTTTGATACCTGTTTCATTTCTTCTGACAACTTTCCTTAGAATTGTGTGAGGTACGAGTTAAATTTCATGACTATACGATCGACGGTTTTCATTTTGACATGCCAAACCCCAAAAACTTACTTTTTCAAAGTCTACGAGGTAAAAAAGTTGTCTTTTAGTGTATCTTGATAACTAGGAGTCTGTTTCCCTTTCCGTGTTTTCCTACAACTTTCTTTAGATGTGTGGAAAGCGCGAGTTAAGTTTCATAGCTAAGGAATCGACGGTTTGCATTTTGACCCCTCAAACCCCAAAAATATAGTTTTTCAATGTCTATATAGTAAAAAAGTTATTTTTTACCATGTATCTTGATAACGGAGAATCCGATTGCATTTCCATTTCTTCCTACAACTTTCTTTAGATGTGTTAGAGGTGCGAGTTAAATTTCGTGCAAATCCGACTGATGGTTTGCATTTTGACCCCCATACCCCAAAATCTTACTTTTTCACAGTCAACGAGGTGAACATGTTATTTTTTTTTGGGGTATCATGATAACCATGTATTCGATTCCCATTTTGTTTCTTTTTAACCTTTGTTTAGACGTGTGGGAGGTCAAATCAATTTCGTGGCTATCAGATCGACGGTTTACATTTTGACCTGCCAAACCTCCAAAATATAGTTTTTTAAAGTCAACGAGGAGAAAAATTTGTTATTTAGGGTATCTTGATAATCAGGAGTCCCATTATCTTTCCATTTCTTCCTACATCTTCCTTTCGACGTGTGAGAGGTTCGAGTTAAATTTTTTGGGTGTCAGATGGACGGTTTGCATTTTCACCCGTCAAACACCCAAAACTTTGTTTTTCATCTACGTGATGAAAAAGTTGTTTTTTAGTATATCTTGATAACTGGGAGTTTGATTCCCTATTTGTTTCTTCATACAACTTTCTTTGGAAGTATGTGAGGTGCGAGTTAAATTTCATGGATAACGAATCGACGGTTTGCATTTTTACCCTCTAAACCCCAAAAACTTTAATTTTTAACATCTACATGGTGAAAAAGTTAATTTTTAGTGTATCTTGATAACCAAGAGTCCGATTTCCTTTTCCATTTTTTCCTAAATCTTTCTTTAAATCTGTTAGAGGTGCGAGTTAAATTTCGTGGTTATCGGATCCATGGTTTGTATTTTGACCCCCATACCCCAAAAACTTTGTTTTTCATTGTCGAAGAGATGAAAAAGTTAATTTTTTTACAGTATCTTGATAACTAGGATTCAGATTTCTATTTCATTTCTTTAGACAACTTTCTTTCGAAGTGTGTGAGGTGGTAGTTAAATTTTGAGACTATACGATCGACGGTTTGCATTTTGACCTGCCAAACCCCAAAAACTTAGTTTTTCAAAGTCTACGAGATAAAAAAGTTGTCTTTTAGTGTATCTTGATAACCAGGAGTCTGATTCCCTTTCTGTTTCTTCATACAACTTTCTTTGGAAGTGTGTTAGGTGCGAGTTAAATTTCATGGATAACGGATTGACGGTTTGCATTTTTACCCTCTAAATCCCAAAAACATTAATTTTTAACGTCTACATGGTGAAAAAGTAATTTTTTAGTGTATCTTGATAACCAGGAGTCCGATTTACTTTTCCATTTATTCCTAAAACTTTCTTTAAATGTGTTAGAGGTGCGAGTTAAATTTCGTGGCTATCGGATCAATGGTTTGCATTTTGACCCCTATACCCCAAAAACTTTGTTTTTCAAAGTCAACGAGGTGAACATGTAATTTTTTTGGGGTATCATGATAACCAAGTATTCGATTCCCATTTTGTTTCTTTTTAACCTTTGTTTAGATGTGTGGAAGGTCCAATAAATTTTGTGGCTATCAGATCAACGGTTTACATTTTGACCTGCCAAACCCCCAAAATATAGTTTTTCAAAGTCTACGAGGAGAAAAAGTTGTTATTTAGGGTATCTCGATAATCAGGAGTCCGATTATCTTTCCATTTTTTCCTACGACTTCCTTTTGACGTGTGAGAGGTTCCAGTTAAATTCCATGGGTATCAAATAGACGGTTTGCATTTTGACCTGCCAAATACCAAAAACTCTGTTTTTCATCTACGTGATGAAAAAGTTGTTTTTTAGTGTATCATGATAACCGGGAGTCCGATTCCCTTTCTGTTTCTTCATACAACTTTCTTTGGAAGTGTGTGAGGTGCGAGTTAAATTTCATGAAAAACGGATCGACGGTTTGCATTTTTACCCCCCAAACCCCTAAAAACTTTATTTTTAAACGTCTACATGGTAAAAAAGTTATTTTTTAGTGAATCTTGATAACAAGGAGTCCGATTCCCTTTTCCATTTATTCCTAAAACTTTCTTTAAATGTGTTAGAGGTGCGAGTTAAATTTCGTGGCTATCGGATCAGTGGTTTGCATTTTCAACCCATACCCCAAAAATTTTGTTTTTCATTGTCGAAGAGATGAAGAAATTATTTTTTTAGTGTATCTTGATAACTGGAATTTTAATTCCCATTTCATTTCTTCCGACAACTTTCTTTATAAGTGTGTGAGGTACGAGTTAAGTTTCGTGACTATACGATCGACGGTTTGCATTTTGACCCACTAAACCCCAAAAACTTAGTTTTTCAAAGTCTACAAGGTAAAAAAGTTATCTTCTAGTGTATCTTGATAACCAGGAGTCCGATTGGCTTTCAGTTATTTCCTACAACTTTCTTTAGACGTGTGGGAAGTGCGAGTTAAGTTTCGTGGCTAAGGGATTGACGGTTTGCATTTTGACCCCTTAAACCCCAAAAACTTAGTTTTTCAATGTCTACATAGTAAAAAAAGTTATTTTCTATCATGTATCTTGATAACCGGGAATCCGATTCCATTTTCATTTCTTCCTACAACTTTCTTTAGATGTGTTAGAGGTGCGAGTTAAATTTCGTGGCTATCGGATTGATGGTTTGCATTTTGACTCCCATACCCCAAAATCTTACTTTTTACAAGTCAACGAGGTGATCATTTTATTTTTTTTGGTGTATCATGATAACCAAGTATCCAATTCCCATTTTCTTTCTTTTTACAACTTTGTTTAGACGTGTGGGAGGTGCGAATTAAATTTCGTGGCTATCGTATGGACGGTTTACATTTTGACCAGCCAAACCCCCAAAAAGTTGTTATTTAGGGTATCTTGATAATCAGGAGTCTGATTATCTTTCCATTTCTTCCTACAACTTCCTTTCGACGTGTGAGAGGTTCGAGTTAAATTTCGTGGGTGTCAGATGGAAGGTTTGCATTTTGACCTGTCAAACACCCAAAACTTTGTTTTTCATCTACGTGATAAAAAAGTTGTTTTTTAGTGTATCATGATAACCGGGAGTCTGATTCCCTTTCTGTTTCTTCATACAACTTTCTTTGGAAGTGTGTGAGGTGCGAGTTAAATTTCATGGATAACGGATCAACGGTTTGCATTTTTACCCTCTAAACCCCAAAAACTTTATTTTTTAACGTCTACATGGTGAAAAAGTTATTTTTTAGTGTATCTTGATAACCAAGAGTCCGATTTCATTTTCCATTTCTTCCTAAAACTTTCTTTAAATGTGTTAGAGGTGCGAGTTAAATTTCGTGGTTATCGGATCCATGGTTTGCATTTTGACCCCCATACCCCAAAAACTATTTTTCATTGTCGAAGAGATGAAAAAGTTATTTTTTTTACTGTATCTTGATTACTAGGATTCAGATTTCTGTTTTATTTCTTCAGACAGCTTTCTTTAGAAGTGTGTGAAGTGGGAGTTAAATTTTGAGACTATACGATCGACAGTTTGCATTTTGACCTGCCAAACCCCAAAAACATAGTTTTTCAAAGTCTACGAGGTAAAAAAGTTGTCTTTTAGTGTATCTTGGTAACCAGGAGTCCGATTCCCTTTCTGTTTCTTCATACAACTTTCTTTGGAAGTGTGTGAGGTGTGAATTAAAATTCATGGATAACGGATCGACGGTTTTCATTTTTACCCTCTAAACCCCAAAAACTTTATTTTTTAACGTCTCGATGGTGAAAAAGTTATTTTTTAGTGTATCTTGATAACCAGAAGTCCGATTACCTTTTCCATTTCTTCCTAAAACTTTCATTAATTGTGTTAGAGGTGCGAGTTAAATTTCGTGGCTATCGGATCAATGGTTTGCATTTTGGCCCCCATACCCCATAAACTTTGTTTTTCATTGTCGAAGAGATGAAAAAGTTATTTTTTTTACTGTATCTTGATAATTAGGATTCATATTTCTGTTTCATTTCTTTAGACCGCTTTCTTTAGAAGTGTGTAAGGTGGGAGTTAAATTTTGAGACTATACAATCTACGGTTTGCATTTTGACCTGCCAAACCCCAAAAACGTAGTTTTTCAAAGTCTACGAGGTAAAAAAGTTGTCTTTTAGTGTATCTTGATAACCAGGAGTCCGATTCCATTTCTGTTTCTTCATACAACTTTCTTTGGAAGTGTCTGAGGTGCGAGTTAAATTTCATGGATAACGGATCGACGGTTTGCATTTTTATCCTCTAAACCCCAAAAACTTTATTTTTTAACGTCTACATGGTGAAAAAGTTATTTTTTAGTGTATCTTGATAACCAGGAGTCCGATTTTCTTTTCCATTTCTTCCTAAAACTTTCTTTGAATGTGCTAGAGGTGCGAGTTAAATTTCGTGGGTACCGGATCAATGCTTTGCATTTTGACCCCCATACCCCAAAAACTTTGTTTTTCATTGTTGAAGAGATGGAAAAGTTATTTTTTTTACTGTATCTTGATAACTAGGATTCAGATTTCTGTTTCATTTCTTCAGACAGCTTTTTTTAGAAGTGTGTGAGGTGGGAGTTAAATTTTGAGACTATACGATCGATGGTTTGCATTTTGACCTGCCAAACACCAAAAACTTAGTTTTTCAAAGTCTACGAGGTAAAAAAGTTGTCTTTTAGGGTATCTTGATAACCAGGAGTCCGATTCCTTTTCAGTTTTTTCCTACAACTTTCTTCAGACGTGTGGAAAGTGCGAGTTAAGTTTGATAGCTAAGGAATTGACGGTTTGTATTTTGACCCCTCAAACCCCAAAAACATAGTTTTTCAATGTCTACATAGTAAAAAAGTTATTTTTTACCATGTATTTTGATGACCGAGAATCCGATTGCATTTTCATTTCTTCCTATAACTTTCTTTAGATGTGTTAGAGGTGCGAGTTAAATTTCGTGGCAATCGGACTGATGGTTTAGACGTGTGGGAGGTCAAATAAATTTCGTGGCTATCAGATCGACGGTTTACATTTTGATCTGCCCAACCTCCAAAATATAGTTTTTTAAAGTCTACGAGGAGAAAAAGTTGTTATTCAGGGTATCTTGATAATCAGGAGTCCGATTATCTTTCCATTTCTTTCTACAACTTCCTTTTGACGTTTGAAAGGTTCGAGTTAAATTCGGTGGGTATCAGATAGACGGTTTGCATTTTGACCTGCCAAATACCAAAATCTCTGTTTTTCATCTACGTGATGAAAAAGTTATTTTTTAGTGTATCATGATAACCGGGAGTCCGATTCCCTTTCTGTTTCTTCATATAAATTTCTTTGGAAGTGTGTGAGGTGCGAGTTAAATTTTTATGGAAAACGGATCGATGGTTTGCATTTTTACCTCCCAATCCCCAGAAAACTTTATTTTTTAAAATCTACATGGTAAAAAAGTTATTTTCTAGTGTATCTTGATAACAAGGAGTCCAATTCCCTTTTCCATTTATCCTAAAACTTTCTTTAAATGTGTTAGAGGTGCGAGTTAAATTTCGTGGCTATCGGATCAATGGTTTGCATTTTCACCCCGATACCACAAAAACTTAGTTTTTTATTGTCGAAGAGATGAAGAAATTATTTTTTTAGTGTATCTTAATAAATGGGATTTCGATTCCCGTTTCATTTCTTCTGACAACTTTCTTCAGAAGTGTTTGAGGTGCGAGTTAAATTTTGTGACTATACGATCGACAGATTGCATTTTGACCTGCCAAACCCCAAAAACTTACTTTTTCAAAGTCTACGAGGTAAAAAAGTTGTCTTTTAGTGTATCTTGATAACCAGGAGTCCGATTCCCTTTCCCTTTTTCCCTACAACTTTCTTTAGACGTGTGTGAAGTGCGAGTTAAGTTTCATAGCTAAGGAATCGATGGTTTGCATTTTGACCCCTCAAACCCCAAAAACTTAGTTTTTCAATGTCTACATAGTAAAAAATTTATTTTTTACCATGTATCTTGATAACCGAGAATCCGATTGCATTTCCATTTCTTCCTACAACTTTCTTTAGTTGTGTTACAGGTGCGAGTAAATTTCGTGGCAATTGTACTGATGGTGAGGTGAACATGTTATTTTTTTTGGGGTATCATGATAACTAAGTATTCGATTCCCATTTTGTTTCTTTTTAACCTTTGTTTTGAAGTGTGGGAGGTCAAATATATTTCGTGGCTATCAGATCAACGGTTTACATTTTGACCTGCCAAACCCCCAAAATATAGTTTTTCAAAGTCTACGAGGAGAAAAAGTTGTTATTTAGGACATATTGATAATCAGGAGTCCGATTATCTTTCCATTTTTTCATACGACTTCCTTTTGACGTGTGAGAGGTTCGAGTTAAATTCCGTGGGTATCTGATAGACGGTTTGCATTTTGACCTGCCAAATACCAAAAACTCTGTTTTTCATCTACGTGATGAAAACGTTATTTTTTAGTGTATCATGATAACCGGGAGTCCGATTCCCTTTCTGTTTCTTCATATAACTTTCTCTGGAAGTGTGTGAGGTGCGAGTTAAATTTCATGGAAAACGGATCGATGGTTTGCATTTTTACCTCCTAAACCCCCGAAAACTTTATTTTTTAACGTCTACATGTAAAAAAGTTATTTTTTAGTGTATCATAATAACAAGGAGTCCAATTCCCTTTTCCATTTATTCCTAAAACTTTCTTTTAATGTGTTGGAGGTGCGAGTTAAATTTCGTGGCTATCGGATCAATGGTTTGCATTTTTACCCTGATACCACAAAAACTTAGTTTTTCATTGTCGAAGAGATGAAGAAATTATTTTTTTAGTGTATCTTGATAACTGGGATTTCGATTCCCGTTTCATTTCTTCTGACAACTTTCTTCAGAAGTGTTTGAGGTGCGAGTTAAATTTCGTGACTATACGATCGACTGTTTGCATTTTGACCTGCCAAACCCCAAAAACTTACTTTTTCAAAGTCTACGAGGTAAAAAAGTTGTCTTTTAATGTATCTTGATAACCAGGTGTCTGATTCCCTTTCCGTTTTTCCCTACAACTTTCTTTAGACGTGTGGGAACTGCGAGTTATGTTTCATAGCTAAGGAATCGATGGTTTGCATTTTGACCCCTCAAACCCCAAAAACTTAGTTTTTCAATGTCTACATAGTAAAAAATTTATTTTTTACCATGTATCTTGATAACCGAGAATCCGATTGCATTTCCATTTCTTCCTACAACTTTCTTTAGATGTGTTACAGGTGCGAGTAAATTTCGTGGCAATTGGACTGATGGTGAGGTGAACATGTTATTTTTTTTGGGGTATCATGATAACCAAGTATTCGATTCCCATTTTGTTTCTTTTTAACCTTTGTTTTGACGTGTGGGAGGTCCAATATATTTCGTGGCTATAAGATCAACGGTTTACATTTTGACCTGCCAAACCCCCAAAATACAGTTTTTCAAAGTCTACGAGGAGAAAAAGTTGTTATTTAGGGTATATTGATAATCAGGAGTCCGATTATCTTTCCATTTTTTCATACGACTTCCTTTTGACGTGTGAGAGGTTCGAGTTAAATTCCGTGGGTATCTTATAGACGGTTTGCATTTTGACCTGCCAAATATCAAAAACTATGTTTTTCATCTACGTGATGAAAAAGTTATTTTTTAGTGTATCATGATAACCGCGAGTCCGATTCCCTTTAAATTTCTTCATATAACTTTCTTTGGAAGTGTGTGAGGTGCGAGTCAAATTTCATGGAAAACGGATCGACGGTCTGCATTTTTACCTCCCAAACCCCCAAAAACTTTATTTTTTAACGTCTACATGGTAAAAAAGTTATTTTTTAGTGTATCTTGATAACAAGGAGTCCGATTCCCTTTTCCATTTATTCCTAAAACTTTGTTTAAATGTATTAGAGGTGCGAGTTAAATTTCGTGCCTATCGGATTAGTGGTTTGCATTTTCAACCCCATACCCCAAAAATTTAGGTTTTCATTGTCGAAGAGATGAAGAAATTATTTTTTTAGTGTATCTTGATAACTGGGATTTCGATTCCCATTTCATTTCTTCCAACAACTTTCTTTAGAAGTGTGTGAGGTACGAGTTAAATTTCGTGACTATACGATCGACGGTTTGCATTTTTACCCGCTAAACCCCAAAAACTTAGTTTTTCAAAGTCTACAAGGTAAAAAAGTTGGCTTCTAGTGTATCTTGATAACCAAGAGTCCGATTGGCTTTCAGTTATTTCCTACAACTTTATTTAGACGTGTGGGAAGTGCGAGTTAAGTTTCATAGCTAAGGGATCGACGGTTTGCATTTTGACCCCTCAAACCCCAAAAACTTAGTTTTTCAATGTCTATATAGTAAAAAAGGTTATTTTCTACCACGTATCTTGATAGCCGGGAATCCGATTCCATTTCCATTTCTTCCTACAACTTTCTTTAGATGTGTTAGAGGTGCGAGTTAAATTTCGTGGCTATCGGATTGATGGTTTGCATTTTGACTCCCATACCCCAAAATCTTAATTTTTAAAAGTCAACGAGATGGGCAAACTGAGCGTGTTAATCAGATCATGGAGGATATACTTAGGGCTTGTGTTATCGATTTTGAAGAATCTTGGGAGACACACTTGCCCTGGTCGAATTTGCCTATAACAATAGTTATCATACGAGTATCGTTATGGCTCCATTCGAAGCATTGTACGGATGACCATGTCGTTCTCCATTGTGTTGGGCAAAGGTTGGAGATACCGAGTTGTTGGGACCAGATTTGGTTAGAGAAACCAACGAGAAGATTTCTTTGGTCAAGGAAAGAATGAGAACCGCTCATAGCAGGTATAAGAGTTATGCCGATCGACGTCGAAAAGATTTGGAATTTAGTGTTGGAGATCATGTACTTCATAAGGTTTCCCCGACTCAAGGAGTGGTACATTTTGGTCTCAAGAGAGGGAAATTGGCTCCGCTTTTCATCGGACCATTCGAGATTTTCGAACGTGTCGGGAAAGTGGCTTATCGACTCGCGCTACCACCGAAGATGTCTGGGGTTCACAATGTATTTCATGTGAGTATGCTAAGAAACTACATATGAGACCCCTCGCACGTGGTTAGTTATGACGATATTAAGACGAGTCATAACGTTTCTTACAAGGAGAGACCTGTGAAGATTCTAGATCAGAGTATCAAGAAGTTGAGGAATAAAGAGATTCCGTTGGTGAAAGTTCAATGGAATCACCATGACGAGAATGAAGCCTCGTGGGAAGTTGAAGCTGAGATGAGGAAGAAGTACCCGGAGTTGTTTCAGGACTAGTTAGTCTTGATTTCGGGGGCGAAATCCTGTTTAAGGGAGGAAGGATGTAACAACCTACATTTGCATTTAATTTTAATCTGACATTTTCAGAATTAATCTGTATTTTTGCATTATCATATTTAATGTACATTGTCTGATTTTATTTTAATTTCAATTCCCAAGTGTTAAACTTTAATCCTTGTTTTAATTTTTATTAAAATTTTGTTGGGGCCAAACTGCAATTCCTGTAAATTCAGTAATACCCATGTTGAATTTCAAAACTGTATTCCAAAACGGTGGAAATAAATTCTTTTAACTCAAGCAGGATTTTTATAAAACCAGAAAACCGCGCCACGAAAATGAATTTTTCGTATTTTTGTGACGAACACCGCGCCACGAAAATACCAGTTTATGTTCAAAACTGTACGCGTCGTGCTAAACTTCCACATATTTTGGGAAGTGATGTAAAGCAAAGACATGACATTTGTTTTATTGCTATTTATGGCAACTAATGATTGCCTTAGGCCTTGTTTGGCAATGCTTGGAGTATGTGTGTAATTATAGTGACAAAAGCTTAATTACCCAAAAACTTTCATGTGGCCCCTAATGATCTATATACCCTTTCAATCTGTGAAGGGTGTATATGCGTAGATACATATATGCTGATCATTTGTGATTATATTAGCAATTAAAACCAAATTGTATTGTAGAGTGATAAAGGCTTTGCTTGGCCTCCAAGCTCATCAAATTTTGGTTTCTTTTATAAACATTAGCCAACATTCATTCTGCTCATTACAATCAGAAGTTCAGAAAGAAATGAGAGAGAGTTTGAGAGTTAGTTTCAGAATTTTAGAGAGAGAGAGTTTGGACCTCCATAGCTTAAAGCTTCAAAGGAGTTCTTATATTGCTAATTCTTTCTCAACATATTCTCATCTCTTCATCTTTGTCAAACGGTGAGTATTATTAACTCATTAAGAATGTAATTTCATATTTAATTGCTGCGTATTTGTTTCATTTTGTAAATCTCCATTGATGATTTTACGGTTGAAGTTCAAAGCTTAGAAATATGAAAATTTTCAATCATAACCAAAACTTGTTTTCAGAGATGATTATGAAAGATTATGATACATAGAAGCTCCGGTCAAAGTATTGAGGCCTAATTTGTTCATATGAGAAAGTATATAAGAAATTAAGTTTTGACAACTTTTAATTTTTCATAAAATTAGAGAGATATGGTTTGATTCATGTCAAATTAGTTGTAGATTCTTAATCCTTGTGAAAAACCAAAGAGATCCATATATTATATGTGTTATAAGCTTCGGGTTTGCAAAATGGGTCAAAATGGACCCTTAAACTAAAAATAGGGGAAAAACCAACGAGAAAGACGAAGCCTCTGCTTCATCTCGCGCGCGCGAGCGGACCGCGCGAGCGACCGCTCGTGCTAGCGGCCCGCGCGCGCGAGACTTTTATTCTCAGGCAGACAGAAAAGTTTGGATATTAAAAATGAAAATTAGGCTGATCGCGCGAGCGGACCGCGTGAGGGACACGCGCGCGCGATCCGCACGTCCCCAGGCAGATAGAAGGGTTTATATAAAGAAAAAGAAAAACTTGGGACCCCTCGCGTGAGCTGCCCCGCGCGCGCGACTTCTGGCAGTTTCTAGTTTTGCTTGTTTTGTAATAAGGACTATTTGGGATAAGATTTATATAATGTTTGAGTACTATTTGGGAAATTTATTAAATCAGAATATTAAATGGTTATGTTTGGACGATTAAAACGTTGTATTGTGACTTATCAATTCCCGTGCGTGTGTCGTTTGTATAAATCAGCAAATTGCCACATGTTTTAAAGTTTCATGACATACATGTGGTGTCAGTTGTACATACATGGTCAGTGTGAATGTTGGTTAGTTTGGAAAAGAGTAATGGTCAGTGTGGCATAGTGAGTACGGTTGAGATTGTGATGTGGACACTCCCTGGTAAGTGAGTACCAAAGTGTATTGTGATTGATATTGCGGCGAGGGTGTAATACCTCGTATTTTCAATAAATATTTAATGCAGAGAGATTCTATATACTTCCTTTGACCATTCATGCAATTTAATCTTCGATCGATCGAAGCTCGTTCGAGCGATCGAGCACTCACAGTTTAAGCGATCGAACCCTTTTCGAGCGATCGAAACCCTACCAACCTGAATTTAATACGTGGTCCCTATTCCAATCGATCAAACCTTCTCAATCGATCAAACCTCCTGCGTTCGAGCGATCGAACATACTTCGATCGATCGAACTTGAAATGATTTGATTTCTAGGTTTCCCGCAAACAGGCCACCTGCACCCTCATTCCCCCTATATATACCATGTGTTTGTGTGAGTTGGGGAGTTTGCTGAACCTTGAGAGTTGAGAGAGTGTGTGCTTGTGTGTTGGTATACATATATATACACATACCTCTATATATCTATATATATACACACACATATCTATATATATATACTTAATTTGGAGAGAAGAAGGAGAAGAAGAAGAACAAGAAGAGAGGAGGAGACAGAAGAGACGAAGAGAGAGACAGAGGCAGGCGAGAGAGAGAGGCCGCCATTAAAACTTCGGAGCTAAAGCTTACCCAAACGCGCCCTTAACGACTTTCGGTGAGTTCCAAACTCACTCGGTATCGTAATTATGATGTTTTACATATTCTGGACGTATAATTATAATCCAAACATCCCCTAGCACATTCTGCACGTTCACTGGCAGAATCTGTAGAAGACGAAGTTCGACCGATCGAACTGAGTTCGAGCGATCGAACATCACTGATCCCAATCGATCGAACTGAGTTCAATCGATCGAGACCCTTCACTTCGATCGATCGAGAAGACTTCAATCGATCGAACATCACTTTTCTTCAAGCGATCGAGATGACCTCAATCGATCGAACCTAGCAGAACATGAATGTATTCCTTTCAGTTTATAATTCATAATGCGTAGTGGTTTAATTGTTGTTTCATGTTCCTATTATGCGATACTATGGATTACAGAGGTAATGAGATACGATAATGAGATTGAGATAACATGGTGAGTAACGTAGTCGGGTTCGGAATGCTAGTAATAGTACGACGCGATAACGTAGTAAGTTTGAATGATAATACTGGGTAGTATTGGATAAGTGAGAAATGAGTCAGTAAGAGGATTGGTATGTTCAAGGTTGTGTGAGTCGAGCTGATGATTCGCTGAGGTTGAATCCGATAAGTGTATGTCAAGGATTTGATCAGGATCGTGAGAATTATGGGTGCACAGTACTCGCAAGAGTTCTTAAAAGCGGTGAACAGTAAGAGTTCTTAAAAGCGGTGAACAAGAGTAGATGTGGCACGCCCATGATTTGAATTACCAGAGCTGTGTATGTATCGTACTCGCAAGCGTTCTTAAAAGCGGTGAACAGTAAGAGTTCTTAAAAGCGGTGAACAAGAGTATGGGTATATCCATGGACCAGTCGTTATATGAGAACAATGTATGGGTGCTCGCAAGAGTTCTTAAAAGCGGTATAGCGGTGAACAAGAGCACTGGTATGTTGTGCTGATATAATCAGTTCGAGATAGTCAGTTGGGTATTGTGAAATCAGTCTTAGAGTGGGAGTCGATAAGAATCGATTAATGATATGTCTGAATAATGAATGAGGATTATATAATTAATATCACTGTCTTACACTGTTCATAATGGTAATTATGTCATTTCTATGAGACCGTGTTAGTTAGTGCTCACTCAGCTTTCAACAAGCTGACGGCCTTTATTGCCTGGACATTCCCCGTCCAGACCACCCTGTCCTTTACAATGCAGATGACGGAACATATGGTAATAACTATTATCCTGAAGGAAGTTACGCCGAGGATGGCCCCACTGTTGCTGGTCAGGCTGATGACTACCCGTACGCCAGCTGAAGACCTGAAGATAGATAGTAGTTTATGTTACTACTTTTCTTTTACTGTTGTACTTTGTAGTTAACGGGTACTTGGGCATATGTTGTCTCCAGACCTGTTGTGATCCTGTGGACCGTACTCTGATGATTGTAATAGATAGAACCGTGTTTATATTTCAGTTGTTTACTGTTTCTGTTTGGACTAGTACTGTGTGGTGTGGATTATCAGTGACTTTCACTTGTCATTCCCTATGGACCCATAGAGGAAATTTATTTTTCTCTATTTATGCTGCTCCGGGGCGTGACAGAGGGTGTCTTTGAAATGCTACGGTGGCAAAACTGGACACTCCCTGACGACCATGGTAGTGTCAAAGTGTGTGAAGCCGAACTTGGACATTCCCTGGCACCCATGGAAGTGCTAAAGTGTGGCCTACGGACACTCCCTGATACCCGAGTCTGGATACTGCGTAAGGGTTCCTTCGGTATTTGTATGGCGGATTAGGTAGTCAAAGTGTGAGGCAATGGACACTCCCTGGTACCCAGACCAAAGTGTGAGGCAAACAAGACATTCCCTGGCACCCCTGTGCTAAAGTATGGCTATCTTAGCGTTTCAAAGATACCGGTGTGTGATAGTGGGTTGTTGGGTTTTGTCGAGAGAAAAGAGTCGGTAAGATGAGATGGTGCATTGTTCTCATACACGGTCACATATATGTGAATTTATCTCTCAAATAACATTGTGGTTGTTTTTTTTTTCTAAAACGAACTCTTTATCTTAAAAATAAACTTGTGGATTTAAATGAGAATTGGAAGATGGTAAATGAATATGTTTTACATTCAAAGTTATATTTTTAATACTCACCAGCTTCTTGAAACTGACGACGTTGATGCGTCCCGGACATTCGTGTTCAGGTTTTTCAGGTTATGATCAGGCTGAGCATTACGACTATGAAAATTGAGAAACAACTGCTGGGAATAGAATTTACTTTCTTTTGCTTTTAGTTGAACTGTTAAGGATGACTGTAATAGACGTTAAGTTATTGTTTTGTCTCAAGGCGGTCTGTGCCTTTAGATGACCCGTGCTGTAATATTTACTAAGTTAGAAAAATTTTATAAGCCTTGATTGCTCTACTCTGATTTATGGTTTTATGTTGTTCGACGTTTGGGACGGAATCGATCCTTCAAACTGTCGTGACCTACGGGTTCTAAAGGAAATTAAATGCTTTCCATATTTATGCTACGTCGAGGCGTGACACACTTACCAAGGAGTGTCCACAACACAATCTTAACCGCAGTCACAATGTCACACTGACCATTACTCTTTTCCACACTGGCCAACCTTCATACTCACCATGCATGTACAACTGACTCCACATTTATGTTATGAAACTTTAAAACATGAGGCAATTCACTGAATTATATAAACGACGTGCGTACGTGTTGGGAATATGCCCTCAAACCAGTTAGTTGGACAATGGAATATCATAATGCATTTATGCATGTTAGTTCATGAGATGAATATTAGACTGGAATCCTTAAACAACATTGTATGTGGTTCATTTGTGTATGTGATTACACATGTGAGATATGAACCACAAATCCTTGTTGTTTCAAGTAAGTCACAGTGGATGATAAGTCTGGATAACTTATCAGGTATACACTGTAGCATGATTAACGTCTACGGGGTAGAATGATGAATCTCATTCATAAGAGTCTTTGACTCTTGGTTAATATGCTAGTGCACTCGGTGCATTGACGGACCTGAGTTAAACCTATTGACACCTAAACGCTGTCACCGTCAATAGGAACTCAAAACTTGTATAGGGATACATGTCCTTAATCCTGAGACAGTTATGGACGCAAGTTGTATGCTTGGTTGCTTTGACTTACCAATCAGTGAGGTCTTGCAAGATCAACACCTGGGTATCTTGGGTAAATCAAGTATACAACGTTGGGAACATATATTGTCAAGATGAAATTCTACCCTCTTCAATAAAATGAAGAGTAAGTATTTCCTCGAGAATGTCACTAGGAGTGATTACTGAGAGCTGGCCAGCCTTGTCAACAAAGTGTTATTGATGACATGTTTAGTAATCCAAGCGTAGTGAATGATACTCGAGGAATATAAGATGTACTATCTATTGGGTCGACAGTATCTTAAAACATACATCCCAATGATAGATACGAATACTGCTTGGTAGAGGGACATCCGTATCATATTATACAAGTCTAGCAATCGCTTATGTATGTGTGATTATGTTCTTATGCACTGGAGTGCAATTATCATTTTATAGTGGCATTAATGATAATTGATCAATTATTGATTCCTTAGTTAAGAGTATTGACTAGATGGAATAATAATTGATCGAAGCCAGTAATTAAGAACCTAGGAGGTCCCACTCTTAGCTCCGCCAGAATGCTTGGAAGGGCAAATGAGGATGCTGTCAAGACTGGTTCGATCGATCGACATTGTTTCGATCGATTGAAGTCAAGGCAGGTTAGATCGATCGAGTTTCGTTCGATCGATCGAATGTTCGATCGATCGAACTCACTTCGATCGATTGAAAGTAAGGTCGGTTCTAAGAATCTATAAATAGGGCAGCTGCGTCCATTGAAAAGAGTTTGTCGTTTTTAACGTCCCTAAGATGCTGAAACTGTTTTAGGGTTCCCAAACCTTCTTCATCCTCTCCATTAGAGATCCCACCAACTCTAGCCTCTCCGGGAAGCGTTCGAGGAGACATAAGAGTGAAGATCACCTAGAGGTTGCTGTTGGATATTGCTAAAGGAAACCATATTCAGAATTGGGTTCAAGACCGTTTGGTATCGCATTCTCTCCCTCTTATTCTACGCATCTATAGAATTAACAAGTAGTAGATCCGGGCTACCAATAAAATATTTTGTAACTCGATTATTCCGCTGCGCGTTTAAAACAATTTTAAACCTATTTTTCCTACAATTGGTATCAAAGCCTCGCTTGTTTGGATCTATAGATGCGCTTTGGAAGACTAGTTTTGATTTGCATGTTGAATTTAGGACTGCTTTGAAAACTGCATCATCACAGATCCATTTCTGCAGTGTTTATGCAGTAGAATACAAATCTGTGATTGCATTGGATGCAAGGTGGGTTCGATTGATCGAAGTAGTCTCGATCGATCGAACATCATCTATTCTCAAGCGATCGAACTAGTTTCGATCGATCGAACTTTGGTTCTGTTCGATCGATCGAATGTTGGTCGATCGATCGAGACAGCTCTTTTGTCCAGGTGTTCAGTTTACAGATTTAAAGGTTTTAAAACATTTACTTTAAATTTTTATTTATTCTGTAAGTTTTTCAAAACATTCTGTGAAATTAAAAGTTCAATCGATCGAACCTTTTCGATCGATCGAAGTGTGACAGAGAATTGTGATGCTGTTTTAAGTTCTAATTCAGTATGTAAAGAGTTTTTATACTATGTGAATCAATTAGGGGTTCCAATGATACATTTATTTGTTATATATGCGTGGGTGTGCATGCGACTAACCCTTTTGCAGCAAGTTTAGTCCGCCATTTCCCATGGCACCAAGACTTTTAAATTTTGTATTTAATTGTTTGAGATTGTTGAATGATGAATGTATTATTTTGGTTTGGTTTTAAAGGCATGTGTAAAGGGCGCTGCGACTTCAATCCTACGAAAAGGAAAGTCACACCGGTTTCCCTAGCCTTTTATTTTTATGTTGCTATTTTGATTCTAGAAAAATTGTAAGCTTCGAAAGAAGCATAGGACCAATGTAATAGATTTAGAAATTCCATGAAGATGGAGGAGCAAGCCGTTGTCCATGAAGATGGAGTCAGAGGCAATCAAACCAAGAAGAAGGTTCTATGGAGATAGAGCCATGGGAGATAGAGGCATTGTTGAATGCTTTTATTTCATTTTAGTATTTTATTTTATGTGCTTAGTTGTGATTGGCATTTTATATATTGTTACTACTTGCATGCACATAAAACAAGTTTTCTAAAATTAAATTCAAAACCTTTTTCCAACACATTAGTAAACACTTGATGTTTATGGGCAACGTGAAGAAATTTTTTTTGAAAAATTCCTATTAGTTCATTGTAAGTATGGGAAATACTTTGTGTCACTCATTTATGAGTGATCCTTCCATACGGAGGGTATTTCTTATTGATTACTAGATATGAACTTCTTATAAAAATCTAGTGGGAGAGGGACTTATTTTATAACTCCCACGGTCTTCCATAAACGGTTCATTGTAAGGTGGGTAGTATATTCTGTGTCACCCAGCTATGGGTGATCATTCCATACGGAGGATAGACAATTCATTGGTTACTAGATATGAACTTCCTTTGGATAGAATCAATGAGTCGCGTTAGAGGGTGACCACTACACTGAGGCACTATGTAACACCCGTACCCGGAAAAGAAGATTAATATGATAATAATATGTGTTAATTAAAGATAATTAACGCATGAGATGAATTAAGGTGGGGTTATGAACCCACACGTGAAAAGGTGTTCAAATGCGAACACAGATGAAAGTCCTGTGAAAGGCGGGACTGGTATAAAAGTGGGGCCCAACGAGGGTTTAATTAAAATAATTTGCATTTTAATGTCATTATGTGCTTATATGAATACTTGTTTAAATGCTTATTGATATTATTATGTCTTATGATAGGAAATGGGACCAATTTGGGTACCCATGTGAGGGCGTATTTGAATAAAGTTGATAACTGGTAGATTTTATAGCAACCTCATAATTTATGTGCGACCACGTTTGGGACCCACGCGGGACTTAGATTAAATCCATTTAGAAAATGTGGGTAGATATTGTAATTGACTTGGGGGTTTCATAATAAAGCTTAAGAAAAAGCGGGGGGTGTAAATGTAATATAGGGAGAGTTGATGACAACACATATGCTTCATGCATATGTGTCTCATTCACAAGATCTCCAGCAATTTAGAGAGAACGAGAGCTCGAGTCGGCGAATGGAAATTCTCGATAATGTTTCTTGCCGTTTCTTCGCCGTCCGGCGTCGGATTTACGATCCGAGACCACCTTTGGACTCGTGGAGGTAAGAGGATCACATGCATGTAATTTATTTTCATTTTTGGCAACGTTTTTACGGCAACCGTTCTTAATAGACGATGTTCTTGACACCAAACTTATGTAGGAATTACACCGGTGAAATTTGGGTTGGAAATTAGCAAGAGATTGGGAAAATCTAGACTTAATCGCTAGTAAATCGAGGAGGTGAGTGTCCTAATCTCTCAATTGGATGTTTAGCTATGATAATGTGATAATTGTGGTTCATAGTTGCTAAACTCATGCTCATGTATGTGTATGTTGTTGAATTTGGGCAAAAAGCATGCCAATAAGTTGAAATTGTGATGCTTATGTGCTAAGTTGCTTAAATGTTTATATGGATCAAAAGGAAGTCAAGTAGTGGTCACCATTTATAGGTCCCATATGTAAGGGATAGGAAGTCCTCAATGAGTAGGACGTGGTGACGACCACAATGAAATGCCGGTGACGCCTTCGGGGTCACAAGAGAGTGTGTGTTGCGCTATATACGCCAAAAGTGAGAAAGATCCGGGGTGAGAAGGACCCGGGGGTGGTGGCTGGAATGACTTGACTTCCCGGAGATCAATTTGTTGTCATTTATAATGATTGTTGCATTTACATACTTTGCATTCCAATGGCATGATTAGTTCCCTCACTAAGCGAAAGCTTAAACGAATATATATTTTCTGTTATGGTTATTGAATAACCATCGCAGGTACCAAGCGAGACGAGGAGAGGAAATGATACGCACGACGGGTTGGGCGTGGGAGTTGTCCTTGTGTATATGTGTTCCTATGCCTAGTTAGTTTGTGTCTAGAACGTATTTTTTGGTTAGCAATGCAAATGTATCTTGGGTTCTTTGAAAACTTGTAATTATGTTTATAACTTGTAATATAATGTAACTTATGGGTTAGTATCCTTGACTTGTGGATTTAAGACTTGACTCGTGGTTGTGTCCATGGAGATAGTTTTTGAATTCTATGACTCATGTGGTTAATGTAATTTGGAGAAACTAATGTAAATTTCTATGCAAAAGTTGTAGGTTGTATGTTTGAATCATTCCGGCAAGTTCGTAAACATGGGTTGTAGAATTTAGTTAAGTTCCTTTCGTAAACAAATGTTTTGTGAGATTTGATCCTCTTGTTGGATGGTTTATGTAAATGGTTTCTTGAGAATGGTTTTGGTATAGTTCTTTAATGTTTTATGTTGTTGGTTATAACTTGGGTTCATTCCCAATAAGTTTTATGAGACCTTATCTTTTGCCAAGGGTTAAACTTCAACCACACTTGATTTGATTCAAAGAATGTGTCTATGGTTTAACTTGATCCAAATAAAGTGATGTTTATGTTTTGAATGTTGGAAGAACTTAAATTGGTGCTGGGAATGTTCCAATGTGTTTTCAAATAGATTAAAAATGGTTGGTTAATGTTCCATGAGGTTTGGGTTGGCTTTGGATATGTTTGAGCTTGTTAAACAGGGGTTTTTCTGCTAAGAATTGAACTCGGCAGAAACCGGATCGATCTGGGCCTTGAGCGGATCGATCCGGAGCAGCTGGAACTGCAGAAAATGAAGTTCTGTTAAATCCGGATTGATCTGGATTTGGGGCGGATCGATCCGCTTGTCCAGTTTCAGCCTCGACGGCTTTTACGGAAACGCGCATAACTCTCTCTAGAAAACTTGAATTCGCGCACCGTTTTTTGCGTTGGAACCGGGACTCAAAGAGCTATCTTTCCATATAAAATTTGCTATACTTTATTAAAGACCATTTTGCCCTTGGGTCTGTTTTGTGTCAACGGAGTTGTTTTAGTAGGTCTAATTCATGTGTTTCTTAAGGAATTAAGGGTGTTTTGAACATGTGGGCTTGTTACACGTGTCCCAACTTGCCGAGGCGGGTTGGGGTGTGACAATTTTTGGTATTAGAGCAATAGGTTAGAGCCTTGGGGACGAGTGACGATTACGACGCGTAATAAGCATAAAGGATTAAACGATGTGTAGTTTATGCATTCACGTTTACTTAGCATGTTGAATAATGTTGAGCATGGATTGAAAAGTATAAAAGTAACGTGTATATGAATATGTATTGTGAATACCAGAGAGAAAATGTATGGTTTGACACCACCTACGCAAATGGAAAGAATGGAAAGAGTGGTAGCCAGTTTGGTACAAGTTGTTGAAACACATGCAATAGAGGGGAGACACGATCAACCGAATCCTAATCTGAGGGAGGAGGTGACCACTATTTCACAATTTTACAAGCAGAAACCGACACTATTCCGAGGGGAGACCTATCCAATGAGAGCTGACTTTTGGTTGTCCGACATGGAAAGGATATTCCGGGTTCTTCCGTGTTCCGAAGCTCAACAGGTTCTATTTGCCGCTGATACGTTAAAAGAAGAAGCACAATACTGGTGGCGTACAAAATTGGGACCCGATAGGCCGAACACTTGGGGGGAGTTTGTAGTACTCTTCAAAAAGCAATACTTTCCGAAATCGTTTGAAGATTTAAAGGCTCAAGAGTTTATGGAATTGAAACAAGGAGGGATGACAGTTCGGGAGTACTCCGCTAAATTCACAAGTTTGGCTCGGTTCGCTGAGAACATCGTACCAAATGAAGGGGATCGAACTAGAAAGTTTGTAACGGGGCTTAGAGACGAGATTCGACGTCAAGTATCAGTGCAACGGTTGGACAAAGTAGCAGAGGCATTGGATGTGGCTTCAATCGCTGAAAGAGATATGGGGTATCAACAAGGTTCGCAAGCACCGGTAACTCAACAATATAAACGGTCGAGTTCAAGCCAATATAATGGTCAAGGGAGTTTGAAAAGACAAAGTTTTGGAGGTTCCTCAGGTGGTGGAAGTAATAAGCCGCGGTGCAACACGTGTGGTAAGTTTCATTGGGGTGTGTGCAATCTACCGACAACAGTGTGCAACAATTGTTGACAAACGGGGCATGTAGCAAAGAATTGTCCGGGAGTGAGGCCAAATACTTATACTCCAATGAGGCGTATGGATGATAGTGGAATGATTTTCCATAACTGTGGGGAGCTTGGACACCGAATGCGCAATTGTCCTAAGCCGAGGCAAGGAGGCTCTAGTGCAACCGTGAGTAGTGCACCAACACCGCGACCACCTCAACAACAACTACAAGGAAGAGAACAACGTCAGGGTCGTTATTTCCAGCTTAACCCAGGGGAGACCACCATTGCTAACACGGTCGTGTCAGGTAAAGTTTCTATTTGTTCAACACCTGCTAATGTATTAATGGATTCCGGTTCTGCACACTCGTTTGTATCACATCAATTCGCTAGGAACATGAATGCACCCTTAGAACTTCTTGAATATGATTTGTCTGTTGATGTTCCGTTGGGAAGATCTTTGGTGAGTTCGGGAGTTTATAGGAATTGTGAAGTTAAAATTAATGATGAAGTGTTAATAGCGAATCTAGTACCGTTAGTAATCCAACATTTTGATGTTATATTGGGGATGGATTGGTTGTCAGTTAATCACGCGGTTATTGATTGTGAAAACAAAAGGGTAGAATTCCAAGCACCGACTCATAGGGTCTTTTCTTTTCAAGGGACAGGTGTCGTGTCACCACCTTATCTTCCATCCGCCATCAAGGCTTGTCGTTTATTAAGAAAGGGGTGTAAAGGTTTCCTTTGTAGTATATCGGATACTAGAAGCACTGAACAAAAATTAGAAGATATACCAGTTGTTAGGGAATTTCCTGATGTATTCCTAGAAGATTTGCCGAGTGTGTTAATTGAGAGGGAGGTTGAATTTGGTATAGATGTGATACCGGGAACACAACCCATTTCGCGGGCACCATATAGGATGGCTCCGGTAGAGTTGAAAGAGTTGAAGAGTCAGTTACAAGAGTTGTTAGACAAGGGATTCATTCGGCCAAGTGTATCACCCTGGGGTGCACCGGTCCTATTTGTGAAAAAGAAAGACAGAACGATGAGGATGTGTATTGATTATTGTGAGATTAATAAGGTAACTATTAAAAACAAGTACCCATTGCCACGGATCGATGATTTATTTGATAAACTACAAGGAGCTCAGGTGTTTTCAAAGATTGATTTGAGGTCGGGGTATCATCAACTAAAGGTAAAAGCTGAGGATGTTGAGAAGACGGCCTTCAGAACTCGATACTGTCACTACGAGTTTCTTGTAATGCCATTTGGGGTAACCAATGCACCGGCTGCGTTCATGGACTTAATGAATAGGGTCTTTAAAACTTATCTTGATGAATTTGTTATTGTTTTTATTGATGATATTCTCATTTACTCAAAGAGTCTGGAAGAACATGATAGACATTTGAGATTGGCGTTGCAACGTCTTCGAGAAAAGCAATTGTTTGGAAAATTGAAGAAAAGTGAGTTTTGGTTGGCAAGTGTTACTTTTCTTGGCCATGTGATTTCTAAAGAAGGTGTGTCAGTCGATCCACAGAAAATAAAAGCCGTTATGAATTGGGCGAGACCAACCAATGTGTCAGAAATTCGTAGCTTTCTGGGATTGGCTGGGTATTATAGAAGGTTTGTTCGAGATTTCTCAAAGATTGCGACTCCAATGACAACATTGATGAGAAAGGATGTTCCTTTTGAATGGGGAAAAGAATGTGAAGAATGTTTTCAGACATTGAAGAGTAAGTTGACTACTGCTCCGATTCTTGCAATTCCGACATGCACCGGGGGTTTAGTATTTACAGTGACGCTTCTCATCAAGGTTTGGGGTGTGTCCTTATGCAAGGGGACAAGGTGATAGCGTATGCTTTGAGGCAATTGAGAACTCATGAGAAGAATTATCCAACTCACGATTTGGAACTTGCCGCGGTAATTTTTGCTTTAAAAATTTTGCGACATTATTTATACGGGGAAACTTGTGAAATTTTCACTGACCATAAAAGCTTGAAGTACTTATTTACCCAGAGGGACTTAAACATGCGCCAACGAAGATGGTTGTAGTTAATGAAGGACTACGATCTGAAAATTCAATATCACCCAGGTAAGGCGAATGTAGTCGCCGATGCTTTGAGTCGAAAATCGCCAGAAAATTTGACATGTGTTTTGACAGCACAATAAGGGTTAGTGAAAGAGTTTGAACGTTTGGAACTAGAAGTTATTCCTAGAATTGAAGGTGGGTTAATGGCAGCAATTGTAGCACAACCTGATTTGATTGGAGAAATTAAAATGAATCAACTTCTAGACCCAACCTTAAAGAAAGTTGTAGATGAATTACCTGAGGGTAAGCGACCGGAGTTCAGTTTACATGATGGGGTATTATGGTATATTAATCGGTTATGTGTGCCTAATGTTGGCAATTTAAAGGAAAGAATTTTGGAAGAAGCTCATAGTACTCGGTATTCCGTGCATCCGGGTAGTACGAAAATGTACAGAGATTTGAGAGAAGTCTATTGGTGGAGTGGTATGAAACGTGAAGTTGCTGAGTACGTGGCCAAATGTATGACTTGTCAATTGGTAAAGCTTGAACATCAACGACCTGCAGGGGAAGTACAACCATTGAAAATACCGGAATGGAAATGGGAGCACATTACAATGGATTTTGTGCTTGGATTGCCAAGGTCTCCTAGATTTAATGATAGCATTTGGGTAATCGTTGACAGGTTGACTAAGTCAGCCCACTTCTTGCCAATTAAGACCACAGAACCGACAAAGTTAGCTGAACTTTATGTTAAAGAGATTGTAAGATTGCATGGGGCACCGGTATCTATAGTGTCAGATCGTGATACACGTTTTGTATCCAGATTTTGGGAAGGGCTACAAAGAGCAATGGGGACAGCTTTGCATTTTAGCACAGCGTTTCATCCGCAAACTGATGGGAAGTCGGAACGGGTTATTTAGACTCTCGAGGATATGCTTAGGGTTTGTGTTATGGATTTCAAGGCTGACTGGGAAACTCACTTGCCGTTAATTGAGTTTTCTTATAACAATAGTTTCCAGACAAGCATTGGAATGGCGCCTTTTGAGGCATTGTATGGTCAAAAGTGTAGATCGCCTGTGTGTTGGACAGAGGTTGGGGAGAAGCAACTTCTGGGGCCGGAAATTGTATAAATCACAACTGATAAGGTTAAGTTGATTAAGCAACGGTTACAAGTGGCACAAAGTCGCTACAAAAGTTATGCTGATACGGGTAGAAGACCGTTGGAGTTCGAGGTTGGTGATTATGTGTTCTTGAAAGTTTCACCTTCGAAAGGCATTACACGGTTTGGTAAGAAGGGTAAGTTAAGTCCAAGATATGTTGGACCTTTTCTGATTTTGAGTAAGGTGGAACCGGTAGCTTACAGATTGGAGTTGTCACAAGAATTGGCACATATTCATAACGTGTTCCACGTATCTATGCTCAGACGTTACGTGTCAGATCTGAGTCATATTCTTGAACCAGAGCCATTGGAAGTCCGAGAAGATATGACATATGTTGAACATCCGGTACGGATTCTGGATAGGAAAGATCAAGTGTTAAGAACGAAGACAATTCCGTTAGTCATGGTCCTTTGGCGTAATCATAGCATTGAAGAGGCAACTTGGGAACGAGAAGATGAGATCAGAGAAAAATATCCACACTTGTTCGACTGATGAGGTAAGAATAAGTTTGGGGACAAACTTCTTAAAAGGGAGGGAGAAATGTAACACCCGTACCCGGAAAAGAAGATTAATATGATAATAATATGTGTTAGTTAAAGATAATTAACGCATGAGATGAATTAAGGTGGGGTTATGAACCCACACGTGAAAAGGTGTTCAAATGCGGACACAGATGAAAGTCCTGTGAAAGGAGGGACTGGTATAAAAGTGGGGCCCAACAAGGGTTTAATTAAAATAATTTGCATTTTGATGTCATTATGTGCTTATATGATTACTTGTTTAAATGCTTATTAATATTATTATGTCTTATGATAGGATATGGGACCAATTTGGGTACCCATGTGAGGGCGTATTTGAATAAAGTTGATAACTGGTAGGTTTTATAGCAAACTCATAATTTATGTGGGACCACGTTTGGGACCCACGCGGGACTTAGATTAAATCCATTTAGAAAATGTGGGTAGATATTGTAATTGACTTGGGGGTTTCATAATAAAGCTTAAGAAAAAGTGGGGGGTGTAAATGTAATATAGGGAGAGTTGATGACAACACATATGCTTCATGCATATGTGTCTCATTCACAAGATCTCCAGCAATTTAGAAAGAACGAGAGCTCGAGTCGGCGATGGAAATTCTCGACGACGTTTCTTGCCGTTTCTTCGCCGTCCGGCGTCGGATTTACGATCCGAGACCACCTTTGGACTCGTGGAGGTAAGAGGATCACATGCATGTAATTTATTTTCATTTTCGGCAACGTTTTTATGGCAACCGTTCTTAATAGACGATGTTCTTGACACCAAACTTATGTAGGAATTACACCGGTGAAATTTGGGTTGGAAATTAGCAAGAGATTGGGAAAATCTAGACTTAATCGCTAGTAAATCGAGGAGGTGAGTGTCCTAATCTCTCAATTGGATGTTTAGCTATGATAATGTGATAATTGTGGTTCATAGTTGCTAAACTCATGCTCATGTATGTGTATGTTGTTGAATTTGGGCAAAAAGCATGCCAATAAGTTGAAATTGTGATACTTATGTGCTAAGGTGCTTAAATGTTTATATGGATCAAAAGGAAGTCAAGTAGTGGTCACCATTTATAGGTCCCATATGTAAGGGATAGGAAGTCCTCAATGAGTAGGACGTGGTGACGACCACAATGAAATGCCGGTGACGCCTTTGGGGTCACAAGAGAGTGTGTGTTGCTCCATATACGCCAAAAGTGAGAAAGATCCGGGGTGAGAAGGACCCGGGGGTGGTGGCTGGAATGACTTGACTTCCCGGAGATCAATTTGTTGTCATTTATAATGATTGTTGCATTTACATACTTTGCATTCCAATGGCATGATTAGTTCCCTCACTAAGAGAAAGCTTAAACGAATATATATTTTCTGTTGTGGTTATTGAATAACCATCGCAGGTACCAAGCGAGACGAGGAGAGGAAATGATACGCACGACGGGTTGGGCGTGGGAGTTGTCCTTGTGTATATGTGTTCCTATGCCTAGTTAGTTTGTGTCTAGAACGTATCTTTTGGTTAGCAATGCAAATGTATCTTGGGTTCTTTGAAAACTTGTAATTATGTTTATAACTTGTAATATAATGTAACTTATGGGTTAGTATCCTTGACTTGTGGATTTAAGACTTGACTCGTGGTTGTGTCCATGGAGATAGTTTTTGAATTCTATGACTCATGTGGTTAATGTAATTTGGAGAAACTAATGTAAATTTCTATGCAAAAGTTGTAGGTTGTATGTTTGAATCATTCCGGCAAGTTCGTAAACATGGGTTGTAGATTTAGTTAAGTTCCTTTCGTAAACAAATGTTTTGTGAGATTTGATCCTCTTGTTGGATGGTTTATGTAAATGGTTTCTTGAGAATGGTTTTGGTATAGTTCTTTAATGTTTTATGTTGTTGGTTATAACTTGGGTTCATTCCCAAGAAGTTTCATGAGACCTTATCTTTTGCCAAGGGTTAAACTTCAACCACACTTGCTTTGTTTCAAAGAATGTGTCTATGGTTTAACTTGTTCCAAATAAAGTGATGTTTATGTTTTGAATGTTGGAAGAACTTAAATTGGTGTTGGGAATGTTCCAATGTGTTTTCAAATAGATTAAAAATGGTTGGTTAATGTTCCATGAGGTTTGGGTTGGCTTTGGATATGTTTGAGCTTGTTAAATAGGGGTTTTTCTGCTAAGAATTGAACTCTGCAGAAACCGGATCGATCTGGGCCTTGAGCGAATCGATCCGGAGCAGCTGGAACTGCAGAAAATGAAGTTCTGTTAAATCCGGATCGATCCGGATTTGGGGCGGATCGATCCGCTTGTCAAGTTTTAGCCTCGACGGCTTTTACGGAAACGCGCATAACTCTCTCTAGAAAACTCGGATTCGCGCACCGTTTTTTGCGTTGGAACCGGGACTAAAAGAGATATCTTTGCATATAAAATTTGCTATACTTTATTAAAGACCATTTTGCCCTTGGGTCTGTTTTGTGTCAACGGAGTTGTTTTAGTAGGTCTAATTCATGTGTTTCTTAAGGAATTAAGGGTGTTTTGAACGTGTGGGCTTGTTACACGTGTCCCAACTTGCCGAGGCGGGTTGGGGTGTGACACACTACTTGAGGCTATTGTCATTGGATTCTAGTTAATGGTAAACACTAGCTAAGCTATGGGTAAGGGATTCCACACGGAGCATTATCCAGAAACTTAGAGACCAAAAGTTCAGGAGTCATGAATTGTTTTGTAAGAGTTGCATAACATTCGTGATGGGTTTCCCAGTCAGGCTTTGAGGTTATGATCGCCACAAGGAGACTTAACTTTATAGGCTTGACATCCTGAAGACAATTAATGAGTTGGTTAAGGGAATTCCAATGTATCATATAAATTGTCATATTCATGATTTTCATATTGTAATTCTGTTACATTATTTGTATTTCAGGTTCATTATGTCTAGCCCACTTGCTATAACCATGATCCAGAATAAGCTAATTGGAAACAACTACGTTGAATGGAAACTGGAACTGGATGAATTGTTAACTGCTAATGGATGTAAATACGTTCTTACCATTCCCTGTCCACCTATTCCATGCCATGACACCCCAACTGATCTTGCGGATCAATATTGGCAGTGGATAAGATTTGATGGTATAGCTCTGTAATACCCTGTATTTCGGTATATTAATAAAACCTGGTATTTCATTTCTATACTCGTATAAACTTTCTCTTCCTTTTGGTGAATTTTTGATAACAATCGATTGACATTGTTCCAATCGATTGACACTTTTCTGATACCAATCGATTGATAAGTTATCCCAATCGATTTACATTCAACCGACTAAAAGTGATTACGTGTCAACATTTCCAATCGATTGCCATTCATCCCAATCGATTGACATTGTTTCTAATCGATTGACTACAAATATCTGTTACCAATCGATTGACATAACCTAAGAAATGTTTTCTTCTTTCCTTCAGCTTTAAACGCGTGGCAATCCCATATCCCTATATATACTTGTTCATTCATGGCCTTGGGGCTGTTTTTCAGACCATTGAGAGAGGGAGAGACATACTCTTGAGATATATACATACATATATCTATATCTACACATATATACACACTCTACACACACACACTGCCTTGAAAGCAGAAAGAAAAGAAAGGAGAAGCAGAAAGAAGAAGAAAGAAAAGAAAGGAGGAGACAGAGACAGAGAAGAGGAGAAAGAGAGAGAGCTTGAAGATTTTAAAGTTGGAACAAACCCAAACGCATCCTAGATGAGTTCTAACTCACTTGGTCCCTTTATATGAAGTTTATATAAGCTATTATGATGTTTAGATGGGTTACATGCATGTTGTGTACGTTTATATATGCTGTTTTTACAATCTGCTGGAGAAGACGTAGTACCAATCGATTGACATAATCTCAATCGATTGACATCAGTTGCATCCCAATCGATTGAATAGGATTTCAATCGATTGACACTTTTTCAGATACCAATCGATTGACATGATGCCAATCGATTGACATGATTTTGATACCAATCGATTGAACCTCTGTTCCAATCGATTGGCATAAGCAGAACATGGTTTCCTTTGCCTGTTTATTATATAAGAGGTTTGGTTGTTCGATGTCTGATTCAGAATTCCATTATGCGACTATGGGTTAAACAGGAGTAATGTGACACCAAAGATTATTGGATAATGAATAAAAAGAATATGAAGACATGGGTGACGTGTTGATTCTGATATGAGTTTGATATCCGTTTCTTTTAATCCGAGTAGTCAGGCCACATTGGGAGTTTGTCATGTGTCGATGTAGAATGGAACGTAAGTAGGTTTGGTAAGTTCTGGGAATGGTACGTGGATGGACGATTGGTCATGATATGCTCTTAAAAGCGGTGAACCGGACCATGGTTCTTAAAAGCGGTGAGCTGGACCAAGAAGTCTTAAGATAGACTAGATGATTTATGATATGCTCTTAAAAGCGGTGAACAGGACCATTGTTCTTAAAAGCGGTGAGCTGGGATCACTAGTAGATGACGTTGAGTCGTGGCAATAGATTGATATGCCTTGTTCGAAACGTTATATCCCTGAAATGCGGTGAACAGGACCATTGTTCTTAAAAGCTGGGGACAGACTAACGTGGAGTCCATGACATGCGATGAACAGGACCATTGTTCTTAAAAGCGATGGACAGAATAAGGGTGTATCCCTAGAGTTAAACGATTGAGTCTGTTCATGAAAGATCAGAATATGTTGAGTTCAGTATTCGAGTAACAAGACGTTAAGGGTCGGTTTACAAGAATGAATAGAGAAACAGGATATGGTTATAATAAGATGTTAACTCGTGTTTTCATAAGATTGTGTTTATTTCAGATAACTGGTACTTCGTTAGTTTTTGCTCACTCAACTCTCAGTAAGCTGACGGCCTTTTATTGCCTGGACATTCCCCGTCCAGAATATCCTGCCCCTTATTCTGCAGGTAAGGACCAGTACACTGATGACTATTATCCAGAGGAGGGCCCCACCGATGACAGTTACGCCAGGAAGGATTATCCTTATGCCAGTTGAAGACTGAAGATGTTATAATTAGATTTAATTTCAGTTGTTATGTTAAATCTTTTGTTAACGGGTACTTGGGCATTTGTTGTCTTCAGACATGTTGTGATCCTGTGGACCATACTCTGATATTTTGTAATAGTTGGCACTGTGTGCTATTTTCAGTTGATTTCTGTTGCTTTTCTTTTGGACTAGTACTGTGTGGTGTGGATTATTAGTGACTTTCACCTGTCATTCCTTATGGACCCATAAAGGAAATTTATTTTTCTCTATTTATGCTGCTCCGGGGCGTGACAAGCTCGCTCTAGCATCTTAGACTCTGTGTCTGATGTGTTGAAGCAGCAACATCAACCTTTGAACACTGCCCGTGCTATAATATTGAACCTCGAGGAGATGTTTGGGGAGCTGAGTCGAACTGCAAGGCTTAGAGCCTTGGAGTTTGTAATACCCTGTATTTTTGTAATATATTATGTGAATAAGACCCTGTATGCTTCTTTTAATACTTGTTTGAGCTTGGCCTTACCTTGGTATAATTTGGATACCAATCGATTGACAAGTTTTCCAATCGATTGCCTTGCTTTGGATACCAATCGATTGAACTTTATATCAATCGATTGATTGTATCAATCGATTGTCACTTATGTCAATCGATTGGAGGCAGCTGGGCAGATTCTTTTGCTCTGGCTGAGGAGAGGCCACGTGAACACTCTCTCCTTATATATAGCAGCGCTTTTCCTGCGTTTTTCTTTTTAGAAAAATCAGTGAGAGTGAGAGGGAGTGTTTGTGTGTGTGTTATGTATATATAAACACTTATATATATACACACATATATACATGTATTCATACGCTCACACACACACATTCATGGACTGAGACAAGAAGGAAGAAGAGGAGAAGACCAGAAAGAAGAAGAAGAGAAGGAGAAGGAGAAGGGAGAAGACAGAGAACTAGAGGAGAGAGGGAGGAGCCACCATTGAAGCTCCAAGCTTCAAAACACAACCAAACACGCCCTTAACGTCTAAGGTGAGTTTTAAACTCACTTGGTAGCTTGATATTGGTGTTAGAACATGCTTGAATGAAGAAATGGAGAAGAAATCATGTATTCCCGTTTATATGTTGCTGGGCAGTCTTCTCTGTGAAGAAGACGAAGTGTCAATCGATTGACATCTATACCAATCGATTGACATCTTTCATGTTCCAATCAATTGACATTTTATGCAATCGATTGACATGGATTGTGGTCCAATCGATTGAACTTTTTATCAATCGATTGACACTCCTTTTATACCAATCGATTGACATCTATACCAATCGATTGGCAGTTACAGTTTACTGTTTTACTTGTTTAGTTAATGTAATAACTGTTTAGTTGTTTATTTACTGTTCAGTATTTCCCAGCATACTTTATTATTGTAATACAGACATGATAACGAGATAATGCAGCGTAGGATCGTAGTAATAACAAAACTAACGGATAATGTTTATAATGTTAGATAACGGAATATTCATGAATCCTTTAGAGTTAAACTTAAGTAGGTTTGCTAAGATTCGGATCCTTTAGAATAACAAGACTAACGGGCCACATTGGGATTGTCATGTATCGGTGATAGAGTTGAACTTAAGTAGGTTTGCTAAGATTCGGGAAATTTGCGTGGGCGGGCTTTGGTCGATCATATGTTCTTAAAAGCGGTAGACAGACGAAGGTGTCTATGACTTGCGGTGAACCGGACCATTTGCCCTAAGATAGCCAGATGATCTAATCATATGTTCTTAAAAGCGGTAGACAGACGAAGGTGTCTATGACATGCGTTGGACTGTGATCACTGGTAGACGTCGCTAAGTCGTGGCATAGAATGTGTTGGAAAAACAGGTTTAAATGGAAAGTTTAAACGCGTAGCGGATAAAATCAAGTTATGAAACTTTATTGGCATGCCCGGATCTACTACTCGTCAATTCTACAGATGCGCACAAGAGGGGACACGAGTTATACCTTAATGTCTTGAACCCAATTCTGATCTTCAACTTCCAGCAGCCTCCACTAGATGATCTTCACCCTTATGACTCCTGCGGATGCCTGCCAGAAAGACTAGGGTTGGTGGGAACCCTAATGGAGAGGATAGAGAAGGTTTTGGGACTCCAAAACAGTTTCTGCAGCTTCTGACGTTCAAAACGACGAACAACCTTTTCCAGAACGCAGCTGCCCTATTTATAGATTCCCAGAACCGACCTAGACTTCGAGCGATCGAAGTGCCTTCGATCGATCGAACATTCGATCGATCGAACCATCTTCGATCGATCGAACCTGCAGACTTCAATCGATCGAGATATCTTCGATCGATCGAACCTGTTTGGACATCATCCTCAAGCATCTTTCAAAGCATCCTGGCGGAGCTAAGAGTGGGACCTCCTAGGCTCTTTATTGTTGGCTCAGACCAGTTTATTAATTACCATGACCAAACTCTTTGATCAGCAAACTAACCAACTGGTCAGTTAACGTTTACTCCACTATAAAACGATAACTGAACTCCAACGCAAAAGAACATATCCGAAGCAATAACTAGACTTGTATGTTGTACTAATGTCCCTCTACCGTCAGCATTCGTAATCATATTCAGGTAGTCGGATAACTGTTACTGTCAACCTGAATCATGATTACTTCTTGTATTCCTTGAGTCCCATTCACTACTCATGATTACCAAACATGTTGATAACTCTTATCAACAAGACTGCAGTACTCAGTAATCGACATGGTGACATTCTCAAGGGAATGCTTACTCTGAAACAGAGGGTAGATTCTATCTTGACAATATATGTTCACAACCCTATGAATATGACATACCCAAGATACCCAGGTGTTGATCTTTTATAGACCTCACTGATTGGTAAGTCAAAGCAGCCATATCCACAGTCTGTGTTCATAATCGTCTCAAGATTGAGAACACATACCTTATACAAGTTATGAGTTCCTATTGACTGTTGACAGCATTGAGCGTCAATAGGAAACTCAGGTCCGTCAATGCACTATAAGCACTAGCATATTAACCAAGAGTCACACTCTAGTGATTGAGATTTATCACTCCATCCAATGGTAGTTAATGATGCTACAGTGTATACCTGATGAGATATCCAGTCTCATCATCCACTGTGACAAGCTTTAAGTATCAAAGAATAGTAATTCGTATCTCATTGTATGTATCTCATACACACACGAAATACTTACTATGATACTTATGGATTAAACAATCATCTCATGAAAGAAACATACATAATGAAATGTAAAACTGATATCTATATATTAAAAAGTCAATGTCTAATACATAAAGTAATGGTTTGAGGGCACAAACCCAACAAACTCCCACTTGCACTCATAACCATTCAGAACTACATCTAAGACCTAGACTATCTAGATGACGATCAAAGACCTTCTGTGGTAAGGCCTTTGTAAACGGATCAGCAAGATTGTCAGCGGTGGCAATCTTGGTGACAGTCACATCTCCACGTTGAACTATATCTCGGATTAGGTGATATTTCCGCTCTACGTGCTTTCCCTTTCCGTGGTTCCTTGGCTCCTTGGACTGAGCCACTGCCCCACTATTATCATAATAAAGCGTAATAGGCGACAGCGACGCTGGTACCACCTCGAGTTCCATAAGGAACTTCTTGAGCCAAACAGCTTCCTTTGCGGCTTCACAAGCAGCCACATACTCAGCTTCTGTAGTTGAGTCTGCAATGCATTTCTGCTTAATGCTCCTCCAACTGACAGCACCACCTCCCAAGGTAAAGAGATGATCGGACGTCGACTTCCTCGAATCTTTATCTGACATAAAGTCCGAGTCAGTGTATCCCACTGGAATGAACTCACTACCACCGTACATAAGCATGTAATCTTTAGTTCTTCTCAAGTACTTAAGAATGTGCTTAACGGCTGTCCAGTGCTCTGGACCTGGATTCGACTGATATCTGCTAACCATGCCAACGGCAAAGCAGATATCTGGTCTAGTGCATAACATCGCATACATGAGACTTCCCACTGCAGAAGCATAGGGAACTCCTGTCATGCGATTCCTCTCCTCCTGTGTCTTTGGACACTGGTCCTTGGAGAACGCTAAACCATGCCTGAAAGGTAACAAACCTTTCTTCGAATTATCCATTGAAAACCTAGTTAGCACCTTATCGATATAACCAGCTTGAGATAATCCCATTATCTTTCGCTTGCGATCCCGAAAGAGCTTTATCCCAAGAATATAGCTCGCCTCTCCTAGATCCTTCATATCGAAAGTACTAGCTAGCCAAACCTTGACCGTTGACAATGCCGCTACATCATTTCCAATGAGTAGAATGTCGTCAACGTAAAGCACAAGAAAAGCCACCACTTTTCCTTCACTCTTCTTGTATACACAAGGTTCATCCAGATTCTGTATGAAACCAAACGATTTGACCGCTTGGTCAAATCGTATGTTCCAACTTCTGGATGCCTGCTTAAGCCCATAAATGGACTTTTGCAACTTGCATACCAAGTTACCTTTCCGACCAGCTATGAACCCTTCTGGTTGTTGCATATAGATGTCCTCCTCAAGATTGCCATTCAAGAATGCAGTCTTGACGTCCATCTGCCAGATCTCAAAATCTAGGCATGCAGCAACGGATAAGAGTATTCTGATGGACTTGAGCATGGCCACCGGCGAGAAGGTTTCCTCATAGTCAACGCCCTCCCTCTGAGTATAACCTTTCGCAACAAGCCTTGCCTTAAAGGTCTCAACCTTTCCATCAGATCCTCTTTTCCTCTTGTAGACCCATTTACAGCCAATGGGTTTAATATTGGCTGGAAGTTCTACAAGATCCCAGACCTGATTAGAATCCATAGATTCCAATTCAGCCTTCATAGCTTTAACCCAATGAGCTGAATCAACATCAGCCATTGCCTCTTCGTATGTGGTAGGATCAGATTCAGATTCTATGGAGACAGCTTCAAAAACTTCTCCTAAGAACATGTATCTATCAGGCTGGCTGATAATCCTTCCACTACGACGAGGTACTGGTGCGGAAATAGGTGAAGAAGTGTTGTTTTCCTGATTTACATCGTTATTAACTACGGGTTGGACTGAGGGCTCTCCTTCTATCTCTCTAAGATCTATCCTTCCCTTAGGTTTATGGTTCATGATATAATCATCCTCCAAGAAAATCGCATTCGTACTGACGAACACCTTCTGTTCTCTTGGATCATAAAAATACCATCCATAAGTACCCTTTGGATACCCCACGAAGTAACATACTTCCGATCTAGAATCCAACTTGCTCATCTTTCCTTTTAGCACATGTGCCGGACATCCCCATATCCGGAGATGTTGCAAAGAAGGCTTGCGCCCAATCCACATCTCTCGTGGTGTCCTGGGAACAGATTTGCTTGGTACTAGATTTAGTATGTAAGCAGCGGTTTCCAAAGCATAACCCCAAAGAAATAAAGGTAACTCAGAATAACTCATCATTGACCTAGTCATGTCTAAAAGAGTCCGATTCCTTCTCTCCGCTACACCGTTTTGCTGAGGCATACCAGGTGCAGTCAACTGTGAGAGAATCCCATTCTGTACGAGGTGATCAATAAATTCATTAGAGAGATACTCGCCACCTCGATCAGATCGAATGGCCTTGATATGTGTGCCCAATTGCTTCTCCACTTCAGCCCTAAACTCTTTGAACTTTTCAAAGGCTTCAGACTTGTGCTGCATTAGGTACACATATCCATACCTAGAGTGGTCATCAGTAAATGTTATGAAATACTCATAACCACCCCTTGCTCTAATATTTATTGGTCCACACACATCAGTATGAACTAATTCCAACAATGCATTGGTTCTATTGCCCTTTGCAGGAAAGGGCCTTTTGGTCATCTTACCCTCTAAACAAGACTCGCAGACTTCTATTGGTTCGAGAACCAAATCGCCTAAGACCCCTTCTTTGACTAGTCTGCCAATCCTATTTAGATTGATATGACCAAGCCTCATATGCCAAAGCCTTGTTGGATTAGTGGAAGATCTCTTTCTTTTAGATGGTACAATTACCACTGAGTTATTAAGTTCCATACAAGAATCTTTAGAAATATTGGGAGTAATCACATACAAACCATTTGATTTAACACCAGAACATATAAAAGAACTATTTCTTTTAATCACAACTTCAGTTCCAAAATTAAAAGAATAACCATTATTCGATAAATTAGAAACTGAAATTAAATTACGTCTCATTGAAGGGACGTAAAGTACATCTGATAAAATCAAAACTTTATTGTCTAGAAATTCTAAAACTACGACTCCTATAGCAACCGCAGAAACGGTTGCGCTAGAACCTAGAGTAAGTACGATTTCCCCATCACTGCACTTCCTGGTTGATCTGAACCCCTGCAATGAATTACAGATATGGTTAGTCGCACCAGAATCAATGCACCAAGTGTTTGAAGTATCCGTTATAAAACTTACTTCAATCACATGTGATTTAATCATACCTTGAACTCTTGTAGCTAAGAATTCTGGACAGTTCCTCTTCCAGTGGCCCTTCTCACCGCATTGGAAACACTTTCCTTTGCTTTGGCCACCCACCTTCCCTTTGCCCTTACCTTTTCCCTTAGATTTTGCAATCTTAGGGACCGGTCCAACACTTGAACCTCCAGTGCTAGCCTTCTTCTTCCCTTTCTTTCCTTTCAGCACAGATCGGGAAGAGGAAGCGCTTTTCTCAACGTTTAAAACGCTGCCCCCAGGTTTGATCACCCCTTCCGCTGCCAATAAAGAGCTCATCAATTCGCTCATTGAAAAATCCATTTTATTCATATTATAATTCAGTTTAAATTGAGCGAATGATGGCGACAGCGTATTGAGGATCATATCAACTTGGGTCTGTGCATCGATGTTGGCACCTAGGGTCTCCAGCTCATTTAAATAACCAATCATTTTCAAAACATGTTCTTTGACTGGAGTCCCTTCCGACATCTTAGCACTCATTATCTTCTGCATAGCTACCTGTCTGGCAGGCCTGCCATGCTCCCCAAACATCTTTTTCAGGGATTCGATAATGTCACTGGCGGAATTGTTCGACTGGTATTGGTGTTGTAACACATTAGCCATAGAAGCCAATATGTAACAACGAGCCATCCCATTCGACTTTTTCCATTTATCGAACTCGCGTCTAGCAGCAGCCGAAGCATTTGCAGCGGGTTCTTCGGGGCATGGGGTGGTGAGGACATATATGTGATCCTCCGCAGTTAACACGATGTCAAGGTTACGTTTCCATTCAGTGTAGTTGTTTCCAGTTAACTTGTTTTGAGTGAGTATGGTGGCAAGTGGACTAAATGAAGATCCAGACATTATGATTTACTGAAAAATCAAAAAACAAAATAAATATGGATATCAGAATTTGACAGTTTGAAATAAAAGAATCCTTTTAAAACTCTTATTTTAAAACAAAGTCACCGGAATATCGAAACGAAAGAATAAAGCCTCCGTGTGGTGGTCAATGTTCGATCTTTCGATTTATCATAACTTATCCGCTATGCAACTCTTGCAAAACAAGTTATGACTTCCGAACCTATTTGATCTCTAAGTTTCTGAATAATGCCCCGTGTGGGATCCCTTATCCATAGCTTAGCTAGTGTGTACCATTAACTAGGATCCAATCACAACCGTCTCAAGTAGCGCCTCCGTATGGTGGTCACCCTCTAACACGTCTGATTGATCCTTATCAAAAAGAAGTTCACATCTAGTAACCAATGAGTAATGCATCCTCCGTATGGAATGATCACCCCTGGCGAGGTGACACAGAATGCATCACTCATCTTACAGTGAACCGTTAATGGAAGATCGTGGGTGTAATTAATAAGACCCTCTCCCACTAGATTTAGTAAAAAAAGGATTTTGCTTTTTGAGAAAATCTGTTTCTACACATTTCCCATAAACATCTAATGTTTACTAATGTGTTGAAAACGGTTTTTGAATTTTATTTTAGAAAACTTGTTTTGCGTGCATGCAACAATGTATTATACGCCAATCACAAACAAAGCACATAAAACAAAAAACTAAAATGAAATAAAAGACATCCAAACGATGCCTCTATCTCCCATGGCTCTATCTCCATAGAACCTGCTTTTGGTTTGATCGCCTCCAGCTCCATCTTCATGGACAATTCTAATTCTATTACATTGAACCTATGCCTCTTTTGAAGCTTACAATTTATCTAGAAATAGAAATAGCAACAACAAAATAAAAGGCTAGGGAAACCGGTGCGACTTTCCTTTTCGTAGGATTGAAATCGCAGCGCCCTTTACATATGCCTTAAAACCAAACCAAACTTAAAACAACACACCAATCTAAAACATTCAAACACAAAATTAAATGCTCTTGGCGCCATGGGAGATAGCGACTAACTTTTGCTGCAAAAGGTTAGTTGAACACACATCCACGCATATATATAACAAAATATAACTATTGGAACCCTTAATTGATTCACACAGTATATAAACTCTTTACATACTGAATTAGAACTCAAAACAGCATCTAACTTCTCTGTCATAGTTCGATCGATCGAAGACCGTTCGATCACTCGAACCTTCGATCGATTGAACACTGTTCAATCGCTTGAACATTCTATTTCACAGAATGATTAAAAATTTTGCAGAATACGTTAAAAGTAAACTTTTAATTTCAAAATACTTTTAAAACTGTGAAACAAAGATCCTGACAAAGAGTCTGTCTCGATCGATCGAACTCTGTTCGATCGCTCGAACAACAGAAGGTTTCGATCGATCGAAACCTGTTCGATCGCTCGAGTACAGAGCCTTCGATCGATCGAGACTACTTCGATCGATCGAACCCATCTTGCATCCAATGCAATCACAGATTTGTATACTGCTGTGATAACACTGCAGAAACAGATCTGTGACGATGCAGTTTCGAAAGCAGTTCTAAAATCAACATGCAAATCAAAATAGTGTTCCAAAAAACGCATCTATGGATCCAAACGAGCGTGGCTCTGATACCAATTGTTGGAAAAATAGGTTTAAATGGAAAGTTTAAACGCGCAGCGGAAAAATCAAGTTATGAAACTTTATTGGCATGCCCGGATCTACTACTCGTCAATTCTACAGATGCGCACAAGAGGGGACACGAGTTATACCTTAATGTCTTGAACCCAATTCTGATCTTCAACTTCCAACAGCCTCCACTAGATGATCTTCACCCTTATGACTCCTGCGGATGCCTGCCAGAAAGACTAGGGTTGGTGGGAACCCTAATGGAGAGGATAGAGAAGGTTTTGGGACTCCAAAACAGTTTCTGCAGCTTCTGACGTTCAAAACGACGAACAACCTTTTCCAGAACGCAGCTGCCCTATTTATAGATTCCCAGAACCGACCTAGACTTCGAGCGATCGAAGTGCCTTCGATCGATCGAACATTCGATCGATCGAACCATCTTCGATCGATCTAACCTGCAGACTTCAATCGATCGAGATATCTTCGATCGATCGAACCTGTCTGGACATCATCCTCAAGCATCTTTCAAAGCATCCTGGCGGAGCTAAGAGTGGGACCTCCTAGGCTCTTTATTGTTGGCTCAGACCAGTTTATTAATTACCATGACCAAACTCTTTGATCAGCAAACTAACCAACTGGTCAGTTAACGTTTACTCCACTATAAAACGATAACTGAACTCCAACGCAAAAGAACATATCCGAAGCGATAACTAGACTTGTATGTTGTACTAATGTCCCTCTACCGTCAGCATTCGTAATCATATTCAGGTAGTCGGATAACTGTTACTGTCAACCTGAATCATGATTATTTCTTGTATTCCTTGAGTCCCATTCACTACTCATGATTACCAAACATGTTGATAACTCTTATCAACAAGACTGCAGTACTCAGTAATCGACATGGTGACATTCTCAAGGGAATGCTTACTCTGAAACAGAGGGTAGATTCTATCTTGACAATATATGTTCACAACCCTATGAATATGACATACCCAAGATAACCAAGTGTTGATCTTTTATAGACCTCACTGATTGGTAAGTCAAAGCAGCCATATCCACAGTCTGTTTTCATAATCGTCTCAAGATTGAGAACACATACCTTATACAAGTTATGAGTTCCTATTGACTGTTGACAGCATTGAGCGTCAATAGGAAACTCAGGTCCGTCAATGCACTATAAGCACTAGCATATTAACCAAGAGTCACACTCTAGTGATTGAGATTTATCACTCCATCCAATGGTAGTTAATGATGCTACAGTGTATACCTGATGAGATATCCAGTCTCATCATCCACTATGACAAGCTTTAAGTATCAAAGAATAGTAATTCGTATCTCATTGTATGTATCTCATACACACACGAAATACTTACTATGATACTTATGGATTAAACAATCATCTCATGAAAGAAACATACATAATGAAATGTAAAACTGATATCTATATATTAAAAAGTCAATGTCTAATACATAAAGTAATGGTTTGAGGGCACAAACCCAACAGAATGATGTACTGTTGTTTAAAGCGTTATATCCCTGACATACGGTGGACTATTCATATGTTCTTAAAAGCGGGAGATGGACTAACGTGGTATCCATGACATACGGTGAACTGTGCATATGTTCTTAAAAGCGGTGGATGAGCAATGGTGTGTTATAGAGTTGAACTACTGTCGAGTCTGTTCCCCTATCTAGACGTGTTATCGGTCTTATAATGAGTAAAACATTAGTAATCGGATAATCGGTTTAATGTAAAGAAGTTACCCTCACAGAACTCTAACTTGTTGCGGCTTATAACTTGTAATAACTTCAATAGTTGATACCCTGTTAGTATTTAATTCACTCGGCTTTCATTAAGCTGACGGCGTTTATGCCGCTGGACATTTCTACGTTCCAGCGCACCCTGGTTATGACTATACAGGTGAAGGGCCTGCAGGAGAGGACTACTATGCCGATGACGGAGTCCTTGTGGAGGATTTCCCCGACGGAGGTCAGACTGAAGAAGACTACTACGCCGAGGACTACCTTTATGCCAACTGAAGACTAGACTAGAATTGTAGCTAATTGTCTTTACCTTTTCAGAATCTTTTTGTAGTCAGGCATATGTTGCCTTGGCATTTGTACTTCCGCTGCCTTATATTTGATTAGAGACTCTGATATGTAATAGTTAGTAACTTCTGTTGACTTTGTGATACGTTGTGATCAGAACCTAGACTTCATTATTGTTACACTATTACTTCTTGTTGCTTAGTACTGCGTGGTGTGGACAATCATGTGACTTCACTCGTCGCTGCCTTTGGACCCAAAAAAGAAATTTATTTTTCTCTATTTTTGCCGTTCTAGGGCGTGATAGGATTTTTGGTATCAGAGCCTAGGTTGTATACCTTTTCGTTCACAGATTGTCCCACACCATCTGGTCCTAGAACCTTGAGATTTTATAGATAAGTATTAAGATTAGTTTTGACTTAAGGTAGTCCCTTTTCAGGTAGCATGGAATCGCCGCTGTTCATTCCAGACGAGTTTGGAGGACACTATGTGTATGAGAGGAGTATTGCTCCAGCAAACCCAGAGTACTATACCTGGAAGGTTAGGCAGAGAGCTATTGCAGAGACAGAGCGAGACATGCGGATTGAGCAGCAGAGATTTGGGACCCAGGACCCAGAAGTGATATGTCAGGAGATGATCTACCGCAAGGAGACCTTCAAACGCATCGAGGAGGATTCTCTACTGATGTTACGAGACCGTTCTTCGTACCAGGTTCTACTTGCAGAGGTTAGGGCAGCACCTCCACCCCCACCAGAAGAGGACATGGCTGATGCACCCCCAGCAGATGAGGATCCGGAGGATGATGATGAGAGCGATGGCGATGATGAGCCAGAGGATGCAGATTAGGAGATGGAGGATGAGGAGGACGAGGACACCGATGACGAGGAGCCGGAGTATGATCCAGAGGAGGAGGACCCCGTGGACCCAGCCGGTATGGACGTGCCAGTTGGCGTAGATATTGTAGTTACAGAGGGCTATCCGATAGAGGGAGAGGAGGTAGCCGCAGACGATGATGCAGGTGATGATGCAGTAGTACCAGTCTTACCAGGAGGAGTTATAGCACAGCTGGCAGCTGAGTGGGCCGCAAAGATGGCTGCACATCCCTATGGATTTGAGATTGGAGCATCGGAGTTGGCACAGGCTATGGTGCAGGCTGAGGCACTTGCAGCCGCATTAGATGCAGCCCAAGCTGACATGGCCGCTGATGCAGGGGATTTGGGAGCTGTTGTGGAGCATGATGGACCCGAGCTAATCGAGGATGTTGTAATAGAGGATGAGGACATGATGGATGACGATGACATGGATGAGGATGATGTTTTGTCTGAGGTTGCCCTAGAGGACGAGGCTTCCATCTATGGATCCGATGTGGACAACTTTTGAGTCCAGTACATTTAGGGCTTAGACTTTTACGTTTGACTTTAGGACATGTTGTCCGCTTACTTTTGACGCTTACATAGACAGCTATTAACCGTAGCCTTTTTGTATAGGTAGCCACCAGTAGTGGTTTTGTGTATATCTTTCTTTTGTTTAGATCTTGTATAGGATCATGTACTACGCGCTACACAGATGATCTATTGTGTACTCCGCTGTACATCTTTTGGGTATATATATATGGCAGATCGTTTCTCTTGGTTATTTCTGTTATCATCTCATTATTATGTTATGGTTGTGATTTTGATTCATGTTATGCTTTCTGTTATTTAAGTATGATCATTTCCCCGAGGAGATTGTCAGCTAATCGTTAGATCCTTCATAGGTACACCTCACACGGATCACTATGGTGGGACCCACAAGGAACCAAGCACGACTGGGAGCACCCATTCCCGAGGGTATGGACCCAACTGGAGTTTTCGAAGCTTTCATGCAACGGATGGAGCACATCGGCGATACCTACAATCATGCCACCAATGACAATGGTAACAACCACTTTGTCCCTCCAAGGCAGACATGCGATAAACTGTTGGAACGATTTTGTGGCCTGCGACCCGAAAAGTTCGACGGCATGGCAGAGTCCTGGAAAGCAGAGCAATGGATACGGGAGTTGGAGCTAATCTTTGAAGCCCTAGAGTGCAGTGAGCTTGACAAGAGACGTCTAGCCGCATTTCAACTAACTTACTCCGCCGCGGACTGGTGGGAGGCCGAGAGAGCCACGATTGGGATTGACGCTGCAAGGAGAATGCCTTGGGAAGCATTCAAGACTCGATTTCTCGAGAAGTATTTTCCTGAGGACGAAAGAGACCAACAAGAGAGGAATTTCCTAAGTCTAACCCAAGGAAACTGGACAGCCAGGGAGTATACTACACAATTTGAGCGACTTTCCCATTTCGCTCCGCATATGATAGACACCTCCGTCAAGAAGGTCAAGCGATTCCACCAAGGACTCAACCCACACCTCCGGCACATGATGATAGGCCATCTGGGCCAGTCATTTGAAGGGATTGTCCATCTTGCTTCAAGTTTGGAAAAGGATGCTTACCCTGTGCAAGGACCACAAGCGAATCGACCTCCACCCAGGACCTTCCAACCAAGGAACTTTTCCGCGCAATCATCAAGGAACAATCAAGGATGGAAACCTCAGACCAACAACTACCAGGGAACCAAGCGCACATGGGATGGGACAAGGAAGCCCCAAGCAAATTTTCCTCAACAACGGAATCAACAGCAAGGACTACCTCAGGCACAGTCCGTCGCCCAGCGACAGAACATTGATGGATGTTTCAACTGTGGAGTGCCCGGACATATTGCAAAGTATTGCACAGCCCCCAAGACCAACCGCCGCAATGACCTCGTCTGCCGCAACTGTAACAAGCCTGGTCACATAAGCAAGGATTGTCGAGCACCATGTGGAGGCTACTATGGAGCGCCTGCTCAAGGACAGCAAGGACAGCAAGGACAGGTTAGGGTGAATGCCATCATTCCTGACAATGCAGGGTATAATGCTGAGGAACAGCAAAACTTGGAAGGTACATTCATTTTATTTCACTGTCAAGTTAGAGCTTTGTTTGATACAGGTGCCGCCCGTTCTTTCATAGCTATTAAGATGGTACGTGAATTAGGATTGCTACCCCTAGCACTTGAGCCGATCCTTAATGCCGTTTCGCCCTTGGGAGTATCCGTTAAGTTAGGTAAGGTGTGCAAGGATTGTCCCTTGACACTAGAGGATAAGAATTTTCCGGTAGACTTGATAGTCTTGTCAATGTCTGAGTTCGACGTGATCCTAGGAATGGATTGGCTTACTAAGTATGGCGCTAACCTGGATTGTGTTAGTCGGACCATTATCTTTTCGACGCCTGGTTGCCCGCAGATCAGATTTCAGTGCCAACCACTGAGCGACATGTTTATCACGAGCTGCCTATCCACGATTAAGACTTCAAGCACGGAGCTTACTATCAACCAGATCCCCGTTATTCAAGACTTTGAAGATGTGTTCCGAAGTATCTCAGGACTTCCGCCAAAGAGAGAGATGGACTTCTGCATTGAGTTAGCACCTGGAACGTTGCCGATTTCCAAGACCCCGTATCGGATGGCGCCAACAGAAATGTTGGAATTGAAGAAGCAAGTTCAGGAACTTGAAGACTTAGGTTTTGTTCGCCCGAGTACATCGCCTTGGGGAGCACCAGTTCTATTTGTGAAAAAGAAGGACGGAGAGTTACGACTCTGCATCGACTACAGGGAGCTGAATAAAGTCACGATCAAGAATAGATACCCACTTCCCCAGATAGACGACCTATTCGATCAACTACAAGGATCAAGGATATTCTCAAAAATTGATTTGCGTTCAGGATACCATCAATTACTAGTTCGGCCGAAAGATATACCGAAAACTGCCTTCAGGATGAGATATGGACACTACGAGTTTCTAGTGATGTCTTTTGGATTGACTAATGCCCCGGCAGTATTCATGGACCTAATGAATAGAGTATTCAGACCCTATCTGGATCAATTCATTATAGTATTCATTGACGACATTCTAATTTATTCAAGGACGGAAGACGAACATAGGAAGCATCTACGAATTGCTCTACAGACTCTCAGAGACAATAGTCTGTATGCGAAATTCAGAAAATGTGAATTCTGGCTTCAGGAAGTCAAATTCCTGGGACATGTGATATCACAGGATGGGATTTCCGTAGACTCATCTAAGATCGATGCAGTCTTGAGCTGGAACAGGCCAACCAACGCAACCGAAGTTAGGAGTTTCCTAGGATTGGCTGGGTATTACCGGAGATTTGTGGAAGGATTCTCTAGAATCGCAGGACCGTTGACAAGCCTGACTAGGAAGGAGACGAAGTACAAATGGACCGATAAACATGAGGATGCATTTCGGGAATTGAAAGAGAGACTAACCTCAGCAACCGTGCTTGCGATACCTAAGAGTGGTGAACAATTCATAATCTATAGTGATGCATCACACCAAGGACTTGGTTGTGTACTAATGCAAGAGGGGAATGTCATCGCATACGGATCAAGACAATTGAAGCCGCATGAGAAGAACTATCCGACGCACGACTTAGAACTAGCCGCAATCGTGTTCGCCCTGAAGATTTGGAGACACTATTTGTATGGAGAAAAGTTCAACTTGTTCTCAGATCACAAAAGTTTAAGGTACCTATTCTCTCAGAAGGAGTTGAACATGCGACAACGGAGATGGATGGAACTACTCAAGGACTACGACTTCTCTTTGCAATACCACCCGGGTAAAGCAAATGTTGTAGCCGACGCTCTGAGCCGGAGGCCACGCCTTTTGGTTGCTTCGATTTTGATTAGAGAATGGCGAGCAATGGAGACATTAGTCGAATTCGACCTTCAACCAGTGGAATCAGGAGAAGGACAACACCTTGGATGTCTTGTTGTACAACCGACTCTCATCAGCCGCATCTTGGAAGCTCAACAGTCGAACGAGGATTTCAAGTTATGGTTTGCCAAGATGTCCGCAAAAGAACCAGAGATATGGAGTATTAGTACGGACGGAGCACTGAGATGCAAAGGTAGACTCTGTGTGCCAAATGACGATGGTCTCAGGAAGAACATTCTGGATGAAGCACACAAGTCAAGGATGACTATCCACCCAGGAGGAAATAAGATGTATAAGGACTTGAAGAGAAACTTCTGGTGGGAAGGAATGAAGCGAGAAGTGGCCGAGTATGTATCGCAATGTCTTATTTGCAAACAAGTGAAGGCGGAGCATCAGAAACCACCTGGACTCCTACAACCGCTACCGATTCCCCAATGGAAATGGGAGCACATCACCATGGATTTTATGGTTGGATTGCCGAAGTCTCAACAAAACCACGACGCTATTTGGGTAATAGTGGATCGACTCACCAAGTCAGCACATTTTATCGCCTACAGCATGACGCACCCTGTTGAAAGATTGAGCCGGATGTATCTACAGCTAGTAGTGGGACTGCACGGTGTACCTGTCTCAATAGTTTCAGATCGAGATTCACGCTTCACCGCAGAATTCTGGAAAAGCCTTCAGACAGCAATGGGAACTTCATTGAATTTGAGTTCGGCCTTTCATCCACAGACAGACGGTCAGACAGAACGAGTCAATCAAGTGATGGAGGATATGTTGCGAGCCTGTGTCATTGAATTCGAGAGTTCATGGGAGACGCATTTACCTTTGATCGAGTTTGCCTACAACAACAGCTACCACACGAGCATAGGGATGGCGCCGTTTGAAGCCTTGTATGGAATACCTTGCCGATCGCCGCTATGTTGGGCCGAAGTCGGAGATACTCAACTACTTGGGCCCGAGATGATTCGAGAAACCAGCGAGAAGATCCAGATTGTACGAGAGAAGATGAAGACAGCGCAATCCAGACACAAGAGCTATGCCGACAAGAGACGGAAAGATCTAGAGTTTGCAGTTGGAGATCATGTGATACTCAAAGTCTCGCCAGTTCGAGGTATCATCAGATTCGGACAGAAAAAAGGCAAGTTGTCGCCACGATTCATTGGACCGTTCGAGATCCTAGAACTGAAGGAAAAACAGGTTTAAATGGAAAGTTTAAACGCGCAGCGGAAAAATCAAGTTATGAAACTTTATTGGCATGCCCGGATCTACTACTCGTCAATTCTACAGATGCGCACAAGAGGGGACACGAGTTATACCTTAGTGTCTTGAACCCAATTCTGATCTTCAACTTCCAGCAGCCTCCACTAGATGATCTTCACCCTTATGACTCCTGTGGATGCCTGCCAGAAAGACTAGGGTTGGTGGGAACCCTAATGGAAAGGATAGAGAAGGTTTTGGGACTCCAAAACAGTTTCTGCAGCTTCTGACGTTCAAAACGACGAACCACTTTTTCCAGAACGCAGCTGCCCTATTTATAGATTCCCAGAACCGACCTAGACTTCGAGCGATCGAAGTGCCTTCGATCGATCGAACATTCGATCGATCGAACCATCTTCGATCGATCGAACCTGCAGACTTCAATCGATCGAGATATCTTCGATCGATCGAACCTGTCTGGACATCATCCTCAAGCATCTTTCCAAGCATCCTGGAGGAGCTAAGAGTGGGACCTCCTAGGCTCTTTATTGTTGGCTCAGACCAGTTTATTAATTACCATGACCAAACTCTTTGATCAGCAAACTAATCAACTGGTCAGTTAACGTTTACTCCACTATAAAATGATAACTGAACTCCAACGCAAAAGAACATATCCGAAGCGATAACTAGACTTGTATGTTGTACTAATGTCCCTCTACCGTCAGCATTCGTAATCATATTCAGGTAGTCGGATAACTGTTACTGTCAACCTGAATCATGATTACTTCTTGTATTCCTTGAGTCCCATTCACTACTCATGATTACCAAACATGTTGATAACTCTTATCAACAAGACTGCAGTACTCAGTAATCGACATGGTGACATTCTCAAGGGAATGCTTACTCTGAAACAGAGGGTAGATTCTATCTTGACAATATATGTTCACAACCCTATGAATATGACATACCCAAGATACCCAGGTGTTGATCTTTTATAGACCTCACTGATTGGTAAGTCAAAGCAGCCATATCCACAGTCTGTGTTCATAATCGTCTCAAGATTTAGAACACATACCTTATACAAGTTATGAGTTCCTATTGACTGTTGACAGCATTGAGCGTCAATAGGAAACTCAAGTCCGTCAATGCACTATAAGCACTAGCATATTAACCAAGAGTCACACTCTAGTGATTGAGATTTATCACTCCATCCAATGGTAGTTAATGATGCTACAGTGTATACCTAATGAGATATCCAGTCTCATCATCCACTGTGACAAGCTTTAAGTATCAAAGAATAGTAACTCGTATCTCATTGTATGTATCTCATACACACACGAAATACTTACTATGATACTTATGGAATAAACAATCATCTCATGAAAGAAACATACATAATGAAATGTAAAGCTGATATCCATATATTAAAAAGTCAATGTCTAATACATAAAGTAATGGTTTGAGGGCACAAACCCAACAAACTCCCACTTGCACTCATAACCATTCAGAACTACATCTAAGACCTAGACTATCTAGATGACGATCAAAGACCTTCTGTGGTAAGGCCTTTGTAAACGGATCAGCAAGATTGTCAGCGGTGGCAATCTTGGTGACAGTCACATCTCCACGTTGAACAATATCTCGGATAAGATGATATTTCCGCTCTACGTGCTTTCCCTTTTCGTGGTTCCTTGGCTCCTTGGACTGAGCCACTGCCCCACTATTATCACAATAAAGCGTAATAGGCGACAGCGACGCTGGTACCACCTCGAGTTCCATAAGGAACTTCTTGAGCCAAACAGCTTCCTTTGCGGCTTCACAAGCAGCCACATACTCAGCTTCTGTAGTTGAGTCTGCAATGCATTTCTGCTTAATGCTCCTCCAACTGACAGCACCACCTCCCAAGGTAAAGAGATGACCGGACGTCGACTTCCTCGAATCTTTATCTGACATAAAGTCCGAGTCAGTGTATCCCACTGGAATTAACTCACTACCACCGTACATAAGCATGTAATCTTTAGTTCTTCTCAAGTACTTAAGAATGTGCTTAACGGCTGTCCAGTGCTCTGGACCCGGATTCGACTGATATCTGCTAACCATGCCAACGGCAAAGCAGATATCTGGTCTAGTGCATAACATCGCATACATGAGACTTCCCACTGCCGAAGCATAGGGAACTCCTATCATGCGATTCCTCTCCTCCTGTGTCTTTGGACACTGGTCATTGGAGAACGCTAAACCATGCCTGAAAGGTAACAAACCTTTCTTCGAATTATCCATTGAAAACCTAGTTAGCACTTTATCGATATAACCAGCTTGAGATAATCCCATTATCTTTCGCTTACGATCCCGAAAGAGCTTTATTCCAAGAATATAGCTCGCCTCTCCTTGATCCTTCATATCGAAAGTACTAGCTAGCCAAACCTTGACCGTTGACAATGCCGCTACATCATTTCCAATGAGTAGAATGTCGTCAACGTAAAGCACAAGAAAAGCCACCACTTTTCCTTCACTCTTCTTGTATACACAAGGTTCATCCAGATTCTGTATGAAACCAAACGTTTTGACCGCTTGGTCAAATCGGATGTTCCAACTTCTGGATGCCTTCTTAAGCCCATAAATGGACTTTTGCAACTTGCATACCAAGTTACCTTTCCGACCAGCTATGAACCCTTCTGGTTGTTGCATATAGATGTCCTCCTCAAGATTGCCATTCAAGAATGCAGTCTTGACGTCCATCTGCCAGATTTCAAAATCTAGGCATGCAGCAATAGATAAGAGTATTCTGATGGACTTGAGCATGGCTACCGGCGAGAAGGTTTCCTCATAGTCAATGCCCTCCCTCTGAGTATAACCTTTCGCTACAAGCCTAGCCTTAAAGGTCTCAACCTTTCCATCAGATCCTCTTTTCCTCTTGTAGACCCACTTGCAGCCAATGGGTTTAATATTGGCTGGAAGCTCTACAAGATCCCCGACCTGATTGGAATCCATAGATTCCAATTCAGCCTTCATAGCTTTAACCCAATGAGCTGAATCAACATCAACCATTGCCTCTTCGTATGTGGTAGGATCAGATTCAGATTCTATGGAGACAGCTTCAAAAACTTCTCCTAAGAACATGTATCTATCAGGCTGGCTGATAATCCTCCCACTACGACGAGGTACCGGTGCGGAAATGGGTGAAGAAGTGGTGTTTTCTTGATTTATATCGTCATTAACTGCGGGTTGGACTGAGGGCTCTCCTTCTATCTCTCTAAGATCTATCCTTCCCTTAGGTTTATGGTTCATGATATAATCATTCTCTAAGAAAACAGCATTTGTACTAACAAACACTTTCTGTTCCCTTGGATCATAAAAATACCATCCATAAGTACCCTTTGGATACCCTACAAAGTAACATACTTCCGATCTAGAATCCAACTTGCTCATCTTTCCTTTGAGCACATGTGCCGGACACCCCCATATCCGGAGATGTTGCAAAAAAGGCTTGCGCCCAATCCACATCTCTCGTGGTGTCCTTGGAACAGATTTGCTTGGTACTAGATTTAGTATGTAAGCAGCGGTTTCCAAAGCATAACCCCAAAGGAATAATGGCAACTCAGAATAACTCATCATCGACCTAGTCATGTCTAAAAGAGTCCGATTCCTTCTCTCCGCTACACCATTTTGCTGAGGCGTACTAGGTGCAGTTAACTGTGACAGAATCCCATTCTGTACGAGGTGATCAATAAACTCATTAGAGAGGTACACGCCACCTCGATCAGATCGAATGGTCTTGATATGTGTGCCCAATTGCTTCTCCACTTCAGCCCTAAACTCTTTGAACTTTTCAAAGGCTTCAGACTTGTGCTGCATTAGGTACACATATCCATACCTGGAGTGGTCATCGGTAAATGTTATGAAATACTCATAACCACCCCTTGCTCTAATATTTATTGGTCCACACACATCAGTATGAACTAATTCCAACAATGCATTGGTCCTATTGCCCTTTGCAGGAAAGGGCCTTTTGGTCATCTTACCCTCCAAACAAGACTCGCAGACTTCCATTGGTTCGAGAACCAAATCGCCTAAGACCCCTTCTTTGACTAGTCTGCCAATCCTATTCAGATTGATATGGCCAAGCCTCATATGCCAAAGCCTTGTTGGATTAGTGGAAGGTTCCTTTCTTTTAGATGGTAAAGTTACCACTGAGTTATTAAGTTCCAAACCAGAATCTTTTGAAATATTGGGAGTAATCACATACAAACCATTTGATTTAACACCAGAACATATAAAAGAACTGTTTCTTTTAATCACAACTTCAGTTCCAAAATGAAAAGAATAACCATTATTCGATAAATTAGAAACTGAAATTAAATTACGTCTCATTGAAGGGACGTAAAGTACATCTGATAAAATCAAAACTTTATTGTCTAGAAATTCTAAAACTACGACTCCTATAGCAACCGCAGAAACGGTTGCACTAGAACCTAGAGTAAGTACGATTTCCCCATCACTGCACTTCCTGGTTGATCTGAACCCCTGCAATGAATTACAGATATGGTTAGTCGCACCAGAATCAATGCACCAAGTGTTTGAAGTATCCGTTATAAAACTTACTTCAATCACATGTGATTCAATCATACCTTGAACTCTTGTAGCTAAGAATTCTGGACAGTTCCTCTTCCAGTGGCCCTTCTCACCGCATTGGAAACACTTTCCTTTGCCTTGGCCACCCATCTTCCCTTTGCCCTTACCTTTTCCCTTAGATTTTGCAATCTTAGGGACCGGTCCAACACTTGAACCTCCAGTGCTAGCCTTCTTCTTCCCTTTCTTTCCTTTCGGCACAGATCGGGAAGAGGAAGCGCTTTTCTCAACGTTTAAAACGCTGCCCCCAGGTTTGATCACCCCTTCCGCTGCCAATAAAGTGCTCATCAATTCGCTCATTGAAAAATCCATTTTATTCATATTATAATTCAGTTTAAATTGAGCGAATGATGGCGACAGCGTATTGAGGATCATATCAACTTGGGTCTGTGCATCGATGTTGGCACCTAGGGTCTCCAGCTCGTTTAAATAACCAATCATTTTCAAAACATGTTCTTTGACTGGAGTCCCTTCCGACATCTTAGCACTCATTATCTTCTGCATAGCTACCTGTCTGGCAGGCCTGCCATGCTCCCCAAACATCTTTTTCAGGGATTCGATAATGTCACTGGCGGAATTGTTCGACTGGTATTGGTGTTGTAACACATTAACCATAGAAGCCAATATGTAACAACGAGCCATCCCATTCGACTTTTTCCATTTATCGAACTCGCGTCTAGCAGCAGCCGAAGCATTTGCAGCGGGTTCTTCGGGGCATGGGGTGGTGAGGACATATATGTGATCCTCCGCAGTTAACACGATATCAAGGTTACGTTTCCATTCAGTGTAGTTGTTTCCAGTTAACTTGTTTTGAGTGAGTATGGTGGCAAGTGGACTAAATGCAGATCCAGACATTATGATTACTGAAAATCAAACAAACAAAATAAATATGGATATCAGAATTTGACAGTTTGAAATAAAAGAATCCTTTTAAAACTCTTATTTTAAAACAAAGTCGCCGGAATATTGAAACGAAAGAATAAAGCCTCCGTGTGGTGGTCAATGTTCAATCTTTCGATTAATCATGACTTGTCCGCTATGCAACTCTTGCAAAACAAGTTATGACTCCCGAACCTTTTTGATCTCTAAGTTTCTGAATAATGCCCCGTGTGGGATCCCTTATCCATAGCTTAGCTAGTGTGTACCATCAACTAGGATCCAATCACAACCGTCTCAAGTAGCGCCTCCGTGTGGTGGTCACCCTCTAACACGTCTGATTGATCCTATCATAAGAAGTTCACATCTAGTAACCAATGAGTAATACACCCTCCGTATGGAATGATCACCCCTGACGAGGTGACACAGAATGCACCACTCATCTTACAGTGAACCGTTAATGGAAGATCGTGGGTGTAATTAATAAGACCCTCTCCCACTAGATTTAGTAAAAAAGGATTTTGCTTTTTGAGAAAATCTGTTTCTACACACTTCCCATAAACATCTAATGTTTACTAATGTGTTGAAAACGGTTTTTGAATTTTTTTTTTGGAAAACTTGTTTTGCGTGCATGCAACAATGTATTATACGCCAATCACAAACAAAGCACATAAAACAAAAAACTAAAATGAAATAAAAGACATCCAAACGATGCCTCTATCTCCCATGGCTCTATCTCCATAGAACCTGCTTTTGGTTTGATCGCCTCCAGCTCCATCTTCATGGACAACGGCTCCTTGCTCCATCTTCATGGATATTCTAATTCTATTACATTGAACCTATGCCTCTTTTGAAGCTTACAATTTATCTAGAAATAGAAATAGCAACAACAAAATAAAAGGCTAGGGAAACTGATGCGACTTTCCTTTTCGTAGGATTGAAGTCGCAGCGCCCTTTACATATGCCTTAAAACCAAACCAAACTTAAAACAACACACCAATCTAAAATATTCAAACACAAAATTAAATGCTCTTCGCGCCATGGGAGATAGCGACTAACTTTTGCTGCAAAAGGTTAGTTGAACACACATCCACGCATATATATAACAAAATATAACTATTGGAACTCTCTATTGATTCACACAGTGTATAAACTCTTTACATACTGAATCAGAACTCAAAAAACAGCATCTAACTTCTCTGTCACAGTTCGATCGATCGAAGCCCGTTCGATCGCTCGAACCTTCGATCGATTGAACATTGTTCAATCGCTTGAACATTCTGTTTCACATAATAATTTGAAAATTTTACAGAATACTTTAAAATTAAAGTTTTTAATTTCAAAACACTTTAAAAACTGTGAAACAAAGATCCTGACAAAGAGTCTGTCTCGATCGATCGAACTCTGTTCGATCGCTCGAACAACAGAAGGTTTCGATCGATCGAAACCTGTTCGATCGCTCGAGTACAGAGCGTTCGATCGATCGAGACTACTTCGATCGATCGAACCCATCTTGCATCCAATGCAATCACAGATTTGTATACTTCTGCGGTAATACTGCAGAAACAGATCTGTGACGATGCAGTTTCGAAAGCAGTTCTAAAATCAACATGCAAATCAAAATAGTGTTCCAAAAAACGCATCTATGGATCCAAACGAGCGTGGCTCTGATACCAATTGAAGGAAAAACAGGTTTAAATGGAAAGTTTAAACGCGCAGCGGAAAAATCAAGTTATGAAACTTTATTGGCATGCCCGGATCTACTACTCGTCAATTCTACAGATGCGCACAAGAGGGGACACGAGTTATACCTTAGTGTCTTGAACCCAATTCTGATCTTCAACTTCCAGCAGCCTCCACTAGATGATCTTCACCCTTATGACTCCTGCGGATGCCTGCCAGAAAGACTAGGGTTGGTGGGAACCCTAATGGAAAGGATAGAGAAGGTTTTGGGACTCCAAAATAGTTTCTGCAGCTTCTGACGTTCAAAACGACGAACCACTTTTTCCAGAACGCAGCTGCCCTATTTATAGATTCCCAGAACCGACCTAGACTTCGAGCGATCGAAGTGCCTTCGATCGATCGAACATTCGATCGATCGAACCATCTTCGATCGATCGAACCTGCAGACTTCAATCGATCGAGATATCTTCGATCGATCGAACCTGTCTGGACATCATCCTCAAGCATCTTTCCAAGCATCCTGGCGGAGCTAAGAGTGGGACCTCCTAGGCTCTTTATTGTTGGCTCAGACCAGTTTATTAATTACCATGACCAAACTCTTTGATCAGCAAACTAATCAACTGGTCAGTTAACGTTTACTCCACTATAAAACGATAACTGAACTCCAACGCAAAAGAACATATCCGAAGCGATAACTAGACTTGTATGTTGTACTAATGTCCCTCTACCGTCAGCATTCGTAATCATATTCAGGTAGTCGGATAACTGTTACTGTCAACCTGAATCATGATTACTTCTTGTATTCCTTGAGTCCCATTCACTACTCATGATTACCAAACATGTTGATAACTCTTATCAACAAGACTGCAGTACTCAGTAATCGACATGGTGACATTCTCAAGGGAATGCTTACTCTGAAACAGAGGGTAGATTCTATCTTGACAATATATGTTCACAACCCTATGAATATGACATACCCAAGATACCCAGGTGTTGATCTTTTATAGACCTCACTGATTGGTAAGTCAAAGCAGCCATATCCATAGTCTGTGTTCATAATCGTCTCAAGATTGAGAACACATACCATATACAAGTTATGAGTTCCTATTGACTATTGACAGCATTGAGCGTCAATAGGAAACTCAGGTCCGTCAATGCACTATAAGCACTAGCATATTAACCAAGAGTCACACTCTAGTGATTGAGATTTATCACTCCATCCAATGGTAGTTAATGATGCTACAGTGTATACCTGATGAGATATCCAGTCTCATCATCCACTGTGATAAGCTTTAAGTATCAAAGAATAGTAATTCGTATCTCATTGTATGTATCTCATACACACACGAAATACTTACTATGATACTTATGGAATAAACAATCATCTCATGAAAGAAACATACATAATGAAATGTAAAGCTGATATCCATATATTAAAAAGTCAATGTCTAATACATAAAGTAATGGTTTGAGGGCACAAACCCAACAAGAACGTGTTGGGAAGGTTGTTTATCGACTTGCGTTGCCACCAAAGATGTCAGGAGTGCACAACGTTTTCCACATCAGCATGTTGAGGAAATGTGCCCATAACCCAACGCACGAGATCAGTTTTGAAGATATCGAGGTGAACGAGAATGTGACATACAATGAAGGACCAGTGCGTATTCTAGACCGAGGAGTGAAGAAGCTCAGAAACAAGGATATTTCGCTAGTGAAGGTTCAGTGGAAGCACCACGACGAAGGAGAAGCTTCATGGGAATTGGAGTCGGAGATGCAAGAGAAGTTTCCATTTTTGTTTTAACCCACTTTATTTCGGATTTCGGGGACGAAATCTTTTATGAGTGGTGGATGATGTAATACCCTGTATTTTTGTAATATATTATGTGAATAAGACCCTGTATGCTTCTTTTAATACTTGTTTGAGCTTGGCCTTACCTTGGTATAATTTGGATACCAATCGATTGACAAGTTTTCCAATCGATTGCCTTGCTTTGGATACCAATCGATTGAACTTTATATCAATCGATTGATTGTATCAATCGATTGACACTTATGTCAATCGATTGGAGGCAGCTGGGCAGATTCTTTTGCTCTGGCTGAGGAGAGGCCACGTGAACACTCTCTCCTTATATATACCAGCCCTTTTCCTGCATTTTTCTTTTTAGAAAAATTAGTGAGAGTGATAGGGAGTGTTTGTGTGTTATGTATATATAAACACTTATATATATACACACATATATACATGCATGCATACGCTCACACACACACATCCATGGACTGAGACAAGAAGGAAGAAGAGGAGAAGACCAGAAAGAAGAAGAAGAGAAGGAGAAGGAGAAGAGAGAAGACAGAGAACTAGAGGAGAGAGGGAGGAGCCACCATTGAAGCTCCAAGCTTCAAAACACAACCAAACACGCCCTTAACGTCTAAGGTGAGTTTTAAACTCACTTGGTAGCTTGATATTGGTGTTAGAACATTCTTGAATGAAGAAATGGAGAAGAAATCATGTATTCCCGTTTATATGTTGCTGGGCAGTCTTCTCTGTGAAGAAGACGAAGTGTCAATCGATTGACATCTATACCAATCGATTGACATCTTTCATGTTCCAATCGATTGACATTTTATGCAATCGATTGACATGGATTGTGGTCCAATCGATTGAATTTTTTATCAATCGATTGACACTCCTTTTATACCAATCGATTGACATCTATACCAATCGATTGGCATTTACAGTTTACTATATTACTTGTTTAGTTAATGTAATAACTGTTTAGTTGTTTATTTACTATTCAGTATTTCCCAGCATACTTTATTATTGTAATACAGACATGATAACGAGATAATGCAGCGTAGGATCGTAGTAATAACAAGACTAACGAATAATGTTTATAATGTTAGATAATGGAATAGTCATGAATCCTTTGGAGTTAACGTTCATTTCATTCAGAGTAGTCGGGCCACATTGGGATTGTCATGTATCGGTGATAGAGTTGAACTTAAGTAGGTTTGCTAAGATTCGGGAAATTTGCGTGGGCGGGCTTTGGTCGATCATATGTTCTTAAAAGCGGTAGACAGACGAAGGTGTCTATAACTTGCGGTGAACCGGACCATTTGCCCTAAGATAGCCAGATGATCTAATCATATGTTCTTAAAAGCGGTAGACAGACGAAGGTGTCTATGACATGCGATGGACCGTGATCACTGGTAGACGTCGCTAAGTCGTGGCATAGAATGATGTACTGTTGTTTAAAGTGTTATATCCCTGACATGCGGTGGACTGTGCATATGTTCTTAAAAGCAGGGGATGGACTAACGTGGTATCCATGACATACGGTGAACTGTGTATATGTTCTTAAAAGCGGTGGATGAGCAATGGTGTGTTATAGAGTTGAACTACTGTCGAGTCTGTTCCCCTATCTAGACGTGTTATCGGTCATATAATGAGTAAAACATTAGTAATCGGATAATCGGTTTAATGTAAAGAAGTTACGCTCACAGAACTCTAACTTGTTGCGGCTTATAACTTGTAATAACTTCAATAGTTGATACCCTGTTAGTATTTAACTCACTCGGCTTTCATTAAGCTGACGGCGTTTATGCTGCTGGACATTTCTACGTTCCAGCGCACCCTGGTTATGACTATACAGGTGAAGGGCCTGCAGGAGAGGACTACTATGCCGGTGACGGAGTCCCTGTGGAGGATTTCCCCGACGGAGGTCAGACTGAAGAAGACTACTATGCTGAGGACTACCTTTATGCCAACTGAAGACTAGACTAGAATTGTAGCTAATTGTCTTTACCGTTTCAGAATCTTTTTGTAGTCAGGCATATGTTGCCTTGGCATTTTTACTTCCGCTGCCTTATATTTGATTAGAGACTCTGATATGTAATAGTAAGTAACTTCTGTTGACTTTGTGATACGTTGTGATCAGAACCTAGACTTCATTATTGTTACACTATTACTTCTTGTTGCTTAGTACTGCGTGGTGTGGACAATCATGTGACTTCACCCGTCGCTGCCTTTGGACCCAAAAAGGAAATTTATTTTTCTCTATTTTTGCCATTCCGAGGCGTGACAGAGTTAGTCATGGACTGTAGGAAAAATAGGTTTAAAATTGTTTTAAACGCACAGCGGAATAATCGAGTTACAAAATATTTTATTGGTAGCCCGGATCTACTACTTGTTAATTCTATAGATGCGTAGAATAAGAGGGAGAGAATGCGATATCAAATGGTCTTGAACCCAATTTTGAATATGGCTTCCTTTAGCAATATCCAACAGCAACCTCTAGGTGATCTTCACTCTTATGTCTCCTCGAACGCTTCCCGGAGAGGCTAGAGATGGTGGGATCTCTAATGGAGAGGATGAAGAAGGTTTGGGAACCCTAAAACAGTTTCAGCAGCTTAGGGACGTTAAAACGACGAACTTCTTTCCCAGAACGCAGCTGCCCTATTTATAGATTCCCAGAACCGACCTTACTTTCAATCGATCGAAGTAACGTCGATCGATCGAACCTGTCTAGACTTCAATCTATCGAAACAACTTCGATCGATCGAACCAGTCTTGACAGCATCCTCAATTGCCTTTCCAAGCATTCTGGCGGAGCTAAGAGTGGGACCTCCTAGGTTCTTAATTACTGGCTCCGATTAATTATTATTCCATCTAGTCAGTACTCTTGACTAAGGAATCAATAATTAATCAATTATCATTAATGCCACTATAAAATGATAATTGCACTCCAGTGCATAAGAACATAATCACACATACATAAGTGATTGCTAGACTTGTATAATATGATACGGATGTCCCTGTACCAGGCAGTATTCGTATCTATCATTGGGATGTATGTGTAAAGATACTGTCGACCCAATAGATAGTACATCTTATATTCCTCAAGTATCATTCACTACGCTTGGATTACTAAACATGTCAACAATAACACTTTGTTGACAAGGCTGGCCAGCTCTCAATAATCACTCCTAGTGACATTCTCGAGGGAATACTTACTCTTCGTTTTATTGAAGAGGGTAGAATTCCATCTTGACAATATATGTTCCCAACGTTGTATACTTGATTTATCCAAGATACCCAGGTGTTGATCTTGCAAGACCTCACTGATTGGTAAGTCAAAGCAACCAAGCATACAACTTGCGTCCATAACTGTCTCAGGATTAAGGACATGTATCCCTATACAAGTTTTGAGTTCCTATTGACGGTGACAGCGTTTAGGTGTCAATAGGTTTAACTCAGGTCCGTCAATGCACCGAGTGCACTAGCATATTAACCAAGAGTCAAGACTCTTATGAATGAGATTCATCATTCTACCCCCGTAGACGTTAATCATGCTACAGTGTATACCTGATAAGTTATCCAGACTTATCATCCACTGTGACTTACTTGAAACAACAAGGATTTGTGGTTCATATCTCACATGTGTAATCACATACACAAATGAACCACATACAATGTTGTTTAAGGATTTCAGTCTAATATTCATCTCATGAACTAACATGCATAAATGCATTATGATATTCCATTGTCCAACTAACTGGTTTGAGGGCATATTCCCAACAAACTCCCACTTGCACTCATAACCATATAGTGTTAAAACAACAATAGCATTATCTACGTGACTTGTCAAAATCCTTAACCCGTAAGGTTTTGTAAAGGGACTGATGATCATCGACTGGAGCAATCCATAGTAGAACATCTTCATGTTATACTATATCCCTAGACAAAAGACGTCACCAGACATGTATCCAGTAAAGCTAATTTGAACATTGTCCAAAACACCATCACCTAGCATATATCTTCTAGTTCTTTCTCAAGTCCTAGAGAATATATACCTTATGATAGTTCATAAAATTAAATTTTCATTTGGATTAATATCTGTGAACAACCTCTTCGGTATAACAGATATCCATACCTAACATCACATACAAGGTTTATCAATGGCGAAGGCTTATGATATACCTTTCATGCGACCTCTTTCATCTTGTATCCCAAGATACAAGTCTTGAAAGAGCAATATGTTATGTTCAAAGGTGAAAAACCTTTATCGAAGTGTTCTAAGTTGAATCTAGCCAGCAACTTTCTGATATAGTAGTTTGAGATAATCTCATTATCTTAACTTTCCGATCTTGAATGAGCAAAAATCTAAAGATTATAGCTCGCCTCACCGAGATCATAAATATCAAGTATACCGTAGAAACTTAACCTCAAACATTGATAACACTACTTTAACACCTCGTAATGATAAAGATGTTATCAATATATGGAACCATAATCACCACCACACTTCCTTTGCACAAGGATCCTTTCATCCACTTAAGCTACATCCATACTTTAGATAAATCTAAAGTATTTTGACCAAGCATGTCAAAACAGATGTCCCTATCTCTGAGTGATTGCTTTTAGTCCGTAGACCTATGCAAATCGCATACCCGAGCTTCCTTATCACAAAACTTCAATGCACAAGGAGATTTTAGCAACGCTAAGAATTCTCCCACTAGAATGAAGTACCGATGTAGGAACGGATGAAGAGGTAGTAGATTTTAGTTCTAGATGATATATAGATTGCTTTAAGATATAAATTACTTTACTCTTTTATATTATCTTTCCTTTGCAAAATTTGGTCTCTAGCCAATTTTTGTTTTCTCTGGAAACACTACAAAAGTATTATACTTCTAATCTAGATTCAAAAGGCTCATCATTTCTTTACACCAAAGTGCTAGACATCCTTATCCAAAGTTACCATGAGAAAGAAGTCGCATTCTTTTCACAACTTTGGGGATGTCTATCGAAAAGATTTGCTTTTAAATAAGATCCAGTATATACATTGTAGTTCCATCGAGAAAAACAAGGAATAGTAGTAACTCTAAATAACTCATCCCATGACCCAATCATATCTAAAAGAAGATAGTTCCTTCTACCTGCTACACCAACCCGTGGAGGCGCACTAGGTGTAGACTGTCGAGAAAGAATCTCATTCTTATCTCCTTTGGACAATAAATACATTAGACAGATACTCACCATTTTGATCAAATCAAAAAGCAATGATAATCTTTTACCAATTACTCTTCATTCCAAAACTTTTGAATTTCTTCAAAATTGAGGATGAAGATGCAATAAGTAAATGTATATCAGTATCCAAAGTAGCCAAAACTACTTTTCAACTCTAATGTTTATTGGCCTACACACGTGAGTATGTCCTAATTCTAATAAGTCCTTGGTCGTGTGATTTTCAAAAGAAAAGTCACCTGATCATATTAGCCTCTAAATAGGCTTAACAAACAGGTAGTGGTCTCAACAACCAAAAGAGTTTTAGGATCCAATCCTTTACTCCCCATTTATCCTAATTTAGATTAATATGATCTGATCACATTTACTCTCTAAATAGGATTGACAAATAGGCAATGGTCTTAGCAACCAAAAGAGTTTAGGATCCAATCCTATACTCCCCATTTATCCTAATTAGATTAAATATGATCTAACCTCAAAACCAAAAAGTTATAGAATTAGTTGAGGGTGCTATTCTTTTCGATGGTAAAATACCCATGAGTCATTTAAATACTACACTAGATAATATATGATAAACAAGAGTAAATTGGTGAGATACTTGCTTGACAAGTTATTTAGATCACATAAAAGAATGCTTTCTTTTAATCAAGAATTTCAGTACCAAAATCAAAAGAATAAATATTATTCATTAATTCAAAACTGAAATCCATCTAATAACTCCAAAGTTTTATTACAAGATAAAACTATTAATCTAATAGCAACTCTTGCATCAGATCCCAAAAGGCAATCAAGATCTTCTAATCATTGCACATTCTTATTTTCCAATCCCCTTGCCTTTTGGCAGTCAAGTATTCCACACAGTTCCTTTTCTAATGCCCTCTCACGCCACAATTGAAACACTTTCCTTTTGGCACGGCATCAGCCTTTCCCTTTCCAAGTCTTGCCTTCTTCCTAATAATTGAGTTAGGCTCACCTATCCTTGAGTCTTGCTTCTCCTTCTCTGAACTTATGCTCTTAGGCTTAGTTCCAGAAGATGAAGCCATTCCAATGTTCTGAACATTTGACTCCTCTTTCACTATATCCATCGTTGTCTCAAGAGAGCTCAACAATTCACTTATTGAAAAAACTGTTTTACTCATTTTAAAAACCTTTTTAAATTAAGTGAATGATGAAGGCAACGAATGCAAGATTATGTCAACTTGAGTCTCACCATCAATGTCAAAACCCAGAACTTCCAGTACTTTGAAATAAGTAATCATTTTAAAAACATGCTCTCTTATTGAAGTTCCTTCCAACATTCTGGTGTCCATGACTAACTCCAAGGCTCTAAGCCTTGCAGTTCGACTCAGCTCCCCAAACATCTCCTCGAGGTTCAATATTATAGCACGGGCAGTGTTCAAAGGTTGATGTTGCTGCTTCAACACATCAGACACAGAGTCTAAGATGCTAGAGCGAGCTATACCATCAAATCTTATCCACTGCGAATATTGATCCGCAAGATCAGTTGGGGTGTCATGGCATGGAATAGGTGGACAGGGAATGGTAAGAACGTATTTACATCCATTAGTAGTTAACAATTCATCCAGTTCCAGTTTCCATTCAACGTAGTTGTTTCCAATTAGCTTATTCTGGATCATGGTTATAGCAAGGGGGCTAGATATAACGAATCTGAAATACAAATTATGTAACAGAATTACAATATGGAAATCATGAATATGACAATTTATATGATACATTGGAATTCCCTTAACCAACTCATTAATTGTCTTTAGGATGTCAAGCCTATAAAGTTAAGTCTCCGTGTGGCGATCATAACCTCATAGCCTGACTGGGAAACCCATCACGAATGTTATGTAACTCTTACAAAACAATTCTTGACTCCTGAACTTTTGATCTCTAAGTTTCTGGATAATGCTCCGTGTGGAATCCCTTACCCATAGCTTAGCTAGTGTTTACCATTAACTAGAATCCAATGACAACCGCCTCAAGTAGTGCCTCAGTGTAGTGGTCACCCTCTAACGCGTCTCATTGATTCTATCCAAAGGAAGTTCATATCTAGTAACCAATGAATTGTCTATCCTCCGTATGGAATGATCACCCATAGCTGGGTGACACAGAATATACTACCCACCTTACAATGAACCGTTTATGGAAGACCGTGGGAGTTATAAAATAAGTCCCTCTCTCACTAGATTTTTATAAGAAGTACATATCTAGTAATCAATAAGAAATACCCTCCGTATGGAATGATCACTCATAAATGAGTGACACAGAGTATTTCCCATACTTACAATGAACTAATAGGAATTTTTCAATTTGGAAAAAAAAGTTTCTTCACGTTGCCCATAAACATCAAGTGTTTACTAATGTGTTGGAAAAAGGTTTTGAATTTAATTTTAGAAAACTTGTTTTACGTGCATGCAATTAGTAACAATATATAAAATGCCAATCATAACTAAGCACATAAAACAAAATACTAAAATGAAATAAAAGCATTCAACAATGCCTCTATCTCCCATGGCTCTATCTCCATAGAACCTTCTTCTTGGTTTGATTGCCTCCGACTCCATCTTCATGGACAACGGCTTGCTCCTCCATCTTCAAGGAATTTCTAAATCTATTACATTGGTCATATGCTTCTTTCGAAGCTTACAATTTATCTAGAATCAAAATAGCAACATCAAAATAAAAGGCTAGGGAAACCGGTGTGACTTTCCTTTTCGTAGGATTGAAGTCGCAGCGCCCTTTACACATGCCTTTAAAACCAAACCAAAATAATAGATTCATCATTCACCAATCTCAAACAATTAAATACAAAATTTAAAAGTCATGGTGCCATGGGAAATAGCAGACTAAACTTGCTGCAAAAGGGTTAGTCGCATGCACACCCACGCATATATAACTAATAAATGTATCATTGGAACCCCTAATTGATTCACATAGTATATAAACTCTTTACATACTGATTTAGAATTTAAAACAGCATCACAATTCTTTGTCACACTTCGATCGATCGAAAAGGTTCGATCGATTGAACTTTCAATTTCACAGAATGTTTTGAAAAACTTACAGAATAAATAAAAATTTAAAGTAAATGGTTTAAAACCTTTAAATCTGTAAACTGAACACCTGGACAAAAGAGCTGTCTCGATCGATCGACCAACATTCGATCGATCGAACAGAACCAAAGTTCGATCGATCGAAACTAGTTCGATCGCTTAAGAACAGATGATGTTCGATCAATCGAGACTACTTCGATCGATCGAACCCACCTTGCATCCAATGCAATCACAGATTTGTATTCTACTGCATAAACACTGCAAAAACGGATCTGTGATGATGCAGTTTTCAAAACAGTCCTAACTTCAACATGCAAATCAAAACTAGTGTTCAAAAATGCATCTATAGATCCAAACAAGCGAGGCTCTGATACCAATTGTAGGAAAAATAGGTTTAAAATTGTTTTAAATGCGCAGCGGAATAATCGAGTTACAAAATATTTTATTGGTAGCCCGGATCTACTACTTGTTAATTCTATAGATGCGTAGAATAAGAGGGAGAGATTGCGATACCAAACGGTCTTGAACCCAATTCTGAATATGGCTTCCTTTAGCAATATCCAACAGCAACCTCTAGGTGATCTTCACTCTTATGTCTCCTCGAACGCTTCCCGGAGAGGCTAGAGATGATGGGATCTCTAATGGAGAGGATGAAGAAGGTTTGGGAACCCTAAAATCAGTTTCAGCAGCTTAAGGACGTTAAAACGACGAACTTCTTTCCCAGAACGCAGCTGCCCTATTTATAGATTCCCAGAACCGACCTTACTTTCAATCGATCGAAGTAACGTCGATCGATCGAACCTTCGATCGATCGAACCAAGTTCGATCGATCGAACCTGTCTAGACTTCAATCGATTGAAACAACTTCGATCGATCGAACCAGTCTTGATAGCATCCTCAATTGCCTTTCCAAGCATTCTGGCGGAGCTAAGAGTGGGACCTCCTAGGTTCTTAATTACTGGCTCCGATTAATTATTATTCCATCTAGTCAGTACTCTTGACTAAGGAATCAATAATTAATCAATTATCGTTAATGCCACTATAAAATGATAATTGCACTCCAGTGCATAAGAACATAATCACACATACATAAGTGATTGCTTGACTTGTATAATATGATATGGATATCCCTCTACCAGGCAGTATTCGTATCTATCATTGGGATGCATGTGTAAAGATACTGTCGACCCAATAGATAGTACATCTTATATTCCTCAAGTATCATTCACTACGCTTGGATTACTAAACATGTGAACAATAACACTTTGTTGACAAGGCTGGCCAGCTCTCAATAATCACTCCTAGTGACATTCTCGAGGGAATACTTACTCTTCGTTTTATTGAAGAGGGTAGAATTCCATCTTGACAATATATGTTCCCAACGTTGTATACTTGATTTACCCAAGATACCCAGGTGTTGATCTTGCAAGACCTCACTGATTGGTAAGTCAAAGCAACCAAGCATACAACTTGCGTCCATAACTGTCTCAGGATTAAGGACATGTATCCCTATACAAGTTTTGAGTTCCTATTGACGGTGACAGCGTTTAGGTGTCAATAGGTTTAACTCAGGTCCGTCAATGCACTGAGTGCACTAGCATATTAACCAAGAGTCAAGACTCTTATGAATGAGATTCATCATTCTACCCCATAGACGTTAATCATGCTACAGTGTATACCTAATAAGTTATCCAGACTTATCATCCACTATGACTTACTTGAAACAACAAGGATTTGTGGTTCATATCTCACATGTGTAATCACATACACAAATGAACCATATACAATGTTGTTTAAGGATTCCAGTCTAATATTCATCTCATGAACTAACATGCATAAATGCATTATGATATTCCATTGTTCAACTAACTGGTTTGAGGGCATATTCCCAACATGGACACCAGAATGTTGGAAGGAACTTCAATGAGAGAGCTTGTTTTTAAAATGATTACTTATTTCAAAGTACTGGAAGTTCTGGGTTCCGACATTGATGGTGAGACTCAAGTTGACATAATCTTGCATTCGTTGCCTTCATCATTCACTCAATTTTAAAAGGTTTTTAAAATGAGTAAAACAGTTTTTTCAACAAGTGAATTGATGAGCTCTCTTGAGGCAACGATGGATATAGTCAAAGAGGAGTCAAATGTTCAAAACATTGGAATGGCTTCATCTTCTGGAACTAAGCCTAAGAGCATAAGTTCAGAGAAGGAGAAGCAAGACTCAAGGATAGGTGAGCCTAACTCAATAATTAGGAAGAAGGCAAGACTTGGAAAGGGAAAGGCTGATGCCGTGCCAAAAGGAAAGTGTTTCAATTATGGCGTGAGAGGGCATTGGAAAAGGAACTGTGTGGAATACTTGAGTGCCAAAAGGCAAGGGGATTGGAAAATAAGAATGTGCAATGATTAGAAGATCTTGATTGCCTTTTGGGATCTGATGCAAGAGTTGCTATTAGATTAATAGTTTTATCTTGTAATAAAACTTTGGAGTTATTTGATGGATTTCAGTTTTGAATTAATGAATAATATTTATTCTTTTGATTTTGGTACTGAAATTCTTGATTAAAAGAAAGCGTTCTTTTATGTGATCTAAATAACTTGTCAAGCAAGTATCTCACCAATTTACTCTTGTTTATCATATATTATCTAATGTAGTATTTAAATGACTCATGGGTATTTTACCATCGAAAAGAATAGCACCCTCAACTAATTCTATAACTTTTTGGTTTTGAGGTTAGATCGTATTTAACTAAATGGGATAAATGGGGAGTAAAGGATTGGATCCTAAACTCTTTTGGTTGCTAAGACCATTGCCTATTTGTCAATCCTATTTAGAGAGTAAATGTGATCAGATCATATAAATCTAAATTAGGATAAATGGGGAGTAAAGGATTGGATCCTAAAACTCTTTTGGTTGTTGAGACCACTACCTGTTTGTTAATCCTATTTAGAGGCTAATATGATCAGGTGACTTTTCTTTTGAAAATCACACGACCAAGGACTTATTAGAATTAGGACATACTCACGTGTGTAGGCCAATAAACATTAGAGTTGTAAAGTAGTTTTGGCTACTTTGGATACTGATATACATTTACTTATTGCATCTTCATCCTCAATTTTGAAGAAATTCAAAAGTTTTGGAATGAAGAGTAATTGGTAAAAGATTATCATTGCCTTTTGATTTAATCAAAATGGTGAGTATCTGTCTAATGTATTTATTGTCCAAAGGAGATAAGAATGAGATTCTTTCTCGACAGTCTACACCTAGTGCGCCTCCACGAGATGGTGCAGTAGGTAGAAGGAACTATCTTCTTTTAGATATGATTGGTTCATAGGATGAGTTATTTAGAGTTACTACTATTCCTTATTTTTCTCGATGGAACTACAATGTATATACTGAATCTTATTTAAAAGCAAATCTTTTCGATAGACATCCCCAAAGTTTGGATAAGGATGTCTAGCACTTTGGTGTAAAGAAATGATGAGCCTTTTGAATCTAGATTAGAAGTATAATACTTTTGTAGTGTTTCCAGAGAAAACAAAAATTGGCTAGAGACCAAATTTTGCAAAGGAAATATAATTTAAAGAGTAAAGTAATTTATATCTTAAAGCAATCTATAAATCATCTAGAACTAAAATCTACTACCTCTTCATCCGTTCCTACATCGGTACTTCATTCTAGTGGGAGAATTCTTAGCGTTGCTAAAATCTCCTTGTGCATTGAAGTTTTGTGATAAGGAAGCTCGGGTATGCAATTTGCATAGGTTTACGGACTAAAAGCAATCACTCAGAGATAGGGACATCTGTTTTGACATGCTTGGTCAAAATACTTTAGATTTATCTAAAGTATGGATGTAGCTTAAGTGGATGAAAGGATCCTTGTGCAAAGGAAGTGTGGTGGTGATTATGGTTCCATATATTGATGACATCTTTATCATTACGAGGTGTTAAAGTAGTGTTATCAATGTTTGAGGTTAAGTTTCTACGGTATACTTGATATTTATGATCTCGGTGAGGCGAGCTATAATCTTTAGATTTTTGCTCATTCAAGATCGGAAAGTTAAGATAATGAGATTATCTCAAACTTCTATATCAGAAAGTTGCTGGCTAGATTCAACTTAGAACACTTCGATAAAGGTTTTTCACCTTTGAACATAACCTATTGCTCTTTCAAGACTTGTATCTTGGGATACAAGATGAAAGAGGTCGCATGAAAGGTATATCATATGCCTTCGCCATTGATAAACCTTGTATGTGATGTTAGGTATGGATATCTGTTATACCGAAGAGGTTGTTCACAGATATCAGTCCAAATGAAAATTTAGTTTTACGAACTATCATAAGGTATATATTCTCTAGGACTTGAGAAAGAACTAGAAGATATATGCTAGGTGATGGTGTTTTGGACAATGTTCAAATTAGCTTTACTGGATACATGTCTGGTGACGTCTTTTGTCTAGGGATATAGTATAACATGAAGATGTTCTACTATGGATTGTTCCAGTCGATGATCATCAGTCCCTTTACAAAACCTTACGGGTTAAGGATTTTGACAAGTCACGTAGATAATGCTATTGTTGTTTTAACACTATAGGGTTATGAGTGCAAGTGGAAGTTTGTTCGGAATATGCCCTCAAACCAGTTAGTTGGACAATGGAATATTATAATGCATTTATGCATGTTAGTTCATGAGATGAATATTAGACTGGAATCCTTAAACAACATTGTATGTGGTTCATTTGTGTATGTGATTACACATGTGAGATATGAACCACAAATCCTTGTTGTTTCAAGTAAGTCACAGTGGATGATAAGTCTGGATAACTTATCAGGTATACACTGTAGCATGATTAACGTCTACGGGGTAGAATGATGAATCTCATTCATAAGAGTCTTTGACTCTTGGTTAATATGCTAGTGCACTCGGTGCATTGACGGACCTGAGTTAAACCTATTGACACCTAAACGCTGTCAACGTCAATAGGAACTCAAAACTTCTATAGGGATACATGTCCTTAATCCTGAGACAGTTATGGACGCAAGTTGTATGCTTGGTTGCTTTGACTTACCAATCAGTGAGGTCTTGCAAGATACACACCTGGGTATCTTGGGTAAATCAAGTATACAACGTTGGGAACATATATTGTCAAGATGGAATTCTACCCTTTTCAATAAAACGAAGAGTAAGTATTCCCTCGAGAATGTCACTAGGAGTGATTACTGAGAGCTGGCCAGCCTTGTCAACAAAGTGTTATTGTTGACATGTTTAGTAATCCAAGCGTAGTGAATGATACTCGAGGAATATAAGATGTACTATCTATTGGGTCGACAGTATCTTAAAACAGACATCCCAATGATAGATACGAATACTGCTTGGTAGAGGGACATCCGTATCATATTATACAAGTCTAGCAATCGCTTGTGTATGTGTGATTATGTTCTTATGCACTCGAGTGCAATTATCATTTTATAGTGGCATTAATGATATTTGATCAATTATTGATTCCTTAGTTAAGAGTATTGACTAGATGGAATAATAATTGATCGAAGCCAGTAATTAAGAACCTAGGAGGTCCCACTCTTAGCTCCGCCAGAATGCTTGGAAGGGCAAATGAGGATGCTGTCAAGACTGGTTCGATCGATCGACGTTGTTTCGATCGATTGAAGTCAAGGCAGGTTCGATCGATCGAGTTTCGTTCGATCGATCGAATGTTCGATCGATCGAGCTCACTTCGATCGATTGAAAGTAAGGTCGGTTCTGAGAATCTATAAATAGGGCAGCTGCGTCCAGGGAAAAGAGTTCGTCGTTTTTAACATCCCTAAGCTGTTGAAACTGTTTTAGGGTTCCCAAACCTTCTTCATCCTCTCCATTAGAGATCCCACCATCTCTAGCCTCTCCGGGAAGCGTTCGAGGAGACATAAGAGTGAAGATCACCTAGAGGTTGCTGTTGGAAATTGCTAAAGGAAGCCATATTCAGAATTGGGTTCAAGACCGTTTGGTATCGCATTCTCTCCCTCTTATTCTACGCATCTATAGAATTAACAAGTAGTAGATCCGGGCTACCAATAAAATATTTTGTAACTCGATTATTCCGCTGCGCGTTTAAAACAATTTTAAACCTATTTTTCCTACAGTACGGGGATTGATAGGTCATAATACCATGTTCTAATTATCCAAACATACCCAAATAGGATTCTGTTTTTGTGAATTTTCCATACAGAGCTTTAAAAATTCATAATTTATCACCCAAACAGTTCTTTAACATAAGATAAGCAAAAACTAGAAACTGCCAGAAGTCGCGCGCGCGGGTTGATCGCGCGATATGCCCATTTTTCATTTTATTATAAAAACTTTTTCTGTCTGCTTGGAACCAGCCACCTCGCGCGTGCGAGTTCTTGCAATGGCTTCATCTTTTTTGTTGAAACTCCCTTGTTTCAGAAATCAGGGGGTCTTTTGACCCATTTTCAATTCTGTAAGTTACCCTAATTATATATGAATCTCTTCGATTTTTCACAAGGATTAAGAATCCACAACTAATTTTACATGAATCCAAACGCGGTTCACAAATTTCATGAAAAATCGAAAGATGTCAAAACTTGATTTCTTATATACTTTTTCAATTGAGTAAATTAAGCCTCAATACTTTAAACATATCATCTATGATGTACAATCTTTCATAATCATCTCTAAAAATGAATTTTGGTTAAGTTTGAAAAATCCATGTTTCTAAGCTTTGAAATTCAAACGTAAAATCATTAATGGAGATTTTCAAATTAAGCTATATAAACAGCAACCAAGATATGAATTACATTCATAGTGAGTTAGAAATACTCACTGAGATCTGAAGAGTATAGATTGTTGAGAAAGAGTAGTAAAATAAAGAAACCCAAATGAAGCTTGTAAGCTATAAAGTTGATGTTCTTTCTCTCTCTTACTACAAATTCTGAAAGTTCTTATCTTTCTGAATACTCTCTAATTCTCTGTACATCTTTTAGGTTGTGAGTGTAATGAGATGGAGTGTGTGAATATATAGGAGTATAAGGACTTGGAGGCCAAGTCTAGTGACCTATACTCAACAAACTCACTTGCTCTCTAATTTGCTAAATCACAGTTTCTGTGATACATGAATATTCATAGATATAACTCAATCAGTTAGTCAAGAGCCTAGTATAGGTGTGTAGGGGGCAAGTGGAGTTGTTTGGCAATTCCAGCTTATGGCACAACAATACGCACACACACAAAGCATTCCCAAACAAACTTAACCCAATCATTGCTTTCCATAAATAGAAATAAAGCAAATGTCATGTCTTTGCTTTACGAAGATTCCAGAATCTGTGCAATCCCAACGCGGCGCAGACAGTTTTGAACATAAACTGGTATTTTCGCGGCACGGTGTTCACCACAAAAATACAGAAAATTCTTTTTAGTGTAAGAATCGATTTCCCGGTTTTATAAAAATATAGGTTGAGTCAAGAGAAGTTATTTTCACCGTTTTTGAAATACAATCTAAAATTCAACACAGGTATTGCTAATTTTACAGAAATTGTAGTTTTGACCCCAATAAGAATTTTAATATGAATTATAGCAAGTATTAGAATTATAAACATGAGAATTGTAATTAAATTAAAAGCAGACAATTATTAAATTTAAATGCGACAAATGCTGTTACAATTTATGTGCAAATGCAGGTTGTTACACCCTTCCTCCCTTAAACAGGATTTCGTCCCCGAAATCAAGACTAACTAGTCCTAAAACAACTTCGAGTAATTCTTCCTCATATCAGCTTCGACTTCCCACGAGGCTTCATTCTCGTCATGGTGATTCCACTGAACCTTCACCAACGGAATGTCCTTATTCCTCAACTTCTTGATACTCTGATCTAGAATCTTCACAGGCCTCTCCTTGTAAAAACTGTTATGACTCGTCTCAATATCGTCATAACTAACCACGTGTGAGGGGTCTCGTATATACTTTCTCAGCATACTCACATGAAATACATTGTGAACCCACGACATCTTCGGTGGTAGTGCTAGTAGATATGCCACTTTCCCGACACGTTCCAAAATCTCGAATGGTCCGATGAAACGCAGGGCTAACTTCTCTCTCTTAAGACCGAAGCGTACTACTCCTTGGGTTGGTGAAACCTTAAGGAGTACGTGATCTCCAACACTAAATTCCATATCTTTCCGGCGTCGATCGGCATAACTCTTATATCGGTTTTGAGCGGTTCTCATCCTTTCCTTGACCAAAGAAATCTTCTCGTTGGTTTCTCTAACCAAATCTGGTCCCAACAATTCTGTGTCCCCAACTTCTGCCCCAACACAATGGAGAACGACATGGTCGTCTGTACAATGCTTCGAACGAAGCCATCTCAATACTCGTGTGATAACTATTGTTATAGGCAAATTCAACCAACGGCAAGTGTGTTTCCCAAGATTCTTCAAAATCGATCACACAAGCCCTAAGCATATATTCCATGATCTGATTAACACGCTCAGTTTGTCCGTCTGTCTGAGGGTGAAAAGCAGTACTCATCTTCAGCGAGGTTCCCATAGCTTCTTGCAAACTTTCCCAAAATCCAGAGATAAAACGTGCGTCACGGTCTAACACAATTGACACAGGCACACCGTGAAGCCGCACAACTTGTTGTATGTACATCCGGCTCATTCTTTCTACCGAGTACGTCATACTATAAGCAATGAAATGAGCAGACTTCGTCAATCGATCCACGATTACCCAAATGGCATCATGATTCTGCTGCGATCGAGGCAATCCTACTATAAAATCCATCGTGTTGTGCTCCCACTTCCAACCAGGAATAGGTAGCGGTTGTAACAATCCCGAGGGTCTTTGATGTTCGGCTTTGACTTGTTGACACGTCAAACACCTGGATATAAATTCAGCCACATCCTTCTTCATACCTTTCCACCAGAAATTTCTCTTCAAATCCTTGTACATTTTTGTTCCTCCTGGGTGAACTGTATATCTTGACTTATGTGCTTCTTCCAGGATATCCTTTCTTAGCTCACCGCCATCTGGCACACATAATCTGCCTCTGCATCGATACCCTCAGTCACTTCCCACCTTCCATTATATCAGATCTTTCTCTGACATCTTCACAAACCATGCTTGAAACTCCTCATCTTCTTTCTGAGTTCCAATAATACGGTCGATAAGAACAGGTTGTAGGATAAGACATCTGAAAAGTTATCCTTCACCTTCCTCAGCATTCTGTACGTCGAATTCTGCCAACGTCTCCAATGCTCGCCATTTTCTAACCATTAAGGAGGCGATCATCTCACGAATCTGCCGACTTAAAGCATCAACGACCACATTAGCTTTACCAGGGTGGTATTCTAACGTGAAGTCGTAATCTTTGATCAGCTCCATCCATCTGCGTTGTCTCATTTTCAACTCTTTCTGTGCGAACAAATATTTTACTCTTGTGATCGGAGAATAAATCAAACTTCTCACCGTAGAGATAGTGTCTCCAAATCTTGAGTGCGAATACTTCTGCTGCCAACTCCAAATCATGAATGGGATAGTTCAACTCATTCGGCTTCAGCTGTTTGGATCCATAGGCGATAACTCTGCCATCTTGCATAAGTACACACCCTAGTCCTTGATATGATGCGTCACTAAAGATAGTGAACTTCCCATCAGGCTTGGGTATAGCTAGTACCGGTGCGGTAGTGAGTCTCTCCTTCAATTCCAAAAAGGCATGCTCATGCTTCTCTGTCCACTTGAATTTTAAATTCTTCTTCGTCAACCCAGTTAATGGTGCAGCTATTTTGGAGAATCCCTTAACAAATCTCCGGTAATAGCCGGCGAGTCCAAGAAAATTTCTAACCTCTGTAGGGTTGCTCGGTCTAACCCAATTTGACACAACATTTGTCTTGGATGAGTCCATAGAAATTCCTTGAGATGACACCTTGTGTCCCAAAAATTTCACTTCTTGTAACCAGAACTCACACTTACTAAACTTGGCATACAAGTGGTGGTCCTTGAGCATCTGCATCGCAATCCGTAGGTGTTGCTCGTGTTCCTCTGCTGACTTAGAATATATCAAAATATCATCTATAAAGATGATGACAAACTAATCCAAATAAGGCTTCAACACTCTGTTCATCAGATCCATAAACACTGCCGGGGAATTCGTCATTCCAAACGGCATCACCAAAAACTCATAGTGACCATATCGGGTTCTGAATGCAGTCTTAGGTATGTCTTCCTTCTGTACCCTCAACTGATGATATCCCGACCTTAGGTCTATCTTGGAAAATGTCGTAGCTCCTTGTAGTTGATCAAACAAATCATCGATTCGAAGTAAGGGATACTTGTTCTTGATAGTCACTTGGTTCAATTCTCTGTAGTCGATACACAACCGAAGTGTTCCGTCCTTCTTCTTCACAAATAACACCGGTGCTCCCTGACACGAGAATTTTTCTGTGTGCGCTTGTGTGATATACCCAAGTGTAGGTAATCGTGCAAGTAGTAATCTAGTTAAGTCCAGGTCGATCCCACAGGGAAGGTGGTAACTAAATACTTAGATTAATCTCAAAAAGGGAAAATAATTTTCAATATTTTAAAGAAATGTAGAACACAAAGTCCCACAATTTATCAACTGCTAAAAATTATTAAACTAAAATAAACTAATTAATTAAAGTGATAATTTAAAATGTATTTTTCTTAATTAAAAAGGAATGTTGGGATTACACGAATCCACCGTGACCTAGCCATCTACCATGCAGTTGCATTGAAGCTCAATGGAGTACGTCCTCAACAGTATTTCGTATTTCTCTTAGAATAAAGAATCCATAGCCCTTTCATGTCCAGGACTATATCATCACACCGGAGTTTGAAATACACAAAAGTGGTTTAAATCAATAGTTAAGACTCTCACCTACAATGGTATTAGCATTGAGGGTGGTTTGCAAAAGTTATTGAAGAAAAATGCCTCAAGGCTTAAAATTCACAGACTGTTTTGACAAACTGAGCGTTTGGGGACAGTTTGATAACAATCCAGTAAAATAGAAAGTCTAGGAATACTGTATAGAAGGTCCTCAAGAAAAAGGGTGTTCGATCGATCGACGCGCGTTCGATCGATCGAACTACCTCGTCTCTCGATCGATCAAACTGTCTTCGATCGCTCGACTGTGTCTCTGATCCGATCGATGGAACTACCACGATCGATCGAACACAGGGATTATTTTGCTACATGGCAGAGGTCTAAGATCACGGTTTCATCGTGATCTCCCAACCTGGGGACTACTCAGACATCGTCTGGAGAGTAACAGATTTATTATTAACATAAAAATTCATTAAGGTTGTGTTTGGATGAGGTTTAAACATGCAATCAATGAAAATCTATGATTTATCAACTACCAACACGTAAAACGATGATCTGTGCAGATTTAAACTATGTAAACTACTGAAAGAATGCAAACAAAACTAATATATCAAAACCTGGAACGAACGAGCTATTAATAACCTTTAAACTTCACTTGAATTCAATGTTCAATCACCAAAACCTACAAAAATCAAAGTAGAACACTCTCTCTCTATGTAAAAATTGATAAAATGGAAAGTGGGCGTCCTTATGGATGTCTACAATATGAGTATAAATAGCAAAAACCTAATGCTAGGGTTCCCCATGCATTCTGCTGCGTGCGCGTAAAAATTTGATAAAAGGCATGTTCGATCGATCGAACGTTTCTGGATCGATTGAACTCTTGGGGACTTCGATCGCTTGAACTTATCTCGATCGATCGAACCTTTGATCGATCGAATAGTCTTCGATCGCTCGAACTCCTCATTTCAGCTTTTACATGTCTTCTTTAGAATTCAGCATTTCCCTTCATCGTTATCTTTCCATTCTTCACACAGCAACTGCAGTCTGCACAAATTACAGCTAAAAATGCACAACTTATCATAGTTTAATCAATATGTTCATAAACTAGCATTGTAATTCAAATTGCAGATAAATGGAGGAATTGTAAACTAAATCCATACTTTTTCTTCTTTTAGCGCGGTTGTATTTTACAAATACTCCCGCTTGTCACAACCCCCAACTAGCGAGTTGCTAGTCCCTAGCAATAGAGCGAAAATAAAAACAAGCTAAACTATAACTATAACGGAAAAACTAAAATACTAAACCAGACTACTAAACTAACATAGCAAGAAAGAAAACTATCTAACTCACTTTCGCAGGAATCACGGTTGCAACAAGCCGTTAAACCCCTAGGTTCCCCCTAGCGGACGAGTGTTGTCTCGTGAGGGTTTGCAGTGAATATACCCACAAAATTCTCTGATTTAGCTCAAAAAGATATAGAACAATCTTTTAAACATTCCCTTTTTATTCAACTATTAATTTAGCTCTACAGACATATCATCCTCATTCAAACCATGGAAGAAATGCACATGTTCCTCATGTCACCAAGATAAAAATAACATAAGTGTCACATCCATGTATCCGTGTGTGTGTGAACTTTATCTAGAGTTGTTTAAACAACCATACTCTCAGAACTTGTTGTTTCAACTCAATCCTCCCATAGTTATTACACTCACAATTGAACATCTCACCGAAACTTGGTGAATAACAGTCGAACATGGTACAAAAGCTTTGATAGGAATGATTTTTTTTTTCGGATACTAATGCTTTCATACTTGACTCTACAAAAGACGAACATTTTAGAGTGTATAGTCTCATGAAAGGAATACTACTTATTAGAGGAGCGAAATACCGTGGATAACTAAACTTACACTTTCATGTTTAAACTAAGTCATCGAGAATCATTAAGGCTTTGACTCTTTGGATTTTTTTATTTTTTTTATTTAGTGGGATAGAAATGAAAGGGTAAGAACTTGCACATCTTTATCATGTGACTGTATTTAGTAATTTCTTTACTTTCTTCCAACCATCCTTTCCATACATATCATCATTCATTATTATTATTTTTTTAATATGGATATATGCAGCCCTTCTCACCACTATTCCCTCCTCATACTTCAACAATCTAATCACATTGGATGTGCAATGGGGTGTATTTAGGTCAAGGTATAAAGTTAGGAATTTAGAATTTCATATGGTTTCGGCATGATTTATTAGGCGAGGGGTTAAGAACAACACATATTCAGAGATGTCAATATAGGTAAATGGAAAGGTAAGGAGTAAACAACGATGGCTTAAATCATTTTCCCAACTTCTTAATTTTAACACTTAAATGTCCATTGAGTTTTAATTGGTAAATCCTGAACGTTCTCCTCTATTAAGAATCCAAAATAAAGAATTAGAGACTATTCAACGAATTCTAATCGGCATTTTCAATGAAGACAATTCGAAATTAATGTTATAATTCCCTCAGAAATGAGGATCGGATTCAAAAGCTCACTAAGGGTGACTAGTTTTCACTACTTCATTCTTTAAAGTACAAAAGTCGTATTAACTCTTATTTTAAGTTTTCTGCATAACTATTAACATGTGCAAATGATTTGGATACAGGAATGGTCAACATATGCATTCATCCTAGAGAACTAGAAAAACGTGTGAACTTAATTCATAAAAGGATGAGAATAAAATGATTATGTCATTGCTTGACAACAGCTAAATATAAGTGAAAATTTGAATTTATTCTACCCATTTAATTCAAAGACTTGGTTAATAGTTTGAAAATTTTCAAATTTTGTATTTTAAATTTGTTTTGAAATCGAAATGTTAATTATAATGGAGATTGTATGATGTTTGCCAATAAATAAAGGGTGATGCTATTTCCACTCCATCATTGAACTAAGGCACTCCATGGTACTACTCTTAGAGCATGTGGTACCATGTATGTCATGCATTGTATACATGGTACCACATGCTCTAAGAATGGTACCATGGAGTGTCTTAGTTCAACAATGGAGTGGCAATAACAATTCCCTAAATAAAGTGGTCCAGATTGCTACGTAGAAAATGTGCACAGGTGATTATCTATCTATATCCCACCCCCAACTGAAAATTGCAATGTCCTCAGTAGGCAATTTTCAAAAACAGATAGAGAGATATCACCTGGTATGTCAGTGTAAGAAACGTAAATGTAACAACCTATACAGAGAACATGCAAACTCCAAGCAGCAAAGCTCAAGAAGATAGAAAATATAAAACATCAGATCCAAAACATACAATAGAACCAATCACTGGAAATATAGTAAAGTGAATAAACAGAACAGTGATAATAATATAACGCTATATGCCATATAACAAAAACCCAAACTATCCAATCAACCACCAATATAAGCCATGACCACAATATCCAAACTAACCACAATAGTCCAACAGTATCTAAACAGAACCAACAACCATCCAAAAATAACGAAATACAACTGTATTGTCCAAAATAACCAAATAACCAAATAACCCAAGACAACCAACAACACGGATCTAGGAGAAACTAAACATCATCGGCGACATCCGATAATATCTTAATGAACACATCAGAAGCATCCCCACCGCCACCATCGACAATAGTCGTAGCCGTCACCGGATCACTCGCAATCGTGGCGTCTAGTGTAGTTAAGGATGAGTCAACCACAACAGGAGGGGGTGGAAGTGGTATCTCCGCAGCAGATGGTGTCGCCGATGTGGATGGATCGGTAAGTGGTACAGAAGTAGGAGGATCAGTAATAGATGGTGCTGAAGGGGCAGAAGGATCAACCGGGAGATCTGAAGAAGATGGACCAGAGGAGGATGTGGCAGTGGTGGGTGGTGGAGGTGCAGATGGAGGGGAAGATGGGGGCACGACCGGATCGAACCCTAACTGGACTAACAGGGTCGTCAGCATGGTGGATATGTGATCTATCTTGCCCTCGAGTTGAATCCGGGCCTCTCTCTCCGCTAATAGAAACTCAGGAATAATAGGGAGAGGCGCGGAAGAAGACTCTCCCTGGGCGGGAGCCTGAGACTGCTGTCTCAACTCAAAACGAGCAACCTCCTCCACCGGATCACCCTCCTCATTAGAATCCTGCTCCTCAGCCTCTATGGGCGTCCCAGAAGCTACTCCCTTAGTATCAGTCCCGCCTCCACGTCTCCTCTTCTCTCCCACCTTTGCCTTGCCGTTCCCTTTTTGCTTCCTTTTCTGCGCATCGAACCAGCGGGAAGCTGTCTCTCTAAATCGACTGCCAGACTGGGCAGTCGCGTCCCCCACCAAAGGAAAGAAACCCGCATGGTCGATCACCCTATGAATAGCCCAAGCACCCTTCAGGTGCTTTTTAGCCTGAATGAAGCGTGTAGGGTTTCGCATGAAGTCGATGTAAAGGCGGGGTAAACAGACTGGCTGCTGTGTCCCGATCGCGAATAAGACACGAGCATACCACACTGCGATCTTCTCCCTGTACGATGTCACTAATAAGCAATTGCTCAGAGCAAGGTGGAGCATATGGTAATTATCTGTGAGGTGGAGGTCGGGAATGAGAGCCTCGCCATCCCATGTCGAAAGAGCTCCCGGTGATCTCGCGAATAATGATGGTTGGTGATAGTTGAGGTGTGCTAGGACGATGGGGGCATACACAATCAGGTACCTCCGGTACCCCAATAGCAGCAACGACAGTGGCTGGGCTGAAAATGATCTCTTGGCCACGAAAAAATGAGCGAAAGGTGAACGGAGCAACCGAATTCCGGATCATCGTCGCACACACCTCCCGTATCCAAGATAGATTTACATGCTTAGACTGAGATAATAATGTATACCACTGGGGCATGGCACGTATCCGTGCAAGGTACCACGGAGTAGCCAGCCAGGCAGTCTCAAGGGGACGCTCGATCATGACCTTCCGTGACTGGAAGTAACATGTGAACCAAACTTGGTCTCCCTCATTTCTAAACCCGTGATCTGGAACTGGATCGGGTATAGCGAGTTTGAATGGCTTAGATTTGTGGTAGCTAGTGATCGGATTCATGATAAAGCCCTGAAAAGGAAGAAACAACAAGAGAACATATTAGAACAGGGCAATTACAAAAGAGAAAGAAACTGCCACACTTCGATTGATCAAATCCTGTTCGATCAATCGAGTATATTGTAGGTTTGATTGCTCGAGAATGTTCGATCGATCGAACGGATGCTGGGTTCAATCGAGAACAGTGAAAATCAGTGGCAACGATGGAGAGTGGGAATAGCCCAAAAACAACAAAAACGTTCATAACACTAAGAAAAAGAGTTAAAGAACAAATGGGGGGCACCCTTATATGAATTTGAAATGGAGAGAAATACGAGAGGTGACTCGGGGGTTCACCACGAGAGACGCACTGAATGGATGGTGTTGGCGATGCCACTGATGATTCGAGGTGACCCGGAGCTCCTAAATTGATGTGGTTGAAGGGGGAGGCCAAAATCAAGGGGACGACCTCTGTGCTCGATCGCTTGAGTAACGAATAGAGAGAGAGGAAACTGACGAAGTGTCTCGGTGACGCTTTGTTTAAAAACAAGTTTCGATCGATCGAGTAGGCTCGAGCGATCGAACCTTCGATCGATTGAGCCATCCTCAATCTCTCGAGGTGATGACAATCTCGATCGATCGAGATATGTTCGATCGATCGAACAAAGAAATCCTACAATATCCCTGAATTGAGAAAGTATACACCCCCAACCAATCAACAGTGATCTGGACATACAGAATAGGGATAAAACAGTGCAGTGCCAGAACATGTAAGCCAAAAACGTCAACCTCATAGTAGATAATTGCAAATTCATATAGATAAATCCTTAACATAACATCCATGTGCAATATTATTGCCCCCAAAATTGGTAACTAACACCTTATTGAAAAAGAACACTAAAATAAAACTGGAATTAATAACACTTCGTCCAAGAATACATTCCAATTTATTAAAGAAGATATGAAATGACAAAAAATAATTGGAGTGAAACACTATTCGTCAAGCAGAAAGATATCTTCCTCCACAGCCTCCTTCACCGCCAGAACTTCCAATGTAGAGTCTAAACTTGATGATTCCCTTTCCCAGAACAGTCAAAAAGCAGCAAAGACATCATCAAGCAAGTCTGAACTTGTCAAGTAATTATATCACAGGCAGGAGGTGATCCGCATGGAGATAAGGATAAAGGAGTATGATTGCGCAACGGATTTTCCTCTTGCGGCGGAGTATTCGGGGACCGTATGTATTGCCCAAACCCATGGAAGAGTTGATGTGGAAGGTATAGCGGTGGGAATGGTAGATTCATATTGATATTCCTGACAAAGGGAAACAGAAATGAAATGGAAAAAATAAGTTAACAAGAGCAATAGAAAAACAAAAAGGAAGAGCAAAACGAAAAGAAAAAGAACGGAATGTGACCCAGAGTTAACCTCACTATTGGCTGGATATCCCCAGGTGCACTAGCAGGTAGAGGGCATTGAAGCCTGAACAACAAATAGCTCAAATGGACATAAATATAAGGAAGCACTTGGACGACCAGAAAGTCGTCAACATATGTGAAAATAGCATTGTGACGTTCAGGCACCACATATTGTAAGTCCTCTTCTTCCCATGGCTCCCACATTGAGTCATTTTCCCATTGTTCCATTAGAGCGTCGTCGACCTCCCACACAGCATATCCTTCTGGCTCTCCCTCCTCTTCAGGGAGTTCCATGTGCGCAAATGGGTTGATTTGAAGGAGCGCAGGATCATACGGGATATATCCGTAGGATAAGTCAACGATGTCATCGGCTCCTGGCCCTTGGTATGGAGATAAGCAAAATGCTATTTCATCAGCAGTCCACTGTGGGTTCTGATACTCTGAATCAGCCCATGACCCTATCGAGTGAATATCGTCATCTCTCATAGTGGACAGCCTGCACGAGATAAAAGTGGAATAGCAGATTAGGATCAGGATCACATTCAAAAAGACAGACAAAAGATAAAACAAAACGATAAACAGGAAAAGAAACAATACAACAACATTGGGAGAACGCACTTGGGCGTTTTAGTTTGAAGTATAGTTGGGCTCATCCAATTGGATGTGCTCGATCTCAGGTTGGAAATCTTCTAAAAACGGTTTTATCCTCTGGCCATTGACCATGAAACTTCCATCGTTCTTAAGATTAAATAACTCCACGGCCCCATGTGGAAAGACAGATTTGACTGTGAAAGGTCCTGTCCACCGGGATCGGAGTTTTCCCGGGAAGAGATGAAGGCGAGAATCATATAATAAAACTTTCTGTCCAGGTTTAAAAGATTTTCAAAATATCGTTCGGTCATGACGAGCCTTTAACCGTTCCTTGTGGAGTTTGGCATTGTCATATGCATCTCGTCGGATTTCTTCCAGCTCTGCCAACTGCAGTTTTCGGAGATGTCCTCCTTCTTTAATGTCAAAGTTTAATGAGCGTGTTGCCCAATAAGCTTTGTGTTCTATTTCGACAGGAAGGTGACACGCCTTACCAAACACTAGCCTTTATGGAGACATTCCTAAATTTGTCTTAAAGGCCGTGCGGTATGCCCATAAAGCATCAGTCAGTTTGTAAGCCCAATCTTTTCTATTAAAACTAACCGTTTTTTCAAGTATGTGTTTGATTTCACGGTTAGCCAACTCCGCCTGCCCGTTTGTTTGTGGGTGGTACGCTAGAGCGATTTTATGGTGTACCCCAAATTTCTTGAGTAGTGCTTCCAAAGGCCTGTTGCAGAAATGCTTGCCTTGGTCACTTAATAATGCTTTTGGGGTTCCGAAACGCGATAAAATTTTTTCCTTAAGAAAAGACATGACTGTTTTGTGGTCATTGCGTCTCGTCGGTATTGCTTCCACCCATTTTGATACGTACTCCATAGCTAGGAGTATGTATTCGCAGTTGTTTGATTTAGGGAACGGACCCATAAAGTCAATGCCCCAACAATTGAATATTTCAATTGTGATAATAGGGGTTATGGGCATAGAATTTCTTTTTGAAATAGTACCTAGCTTTTGACAGCGTTGGCACAATTTACAGAAAGAATAAGCGTCCTTAAATATGGTGGGCCAATAAAATCTGCTGTGTAGGACTTTTTGTGCAGTCTTTTGGGAAAAATAGTGGCCACCACACGCTTCAGAGTGGCACGAGGCTAGAATTACGGTTATATCCTCATTAGGGACGCAACGCCTGATGACCTGATCAGCACAATACTTGAATAAATAAGGGTCATCGAAAAAGAAATGGCGTGCAAACGAGAGGAACCGCTTCTTGTCTTGATTCGACCAGTGTCTCGAAGTTTGTCCTGCGGCTAGGTAGTTTACTATGTCAGCATACCAGGGTAAACCCGAGACTGCCATAATTTGCTCGTCTGGGAATTCATCTTTGATTGGTATGGGCTCAGTATTGTCTGTGAATGTTAACCGAGATAAGTGGTCAGCAACCACATTCTCTACTCCCTTTTTATCCTTGATAGTGATATCAAATTCCTGGAGTAGAAGTATCCAACGGATAAGCCTCTATTTCGCGTCTTTCTTAGATAATAGGTACTTGAGGGTCAAGTGGTCTGTAAAATAGACTATTGGGGACCCTATCAGATAAGACCTAAATTGATCCAACGCGAAGACTATTGCCAGTAACTCTTTTTCAGTAGTTGTATAGTTCATTTGGGCTTCATTGAGTGTTCTGCTGGCATAGTATATAACATAAGGCTTGTCGTCCTTCCTCTGTCCCAGGACTGCACCAATGGCGTAGTCACTAGCATCGCACATTAGTTCGAATGGCAAACCCCAGTTGGGTGCCTGTATTATCGGTGCGGAGGTAAGGTGTTCTTTTAGTGCATCGAAGGATATTTGACAGTTTTCCGACCATTCGAAAGGTGCATCTTTGACGAGTCGTTGGCACAGTGGTCGAGAAATGGCACTAAAATTTTGGATAAAGCGTCGATAAAATCCAGCATGTCCCAGAAAAGAATGGATGTCTCTAACTGTACGAGGGACAGGTAAATTCAAAATTATATCGATTTTTGCTTTATCGACTTGGATACCTTTGTCAGGGATAATGTGGCCGAGGACAATTGCTTTGGTTACCATGAAGTGGCATTTTTTCCCAATTTAGTACTAGGTGTTTGTCCTCGCATCTCGCTAACACGTTTTCAAGGTTTTCTAGGCAGTTATCGAAACTATGGCCAAACACCGAGAAGTCGTCCATGAAAACCTCGAGTGTCTGTTCAACCATATCGCTGAAAATGCTTAACATACACCGCTGAAAAGTAGCAGGTGCATTGCATAATCCAAAAGGCATGCGGCGGTAAGCGAACGTACCGAACGGATATGTGAATGTTGTTTTCTCCTGATCTTCAGGAGCAATTTCAATTTGGTTGTACCCACTGTATCCGTCCAAGAAACAATAATACTTATGACCCGCCACTCGTTCTAGCATTTGATCCGTGAATGGCAATGGGAAGTGATCTTTCCGGGTCACAATATTCAACTTTCGATAGTCAATACACATCCGCCATCCAGTGGGGACGCGTGTTGGTACTAACTCGCCGTCTTTATTTGGGATTACTATTATACCAGCCTTTTTGGGCACCACTTGGGTTGGACTAACCCAAGGGCTGTCAGAGATAGGGTATATTATCCCAATGTCTAGAAGTTTTAGGACTTCTTTCTTCACAACTTCTTGCATATTTGGATTCAGACGCCTCTGCATTTGTCGCGAAGGTTTGGCGTCTTCCTCCAGATATAACTTATGGGTGCAAATAAATGGGCTTATGCCTTTCAGGTCGGCAATAGTCCATCCTAATGCTCCCTTGTGCAGTTTGAGCATTTGGATCAACTTATCCTCTTGTTCTAAACTTAACGAGGCTAAGATTATAACGGGATAAGTCTTTTCAGTCCCCAGAAAAACATATTTGAGCTCTTTTGGAAGCTCCTTTAATTCAAGATCGGGAAACTGAAAGTTCGAAGGCATGGTTAACTTCGTTTTCGGAGGCAAGGGTTCATATGGGGTGACCCACATGTATTCCTCTCTATCCTCCTCTTTAGTTTCCATCATGAGGCAATCATGATTTAGAGCAGCGTCCAATGTGGTAGAATCATTGGGTCGATAAGTAGCGTTGAATTGTGACACTACCACCTCCAAAGGATCTTTATAGTCAACCAAATCAACCTCGTTTTCGATGATCGTTTCGATGAAGTTCACTTCTTCTTCATCCTCGTATTCTTCAGGTCAGGGATTTGAAAAAATCTTGACATTTAAAGTCATATTCCTGAATACGATGGTCATGATACCACTCCTTATTTTGATTGTGGCATCAATGGTGTTGAGGAATGGACGTCCAAAAATCACTGGGATTTGTGAACATGGATTAGACACAGGTTTAGTGTCCAAAATCACAAAATCCACCGGGAAGGCAAATGTGTCTATCTGCACTAGAACATCCTCCAGTATTCGTCTAGGATATTTGACTGACCTGTCTGCCAATTGCAATGTAACTCTAGTGGGTTTGAGTTCACCCAACCCTAGTTGTTTATATACTGAATATGGCAGCAAGTTCACGCTTGCTCCTAGATCAAGGAGTGCGTTATCTATCCTTTGATTCCCAATTCTACACGAGACAGTTGGGGTGCCAGGGTCTTTAAATTTTGGAGGCAACTCATTTTGAATTATTGCGCTTGCTTGGAAAGCGACATAAGCATGTTTTTTTACACTTTGCCTCTTTTTGACCGTGCATAAGTCTTTCAAATACTTAGCGTAGGCTGGCACTTGTTTGATTGCATCAAGGAGTGGGAGATTGATTTTAACTTGTTTGAACAACTCCAAGAACTCCTGATTCTTTGCCTCGTTTTGGGGTTTCTTAAGCCTTTGAGGGTAAGGTGCAGGGAAAGGGCACTTAGGTAATGCGTCAATGACTGGCTCCTTTCCAGGCCTTCTCTCAACTTCTTCTACTTCTTTAGGAGTGTCCTTGTTTAATTCTACTGATTTATCATTAGTAGACAACTCCTCTTCTTGAGTGGATGGTTTTCTCCTAATTACCACTTTCATACTCCTTGGGAGTAGAATGAGGTATGTTTTTCCCTACGACTTTTCTGCTTCTTAATGTTGTCACGGCTTTTGCCTGTTCATGGTTAGGAGGGCCATTGTTGTATCCCTTGGAGTTTGGAAGTGGTTGAGCAGGAAACGTACCACTCGAACCCTCTTGACGTGCATCCATCCTCTCTAATGTTGCGGACATTTTACTCATCATTTGAATTAACTGTTGTGTTAAGTTTGCATTAGAGAGTGGATCTTCCTCCTGCACCTTCTTGTGAGGTGGCACGTAAATATTTTCTTGTTGGTTGATAGAGGGTTGAGCTTGGTTGTAGTTGTTTGTTCTATTCTGATTGAATGGCTGGGACTGCCTATTGTATTGCCCTTGATATTGATTATTGTTATTGTAGGGCTGTTGTTGTTGAAATTGGTTTTGGGTCCCAGCATTGTTTTTCCAGTCGAACCCGGAGTGATTCCATCTATTATTTTGTGGATTATAGTTATTGTAGGAATTCCCCGCCCCCCTATACCCTTGCATGGCATTCATTTCCATAGGGGGTTGTTCTTGAAAATATGGCACATTTGGACATTATTGAGTAGTGAGTCCCACCATGTTACATGTGCCACATGGTTCTTCAGGCAAAAACTGCCTAGAACTCTCTCCTTTCATCCCCAATTCTTCCACTTTCTTTACTAGTTCTTCATACTTATTCATCAGATGATCCTCACTTTTTAGTTGATATAAATTTTTCTCTTCTACGCAGGATATCTGTGATCGTGGGATATCATCTGAATTTGACCACTCGTGGGCGTGTTCAGCTAACCACTCAAAATGAGCTTCAGCTTCCTCCGTGTTTTTACTAAGAAATGGCCCCGAACTCATGGTCTCGACCAACTTTTTTGTTTCACCATTTAGCCCTTCATAAAAGTAGTTGATGGTTCGCCATTTTTCATACCCATGATGTGGGCATGAGAGTAGCAAATCCTTGAAACGCTCCCAAGTTTGGGTGAACGTTTCATTGCTCTTTTGTTTGTAAGAGTTTATTTGTCGTTTAAGCTCGGTTGTCATGCGAGGTGGAAAGAATTTCTTCAAGAAAGCGGTATTCATCGCATGCCAAGTGTAGATGGAGTTTGGCTTCAAGGTGGGTAACCACGCTTTTGGTTTGTCCTTTAGAGTGAAAGGAAATAGCAATAAACGTGTCACATCTACAGGACAATTCTGTGAGAAAGTTTTACAAACATCCTCAAAGTCATTGACATGTAGATATGCCTTCTCGGTCTCAATTCCATGAAAGGTAGGAAGGAGTTGAATCATTCCATTGCGAAATTGAAATTCGCCTGTATGGGGTGGAATGAGAATGCAAGAAGGTGTGGACGCATGTTCAGGTGTCATGAGATCGCACAAAGGACGAAGTGAATCGTCGATTGGTACAACCACATTATCACCATTTTCGCTTTGATTGTCGGCCATTGAGTCGATCGGTGTAACTATGGGGGTAATAGAACTAGATGAACTGGATGAATAGAGTGGATTTCCAAAAATTCCTTCGATGGAATTATTGGACATAAAGGGAAAGACCCTAAGTAGTTTTTAATTGAAAGAAAAAGAAAAACAGAAAGAGATAAGGATAGATTGAGGTAATCGAAGCGTTAGCTTGTCGCCCTTCCCGGCAACGGCGCCAAAAACTTGACACGAGAATTTTTCTGTGTGCGCTTGTGTGCTATACCCAAGTGTAGGTAATCGTGCAAGTAGTAATCTGGTTAAGTCCAGGTCGATCCCACAGGGAAGGTGGTAAACTAAATACTTAGATTAATCTCAAAAAGGGAAAATAAAATTCAATATTTTAAAGAAATGTAGAACACAAAGTCCCACAATTTATCAACTACTAAAAATAATTAAACTAAAATAAACTAATTGCCAACTAATTAATTAAAGTGATAATTTAAAATGTTTTTTCTTAATTAAAAAGGAATGTTGGGATTACACGAATCCACCGCGACCTAGCCATCTACCATGCAGTTGCATTGAAGCTCAATGGAGTACGTCCTCAACAGTATTCCGTATTTCTCTTAGAATAAAGAATCCATAGCCCTTTCATGTCCAGGACTATATCATCACACTGGAGTTTGAAATACACAAAAGCAGTTTAAATCAATAGTTAAGACTCTCACCTACAATGGTATTAGCATTGAGGGTGGTTTGCAAAAGTTATTGAAGAAAAATGCCTCAAGGCTTAAAATTCACAGACTGTTTTGACAAACTGAGCGTTTGGGGACAGTTTGATAACAATCCAGTAAAACAGAAAGCCTAGTAATACTATATAGAAGGTCCTCAAGAAAAAGGGTGTTCGATCGATCGACGCGCTTTCGATCGATCGAACTACCTCGTCTCTCGATCGATCGAACTGTCTTCGTTCGCTCGACTGTGTCTCTGATCCGATCGATCGAACTACCTCGATCGATCGAACACAGAGATTATTCTGTTGCATGGTAGAGGTCTGAGATCACGGTTTCATCGTGATCTCCCAACCCGGGGACTACTCAGACATCGTCTGGAGTGTCACAAATTTATTATTAACGTAAAACTTCATTAAGGTTGTGTTTGGATGAGGTTTAAACATGCAATCAATGAAAATCTATGATTTATCAACTACCAACACGTAAAACGATGATCTATGCAGATTTAAACTATGCAAACTACTGAAAGAATGAAAACAAAACTAATATATCAAAACCTAGAACGAACGAGCTATTAATAACCTTTAAACTTCACTTGAATTCAATGTTCAATCACCAAAACCTTCAAAAATCAAAGTAGCACACTCTCTCTCTATGTAAAAACTGATAAAATGGAAAGTGGGCGTCCTTATGGACGTCTACAATATGAGTATAAATAGCAGAAACCTAATGCTAGGGTTCCCCATGCATTCTGCTGCGTGCGCGTAAAAATCCGATAAAAGGCATGTTCGATCGATCGAACGTTTCTCGATCGATTGAACTCTTGGGGACTTCGATCACTTGAACTTATCTCGATCGATCGAACCTTTGATCGATCGAATAGTCTTCAATCGCTCGAACTTCACATTTTAGCTTTTACCTGTCTTCTTTAGAATTCAGGATTTCCATTCATCGTTATCTTTCTATTCTTCACACAGCAACTGCAGTCTGCACAAATTACAGCTAAAAACGCATAACTTATCATAGTTTAATCAATATATTCAAAACTAGCATTGTAATTCAAATTACAGATAAATGGAGGAATTGTAAACTAAATCCATACTTTTTCTTCTTTTAGCGCGGTTGTATTTTACAAATACTCGCGCTTGTCACTCCCCAAGGCGATGTACTTGAACATACAAAACCTAGGTTCTCGAGCTCTTGAACTTGTTCCTTCAATTCCAACAGTTCGGTGGGGGCCATTCTGTAGGGAACCTTCGTGATCGGTACGGTACCCGGTATAAGCTCAATACAGAACTCTATACTTCTCTCGGGCGGCAAACCAGAAACGTCTTGAAATACTTATTCGAAGTCCTTGACTACAGGTATAGACGACACTGTAGCTTCTGTTCTGATGACTTCGATGCTTGCTAAGCATCTTGTACGGAACATATCTCCCAAAGGGTTACATTGAAAATCAAAGGGTTGATTCTCATTGTCGGGGAATGTAATTCTCTTCCTCGCACAATCCAACTTCACTTGATTCTGAGAGAGCCAATCCATTCCTAGGACTATGTCGAACTCCTTCATTGATAGGACAATAAACCTTGCCAGGATTTCACGATCTCTTAGTCATAAAGGACAATCCTTGCACACGTGTCCTAATCTGACTGCAGCTCCTAATGGTAATGTAGCCATCAAAGCTTTCTCTAAACGATGAGGTAAGATACACAATCTCCGAATTGTATTAACAGATATGACGAAAGAGCAGCACCGGTATCAAATAACACTTTAACTTGGGAGTTAAATAGAGGTAATGTAACTTCCACTGCTTGCTGATCAGGTTGAGCTTCTCCATAATCCCCTTCTTCATAAATAGTTTTGTCATATCCAGCAGCATCAGGAATAACAGTATTCATACGAGTCTAACCTTATTGACCATACGTCACTTGCTTAGGGGCAGTACAGAACTTGCTGATATGACCTGGTTCACCACAGTTGTAGCAAACTATGCCTTGCTGAGCAACACGCCTTGGTACCTTGGAATATCAAGCCAGATGACCGGGGTTGCCACAGTTGAAACATTTCCCAGTGCTACTTCCTTCACCAACTCGAGGTTGAGTCAGATAGGTGATAGCCTGGGTCTTCTTGCTTCTGTCAAAATTCCTCTTCTGCCCTTGGGTACGATTCATTTGTGGTCTATTCACAAAATTACCCCTCTGATGCGGCCGGAATTTGAATTGCTTCCGATTCACTCGAGCATCTTCATCCAAATCAGTGGCCGGGCCAATTAGTCCTTCAAAAGACTTATCTAGGTTATCGAGAGTCAGGCGATGAATCTGCGGTGTCAGCCCTTAGTTATACTTACGGATCCTCTTTTCTTCGGTATCAACCATGTGAGGGGCGAATCGAGACAGTCTCTTGAACTAAGTGGTGTATTCTTGCACCGACTTAGTTCATTGAGCCAAATCCATGAATTCATTCTCCCTCTGTGCCTCTCCGTACCCAGGAAATACTTCTCCAAAAACCTTTCCTTAAATGCAGTCCACGTCATTCCTGTCGCAGCTTCATTCCCGATGGTACCTGTGACTGAATCCTACCAACCTGGATCTCAAAGGGGAAATAGAAATCATCGCTATCAACTAGCCTTAGAATCTCAACTAGCACTAAACACTGAGCCTCCGCAAAATAGCGTATCGCAAGGTGAGTATGCGTCAAGTCAACTATCCCTACCACGTTAACCTGGTGCCACAGATCTAATACTATAGTCGTCGTGGCCAGCTGCTCAATGGCGGTGCCATATAAATCGAGAAAAGCTAGGGCTACTGCCCCGGGAGTCACCAAATGTCCTCCAAACCCATCTGGTACATAGAGTGGATGAGCCGGGTCCATACTTGATAAAAAGGTACTAACTTAAATCAGGAAAGAGATAATCTTAGGCATTTGGATAACTGAGTCTATCCTCCCTGTCGTATCATCGGGGTGAAAGGCTTAAGCTAACAGATAGTGGAATCAGGTCTAAACTGGTAAACCCTAACCTTGCTAAACTGTCTTGAGATCGATAAATAACCTAGCTCTGATACAACTAAATCCTGTCACGCCCTGATGTAGCATAAATATGGAAAGCTTACAATATCGATCCTAGCTCTGAAGGATCGATTCTGTCCCAAACGTCAACAACAAAAACATAATAATCAGAGCATAGCAATCAAAGCTTACAATATCTTTCTAACTTAATAGTTATTACAGTACGGGATCTCTAAAGGCAAAAACCGCCTTAAATCAAAACAATAACTTAATATCTATTACAGTCATCCTTATTAAAAAACAGGTTATGACTTAAAACATAGGATATTGATAACATTTCTGTCTTCCAAAGCAGCCGTTCTCAGTTTGCATAATCATAGGGCCCAGCATAGTCATAACCTGAAAAGCTTGAACACGAATGTCCAGGGCGCATCAACGCCGTTAGCTTCAAGAAGCTGGTGAGTATTAAAAACATAACTTTCAATGTAACACATACTCATTTACCTCTTTGCATTTCTCAATTAATTCAACAAGTTTATATTAAAGCAAGGAGTTCATTTTAGGAAACAAGCACAATATTATTTAAAAGATATAATTCACATACATGTGACCGTGTATGAGAACAATGCACCATCTCATCTTACCGACTCTTTTCTCTCGACAAAACCCAACAACCCAACTTTCACACACCAGAATCTTTGAAATACTCCGATAGCCACACTTTAGCACTGGGGGTGCCAGGGAATGTCCAGTTTGCCTCACACTTTGGTCCGGGGTACTAGCGAGTGTCTAATGCCTCACACTTTAATACCTAATCTGCCATGCAAATATCGGAGGAACCCTCACGCAGTATCCAGACTCGGGTATTAGGGAGTGTCCGTAAGCCACACTTTAGCACTACCATGAGTGCCAGGGAATGTCCAAGTTCGGCTTAACACACTTTGACGCTGCCATGGTCGTCAGGGAGTGTCCAGTTTTGCACCATCGCATTTCAAAGACATTCTCACCGCAATCTCAATCACAATACACTTTGGTACTCACTTACCAGGGAGTGTCCACAACACGATCTCAACCGTACTCACTATGCCACACTAACCATTACTCTTTTCCATACTGACCAACCTTCACACTCACCATGCATGTACAACTGACTCCACATGTATACCATGAAACTTTAAAACATGAGGCAATTCACTAAATTATATAAACGACGTGCGTACGGGGATTGATAGGTCATAATACCACGTTCTAATCGTCCATACATACCCAAATAGGATTTTGTTTTCTGTAAGTTACCCTACCTTATTATATATGAATCTCTTCGGTTTTTCACAAGGATTAAGAATCCATAACTAATTTTACATGAATCCAAACGTAGTTCACAAATTTCATGAAAAATTGAAAGATGTCAAAACTTGATTTCTTATATACTTTTTCAATTGAGTAAATTAAGCCTCAATACTTTAAACATATCATCTATGATGTACAATCTTTCATAATCATCTCTAAAAATGAATTTTGGTTATTTTTAAAAAATCCACGTTTCTAAGCTTTGAAATTCAAACGTAAAATAATCAATGGAGATTTTCAAATTAAGCTATGTAAACAGCAACCAAGATATAAATTACATTCATAGTGAGTTAGAAATACTCACTAAGATCTGAAGAGTATAGATTGTTGAGAAAGAGTAGTAAAATAAAGAAGCCCAAATGAAGCTTGTAAGCTATAGAGTTGATGTTCTTTCTCTCTCTTACTACAAATTCTGAAAGTTCTTATCTTTCTGCATACTCTCTAATTCTCTGTACAACTTTCAGGTTGTGTGTGTAATGAGATGGAGTGTGTGAATATATAGGAGTATAAGGACTTGGAGGCCAAGTCTAGTGACCTATACTCAACAAACTCACTTGCTCTCTAATTTGCTAAATCACAGTTTCTGTGATACACGAATATTCATAGATATAACTTAATTAGTTAATGAAGAGCCAAGTATAGGTGTGTTGGGGGCAAGTGGAGTTGTTTGGCAATTCCTACTTATTGTACAATAATATTCACACACACACAAAGCATTCCCAAACAAACTTAACCCAATCATTGCTTGCCATAAATAGAAATAAAGCAAATGTCATGTCTTTGCTTTACGAAGATTCGAGAATCTGTGGAATCCCAACGCGGCGCAGACAGTTTTGAACATAAACTGGTGATATGTCCAAAATAATCCAGCCATGAAGCCAGTCTGCCAAGTCACCGAGAGGTGCTAGTTACTTCAGTAAAGGCGCCAATAGCCGAGCAATCCCGAGGTGTTCATCAGGACCGTGCGGTTCGTACCAACAGGCCGGGCATGAAAGACCGCGGCATCCAGTGGACCCGGCCCAACCAGCAGTTTCCTAAACCAGCTACAAGTCTGCAAGATGGAATGTGACAGTCTCCTAAACCGCTTAGGAAACTCTCCCCAAATCATACAAATCAATTGTAATTAGATTAGGCTTCCTAATCCAATTAACTTACCATGTAAGGGTGGACTCTTGCATCTATAAAAGAGCCCACCTACCCTGTCTACGGGGATCCGAAAATAATCCTCTAGCTAACAAGCATACAACAGAGAACTCATCATTATACGCATATACCCAGCCGGTATTACTGGTAGTGCCGTCCCTCTTTGTTGGCCCACCAGGCCCGCCGGTGATCTGCTAGTGAACGCCCACAGACGCAACCGTGGATGTAGATCACCTAATTAATAGAACAGAACCACATACAACTTGTTCTTGTCTTTTTCTCTCTCTGAATCCTTCTTACTAATTTTTGACATCATCAGTTTGGCACCGTCTGTAGGAAACGACAGAGTTTTTCACCAACAAATCTTTGACTGATCAACATGCTGCCTAGAAGGAATAAGAAGGCCACTACTCAGCCCTGTCAGGAAGATTCATAGCCCGGGCAACTGGCTACCTCCATGACCACTGAACAGATAACAGCAGCACTGGCGCAACTCTTGGAGGGCCAGCGGCGAACACAGTAACAGAAGTTCAGCCCGAGAAAAGTGCTCCCGTTCAGGATACCGTTCGGGCGCGAAGGCGAGCACGTTTTGCCCCGGTGTCCCTACCGGACAGGGAACACCTCAATGATGGTGAGCGCAGCCAGGCGACCAGGCGTTCACAGAGGAGAGCTCGGCCCAATCCTCACCGGGTGGAGGATGCCAGAACCATCATCAACCGACGGCGCACGACCAGAGGGGAAAAGCCAGGACAAAAGGCCCAGGAATCAGCCAAAGACCCTCCTGCCCTGAGCCAGGGGGATCTTAGGCACACTATTTACCGGACAAGGAGCTGGGTCCTATCCCCAAGGTTGACGCTCTTTGAGGAAGAGGCCTCGTCATTCCATCCGACCTACCACTCGGATATAGAGAGGAGAACTGAGCGGGATGACGTAAAGGCCTAGGTTGAGGAACTGCAGTAGCAGATTGAGAGGTTGACCTGCAAGTCCAGCCAGGACCTAACCAACACGGAGACGGAATCACCCTATATCGCTCGGGTGACACAGTTTGCTATTCCACGGAAGTTCAAACCCCCCTCACCTCAGCTCCTATGACGGCACAGGGAGCTCGGTGGACCACATCCGCACCTACAAGGCTCAGATGGCACTGGTCACCACGGTGGATGAGCTACAGTGCTTGGCCTTTCCTAGTACCCTCAAGCGATTATTCATAGAGTGGCTCCATGCTTTAAAGCCCCGGACGGTTGATGATTTCAAAGCCCTCAGAAAGTTGTTAATCAACCAGTTTATCGGGATGCTCGACCGATCGCAACCAGACACTCAGCTGCTGACCGTCAGGCAGCGCAAAGGGGAGTCCCTATGGGAGTATGTGGACCATTTCAACCAGCAAAGGCTCCAGATTCGTAATCTCAATGAAACAGTCGCAATTATGGCCTTTTGTTTGGGATTTCAACACACCAAGGTCGCCACGTCGTTTCATCATAACCTACCGGCAACCCCGGTGGAACTCTCGAAGAGGGTCAGAAAGTACATAGACATTGAGGAGTTCTTGAAGGTGAAGCATGACAGCCAGGCAGGAGTCGAATCTCCGAAGGCCAAGCGCAAGCGTGAAGGATGTTCGGGGTCAGCCCCCGATTGCTTTCACACCCCATTCTTGGCCCATACAAGAAATCATGGCCGCCGCTGAGGCACAAATGTTGCTCCAGTAACCGATAAAGCTTAAAGCCCTACCTGGGAAGAGGAATCGGGACAAGTTTTGCCGCTTTCACAGTGATCACGACCACAACAAAGAAGGCTGCTTCAAGCTAAAGATGGCAACTGAAAAATTGATCGAGCAAGGCCATCTAGCAGAGTACGTCACAGCAGACGGACGGCCCGCTCAAGGAGCCCGAGCTCCTGGTCAACCCCAGCCTCTCGGTCAAATTAATGTGATCTCTGAAGGAACGTCAGGCAGAGGGGATTCACAGTCGGCACGGAAGAGGCATGCTCGGGCTTCCCGGGCCGATGTCTGGCAGGATCAATCCATCGGCTCCTCCCCAACTGAGGTTCTAACATTCACATTCGACAACTTGCAGGGCGTCCACTGCCCCCATGATGACCCGCTAGTCGTGACGCTTTCTATAGCCCACTATATGGTCAAGAGGGTACTAGTGGACACAGGTAGCTCATCCGACATCATGTTCACATCAGCATTCGATCAACTCGGGATTGCCAGGGATCGGCTCTAGCCAGTTGCTACCCCCTGGTCAGGTTCAATGGTTCCAGTACACAACTGCTCGGAACAATCGAGCTCCTAATTCTCATGGAGACCTATCCTCAACAGGCCTCTGTGTTGACATATTTCGTGATTTGTGGAATCCGCATCGGCCTACAATGTCATTCTTGGGAGGCTAACACTCAACAAGGCTAGGGCGGTTGTCTCCACCTACAGCTTAAAAGTTAAGTTCCCAACTCCTCAAAGACCTGGATGCTTGCGTGGAGAAGAGACTACCGCCCGGAGTTGCTATGTCAGCTCATTATGTCGAGGGGCTATCACTGAAACTTTAAACGTTCAAGAGATGGACCCCTGGGACCAGAGCGACGCTGTAGGCCCAGTGGAAGAATTAGAAAGAGTAACAATGATTCCCGAGTACCCCGATCGCACGGTCAGCATAGGTTCCCTGCTGGATCCCGGCTTGAGGGAAAAACTGATTCAGTTCCTGAGGCAAAACCATGACGTTTTCGCTTGGAATCATGAAGATATGCCCGGGATCGACCCCAGAATAATGTCCCATCGTCTCAATGTCAGTCCGGATTGCCGACCGGTGAAGCAAAAGAGAAGGGGCATGGCCCCCGAGAGATAGACAACGGTAGCCAAAGAGGTGGAAAAGCTCCTAAAGGCAAAGTTCACCCGAGAGGTCCACTATCCCGACTGGTTAGCCAATGTCGTTCTGGTAAAGAAAAGCAACGGGAAATGGAAGATGTGTGTGGACTTCACCGACCTTAACAAGGCTTACCCCAAGGATTGCTATCTGCTAACCAGGATAGACCTCCTTGTGGATTCTACGGCCGGTCACTCACTCCTCTCATTCATGGACGCCTACTCGGGGTACAACCAGATCAGCATGTACCCCGGGGACGAAGAGAAGACCGCCTTTATCACTGACTAGGGGACGTATTGCTGCAAGGTTATGCCATTCGGTCTCAAGAATGCCAGGGCCACCTACCAATGCCTAGTCAACTACATGTTCAAGGATTTGATTGGGAAGTCTATGGATGTATATGTGGATGATCCGCTGGTCAAGAGCCAGGACGAGTTCAATCACCTTGAGCATCTGGCCGGGGCCTTCAGCATTTTGAGAAAATTCAGGATTAGGTTGAACCCGGCCAAATGCACCTTCGGCGTCTCGTCCGGGAAATTTTTGGGCCATCTAGTCAGCAGACAGGGAATTGAGGCAAACCCCGAAAAGATCAAAGCCATCATCAACATGCGGTCGCCCAAATCGACGAAGGAGGTTCAGAGCCTAGCCGGACGGGTGGCCACACTGAACAGATTTGTCTCCCGAGCTACCGACCGGTGCCTGCCATTCTTTAAAATCCTCCGCAAGGCGTTCTAGTGATCAGAAGAGTGCGAAGAGGCGTTCCAGGAACTCAAGAAGTACTTGGCGTCCCCTCCTCTAGTCTCAACACCCGTGCCGGGGGAAGAATTGTTTTTATACTTGGCAGTGTCGCCGTCGGCGGTTAGTTCGGCATTCATTCGGGAAGAGCACGGGATACAGTTCCTAAAGTACTATACTAACTGGGCATTAGAGGGCGCAGAGAGCAGATACTCTCGCATTGAAAAACTGGCTTTCGCCCTCATCACCTCGGCAAGAAGGCTCCGTCCGTACTTTTAGGCCCATGTCATTGTGGTCCTCACAAATCAACCTCTCCATAGAATCCTCAGCCGTCCAGACACGACCGGGAGGCTCGTCAAGTGGGCGTTGGAGTTGGAAGAGTTTGAAGTGATCAACCGACCCCGGACAATCATCAAGGGACAAGCCGTGGCAGACTTTCTGGTTGAGTTCACATATCCAGAGGACCCGGTTGATGAGTCTGAGCCACCGGCCCTACCGCCCGGGTTACATTCTGACATCCCTACCTGGGTATTGCATGTGGACTATTCATCAAATCAGCAAGGCAGTGGGGCAGGAATCATCCTAACTACCCCTGAAGGTATCCAGCTCGAATACGCACTAAGGTTTGGGTTTGTCTCCAACAACGAGGCCGAATACGAAGCCCTCTTGGTTGGATTGCAGTTTGTCCATTTCTATGAGTGCACAGCAGGTCCAGGGATATAGTGATTCCCAGCTCTTCGTCAATCAGGTCAACCAAGAGTACGAAGCACGGGAAGACAACACGGTAGCCTACATGGCCCTTGTCCGAGAGGTTTCCAGGAAGCTCCAGGGATTTTCCATCACACAGATACCTAGAGAGGAAAATACCAGGGCCGATCGGTTGGCCCGCCTTGCCTCATCTTTTGAGAAAGACTTGCCTGGGATAAGGATAGAATATCTACCCGAGCCAAGTGTAATCAACTCGGAAGGCAGGGAAGTAGATCTGGTCACCCTGGGACCCAGCTAGATGGACCCAATTGTGACATTGTTAACAACAGGGGAGCTACCAGACGAGAAAGAAGAAGCCCGTCGGGTCAAGTACCGGGCGGCCCGATACCATCTTATTGACGGCATTCTCTACAAGAGGGGATTCACTATTCTGTATCTCTGCTGTGTCCACCATGCGCAAGTCCAAGTGATACTGTTTGAAATCCACGAAGGAGTGTGTAGGAATCACATCGGAGGCCGGGCACTCTCCAGGAAGGCCCTATTGCAAGGTTACTACTGGCTAACCATGGCCCATGATTCCCAAGAACACGTCAGAAGGTGCGACAAGTGTTAGAGATACTCTCCCATGATCAACCGACCGGGAGAGCTCCAAACACCAATCCATAGCCCTTGGCCTTTCGCCCAGTAGGGTATCGACATTGTCAGTCCCGCATTGATGGGAAAAGGACTGGTCAAGTTTGCTGTGATTGCTGTTGATTATTTCACCAAATGGGCAGAGGCCGAGCCCTTGGCGACAATAATCGAATGGAAAATGGAAAGTTTCGTGGAAAGGAATATTCTCAATAGGTTCGGCATTCCACGGGTCCTGGTCAGCGATAACGGCAGACAATTTGACACCCCTATCTTTAGGTAGTTCTACTCAGGCTACGGGATATTAAATCATTACTCCTCCCCCGAGCACCCACAAGCCAACGGTCAAGCCGAGGTAAACAACCGGACAATCTCGCAGTCAATTAAAACATGGCTTGAAGGCGCCAAAGGGCTGTGGGCTGAAGAACTACAAACCCTCCTATGGGCCTACCGCACTACACCCCGAGCGACAAGAGATGAGACGCCGTTCTCTTTAACCTATAGATTTGAGGCAGTGGTCACCACAGAGCTCGGGTTGCCTATACATCGGGTGGCTAACTTCAGTGCGTCGGATAACGAAGAAGCTCTCCGGTCAGAACTGGATCTTGTGGAGGAAAAGAGAGACCGAGCCTATCTAAAGGTGGCAGCCTACAAACAACGGGTTTTGCGATATTACAATAGCAAGGTGAAGCACCGCAGTTTTCAAGTCGGAGACATCGTCCTTAAAGCAGTGAACCAGTCTACCCGGATCCCAAGTCATGGGAAATTGGGGACAAACTTGGAAGGCCCGTATAAAGTAACCCGGGTCAACCAACTGGGAACTTACTGGCTACAGAGCATGGACGGGCATGATCTCTCTCATCCTTGGAATGTGCAACACCTCCGTAAGTATTATCAGTAACACTTGGCCACGGGAATTTAGTTTGGTAGAGAAATTTGTTTTTGTAGCTCTAATTGAGCAACCATTATAAATTTTTGTTTTTGAATAAAATTGAATAGTTAATTTTGTAAATTTACTCCTGTCAGTACTCCGTGCAAAACAAAAGTCCTCGAGCCTAACCCCGAGGCACAAAAAGACCTCGGGCTCTGAACCCAAGCACAAAAAGACCTTGGGCTCCGAACCTAGGCACAAAAGGACCCTGCAACTATCCATGTTCCAGGTCGGTTTCCTACGGTCACTCCTCACCATGCCCCGCCTTCGCAGGACGTTCGGGGGGGTAAGGGGATGCTAGACCTAAATAGGAAATTACATAAAGCTTCACTTAGGTCCAGCCGACAATGGGGGCAAACCCCTAGGTGGCCGACGATGGCAAGCTTCAAAGGACCCTGCAACCACCCATGTTCCAGGTCGGTTTCCTACGGCCACTTACTCCTGCACTCCCGCCTTAGCAAAATGCTTAGGGGTTAGGGGGATATTAGGCCAAAACAGGAAATCACACCGGTCACTAAAAGAACTTGGAAGATATTCCTAAGTACTTACAGTGATCAGAGATAATATCCCGGACGGTAAAGTAAGGTATTCCTATAATACATTGGGAAATCCCGGACGCTAAACAGGATAAGTTCCTATGGCACACTGGGCAATTACCTTTAAAACAGGTCAAGAAGACTAGGTGTTCTACTGGTTACAATCCTAAACCATATACTAAGGCAGGGATTAGGTCGGCTAAAAACCGAGTGGATACTAGCAATTAAAAGCAGGCACAGTACAGATAAACTGAACAGTTCATGGAAAGTAAGCAGTTAATGAAAGGAAGTTTGACCTCGAGGGCCTTTCATTAATATTAAAGAACTGTACAAAGCTTGGGGGCTTGTTGTAGTAGCCTCCCCATCAAAAAAAAAATTACAATAATATATAAAAAAAAAAACAAATGGGTAATTCATAACCACCGCTTCTTCCTCCTCCGCAGCCTGCTCTTCCATAGAGGGGTCCCCGGTCGTTGCAGCTTTAGCAGCGACCTCGGAGTTAGCCTGGCCCTCCTTCTAGTAACTGGACTCTGCCCAAGAGTAGCCGGACAGGTCCCAGTTAGGGTGGTCGGCAGCAGCCCGCTTTGCCAAATTAGCATAGCCCGAGAGGAACCCTCTCTCGAACTCTTCCTCAGCATCCTTGGCTTTAGCCTCCCGAGCGGCAGTGAGCTCCGAAAGCGTGGCCGTCATGGCTGCCAAGTCCTTCTTGACAGTGATCCTCCCGGCCTCCGTGGCTGTAACTTTCAACTCCGCAACATTCCAGGCAGCCCGCTCGGTTGAAAGAGAGTCGCGAGTCTTCCCCAGCTCCAAGGCCGCTGCCCGAGATTTTTCCTCCTCCACGGAGAGAGCGAACTTCGCAGACTCCCGAGCAGCCCTCTCCATGGACAGGTCAGCCTCTGTAGCGGCCAACCTCTCAGCAATGCTGGGAAGGGTGGCTTCAGCCCCGGCCGCAATACAGCCAATCTACAAGAACAAGACAACGTCAGTGTACGCATGGAAGAAAAGCTAATGTTCGTGTTACAAAGTGACTTACCATGTGGCTGATGCTGTATAGCCAACCGATGATGGCCTTGGGGCTTAGCAGGGCGCATTTATCGATTTGACTTTGCAGTATCCCAGGCTGGACCCTTCAGCAGACGTTATCCGCCAGCCTTGAGGAAGGGCCTGCACGAGCTATCTCCTCCAAGCTTGGGAAGGAAACCCCAGACAGTTTGGCTATCGGGGGAAGTGGTGAAGGTGCAGCGATTGTGACGCCAGGTGTTGAGGCTGCAACAACCTCCTTCTCCACCCAGATAGAGATTCCCTGGGAGATCCGCTTGAGGGGCTGGCCCTTGGTGGGGTCTGGCTTCTTCCTCTTCTGGCCTGCCCGGGCCATCAAGGCCGCCTCTTTTTCCTTCAAGGCTGCTGCGCTCTTGGGAGCCATTTCTGTAAAACAGGAGAAGAGCACATGAGAATTCTGCAAAGTGCCGAATAAAAAGAAAATCGAACGGTCAAGAGATGGGATTTATCAGGAATGATCATCGGGAAGATGGGAGCTATGAAGTGGTGCTAGGGCTCGTAGGAGATCTTCAGGCTTCCCGACCGAGTCAACACTTGATTGATGTCAGTTGGGTCCTCCACCAAAGACAAGATCCTCGCTTGGAACTCGTCGGGAAGCTGGGCGAGTCAACTGATCCCACTGCAAGCAAACATACAAGCGGGTTAGTCATGGCAAAGAAAATAGACTAATCAGGAAAGAAAAGTAATCAGGCTTAGTCCTCAGTTTACCCGCTCAGGAGGTCCTCAACTGCACACCCGGTGCCTTTTCACACAGTCCCAGGGTGGACACTTGGAAGAATTTCTTCTTCCATCCTTTATTGTTGCTCATGCAGTTTACTATTATCTTCCGCCCCTGCCTAGCCCCGAGCGAGAAGAAGCCAGCCTCCTCGTGAACTTGGAATGGCCGGTGAGTCCAATAGAACTCTTGAAGGGTAAGCTCATACCCGAGAACTTGAGGCCATAAAGAGATATACCCCATCAACTACCGCCAACCGTTCAGGGCGAGTTGCCCGGGGGATATCCCGAGGTAGATGAGTGCGTCCTGGGTAATAGGATGGAGCGGCAAGTGAAGGCCTGCCATAAAAGTGTCTTCGTATGGGGTGACGAAGCCCGACTCATGGAAGTAAGCCCTGCCGTCAGGGACCGATAGAGAGAAGGGGCCAGGAATGTCATATCTATCCCTGATCCGACCCAAATCAGGACCGTGTAGGGTGCTGATGATTGACTCGCAAATGAAGACGACTCCGGGACTGTTCGGTACAGACCCTTCATCACCCGACCCCCGAGATATTGAGGCCACAAGAGACTCCAGGTGCGTTTCCTTGTGAGACACCCGAGCATGTATTCTTCCCTCACTATGCTGATTAGAGGGGGCTGAAGAGGGAGGGTCTAAGCTTATGCTCAATGTCCCTGACCGTGACTGCTCGTCTTCCGATCAGGATGACGAGTTGAAGTCTGAGTGGCACATGTCTACGTCAATAGTGGACCTAGGAGGCAGACGACCTAAAAATGGGTCAAGGACTCCAAGCCAGACCCCACTTTAGATGTGTGTGGGATGCGAGTTAAATTTTATGGCTTTAACATCGACGGTTTGCATTTTTACCATATAAACCCCCAAAAGTTAGTTGTTTAAAGTCTACTAGGTAAAAAAGATATGTTTTAATGTATCTTGATAACCGAGAGTCCGATTGTCACGCCCCAAAGTACCAAAAATAGGGAAAAATAAATTTCCTTTATGGGTTCGTATACACGTGACTGGTTGTGAATGTCACCTGATTGTCCAAAAATGCTTAAAACAATAATATAATAAGGAAAAGTGACTAAGTTCAGCGGAAGCAAGAATCTAAACATTCAAGTCTTACATGATTAGTATATTATAGACTAAAAGATATCCAAAAGATAGATATTACAAGTCCAGCTAAACTATTACATCACTAACATAATAATAACAGAACTATAACAAAAGAAAAGCTCCAAAGTCTTCAGCTGGCGAAAGCGTAGCCTTCCTCGTAGAAATCTTCACCAGCATAGTCTTCAGTAGTAAAGTCAGCATCTTGATAGCAATCGGCTCCGTCTGGACCTGCAAAGGCTGGACGTGGAAGGTCCAGCGGCATGAAAAGCCGTTAGCGGTTAAGCTAAGTGAGGGTCCCCTTAAGGTTACCACCACTTAAGGTAAGTTATTCTTCATCTCTTCTTATTTCTCGAAACTATATCTCGTTCATCATTTCTTATTCTCGATACTATGTCTTGTTCGTCTTTTCTTATTCTCAAAACCATGTATTATTTAAACCCAATCATTCCCTTTTGAAACTTAACCCAGAACTAAACTGACCAATGACATTGACTGAAAGAAGACTTAACTCCAAACGCATTTACAAGTCAAGAAAGTACAACACTCAATAATGAATAGTTAACTGTCGCCCAATTGGCACTCAAACTTTCGCCCAAATGGCATAAGTGTGCGGGACATTAACAATCTCTTGGTTGAACACGTCATGCCGATCATCAGGTCGCCCGCACGTTACCGAACACGTCATGCCGATCCTCAGACCAAGGGTACGGGAAATTAATAATCACTTGGACGAACACGTCATGCCGATCCTCAGGTCACCCGTACATAACCGAACACGTCATGCCGATCCTCAGTCCAAGGGTGCGGAAAAATAATCAACCACTTGATCGAACACGTCACGACGATCCTCAGGTCATCCGTACTTGACCGAACACGTCATGCCGATCGTCAGATCAAGGAACAAAACATAACTCGCCAATCGACTCCATGGAATAATCAAGTGACCAACTTTGCAAGAATTATCCAAACACAACACAAAAGGTCACGAATCAACTTTGACCGGTAGTCACACGACTAGAAACGAGGCCCAATGTTCCCTATTCGCATTAAATCCATTATCGAAGGTTTTATCATTATTTTACGCGTTCGTACGTTTCGTAGTTTAGCTCATTAATATCATCCATTTATAACCATTAATATTTCGCTATACGTCCGACATTCAGTTTTCCTCTCAATATACTTACGATGGAAACTTTCCCGATCACTTATCAACGCAATAATCGTGCCATACAATATACTTATAGTTTGGGTATGAACTTTCCAATGGTCATTAAACTATATTCATGTAGCTTATGGATTTATAACAACACATGTATTGGAAAACTAGCATCAACAATCAACACCATGCATAAACAAAACATTATACAAAAAGCTGTACAATCTGCCAAGATACATTTTCACTGTGTTGACTGAATTATGGCCATGATAAATTGCTTTGTAGACCAAACTCAAAACTAAAATATTGTAGATAATAGGAATATCTTCATGTACAAAAAAAATCTAGCTTCAATTACATTTTTTAGCTACTCAAAATATTTATTTTACAAGACATTTCTTATATCTCGGACTATTCTGTCCCAGATTTATAATACTGCATTGTACGTGAATTTCACCTATGAAGGATGGGTTTTTAGACTGAGCTATAGAAGAGTTATTTTTAGATATATGAGATAGATTTCTCCACAAAAAAACCTAGCTTAATTCTCTGTCACGCCCCGGCGTAGCCAAAATATGGAAAAAATTTAAAATTTTCATCTTGGACCCTGAGGCACGTGACTGGTTGCAGTACCGATTTGTCCGTGACCAAATAATAATATTAAACAACGTAACCAAAAGGATAAAACCAACATCTGCTCACATTGATATATTACAAAGAAAGGCCACAGTACTAGTTAACTATTACATCATGGTAGATACATCAGAGTCTTATGGCTCTAGGGCCTTACAAAAGCTATAATAAGTCTTCTGGTAGAGCTTTCCACCAAAGACATTTACAAAAGACAGCCACCAGTCTTCTCTCTAACAAGTATATCCATAGCCATCTTCGATGTACCCTTCCTGCATTTTCTCCGCTTGCGTAGCATCATAACCCGTGTACTCGTTAGCTGGATAAGCTGGACATGGGAATGTCCAGCGACATGAACGTCGTCAGCTTATGAAAGCTGAGTGAGTAAGCTAAATCAAATGGAACGTATATAGTAAAGCACAACAAAGATACACTTATTATTTTTTTAACATATCTTTTAAGATCTTTACGTTCTCACCATTGGGCCATAACTACCAATATACCTAACCACGTATTCGAAAAGAAAACGTCCAACTAAGAAATCTTGTCTCGATATTCTTAACGCCACTATCATTCAATTCTAACATCCGACGTCATTTACAAACCTAAAGTATCTTATGCTAACCAAACCATCTTTCATCAACCAAAACATCCTTCGTCAACCGAAACATCTTTCATCAACCAAAAACATCTTTCATCAACCACTTCGTCACGAAGAACTGAAGTGTTAAGGAGTGCAAGAACATCCAATTCATCACGAAGAACCGAAAGGAGTCTTCACTCAAGGAATCACCGCTTCGTCACGAAGAGCCGAAAGCGTTATGGAGTACAAGAACATCCATTTCGTCACGAAGAACCGAAAGGAGTCTTTACTCAAAGAATTACCGCTTCTCCATCATGAAGAACCGAAGCGTTTACGGAGTGCAACAACATCCATCCCATCACTAAGAACCGGAAGGAGTCTTTACTCAAAGAATCACCGCTTCTCCATCACGAAGAACTGAAGCGTTTACGGAGTGCAAGAACATCCATTCCATCACGAAGAACCGAAAGGAGTCTTCACTCAAAGAACCACCACTTCTCCATCACAAAGAACTGAAGTGTTTACGGAGTGCAAGAACATCCATTCCATCATGAAGAACCGAAAGGAGTCTTCACTCTAAGAACCACCACTTCTCCATCACAAAGAACCGAAGTGTTTACGAAGTGCAAGAACATCCACTCCATCACGAAGAACCGAAAGGAGTCTTCACTCTAAGAACCACCACTTCTCCATCACAAAGAACCGAAGTGTTTATGGAGTGCAAGAACATCCATTCCATCACGAAGAACCGAAAGGAGTCTTCACTCTAAGAACCACCACTTCTCCATCACAAAGAACCGAAGTGTTTACGGAGTGCAAGAACATCCATTCCATCATGAAGAACTGAAAGGAGTCTTCACTCTAAGAATCACCGCTTCGTCATCACGAAGAACCGAAGCGTTAACCACACCCTCTTTCGTCCCGAAGACCCGAAAGGATACACAATAGTCATCACTTCACAACCCATCAATCACATCCTTTCCTCACTATCCCGGCCTCCGCGGTGGATACACACATCACGAAGATCATATACATTTTGTCACGGAGGATCGAAATGATACACACGTCACGAAGACCGTATCCATTTCTTCACGAAGAATCAAAATGATACACACGTCACAAAGACCATATCAATTTCGTCACAAAGAATCGAAATGATACACAACTTTCACACTCGTCAACCATACCTTTTTCTCACTATCCTGACCTCCGTTGCCCAGATTACCTATCCAACAATTATCCTTAGCATAATCTACTTCTAACATAGCATAACCGACCCTTACGTTTTCCCGACCGCGCATTCGTCACTCATTTTGGAATTTAGTACATTAAAGGACTTCCGAATATACTTTCGAAGCTACGTTTATACATCCGTCATTCTGTTTTATGTCATAATATACTTACAATGGAAACTTATCCAATCACTATCAATGCAATAATCGTGCTGTACAACATACTTATAGCTTGGGTATGAACTCTCTATGGTCATCACACTATATTCATAACAACGGAAACCTAGCGTGTAGCTCGTGGATTTAATACCAATAATATATAGATGAAACCCTTAACATACTCATCTACTCGATAGCACTATCATAGCACAAGATATCCATAACCACACAGGTACCAGAAAGCAAGCATTATCAATAAACACATCATATAAGTAGTTATACAATCTGCCAGAATTTAATTTTACTATGTCGACTGAATTGATACGATTTATTTGGGCATGATAAATTTATTTGTAGATCAAACTCAAAACTAGAACATTGTAGATAATTGGATCAGCTTCATGTACAAAAAAATCTAGCTTTAATTACATTTTTGAGCTGCTCAAAATATTTATTTTACTTAGACATTTCTATATTTTCGGACTGCTCTATCCCAGATTTATAGTACTGCGTTGCATGTGCATTTCACCTATCAAGGAGTCATTTTTAGACCAGGCTATAGAAGAGTTATTTGTAGATAAATGAGTTAGATTTCTCCACAAAAAAACCTAGCTTAATTCAGATTTCGGAGCTGCTTAAAACACTCATTTTACTAAACTACATTCTGCTGGAGGTTTCTGTTTCTCAGATTTAAAGTACTTCGTTGCATGTACATTTCACCTATGAAGAAGTGATTTTCAGACTGAGCTATATAAGCGTTATTTGTAGATAAATGAGTTAGATTTATCCAAAAAAAAACCTAGCTTCATTCCCATTTTTGAACTGCTAAAAATGTTCATTTTACTAAGACAACATTCTGCTGGAAGTTTCTGCTTCCCAGATTTGAAAATTTATCTTGCATGGCATGGATCTCTCAAACTATCAACATCAAGCACATAATAAACATTACTACATACTATATAGGTTCTAAAGTGAGTTAGAATACTCACCTAAACTTGAAATTGAGCTTGGGCTTTGGATTTGAGCTTAGGAAGCTTGAACACAACCTCAATGGTGGAGACTTCTTCCTAGTTCTTCTTCTCCATCTCCATGTATCTCTTATCTCTCCATGGATTTCATCTCCTAGCTCTCTCTAACTCAATATGCAGATTGTAAATGGCCAAGGGTGTAATGCATGAATATAGGCATGTTTATATAGAGATGGTAGTGGGATATGTGTCACCATGCATGTGCTAGAGTGTACATGCATGGACAAGTGTCCTAGAGGTGGACAAGTGGCAAGGGAGGTGGTGCCATATGGTGCATGGGCTGCCATGTGGTCGACCATGTAGGGTCCATCTCGAGTTTTGTGCCACTATCTCGGTTTGTGTGCAAATATTCTTGATATGCGTGTCAATCTCGATTTACGTGCAATCGGGTATTATTTCTAATGTCCGGGTCCGATTACGGGACTAAGTTAATTCTAATTACGGTCGAGTCAGTGCAGTGATTATAGTCTAATTAGTAATTACATTACACTGATACAGTCACACAAATAAAATAATAATGTAATAATAGACCAGATATAGAAATTCATAAAACTCGTATTATTGCACATAGAGAAATTACAGGTATAACATCTTCTACCACCTATTACAGGATTTCGTCCTCGAAATCTGAGCTATCTAGGTACTAAAAAGAAAAGGAAATTTCTCTCTCATTTCCGATTCCAGCTCCCAAGAGGCTTCTCCTTCGTCATGGTGTTTCCACTGAATCTTTACCAGCGGAATCTCTTTGTTTCTCAACTTCTTGATTCCATGATCCAGAATCTTTACAAGTCCTTCAATGAATGTAGCATTGTCATTTACTTCGATATCTTTGAAGTCGATCTCGTGAGCCGGGTTATGAAGACACTTCATCAACATACTTACATGGAAAATATTATGAACTCCCGACATCTTCAGTGGTAACGCCAATCTATAGACGACTTTCCTTATGTGCTCTAGAATTTTAAATAGTCCGATGTAGCGTGGTGATAGCTTTCCCTTCTTCTGTCCAAACCTTACCACGTCTCGAACCGGGGAAACTTTCAGGTAAACAAGATCTCCCACTTCAAATTCTAGGTCTCGACATCGTTTATCCGCGTAGCTCTTGTATCTACTTTGTGCTGCCTTCATTCTTTCTTTTACTGTATTGATTCCCTTATTGGTCTCCTGGACTAAGTCTGGTCCCAATAGTTTGCCATCCCCAATTTCAGCCCAACACAAAGGTGATCGGCATGGCCTTCCGTATAGTGTTTCAAATGGTGCCATCCATATGCTCGAATGAAAACTGTTGTTATAAGCAAACTCAACCAACGGTAAGTGAGTTTCCCACGAACTTTCGAAATCGATTACACAGGCTCGAAGCATGTCCTCCAATACTTGATTCATCCTTTCTGTTTGTCCGTCAGTTTGTGGATGAAATGCAGAACTTAACTTCAGAGATGTTCCCATCACTTTCTGAAGACTCTCCCAAAATTCGGCGGTGAATCTCGAATCTCGATCTGATACTATTGACACCGTTACCCCATGTAACCGCACAACCTATTGCAGATAAAGTCGACTCATCTTCTCAACAGGATAGGTCATATTATATGCAATAAAATGAGCTGATTTGGTCAGTCGATCAACAACTACCCAAATAGCATCATGGTTCTGCTGGGATCTTGGCAATCCCATAATGAAATCCATGGTGATATGCTCCCATTTCCATTCTGGGACTGGTAGAGGTTGTAGTCATCCTGGAGATCGTTGATGTTCCGCCTTGACTTGCTGGCAAGTAGGGCATTTTGCTACATATTCTGCGACTTCTCTCTTCATGCCTTCCCACCAAAAGTTCCTTTTTAAGTCTTTGTACATCTTGGTTCCGCCGGGGTGTATAGTCATCCTTGACTTGTGGGCTTCATTCAGAATGTCTTTCCTCAAATTATCCGTGTTGGGTACACATAACCTATCCTTACATCTGAATGCCCTGTCTGTTCCAATATTCCATTCAGTTGGATCCTTTGCATTCGCCTTCTCAAACCATTTCCTCAATCCTTCGTCCTTCTTTTGAGCTTCGAGTATTCAGTTAATGAGGGTTGGCTGCACCATAAGACATCCAAAAGGTCGTCCAATACCTGGTCTTGTAGTCTGGAAGTCAAATTCTATTAAAGCTTCTAAGGCTTTCCATTCCCTGATTAAAAATAAGGCGATTAACCTTTGGGGTTTTCTGCTTAGAGCATCTGCAACTACATTTGCCTTACCGGGGTGGTATTGTAAATTAAAGTCGTAGTCCTTAAGTAGCTCCATCCAACGTCGTTGTCTCATGTTTAAATCCTTTTGAGAGAACATGTATTTCAAGCTTTTGTGATCGCTAAACAAGTTGAACTTCTCTCCGTAGATATAGTGCCTCCAAATTTTGAGTGCAAAGACAATTGCAACCAATTCCAAATCGTGCGTAGGGTAGTTTAATTCATGTGGCTTTAATTGCCTAGATCCGTAAGTGATCACCTGACCATTCTGCATGAGTACACATCCTAGTCCTTGATATGAAGCGTCACTGTAGATAGTGTACTGTTCACCACTCTTGGGTATGGCTAGCACTGGCGCTGAGGTCAACCTCTCCTTTAATTCCTGGAAGGCACGTTTGTGCTTGTCCTTCCACTCAAACTTTGAATCCTTCTTTGTTAGTCCGGTTAAAGGAGACGCAATCCTTGAGAAACCTTCCACGAATCTCCTATAGTATCCAGCCAATCCAAGGAAACTTCGTACTTCTGATGCGTTGGTAGGTCTATTCCAACTAGAAACTACGTCCGTCTTGGTTGAGTCCACCGAAATTCCATTCTGTGAGACTACATGTCCCAAGAATTTGACCTCTTTCAGCCAAAACTCACACTTACTGAACTTAGCATAGAAACGATTTTCTCTAAGTGTCTAAAGTGCAATCTTAACATGCTTCTCGTGTTCTTCATCACTCTTTGAATAAATAAGGATGTCGTCGATAAACTCGATGATGAATTGATCCAAGAAGGGTCTGAACACCCGATTCATCAAATCCATGAATACCGCCGGGGCATTAGTTAATCCAAAAGGCATAACTAAGAACTCGTAGTGCCCATATCTTGTTCTGAAAGTTATTTTCGGTATATCTTCCGGCCTGACAAGTAACTGATGGTACCCAGATCGTAAGTCAATCTTCGAAAAGGTCGTCGCTCCTTCTAGTTGATCGAACAAATCATCTATCCTGGGAAGTGGGTACTTATTCTTAATAGTAACCTTATTCAACTCTCTGTAGTCGATACAGAGTCGAAGATTTCCATCCTTCTTTCTAACAAATAGAACCGGGGCTCCCCAAGGTGACGTGCTTGGTCTAATAAATCCAAGATCTTCTAACTCTTGTACTTGCTTCTTCAACTCCAGCATTTCCGTTGGGGCCATACGATAAGGAGCCTTGGATATCGGTGTCGTTTCGGGTACTAACTCAATACAAAAGTCGATCTCACGCTTTGGTGGTAATCCAGAAATGTCCTGAAAGATATCCTCATAGTCTCGGACTATCGGAATCTGAGCGATCGTCAAATCTGAGCCTGTAGTTTCCATAGCGGCTAAACGACTTGTAAGAAAAGCATCACTAGTAGGGTTGCATTGAAAACTAAAGGGTGCACTTCCAGGTACTGAAAATGTGATCGACCTACCAGCACAATCTAACTTTGCATGATACTTAGTAAGCCAGTCAAATCCTAAGATTACGTCGAATTCCTTCATTGACAGAACAATTAAGTCTGCATGTAGGTTCCTATCCTCCAATGTCAAAGTGCAGTCCTTGCACACCTTTCCTAGCTTCACGGTCACTCCCAAAGGTGATATCGCGTTCAGGGCTACCTCAAGTGCTTGGGGTACTAAACCCAATCGTCGTACAATCTCAAAGGCAATAAAAAAATTCGTAGCACCTGTATCAAAAAGTACTTTAACTCGACTAGCATATAATGAGAGTGTACCTTCCAAGTTCTGCTGTTCCTTTTCATCATAGCTGGCCTCCTCGGGTATGATAGGATTTAGTCGACCTTTGCTAGTTTGACCTTGAGTAGTAGGCCCATGATAGTTTTCTCTTGGTGCATTGTAATCCATGCTCATGCGTCCTCTTTTACGTCAGTTGTAGCATATAACATTAGCTCGGTTGTTGGTTCTGGGGGCTGTGTAGTCCGGGGATCCCATAATTGAAACATCCAACCTTGTTGTTCCCGGTAGTAGTGGTTGGTACTTGTGGTGCAGTTGGTTTTGCATGATTATTCCGGGGAAAGGTGTGTCCTGGTTTCTTACCACTATTCCACGGGTGTTTGTTTCCTTGGAAACGGGTCGGAGGTCTTCCCCTTGGTCCATTCCTAAGCTGAGGTGGCTGACTTGTCATCTGTTTATGTGTTATGAACCTAACTGAATAACTACCGGTTACCCTCCAGTCCTAACTATGGTTACGAGATATGTAAACGATATAAGGTATAGTTAACAATTCTAATATGAGTACATAACACATCAATACATTTCATCAAGTAGAGGAAACAAATCTTAATAGATAACTTCAAATATTTACATAAAAAGGCGTACACACTACCACTAGTTTGTGTTATATGCCTGGGTACATACTATATGCACAAAAAGATGGGCTACTAGTCCTAATACAAGTAAAGCTCTAGATCCTGGGAGTCCTATCCCAAAAGTCCTTCATATCTGACTTATATGGTATAACATCATCCATGATTGGAATCTCTATAGGTGGAACCCAGTCCAAGTACGGGTCAAACTTATCAACTATCTCATCTTCATCCTTATCCAAAGGCTCTATATCTGCATCCTTAGAGTCATCCTCAACCTCTGGCTCTTCAGCCTCCATGACTATCATTGCTTCCCCCTCACCAGCACCCTCTGTTGGGTCAACATCCTCTGCTAGGTCAATACCCACTGCTGGGTCAATCTCCTCATCAACCCCATCCTCCATATCCATCCGGGATGTAATAAGGAGCCATGCTAATCACAAAGCTACCATAAGGTTTATGTATTTATGGATGGAAAAAGATCTAACAGTTCATAACTTAAGTGTGTAGGACAATCAGTATACACGTCTTAACCTAAAGCTCTGATACCAAAAATCCCTGTCACGCCCCGGCGTAGCCAAAATATGGAAAAATTTAAAATTTTCATCTTGGACCCTGAGGCACGTGACTGGTTGCAGTACCGATTTGTCCGTGACCAAATAATAATATTAAACAACGTAACCAAAAGGATAAAACCAACATCTGCTCACATTGATATATTACAAAGAAAGGCCACAGTACTAGTTAACTATTACATCATGGTAGATACATCAGAGTCTTATGGCTCTAGGGCCTTACAAAAGCTATAATAAGTCTTCTGATAGAGCTTTCCACCAAAGACATTTACAAAAGACAGCCACTAGTCTTCTCTCTAACAAGTATATCCATAGCCATCTTCGGTGTACTCTTCCTCCACGTTCTCCGCTTGCGTAGCATCATAACCCGTGTACTTGTTACCTGGATAAGCTGGACATGGGAATGTCCAGCGACATGAACGTCGTCAGCTTATGAAAGCTGAGTGAGTAAGCTAAATCAAATGGAGCGTATATAGTAAAGCACAACAAAGATACCCTTATTATTTTTTTAACATATCTTTTAAGATCTTTGCGTTCTCACCATTGGGCCATAACTACCAATATACCTAACCACGTATTCGAAAAGAAAACGTCCAACTGAGAAAACTCGCCTCGATATTCTTAACCCCACTATCATTCATTTCTAACATCCGACATCATTTACAAACCCAAAGTATCTCTTCCTAACCAAACCATCTTTCATCAACCAAAACATCCTTCGTCAACCGAAACATCTTTCATCAACCAAAAACATCTTTCATCAACCACTTCGTCACGAAGAACCGAAGTGTTAAGGAGTGCAAGAACATCCAATTCGTCACGAAGAACAGAAAGGAGTCTTCACTCAAGGAATCACTGCTTCGTCACGAAGAGGCAAAAGCGTTACGGAGTACAAGAACATCCATTTTGTCACGAAGAACCGAAAGGAGTCCATCCCATCACTAAGAACCAGAAGGAGTCTTTACTCAAAGAATCACCGCTTCTCCATCACAAAGAACTGAAGCGTTTACGGAGTGCAAGAACATCTATTCCATCACGAAGAACCGAAAGGAGTCTTCACTCAAAGAACCACCAGTTCTCCATCACAAAGAACCGAAGTGTTTACGGAGTGCAAGAACATCCATTCCATCACGAAGAACCGAAAGGAGTCTTCACTCTAAGAACCACCACTTCTCCATCACAAAGAACCGAAGTGTTTACGGAGTGCAAGAACATCCATTCCATCACGAAGAACCGAAAGGAGTTTTCACTCTAAGAACCACCACTTCTCCATCACAAAGAACCGAAGTGTTTACGGAGTGCAAAACATCTATTCCATCACGAAGAACCGAAAGGAGTCTTCACTCTAAGAACCACCACTTCTCCATCAGAAAGAACCGAAGTGTTTACGGAGTGCAAGAACATCCATTCAATCACGAAGAACTGAAAGGAGTCTTCACTCTAAGAATCACCGCTTCGTCATCACAAAGAACCGAAGCGTTAACCGCACCCCCTTTCGTCCCGAAGACCCGAAAGGATACACAATAGTCATCATTTCACAAAGAATCATAATGATACACACGTCACGAAGACCATATCAATTTCGTCACAAAGAATCGAAATGATACACAACTTTCACACTCGTCAACCATACCTTTTTCTCACTATACTGACCTCCGTTGCCCAGATTACCTATCCAACAATTATCCTTAGCATAATCTGCTTCTAACATAGCATAACGGACCCTTACGTTTTCCCGACCGCGCATTCGTCACTCATTTTGGAATTTAGTACATTAAAGGACTTCCGAATATACTTTCGAAGCTACGTTTATACATCCGTCATTCTATTTTATGTCATAATATACTTACAATGGAAACTTATCCAATCACTATCAATGCAATAATCGTGCCGTACAACATACTTGTAGCTTGGGTATGAACTCTCTATGGTCATCACACTATATTCATAACAACGGAAACTTAGCGTGTAGCTCATGGATTTAATACCAATAATATATAGATGAAACCCTTAACATACTCATCTACTCGATAGCACTATCATAGCACAAGATATCCATAACCACATAGGTACCGGAAAGCAAGCATCATCAATAAACACATCATACAAGTAGTTATACAATCTGCCAGAATTTAATTTTACTATGTCGACTGAATTGATATGATTTATTTGGGCATGATAAATTGATTTGTAGATCAAACTCAAAACTAGAACATTGTAGATAATTGGATTAGCTTCATGTACAAAAAAATCTAGCTTTAATTACATTTTTGAGCTGCTCAAAATATTTATTTTACTTAGACATTTCTATATTTTCGGACTGCTCTATCCCAGATTTATAGTACTGCGTTGCATGTGCATTTCACCTATCAAGGATTCATTTTTAGACCAGTCTATAGAAGAGTTATTTGTAGATAAATGAGTTAGATTTCTCCACAAAAAAACCTATCTTAATTCAGATTTCGGAGCTGCTTAAAACACTCATTTTACTAAACTACATTCTGCTGGAGGTTTCTGTTTCTCAGATTTAAAGTACTTCGTTGCATGTACATTTCACCTATGAAGAAGTGATTTTCAGACTGAGCTATATAAGTGTTATTTGTAGATAAATGAGTAAGATTTATCCACAAAAAAACCTAGCTTCATTCCCATTTTTGAACTGCTCAAAATGTTCATTTTACTAAGACAACATTCTGCTGGAAGTTTCTGCTTCCCAGATTTGAAAATATATCTTGCATGGCATGGATCTCTCAAACTATCAACATCAAGCACATAATAAACATTACTACATACTATATAGGTTCTAAAGTGAGTTAGAATACTCACCTAAACTTGAAATTGAGCTTGGGCTTTGGATTGAGCTTAGGAAGCTTGAACACAACCTCAATGGTGGAGACTTCTTCCTAGTTCTTCTTCTCCATCTCCATGTATCTCTTATCTCTCCATGGATTTCATCTCCTAGCTCTCTCTAACTCAATATGCAGATTGTAAATGGCCAAGGGTGTAATGAATGAATATAGGCATGTTTATATAGAGATGGTAGTGGGATATGTGTCACCATGCATGTGCTAGAGTGTACATGCATGGACAAGTGTCCTAGAGGTGGACAAGTGGCAAGGGAGGTGGTGCCATATGGTGCATGGGCTGCCATGTGGTCGACCATGTAGGGTCCATCTCGAGTTTTGTGCCACTACCTCTGTTTGTGTGCAAATATTCTTGATATGCGTGTCAGTCTCGATTTACGTGCAATCGGGTATTATTTCTAATGTCCGGGTCCGGTTACGGGACTAAGTTAATTCTAATTACGGTCGAGTCAGTGCAGTGATTATAGTCTAATTAGTAATTACATTACACTGATACAGTCACACAAATAAAATAATAATGTAATAATAGACCAGATATAGAAATTCATAAAACTCGTATTATTGCACGTAGAGAAATTACAGGTATAACATCTTCTACTATCTATTACAAGATTTCGTCCTCGAAATCTGAGCTATCTAGGTACTAAAAAGAAAAGAAAATTTCTCTCTCATTTCCGATTCCAGCTCCCAAGAGGCTTCTCCTTCGTCATGGTGTTTCCACTGAATCTTTACCAGCGGAATCTCTTTGTTTCTCAACTTCTTGATTCCATGATCCAGAATCTTTACAAGTCCTTCAATGAATGTAGCATTGTCATTTACTTTGATATCTTTGAAGTCGATCTCGTGAGCCGGGTTATGAAGACACTTCCTCAACATACTTACATGGAAAATATTATGAACTCCAGACATCTTCGGTGGTAACGCCAATCTATAGACGACTTTCCTTATGTGCTCTAGAATTTTAAATAGTCCGATGTAGCGTGGTGATAGCTTTCCCTTCTTCTGTCCAAACCTTACCACGCCTCGAACCGAGGAAACTTTCAGGTAAACATGATCTCCCACTTCAAATTCTAGGTCTCGACGTCGTTTATCCGCGTAGCTCTTGTATCTACTTTGTGCTGCCTTCATTCTTTCTTTTACTATATTGATTCCTTTATTGGTCTCCTGGACTAAGTCTGGTCCCAATAGTTTGCCATCCCCAATTTTTCAGATTTATAACTCTGCGTTGTACATGCATTTCACCCATGAAGGATTGATTTGTAGACTAAGCTATAGAAGAGTTATTTGTAGATATATGAGTTAGATTTTACCACAAAAAAACCTAGCTTAATTCGGATTTTGGAGCTGCACAAAACATTCATTTTACTAAACTATGTTCTGCTGAGAGTTTCAGTTTCTCTGATTTATAACACTGCGTTGTACATGCATTTCACCCATGAAGAAGTGATTTGTAGACTGAGCTATAGAAGAGTTATTTGTAGATATATGAGTTAGCTTTTACCACAAAAAACCTAACATAATTTGGATTTTTGAGCTGCACAAAACATTCATTTTACTAAACTATGTTCTGCTGAGAGTTTCAGTTTCTCAGATTTATGGATTTGTCTTGCATGTCATTAAAACTTCAACACAACAACATCAAACTTCTACTAAACATTAGTACATATTATATGTGTTCTAAATTGAGTTAGATTACTCACAATTACTCACAATTTACTCACCAAAGCTTGAAATGTAAGCTTGATATTGGTTGATGCTTAGTGAAGCTTGAATCTTCAAACTTCACTAAAACTTCAACACAACAACATGTCTTGCATGTCATTAAAACTTCAACACAACAACATCAAACTTCTACTAAACATTAGTACATATTATATGTGTTCTAAATTGAGTTAGATTACTCACAATTACTCACAATTTACTCACCAAAGCTTGAAATTTAAGCTTGATATTGGTTGATGCTTAGTGCAGCTTGAATCTTCAAACTTCAAGGATGAACTTCTTCTTCTTCTATTCTTCCATGGAGCTATAACTCTAGCTCTCTCTCCCTCTCAATTATATGCAGATTATAGAGACAAAAATGTCTCAATTGTGTGTATGTGCATGATATATAGGAGATTGGCATGGCTAGGTGTCATTTTCATGAGTTCATGCAAAGACACATGTCCAATATGTGGACAAATGTCATGGGAGGAGATGACAAGTGTAAGGAGTGGCACATGGGGCTGCCATGTGGCCGGCCATGTGGGGCCCACCTCGAGTTGTGTGCAACTTTCTCGATTTTCGTGCATAAGTTCCTCGGTATACGTGTCGGTCTCAATTTACGTGCAAACAGGTATTGTTTCTAATGTCCGGGTCCGGGTATGGGACTATGTTAATTCTTATTACGGTCGAGTCGGTACAGTTACTACAGTCTACAATACGTCCATACCGTCACATAATTCAAATAATAACATAATAATATAGTCGGTCCAAAATAGAAATTCGTAAAACTGATATTATTGATGAAAAGAAAATTACAGGTGTTACACCAATTCCCTTTCCGTTTCTTCCTACAACTTTCTTTAGACGTGTGGGAGGTGCGAGTTAAGTTTCATGGCTAATGGATTGACGATTTGCATTTTGACCCTCCAAATCCCAAAACTTTGATTTTCAAAGTCTATGTGGTAAAAAAGTTATTTTTTAGCGTATCTTCATAACCTGGAGTTCGATTCCCTTTCCATTTCTTCGTATAACTTTCTTTCGACGTGTGAGAGGTGCGAGTTAAATTTCGGGGCTATTGGATCGACGGTTTACATTTTGACCACCATACCCCAAAAACATAGTTTTCAAAGTCAACAAGGTGAAAAGGTTATATTTTTGGTGTATCTTAATGAACGGGTGTCCGATTCCAGTTTTGTTCCTTTTTATTGCATTCTTTAGACATGTGAGAGGTGCGAATTAAATTTCGTGGCTATCGGATAGACAGTTTGCATTTTGACCCACCAAACTCCAAAAACTTAGTTTTTCAAAGTCTACACGGTAAAAAAGTTGTTTTTTAGTGTATCTTGATAACCGGGAGTCCGATTCCCTTTCCGTTTCTTATAACAACTTTCTTTAGATGTGTGGGAGGTGCGAGTTATGTTTTATGGCTAACAGATTGGCGATTTGCTTTTTCACCCCCCAAAACCTCAAAAACTTTGTTTTTCAAAGTCTACGTGGTAAAAAAGTTTTTTTCTAGTGTATCTTAATAACCGGAAATTCGATTCCCTTTCCATTTCTTCCTACAACTTTCTTTAGAAGTGTGAGAGGTGCGAGTTAAATTTCGTGGTTATTGGATCGACGGATTTCATTTTGACCCCATACCCCAAAAACATAGTTTTTCAAAGTTTATTTTTTTGGTGTATCTTAATGACCGGGTGTCTGATTCCCACTATGTTTCTTTTTATTGCTTTCTTTAGACATGTGAGAGGTGCGAGTTAAATTTGGTGGCTATCGAATCAACGATTTGCATTTTGACCCGCCAAACCCCAAAAACTTAGTTTTTCAAAGTCTACATGGTGAAAAAGTTATTTTTTTTGTGTATCTTGATAACCGGGAGTCCAATTCCCTTTTTGTTTTTCCAAAAACTTTCTTTAGCCGTATGGAAGGTGTAGGTTATGTTTTGTGGATATCGAATTGATGGTTTGCATTTTGACCCCCCAAACTTCAAAAACATGGTTTTTCAAAGTCAACGAGGTAAAAAGGTTATTTTTTGTTGTATCTTGATAATCGGGTTCCAATTCTCGTTCACTTTCTTATTACAACTTTCTTTAGACGTGTGGGTTGTGCGAGTTAAATTTTGTGACTATCGGATCGACGGTTTGCATTTTGACCCTCCAAAACCCAAAAACTTTGTTTTACAAATTCTACATGGTAAAAAAGATATTTTTTGGTGTATCTTGATAACCGGGAGTTCGATTCAATTTCCATTTCTACCTACAACTTTTTTTGGATGTGTCAGAAGTGCGAGTTAAATTTTGTGGATATCGGATCGATGGTTTGCATTTTGAACCCCATACCCCAAGAACTTAGTTTTTAAAATTCAACGAGGTGAACAGGTTATTTTTTGGCGTATCATGATAATCAAGGAGTCCGATTATCTTTCCATTTCTTCTGGCAACTTTCTTTTGACGTGTGAGAAGTGCGAGTTTAATTTCGTGGCGATCAGATTGACGGTTTGCATTTTGACCCGCTAAACACCAAAAACTCAGTTTTTCATTTTTCAAAGTCTACGTGATAAGAAAGTTGTTTTTTAGTGTATCTTCATAGCCGCGAGTTCAATTCCCTATCTATTTCTTCCTTAAATTTTCTTTGGATGTGTGGAAGGTGCGTGTCAAGTGTCATGGCTAACGGATCGACGGTTTGCATTTTTACCCCCCCAGCCCAATAAACTTTGTTTTTCAAACTCTACATGGTAAAAAAGTTATTTTTTTAGTGTATCCTGATAACCGGGAGTTTCATTCCCTTTTCCATTTCTTCTTACAACTTTCTTTAGTTGTGTTATAGGTGCAAATTAAATTTCGTGGCTATAGGATCGATGGTTTGCATTTTGACCCCCTTACCCTAAAAACTTAGTTTTTACATTGTCGTGGAGGTGAAAAAGTTATTTTTTAGTGTATCTTGATAACCGGGAGTCGGATTCCTGTTTCGTTTCTTCCTACAACTTTCTTTAGAAATGTGCGAGGTGCGAGTTAAATTTTGTGACAATACGATTGATGGTTTGATTTTTGAACCGCCAAACCACAAAAACAGAGTTTTTCAAAGTCTACGAGTTGAAAAAAAATGTTTTTTAGTGTATCTTTATTACCAAGTTTCCGATTCCCTTTTCGTTTCTCCCTATGACTTTGTTTAGACGTGTGGGAGGTAAAAGTTATGTTTCGTGTGTAACGGATCGATGATTTGCATTTTGGCCCCCCAAACACCAAAAAACTTTGTTTTTCAAAGTCTACGTGGTAAAAAAGTTATTTTTAGTGTATCTTGATAACTGGGAGTCCGATTCCCTTAACATTTCTTCCTACAACTTTCTTTAGATGTGTGAGAGGTGCGAGTTAAATTTTGTAGCTATCGGGTCCACGGTTTGCATTTAAACCTCCGTACCCCAAAAACTTAGTTTTTCATAGTCGAGGAGGTGAAAAACTTATTCTTTAGTATATCTTGATAACCGGGAGTCCGATTCTTGTTCCATTCATCCTATAGATTTATTTAGATGTGTGGGAGGTGAGAGTTAAGTTTCAAGACTATCGGATCGACAGCTTGTATTTTGACCCCCCAAACTCCGAAAACTTGGTGTTTCAAATTCAACTAGATAAAAAAGTTGTTTTGTTTAGTGTATTTTGATAACTGGGAGTCCAATTATCACTTCGTTTCTTCCTACAACTTTTTTTAGATGTGTGTGAGATGCGAGTTAAATTTTGTGGCTTTAACATCGACGATTTGCATTTTTACCCTATAAACCCCCAAAAGGTAGTTGTTTAAAGTCTACTAGGTAAAAAGATATGTTTTAATGTATCTTGATAACCGAGAGTCCGATTCCCTTTCCGTTTCTTCCTACAACTTTCTTTAGACGTGTGGGAGGTGCGAGTTAAGTTTCATGACTAATGGATTGACGATTCGCATTTTGACCCTCTAAATCCCAAAACTTTGATTTTCAAAGTCTATGTGGTTAAAAAGTTATTTTTTAGTGTATCTTCTTAACCGGGAGTTCGATTCCCTTTCCATTTCTTCATATAACTTTCTTTTGACGTGTGAGAGGTGCGAGTTAAATTTTGGGGCTATTGGAACGATGGTTTACATTTTGACCCCCATACCCCAAAAACATAGTTTTTCAAAGTCAACAAGGTGAAATGGTTATTTTTTTGGTGTATCTTAATGATCGGGTGTCCGATTCTAGTTTTATTCCTTTTTATTGCTTTCTTTAGATATGTGAGAGGTGCGAATTAAATTTCGTGGCTATCGGATAGACGATTTGCATTTTGACCCGCCAAACTCCAAAAACTTAGTTTTTCAAAGTCTACACGGTGAAAAAGTTGTCTTTTAGTCTATCTTGATAACTGGGAGTCCGATTTCCTTTTCGTTTCTTATAACAACTTTCTTTAGATGTTTGGGAGGTGCGAGTTAAGTTTTATGGCTAACAGATTGACGATTTGTATTTTGACCCCCCAAACCTCAAAAACTTTACTTTTCAAAGTCTACGTGGTAAAAAAGTTATTTTCTAGTGTATCTTAATAACCGGGAATTCGATTACCTTTCCATTTCTTCCTACAACTTTCTTTAGAAGTGTGAGAGGTGCGAGTTAAATTTCGTGGCTATCGAATCAACAGTTTGCATTTTGACCCGCCAAACCCCAAAAACTTAGTTTTTCAAAGTCTACATGGTGAAAAAGTTTGCATTTTGTGTATCTTGATAACCGGGAGTCCAATTCCCTTTTTATTTTTCCAAAAACTTTCTTTAGACGTGTGGAAGGTGCAGGTTAAGTTTTGTGGATACCGAATTCATGGTTTGCATTTTGACCCCCCAAACTTAAAAAACATGGTTTTTCAAAGTCAACGAGGTAAAAAGGTTATTTTTTGTTGTATCTTGATAACCGGGTTCCAATTCTAGTTCACTTTCTTCTTACAAATTTCTTTAGACGTGTAGGTGGTGCGAGTTAAATTTTGTGACTATCGTATCGACCGTTTGCATTTTGACCAACCAAACCCCTAAAACTCAGTTTTTCATTTTTCAAAGTCTAAGTGATGAAAAAGTTGTTTTTTTGTGTATCTTGATATCTGGGAGTCCGATTCCCATTCTGTTTCTTCCTACAACGTTCTTTGGACGTGTGGGTGGTGCGAGTTAAGTTTCATGGCTAACGGATCGATGCTTTGCATTTTGACCGTCCAAAACCCAAAAACTTTGTTTTACAAATTCTACATGGTGAAAAAGATATTTTTTAGTGTATCTTGATAACCGGGAGTCCGATTCAATTTCCATTTCTACATACAACTTTTTTTGGATGTGTTAGAAGTGCGAGTTAAATTTCGTGGATATCGGATCGATGGTTTGCATTTTGAACCCCATACCCCAAGAACTTAGTTTTTAAAATTCAACGAGGTCAACAGGCTATTTTTTGGCGTATCACGATAATCAAGGAGTCCGATTATCTTTCCATTTCTTCCGACAACTTTCTTTTGACGTGTGAGAGGTGCGAGTTTAATTTCGTGGCAATGAGATTGACAGTTTGCATTTTGAACCGCTAATCACCAAAAACTCAGTTTTTCATTTTTCAAAGTCTACGTGATAAGAAAGTTGCTTTTTAGTGTATCTTGATAGCCGCGAGTTCAGTTCCCTGTGGGAGGTGCATGTTAAGTTTCATGGCTAAAGGATCGACGGTTTGCATTTTTACCCCCCCAGCCCCATAAACTTTGTTTTTCAAAGTCTACATGGTAAAAAAGTTATTTTTTTAGTGTATCCTGATAACCGGGAGTTTGATTCCCTTTCCATTTCTTCTTACAACTTTCTTTAGATGTGTTAGAGGTGCAAATTAAATTTCGTGGCTATCGGATCGATGGTTTGCATTTTGACCCCCTTACCCTAAAAACTTAGTTTTTTCATTGTCGAGGAGGTGAAAAAGTTATTTTTTAGTGTATCTTGATAATCGGGAGTCGGTTTCCCGTTTCGTTTCTTCCTACAACTTTATTTAGACGTGTGCGAGGTGCGAGTTAAATTTCGTGATAATACGATTGGCGGTTTTCTTTTTGAACCGCCAAACCACAAAAACATAGTTTTTCAAAGTCTACGAGTTGAAAAAAAATGCTTTTTAGTGTATCTTTATTACCGAGATTCTGATTCCCTTTTCGTTTCTCCCTACGACTTTCTTTAGACGTGTGGGAGGTACAAGTTATGTTTCATGTGTAACGGATCGATGATTTGCATTTTGGCTCCCCAAACACCAAAAACTATATTTTTCAATGTCTACGTGGTAATAAGGTTATTTTTAGTGTATCTTGATAACCAGGAGTCCGATTCCCATTGCATTTCTTCCTATAACTTTCCTTAGATGTGTGAGAGGTCCAAGTTAAATTTTGTGGCGATCGGATCGACGGTTTGCATTTTGACCCTCATACCCCCAAAAACATAGTTTTTCATAGTCGAGGCGGTGAAAAAGTTATTTTTTTAGTATATCTTGATAACCGGGAGTCCGATTCTTGTTCTGTTCATCCTATAGCTTTCTTTAGATGTGTGGGAGGTGAGAGTTAAGTTTCGTGTCTATCGAATTAACGGTTTGTATTTTGACCCAACAAACTCCGAAAACTTGGTGTTTCAAATTCAACTAGGTAAAAAAGTTGTTTTGTTTAGTGTATTTTGATAACCGGGAGTCCAATTATCGCTTCGTTTCTTCCTACAACTTTCTTTAGATGTGTGTGAGATGTGAGTTAAATTTTATGGCTTTAACATCGACGGTTTGCATTTTTAACCTATAAACCACCAAAACATAGTTTTTTAAAGTCTATTAGGTAAAAAAGATATGTTTTAATGTATCTTGATAACCGAGAGTCCGATTCCCTTTCCGTTTCTTCGTACAACTTTCTTTGGACGTGTGGGAGGTGCAAGTTAAGTTTCTTGGCTAATGGATTGACGATTTGCATTTTGACCCTCTAAATCCCAAAACTTTGATTTTCAAAGTCTATGTGGTAAAAAAGTTATTTTTTAGTGTATCTTCATAACCGGGAGTTCGATTCCTTTTCCATTTCTTGATATAACTTTCTTTTGACGTGTGAGAGGTGCGAGTTAAATTTCGGGGCTATTGGATCGATGGTTTACATTTTGACCCCCATACCCCAAAAACATAATTTTTCTAAGTCAACAAGGTGAAAAGGTTATTTTTTTGGTGTATCTTAATGACCGGGTGTCCGATTCCAGATTTATTCCTTTTTATTGCTTTCTTTAGACATGTGAGAGGTGCGAATTAAATTTCGTGGCTATCGGATAGACGATTTGCATTTTGACACGCCAAACTCGAGAAACTTAGTTTTTCAAAGTCTACACGGTGAAAAAGTTGTCTTTTAGTCTATCTTGATAGACGGGAGTCCGATTCCCTTTCCGTTTCTTATAAAAACTTTCTTTAGATGTGTGGGAGGTGCGAGTTAAGTTTTATGGCTAACAGATTGACGATTTGCATTTTGACCCCCCAAGCCTCAAAAACTTTGCTTTTCAAAGTCTACATGGTAAAAAAGTTATTTTCTAGTGTATCTTAATAACCGGGAATTCGATTACCTTTCCATTTCTTCCTACAACATTCTTTAGAAGTGTGAGAGGTGCGAGTTAAATTTCGTGGCTATCGAATCAATGATTTGCATTTTGACCCGCCAAACCCCAAAAACTTAGTTTTTCAAAGCCTACATAGTGAAAAAGTTTTTTTTTTGTGTATCTTGATAACTGGGAGTCCAATTCCCTTTTTGTTTTTCCAAAAACTTTCTTTAGACGTGTGGAAGGTGCAGGTTAAGTTTTGTGGATACCGAATTCATGGTTTGCATTTTGACCCCCCAAACTTCAAAAACATGGTTTTTCAAAGTCAACGAGGTAAAAAGGTTATTTTTTGTTGAATCTTGATAACCGAGTTCCAATTCTCGTTCACTTTCTTCTTACAAATTTCTTTAGACGTGTAGGTGGTGCGAGTTAAATTTTGTGACTATCGGATCGACGGTTTGCATTTTGACCAACCAAACCCCTAAAACTCAGTTTTTCATTTTTCAAAGTCTAAGAGATGAAAACATGTTTTTTTGTGTATCTTGATATCTGGGAGTCCGATTCCCATTCTGTTTCTTCCTACAACGTTCTTTGGACGTGTGGGTGGTGCGAGTTAAGTTTCATGGCTAACGGATCGACGCTTTGCATTTTGTCCGTCCAAAACCCAAAAACTTTGTTTTACAAATTCTATGATGTAAAAAAGTTATGTTTTCGTGTATCGTGATTACCAAGAGTCCAATTCCATTTCCATTTCTTTTTACAACTTTGTTTAGACTTATGAGAGGTGCGAGTTTAATTTCATGGCTATCGAATCGATGGTCTGCATTTTGACCCCATACCCCCAAAACTTCATTTTTCAAAGTCAAAGAGGTGAAATGGTTATTTTTCAAAATTTATTTTTAGTGTATCTTGATAACCGGTAGTCCGATTCCTTTTCCATTTCTACCTACAACTTTCTTTAGATGTGTGCGGGGTGCGGTTTGCATTTTGGCCCCCATAACCCAAAAAATTAGTTTTTCATAGTCGAGGAGGTGAAAAAGTTATTTTTTCGTATATCTTGATAACCGGGAGTCCAATTTCAGTTCCGTTCAACCGATAGTTTTCTTTAGATGTGTGGGAGGTGAGAATTAGGTTTCAAGGCTATCAGATCGACGGTTTGTATTTTGACCCCCCGAACTCTGAAAACTTGGTTTTTCAAAGTCAACTTGGCGAAAAGGTTTTTTTTTGTGTATCTTGATAATAAGGATTCATATTCCCTTATCATTTCTTCCTACAACTTTCTTTAGACGTGTGGGAGGTACGAGTTATGTTTCATGCAAAACGGATCTGCGATTTGCATTTTGACTCCCCAAACCGCAAATATTTGTTTTTTAAAGTCTACGTGGTAAAAATTAATTTTTAGTGTATCTTGATAACCGGTAGTCCGATTCCCTTTCCATTTCTACCTACAAATTTCTTAAGATGTGTGCGGGGTGCGGTTTGCATTTTGACCCCCATAACCCAAAAAATTAGTTTTTCGTAGTCGAGGAGGTGAAAAAGTTAATTTTTAGTATATCTAGATAACCAGGAGTCCAATTTCAGCTCCGTTCAACCTATAGCTTTCTTTAGATGTGTGGGAGGTGAGAATTAAGTATCAAGGCTATCAGATCGACGGTTTGTATTTTGACTCCCCGAACTCTGAAAACTTGGTTTTTTAAAGTCTACGAGGTGAAAAAGTTGTTTTTTAGTGGATCTTGATTACCGGAATTTCGATTCCATTTCCGTATCTTCCTACAACTTTCCTTAGACGTGTGGGAGGTACGAGTTATGTTTCGTGCAAAACGGATCGGCGATTTGCATTTTGACTCCCCAAACCCCAAAAATTTGTTTTTCAAAGACTACGTGGTAAAAATTTATTTTTAGTGTATCTTGATAACCGGTAGTCTGATTCCCTTTCCATTTCTACCTACAACTTTCTTTAGATGTGTGGGGGTGCGGTTTGCATTTTGACCCCCATAACACAAAAACTTACTTTTTCATAGTCGAGGAGGTGAAAAAGTTATTTTTTAGTATATCTTGATAACCGGAGTCCAATTTCGATTTCGTGCATCCTATAGCTTTCTTTAGATGTGTGGGAGGTGAGAATTAAGTTTCAAAGCTATCAGATCGACGGTTTGCATTTTGACCCCCCGAACTCTGAAAACTTGGTTTTTCAAAGTCAACTAGACGAAAAGGTTTTTTTTTGTGTATCTTGATAATCAGGATTCATATTCCCTTATCATTTCTTCCTACAACTTTCTTTAGACGTGTGGGAGGTACGAGTTATGTTTCGTGCAAAACGGATCGGCGATTTGCATTTTGACTCCCCAAACCCCAAATATTTGTTTTTTAAAGTCTACGTGGTAAAAATTGATTTTTAGTGTATCTTGATAACCGGTAGTCCGATTCCCTTTCCATTTCTACCTACAACTTTCTTTAGATGTGTGCGGGGTGCGGTTTGCATTTTGACCCCCATAACCCAAAAATTTAGTTTTCCATAGTCGAGGAGGTGAAAAAGTTAATTTTTAGTATATCTTGATAACCGGGAGTACAATTTCGGTTCCGTTCAACCTATAGCTTTCTTTAGATGTGTGGGAGGTGAGAATTAAGTTTCAAGTCTATCAGATCAACGGTTTGTATTTTGACCCCCCGAACTTTGAAAACTTGGTTTTTCAAAGTCAACTAGGCGAAAAAGTTTTTTTTTGTGTATCTTGATAATCGGGATTCATATTCCCTTATCAATTCTTCGTACAACTTTCTTTAGACGCGTTTGAGATGCGAGTTAAATTTCGTGGCTATATGATCGACATTTGAATTTTTACCCTCCAAACCCTAAAAACATAGTTTTTTAAAGTCTAGGAGGTAAAAAAAGTTGTGTTTTAGTGTATCCTGATAACAATGAATCTTATTCCCTTTCCGTTTTTCCTACAACTTTCTTTAGACGTGTGGAAAGTGCGAGATAAGTTTCATGGTTAACGGATCAGTGATTTGCATTTTGACAGAACCAAACCCCCCAAAAACATTATTTTTCAAAGTCTACATAGTAAAAAGTTATTTTTTGGTGTATCTTCATAACCAGGAGTTTGATCCCCTTTCCATTTCTTCCTATAACTTTCGTGGTTATCGGATCGACAGTTTGCATTTTGACCACCATACGCAAAAATTTAGTTTTATAAAGTCAACGAAGTGAATATGTTGTTTTGTGGTGTATCTTAATGACTAGGTATCCAATTCTCGTTATGTTTCTTTTTATTGCTTCCTTAACATATGTGAGAGGTGCGGGTTAAGTTTTGAGGCTATCCGATCGACAGTTTCCATTTTGACCTGCCAAAACCCAAAAACATTGATTTTCAAAGTCTACATGGTGAAAAAGTTGATTTTTAGTGTATCTTGATAACCGGGAGTCCAAATCCCACTTTGCTTTTCCTACAACTTTCTTTAGGCATGTGGAAGGTGCGGTTTAAGTTTCGTGGCAATGGAATTGACTTTTTGCATTTTGACCCCCCCAAACTTTAAAATCTTGCTTTTTCAAAGTCAACAAGGTGAAAAGATTTTTTTTGGTGTATCTTGGTAATCGGGCGTCCAATTCACATTATGTTTCTTCTTACAAGTTTCTTTAGACGTGTAGGAGGAATGAGTTAAATTTCGTAGCTATCGGATCGGCGGATTGTATTTTGACCAGCCAAACCCCAAAAACTCAGTTTATCAATTTTCAAAGTCTATGTGATGAAAAAGTTGTTTTTTAGTATATCTTGATAACAGAGAGTCTGATTCCCTTTCTGCTTCTTCCTACAACTTTCTTCGGGCGTGTGGGAGGTGCGAGTTAAGTTTCATGGCTAACGAATTGACGCATTGCATTTTGACCCCCCAAACCCCAAAAACTTTATTTTTCAAAGTCTATGATGTAAAAAAGTTATGTTTTAGTGTATCGTGATTACCAAGACTCCAATTCCCTTTCCATTTCTTTTTACAACTTTCTTTAGACTTATGAGAGGTGCGAGTTTAATTTCATGGCTATCGAATCGATGGTCTGGATTTTGACCCCATATCACCAAACCTTCATTTTTTCAAAGTCAACGAGGTGAAATGGTTATTTTTTTTGTTATATCTTGATGACTGGATGTCCGATTCCCATTTTGTGACTTTTTACTACTATCTTTAGACATGTAGGATGTGCGAATTATATTTTGTGGCTATCTGATCCACGCTTTGCATTTTGTCCCGCCAAACCCCAAAAACTTAGTTTTTCAAAGTCCACGAGGTGAAAAAGTTATTTTTTAGTGGATCTTGATTACTGGGATTTCGATTCCCTTTCCGTATCTTGGTACAACATTCCTTAGACGTGTGGGAGGTACGAGTTATGTTTCGTGCAAAACGGATCGGCGATTTGCATTTTGACTCCCCAAACCCCAAAAATTTGTTTTTCAAAGTCTACGTGGTAAAAATTTATTTTTAGTGTATCTTGATAACCGGTAGTCTGATTCCCTTTCCATTTCTACCTACAACTTTCTTTAGATGTGTGCGGGGTACGGTTTGCATTTTGACCCCCATAACCCAAAAACTTAGTTTTTCATAGTCACGGAGGTGAAAAAGTTATTTTTTAGTATATCTTGATAACCAGGAGTCCAATTTCGGTTCCGTTCATCCTATAGCTTTCTTTAGATGTGTGGGAGGTGAGAATTAAGTTTCAAGGCTATCAGATCGACGGTTTGTATTTTGACCCTCTGAAATCTGAAAACTTGGTTTTTCAAAGTCAACTAGGCAAAAAAGTTTTTTTTTGTGTATCTTGATAATCGGGATTCATATTCCCTTATCATTTCTTCCTACAACTTTCTATAGACGCGTGCGAGATGCGAGTTAAATTTCGTGGCTATATGATCAACATTTGAATTTTTAACCTCCAAACCCCAAAAACATAGTTTTTTAAAGTCTACGAGGTAAAAAAAGTTGTGTTTTAGTGTATCTTGATAACCATGAATCCGATTCCCTTTCCGTTTCTTCCTACAATTTTCTTTAGACGTGTGGAATGTGAGAGATAAGTTTCATGGCTAATGGATCGATGATTTGCATTTTGACAGCACCAAACCCCCCAAAAACATTGTTTTTTAAAGTCTACATAGTAAAAAGTTATTTTTTGGTGTATCTTTATAACCAGGAGTTTGATCCCCTTTCCATTTCTTCCTACTATTTTCGTGGCTATCGGATCGACAGTTTGCATTTTGACCACCATACTGCAAAAATTTAGTTTTATAAAGTCAACGAAGTGAATATGTTATTTTGTGGTGTATCTTAATGACCAGGTGTCCAAATCTCGTTATGTTTCTTTTTATTGCTCTCTTAACACATGTGAGAGGTGCCGGTTAAGTTTTGAGGCTATCGGATCGACAGTTTCCATTTTGACCCGCCAAAATCCAAAAACATTGATTTTCAAAGTCTACATGGTGAAAAAGTTGTTTTTTAGTGTATCTTGATAACCGGGAGTCCAAATCCCAATTTGGTTTTCCTAGAACTTTCTTTAGGCGTGTGGAAGGTGCGGTTTAAGTTTCGTGGCAGTGGAATTGACTTTTTGCATTTTGACCCCCCCAAACTTTAAAACCTTGGTTTTTCATAGTCAACAAGGTGAAAAGAATTTTTTTGGTGTATCCTGGTAATCAGGCGTCCAATTCACATTATGTTTCTTCTTACAAGTTTCTTTAGACGTGTAGGAGGAATGAGTTAAATTTCGTAGCTATCGGATCGACGGATTGTATTTTGACCAGCCAAACCCCAAAAACTTAGTTTATCAATTTTCAAAGTCTATGTGATGAAAAAGTTGTTTTTTAGTATATCTTGATAACAGAGAGTCCGATTCCCTTTCTGCTTCTTCCTACAACTTTATTCGGACGTGTGGGAGGTGCGAGTTAAGTTTCATGGCTAACGAATTGACGCTTTGCATTTTGACCCACAAACCCCAAAAACTTTAAGTCTATGATGTAAAAAAGTTATGTTTTAGTGTATCGTGATTACCAAGAGTCCAATTCCCTTTCCATTTCTTTTTACAACTTTCTTTAGACTTATGAGAGGTGCGAGTTTAATTTCATGGCTATCAAATCGATGGTCTGGATTTTGACCGCATGTCACCAAAACTTCATTTTTTCAAAGTCAACGAGGTGAAATGGTTATTTTTTTTGTTATATCTTGATGTCTGGATGTCCGATTCCCATTTTGTGACTTTTTACTACTATCTTTAGACATATAGGAGGTGGGAGTTATATTTTGTGGCTATCTGATCCACGCTTTGCATTTTGTCCTGCCAAACCCCAAAATCTTAGTTTTTCAAAGTCTACGAGGTGAAAAAGTTGTTTTTTAGTGGATCTTGATTACCAGGATATTGATTCCCTTTTCGTATCTTGATACAACTTTCCTTAAACGTGTGGGGGGTACGAGTTATGTTTCTTGCAAAACGGATCGGCGATTTGCATTTTGACTCCCCAAACCCCAAAAATTTGTTTTTCAAAGTCTACGTGGTAAAAATTTATTTTTAGTGTATCGTGATAACCGGTAGTCCGATTCCCTTTCCATTTCTACCTACAACTTTCTTTAGATGTGTGCGGGGTGTGGTTTGCATTTTGACCCCCATAACCCAAAAACTTAGTTTTTAATTGTCGAGGAGGTGAAAAAGTTATTTTTTTAGTATATCTTGATAACCGGGAGTCCAATTTCTGTTCCGTTCAACCTATAGCTTTCTGTAGATGTGTGGGAGGTGAGAATTAAGTTTCAAGGTTATCAGATCGACGTTTTGTATTTTGTCCCCCCGAACTCTGAAAACTTGGTTTTTCAAAGTCAACTTGGCAAAAAAGTTTTTTTTTGTGTATCTTGATAATCGGGATTCATATTCCCATATCATTTCTTCCTACAACTTTCTTTAGATGCGTGTGAGATGCGAGTTAAATTTCTTGGCTATATGATCGACATTTGAATTTTTACCCTCCAAACCCCAAAAACATAGTTTTTTAAAGTCTACGAGGTAAAAAAAGTTGTGTTATAGTGTATCTTGATAACCATGAATCCGATTCCCTTTCCATTTCTTCCTACAACTTTCTTTAGACGTGTGGAAAGTGCGAGATAAGTTTCATAGCTAACGGATCGATGATTTGCATTTTGACAACCCAAAACCCCCCAAAAACATTGTTTTTCAAAGTCTACATGGTAAAAAGTAATTTTTTGGTGTATCTTCATAACTAGGAGTTTGATCCCCTTTCCATTTCTTCCTACAACTTTCGTGGCTATCGGATCGACAGTTTGCATTCTCACCTCCATACCCCAAAAATTTAGTTTTATAAAGTCAACGAAGTGAAAATGTTATTTTTGTGGTGTATCTTAATGACCAGGTGTCCAATTCTCGTTATGTTTCTTATTATTGCTTTCTTAACACATGTGAGCGGTGCGGGTTAAGTTTTGAGTCTATCAGATCCACAGTTTCCATTTTGACCCGCCACAACCTAAAAACATTGATTTTCAAAGTCTACATGGTGAAAAAGTTGCTTTTTAGTGTATCTTGATAACCGGGAGTCCAAATCCCACTTTGGTTTTCCTACAACTTTCTTTAGGAGTGTGGAAGGTGCGGTTTAAGTTTTGTGGCGATGGAATTGACTTTTTGCATTTTGACCCCCCCAAACTTTAAAAACTTGGTTTTTCAAAGTCAACAAGGTGAAAAGATTTTTTTTGGTGTATCTTGGTAATCGGGCGTCAAATTCCCTTTATGTTTCTTCTTACAAGTTTCTTTAGACGTGTAGGAGAAACGAGTTAAATTTCGTAGCTATTGGATCGATGGTTTGTATTTTGACCAGCCAAACCCCAAAAACTCAGTTTATCATTTTTCAAAGTCTATGTGATGAAAAAGTTATTTTTTAGTATATCTTGATAACAGAGAGTCCGAATCCCTTGTTGCTTTTTCCTACAACTTTCTTCGGACGTGTGGGAGGTGCGGGTTACGTTTCATGGCTAATGAATTGACGCTTTGCATTTTGACCCCCAAACCCCAAAAACTTTATTTTTCAAAGTCTATGATGTAAAAAAGTTATGTTTTAGTGTATCGTGATTACCAAGAGTCCAATTCCCTTTCCATTTCTTTTTACAACTTTCTTTAGACTTATGAGAGGTGCGAGTTTAATTTCATGGCTATCGAATCGATGGTCTGGATTTTGACCCCATAGCCCCAAAAGTTAATTTTTTAAAGTCAACGAGGTGAAATGGTTATTTTTTTTGTTATATCTTGATGACTGGATGTCCGATTCCCATTTTGTGACTTTTTACTACTATCTTTAGACATGTAGGACGTGCGAGGTATATTTTGTGGCTATCGGATCCACGCTTTGCATTTTGTCCCGCCAAACCCCAAAAACTTAGTTTTTCAAAGTCTACGGGGTGAAAAAGTTGTTTTTTAGTGGATCTTGATAACCGGGATTTCGATTCCCTTTCCGTATCTTAATACAACTTTCCTTAGACGTGTGGGGGGTACGAGTTATGTTTCATGCAAAACGGATCGGCGATTTGCATTTTGACTCCCCAAACCCCAAAAATTTGTTTTTCAAAGTCTACGTGGTAAAAATTTATTTTTAGTGTATCTTGATAACCGGTAGTTTGATTCCCTTTCCATTTCTACCTACAACTTTCTTTAGATGTGTGCGGGGTGCAGTTTGCATTTTGACCCCCATAACCCAAAAACTTAGTTTTTCATAGTCGAGGAGGTGAAAAAGTAATTTTTTAGTATATCTTGATAAACGGGAGTCCAATTTCGGTTCCGTTCATCCTATAGCTTTCTTTAGATGTATGGGAGGTGAGAATTAAGTTTCAAGGTTATCAGATCGACGGTTTGTATTTTGACCCCCCGAACTCTGAAAACTTGGTTTTTCAAAGTCAACTTGGCGAAAAAGTTTTTTTTTGTGTATCTTGATAATCGTGATTCATATTCCCATATCATTTCTTCCTACAACTTTCTTTAGACGCGTGTGAGATGCGAGTTAAATTTCGTGGCTATATGATCGACATTTGAATTTTTACCCTCCCAACCCCAAAAACATAGTTTTTTAAAGTCTACGAGGTAAAAAAAGTTGTGTTTTAGTGTATCTTGATAACCATGAATCTGATTCCCTTTCCGTTTCTTCCTACAACTTTCTTTAGACGTGTGGAAAGTGCGAGATAAGTTTCATGGCTATCGAATCGATGATTTGCATTTTGACAGCCCAAAACACCCCAAAAACATTGTTTTTCAAAGTCTACATGGTAAAAAGTAATTTTTTGGTGTATCTTCATAACCAGGAGTTTGATCCCCTTTCCATTTCTTCCTACAACTTTCGTGGCTATCGGATCGACAGTTTGCATTTTCACCTCCATAGCCCAAAAATTTAGTTTTATAAAGTCAACGAAGTGAAAATGTTATTTTTGTGGTGTATCTTAATGACCAGGTGTCCAATTCTCGTTATGTTTCTTTTTATTGCTTTCTTAACATATGTGATAGGTGAGGGTTAAGTTTTGAGTCTATCGGATCCACAGTTTCCATTTTGACCCGCCAAAACCTAAAAACATTGATTTTCAAAGTCTACATAGTGAAAAAGTTGCTTTTTAGTGTATCTTGATAACCGGGAGTCCAAATCCCACTTTGGTTTTCCTACAACTTTCTTTAGGCGTGTGGAAGGTGCGGTTTAAGTTTTGTGGCAATGGAATTGACTTTTTGCATTTTGACCCCCCCAAACTTTAAAAACTTGGTTTTTCAAAGTCAACAAGGTGAAAAGATTTTTTTTGGTGTATCTTGGTAATCGGGCGTCAAATTCCCATTATGTTTCTTCTTACAAGTTTCTTTAGACGTGTAGGAGGAACGAGTTAAATTTCGTAGCTATCGGATCGACGGAATGTATTTTGACCAGCCAAACCCCAAAAACTCAGTTTATCATTTTTCTAAGTCTATGTGATGAAAAAGTTGTTTTTTAGTATATCTTGATAACAAAGAGTCCGAATCCCTTTCTGCTTCTTCCTACAACTTTCTTCGGACGTGTGGAAGGTGTGAGTTAAGTTTCATGGCTAACGAATTGACGCTTTGCATTTTGACCACCAAACCCCAAAAATATTATTTTTCAAAGTCTATGATGTAAAAAAGTTATGTTTTTTGTGTATCGTGATTACAAAGAGTCCAATTCCCTTTCCATTTCTTTTTACAACTTTCTTTAGACTTATGAGAGGTGCGAGTTTAATTTCATGGCTATCGAATCGATGGTATGGATTTTGACCCCATACCCACAAAACTTCATTTTTCAAAGTCAACGAGGTGAAATGGTTATTTTTTTTGTTATATCTTGATGACTGGATGTCCGATTCCCATTTTTTGACTTTTTACTACTATCTTTAGACATGTAGGATGTGCTAGTTATATTTTGTGGCTATCTGATCCACGCTTTGCATTTTGTCCCGCCAAACCCCAAAAACTTTGTTTTTCAAAGTCTATGAGGTGAAAAAGTTGTTTTTTAGTGGATCTTGATTACCGGGATTTCGATTCCCTTTCCGTATCTTCCTACAACATTCCTTAGACGTATGGGAGGTACGAGTTATGTTTCGTGCAAAACGGATCGGCGATTTGCATTTTGACTCCCCAAACCCCAAAATTTTGTTTTTCAAAGTCTACGTGGTAAAAATTTATTTTTAGTGTATCTTGATAACCGGTAGTCCGATTCCCTTTCCATTTCTACCTACAACTTTGTTTAGATGTGTGCGGGGTGCGGTTTGCATTTTGACCCCTATAAACCAAAAACTTAGTTTTTCATAGTCGAGGAGGTGAAAAAGTTGTTTTTTAGTATATCTTGATAACCAGGAGTCCAATTTCGGTTCCGTTCACCCTATAGCTTTCTTTAGATGTGTGGGAGGTGAGAATTAAGTTTCAAGGCTATCAGATCGACGGTTTGTATTTTGACCCCCCGAACTCTAAAAACTTGGTTTTTCAAAGTCAACTAGGCAAAAAAGTTTTTTTTTTTTGTGTATCTTGATAATCGAGATTCATTTCTTCCTACAACTTTCTTTAGACGCGTGTGAGATGCGAGTTAAATTTCGTGGCTATATGATCAACATTTGAATTTTTACCCTCCAAACCCCAAAAACATAGTTTTTTAAAGTCTACGAGGTAAAAAAAGTTGTGTTTTAGTGTATCTTGATAACCATAAATCCGATTCCCTTTCTGTTTCTTCCAACAATTTTCTTTAGACGTGTGGAAAATGCGAGATAAGTTTCTTGGCTAACGGATCGATGATTTACATTTTGACAGCACCAAACCCCCCAAAAACATTGTTTTTCAAAGTCTACATGGTTAAAAGTTATTTTTTGGTGTATCTTCATAACCAAGAGTTTGATCCCGTTTCCATTTCTTCCTACAACTTTCATGGCTATCGGATCGACAGTTTGTATTTTGACCACCATACCGCAAAAATTTAGTTTTATAAAGTCAACGAAGTGAATATGTTATTTTGTGGTGTATCTTAATGACCAGGTGTCCAATTCTTGTTATGCTTCTTTTTATTGCTTTCTTAACACATGTGAGAGGTGTGGGTTAAGTTTTGAGGCTATCGGATCGATAGTTTCCATTTTGACCCGCCAAAACCTAAAAACATTGATTTTCAAAGTCTACATGGTGAAAAAGTTGCTTTTTAGTGTATCTTGAGAACCGGGAGTCCAAATCCCACTTTGGTTTTCCTACAACTTTCTTTGGGCGTGTGGAAGGTGAGGTTTAAGTTTCGTGGCAATGGAATTGACTTTTTGCATTTTGACCCCCCAAACTTTAAAAACTTAGTTTTTCAAAGTCAACAAGGTGAAAAGATTTTTTTTGGTGTATCTTGGTAATCGGGCGTCCAATTCCCATTATGTTTCTTCTTACAAGTTTCTTTAGATGTGTAGGAGGAACGAGTTAAATTTCGTAGCTATTGGATCGACGGATTGTATTTTGACCAGCCAAAACCCAAAAACTCATTTATCTATTTTCAAAGTCTATGTGATGAAAAAGTTGTTTTTTAGTATATCTTGATAACAGAGAGTCCGATTCCCTTTCTGCTTCTTCCTACAACTTTCTTCGGACGTGTGGGAGGTGCGAGTTAAGTTTCATGGATAACGAATTGACGCTTTGCATTTTGGCCCCCAAACCCCAAAAACTTTATTTTTCAAAGTCTATGATGTAAAAAAGTTATGTTTTAGTGTATCGTGATTACCAATAGTCCAATTCCCTTTCCATTTCTTTTTACAACTTTCTTTAGACTTATGAGAGGTGCGAGTTTAATTTCATGGCTATCGAATCGATGGTCTGGATTTTGACCCCATATCACCAAAACTTCATTTTTTCAAAGTCAACTAGGTGAAATGGTTATTTTTTTTGTTATATCTTGATGGTTGGATGTCCGATTCTCATTTTGTGACTTTTTACTACTATCTTTAGACATGTAGGATGTGCTAGTTATATTTTGTGGCTATCTGATCCACGCTTTTTATTTTGTCCCGCCAAACCCCAATAACTTAGTTTTTCAAAGTCTACGAGGTGAAAATTTTGTTTTTTAGTGGATCTTGATTACCGGGATTTCGATTCCCTTTCCGTATCTTGATACAACTTTCCTTAGACGTGTGGGGGGTACGAGTTATGTTTCATGCAAAACGGATCGACGATTTGTATTTTGACTCCCCAAACCCCAAAAATTTGTTTTTCAAAGTCTACGTGGTAAAAATTTATTTTTAGTGTATCTTGATAACCGGTAGTCCGATTCCCTTTCCATTTCTACCTACAACTTTCTTTAGATGTGTGTGGGGTGCGGTTTGCATTTTGACCCCCATAACCCAAAAACTTAGTTTTTCATAGTCGAGGAGGTGAAAAAGTTATTTTTTATTATATCTTGATAACCGGGAGTCCAATTTCGGTTCCGTTCATCCTATAGCTTTCTTTAGATGTGTGGGAGGTGAGAATTAAGTTTCAAGGTTATCAGATCGATGGTTTGTATTTTGACCCCCCGAACTCTGAAAACTTGGTTTGTCAGAGTCAACTAGGCGAGAAAGTTTTTTTTTGTGTATCTTGATAATCGGGATTCATATTCCCATATCATTTCTTCCTACAACTTTCTTTAGACGCGTGTGAGATGCGAGTTAAATTTCGTGGCTATATGATCGACATTTGAATTTTACCCTCCCAACCCCAAAAACATAGTTTTTTAAAGTCTACGAGGTAAAAAAAGTTGTGTTTTAGTGTATCTTGATAACCATGAATTCGATTCCCTTTCCGTTTCTTCCTACAACTTTCTTTAGACGTGTGGAAAGTGCGAAATAAGTTTCATGGCTAATGGATCGATGATTTGCATTTTGACAGCCCAAAACCCCCCAAAAACATTGTTTTTCATAGTCTACATGGTAAAAAGTAATTTTTTGGTGTATCTTCATAACCAGGAGTTTGATCCCCTTTCCATTTCTTTTTATAACTTTCGTGGCTATCGGATCGACAGTTTGCATTTTCACCCCCATACCCCAAAAATTTAGTTTTATAAAGTCAACGAAGTGAAAATGTTTTTTTTGTGGTGTATCTTAATGACCAGGTGTCCAATTCTCGTTATGTTTCATTTTATTCCTTTCTTAACATATGTGACAGGTACGCGTTAAGTTTTGAGGCTATCGGATCGACAGTTTCCATTTTGACCCGCCAAAACCTAAAAACATTGATTTTCAAAGTCTACATGGTGAAAAAGTTGCTTTTTAGTGTATCTTGAGAACCGGGAGTCCAAATCCCACTTTGGTTTTCCTACAACTTTCTTTAGGCGTGTGGAAGGTGAGGTTTAAGTTTCGTGGCAATGGAATTGACTTTTTGCATTTTGACCCCCCCAAACTTTAAAAACTTAGTTTTTCAAAGTCAACAAGGTGAAAAGATTTTTTTTGGTGTATCTTGGTAATCGGGCGTCCAATTCCCATTATGTTTCTTCTTACAAGTTTCTTTAGACGTGTAGGAGGAACGATTTAAATTTCGTAGCTATCGGATCGACGGATTGTATTTTGACCAGCCAAACCCCATAAACTCAGTTTATCAATTTTCAAAGTCTATGTGATGAAAAAGTTGTTTTTTGGTATATCTTGATAACAGGGAGTCCGATTCCCTCTCTGCTTCTTCCTACAACTTTCTTCGGACGTGTGGGAGGTGCGAGTTAAGTTTCATGGCTAACGAATTGACGCTTAGCATTTTGACCCCCAAACCCCAAAAACTTTATTTTTCAAAGTGTATGATGTAAAAAAGTTATGTTTTAGTGTATCGTGATTACCAAGAGTCCAATTCCCTTTCCATTTCTTTTTACAACTTTCTTTAGACTTATGAGAGGTGCGAGTTTAATTTCATGGCTATCGAATCGATGGTCTGGATTTTGACCCCATATCACCAAAACTTCATTTTTTCAAAGTCAATGAGGTGAAATAGTTATTTTTTTTGTTATATCTTGATGACTGGATGTCCGATTCCCATTTTGTGACTTTTTACTACTATGTTTAGACATGTAGGATGTGCGAGTTATATTTTGTGGCTATCTGATCCGCGCTTTGCATTTTGTCCTGCCAAAGCCCAAAAACTTAGTTTTTCAAATTCTACGAGGTGAAAAAGTTGTTTTTTAGTGGATCTTGATTACCGGGATTTCGATTCCCTTTCCGTATCTTGATACAACTTTCCTTAGACGTGTGGGAGGCAAGAGTTATGTTTCGTGCAAAACAGATAGGCGATTTGCATTTTAACTCCCCAAACCCCAAAAATTTGTTTTTCAAAGTCTACGTGGTAAAAATTTATTTTTAGTGCATCTTGATAAACGGTAGTCCGATTCCCTTTCCATTTCTACCTACAACTTTCTTTAGATGTGTGCTGGGTGCGGTTTGCATTTTGACCCCTATAACCCAAAAACTTAGTTTTTCATAGTCGGGGAGGTGAAAAAGTTATTTTTTAGTATATCCAGATAACCGCGAGTCCAATTTCGGTTCCGTTCATCCTATAGCTTTCTTTAGATGTGTGGGAGGTGAGAATTAAGTTTCAAGGTTATCAGATGGACGGTTTGTATTTTGACCCCCCGAACTCTGAAAACTTGGTTTTTCAAAGTCAACTAGGCGAAAAAGTTTTTTTTGTGTATCTTGATAATCGGGATTCATATTCCCATATTATTTCTTCCTACAACTTTCTTTAGACGCGTGTGAGATGCGAGTTAAATTTCGTGGCTATATGATCGACATTTGAATTTTTACCCTCCCAACCCCAAAAACATAGTTTTTTAAAGTCTACGAGGTAAAAAAAGTTGTGTTTTAGTGTATCTTGATAACCATGAATTCGATTCCCTTTCCGTTTCTTCCTACAACTTTCTTTAGACGTGTGGAAAGTGCGAGATAAGTTTCATGGCTAACGGATCGATGATTTGCATTTTGACAGCCCAAAACCCCCCAAAAACATTGTTTTTCAAAGTCTACATGGTAAAAAGTTATTTTTTGGTGTATCTTCATAACCAGGAGTTTGATCCCTTTTCCATTTCTTTCTAGAACTTTCGTGGCTATCGGATCGACAATTTGCATTTTCACCCCCATACCCCAAAAATTTAGTTTTATAAAGTCAACGAAGTGAAAATGTTTTTTTTGTGGTGTATCTTAATGACCAGGTGTCCAATTCTAGTTATGTTTTGTTTTTCTTCCTTTCTTAACATATGTGACAGGTACGCGTTAAGTTTTGAGGCTATCGGATCGACAGTTTCCATTTTGACCCGCCAAAACCTAAAAACATTGATTTTCAAAGTCTACATGGTGAAAAAGTTGCTTTTTAGTGTATCTTGAGAACCGGGAGTCCAAATCCCACTTTGGTTTTCCTACAACTTTCTTTAGGCGTGTGGAAGGTGAGGTTTAAGTTTCGTGGCAATGGAATTGACTTTTTGCATTTTGACCCCCCCAAACTTTAAAAACTTAGTTTTTCAAAGTCAACAAGGTGAAAAGATTTTTTTTGGTGTATCTTGGAAATCGGGCGTCCAATTCCCATTATGTTTCTTCTTACAAGTTTCTTTAGACGTGTAGGAGGAACGAGTTAAATTTCGTAGCTATCGGATCGACGGATTGTATTTTGACCAGCCAAACCCCAAAAACTCAGTTTATCAATTTTCAAAGTCTATGTGATGAAAAAGTTGTTTTTTAGTATATCTTGATAACAGGGAGTCCGATTCCCTCTCTGCTTCTTCCTACAACTTTCTTCGGACGTGTGGGAGATGCGAGTTAAGTTTCATGGCTAACGAATTGACGCTTTGCATTTTTACCCCCAAATCCCAAAAACTTTATTTTTCAAAGTGTATGATGTAAAAAAGTTATGTTTTAGTGTATCGTGATTACCAAGAGTCCAATTCCCTTTCCATTTCTTTTTACATTTTTCTTTAGACTTATGAGAGGTGCGAGTTTAATTTCATGGCTATCGAATCGATGGTCTGGATTTTGACCCCATATCACCAAAACTTCATTTTTTCAAAGTCAACGAGGTGAAATGGTTATTTTTTTTGTTATAACTTGATGACTGGATGTCCGATTCCCATTTTGTGACTTTTTACTACTATGTTTAGACATGTAGGATGTGCGAGTTATATTTTGTGGCTATCTGATCCACGCTTTGCATTTTGTCCCGCCAAAGCCCAAAAACTTAGTTTTTCAAATTCTACGAGGTGAAAAAGTTGTTTTTTAGTGGATCTTGATTACCGGGATTTCGATTCCCTTTTCGTATCTTGATACAACTTTCCTTAGACGTGTGGGAGGCAAGAGTTATGTTTCGTGCAAAACAGATAGGCGATTTGCATTTTGACTCCCCAAACCCCAAAAATTTGTTTTTCAAAGTCTATGTGGTAAAAATTTATTTTTAGTGCATCTTGATAAACGGTAGTCCGATTCCCTTTCCATTTCTACCTACAACTTTCTTTAGATGTGTGCGGGGTGCGGTTTGCATTTTGACCCCTATAACCCAAAAACTTAGTTTTTCATAGTCGGGGAGGTGAAAAAGTTTTTTTTTAGTACATCTAGATAACCGCGAGTCCAATTTCGGTTCTGTTCATCCTATAGCTTTCTTTAGATGTGTGGGAGGTGAGAATTAAGTTTCAAGGTTATCAGATCGACGGTTTGTATTTTGACCCCCCGAACTCTGAAAACTTGGTTTTTCAAAGTCAACTAGGCGAAAAAGTTTTTTTTTGTGTATCTTGATAATCGGGATTCATATTCTCATATCATTTCTTCCTACAACTTTCTTTAGACGCGTGTGAGATGCGAGTTAAATTCCATGGCTATATGATCGACAGTTGAATTTTTACCCTCCCAACCCCAAAAACATAGTTTTTTAAAGTCTACGAGGTAAAAAAAGTTGTGTTTTAGTGTATCTTGATAACCATGAATTCGATTCCCTTTCCGTTTCCTCCTACAACTTTCTTTAGACGTGTGGAAAGTGCGAGATAAGTTTCATGGCTAACGGATCGATGATTTGCATTTTGACAACCCAAAACCTCCCAAAAACATTGTTTTTCAAAGTCTACATGGTAAAAAGTTATTTTTTGGTGTATCTTCATAACCAGGAGTTTGATCCCCTTTCCATTTCTTTCTAGAACTTTCGTGGCTATCGGATCGACAGTTTGCATTTTCACCCCCATACCCCAAAAATTTAGTTTTATAAAGTCAACGAAGTGAAAATGTTTTTTTTTGTGGTGTATCTTGATGACCAGGTGTCCAATTCTCGTTATGTTTCTTTTTATTCCTTTCTTAACATATGTGACAGGTACGCGTTAAGTTTTGAGGCTATCGGATCGACAGTTTCCATTTTGACCCGCCAAAACCTAAAAACATTGATTTTCAAAGTCTACATGGTGAAAAAGTTGCTTTTTAGTGTATCTTGAGAACCGGGAGTCCAAATCCCACTTTGGTTTTCCTACAACTTTCTTTAGGCGTGTGGAAGGTGAGGTTTAAGTTTCGTGGCAATGGAATTGACTTTTTGCATTTTGACCCCCCCAAACTTTAAAAACTTAGTTTTTCAAAGTCAACAAGGTGAAAAGATTTTTTTTGGTGTATCTTAGTAATCGGGCGTCCAATTCCCATTATGTTTCTTCTTACAAGTTTCTTTAGACGTGTAGGAGGAACGAGTTAAATTTCGTAGCTATCGGATCGACGGATTGTATTTTGACCAGCCAAACCCCAAAAACTCTATTTTTCATTTTTCAAAGTCTAAGTGATGAAAAAGTTGTTTTTGAGTATATCTTGTTAACCGGTAGTTCGATTCCCTTGCTGATTCTTCCTACAACTTTCTTCGGACGTGTGGGAGGTGCGAGTTAAGTTTCATAGCTAACGAATTGACGCTTTGCATTTTGACCCCCAAACCCCAAAAACTTTATTTTTCAAAGTCTATGATATAAAAAAGTTATGTTTTAGTGTATCGTGATTACCAAGAGTCCAATTCCCTTTCCATTTCTTTTTACAACTTTCTTTAGACTTATGAGAGGTGCGAGTTTAATTTCATGGCTATCGAATCGATGGTCTGGATTTTGATCCCATACCCCCAAAACTTCATTTTTTTCAAAGTCAACGAGGTGAAATGGCTATTTTTTTTGTTATATCTTGATGACTGGATGTCCGATTCCCATTTTGTGACTTTTTACTACTATCTTTAGACATGTAGGATGTACGATTTATATTTTGTGGCTATCTGATCCACGCTTTGCATTTTTTCCCGCCAAACCCCAAAAACTTAGTTTTTCAAAGTCTACGAGGTGAAAAAGTTGTTTTTTAGTGGATCTTGATTACCGGTATTTTGATTCCCTTTCCGTATCTTGATACAATTTTCCTTAGACGTGTGGGAGGTACGAGTTATGTTTTTTTTTGTGTATCTTGATAATCGGGATTCATATTCCCTTATCATTTCTTCCTATAACTTTCTTTAGACGCGTGTCAGATGCGAGTTAAATTTCGTGGCTATATGATCGACATTTGAATTTTTACCCTCCAAACCCCAAAAACTTAGTTTTTCAAAATAAACAAGGTGAAAAGATTTTTTTTGGTGTATCTTGGTAATCGGGCGTCCAATTCCCATTATGTTTTTTCTTACAAGTTTCTTTAGACGTGTAGGAGGAACGAGTTAAATTTCATAGCTATCGGATCGACGGATTGTATTTTGACCAGCCAAACCCCAAAAACTCAGTTTATCATTTTTCAAAGTCTATGTGATGAAAAAGTTGTTTTTTAGTATATCTTGATAGCAGGGAGTCCGATTCCCTTTCTAATTCTTCCTACAACTTTCTTCGGACATGTTGGAGGTGCGAGTTAAGTTTCATGGCTATGGAATTGACGCTTTGCATTTTGACCCCCAAACCCCAAAAACTTTATTTTTCAAAGTCTATGATGTAAAAAAGTTATGTTTTAGTGTATCGTGATTACCACGAGTCCAATTCCCTTTCCATTTCTTCTAACAACTTTCTTTAGACTTATGAGAGGTGCGAGTTTAATTTCATGGCTATTGAATCGATTGTTGGGTTTGTGCCCTCAAACCATTACTTTATGTATTAGACATTGACTTTTTAATATCTGGATATCAGCTTTACATTTCATTATGTATGTTTCTTTCATGAGATGATTGTTTATTCCATAAGTATCATAGTAAGTATTTTGTGTGTGTATGAGATACATACAATGAGATACGAATTACTATTCTTTGATACTTAAAGCTTGTCACAGTGGATGATGAGACTGGATATCTCATCAGGTATACACTGTAGCATCATTAACTACCATTGGATGGAGTGATAAATCTCAATCACTAGAGTGTGACTCTTGGTTAATATGCTAGTGCTTATAGTGCATTGACGGACCTGAGTTTCCTATTGACGCTCAATGCTGTCAACAGTCAATAGGAACTCATAACTTGTATAAGGTATGTGTTCTCAATCTTGAGACGATTATGAACACAGACTGTGGATATGGCTGCTTTGACTTACCAATCAGTGAGGTCTATAAAAGATCAACACCTGGGTATCTTGGGTATGTCATATTCATAGGGTTGTGAACATATATTGTCAAGATAGAATCTACCCTCTGTTTCAGAGTAAGCATTCCCTTGAGAATGTCACCATGTCGATTACTGAGTACTGCAGTCTTGTTGATAAGAGTTATCAACATGTTTGGTAATCATGAGTAGTGAATGGGACTCAAGGAATACAAGAAGTAATCATGATTCAGGTTGACAGTAACAGTTATCCGACTACCTGAATATGATTACGAATGCTGACGGTAGAGGGACATTAGTACAACATACAAGTCTAGTTATTGCTTCGGATATGTTCTTTTGCGTTGGAGTTCAGTTATCGTTTTATAGTGGAGTAAACGTTAACTGACCAGTCGGTTAGTTTGCTGATCAAAGAGTTTGGTCATGGTAATTAATAAACTGGTCTGAGCCAACAATAAAGAGCCTAGGAGGTCCCACTCTTAGCTCCGCCAGGATGCTTGGAAAGATGCTTGAAGATGATGTCCAGACAGGTTCGATCGATCAAAGATATCTCGATCGATTGAAGTCTGCAGGTTCGATCGATCGAAGATGGTTCGATCGATCGAATGTTCGATCGATCGAAGGCACTTCGATCGCTCGAAGTCTAGGTCGGTTCTGGGAATCTATAAATAGGGCAGCTGCGTTCTGGAAAAAGTTGTTCGTCGTTTTGAACGTTAGAAGCTGTAGAAACTGTTTTGGAGTCCCAAAACCTTCTCTATCCTCTCCATTAGGGTTCCCACCAACCCTAGTCTTTCTGGCAGGCATCCGCAGGAGTCATAAGGGTGAAGATCATCTAGTGGAGGCTGCTGGAAGTTGAAGATCAGAATTGGGTTCAAGACACTAAGGTATAACTCGTGTCCCCTCTTGTACGCGTCTGTAGAATTGACGAGTAGTAGATCCGAGCATGCCAATAAAGTTTCATAACTTGATTTTTCCGCTGCGCGTTTAAACTTTCCATTTAAACCTGTTTTTCCAACAATTGGTATCAGAGCCACGCTCGTTTGGATCCATAGATGCGTTTTTTGAAACACTATTTTGGTTTGCATGTTGATTTTAGAACTGCTTTCGAAACTGCATCGTCACAGATCTGTTTCTGCAGTGTTATCGCAGCAGTATACAAATCTGTGATTGCATTGGATGCAAGATGGGTTCGATCGATCGAAGTAGTCTCGATCGATCGAACGCTCTATACTCGAGCGATCGAACAGGTTTCGATCGATCGAAACCTTCTGTTGTTCGAGCGATCGAACAGAGTTCGATCGATCGAGACAGACTCTTTGTCAGGATCTTTGTTTCACAGTTTTAAAAGTATTTTGAAATTAAAAGTTTAATTTTAACGTATTCTGCAAAAATTTTAATCATTCTGTGAAATAGAATGTTCAAGCGATTGAACAGTGTTCAATCGATCGAAGGTTCGAGCGATCGAACGGTCTTCGATCGATCGAACTATGACAGAGAAGTTAGATGCTATTTTGAGTTCTAATTCAGTATGTAAAGAGTTTATATACTGTGTGAATCAATTAAGGGTTCCAATAGTTATATTTTGTTATATATATGCGTGGATGTGTGTTCAACTAACCTTTTGCAGCAAAAGTTAGTCGCTATCTCCCATGGCGCCAAGAGCATTTAATTTTGTGTTTGAATGTTTTAGATTGGTGTGTTGTTTTAAGTTTGGTTTGGTTTTAAGGCATATGTAAAGGGCGCTGCGACTTCAATCCTACAAAAAGGAAAGTCGCACCGGTTTCCCTAGCCTTTTATTTTGTTGTTGCTATTTCTATTTCTAGATAAATTGTAAGCTTCAAAAGAGGCATAGGTTCAATGTAATAGAATTAGAATATCCATGAAGATGGAGCAAGGAGCCGTTGTCCATGAAGACGGAGCTGGAGGCGATCAAACCAAAAGCAGGTTCTTTGGAGATAGAGCCATGGGAGATAGAGGCATCGTTTAGATGTCTTTTATTTCATTTTAGTTTTTTGTTTTATGTGCTTTGTTTGTGATTGGCGTATAATACATTGTTGCATGCACGCAAAACAAGTTTTCTAAAATAAAATTCAAAAACCGTTTTCAACACATTAGTAAACATTAGATGTTTATGGGAAGTGTGTAGAAACAGATTTTCTCAAAAAGCAAAATCCTTTTTTACTAAATCTAGTGGGAGAGGGTCTTATCAAATAACACCCACGATCTTCCATTAACGGTTCATTGTAAGATGAGTAGTGTATTCTGTGTCACCTCCCCAGGGGTGATCATTCCATACGGAGGGTACACTGCTCATTGGTTACTAGATGTGAACTTCCTATGGATAGGATCAATCAGACGTGTTAGAGGGTGACCACCACACGGAGGCGCTACTTGAGACGGTTGTGATTGGATCCTAGTTAATGGTACACACTAGCTAAGCTATGGATAAGGGATCCCACACGGGGCATTATTCAGAAACTTAGAGATCAAAAAGGTTCGGGAGTCATAACTTATTTTGCAAGAGTTGCATAGCGGACAAGTCATGATTAATCGAAAGATTGAACATTGACCACCACACAGAGGCTTTATTCTTTCGTTTCAATATTCCGGCGACTTTGTTTTAAAATAAGAGTTTTAAAAGGATTCCTTTATTTCAAACTGTCAAATTCTGATATCCATATTTATTTTGTTTGTTTGATTTTCAGTAATCATAATGTCTGGATCTGCATTTAGTCCACTTGCCACCATACTCACTCAAAACAAGTTAACTGGAAATAACTACACTGAATGGAAACGAAACCTTGACATCGTATTAACTGCGGAGGATCACATATATGTCCTCACCACCCCATGCCCCGAAGAACCCGCTGCAAATGCTTCGGCTGCTGCTAGACGCGAGTTCGATAAATGGAAAAAGTCGAATGGGATGGCTCGTTGTTACATACTGGCTTCTATGGCTAATGTGTTACAACACCAATACCAGTCGAACAATTCCGCCAGTGACATTATCGAATCCCTGAAAAAGATGTTTGGGGAGCATGGCAGGCCTGCCAGACAGGTAGCTATGCAGAAGATAATGAGTGCTAAGATGTCGGAAGGGACTCCAGTCAAAGAACATGTTTTGAAAATGATTGGTTATTTAAACGAGCTGGAGACCCTAGGTGCCAACATCGATGCACAGACCCAAGTTGATATGATCCTCAATACGCTGTCGCCATCATTCGCTCAATTTAAACTGAATTATAATATGAATAAAATGGATTTTTCAATGAGCGAATTGATGAGCTCTTTATTGGCAGCGGAAAGGGTGAGCAAACCTGGGGGCAGCGTTTTAAACGTTGAGAAAAGCGCTTCCTTTTCCCGATCTGTGCCGAAAGGAAAGAAAGGGAAGAAGAAGGCTAGCACTGGAGGTTCAAATGTTGGACCGGTCCCTAAGATTGCAAAATCTAAGGGAAAAGGTAAAGGCAAAGGGAAGGTGGGTGGCCAAGGCAAAGGAAAGTGTTTCCAATGCGGTGAGAAGGGCCACTGGAAGAGGAACTGTCCAGAATTCTTAGCTACAAGAGTTCAAGGTATGATTGAATCACATGTGATTGAAGTAAGTTTTATAACGGATACTTCAAACACTTGGTGCATTGATTCTGGTGCGACTAACCATATCTGTAATTCATTGCAGGGGTTCAGATCAACCAGGAAGTGCAGTGATGGGGAAATCGTACTTACTCTAGGTTCTAGCGCAACCGTTTCTGCGGTTGCTATAGGAGTCGTAGTTTTAGAATTTCTAGACAATAAAATTTTGATTTTATCAGATGTACTTTACGTCCCTTCAATGAGACGTAATTTAATTTCAGTTTCTAATTTATCGAATAATGGTTATTCTTTTCATTTTGGAACTGAAGTTGTGATTAAAAGAAATAGTTCTTTTATATGTTCTGGTGTTAAATCAAATGGTTTGTATGTGATTACTCCCAATATTTCTAAAGATTCTGGTTTGGAACTTAATAACTCAGTGGTAACTTTACCATCTAAAAGAAAGGAACCTTCCACTAATCCAACAAGGCTTTGGCATATGAGGCTTGGCCATATCAATCTGAATAGGATTGGCAGACTAGTCAAAGAAGGGGTCTTAGGCGATTTGGTTCTCGAACCAATGGAAGTCTGCGAGTCTTGTTTGGAGGGTAAGATGACCAAAAGGCCCTTTCCTGCAAAGGGCAATAGGACCAATGCATTGTTGGAATTAGTTCATACTGATGTGTGTGGACCAATAAATATTAGAGCAAGGGGTGGTTATGAGTATTTCATAACATTTACCGATGACCACTCCAGGTATGGATATGTGTACCTAATGCAGCACAAGTCTGAAGCCTTTGAAAAGTTCAAAGAGTTTAGGGCTGAAGTGGAGAAGCAATTGGGCACACATATCAAGACCATTCGATCTGATCGAGGTGGCGAGTATCTCTCTAATGAATTTATTGATCACCTCGTACAGAATGGGATTCTGTCACAGTTGACTGCACCTGGTACGCCTCAGTAAAACGGTGTAGCGGAGAGAAGGAATCGGACTCTTTTAGACATGACTAGGTCAATGATGAGTTATTCTGAGTTACCTTTATTTCTTTGGGGTTATGCTTTGGAAATCGCTGCTTACATACTAAATCTAGTACCAAGCAAATCTGTTCCCAGGACACCACGAGAGATGTGGATTGGGCGCAAGCCTTCTTTGCAACATCTCCGGATATGGGGATGTCCGGCACATGTGCTAAAAGGAAAGATGAGCAAGTTGGATTCTAGATCGGAAGTATGTTACTTCGTGGGGTATCCAAAGGGTACTTATGGATGGTAGTTTTATGATCCAAGAGAACAGAAGGTGTTCGTCAGTACGAATGCTATTTTCTTGGAGGATGATTATATCATGAACCATAAACCTAAGGGAAGGATAGATCTTAGAGAGATAGAAGGAGAGCCCTCAGTCCAACCCGTAGTTAATAACGATGTAAATCAGGAAAACACCACTTCTTCACCTATTTCCGCACCAGTACCTCGTCGTAGTGGAAGGATTATCAGCCAGCCTGATAGATACATGTTCTTAGGAGAAGTTTTTGAAGCTGTCTCCATAGAATCTGAATCTGATCCTACCACATACGAAGAGGCAATGGCTGATGTTGATTCAGCTCATTGGGTTAAAGCTATGAAGGCTGAATTGGAATCTATGGATTCTAATCAGGTCTGGGATCTTGTAGAACTTCCAGCCAATATTAAACCCATTGGTTGTAAATGGGTCTACAAGAGGAAAAGAGGATCTGATGGAAAGGTTGAGACCTTTAAGGCAAGGCTTGTTGCGAAAGGTTATACTCAGAGGGAGGGCATTGACTATGAGGAAACCTTCTCGCCGGTGGCCATGCTCAAGTCCATCAGAATACTCTTATCCGTTGCTGCATGCCTAGATTTTGAGATCTGGCAGATGGACGTCAAGACTGCATTCTTGAATGGCAATCTTGAGGAGGACATCTATATGCAACAACCAGAAGGGTTCATAGCTGGTCGGAAAGGTAACTTGGTATGCAAGTTGCAAAAGTCCATTTATGGGCTTAAGCAGGCATCCAGAAGTTGGAACATACGATTTGACCAAGCGGTCAAATCGTTTGGTTTCATACAGAATCTGGATGAACCTTGTGTATACAAGAAGAGTGAAGGAAAAGTGGTGGCTTTTCTTGTGCTTTATGTTGACGACATTCTACTTATTGGAAATGATGTAGCGGCATTGTCAACGGTCAAGGTTTGGCTAGCTAGTACTTTCGATATGAAGGATCTAGGAGAGGCGAGCTATATTCTTGGGATAAAGCTCTTTCGGGATCGCAAGCGAAAGATAATGGGATTATCTCAAGCTGGTTATATCGATAAGGTGCTAACTAGGTTTTCAATGGATAATTCGAAGAAAGGTTTGTTACCTTTCAGGCATGGTTTAGCGTTCTCTAAGGACCAGTGTCCAAAGACACAGGAGGAGAGGAATCGCATGACAGGAGTTCCCTATGCTTCTGCAGTGGGAAGTCTCATGTATGCGATGTTATGCACTAGACCAGATATCTGCTTTGCCGTTGGCATGGTTAGCAGATATCAGTCGAATCCAGGTCCAGAGCACTGGACAGCCGTTAAGCACATTCTTAAGTACTTGAGAAGAACTAAAGATTACATGCTTATGTACGGTGGTAGTGAGTTAATTCCAGTGGGATACACTGACTCGGACTTTATGTCAGATAAAGATTCGAGGAAGTCGACGTCCGGTCATCTCTTTACCTTGGGAGGTGGTGCTGTCAGTTGGAGGAGCATTAAGCAGAAATGCATTGCAGACTCAACTACAGAAGCTGAGTATGTGGCTGCTTGTGAAGCCCCAAAGGAAGCTGTTTGGCTCAAGAAGTTCCTTATGGAACTCGAGGTGGTACCAGCGTCGCTGTCGCCTATTACGCTTTATTGTGATAATAGTGGGGCAGTGGCTCAGTCCAAGGAGCCAAGGAACCACGGAAAGGGAAAGCACGTAGAGCGGAAATATCACCTAATCCGAGATATAGTTCAACGTGGAGATGTGACTGTCACCAAGATTGCCACCGCTGACAATCTTGCTGATCCATTTACAAAGGCCTTACCACAGAAGGTCTTTGATCGTCATCTAGATAGTCTAGGTCTTAGATGTAGTTCTGAATGGTTATGAGTGCAAGTGGGAGTTTGTTGGGTTTGTGCCCTCAAACCATTACTTTATGTATTAGACATTGACTTTTTAATATCTGGATATCAGCTTTACATTTCATTATGTATGTTTCTTTCATGAGATGATTGTTTATTCCATAAGTATCATAGTAAGTATTTCGTGTGTGTATGAGATACATACAATGAGATACGAATTACTATTCTTTGATACTTAAAGCTTGTCACAGTGGATGATGAGACTGGATATCTCATCAGGTATACACTGTAGCATCATTAACTACCATTGGATGGAGTGATAAATCTCAATCACTAGAGTGTGACTCTTGGTTAATATGCTAGTGCTTATAGTGCATTGACGGACCTGAGTTTCCTATTGACGCTCAATGCTGTCAACAGTCAATAGGAACTCATAACTTGTATAAGGTATGTGTTCTCAATCTTGAGACGATTATGAACACAGACTGTGGATATGGCTGCTTTGACTTACCAATCAGTGAGGTCTATAAAAGATCAACACCTGGGTATCTTGGGTATGTCATATTCATAGGGTTGTGAACATATATTGTCAAGATAGAATCTACCCTCTGTTTCAGAGTAAGCATTCCCTTGAGAATGTCACCATGTCGATTACTGAGTACTGCAGTCTTGTTGATAAGAGTTATCAACATGTTTGGTAATCATGAGTAGTGAATGGGACTCAAGGAATACAAGAAGTAATCATGATTCAGGTTGACAGTAACAGTTATCCGACTACCTGAATATGATTACGAATGCTGACGGTAGAGGGACATTAGTACAACATACAAGTCTAGTTATTGCTTCGGATATGTTCTTTTGCGTTGGAGTTCAGTTATCATTTTATAGTGGAGTAAACGTTAACTGACCAGTTGGTTAGTTTGCTGATCAAAGAGTTTGGTCATGGTAATTAATAAACTGGTCTGAGCCAACAATAAAGAGCCTAGGAGGTCCCACTCTTAGCTCCGCCAGGATGCTTGGAAAGATGCTTGAGGAAGATGTCCAGACAGGTTCGATCGATCGAAGATATCTCGATCGATTGAAGTCTGCAGGTTCGATCGATCGAAGATGGTTCGATCGATCGAAGGTTCGATCGATCGAAGGCACTTCGATCGCTCGAAGTCTAGGTCGGTTCTGGGAATCTATAAATAGGGCAGCTGCGTTCTGGAAAAAGTTGTTCGTCGTTTTGAACGTCAGAAGCTGCAGAAACTGTTTTGGAGTCTCAAAACCTTCTCTATCCTCTCCATTAGGGTTCCCACCAACCCTAGTCTTTCTGGCAGGCATCCGCAGGAGTCATAAGGGTGAAGATCATCTAGTGGAGGCTGCTGGAAGTTGAAGATCAGAATTGGGTTCAAGACACTAAGGTATAACTCGTGTCCCCTCTTGTACGCATCTGTAGAATTGACGAGTAGTAGATCCGGGCATGCCAATAAAGTTTCATAACTTGATTTTTCCGCTGCGCGTTTAAACTTTCCATTTAAACCTGTTTTTCCAACATCGATGGTCTGGATTTTGACCCCATACCCCCAAAACATCATTTTTCAAAGTCAACGAGGTGAAATGGTTATTTTTTTTGTTATATCTTGATGACTGGATGTCCGATTCCCATTTTGTGTCGTTTTACTACTATCTTTAGACATGTAGGATGTGCGAGTTATATTTTGTGGCTATCTGATCCACGCTTTGCATTTTGTCCCGCCAAACACCAAAAACTTAGTTTTTTAAAGTCTACGAGGTGAAAAAGTTGTTTTTTAGTGGATCTTGATTACCGGGATTTCGATTCCCTTTCCGTATCTTGATACAACTTTTCTTAGACGTGTAGGAGGTACGAGTTATGTCTTTTTTTGTGTATCTTGATAATCGGGATTCATATTCCCTTATCATTTCTTCCTATAACTTTCTTTAGACGCGTGTGAGATGCGAGTTAAATTTCGTGGCTATATGATCGACATTTGAATTTTTACCCTCCAAACCCCAAAAACTTAGTTTTTCAAAGTCAACAAGGTGAAAAGATTTTTTTTGGTGTATCTTGGTAATCGGGCGTCCAATTCCCATTATGTTTTTTCTTACATGTTTCTTTAGACGTGTAGGAGGAACGAGTTAAATTTCGTAGCTATCGGATCGACGGATTGTATTTTGACCAGCCAAACCCCAAAAACTCAGTTTATCATTTTTCAAAGTCTATGTGATGAAAAAGTTGTTTTTTAGTATATCTTGATAACAGGGAGTCCGATTCCCTTTCTAATTCTTCCTACAACTTTCTTCGGACGTGTTGGAGGTGCGAGTTAAGTTTCATGGCTATGGAATTGACGCTTTGCATTTTGACCCCCAAACCCTAAAAACTTTATTTTTCAAAGTCTATGATGTAAAAAAGTTATGTTTTAGTGTATCGTGATTACCACGAGTCCAACTCCCTTTCCATTTCTTCTAACAACTTTCTTTAGACTTATGAGAGGTGCGAGTTTAATTTCATGGCTATTGAATCGATGGTCTGGATTTTGACCCCATACCCCCAAAACATCATTTTTCAAAGTCAACGAGGTGAAATGGTTATTTTTTTTGTTATATCTTGATGACTGGATGTCCGATTCCCATTTTGTGTCGTTTTACTACTATCTTTAGACATGTAGGATGTGCGAGTTATATTTTGTGGCTATCTGATCCACGCTTTGCATTTTGTCCCGCCAAACACCAAAAACTTAGTTTTTTAAAGTCTACGAGGTGAAAAAGTTGTTTTTTTAGTGGATCTTGATTACCGGGATTTTGATTCCCTTTCTGTATCTTCCTACAACTTTCCTTAGACGTGTGGGAGGTACGAGTTATGTTTTTTTTTGTGTATCTTGATAATCGGGATTCATATTCCCTTATCATTTCTTCCTACAACTTTTTTTAGATGCGTGTGAGATGCGAGTTAAATTTCGTGGCTATATGATCGACATTTGAATTTTTAACCTACAAACCCCAAAAAGATAGTTTTTTAAAGTCTACGAGGTAAAAAAAGTTGTGTTTTAGTGTATCTTTATAACCATGAATCCGATTCCCTTTCCGTTTCTTCCTACAACTTTCTTTAGACGTGTGGAAAGTGCAAGATAAGTTTCATGGCTAACAGATCGATGATTTGCATTTTGATAGCCCCAAACCCCCCAAAAACATTGTTTTTCAAAGTCTACATGGTAAAAAGTTATTTTTTGGTGTATCTTCATAACCAGGAGTTTGATCCCCTTTCCATTTCTTCCTACAAATTTTGTGGTTATTGGATCGACAGTTTGCATTTTGACCACCGTACCCCCAAAATTTAGTTTTATAAAGTCAACGAAGTGAAAATGTTATTTTTGTGGTGTATCTTGATGACCAGGTGTCCAATTCTCGTTATGTTTCTTTTTATTGCTTTCTTAACACATGTGAGAGGTACGGGTTAAGTTTTGAGGCTATCGGATCGAGAGCTTCCATTTTGACCTGCCAAAACCCAAAAACATAGATTTTCAAAGTCTACATGGTGAAAAAGTTATTTTTTAGTGTATCTTGATTACTGGGAGTCCAAATCCCTCTTTGGTTTTCCTACAACTTTCTTTACGCGTGTGGAACGTGCGGTTTATGTTTCGTGGCAATGGAACTGACTTTGGCATTTTGACCCCCCCAAACTTTAAAAACTTGGTTTTTCAAAGTCAACAAGGTGAAAAGATTTTTTTTGGTGTATCTTGGTAATTGGGCGTCCAATTCCCATTATGTTTCTTCTTACAAGTTTCTTTAGACGTGTAGGACGAACGAGTTAAATTTTGTAGCTATCGGATCGACGGATCGTATTTTGACCAGCCAAACCCCAAAAACTCAGTTTTTCATTTTTCAAAGTCTATGTGATGAAAAAGTTGTTTTTTTTGTATATCTTTATAACAGGGAGTCCGATTCCCTTTCTGCTTCTTCCTACAACTTTCTTCGGACGTGTGGGACATGCGAGTTAAGCTTCATGGCTAACGAATTAACGCTTTGCATTTTGACCCCCAAACCCCAAAAACTTTATTTTTCAAAGTCTACGATATAAAAAAGTTATGTTTTAGTGTATCTTGATTACCAAGAGTCCAATTCCCTTTCCATTTCTTCTTACAACTTTCTTTAGACTTATGAGAGGTGCGAGTTAATATTCGTGGCTATCGAATCGATGGTCTGCATTTTTGACCCCAGACCCCCAAAATTACATTTTTCAAAGTCAACAAGGTGAAATGGCTATTTTTTTTGTTATTTTGTTGATGACCGGATGTCCAATTCCCGTTTTGTGTCTTTTTACTACTATCTTTTGACATGTAGGATGTGCGAGTTATATTTTGTGGCTATCTGATCCACGCTTTTCATTTTGTCCCGCCAAACCCCAAAAACTTAGTTTTTCAAAGTCTACGAGGTGAAAAAGTTGTTTTAAAGTGTATCTTAATAACCGGGAGTCCGACTCCCTTTCCGTTTGTCCTACAAGTTTACTTAGATGTGTGGAAGGTGCGAGTTAAGTTTCATGGCCGACGATGTGAATTTTGACCCCCCAAACTTCAAAAACTTGGTTTTTCAAAGTTTAGGATGTGAAAAGGTTATTTTTTGTTGTATCTTGATAACCGGGTGTCAAATTCCTGTTATGTTTCTTCTTATAACTTTCTTTTGACGTGTGGGAGGTGCGAGTTAAATTTCATGGCTATCGGATCGACGGTTTTACATTTTGACCGGCCAAACCCCAAAAACTCGATTTTTCATTTTTCAAAGTCTACTTGATGAAAAAGTTGTTTTTTAGTGTATCTTGATAACAGGTAGTCCGATTCCCTTTCTGTTTCTTCCTACAACTTTCTTCGGACGTGTGGGAGTTGTGAGTTAAGTTTCATGGCTAACGAATTGACGGTTGCATTTTGACCCCCCAAATCCCAAAAACTTTGTTTTTCAAAGTCTACATGGTAAAAATGTTATTTTTTAGTGTATCTTGATAATCGGGAGTCCGATTCCCTTTCCATTTCTTCCTATAAATTTGTTTAGAGTTGTGAGAGGTGGAAGTTAATTTTCATGGCTATCAAATCAACGGTCTACATTTTGAGCCCCATAAACCCAAAACAAAGTTTTTTAAAGTCAACGAAATGAAAAGGTTATTTTTTTTGGTGTATCTTGATTACCGGCTTTCCGATTCCCGATATGTTTAATTTTTACTACTTTTCTTTAGACATGTAGGACATGCGAGATATATTTTGTGGCTATCGGATTGACGGTTTGCATTTTGACCTGGCAAACCCCAAAAACATAGTTTTTCAAAGTCTACAAGGTAAAAAGGTTATTTTTTAGTATAGCATGATACTCGGGAGTCCGATTCCCGTTTCGTTTCTTTCTACAAATTTCTTTAGATGTGTTATACGTGCGAGTTAAATTTCGTGGCTATCGAATTGACGGTTTGCATTTTGACCCCCCAAACTTCAAAAACTTGGTTTTCAAAGTCAACGAGGTGAAAAGGTTAATTTTTGTTGTATCTTGATAAACAGAAGTCCAATTCCCATTCTGTTTCTTCTTACAACTTTCTTTAGACGTGTAGGAGGTGCAATTTAAATTTCGTGGCTATCGTATACGGTTTGCATTTTTGACTGGCCAAACCCCAAAAACAAAATTTTTCATTTTTCAAAGTCTTAGAGATGAAAAAGTTGTTTTTTAGTGTATCGTGATAACCGTGAGTACGATTCCCTTTTTGTTTCTTCATAAAATTTTTTGGACGTGTGGGAGGTGCTAGTTATGTTTCATGGCTAACAGATTGACGGTCTGCATTTTTACCCCCCAAACCCCAAAAACTTTGTTTTTTAAAGTCTACATGGTAAAAAAGTTAATTTTTTTTGTGTATCATGATAACCAGGAGTCCAATTCCCTTTCCATTTCTTCCTACAACTTTCTTTAGATGTGTTAGATGTGCGAGTTAAATTTTGTGGCTATCGGATCGATGGTTTGCATTTTGACCCCCATACCCCAAAAACTTAGTTTTTCAAAGTCAATGAGGTGAATAGGTTTTTTTTGGCATATCATGATAACCAAGTATCCGATTCCCATTCTGTTTCTTTTTAAAACTTTCTCTAGACGTGTGGGAGGTACGAGTTTATATTCGTGGCTATCAGATTGACGGTTTGCATTTTGACTTTCCAAACCACCAAAACATTATTTTTTAAAGTCTACGCGGTGAAAAAGTTGTTATTTAGGGTATCTTGATAATCAGGAGTTCGATTATCTATCCATTTCTTCCTACAACGTTCTTTTGATATGTGAGAGTTGCGAGTTAAATTTCGTGGCTATCAGATCGACGATTTGCATTTTGACCCGCCAAAAACCAAAAACTCAATTTTTCATTTTTCAATGTCTGCGAGATGAAACAGATGTTTTTTAGTGTATCTTGATAACCGAGAGTCCGATTCCCTTTCTGTTTCTTCCTACAACTTTCTTTGGACGTGTGGGAGGTGCGAGTTAAGTTTCATGGCTAACGGATTGACGATTTGCATTTTTACCCCCCAAACCCAAGAAACTTTATTTTTCAAAGTCTACATGGTAAAAAAGTTATTTTTTTAGTGTATCTTGACAACTGGGATTCCGATTCCTATTTCATTTCTTTCAACAACTTCCTTTAGATGTGTGTGAGGTGCGAGGTGAAAAAGTTTTTTAATCATTTTGACCCGCCAAACCACATTAACGTAGTTTTTCAATGTCTACGAGGTGAAAAAGTTGTTTTTTTAGTGTATATTGATTATTGGGATTCCGATTCCCTTTCCGTATCTTCCTACAACTTTCCTTAAACGTGTGGGAGGTACGAGTTATGTTTCGTGCGTAACGGATCGACGATTTGTATTTTGACTCACCAAACCCTAAAAACTTTGTTTTTCAAAGTCTACGTGGTAAATATTTATTTTTAGTGTATCTTGATAACCGGTAGTCCGATTCCCTTTTCATTTCTACCTAAAACTTTCTTTAGATGTGTGAGAGGTGCGGTTTTCATTTTGACCCCCATAACCCAAAAACTTAGTTTTTCATAGTCGAGGAGGTAAAAAAGTTATTTTTTAGTATATCTTAAGAACCGGGGGTCCGATTCATGTTCCGTTCTTCCTATAGCTTTCTTTAGATGTGTGGGAGGTGAGAGTTAAGTTTCAAGGCTATCGGATCGTCGGTTTGTATTTTGACCCCCCAAACTCCGAAAACTTGGTTTTTCAAAGTTAACTAGGTGAAAAAGTTATTTTTTGTGTATCTTGATAATCAGGAGTCATATTCCCTTTTCATTTCTTCTTACAACTTTCTCTAGACATGTGTGAGATACGAGTTAAATTTCGTGGCTATATGATCGATGGTTTGAATTTTTACCCTCCAAACGCCAAAAACATAGTGTTTTAAAGTCTACGATAAAAAAGTTGTGTTTTAGTGTATCTTAATAACCAGGAGTCTAATTCCCTTTCCGTTTCTTCCTACAACTTTCTTTAGATGTGTATGGGAAGTGAAAGTTAAGTTTCATGGCTAATTGATCGATGATTTGCATTTTGACCGCCCCAAACCCCCAAAAACATTGTTTTTCACAGTCTACTTGGTAAAAAGTTATTTTTTAGTGTATCTTCATAACCGGGAGTTTAATCCCCTTTCCATTTCTTCCTATAACATTCTTTAGACGTGTGAGAGGTGCAAGTAAAATTTCGTGGCTATCGGATCGACAGTTTGCATTTTGACCCCAATACCCCATAAACTTAGTTTTACAAAGTCAACGAAGTGAAAATGTTATTTTTTTGGTGTATCTTAATGACCAGGTATCCGATTCCCGTTATGTTTCTTTTTATTGCTTTCTTAACACATGTGAGAGGTGCGAGTTAAATTTTGTGGCTATCGGATCGACAGTTTCCATTTTGACCCGCCAAAACTCAAAAACTTAGATTTTCTAAGTCTACATGGTGAAAAAGTTGTTTTTTAGTGTATCTTGATAACCGGGTGTCACGACCCATTCCACTACGCGTGGAAAATAGGACACGTGGCACGCCACCAAGGCTCATCCAATCATCCTCTAACATTACGCCGCGGAAAGAACTTTAAAACAACCTGGGTATTTTAAAACTTTGGAAGCATTGCCCTCTGAGTTGACAAATCCATTGAAAATTTGAGTTATAAAAAGTTTTGGCCAAGTGAAAACACATTCAAAAGAATCAGTTCTGAAAACAGAGGTTTAGTCGACTGTGCCTAGGGTACAGTCGACTGTGCCTAGTAGAAACTAAATTCCAAAATTCTCAACAGAGGTCCAGTCGACTGCTCAGGGAACCCAGTCGACTGCACTAGTTATTATTTGGATCAGTAACTAAAATCTATACTGGTTCAGTCGACTGCTCACTCCCCCAATCGACTGTGTTAAGAAGAACCAAAATACAACATTTTCAAAAGGGGTACAGTCGAGGATCAGTCGACTGATTTGGAGGTCCAGTCGACTGGTTTTACCATTATTCGAAGCAGTAGCCAAAATCAACAGTGTTCAGTCGACTGATCAAGTGTCCAGTCGACTGTTTCCATTACTATTCACTTTCAGTGTCTCATTCCCACGGGATTCAGTCGACTGATCCATGGTCCAGTCGACTGCTCCCCTGCTGGGCAGCCTGTATGAAAATAATTACAACTCATGTTTCTCCACTTCAATAACAACTACAACTACCACTGAAGTTCAACATTTAAAACACAACTACAGTAGTTCAATTACAAGATTACAATACTATGAAACACGCTTCTTCTTGTCTTTCTTCTTACCTGCAATGGAGTACATCTCCACTGCTCAGCTATATGCTGAGCGTACAAGTCTAACATATGCAATATATGACAAAACATGCTTTAATCTCATAAATCATATCAATAGTCTCTAGGGAGAAAAATACGCATTCATCCGGTAACGACAAGTCCAAGCCTTAAACCGCGATGTCAATGGCAAGTCCAAGCCTACAACCATTACATCCCCACAAGTGCGATGGCAAGTCCAAGCCTACAACCATGCACAGTAGCCGTCGCTACTAAAATTCTCAAACAACGAGAAGCTTACTCCGGCATGAATTTGTATAAGACTCCCCTTTGACCCACATAGACAACTCAACGTGCTCGCATAAATTTAGACATGCTTTTCACAATATAGCGCGTGCATAATTAACGGGCCTACAATTAACACATGGATTTTGCTCGGATCTCAATTTCGTCATCGCAATATAAAACATGTATTTCTCTATATTTCACAAGCTAGAACTTCATACCTCGTGCGATTTCCCCCAAACTTTGAAGGATTGACTAGGAGGTCAATTAATCATCGGATTTCGAATTTGAGAAAATTTCTACAAGTTTATACCTGTTTTTCCCAAATTCTTAGAATTAAGATTTTTACAAAAATTAGACAAACACGGCCTAAGTAGTATCAAAATGTAGATCTTACCTCCACGAGTTCAAATATGAAATCTGGAGAAAATCTGACGAACGGAAGGTCGTCGTATGTCGCCGGCAAGCTCGTAGCAACCAAATCTCCCTTCTCTCACCTCTCTCCAGATATTTGTGAGTTTGGATGAGAATGAAATCTCATCCACTTCTATATATCGACAAACGTTTTGAAAATTACGTTTACCTCCCCGCAAGTTTCTCAAACTTCTAATTAACCCATGAAACTTCGCACACGTCCATTTTATAACTTTACGAGTGAAAACTATAAATTTCAAAAGTTTTCGACTAGGTTTCGTTTGGGTCCAAAAATAATGTCCGAAACTATATTCTGTGGAATCTCTACACAACCTACCTTTTTAATTAATGTATCACTCACGTTCTCACCACAGTTCTCAAAATGATATACTACAGTATCGAGATTACTAGAAATTATGCTACACAGGTATAATTACTATTCACAGAAATACCAGATAAAGTCAAATCACATTTAAATCATATAAATGTCATTTAGTCATGCCAATGCAAAATGTGAAATTCCATGTTCTCGTGTCCTCACTGACACCTTACCGTTGACTCACAGTCAACCTCATCACCATTATCAACTAACATTGATAACTCACAAAGTACAAATATGCATGATAAAATTATGAATTTTCTGGGACGGGTGTGACAATTCTCCCCTCCAAAAAGGAAGTTTGTCCCCAAACTTTACCTCATGCGTCGAATAAGTACGGATACTCATTCTTCATGTCTTCCTCACTTTCCCACGTAGCTTCTTCCACCATGTGACTACGCCACAATACTTTTACCATCGAAATCGTCTTAGTTCTTAAGACTTGCTCTTTTCGATCTAGAATCTCTATCGGTCGTTCCACATAAGTCAAGTCTCCCTGAATTTGAAGCGGTTTAAGTACAATGATTTTACTTGTATCCGTCATACAACGTCTCAACATAGACACGTGAAATACGTTATGCACATGTGCCAACTCTGATGACAAGGCCAATCGATAAGTCACTAGACCTACTCTCTCTAGAATCTCAAAAGGTCCTATGAATCTCGGATTGAGTTTTCCCCTCTTTCCAAATCATACAATGCCTTTCGAAGGCGATGCTCGCAAGTATACGAAATCTCCAACTCCAAAATTTATTGGTGGTCGTTTAGAGTCCGCATAACTCTTATAACGGCTCTGAGCTACCTTAAGTCGCTCCTGAATCAACTTCACCTTCTCAGTAGTCACCTGTATTAACTCAGGTCCTAACAACTTTCTTTCTCCAACCTCGGTCCAACAAACCGGTGATCGACACTTACGGCCATACAAAGCTTCATACGGTGCCATACCAATACTTGACTGAAATCCGTTGTTATATGCAAATTCAATTAATGGTAGGTGTTTCTCCCAATCATTCCCAAAGTCTAACACACACAATCGTAACATATCCTCTAATGTCTGAATCATACTCTCCGACTGTCCATCAGTCTGAGGATGAAATGCAGTACTGAAACTTAACTTCGTACCCATAGCTGTTTGTAGACTTCCCCAAAACCTTGACGCAAAACTACTATCACGGTCTGATATGATCACAGCTGGTACTCCATGTAGTCTTACAATCTCTCTCACATACAATTCTGCTAACTTGGACGGTTTAGTCGTCTTGATCGGTAGAAAATGAGCTGACTTGGTTAATCGGTCAACTATAACCCAAATCTTATCATTCTTGTTACGCGATCGCGGAAATCCAGAAACAAAGTCAATCGTGATCTCGTCCCACTTCCATTCTGACACTGGCAATGGCTATACTAACCTCGTGGGTACTTGTGTCTCTGCTTTGACCTGTTGACATGCCGAACATTCAGATACAAACTTAGTGACTTCACGCTTCATACCCTTCCGCCAGAAGTTTTATCTCAAGTTTCGATAAATTTTGTTGCTTCTCGGATGTATTGAATATCGAGTACTATGTGATTCTTCAAGAATCCTCTCTTTCAAGTCTTTCACATTCCGTACACATAATCGATTTTCCAGTTTCAACGTCCCTCGTTCCAACACAAAACCAGGTCGTCTCCCCAAAGGTATTTCGTCCCTCATTTTGCACAAATAGACATCGTTAAATTATTCTTTCTTGATCTCATCAATAATATCTGGGTGTGCTACAATCGCCATCATTAAGCCATCATTGGTCCCTAGAATCACATCCAATTCTAGGCGTTCCATCTCTTTTATCAACTCTTTTTGTTGTGTTAGCTTATCGGCTAAATTCCTCGGTGTCTTCCGGCTTAATGCATCGGCTACTACATTCGCCTTTCCCAGATGGTACTCAATCGAAAGATCGTAATCCTTCATCAACTCCAACCATCATCGTTGTCTCATGTTCAAGTCCCATTGGGTGAAAATGTATTTCAAACTCTTGTGGTCCGTGAATATCTCACACTTTTCCCCGTACAGGTAGTGTCTCCAAATTTTCAAAGCATGAATTGCTGCGGCTAATTCGAGATCGTGAGTCGGATAGTTAACCTCATGTGTCTTTAACTGTCTAGAAGCATAAACAATCACTTTACCACCTTGCATCAACACGCATCCCAACCCTTTGTGTGAAGCATCGCTATAGATTACAAATCCTTCAGTTCCAGATGGTATTGTCAATATCGGTGCTTCCGTCAACCGTGACTTCAACTCTTGGAAACTGTCTTCAAATTCTTGACTCCATTTAAAGGTAATCCCTTTCCTCATCAACTTGGTCATAGGTAAAGAAATCTTAGAGAAATGTTCAATAAAACGGCGGTAGTATCCCGCTAATCCCAAGAAACTTTGAATTTCGGATACAGATGTCGGTCTTTGACAATTTGATACAGCTTCTACTTTGTGAGGATCAACTGAAACTCCATTCTTGTCAATCACGTGACCAAGAAAATTAATACTAGGTAACCAAAATTCACATTTCTTAAGTTTTCCAAATAGTTGTTTCTCTCGCAATCTCTGAAGTATCAACCTTAAGTGGTTCTCGTGTTCTATCTCACTCGGTGAATAGATAAGGATATCGTCAATGAATACAATCACAAAGTCATCCAAATAATCCTTGAATACTCGATTCATAAGATCCATGAACGCGGCTGGCGCATTCGTAACCCCAAACGGCATAACTAAGAACTCATAGTGTCAATAACGCGTCCTGAAAGCTGTTTTCTCGACATCTTCGGCCTTCACTTTCAACTGATGGTAACCCGATCTCAGGTCTATCTTGGAGAATACTTGTGCTCCACGAAGTTGATCAAATAGGTCATCAATTCTCGGTAGTGGATACTTGTTCTTAATCGTTAACTTATTCAGTTCCCGGTAATCAACACATATACGCATTGAGCCATCTTTCTTCTTCACAAACAATACTGGAGCTCCCCATGGCGAAATGCTTGGTCGAATGAAACCCTTGTCAAGTAGCTCTTGAAATTGGATTTTCAGCTCTTTCAATTCTATGGGTGCCATTCTATACAGTGCCTTTGATACGGGTCTTGAGTCTGGTATAACCTTAATAGTGAATTCAACCTCTCTCTCAATAAGAACATCTGGTAGGTCATCAGGAAATACATCTGGATATTCTCGCACTATCGGAATGTCTTCTACTTTTAATTCGATCACTGAGACATCATTACTGAACATAGGAATCCTTGACATCCCTTTTTCAATAACCTTCCCGCTCGAATAGCTGAAATCAAATACGGCGGCGGTATAATCCCAATCCCTTGAAAACAAAAGTTCCCATGTACCGGTGATCGAAAATTAACCTCTTTCCGTTCACAGTCTATTGTGGCGTGGTTAAGAGCTAACCAATCCATTCCCAGTATCACATCGAAATGGTTCACTACAATCGGTATAAGGTCTACAGTCATCAACTTCTTGCCTAGTTTGATTTCACAGTTCTTATATATAGTAGACGTCATTATCGATTTACTAAGTGGCACAACAATAGACAATTCATATCCTAACGGTGCCGATTTAACAGTCAAATGTTCAACAAAGGCATGCGATACAAATGAATGCGTAGATCCCGAGTCGACAAGTATGCGTGCTAAGTTTGAACATACAAGCACCATACTTGAGACTACTGTCTCAGAAGTAGTCATATCTCCTGGGTTCATCTGATATGCTCTTCCTTAACGTTGCTCAGTCCTTTGTCCCCCGTCATTGGATTGTCTAGGCTTCAACCCACTAGAAGCCATAGAACTAGCTCCTAGTTGAGAATACTTCCTCTGGCAATCCATGGCTTGGTGCCCAAAAACCCCACAATCATAACACTTGCCTCTCATGTCGGGTGTTGAATTAGTACTACCCCCGCCTTGGTTCCTGTTCTGGGGTTTTGTCATGAAACATCGGCCTGAGTGTGGTCGGTTGCAAAGTGAACACAAAGGTATGCTACTTGGCGTTCTCCTGAAATCACTGAAACTAGAACCAGAGCCTCTTTGAAACGGCCTCTTGAAAGATCCGCCTTGGTTCCTATCACCACCCTCATTGTTTCGTTTACCGTGCCGATTTTGCCTCGACCTTTCCATCCCACTCTCGGCCACTAGCGCCGTTTGTTATACTGCTGCCATAGTCAAATGCTCGTAGGTTTCCACCCTTAGACAAATATTTTCCCTTAAACCATCTTCAAATTTCCTTGCTCTATCTTCCTCCTCTGGTACGGAACCCTTTCCAAATCTCAACAAAGCGTTGTACTTGGAAGTATATTCGGTTACAGTCATATCTCCCTGCTTCAAGTTATCAAACTCTCTCTTCTTTGCATTGTAGGCGGTTCGCGGAAAGAACCGGCGATTGAATTCCGCCTTGAACCCTTCCCAAGTAATCGGTGCCCCTTGATCTAAAACGTTTACCCACCAATTCTAGGCTTCACCCTTTAGCACATCACTTGCATTTTCCATTTTCTCCCTGTCGTTCATCGGAATAGATCGGAAAATCCACTCCATGTCCATAATCCAGTGCTCTGCGAGCGTTGGGTCGGGTGTCCCATGAAATTCCATTGGTTTCTTCGAGCGAATTGTTCTGATACGGATCTTATGCCTCTAGTTTCGGGTGCATGCACTACAGTTATTGGTTCCACTTCGATTTGGGGCGTAGGAGGCAGTCGCTCCACTATATTCTATATCATTTCCCCCATATTCCCCTTCATTTCTGCCATTTCATTCATACGTCGAGTGTGTGGCGATAGTTCTCGCTCTTCGTAACTCATGATTACAGTCCTGTAGTTCTCAATGCATAAACACTATGCATGTACAACAATAACAATAGCATGTATGTAAAACAACATACATATGCATCAAACATCTCTAATATGTATAGATGCAATCTAGAACATGTGGCAATTCACTCAACACTCCACTCGTCGTCGAACGTTCCCAAAGTTTTGTTACCTCTAGCTTTGATACCACTAAATGTCATGACCCATCCCACTACGCGTGGAAAATAGGACAGGTGGCACGCCACTAAGGCTCATCCAATCATCCTCTAACGTTACGCAGTGGAAAGAACTTTAAAACAACCCTGGGTATTTTAAAACTTAGGAAACATTGCCCTCTGAGTTGACAAATCCATTGAAAATTTGAGTTATAAAAAGTTTTGGCCAAGTGAAAACATACTCAAAAGAATCAGTTCTGAAAATAGAGGTTCAGTCGACTGTGCCTAGGGTCCAGTCGACTGTGCCTAGCAGAAACTAAATCCCAAAATTCTCAACAGAGGTCCAGTCGACTGCTCAGGGAACCCCGTGGACTGCACTAGTTACTATTTGGATCAGTAACTAAAACCTACAGTGGTTCATCCGACTGCTCACTCCCCAGTCCACTGTGTTAAGCAGAACCAAAATACAACATTTTCAAAAGGGGTCCAGTCGACTGATCTGGAGATCCAGTCGACTGGTTTTACCATTATTCGAAGCAGTGGCCAAAATCAACAGTGTTCAGTCGACTGATCAAGGGTCCAGTCGACTGTTTCCATTACTATTCACTTTCAGTGTCTCATCCACACGGGATTCAGTCGACTGATCCATGGTCCAGTCGACTGCTCCCCTGCTGGGCAGCCTGTATGAAAATAATTACAACTCATGTTTCTCCACTTCAATAACAACTACAACTACCACTGAATTTCAACATTTAAAACTCAACTACAGTAGTTCAATTACAAGATTACAATACTATGAAACTAATCTATAGTACTGTTACAACCTATTACAAATTCCCAATCCTTACACAAGTTTTAGGACTAAAACAAAAACATATACAACGGTGGTTTTCCCGGCGTTCCTCGGCCTCACTCAACACGCTTCTTCTTGTCTTTCTTCTTACCTGCAATGGAGTACATCTCCACTGCTCAGCTATATGCTGAGCGTACAAGTGTAACATATGCAATATATGACAAAACATGTTTTAATCCCATAAATTATATCAATAGTCTCTAGGGAGAAAATACGCATTCATCCGATAGCGGCAAGTCCAAGCCTTAAACCGCGATGTCAATGGCAAGTCCAAGCCTACAACCATTACATCCCCACAAGTGCCATGGCAAGTCCAAGCCTACAACCATGCATAGTAGCCGTCGCTACTAAAATTCTCAAACAACGAGAAGCTTACTCCGGCATGAATTTGTATAAGACTCCCCTTTGACCCACATAGACAACTCAACATGCTCACGTAAATTTAGACATGCTTTTCACAATATAGCGCGTGCATAATTAACGGGCCTACAATTAACATTTGGATTTTGCCCGGATCTCAATTTCGTCGTCGAAATATAAAACATGTATTTCTCTATATTTCACAAGTTAGAACTTCATACCTCATGCGATTTTCCCCAAACTTTGAAGGATCGACTAGGAGGTCAATTAATCGTCGGATTTCGAATTTGAGAAAATTCCTACAAGTTTATACCTATTTTTCCTAAATTCCTAGAATTAAGATTTTTACAAAAATTAGACAAACACGGCCTAAGTAGTATCAAAACGTAGATCTTACCTCCACGAGTTCAAATATGAAATTTGGAGAAAATCTGGCGAACGGAAGGTCGTCGTACGTCGCCGGCAAGCTCCTAGCAACCAAATCTCCCTTCTCTCTCCTCTCTCTAGATATTTGTGAGTTTGGATGAGAATGAAATTTCATCCACTTCTATATATAGACAAATATTCTGGAAATTACGTTTACCTCCCCGCAAGTTTCTCAAACTTCTAATTAACCCATGAAACTTCGCATACGTCCATTTTATAACTTTACGAGTGAAAACTATAAATTTCAAAAGTTTTCGACTAGGTTTCGTTTGGGTCCAAAAATAACGTCCGAAACTATATTCTGTGGAATCTCTACATAACCTACCTTTTGAATTAACGTATCACTCACATTCTCACCATAGTTCTCAAAATGATATGCTACAGTATCGAGATTACTAGAAATTATACTACACATGTATAATTACTATTCACAGGTATACCAGATAAAGTCAAATCACATTTAAATCATATAAATGTCATTTAGTCATGCCAATGCAAAATGTGAAATTTTATGTTCTCGTGTCCTCACTGACACCTTACCATTGACTCACAGTCAACCTCATCACTATTATCAACTAACATTGATAACTCCCAAAGTACAAATATGCATGATAAAATTATGAATTTCTGGGACGGGTGTGACACCGGGAGTCCAATTCCCTTTTTGTTTTTCCTACAACTTTCCTTAGATGTGCGGAAGGTGCGGATTAAGTTTCGTGGCATTCGAATTGATTGTTTGCATTTTGACCACCCAAACTTTAAAAACCTGGTTTTTCAAAGTCAACGAGGTTAAAAGATCATTTTTTGGTGTATCTTGACAATTGGGTGTCAAATTCCCATTTTGTTTTTTCTTACAAGTTTCTTTAGACGTGTAGGAGGTGCGAGTTAAATTTCATGGCTATCGGATCGACGGATTACATTTTGACCCGCCAAACCCCAAAAACTCAGTTTTTTAATTTTTCAAAGTCTACATGATGAAGCATTGTTTTTTTAGTGTATATTGATAATCAGGAGTCCGATTCCCTTTTCGTTTCTTCTTACAACTTTCTTTAGACGTGTGATCGGGAGAGAACAAAAGGTAGGTTTCGGGGTGTGATCAGGAGAGAACAAATCCCAATTATACGCCTTAATTCACATTTGTTAGCCGTTTTTATCCTGTTTTTGTGTAGTTTTACTTTATTTTCTATTTTGTGTCAGGTTTTAGAAGAAAACATAGAGTCCAGGTTAAATAAGGAGAAAAAGCAAGAAGAAAGAAGCAGGAAAAAGCCCTTCGCGCGGGCGGCAAGCGGCCCGCTCGCACGATCCGCGCTCGGGACCTTCAAATTACGCGCTCGCGCGATTTGTACAAAAATCAAAGTTGCGTATTTTGCTATACTGAAGAGTCCTGTGTGAATGATACTGCTGAATGATGTCTAGATTATAAATAACAGCTGTTTTAGTTAGTTTCGGGATAGGAAAGCTTCCAAAAAACTTCTTGTAGACTCTATATATACTTAGTTTTTATAATTTTTAGGGTTACACACATTCATTCATTGAGGGCTTTGGGAAGGCAAGAGGAAGGAGAAGAGCAAGCTTGAAGGTCTCTAATGGCTACCATCGACTCAATCTTCATGCTTTCACCCGCCATGAGCAACTAAACTCCTAAAAGAAGAAAATACACTAATTTAGTCTACAATTCCCTTGTTTATCTGCAATATGAATTACAATGCCAGTTTCCACACATTATGATTAATCTATGATAAGTTGTGTGTTTTAGCTGTAATTTGTGCAGACTACGGTTGCTGTGTCAATCGATCGAGAGATGTTCGATCGATCGAACATAGCTTTTGTCAGATTGTACGCACACGCAGTAGTGATAGACTTTTAACCCTAGCATTAGGTTTTTGTTATATATATTTGTATTTTATACTTCCCAAAGAGACACACATTACTTTTCATCAATTTTATTTATAAAGAGAGAGTTTCTTCTAGTTGTGTAGGTTTCTATCAAGGATTTCTAGTGTTTTGGTTGAATTCTTTAAAGTTTAATAATAGTTCTTCATTCCAGGTTACTTCGTATTACTTTATTTATATTCTGCTCATAGTTTATTATAGTTCAATCTGTTAGACTAGTAGTTTTTGCATGCTAGATAAGTTTACACCATTAGTTTTCATAATTTTTATGATTAAATCACAACCAAACGCATCCTTAATGAATCTTTATGTTAAAAACAACTCTGTGCTACTCCAGACTATGTCTGAGTAGTCCCCAGGTTGGGAGATCATGATGAATCCGTGATCTCAAGCCTCTGCCATGCAACATAATAATTCCTGTGTTCGATCGATCGAAGTTAGTTCGATCGATCGGACCAGAGACATTTCGATCGATCGAGAGATGAAGTTGTTCGATCGATCGAAAGCGTGTCGATCGATCGAACTTTCTGATTCTTGAGAACATTCTATTCAGTATTCCTAGACTTTTTGCTCTACTAATTTTTTATCAAACTGTCCCCAAACGCTCAGTTTGTCAAAGCAGTCTATAAACTTAAAGCCTTAAGGCATTTTTCTTCAATATCTTTTGCAAACCACCCTCAATGTTGTCACCATTGTAGGTGCGAGTCTTAACTATTGTTTTAAATCGCTTTTATGTGTTTCAAACTAAATTGTGATGACATAGTCCCGGGTATGAAAGGGCTATGGATTCTTTATCCTAAGAGAAATATGGAATACTGTAGAGGATGTACTCCATTGAGCTTCAACGTAATTGCATTGTAGAAGGCTAGGTCGTGGCGGATTCGTGTAATCTCAACATTCTCTTTCTTTAAGAAAAAAACGTTTAAAATATCGCCTTAATTTGTTAGTTAGTCGTTAGATTAATTTAGTTTAATTGCTTTATCTTTAGTAGTTGATAAACCGTGGAACTTTGTGTTCTACATCCTTTTAAAGTATTGATTTTTATTTTCCCTTTTAGAGATTAATCTAGGTATTTAGTTTAACACCTTCCCTGTGGGATCGACCTGGACTTAACCAGATTACTACTTACACGATTACCTACACTTGGGTATAGCACACAAGCGCACACAGAAAAATTCTCGTGTCAAGTTTTTGGCGCCGTTGCCGGGGACGACGACAAGCTAACGCTTAGATTACCTCAATCTATCCTTATCTCTTTCTGTTTTCTTTTTTCTTTTTTTCTTTAGATTAAAAACTACTTAGGGTCTTTTCCTTTATGTCCGATAATTCCATCGAAGGAATTTACGGATACCCACTCTACTCATCCGATTTATCTAGTTCTATTAATCCTTTAGTAACACCAACAGATTCAATGGCCGATAATCAAACTTAAAATGGTGGGAATGTCATCTTACCAATTGACGATTCGCTTTGTCCTTTGTGTGATCTCATGACACCTCAACATGCGCCTACACCTTCTTGTATTCTCATTCCACCCCATGCAGGCGAGTTTCAATTTCGCAATGGAATGATTCAACTCCTTCTTACCTTCCATGGAATGGAGAGCGAGAAGGCGTATCTACATGTCAATGATTTTGAGGATGTTTGTAAAACTTTCTCACAAAATTGTCCTGTAGATGTGACACATCTAATGCTATTTCCCTTCACCCTGAAGGATAAAGGAAAAGCGTGGTTGCTCACCTTAAAGCTAAATTCAATCTACACTTGGCATGCGATGAACACTACTTTCCTAAAGAAATTCTTTCCACCTCGCATGACCACCGAGCTTAAACGACAAATAAACTCTTACAAACAAAAGAGCAATGAAACATTCACCCAAACTTGGGAGCGTTTCAAGGATTTGCTACTCTCATGCCCACATCACGGGTACGAGAAATAGCAAACTATAAGCTACTTTTATGAAGGGTTAAATGGTGAAACTAAAAAGTTGGTCGAGACCATGAGTTTAGGGCCATTTCTTCGCAAAAACACTGAAGAAGCTGAAGCTCACTTCGAGTGGTTAGCTGAACATGCCCATAAGTGGTCGAATTCGGAAGATGTCCCACGCTCACATATATCCTGTGTGGAAGAGAAAAGTTTATACCAACTAAAAAGTGAGGATCATCTGATGAATAAGTATGAAGAACTGGTTAAGAAAGTAGAAGAGTTGGGAATGAAAGGAGAGAGTTCTAAGCAGGTTTTACCTAAAGAACCATGCGGCACATGCAACATGCTGGGACACACTAATCAATCTGTCCTAATGTGCCATATTTTCAAGAACAACCCCCCATGGAAATGAATGCCATGCAAGGGTATAGGGGGGCAGGGAATTCCTACAACAATTATAATTCACAACATAATAACAATAGATTGAATCATCCTGGTTTTGATTGGAAAAATGATGCTGGGACACAAAACCAATATCAGTAACACCAGCCCTACAACAACAACAATCAATATCAAGGGCAATACAACAGGCATTCCCAACCATTCCATCAAAATAGATCAAATAACTACAACCAAACCCCCCACTCTAATAATCAACAGCCAAATGTTTACGTGCCACCTCACAAAAAGGTGCAAGAGGAAGATCCACTCTCTGACGCGAATCTAACGCAATAATTAATTCAAATGATGAGCAAGATGTCTGCAACGTTAGAGAGGATGGATGCATGACAAGAGAGATTGAGAGGAACATTTCCTGCCCAACCACTTCCAAACCCTAAGGGATTCAACAATGGTCCCAATAACCACGAGCATGTCAAAGCCGTGACAACTCTGAGAAGCGGCAAGGTCATAAGGAAAAACATGCCTCATTCTACTCCTGAGGAGTATGAAGAGGAGGAAGTGGTGACTAAGAGCAAACCATCTACTCAGGAAGAGGAGCAACTTAATAATAACGAACCATTGGTTGAAAAAGATGAAGCTCCTAAACGAGTAGAAGAAGTTGAGAGAAGCCCTGGAAAGGAGCCTGTCATTAACGAATTACCTAAATGCCCTTTCCCTGCGCCTTACCCTCAAAGGCTTAAGAAACCCTAAAATGAGGCAAAGAATCAGGAGTTCTTCGAGTTGTTTAAACAAGTTAAAATTAATCTCCCTCTCCTTTATGCAATCAAACAAGTGCCAGCATAAGCTAAATATCTAAAAGATTTATGCACGGTCAAAAGGAGGCAAAGTGTGAAAAAACACGCTTACGTCGCTTGCCAAGCAAGTGCAATCATTCAAAAAGAATTGCCTCTAAAACTCAAAGACCCTGGTACTCCAACTGTCTCGTGCCGTATTGGAAATCAAAGGATAGACAATGCACTCCTTGATCTAGGAATGAGCGTGAACTTGCTGCCATACTCAGTATATAAATAACTAGGGTTGGGTGAACTCAAACCTACCTGAGTAGCGTTGCAACTGGCAGATAGGTCAGTCAAATATCCTAGAGGAATACTAGAGGATTTTCTGGTGCAGATAGACACTGTTGTCTTCCCTGTCGATTTTGTGATTTTGGACACTGAACCTGTGTCTAATCCATGTTCACAAATCCCGGTGATTTTTGCACGTCCATTCCTCAACACCATAGATTCCACAATCAAAATAAGAAGTGGTATCATGACCATTGTATTTGGGAACATGACCTTAAACGTCAAGATATTCTCAAATCCCCGACCTGACGAATACGAAGACGAAGAGGAAGTCAACCACAATGAGACGGTCGTCGAAGATGAGGCCGATTTCGTTAACTATAAAGATCCTTTGGAAGTAGTAGTGGCACAATGTGACACAGTCTACAAATCGAATGATTCAACTCCATTAGATGCTGCCATAAATCATGCCTGCCTCATGATGGAAACTAAAGAGGAGGATAGAGCTGAATGCATGTAGGTCACACCATATGAACCCTTACCTCTAAAAATGAAGTTAACTATGCCTTCGAACTTTCAGTTTCCCGATTTAGAATTAAAGGAACTTCCAAAAGAGCTCAAATACGCTTTTTTGGGGACTAAAAAGACTTATCCTGTTATAATCTCAGCCACATTGAACTCTGAACAAGAGGATAAGTTAATTCAAATGCTCAAACAGCATAAGGGAGCATTGGGATGGACTATTGCCGACCTAAAAGTCATAAGCCCATCTATTTGCACCCATAAGATATATCTGGAGGAAGACGCCAAACCTTCGCGACAAATACAAATGCATCAGAATCCCAATATGCAAGAAGTCGTTAAAAAGCAAGTCCTAAAAGTTCTTGACATTGGGATTATATATACTATTTCTGACAGCCCTTTGGTTAGTCCAACCCAGGTGGTGCCCAAAAAGACTGGTATAACGGTTATCCCAAACAAAGATGGCGAGTAAGTACCAACACGCGTCCCCACCGGATGGCGGATGTGTATCGATTATTGAAAGTTGAATACTGTGACCCAGAAAGACCACTTTCCATTGCCATTCATAGATCAAATGTTAGAACGAGTGGTGGGTCACAAGTACTATTGCTTCTTGGACGGATATAGTGGCTACAATTAAATTGAAATTGCTCCTGAAGATCAGGAGAAAACGACTTTCACTTGTCCGTTCGGTACATTCGCCTACCGTTGTATGCCCTTTGGCTTATGCAATGCACCAGCCACCTTTCAGCGGTGTATGTTGAGCATATTCAGTGATATGGTCGAACAAACACTCGAGGTCTTTATGGACTATTTCTCAGTGTTTGGCCATAGTTTCAATAACTGTCTGGAAAACCTTGAGAATGTGTTAGCGAGATGCGAGGACAAACACTTAGTACTAAACTGGGAAAAGTGTCACTTCATGGTGACCAAAGGAATTGTCCTCGGCCACATTATTTTGATAATGATATCTAAGTCGATAAAGCAAAAATCGATATAATCTCAAACCTACCGGTCCCCCGTACTGTCCGAGACATCCGATCTTTTCTGGGACATACGGGATTCTATCGTTGCTTTATCAAAAACTTTAGTGCGATCTCCCGACCACTATGCTTACTCTTAGTCAAAGACGCACCTTTCGAATGGTCAGATAACTGTCAAACATCTTTTGACGCACTGAAGGAACACCTTACCTCCACACCAATAATACAGGCACCCGACTGGGGTTTTCCATTTGAACTAATGTGCGATGCTAGTGACTACGCCATTGGTGCAGTCCTAGGACAGAGGAAGGATAACAAGCCTTATGTAATATACTATGCCAGCCGAACACTCAACGAAGCTCAAATGAACTATACAACTACTGAAAAAGAGCTACTGGCAATAGTCTTTGCTCTGGACAAATTCAGGTCTTATCTGATATGGTCCCCAATAGTCTGTTTTACAGATCACTCGGCCCTCAAGTACCTGTTATCTATGAAAGATGCGAAACAGAGGCTCATCCGCTGGATACTCCTACTCCAGGAATTTGATATCACAATCAAGGATAAAAAAGGAGTAGAGAATGTAGTCGCCGACCATTTATCTCGGTCGACATTTACTGACAACACTGAGCCCGTACCAATAAAAGATGAATTCCCAGATGAGCAACTGATGGCTGTTTCCTGTTTGCCGTGGTATGCGGATATACTAAATTACCTTGTTATGGGAGAAACCCCGAGTCATTGGTTAAAACAGGACAAGAAACGGTTCTTTCGTTCGCACGTCATTTCTTTTTCGATGACCCTTACTTATTTAAATATTGTGCTGATCAGGTCATCAGACGTTGCGTCCCGAATGAGGACATAATCATAATTTTGGCCTCTTGTCATTCTGAAGCCTGCGGTGGCCATTTTGCCTCCCAAAAGACCGTACATAAAGTCCTACACAGTGGCTTCTATTGGCCCACCGTGTTTAAAGATGCTTACGATTTTTGCAAAACGTGCCAACGCTGTCAAAAGCTCGGTACAATTTCAAAAAGGAACTCTATGCCCTTAACCCCTATTATCACAATTAAAATATTCGATTGTTGGGGCATAGATTTTTTGTGCCCGTTTCCTAAATCAAATAACTGCGAATAGATACTCCTAGCTGTGGAGTATGTATCAAAATGGGTGGAAGCGATACCAACGAGATGCAATGACCACAAAACAGTAATATCCTTCCTTAAGGAAAATATCCTATCGCATTTCGGAACCCCAAAAGCATTAATAAGTGACCAAGGCAAGCACTTTTGCAACAGGCCTTTGGAGTCACTACTCTAGAAATACGGGGTGAACCACAAGATCGCTCTGGCCTACCACCCACAAACAAACAGGCAAGCAGAGTTGGCTAACAATGAAATCAAGCATATACTAGAAAAGACGGTTAGTTTCAATAGAAAATATTGGGCTTATAAACCGACTGATCCTTTATAGGCGTACAGCACAACCTTTAAGATAAATCTGGGGATGCCCCCATATAGGTTAGTGTACGGTAAGGCATGTCACCTTCTTGTCGAAATCGAGCATAAAGCATATTGGGCGACACAGTCTTGTTGATAAGTAGTTGTCAACATGTTTGGTAATCATGATAGGTGAATGGGACTCAAGTAATACAAGAAGTAATCATGATTCAGGTTGATAGTAATAGTTTATCCGACTACCTGAATATGATTATGAGTGATGATGGTAGAGGGACATTAGTGCACCGTACAAGTCTAGTTATCACTTCAGATTTGTTCTTTTACATTAAAGTATAGTTATCATTTTATAGTGGAGTAAACATTAACTGATCAGTTTGTTAGTTTGCTGATCAAAGAGTTTGCTCATAGGAATTAACAACTGGTCTGAGCCAACAATAAAGAGCCTAAAAGGTCCCATGCTTAAGTCCACTATAATGCTTGGAAAGACACCAGAGGATCTTGTCAAGACAGGTTCGATCGATCAAAAGAGTTTTGATCAATTCAAGTTTAGACAGGTTTGATCGTTCGAAAGCTCTTCTATCGATTGAAAGCTTAAAGTCAGTTTGGAAATCTATAAATAGGACAGTTGCATACAATATTAATGAATCGGCATTTTTACTGTCCCAGAGCTGCAGAAACTATTTAGGGTTTCCTTAGCTTTCTCTGTAATCACTATTAGGGTTTCCACCAACCCTAGTCTTTCCGGTAAGCATCCATAAGAGTCATAGGGGTGAAGACAACCTAGAGGAGACAGTTGAAAATTGAAGAATGCAGAATTGCGTTTAAGACCACGAGCTATAATTCTTGTCCCTCTCTTGTACGCATCCATAGAGTTGATGAGTAGTAGATCTGGGCTACCAATAAAGTTTAATAAACTTGTTTTTTCACTATGCATAAGATTTAAAGTTTTTCTAAACCTAAATCCTTCAACTGGTATTAGTGCCATGCTTATTTGGATCTATAGATGCGTTTTGGAACACTAGTTTGATTTGCATGTTGGTTTCTATCACTATTTTTGAAACTGCATCATCACAGATCTGTTTCTGCAGCACTTTCGCAAAAGAAATCAAATCAGTGATAGCATTGGATGCATGACTGTTTCAATCGATCGAACTTGTTTCGATCGATTGAAACTGTCTGTGGTCGATCAATTAAAAGAGTTTCGATCGATCGAACCAATGCAGGTTTCAATCGATCGGACTTGCTTTGATCGATCAAACACGATTTTTTGTCCATATATCTTTTCACAGTTATAAAAGTTTTAAAATTTATCTACTTTCTATTTTATACTGTTCTGAAAAATTTTAAATCAGTTTGTGAAATTTTGAGTCCAATCGATTGAACTTGTTTCAATCGATCTAGAGGTCGAGCGATTGAAGCTTCTTCAATTGATCGAAGTGTGACAGAAAAATAGGGATGCTGCTTTATAGTTCTAATTACTTCCATAAAGTGTTTATGGTGTATGCAAATAAATTAGTAGTTCTGATGGTTATATATGTATATGCGTGGTTGTGTACGGCTAACCATTTTGCAGAAAGGATTAGTCCCCTATCTCCCATGGCACCAATAACATTAATTTTGTATTTAATATTTGAGATTGATGCATATTTTAATTTTGGTTTGGTTTTAAGGCATGTGTAAAGGGCGCTACGACTTCATTCCTACGAAAAGGAAAGTCGCACCGGTTTTCCTAGCCATTTTTATATCCATTGCTATTTTATATTTCCAGATAAATTGTAAGATTTGAAAGAAGCGTAGGACCAATGTAATAAAATTAGAAAATCCATGAAGATGGAGGAGCAAGCCGTTGTCCATGAAGATGGAGCCGGATGCGACCAAACCAAGAAGACGGTTCTATGGGGATAGAGCTGTCACGACCCATCCCACTACGCGTGGAAAATAGGACACGTGGTACGCCACCAAGGCTCATCCAATCATCCTCTAACGTTAAGCAGCGGAAAGAACTTTAAAACAACCCTGGGTATTTTAAAACTTTGGAAACATTGCCCTCTGTGTTGACAAATCCATTGAAATTTTGAGGTATAAAAAGTTTTGCCCAAGTGAAAACACATTCAAAAGAATCAGTTCTGAAAACAGAGGTTCAGTCGATTGTGCCTAGGGTCCAGTCGACTGTGCCTAGCAGAAACTAAATCCCAAAATTCTCAATAGAGGTCCAGTCGACTGCTCAGGGAACCCAGTCGACTGCACTAGTTACTATTTGGATCAGTAACTAAAATCTACAGTGGTTCAGTCGACTGCTCACTACCCCAGTCGACTGTGTTAAGCAGAACCAAAATACAACATTTTCAAAAGGGGTCCAGTCGACTGGTTTTACCATTATTCGAAGCAGTGGCCAAAATCAACAGTGTTTAGTCGACTGATCAAGGGTCCAGTCGACTGTTTCCATTACTATTCACTTTCAGTGTCTCATCCCCACAGGATTCAGTCGACTGATCCATGGTCCAGTCAACTGCTCCCCTGCTCGGCAGCTTCTATGAAAATAATTACAACTCATGTTTCTCCACTTCAATAACAACTACAGCTACCACTGAATTTCAACATTTAAAACACAACTACAGTAGTTCAATTACAAGATTACAATACTATGAAACTAATCAATAGTTCTGTTACAACCTATTACAAATTCCCAATCCTTACACAAGTTTTAGGACTAAAACAAAAACATATACAAAGGTGGTTTCCCCGGCGTTCCTCAGCCTCACTCAACACGCTTCTTCTTTTCTTTCTTCTTACCTGCAATGGCGTACATCTCCACTGCTCATCTATATGCTGAGCATACAAGTCTAACATATGCAATATATGACAAAACATGCTTTAATCTCATAAATCATATCAATAGTCTCTAGGGAGAAAAATACGCATTCATCCAGTAGCGGCAAGTCCAATCCTTAAACCGTAATGTCAATGGCAAGTCCAAGCCTACAACCATTACATCCCCACAAGTGCCATGGCAAGTCCAAGCATACAACCATGCACAGTAGCCGTCGCTACTAAAATTCTCAAACAACGAAAAGCTTACTCCGGCATGAATTTGTATAAGACTCCCCTTTGACCCACATAGACAACTCAACGTGCTCGCGTAAATTTAGACATGCTTTTCATAAGATAGCGCGTGCATAATTAACGGGCCTACAATTAACACATGGATTTTGCCCGGATCTCAATTTCGTCGTCGAAATATAAAACATGTATTTCTCTATATTTCACAAGTTAGAACTTCATACCTCGTGCGATTTCCCCCAAACTTTGAAGGATCGACTAGGAGGTCAATTAATCGTCGGATTTTGAATTTGAAAAAATTCCTACAAGTTTATACCTGTTTTTCCCAAAAGTCTAGAATTAAGATTTTTACAAAAATTAGCCAAACACGGCCTAATTAGTATCAAAACGTAGATCTTACCTCCACGAGTTCAAATATGAAATCTGGAGAAAATCTGACGGACGAAAGGTCGTCGATCGGCGTCACAAAGGCCATTGGCTCAAATATCCCTTCTCTCTCCTCTGTGTAGATATTTTGGAAGTTTGGATGATAATGAAATCTCATCCACTTCTATATATAGACAAACGTTCTGGAAATTACGTTTACCTCCCCTCAAGTTTCTCAAGCTTCTAATTAACCCATAAAACTTCGCACACGTCCATTTTATAACTTTACAAGTGAAAATTATAAATTTCAAAAGTTTTTTACTAGGTTTCGTTTGGGTCCAAAATAACGTCCGAAAACTATATTCTGTGGGATCTCTACACAACCTACCTTTTTAATTAACGTATCACTCACGTTCTCACCACAGTGCTCAAACTGATATGACAATATCGAGATTACTAGAAATTATACTACACAGGTATAATTACTATTCACAGGAATACCAGATAAAGTCAAATCACATTTAAATCATATAAATGTCATTTAGTCATGCCAATGCAAAATGTGAAATTCCATGTTCTCGTGTCCTCACTGACACCTTACTGTTGACTCACAGTCAACCTCATCACCATTATCAACTAACATTGATAACTCCCAAAGTACAAATATGCATGATAAAATTATGAATTTCTGGGACGGGTGTGACAAGAGCCATGGGAGATAGAGGCATTGTTGAATGCCTTTATTTTCATTTTAGTTTTTTGTTTTATATGTTTGCTTTGTGATTGGCATTTAATTATATTGTCACTAATTGCATGCACATAAAACAAGTTTTCTAAAATAAAATTAAAAAATTGTTTAACTCATTAGTAGACATTGAATATCTATGGGCAATGAGTTGAAACAAATTTTATAAAAGCAAAATCCTTATTTAATAAATCTAGAAGGAGAGGGTCTTATTAACAACACCCACGATTTTCCATTGACAGTTCACTGTAAGATGAGTGGAGTATTCTGTATCACCCAACCATGGGTGATCATTCTATATGGAAGGTATAATACTCATTGGATACTAGATGTGAACTTCTTATGGATAGCATCAATCAGACGTGTTATAGAGTGACTACCACAAGGAGGCACTACTTGAGGCGGTTGTGATTGGATCCAAGTTAATGGTATATACTAGCCAAGATATGGATAAGGCATTTGGACCCACTTTTAATTTTAAAACAATTTTTCAAATACAAAGACTCAGCACTTAATTTTTAAAGGAAAATTAATAAACCATTTTGAAATCAAACTGATCTTTTGCGAAACCAAAGATAAACTGGGTCCGGGGATTACGAAATGAGAGGGGAAAGAGCCCGGCGGACTAAAACACCCCCTCTCATCCTATCTCGCGATAGGCCTCTACTTAACATCCTTTTAATCGAATCAATTATCTAAGTGTGCCCTCAACTAATACATATATACATAAATATTCCAAAAGAATATTCAAAAGGGTGTAAGATTGCTAACGATAAAATATCATTCATAAATCACGTAATTCAAATAGCAAGCAATATGATATGTAATAGGGAACTAGAGAACTTACTCGGAATCCCGTCGCGAATATTAAATGTGTGATGCATGCAAGAAAATAAAAACCTAAGAAAAGGTCTCTAATCACATTGATTCGAGGTGAAAAGTGCATATTTATAGTGTATTACATGGTCCTTTATGCATACTTTTATCCCCAAAGTCCCTATATTTAGATGCATTCTAATAACAATGTTCTTTTTATTGTGTTAATGCTTAAATATATGTTTTTGCATTGTTTTATAGGTAATAGGATGTAAATCAATGAAGTGGAGCTAAAGAAAGTGATTCTGGTGGATAGAACAACAGAAGCATCTGAGAAAATGCCAATTTTAACAATGAAGACTTCAGATTTGGAAGATTTTCCCAGAGATATAAAATGTAAATCTTTGCGACACGGTCGCGTGGCCGCAAATGGGAGGTCAATCCGAGGTCCGAGTGAAAAGTTATGGCCATTCTCCCATCGGTGCACAGAGCTGTCAAAATCAGAGAAGTTCAAGCGATTGAGGAGAGTTCAATCGATCGAAACTTCGATCGATCGAACTAAGCTCGATCGATCGAACTTCATATTCACCCAAAAGTTGCTTAAACTCTGCAGGAAACCTATATATAAGTCATTTTGACGCAAGACGAAGGGAGGACGCTCCAGAACGCGAAAAACAGCAGTTTAGGGTAGTTTTAGGGTTAGATTAGGAGTAGATTAGGTTAGATTATTATTTTTCTTCCTCTTTTCAATTGATTTATTGAAGATTATTGAAGATTAAAGTTTAGTTCAAGATTAGTACAAGTTTATTTCAGATGATTTCCAGGTTTTTCTGTTCCTTTATCGTATTTGATTGTTTATTGTTATAGTTGTTATGATTGTTTTGTTTTACTGTTTCTGCACTAGTTTTATTATGTTTTCGTAGTTTAGACGTTGGGAGTATGTGATGAAACATTGATTCCCAACCTCTACCATGCAATCTTTAGAAACCTTGGGCTCGATCGATTGAAGGTATTTCGATCGATCGAACCAGAGCCATAGTCAAGCGATCGAAGATATTTCTATCGATTGAAGGATGATGTTGTCCGATCGATCGAGAGCGCTTCGATCGATCGAACTTGCTAATTCCTGAGATGATTCTTTTAAGTAATCCAGGACTTTTTGTTTTAGAAATCTGTCATCAAATTGTCCCTATAAGCTCAGTTTGTCACAACAATTTTTAGAACTTAAAGCTCTAAGGCCTTTTCTTCAATGACTTTTGAAAACCACTTTGAATGCTAATACCATTTAGAGTGCAAGTAAATACCATTGTTTTAAACTGTCTTCCAAGTATTTTAAATCAACTGTGATGATGTAGTCCCGGTCATGAAAGGGCTATTGATTCTTTATCTTTAGAAAAATACGGAATGCTGAAAAGGAATGAACTCCATAGAACGTTAATGAATTTGCATGGTAGATGGTCAGGATCAATATGGATTCACGTGTTTCCAACACCTTTAGTTTATCTGTTTCATTAGTTATGTTTCTATAAGCTTTAGTTTATTATTTAGTTTAATTTAATTAAGTACAATTCATTAGAACCTCCAATCCTTCATTTTTATTTTCTTTTACTTTAGATTATAACTTAGTAGGCATTCCTCCTATTCCTTCCTTGTGGGATCGACCTAGACTTATCCAGTATTACTTGCACGATCACCTACACTTGGGTGTTGCACAAGAGCGCACAACTTTTTAGTCGTGTCAAGTTTTTGGCCCCGATGCCGGGGAAGGCAACTAGGTTAGGATTTTACTAAGTTATTTCCATTTTTCTTCTTTTTCTTATTTATATAAAAAAAATTACTTTGGACTTTTTCTCTCACAAGAAAAAAATAAATAAATAAAATTACTATTTTTTTGAGGGAATATGTCTTATCCATATTACCCTTCATACAACACAAACACCATGAATATGTACACATTAGATAATGAAAATTGTCCCCCAAGTTGGCAAGCACCCACTTATGATGCAGAGTATCAACCTGAGTGCTACCAACCACCACAATGGGAAATCAATAGTTGTAGTCCCCTATATTATCAAACGTATCAAGAACCTCCACATGGAGAGTTCTATCAACCGCAATGGGGCTATAACCAAAATAATATAGGATATAGTAGTAGTTCCCACGATTACCAAACGTACCAAGACTTTCCCTTTGGCGAGCCTTGTCCACACATTCGATGGGAAGGGGACTATTATCAACAACAATGGGGCGAAACTTCATATAGTAATAATGAGAGAATAACCAAGTTGAGGATAATGGTATGTTAAAATTACTGCTTGTTGCAATGAAAAGGCTAGATAGTGCACTCGAAAAATTAGAAACTAGATATCAACAAGCATATGCTAGCCAACCTTTAGAAGACTATACCAATCCTTCAACACTACAACCTAAATTTCAAGACACTAATAATGGAATGGAATTGGAGGATAATGACGGGTGTATAATAATGTCTGAACTCTAAAACCAAACCATTGAGCATGAAGTTGTAGAACCATCTTCTCCTCAATATATAACCCCAGACATCAACTCCTACACTACCTGGATAAAGTTGCACAATTCCTTTGTCCAGAGCACCTCAATAGATGACATATATAGTGAGGAGAGTTATAAGGATGAGACTGAGGACTTAAAAGATGATAAGAGTTTAGGTGATTACACGCAACTAGGAACGGATGAGTCATCTGTTGACTCTACCAATACCTTTAATAGTGACCTTAGGGAGGACATAATTGAAAAATCTAAATCTTGTTTCGATTCATGTGATATTCATGAACCCTCATCTCTTTAGGCCGAAGAGGTGGTGTCACCATGTTGCCCATCACCTATCCTCTCTATCAATTAAAGCTCTCATCCTAAGCTTGAATGTAATGTGTACCCCACTCTTGAACAAAAAGAATTCGTTATAGAAGAGGATGGTAAGGATTCTAGCACATGTACTTCACCAAATTTTAAATTTCAAAATTCTGTGAGAGAGGACTTGGAAAATATTAGGCCCACTTTAGATGATCTTAAACTTCAACATGAAGGTAGTAATCCGCTAGACTGCTTGACCTTCTTGAGTAATAATAACATAGAGGCCCAAATAGATAACTTTATCCAAGTCCAGTCCAAAACTATTTACATAGAACAGAAATACAATTCATATGATCACATCTCCATAGATTCTGTTCTAGAACAAGAGGAGGGTAGTAAAGCTTCATTAGAACATCACTTAGACCCTGCCCCTTGTATTGAACCATGGCCTCCGCCTGTTTTCGATAATAAAAAAATTGAGGCCGTTATAGAAAATACCAACACCAAAGATCTTTCCTTGAGTATAATTCCTAAAAAGTGTGGGATATCTCTTATAACTGTCCCCAACAAATTTGGAAGCCATAGGTTTTGCATCATCTCCTCTGACCTTGAGCCTGACATTAGTTGGGGGGATTTGCATTTTGATGAGGACCCCAACATTCTTCTCATTGTTAAATTATTTCACTAGGAAGATCCTCAAAAATTTCGGTTATTAATGTATGATAAAAATTTTGATTAACCGAATTTATTTACTGAGTAGTTTTATTATATTCTCTATTTTTCCTTGTTGCTACTAATGATTTTGCAGGTGACTTAAAAAACGTTTTATTTGGATATTAATGCCTCGAGGTAACATCCCTCCTTCTCTCGCTTTACTTTACACATGTCCATGTGCTTAGTTTAGAACATTGGGGACAATGTTTAGTTTTAGTTGGGGGGAGTGAGCCATTGCATGCCTCATATATTTTTGTGGTGCTTTAATGTCAATGTACCTCCTCATATCTTTTTGTGGTGCTTTAATGTCAATGTACCTGCTTAGCAACATGACTCGGTAAATTAAAAAAAAATTGCAAAAACTTTTAAATCTTTAATTTTATTTAAATATAATGAAATGGTTCTTGTATTTCTCTCTTAGTTAATGTAGTTAGTTATGATACATTAGTGTTATTTTTTGTATGTTACTAGTATGTGATACACAATAATAGTTTATTTACTATCTTAGTTATAGTATGTTTTATGCCTTTTAATCTTCAAACAACTTTCAGCACGTTGTGACAACCTTGTACTTAGCTAAAATGGATTAGTAAGCATAACTTAGGTGTCTTGAGAGACTGTAGTGGAGATTAATAACCCAAGTGAGATTTTGTACCTTTCTTTATTCTTGAGGGTTTTATAAAATTACTCTTACTTTTTGAAAAGCGTATTAATTCGTTGTAAGTCTCAATCTTCTTCATTTTGACTGATTACTAGAAGAGAACGTTCAGGATTTACCAACTCTAGAGCTCATGAATTTACTGAAATGAATAATCCTATTAACTTAGAACATGATTTAGGCCATCTTTTGACCATACACGCATAATACAGCTTTGGCCTACCTCCATGACATTTCTTTATTTCACCCTTTGAACCTTACCATATTTACCTTGTCTTCAGAATCCTTAAAGTCTATACCTAACTCCAAATTAGGAGTTTAAGCCTCAGTTCTTTACCTAGGAATGATTGGGATGCGTTATCTTGACAAGAAGTTTGGTAGTGTGAATAAGATAAAGTTGGCAAAGAAAAAAAAAGAAAGAGAAAAAGAAAAAAAAGGCATGAAAAGAAAAAAAAAGTGCCAATGGTTGTTACAAAAGAAAAATAAAATAAAATAAACAACAAAAAAAAGTGTGTGGGAAAGAAAAAAAATAAAGAAAATAAAAAAGAAGAAGAAGAAAAAGAAGAGAGATTGGAGATGTGGGGAAGTTTGAAAAGTTGTAGTAGACATTCCAATCATATCTTTTGTCCCAATTGAATATCACGAGCCTCTTTCTTCTTTCACCTAACACCTCTTTTTCAAAGTCCTAATGATTTAAGGTAAATTGGATCTGAAGTTAAGGTAATGAGAGAGTTCTCCATGGTATCTCGCTCTTCTAGTGAAAAGTATCTTTTCATGAGACTTTATGCACTAAAATATCCATTTTTCTATTTAGTTATGAGAAGCATTAGATCCCATTCACATTTACTCTTTATAGCTTCCACATCATGAGTGACAATTATTATACTTCATTCGGAGTGATTTCATCTTGAGAGTGTAATCCTGGTGAGAGTTTAGTCAAAATGAACGTCTTGATAGAATCTTAAGTTATGCGAGCTTTGAAATTAAAGTTTTGTATTTGGGTTGTCCATTCACACACACACTTGAAGATTAATAGGTATGAAACATTCTAATGACTTTGATAGTAGATTAACTATAATGTGTGTGTCGCATTGCTATGACTTACTAGAGACTCACACCCCAACCCGCCTCGGCAAGTTGGGACACGTGTAACAAGCCCACAAGTTCAAAACATCCTTAATTCATTAAGAAACATATGAATTAGACTTACTAAAACAGCTCCGTTGACACAAAACAGACCCAAGGGCAAAATGGTCATTAATAAAGTATAGCAAATTTTATATGGAAAGATAGCTCTTTGAGTCCCGGTTCCAACGCAAAAAAACGGTGCGCGAATCCGAGTTTTCTAGAGAGAGTTATGCGCGTTTCCGTAAAAGCCGTCGAGGCTGAAACTGGACAAGCGGGTCGATCCGCCCCAGATCCGGATCGATCCGGATTTAGCAGATCTTCATTTTCTGCAATTCCAGATATCCCGGATCGATCCGCACTCTACCCGGATCGATCTGGTTCCTGCAGATTGGTTTTTCTGCTGCTAAAACACTACTAAAACAGTTCAAACTTTTCCCAAGTACCAAAATTGATTCCCAACATCATTCAAACTCTTGAGAACACCTCCCAACCACCCATAAATGTATCAATAACATTTGTAAAACTTTCCAAATCATTCAAAACATCATCCATGTTCATTTAAATGAGAAACAATCCATAAAAACTCCAATTCCACCAATTAGTAAGGAAAAAGATTGGTGGTTGCCAAGGTGAGTTCAAAACACCATGGCCTTGAAGAATCTCTCATAAAACATTTCCAAAACCATGTCAAAAGTATTTTCAAGTGTTTCCTCATATCAACCAACCATCAAGAGAGTTCCCAAAACATGTCAAACTATTTGTGAAGGAATCTAAACATACATATTTCATAAGTTCCAACTAGAAACATTAATTTTACATTCAAAACCATGTTCTTCCAACACACACACAAATATTTACACATAAGGAGAAACTAAGTTAGTTTCACAACCAAAACTACTAACTCTTCCCAACTTCACTCCCAAAATACATAACTTGGAACTTGCAAGTACAACTCGTGGTTTGGAACATAAACAACCAACCATACCCAACTTTACATATGACAAGTCTCCAAAAACAAACCCAAGCTACATTAACATTGCCAACAAAAGATACATTCTAAGCATAAACTAGCTAGGCATATGAACACATATACACATGGACACTACTCCCACGCCCACCCATCGTGCGGATCATTTCCTCTCCTCGTCTCGTTTGGTACCTGCGATGGTTATTCAATAACCACAACAGAAAATATATTTCGTTTAAGCTTTCGCTTAGTGAGGGAACTAATCATACCATTGGAATGCAAAGTATGTAAATGCAACAATCATTATGAATGACAACAATTTGATCTTCGGGAAGTCAAGTCATTCCAGCCACCACCCCCGGGTCCTTCTCACCCAGGATCTTTCTCACTTTTGGCGCATATAGCGCAACACACACTCTCTTGTGACCCCGAAGGCGTCACCGGCATTTCATTGTGGTCGTCACCACGTCCTACTCATTGAGGACTTCCTATCCCTTACATATGGGACCTATAAATGGTGACCACTACTTGACTTCTCTTTGATCCATATAAACATTTAAGCAACTTAGCACATAAGCATCACAATTTCACCTTATTGGCATGCTTTTTGCCCAAATTCAACAACATATACATGCTTGAGCATAAGTTTAACAACTATGAACCACAATTATCACATTATCATAGCTAAACATCCAATTGAGAGATTAGGACACTCACCTCCTCGATTTACTAGCGATTAAGCCTAGATTTTCCCAATCTCTTGCTAATTTCCAACCCAAATTTCACCGGTGTAATTCCTACATAAGTTTGGTATCAAGAACATCGTCTATTAAAAACGGTTGCCGTAAAAACGTTGTTGAAAATGAAAATAAATTACATGCATGTGATACTCTTACCTCCACGAGTCCAAAGGTGGTCTGGGATCGTAAATCCGACGCCGGACGGCAAAGGAACGGCGAGAAACGTCGTCGGAGAATTTCCGTCGTCTTCGTCGAGAGCTCTCGGTCCTTTCCTCTCTCAATTCCCAGCTGGAGTTAATGTGTAGAGACACATATGCCTCATGCATATGTGTTGTCTCCACTTTGCATTAATTGTATTTACCTCCCCTAACTTTCTTTAAGTTTTATTATGAAACCTCCAAGTCAATTATAATATCTACCCATCTTTTGTAAAAGGATTTAATCCAAGTCCCGCGTGGGTCCCAAACGTGGTCCTACATAAATTATGAGGTTGCTATAACACCTACCCGTTATCAATTTTATTCAAATACGCCCTCACATGGGTATCCAAATTGGTCCCCTTTCCTTTCATAAGACATAATAATATCAATGAGCATTTAAACAAATAATCATATAAGCACATAATGACATCAAAATGCAAATTATTTTAATTAGACCCTCGTTGGGCCCCACTTTTATACCAGTCCTGCCTTTCACAGGACTTTCATCTGTGTCCGCATTTGAACACCTTTTCACATGTGGGTTCATAATCCCACCTTAATTCATCTCATGCATTAATTATCTTTAATTAATACACATTAACACTAAATTAATCTTCTTTTCCGGGTACGGGTGTTACATTTCTCCCTCCCTTTTAAGAAGTTTGTCCCCAAACTTATTCTTACTTCATCAATTGAACAAGTGTGGACATCTTTCTCTGATCTCATCTTCTCGTTCCCAAGTTGCCTCTTCGATGCTATGATTACGCCAAAGAACCATGACCAACGGAATTGTCTTTGTTCTCAATACTTGATCTTTCTTATCCAGAATTCGTACTGGATGTTCAACATATGTCATATCTTCTCGGACTTCCAGCGGCTCTGGTTTAAGGATATGACTCGGATCTGACACGTAACGTCTGAGCATAGATACGTGGAACACGTTATGAACATGTGCTAATTCTTGTGACAACTCCAATCTGTAAGCTACCGGTCCCACCTTACTCAAAATCAGAAAAGGTCCAACATATCTTGGACTTAACTTACCCTTCTTACCAAATCGTGTGATACCTTTCGAAGGTGAAACTTTCAAGAACACATAATCACCAACCTCGAACTCCAACGGTCTTCTTCCCGTATCAGCATAACTTTTGTAGCGACTTTGTGCCACTTGTAACCGTTGCTTAATCAATTTGACTTTATCGGTGGTGATTTGTACAATTTCTGGCCCCAGAAGTTGCTTCTCCCAAACCTCTGTACAACACACAGGTGATCTACATTTTCGACCATATAATGCCTCAAAAGGTGCCATTCCAATGCTTGTCTGGAAACTGTTGTTATAAGAAAACTCAATTAACGGCAAGTGAGTTTCCCAGTCAGCCTTGAAATCCATAACACAAACTCTAAGCATATCCTCGAGAATCTGAATAACTCGTTCCGACTGTCCATCAGTTTGCGGGTGAAAAGCTGTGCTAAAATGCAAAGCTGTTCCCATTGCTCTTTATAGCCCTTCCCAAAACCTGGATACAAAACGTGTATCACGATCTGATACTATAGATACCGGTGCCCCATGTAATCTTACAATCTCTTTAACATAAAGTTCCGCAAACTTTGTCGGTTATGTGGTCTTAATCGGCAAGAAGTGGGCTGACTTAGTCAACCTGTCAACGATTACACAAATGCTATCATTAGATCTTGGAGACCTCGGCAATCCAGACACAAAATCCATTGTAATGTGCTCCCATTTCCATTCCGGTATTTCCAATGGTTGTATCTCCCCCGCGGGTCGTTGATGTTCAAGCTTTACGAATTGACATGTCATGCATTTAGCTACATATTCAGCAACATCACGTTTCATACCACTCCACCAATAAACTTCCCTCAAATCTCTATACATTTTCGTACTACCCGGATGCACGGAATACCGAGTACCATGAGCTTCTTCTAAAATTCTTTCTTTTAAATTGCTAACATTAGGAACGCATAACCGATTGATGTACCATAATACCCCATCATGCAAACTAAACTCTGGTCGCTTACCCTCAGGTAATTCATCTACAACTTTCTTTAAGGTTGGGTCTAGAAGTTGATTCATTTTAATTTCTCCAATTAAATCAGGTTGTGCTACAATTGCTGCCATTAACCCACCTTCAATTCTAGGAATAACTTCCAGTTCCAAACGTTCAAACTCTTTCACTAACCCTTCTTGTGCTGTCAAAACACATGTCAAATTTTCTAGCGATTTTTGACTCAAAGCATCGGCGACTACATTCGCCTTACCTAGGTGATATTGAATTTTCAGATCATAGTCCTTCATTAACTCCAACCATCTTCGTTGGCGCATGTTTAAGTCCCTCTGGGTAAATAAGTACTTCAAGCTTTTATGGTCAGTGAAAATTTCACAAGTTTCCCCGTACAAATAATGTCGCCAAATTTTTAAAGCAAAGATTACCGCAGCAAGTTCCAAATCGTGAGTTGGATAATTCTTCTCGTGAATTCTCAATTGTCTCGAAGCATACGCTATCACCTTGTCCCCTTGCATAAGAACACACCCCAAACCTTGATGAGAAGCGTCGCTGTAAATACTAAATCCCCCGGTGCCTGTCGGAATTGCAAGAATCGGAGCAGTAGTCAACTTACTCTTCAATGTCTGAAAACATTCTTCACATTCTTTTCCCCATTTAAAAGGAACATTCTTTCTCATCAATGTTGTCATTGGAGTCGCAATCTTTGAGAAATCTCGAACAAACCTTCTATAATACCCAGCCAATCCCAGAAAGCTAAGAATTTCTGACACATTGGTCGGTCTCGCCCAATTTATAATGGCTTCTATTTTCTGTGGATCGACTGACACACCTTCTTTAGAAATCACATGGCGAAGAAAAGTAACACTGGACAACCAAAACTCACTTTTCTTCAGTTTTCCAAACAATTGCTTTTCTCGAAGTCGTTGCAACACCAATCTTAAATGTCTATCATGTTCTTCCGGACTTTTCGAGTAAATGAGAATATCATCAATAAAAATAATAACAAATTCATCAAGATATGTTTTAAAGACCCTATTCATTAAGTCCATGAACGCAGCTGGTGCCTTGGTTACCCCAAATGGCAGTACAAGAAACTCATAGTGGACGTATCAAGTTCTGAAGGCTGTCTTTTCAACATCCTCAACTTTTACTTTTAATTGATGATACCCTGATCTCAAATCGATTTTCAAAAACATTTGAGCCCCTTGTAGTTGATCAAATAAATCGTCTATCCGTGGTAATGGGTACTTATTTTTAATAGTGACTTTGTTGATCTCACGATAATCTATACACATCCGCATCGTCCCATCTTTCTTTTTCACAAATAAAACCGGTGCACCCCAGGGTGATACACTTTGCCGAATGAATCCCTTGTCTAACAACTCTTGTAACTGAGTCTTCAACTCTTTCAACTCTATCGGAGCCATTCTATATGGTGCCCGCGAAATGGGTTGTGTTCCCGGTATCACATCTATACCAAATTCAACCTCCCTCTCAATTAACACACTCGGCAAATCTTCTGGGAATACATCAGGAAATTCCCTAACAACTGGTATATCCTCTAATTTTTGTTCAGTGCCTCTAGTATCCAATATACTACAAAGGAAACCTTTACACCCCTTTCTCAATAAACGACAAGCCTTGATGGCGTATACAAGATAAGGTGGTGACACGACACCTGTCCCTTGAAAATAAAAGACCCTATGAGTCGGTGCTTGGAATTCTACCCTTTTGTTTTCACAATCAATAACCGCGTGATTAACTGACAACCAATCCATCCCCAATATAACATCAAAATGTTGGATTACTAACGGTAATAGATTCGCTGGTAACACATCATCATTAATGTTAACTTCACAATTTCTATAAACCCCCGAACTCACCAAAGATCTCCCTAATGGAACATCAACAGACAAATCATATTCAAGAAGTTCTAAGGGTACATTCATGTTCCTAGCGAATTGATGTGATACAAACGAGTGTGTAGAACCCGAATCCATTAATACATTAGCAGGTGTTGAACAGATAGAAACTTTACCTGACACGACCGTGTTAGCAACGGTGGTCTCCCCTGGGTTAAGCTGGAAATAACGACCCTGACGTTGTTCTCTTCCTTGTGATTGTTGTTGTTGAGGTAGTCGCAGTGTTGGTGCACTACCCACGGTTGCACTGGAGCCTCCTTGCCTCAGCTTAGGACAATTACGCATTCGATGTCCAAGCTCCCCACAGTTATGACAAACCATTCCACTATCATCCATACGCCTTATCGGAGTGTAAGTATTTGGCCTCACTCCCGGACAATTCTTTGCTACATGCCCCATTTGTTGGCAATTATTGCACATCGTTGTCGGTAGATTGCACACACCCCAATGAAACTTACTACACGTGTTGCACCGCGGCTTTTTACCTCCACCACCTGAGGAACCTCCAAAACTTTGTCTTTTCGTACTCCCTTGTCCACTATATTGACTTGAACCCAGCCTTTTGTATTGTTGAGTTACCGGTGCTTGGGAACCTTGTTGATACCCCATATCTCTGTCAGCGATTGAAGACACATCCAATGCCTCTGATACTCTGTCCAACCGTTGCACCGATACTTGACGTCGAATCTCATCCCTAAGCCCTGTTACAAACTTTCTAGTTCGATCCCCTTCATTTGGTACTATGTTCTCAGCGAACCGAGCCAAACTTGTGAATTTAGCGGAATACTCCCGAACTGTCATCCCTCCTTGTTTCAATTCCATAAACTCTTGAGCGTTTAAATCTTCAAACAATTTTGGAAAGTATTCCTTTTTGAAGAGTACTACGAACTCTCCGCAAGTGTTCGGCCTATCGGGTCCCAATTTTGTACGCCATCAGTACTGTGCCTCTTCTTTTAACGTATCGGCGGCAAATAAAACCTGCTGAGCTTCAAAACACGGAAGAACCCTGAATATCCTCTCCATATCGGACAACCAAAAATTGGCTCTCATTGGATCAGTCTCTCCTCGGAATAGTGTCGGTTTTTGCTTGTAGAATTGTGAAATTGTGGTCACCTCCTCCCTTGGATTAGGATTTGGTTGATCGTGTCTCCCCTCTATTGTATGAGTTTCAACAACTTGTACTAAACCGGCTACAACTCTTTCCATTCTTTCCATTTGGGTAGGGGGTGTCGATCGTTCACCAGACATTTTCTCTCTGGCATTCACAATACATATTCATATACACGTTACTTTTATACTTTTCAATGCATGCTCAACATCATTCAACATGCTAAGTAAACGTGAATGCATGAACTACATATCTTTTAATCCTTTATGCTTATTACGCGTCGTAATCGTTACTCGTCCCCAAGGCTCTAACCTATTGCTCTGATACCAAAAATTGTCACACCCCAACCTGCCTCGGCAGGTTGGGACACGTGTAACAAGCCCACATGTTCCAAACATCCTTAATTCATTAAGAAACATATGAATTAGACTTACTAAAACAGCTCCGTTGACACAAAACAGACCCAAGGGCAAAATGGTCAGTAATAAAGTATAGAAAATTTTATATGGAAAGATAGCTCTTTGAGTCCCGGTTCCAACGCAAAAAACGGTGCGCAAATCCGAGTTTTCTAGAGAGAGTTATGCGCGTTTCCGTAAAAGCCGTCGAGGCTGAAATTGGACAAGCGGATCGATCCGCCACAGATCCGGATCGATCCGGATTTAGCAGATCTTCATTTTCTGCAGTTCCAGATGTCCTGGATCGATCCGCACTCTACCCGGATCGATCTGGTTCCTGCAGATTGGTTTTTCTGCTGCTAAAACACTGCTAAAACAGTTCAAACTTTTCCCAAGTACCAAAATTGATTCCCAACATCATTCAAACTCTTGAGAACACCTCCCAACCACCCATAAATGTATCAATAACATTTGTAAAACTTTCCAAATCATTCAAAACATCATCCATGTTCATTTAAATGAGAAACAATCCATAAAAACTCCAATTCCACCAATTAGTAAGGAAAAAGATTGGTGGTTGCCAAGGTGAGTTCAAAACACCATGGCCTTGAAGAATCTCTCATAAAACATTTCCAAAACCATGTCAAAAGTATTTTCAAGTGTTTCCTCATATCAACCAACCATCAAGAGAGTTCCCAAAACATGTCAAACTATTTGTGAAGGAATCTAAACATACATATTTCATAAGTTCCAACTAGAAACATTAATTTTACATTCAAAACCATGTTCTTCCAACACACACACAAATATTTACACATAAGGAGAAACTAAGTTAGTTTCATAACCAAAACTACTAACTCTTCCCAACTTCACTCCCAAAATACATAACTTGCAACTTGCAAGTACAACTCGTGGTTTGGAACATAAACAACCAACCATACCCAACTTTACATATGACAAGTCTCCAAAAACAAACCCAAGCTACATTAACATTGCCAACAAAAGATACATTCTAAGCATAAACTAGCTAGGCATATGAACACCCGTCGTGCGGATCATTTCCTCTCCTCGTCTCGTTTGGTACCTGCGATGGTTATTCAATAACCACAACAGAAAATATATTTCGTTTAAGCTTTCGCTTAGTGAGGGAACTAATCATGCCATTGGAATGCAAAGTATGTAAATGCAACAATCATTATGAATGAAAACAATTTGATCTTCGGGAAGTCAAGTCATTCCAGCCACCACCCCCGGGTCCTTCTTACCCTGGATCTTTCTCACTTTTGGCGCATATAGCGCAACACACACTCTCTTGTGACCCCGAAGGCGTCACCGGCATTTCATTGTGGTCGTCACCACGTCCTACTCATTGAGGACTTCCTATCGCTTACATATAGGATCTATAAATGGTGACCACTAGTTGACTTCTCTTTGATCCATATAAACATTTAAGCAACTTAGCACATAAGCATCACAATTTCACCTTATTGGAATGCTTTTTGCCCAAATTCAACAACAGATACATACATGAGCATAAGTTTAACAACTATGAACCACAATTATCACATTATCATAGCTAAACATCCAATTGAGAGATTAGGACACTCACCTCCTCGATTTACTAGCGATTAAGCCTAGATTTTCCCAATCTCTTGCTAATTTTCAACCCAAATTTCACCGGTGTAATTCCTACATAAGTTTGGTATCAAGAAAATCGTCTATTAAAAACGGTTTCCGTAAAAACATTGCCAAAAATGAAAATAAATTACATGCATGTGATCCTCTTACCTCCACGAGTCCAAAGGTGGTCTCGGATCGTAAATCCGGCGCCGGACGGCAAAGGAACGACGAGAAACGTCGTCGGAGAATTTCCGTCGTCTTCGTCGAGAGCTCTCGGTCCTTTCCTCTCTCAATTCCCAGCTGGAGTTAATGTGTAGAGACACATATGCCTCATGCATATGTGTTGTCTCCACTTTGCATTAATTGTATTTACCTCCCCTAACTTTCTTTAAGTTTTATTATGAAACCTCCAAGTCAATTATAATATCTACCCATCTTTTCTAGAAGGATTTAATCCAAGTCCCGCGTGGGTCTCAAACGTGGTCCCACATAAATTATGAGGTTGTTATAAAACCTACCAGTTATCAATTTTATTCAAATACGCCCTCACATGGGTACCCAAATTGGTCCCCTTTCCTTTCATAAGACATAATAATATCAATGAGCATTTAAACAAATAATCATATAAGCACATAATGACATCAAAATGCAAATTATTTTAATTAGACCCTCGTTGGGCCCCACTTTTATACCAGTCGTACCTTTCACAGGACTTTCATCTGTGTCCGCATTTGAACACCTTTTCGCATGTGGGTTCATAACCCCACCTTAATTCATCTCATGCATTAATTATCTTTAATTAATACACATTAACACTAAATTAATCTTCTTTTCCGGGTACGGGTGTTACAGTTTCATAATATTGTTGAGCTTAACCACATTGTTAATGAGAGGAAAATTTTCTTGAAAATATTTGAATGAGAACCATTACTATAAACATGAATTTTGTGGGTAGATTCACTGTAAACCCTCACGAGACAGCACTCGTCCACTAGGGGGAACCTAGGGGTTTAAAGGCTTGTTGCATACTCTAAATGCAATCGCGATTCCTGCGAAAGTGAGTTAGGATTTTTACGGTCTTTTGCTTTCTTTTGTTTTTAATTTTTTAGAGTTAAATAAACACTGTTGTAGTTCGCTTCATTGCTAGGGACTAGCAACGAGCTAGTTGGGGGGTGTGATTCGAGGTGAAAAGTGCATATTTATAGTGTATTACATGGTCCTTTATGCATACTTTTATCCCCAAAGTCCCTATATTTAGGTGCATTCTAATAACAATGTTCTTTTTATTGTGTTAATGCTTAAATATATGTTTTTGCATTATTTTATAGGTATTAGGATGTAAATCAATGAAGTGGAGCTAAAGAAAGTGATTCTGGTTGATAGAACAACAGAAGCAGCTGAGAAAATGCCAATTTTCACAATGAAGACTTCAGATTTGGAAGATTTGCCAAGAGATATAAAATGTAGATCTTTGAGTTACGATTGCGTGGCCGCAAACAAGAGGTCAATCCGAGATCCGAGTGAAAAGTTATGGCTATTCTCCCATCGGTGTGCAGAGCAGTCAAAATCAGAGAAGTTCAAGCGATTGAGGAGAGTTCAATCGATCGAACTTTATATTCACCTAAAAGTTGCTTAAACTCTGCATTGCTATGACTTACTAGAGAGTTTCATAATATTGTTGAGCTTAACCACATTGTTAATGAGAGGAAAATTTTATTGAAAATATTTGAATGAGAACCATTACTATAAACATGAATTTTGTGGATAGATTCACTGTAAACCCTCACGAGACAGCACTCGTCCACTAGGGGGAACCTAGGGGTTTAAAGGTTTGTTGCATACTCTAAATGCAATCGCGATTCCTGTGAAAGTGAGTTAGGATTTTTACGGTCTTTTGCTTTCTTTTGTTTTTAATTTTTTAGAGTTAAATAAACACTGTTGTAGTTCGCTTCATTGCTAGGGACTAGCAACGAGCTAGTTGGGGGGTGTGATTCGAGGTGAAAAGTGCATATTTATACTGTATTACATGGTCCTTTATGCATACTTTTATCCCCAAAGTCCCTATATTTAGGTGCATTCTAATAACAATGTTCTTTTTATTGTGTTAATGCTTAAATATATGTTTTTGCATTGTTTTGTAGGTATTAGGATGTAAATCAATGAAGTGGAGCTAAAGAAAGTGATTCTGGTGGATAGAACAACAGAAACAGTTGAGAAAATGCCACTTTTCACAATGAAGACTTCAGATTTGGAAGATTTACCCATAGATATAAAATGTAGATCTTTGAGTTACGGTCGCGTGGCCGCAAACAAGAGGTCAATCCGAGATCCGAGTGAAACGTTATGGCCATTCTCCCATCGGTGCGCAGAGTTGTCAAAATCAGAGAAGTTCAAGCGATTGAGGAGAGTTCAATCGATCAAACCTTCGATCGATCGAACTAAGCTCGATCGATCGAACTTTATTTTCACCCAAAAGTTGCTTAAACTCTGCAGGAACCCTATATAAAAGTCATTTTGACGCAAGACGAAGGGAGGACGCTCCAGAACGCGAAAAATAGCATATTAGGGTAGTTTTAGGGTTAGATTAGGAGTAGATTAGGTTAGATTCTTGTTTTTCTTCCTCTTTTCCATTGATTTATTGAAGATTATTGAAGATTAAAGTTTAGTTCAAGATTAGTACAAGTTAATTTCAGATGATTTCCAGGTTTTTCTGTTCATTTATCGTATTTGATTGTTTATTGTTATAGTTGTTATGATTGTTTTGTTTTACTATTTCTGCACTAGTTTTATTATGTTTTTGTAGTTTAGACGTTGGGAGTATGTGATGAAACATTGATTCCCAACCTCTGCCATGCAATCTTTAGAAACCTTGGGCTCGATCGATCGAAGGTATTTCGATCGATCGAACCAGAGCCATAGTCAAGCGATCGAAGATATTTCGATCGATTGAAGGATGATGCTGTCCGTTCGAACGAGAGTGCTTCGATCGATCGAACTTGCTAATTCCTGAGATGATTCTTTTAAGTAATCCAGGACTTTCTGTTTTAGAAATCTGTCATCAAATTGTCCCTATAAGCTCAGTTTGTCACAACAGTTTTTAGAACTTAAAGCTTTAAGGCCTTTTCTTCAATGACTTTTGAAAACCACTTTGAATGCTAACACCATTTAGAGTGCAAGTAAATACCATTATTTTAAACTGTCTTCCAAGTATTTTAAATCAACTGTGATGATGTAGTCCCGGTCATGAAAGGGCTATTGATTCTTTATCTTTAGAAAAATACAGAATGCTGAAAAGGAATGAACTCCATAGAACGTTAATGAATTTGCATGGTAGATGGTCAGGATCAATATGGATTCACGTGTTTCCAACACCTTTAGTTTATATGTTTCATTAGTTATGTTTCTATAAGCTTTAGTTTATTATTTAGTTTAATTTAATTAAGTACAATTCATTAGAACCTCCAGTCCTTCTTTTTTATTTTCTTTTACTTTAGGTTATAACTTAGTAGGCATTCCTCCTATTCCTTCCTAGTGGGATCGACCTGGACTTATCCAGTATTACTTGCACGATCACCTACACTTGAGTGTTGCACAAGAGCGCACAACTTTTTAGTCGTGTCACACATATACATATATGGCAAGACCTAAGTTGAGGTGACACGCATGGAGTCAAAAATCAATTAAAATCAAAGAATAGAATAAACTAGAGAAGGGTTCAAAAACTGTACCTTGATAGCGATACAAAACAAGGTTAGTACACATGCCTTGATCAAAAGATATCAAATAATCGAACCTAAGCTTCTCGCTTAAATCTATCAAGTAGGAAAAGAATTGACCTATTTATAAACTCCTTCTAATTCATTGAGAACATATCACCTCTATAGATATGCAAGTCTCAACTAGGAGCAATGTCCATATAGAAGTAGTATAATCCCAACATGATTATAAGAAACTCACAACTAGGTTTAATTAGGGACAAAACAACCTAGAGCTAGATCCTAACTACAAGTATAAATATACATGGATAAATGCATAGATATGTATATGGACAAGCTATGAGTTATTCACTGACTTGGATCACTTAACCTCTGGATTTAAACTCAATTATCATTATTCAAAACATGATTTGGGTCCCAAGGTATTAGGAAACCATTTAAGTTAAAATCAATAAGATTAGACAAAAATGGTGACAGTTTCTCATGAATTACAGAGAACATACCAGATTTTCAAAGATAGAAAAAACCATACTTCCAACGATTGGATCTTAGTGAATTTTTGATATGATGTATCGCTTTGAGTCCAGTTTCTAACCCAAAAAGAAAATCGAAGATTGAACGGTTAGACCTCTGGGAATAAGGAAAACACTAGTCATCACTCAGGAATTTTCAACTCTCTGTCCAGAGATTTTGTGTGATTTTCTAAAAATAGTAAAAAAGTGAGAAACACTTTGTTCATTTTATGGTATCTTCCTAACACATTGAACTACTTATAAAAATTTATTGGAGGCCAAGAAAGTTAGATTAAGGTTCTGAATTGTTAATTTTAAAACGGATCTACTGTTCTGAAACTTTGGACAGAAAACTGCTTGCTTTGAAACCATAATGCCAAACCATTTTAAACATGGATTTTCTTCACGACAAAAATCATAGAGGTCCTTAAGCAAGTTATGAAAATCTTCCAATTGGTCTAATCCCATTCCAATGGACCATGATTTAATGAAAAATCTTTGATCACAGTGGGTTTAAGGATTCATTGCACCATGGTTAGATTAGTATTCATATTTTGAAACAAACTTGATCCATGATTCTAGAGAGAACTAGGATCAAGTATGATTATGATTGTTAGAATTAGTGATGAGATATAAAGAGATCCATAGATTTAGCCTTAATGGATCTCCATCATAGATCTCATGTTTGAAGATCAAGCAAGAGAATCCTAAAGTCTTATTCAATCTTATGGACTCTTGAACATTCAAGTTACCTAGATTTCAACAAACAAACTATGAAGACTTACATCTAAATCCTCCCTCAAACATATGATCCTTTAAGGAATTAGAGCTATAATATCTTATTCTCCTCTCAAATTATTGGTCCTTGGAGATTTCAAAGACCCAAATCCATTCAAATCTCTATGGAATATAGTATGAATTCGATAAGAATCTTAGTAGGGAGATCCAAGTCATGAGCAAAGACTTGAACCTAACCAACTATGTGTAGACATGACCATGATCCACCTTAATATCCATATGAATCATTGGATCATGGGAAACTAAAGAATCAAACTCAAAGGGACTCAATGAAACATATAAGATCTTATGAATCTTATAAAGGAAAATAGAAAAAAAAAAAAAAAGAAAATCAAGGTTCACTTAAAAAAATTCAAGAGAGAAAATTCTTCAAAACCAACTCATACTTTTAAACCCAAGGATTATTTAGATCCAAATTAATGAACTATCATGAGATTCAATCACAAATTCTATGTGGTGTGTGATGAAATGAGGTAGGAAGAGAGGTTTTGAAAATGTGTAAATATCCTAGAACTATGAATTTGCGATTGAACTTGCCTAATTCTACAAAGGATTGAGAGGTTACCTATATAACCTCAAAGATTTCTTCTATTTCTTGTGAAGTTTGTCAGACGCAGTGCTCTTTCCATAGCTATGCTTTCTTACTTTCTATTTTGGTCATTCGCCGACATTCTTATCCCCATTGTCTACGGTCTCCGGGAGATGAGGAGCACAGTCATGTTAGTTCTTGGGGAGACTCTGTTGGGTCTCGACCATGCTCATGCTACTACTACCAGGGCCATGCTTTCACATGGTGCTCCCCATGTCCTTCAGGTTTATCTTTCGGAGCATCTAGGTCTGTTCATTCACCCTTCTCACCTCGGGAGACAGCTACCATATGATCACCTGGAGGTGCGTTACCCGTATCATACAGTCAACAGCTGTCTTGTTTGGCTTCGGAACCTTTATTATGAGGATATCTGCTGGGTTTATCCTCGATGGACTTACTGTTCCGTTACTATACAGCTCCCTGGTCGTCCCAGAATTTGGCTGCCAGGTTTACATGTTACCACTTTCTACGTTGCGGGCTAGGCGGTCCACCAGTTTTGGTGGCTTTAGGATGTTCCGGATGCCATCACCGCAGATTTTTTGATGAGTTTTGCTCTACACCCTTCTACCATAAGGCTATTTGCTGAGGCTTGGCATGATAGGGTGTTGGCCCCCTTCCGGAGGGTCCCTACTTCAGTTGTTCCTACTACCGAGTACCTTTTCGTGATTCAGGCCTTGATTGTAGGATAGTTTTGTGACTACATAGGCAGAAGTAAAGAAACAAGTAACAAGATTCTAACTCCTGGAAAACTTTGGCAGATCTCACTTACTTTGACTGTGCCTTTATTTTGAATTATGTGATGCATTTTCATTTAAAAGACTTTTTCCTTGTACCCGAAAAATGTTCTGAACATGTTAAATCGAAGTTTGCACTTCTCCAATCTTTTCAAATTATGAAAAATTTTCTCTTATTGTCTCTTTTAACTTTTATTACTTTGCTTTGAGTTTTTCTTTAGAGCTTTAATCATTCTATACCATGAATCCGCATTTGCTTCCACATAATACATATTTTGATAGCCAGTAAATCCAAAATGGTTTTAGATATCATCTTGGTTCTTCGGTTTAGCAAACGAAGTTTGCCCCTAGTCTTGGGGTTTTGATTCTAGCTCCAGGCAAACGTAAGTTTACCACTAGTTTGGCATGGGAAAACTCAAGACGTTAATTTTGTCGAGAGTTTGGTTTTATTTGGACCGAGGGCTTTGTGAGCCCGTCTACTTATCCCTGTGTGGGTATCAGGTCTGGAGTAGTTCAGCCAAGGCTAGAAGGAAAGTGCTTTTTAGACAATTTATGAATGACCAAATCGAGTAGGTTGCTACGTATCCCCTAGTGGGAATCAGGTCAATCGTAGTTCATCAACTCTGGAGGTTTTGAAAGACAAGGATTCAAGTAAAGTATTTCTTAAGGCGATCGAGGTTGATTGGCTATTTGAATTCAACCCTATCTAGGTTTATAAGATAGGCAGCCCCTCCAGAGAGAAGAATCTTAATGATGTATGGTCTGACCCAGTTGGGTTTGAATTTTCCTCTAGGAGTCATAAATGGGCGCATTAAGTTCTGATGATGCCAGAAATTGGTAAGAGTAAAGTAGAGCAATTTTAGGAGAGAGAGAAAAAGTGAGAGACTATTTTTTGTACGTGGTTCGGCCCCGTTAACAAGGTGACCTACGTCCACGGTTGCGTCTGTGCACTTCTCACTAGCAGATCACCGGCGGGCCTGGTGAGCCAACAAGGATGGGCGGCACTACCAGTAATACCGGCCGGGTGTATGCATATAATGGTGAATTTTATAGAGGTGTTGTGTAGACTCAAGAATTGGTGGTCCCTTCAATGGGGGGTGAGAGGTCTCTTTTATAGATGTAAGAGACCTACTCATACATGGATAAGGAAATATAATCCTATTGATATAGATTGTCATTAATTATGGGGATTTCCTAATTGGATTAGGAAATAGTGTGCACTTTCCATTAGTCTTCTAGCTTGAGTAGAAAACTGCCCGTAATACTCGAGATCACGCTTGTGGGGCCGGATGAGCTGTTCCCGCGGTGGGATGTGCCTGTGCGGTTTTCCTGACCTGTTGGCCGGGTCGTAGATGACCCGCTCGGGTTGATGAGTAGACTAAGCCACTCGGGCTGATGCTTCTAAGGAGTGGTGCATGATTTGTCCAGGGCATGGTCTAGCTGCTGATTTGAACTGCTCAGTCATAAGATAGAGCCAATTTTGGGTGTATCAGCTGCCCCCCATTTCCAAGATTGGCCAAATGCTATATCGGGGCAAGTTTGGAAATCAGTTTGATGTTACTTGCCGCATTCTGAGTGCTTGTGGAAGCTGCTTCGGGGCTTCTGAGCCTACTGAGTCCTCGGGAACTGACTGAGAGTTGAGACCCAGCCTAGCTCGGAGTATTTGAGTGCTCGGGAAGTGACCGAGAGTTGAGACTCGGCCTACTTCGGAGTCTTTTTTGCTTGAGTTAGCTCCCAGGATGGTTATCTTCTGCCCGTAAACCTTCATCAAGGCTGTGGGTAGAAGGATTTTACCATGTTGGAAAAGCTGACCTAAAGCGTATTGCTCTAGAGTCCATTTTTATGTTAACTCCCCAGGATGGTTGTCTTTCGCCCGGCCAGCCTTCGTCAAGACTGTTGGGAGAAGAGCTTGACCATGTTGGTGGAGGCGACCTAAATCACGTTGCTTTAGGGTCCTTTTGCTCCTCTATCGTCGGCCAACTTAAGAGATTTTAGTCACCTCTATCGTCGGTTTGGACCTAAGTAGAGTTAATGCCTCTGAGTACTGTAGGTGCTCGGGTTGTACAAGATTTTGACTTGGTTATCCGCGAGGCCTGTAAATACCCGGTGTGATTACCTGTTTAGTTCACTACGTCGTCTTGCCCCCCAAGCTTTTGCTAAGATGAGGGTCTTATAGGGGCTATGAACTGTAGGTAACCGACCTGGAACATGGTGGTTGCAGGGTCTTTTGAAGCTTGCCATCATCAGCCACCTAGGGGGTTTGCCCCCATCGTCGGTTGGACCTAAGCGAAGCCGGTGCCTTGGGCGTGACCCCAAGGTCTTTAATGCCAGGGTTCAGAGCCCGAGGTCTTTTGAGTGCCTGGGTTCGGAGCCCGAGGTCTTTTTAGTGCCTGAGTTCGGAGCTCGAGGTCTTCTTCGTGCCTCGAGGTTAGGCCCGAGGTCTTTGTATGCCTCGGGGTTAGGCCCGAGGTCTTTGTATGCCTCAGGGTTAGGCCCGAGGTCTTTGTATGAGTTCTCTGACAATCGGTGGACCCTCAGGTGGTAATCAGGCAAATGCCACTATAGTCGGGCTCATCTAGACCGATGGAGACAGGAGGTCGGATCAGGATCGTCGGGCTCCAGATTTCTCTGGGCTGGAGGCAAAGTCAGAACTGCTTGATCCTGACCGATATGAACTAGAGGTCAGGTCGGGGCTGCCGGACTCTGCTTGCTGTGAGTCGGGGTTGCCTGACCCGGACTACTATGAACTGGAAGAACTGTAGGAACTCCCGGGCTGATCTCGTTTTTGCTTACTTCTGGAAGACTCGTTGCTTTCTTGCCCGGGGTCTTTGATCTTTATAAATTCTTCAGTGTCAATGCATTTTCCAACCCTCTCTGCGAGTTCGACTAAGGTTACCGGTCGATTTCGGTGGAATGACGTGGCGCACTTGGTGTGTTGAACTCCCGAGCAGAAGGCTATGATGGCAATTGTCTAGTTCAGATTGCGGATTTAAAGCTTCTGTTGGTTGAACCTGTCGGTGAACTCCTTGAGGGACTCATTATTCCGTTGTCTGACCGTCAGTAGCTGCATGTCTAGCTTTGGCCGCTCCTGCATACCGGCGAACTGGTTGATGAACGGCTTCCTGAGTTGTTTGAAACTTCAGACCGATCGGGGCTCCAAGGAGTAGAACCACTACTAGGCAGTGTAGCTCATCGCAGTTGGTGGCTAGGGCCATCTGAGCCTTATAGATCCGAACATGGTCGACCGGGCTTCCCGAGCCATTATATGAATTTACCCGAGGCTGCTTAAATTTGCGCGGGATGGAGAACCTCGCGATCTGGCTGGAGAATGGTGACTCTGTCTCGGTATTGGCTTGATTCGGAACACGGTTTTGATCAAGCTTTTTGGCCACTCCGTCGATCCGCTTCTGCAAGTCCTTGATTCGAGCTTCCACTCCTTCCCGACCGGTATCTGAGGAACTAGTCGGGTTGGTGGAAGATGCTTCTTCATGGCGGGGTGCTGTCCTCTGGGATCGGGCTTGGCTATGACTCCGGTTAACCGTATCCCCAGGGACGACTTGGCTCTTGACCGAGTGACCCTGGACTGATTCCCGGGCCATATGCTCCCGCATTTCCTCTCGGGCAGCACGCCCACTGTTGATGTCTCTGGCATCCTCAACACGGAACGGGTTGGCTCGGGCACGTAGTCTGGTCCAGATTGGTTCCCGACAGTACGCAACGTTCCCGGGTTGTTTCCCGGCCACTGGAGGACTGCTTTGCTGGGCTAGCAGGGCTTTGATCTGTTGCTGGATTTGACGTTGGCCCTCGAGGAGTTGTGTGAGGGTCGCGGTGATCTGCTCAGATGTCATGACTGCCGCAGCCGGTGCCAGGGCTGAAAGAATATCCCGGTCGGACTGCTGATCAGCCTTCTTACCCTTCTTCGATGGCATGATGATCAGTCAAGAGATTTATTGATGAGAAGACTTGTCGTTTCCCACAGAAGGCGCCAAACTGATGATGCCAGAAATTGGTAAGAGTAAAGTAGAGCAATTTTAGGAGAGAGAAAAAGTGAGAGACTATTTTTTGTATGTGGTTCGGCCCCGTTAACAAGGTGACCTACGTCCACGGTTGCGTCTGTGCACTTCTCACTAGCAGATCATCGGTGGGCCTGGTGAGCCAACAAGGATGGGCAGCACTACCAGTAATACCGGGCGGGTGTATGCATATAATGGTGAATTTTATAGAGGTGTTGTGTAGACTCAAGAATTGGCGGTCCCTTCAATGGGGGGTGAGAGGTCTCTTTTATAGATGTAAGAGACCTACTCATACATGGATAAGGAAATATAATCCTATTGATATAGATTGTCATTAATTATGGGGATTTCCTAATTGGATTAGGAAATAGTGTGTACTTTCCATTAGTCTTCTAGCTTGAGTAGAAAACTGCCCGTAATACTCGAGATCACGCTTGTGGGCCCGGATGAGCTGTTCCCGCGGTGGGATGTGCCTATGCAGTTTTCCCGACCTGTTGGGCGGGTCGTAGATGACCCGCTCAGGATGATGAGTAGACTAAGCCACTTGGGCTGATGCTTCTAAGGAGTGGTGCATGATTTGTCCAGGGCATGGTCTAGCTGCTGATTTGAACCGCTCGGTCATAAGATAGAGCCAATTTTGTGTGTATCAGCTTTTGAGGACCAGACCACTCTCAGCAAGCTTCCTTGGGTGAACCTTTTTATTGAAAGCACGAGCTATCCTTTTCTGATATTCTCGAGTGTGATTTATAGCAGCCAACCTCTTCTCATCTAGTAGCATCAACTCCTTATATCTTCCTCGCAGCCACTCAAGTTCGATTACTTTGCACTTCGCCAAAACACTCAAAGATGGTATTTCGACCTCAACCAGAAGAACGGCTTCCATCCCATAGACTAATGAATACGGCGTAGCCCCTATCGAAGTTCTTACGGAAATTCGTTATCCCCACAAAGCAAATGGTAGCTTCTCGTGCCAATCCATATATGTATCTATCATTTTTCCCAGGATCGCCTTTACATTCTTGTTTGCAGCTTCTAATACTCCATTTGTCTGGGGTCTGTATGGTGAGGATTGATGGTGGGTAATCCTATACTTCTCCAAGAGTGGGATAACATCTTCTTGGAAATGGCTACTGACAAGCGGGGGTATTTGTAAAATACAACCGCGTTAAAAGAAGAAAAAGTATGGATTTAGTTTACAATTCCTCCATTTATTTGCAATTTGCATTACAAAGCTAGTTTATGCACCTATTTATTAAATGATGATAAAGTGTGTGTTTCAGCTGTAATTTATGCAGACTGCAGTTGCTGTGTGAAGAATTGAAGGATAACGATGAAGGGAAATGCTGGATTCTAAAGAAAGTAGATAAAAGCTAAAATATAGAGTTCGAGCGATTGAAGACCGTTCGATCGATCGGGATAGGTTCAAGCGATCGAAGTCCCCACAAGTTCAATCGATCGAGAATGGTTCAATCGATCGAAATGCCTTTTTATTAGATTATGCATGCACGCAGCAGGAGCCATGTTTCCAACCCTAGCATTAGGTTTCTCTATAAAAACTTATTTTGTAAACGTCCAGGAGGACGCCCACTTTCACTTTTCATCAGTTTATAGAGAGTAGAGAGCTTTTTGTCTTGTTTTTGTAGGTTTTATTCAACTTCTTCCTACCTTTCATGGAATGGAGAGCGAGAAAGCGTATTTACATGTAAAGGACTTTGAAGATGTTTGTAAAACATTTTCGCAAAATTATCCCATAGATGTAACACGTCTAATGCTGTTTCCTTTCACCTTGAAGGATAAAGCAAAAGAGTGGTTACTCACTTTAAAACCCAATTCAATCTACACGTGACATGTAATGAACACTGCTTTCCTAAAGAAATTCTTCCCACCTCGCATGACCACCGAGCTTAAAAGACAAATAAACTCTTACAAACAAAAGAGCAATGAAACCTTCACCCAAACTTGGGAGCGTTTCAAGGATTTGCTACTCTCATGCCCACATCATGGGTACGAGAAATGGCAAACCATAAGCTATTTCTATGGAGGGTTGAATGGGGAAACTAAAAAGTTGGTCGAGACCATGAGTTCAGGGCCGTTTCTTCGCAAAAACACGCAGGAGGCTGAAGCTCATTTTGAATGATTAGCCGAACACTCCCATGAATGGTCAAATTCAGATGATATCCCACGCTCACAGATCTCCTGTTTAGAAGAGAAAAGTTTATATCAACTGAAAAGTGAGGACCATCTGATGAATAAATATGAAGAACTAGCAAAGAAAGTGGAAGAATTGGGGATGAAAGGAGAGAGTGCTAGGCAGTTTTTGCCTGAAGAACCATGTGGCACATGTAATATGCTGGAACACACTACTCAATACTGTCCCAATGTGCCATACTTTCAAGAACAACCCCCCATGGGAATGAATGCCATGCAAGGGTATAGGGGGGCGGGGAATTCCTACAACAACTAGAACTCACAAAATTATAATAATAGATGGAATCACCCCGGGTTCGACTGAAAAAACAACGCTGGGACTCAAAACCAATTTCAACAACAACAGCCCTACAATAACAATAATCAACATCAAGGGCAATACAATAGGCAGTCCCAGCCATTTACTTAGAATAGAACAACCAACTACAACATTGCTCAACCCTCACATAATCAACATGCAAATGTCTATGTGCCACCTCACAAGAAGGTGCAAGAGGACGATCCACTCTCTAACACGAATTTAATGCAACAGTTAATCCAAATGATGAGCAAAATGTCTGCGACATTAGAGAGGATGGATGCACGACAAGAGGGTTCGAGTGGCACATTTCCAGCTCAACCACTTCCAAACCCTAAGGGTTACAACAATGGCCCTTCTAATCATGAACAGGCAAAAGCCGTGACTACATTAAGAAGCGGCAAAGTCATAGGGCAAAACATGCCTCATTCTACTCTCGAGGAGTATGAAGAGGAGGAAGTGGTAATTAGGAGTAAACCACCCACTCAAATAGAAGAGTCGTCCACTAATGACAAACCATTAGAACCAAACATGGACGCTTCTACAGAAGTAGAGGAAGTGGAAAGAAGGCCTAGAAAGGAGCCTGTCGTTGACGACTTACCTAAATGCCCTTTCCCTGCGCCGTACCCTCAAAGACTTAAGAAGCCCCAGAACGAGGCAAAGAATCAGGAGTTTTTGGAGTTGTTTAAACAAGTTAAAATCAATCTCCCGCTCCTAGATGCAATTAAACAAGTGCCGGCCTATGCTAAGTATCTTAAAGACTTATGCACGGTCAAAAGGAGGCAAAGTGTGAAAAAACATGCTTATGTCGCTTGCCAAGCAAGTGCAATCATTCAAAATGAATTGCCTCTGAAGCTAAAAGACACTGGCACCCCAACTGTCTCATGCAGAATTGGGAATCAAAGGATAGACAACGCACTCCTTGATTTAGGAGCGAGTATAAATCTGCTGCTAGACGTTCACGGCAAATGCAGAGGCGTTTGAATCCAAATATGCAAGAAGTAGTGAAAAAAGAAGTCTTAAAACTTCTAGACATTGGGATAATATACCCTATCTCTGACAGCCCTTAGGTTAGCTCTACCCAGGTGGTGCCCAAAAAGGCAGGCATAACGGTTATCCCAACTCAAGATGGTGAACTAGTACCAACACGCATTCCCACTGGATGACGGATGTGTATTGATTACCGCAAGTTAAATACTGTGACCCGGAAAGACCACTTTCCATTGCCATTCATGGATCAGATGTTAGAATGAGTGGCGGGTCATAAGTATGATTGTTTCTTGGACGGATACAGTGGTTACAACCAAATTGAAATAGCTCCTGAAGATCAGGAGAAAACAACATTCACGTGTCCGTTCGGTACGTTCGCTTACCGCCGCATGCCTTTTGGATTATGCAATGCACCCGCTACCTTTCAGCGGTGCATGCTAAGTATATTCAGTGACATGGTCGAACAAATACTCGAGGTTTTTATGGACGATTTCTCAGTGTTCGGCCATAGTTTCAATAACTGCCTAGAAAACCTTGAGAAGGTGTTAGCGAGACGCGAGGACAAACACCTAGTATTAAATTGGGAAAAATGTCACTTTATGGTGACCAAAGGAATTGTCCTCGGCCACATTATCTCTGATAAAGTTATCCAAGTCGATAAAGCGAAAATCGATATTATTTTTAACTTACCAATTCCCCGAACAGTCTGAGACATCCGTTCATTTCTGGGACATGCAGGGTTCTATCGACGCTTGATCCAAAACTTTAGTGCGATCTCTAGACCACTGTGCCAACTTCTAGTTAAAGATGCACCTTTTGAGTGGTCAGATAACTGTCAAACATCTTTTGACGCACTAAAGGAACACCTTACCTCCGTACCAATAATACAGGCACCCGACTGGGGTTTGCCATTTGAGTTAATGTGCGATGCTAGTGACTACGCCATTGGCGCAGTCCTAGGACAGAGGAAGGACGAGAAGCCTTATGTTATCTACTATGACAACCGAACACTCAACGAAGCTCAAATAAACTATACAACTACTGAAAAAGAGCTACTGGCGATAGTCTTCGCTCTGGACAAATTCAGGTCTTATCTGATAGGGTCCCCAATAGTCTGTTTCACAGACCACTCGGCCCTCAAGTACCTGTTGTCTAAGATGTTGGGTTTGTGCCCTCAAACCATTACTTTATCTAGGAGACATTGACATTTTAATATATGGATATCAGCTTTACATTTTGTTATGTATGTTTCTTTCATGAGATGATTGTTATCCTTAAGTATCATAGTAAGTAATTCGTGTATGTATGAGATATATACAAGTGAGATACGAATTGCTATTCTTTGTTACTTAGAACATGTCATAGTGGATGTTAAGACTAGGATATCTCATCAGGTTTACACTGTAGCATGATTAACTACCATTGGATGGAGTGATCAATCTCAAATCACTAGAGTGTAATTCTTAGTTAATATACTAATGCTTATAGTGCATTGACGGACCTGAGTTTCCTTTTGACGCTCAAGGCTGTCAATCAGTCGATAAGAACTCATAACTTGTGTAAGGTACGTGTTCTCAATCTTGAGACGATTATGAACACAGACTATGGATATGACTGCTTTGACTTACCAATCAGTGAGGTCTATAGAAGATCAACACCTGGGTATCTTGGGTATGTCATGTTCATAGGGTTGTGAACATATATTATCAAGATAGAATCTACCCTCTGATTCAGAGTAAGCATTCCCTTGAGAATGTCACCAAGTCGATTACTGAGTACTGCAGTCTTGTTGATAAGAGTTATCAACATGTTTGGTAATCATGAGAGGTGAATGAGACTCAAGGATTCAGGTTGACAGTAACTGTTTATCCGATTACCTGAATATGATTGCGAATGCTGACGGTAGAGGGACATTAGTACAACATACAAGTCTAGTTATTGCTTCGGATATGTTCTTTTGCGTTGGAGTTCAGTTATCGTTTTATAGTGGAGTAAACGTTAACTGATCAGTCGATTAATTTGCTGATCAAAGAGTTTGGTCATGGGAGTTAATCAACTGATCTGAGCCAACAATAAAGAGCCTAGGAGGTCCCACTCTTAGCTCCGCTGGGATGCTTGGAAAGGCAAATGAGGATGATGTCAAGACAGGTTCGATCGATCAAAGTTGTATCGATCGATTGAAGTCTAGACAGGTTCGATCGATTGAAGATGGTTCGATCGATCGAATGTTCGATCGATCGAAGCCACTTCGATCGCTCGAGAGCTAGGTCGGTTCTGGGAATCTATAAATAGGACAGCTGCGTTCTAAAAAAGAAGTTGTTCGTCGTTTTGAACGTCAGAAGCTGCAGAAACTGTTTTGGAGCCCCAAAACATTTTGTATCCTCTCCATTAGGGTTCCCACCAACCCTAGCCCTTCCTGCGAGCATCCATAGGAGTCATAAGAGTGAAGACCATCTAGTGGAGGCTGCTGGAAGTCAGAGATTTCAGAATTGGGTTCAAGACAGTAAGGTATAATTCTTGTCTCCTCTTGTGCGCATCTATAGAGTTGATGGGTAGTAGATCCGGGCATGCCAATTAAGTTTTATAACTTGATTTTTCCGCTACGCGTTTAAACTTAGAACTTAAACCGTATTTTTCCCAACATAAGAAAGACGCAAAACAAAGGCTTATCCGTTGGATACTCCTACTCCAGGAATTCGATATCACTATCAAGGATCAAAAGAGAGTAGAGAATGTGGTTGCTGACCACCTATCTAGGTTGACATTTACAGACAATACTGAGCCCATGCCAATTAAAGATGAATTTCCAGACGAGCAAATTATGGCAGTCTTGGGTTTACCCTGGTATGCAGACATAGTAAATTACCTAGCCGCAGGAGAAACTCCTAGACACTGGTCAAATCAAAATAGGAAGTGGTTCCTCTTAGTTGCACGCCATTTCTTTTTCGATGACCCTTATTTATTCAAGTATTGTGCCGATCAGGTCATCAGGCGTTGCGTCCCTAATGAGGATATAACTGTAATTCTAGCCTCATGCCACTCTGAAGCGTGTGGTGGCCATTTTTCTTCCCAAAAGACTGCACAAAAAGTCTTACATAGCGGATTTTATTGGCCCACCATATTCAAGGACGCTTAGTCTTTCTGCAAATCGTGCCAACGCTGTCAAAAGCTAGGTACAATTTCAAAAAGAAATTCTATGCCCTTAACCCCTATTATCACAATTGAAATATTTGATTGCTGGGATATAGACTTTATGGGCCCGTTCCCTAAATCTAATAACTGCGAATACATACTCCTAGCTGTGGAGTACGTATCGAAATGGGTGGAAGCAATACCGACGATATGCAATGACCACAAAATAGTCATGTCTTTTCTTAAGGAAAACATTTTATCGCGTTTCGGTACCCCAAAAGCATTATTAAGTGACCAAGGCAAGCATTTCTGCAACAAGCCTTTGGAAGCACTACTCAAGAAATATGGGGTGCACCATAAAATCGCTCTAGCGTACCACCCACAAACAAACGGGCAGGCAGAGTTGGCTAACCGTGAAATCAAACATATACTTGAAAAAATTGTTAGTTTCAACAAGAAAGACTGGGCCTATAAATTGAATGACGCTCTGTGGGCGTACCGTACTGCCTACAAGACAAATCTGGGAATGTCTCCTTATCGGCTAGTGTATGGTAAGGCATGTCACCTCTCCGTTGAGATTGAGCATAAAGCTTATTGGGCAACACGTGCATTAAATTTTGACATTAAGGAGGGAGGACATCTCCGGAAACTCCAGTTGGCTGAACTGGAAGAAATCCGTCGAGATGCATACGATAATACCAAACTCTACAAGGAACGGTTGAAGGCATGCCACGATCGAACTATCATTCGTAAATCTTTCAAGCCGGGGCAGAAAGTTTTATTATATGATTCACGCCTTCACCTCTTCCCAGGCAAACTCTGATCTCGGTGGACAGGACCTTTCATAGTCAAATCTGTCTTTCCACACGGGGCGGTTGAACTATTTAACCCTAAGAACGACGGAAGTTTCAAAGTCAATGGCCAAAGATTGAAACCGTTCTTAGAAGATTTTCAACCCGAAGTCGAGCACATCCAACTGGATGAGCCCGACTATACTTCAAATTAAAACGCCAAAGTGTGTTCTTCCAATGTTGTTGTACTTTTCTTTTCCTGCATTTCATTTTGTTTTATCTTTTGTCTGTCTTTGTGAATGTGACCTCTATCCTTAATCTGCTATTTTGTGATGTCTTTCCCTTGCAGGATATCAAAATGTGGGATGATGACGTTCATTCTATAGGGTCCTAGGCCGATTCTGAATATCAGAACCCACCTTGGACTGCCGACGAGATAGCATTCTTCTTATCAACTTATCAAGGACCAGGGGCAGATGATGTGGTGGACCTGACCCATGGATACATTCCTTATGATCCTGCTCTCCTCCAAATTAACCCTTTCGAGCATATGGACCTTTCTGGTGAGGAAGGAGAACCTGAAGGGTATGCTGTTGGAGAAGTGGATGACGCACTGCTGGAACAATGGGAAAACGACTCAATGTGGGAGCCATGGGAAGAAGAGGACCTACAAGATGTGATGCCTGAACGCCACAACGCGATTTTCACGTATGTTGATGACTTCATAGTCATCCATGTTGTTCCCTACATCTATGAGTATGTCATCTACTTGATGTTCAGGCTTCAATGCCCTCTTCAAGCTAGTGTACCTGGGGATATCTGGCCAATAGTGAGGTAAATTTTGGGTCACATTCCTTTCATTTTCTTTTCGTTTTGCTTTATTTATCTTTTCCTTTTTGTTTTTCTGTTGCTCTTGTTAGCTTACTTTCTCCATTTCGTTGTTGTTCCCTTTGTCAGGAATATCACTATGAATCTACCATTCCCCCCGCTATACCTTCCACATCAACTCTTTCATGGGTTCGGGCCATACATACGGTCTCCAAATACTCCGCCGCAAGAGGAAAGTCTGTTGCGCATTCATACTCCGTTATCCTTGTCTCCATGCGGATCACCTCTTACCTGTGATATCAATGCCTTTCCGAGTTCAGACTTACTTGATGATGTCCTCGTTGCTTTCCGATTGTTCTGGGAGAGGGAATCATCAAGTTTAGACTCTCCATTTGAAATTCTGGTGGCGAACGAAGCTGTGGAGGAGGCAATCTTTCTGCTTGATAAATAGTGTTTCGCTCCAATTGTATTATGTAATTTCCTATCTGCTTTAATAAATTGGAGTGTATTCTTAGACAAAGTGTTTTTAATTTTAGTTTTTTTTTTAGTTTTCTTTTTCAATAATGGTTTAAATACCATTTGTGGGGGCACTGATAGTTGCACATGGATGCTATTTTAAGGTTTTATATAAATTTGCAATTATCTACTTTGAGGATGACATTTTTAGCTTACATATTCTGGCTGCACTATTTTTATCTCCATTCTGTTTTTCCCCATTAAAAATTGGTTAGTTGGGGGTGTGTAATTTCTCAATTCCAGGATGTTGTGGAATTTCTATGCTCGATCGATCGAACGGATTTCGATCGATCGAGAGTGTCATCACTTCGATCGCTTGAGAATGACTCAATTGATCGGCGGTTCGATCGATCGGGCCTACTCGATCGATCGAAACCTGTGTTTATACGAGGAGTCGTTCAGAATTTTATTCAGTCTCTTCATCTCTCTCCCTTCCTCAAGCGATCGAGCACAGCGAGGACATCCTATGATTTTGGTTTCCCCCACTTCCAATTACATCCATTTAGGAGCTACGGATTCCCCGGGTCGTTAGTGGCACCACCGGCACCCTACATCCAGCGCGTCTCTCGAGGTGAGCCCCCGAGTCACCCCTTGTTTTTCCTTCAGTTTCAAATTTATATGGGGGTGCTCCCCTTAATTCTTTAACATTTTTTTCTTAGTCTTGTCAACATATTTATGGTTTTCGAGCTATTCCCATTCGCACCTGTTGAAACTGATTTTTCACTATTCTCAATCGATCGATTGAAAACCTCTATGTTCGAGCGATCGATAATGCTCGAGCGATCGAAACGTTAATATGTTCGATCGATCGAACATCACTTCGATCGATCGAAGGGTGGCAGTCTCTTTCTCTTTTTAATTTACCCTGTTCTAATGTGTTCTTTCATTGCTTATTCCTTTTCAGGGCTCTATCATGAATCCGATCACTGGCTACCACAAATCTAAGCCATTCGACCTCGCTATACCCGATCCCGTTCCAGATCACGGGTTTCGAAACGAGGAAGACCGCGTTTGGTTCACCCGCTATTTCCAGTCTCGAAAGGTCATGCTCGAGCGTCCTCTTGAGACTGCCTGGTTGGCTAATCCGTGGTATCTTGCGCAGATACGCGCCATGCCCCAGTCGTACACGCTATTCTCCCAGCCAAAGCATGTAAATCTATCTTGGATTCGGGAGGTGTGCGCGACGATGATCCGGGATCCGGTTGCTCCATTCACCCTTTGCTCATTTTTCCGTGGCCGGGAGATCATCTTCAGCCCGGCCACAGTCGCTGCTGCTCTTGGGGTACCGGAGGTACCTGATTGTGTATGCCCACATTACCCTGACACACCTCAGCTGTCACCGACCACCATTAACCGGGAGATCACCGGAGGAGCTCTTCCGACTTGGGATGGCGAGGCTCTCATTCCCGACCTCCACCTCACAGATAATTACCATATGCTCGACCTCGCCCTAAGCAACTGCCTACTAGTGACATCATATCGGGAGAAGGTTTCACTGTGGTATGCTCAAGTTTTATATGCGATTGGCACACGGCAGCCTGTCTGTCTACCCTGCCTTTACATAGATTTCATGCGACACCCTACACGCTACATTCAGGCTAAAAAGGACCTGAAGGGTGTTTGGGCTATTCATCGGGTGATCGAGCATGCGGGTATCATTCCTTTAGCAGGGGACGTGACTGCCCAGTCCCGCAGTCGTTTTGGTGAGACATTATCCCGCCGATCCGATGCACAGAAGAGGAAGAGAAAAGGGAAAGGCAAGGCGAAGGTGGGAGAGAAGAGGAGACGTGGAGGCGGGACAGATACTGAGGGAGCCGCTTCTGGGACGCCCACTGAGGCTGAGGAGCATGACTCGGAGGAGGAGTTAGACCCTGTTGAGGAGGTGATGAGATTTGAGTTGAGACAGAGGTCTCAAGCTCGTACCCAGGGAGAGTCTTCTTCTGCGCCTCTCCCGACTATTCACGAGTTCTTATTTGAGGAGAGGGAGGCCAGGATTCGACTTGAGGGTAAGGTGGATGTGATGACTACCTTGTTGGTGGCGATCTTGATCCAGATCGGTGTTGATCAGGCGGCTCATGCAACTGCACCTACTATACCCAGCGATCCACCTACAGCAGCTCCTGCCACTTCCACTGTACCATCTTCCACATTTGCTGCTCCATCACCTACTGTTGGCCTATCTTCCTCTGTCCCTACTGGTCCTTCATTATCCGATCCCACGGTTGATCTTTCCGCTCCTTCTACACCTACTGCACCAATATCATCAGCGGAATCACCTACTTTAGAGATACCATTTCCACCTCCTCCTGTCGTGGCCGACACATCAGTTTCTACTCCAGCTGCCACGATTGCGAGTACTCCGGCCACCGCTACTACGGGTGTCGAGGGTGGTGTTACGGTTGCTCCGGACTTAGTGATCGACATTTTATCTGATGTTCCGGACGATGGGTAGACTGGAGTTTGGTTTATGGATTTTTGGTTAGTTTGGTATCTTTCTGGGTTGTTATTGGGCATTTTTGGACACTATTGGATTACTGTTTATATTGGTGGTTGGTTGGGTTGGTTGGATTTTTGTTTGTATGGTATTTTATATATTATTATCACTGTTCTGTTCATTCATTTTCCTATATTTTCAGTGATGTATTCTATTTTATGTTGGATTTGATGCCATTGATTTCATGTCTATTTGATCTTGGCTGCTTGGAGTATGTATCCTTTCTGTACAGGTTGTTACTGTTATGATGCTTACAATGATATTTCAGGTGATATCTCTCTCTATTTTGAAAATCACCTACTGAGGACATTGCGATTTTCAATTGGGGGTGGGTTTAGATAGATAATCACCTGTGCATATTTGTTACATAGCAATCTGGATCACTCTATTTATTGGCGAACATCATACAAGCTCCATTATTATTAAAATTTAAATTTTAATATAACTTTTCAAATTATTAAAGTCTGATGTTATCAAGCAATGACACAATCATTTTATTCTCATCTTTTTATGAATTAAGTTCATGCGTTTTTCTAGTTCTCTAGGAGGAATGCATATGTTGACCACCTTTGTATCCAAATTATTTGCACATATTAGTAGCTATGCAGAAAACTTTAAATAAGAGTTAATACGGCTATTATACTTTAAAGAATGAAGTAGTGGAAACTAGTTACCCTTAGTGAGCTTTTGAAACTAATCTTCAATTCTGAGGGAATTATCACATTAAAAATTCGAATTGTTTTAATTGAAAATACCGATTAATTTCGTTGACTGGTCTCTAGTTCTTCATGTTGGCTGTTTATTAGAGGAGAACGTTCAGGATTTACCAATTCAACTTAATGAACATGTAAGTGTTAGAATTAAGAAGTTGAGAAAATGACTTAAGCCATCGTATTTGTTCTTTACTTTTTCCATTTACCTATATCAACACCTCTACATATATGTTGTTATTAACCCCATACCTAGTAAACACTGTCAAATCCTCCATTAAAAAAATTTGAAATTCCTGACTTTATACCTTGACCTAAATATACCCTATTGCATATCTAAGGTGGTTAAATTGTAAAGTATATTATGAGGAAGGAGTAGTTGTTGATGGGGTGCCATAATAAAAAAAAAATAAAAAATAAAAAATAAAGAATAAAAAATTGAAGGATGATACGTATGAGGATGGTTGGATTAACGTGAAGAAATTATTAAATATAGCCTCCTGTTGAAGATGTGCAAGTTCTTACTCTTTCTCTCAGCAAAAAAAAAAAGTTTTACTCTTTCATTTCTACCCTACCAAATAAAAAAATCCGTCAAGTCAAAGTCTTAATGATTTTCAACAACTCGGTTCAAACATGAAAGTGTAAGTTGAGTTATCCACGATATTTCGCTCCTCTAGTAAATAGTATTCCGTTTATGAGACTATACACTCTAAAATGTTCGTCTTTTATTGAGTCGAGTATGAAAGCATTAGTATCTGAAAAATCGCTCCTATCAAAGCTTTCATACCATGTGCGATTATCATTCACCAAGTTTCTGTGAGAGGTTCATTTCTGAGTGAAATAACTACGTGAGAATTGAGTTGAAACTACAAGTTCTGAGAGTATGATAGTTTAAACAGCTCTAAATAAAGTTCAATGTATAGCTGTTAATTTCACACACACACGGATACATGGATGTGATGCTTATGTTATTCTTATCTTAGTGACATGAGGAACATGTGCATTTCTTCCATGGTTTGAATGAGGATGATATGGTTTGTGGAATTAACAGTTGAATAATAGAGATTGTTTAAGAGTATTCTATATCTTTTTGGAGCTTAATCAGAGAATTTTGTGGGTATATTCACTACAAACCCTCACGAGACAACACTCGTCCACTAGGGGAAACCTAGGGGTTTAACGGCTTGTTGCATTAGATAAGTGCAAACGCGATTCCTGCGAAAGTGAGTTAGGTGGTTTTCGTTCTTGTTATTTTAGTACAGTTAATCTGGATCGAGTTACTTTAGTTTTTTGAGTACAGTTTTAGTTTAGCTTGATTTTAATTTCGCTCTATTGCTAGGGACTAGCAATTCGCTAGTTGGGGGTTGTGACAAGCGGGGGTATTTGTAAAATACAACCGCGTTAAAAGAAGAAAAAGTATGGATTTAGTTTACAATTCCTCCATTTATTTGCAATTTGAATTACAAAGCTAGTTTATGCACCTATTGATTAATCTACGATAGAGTGTGTGTTTTAGCTGTAATTTGTGCAGACTGCAGTTGCTGTGTGAAGAATTGAAGGATAACTATGAAGGGAAATGCTGGATTCTAAAGAAAGCAGATAAAAGCTAAAATATAGAGTTCGAGCGATTGAAGACCGTTCGATCGATCGAGAGTTCGATCGAACGGGATAGGTTCAAGCGATCGAAGTCCCCACAAGTTCAATCGATCGAGAATGGTTCGATCGATCGAAATGCCTTTTTATCAGATTATGCGTGCACGCATCAGGAGGCATGTTTCCAACCCTAGCATTAGGTTTCCCTATAAAAACTTATTTTGTAAACGTCCAGGAGGACGCCCACTTTCACTTTTCATCTGTTTATAGAGAGTAGAGAGAGCTTTTTGTCTTGTTTTTGTAGGTTTTATTAAAGATTATCATTGTTGGCTTGGATTTTATATAGTTTAATACAGGTTTCATCATTCCAGGTTACTTTGTTTTCTTTTATTTATATTCTGCTGGTAGTTTACTCTACTTTAGTCTGTTAAACTCGTAGCTTTGTGTGATAAGTAAGTTTACACCATAGTTTTTAGAGTTTTCATGTTTAAATCTTAACCAAACCCATCCTTAAGGAATCTTTACGTTAAAAATAATACTGAGACACTCCAGACTATGTCTGAGTAGTTCCTGGGTTGGGAGATCACAATGAAACAGTGATCTCAGGCCTCTGCCATGCAGCAGATTAATCTCTGTGTTCGATCGATCGAGGAAGTTCGATCGATCGGACCAGAGGCGTTGTCGAGCGATCGAAGTCAGTTCGATCGATCGAGAGATGAAGTTGTTCGATCGATCGAATGCGCGTCGATCGATCGAACATTCTGATTCTTGAGAATGTTCTGTGCAGTATTCCTAGACTTTCTGTTTTACTGGATTGTTATCAAATTGTCCCAAAACGCTCAGTTTGTCAAAACAGTCTATGAACTTTAAGCTTTAAGGTATTTTCTTTCAATGTATTTTGCAAACCACCCTCAATGCTAATACCATTGTAGGTGAGAGTTTCAACTATTGTTTCAAACCGCCTTTTATGTATTTCAAACGTAATTGTGATGACATAGTCCCAGTCATGAAAGGACTATGGAGTCTTTATCTTAAGAGAAGTATGAAATACTGTAGAGAGTGTACTCCATCGAGCTTCGATGAAATTGCATGGTAGATGGCTTGGTTGTGGTGGATTTGTGTAATCCCACCATTCCTTTTTAATTCAGAAGAACACGTTTCAAATCACTGCTTTAGTTAATTAGTTAGTAATTAGTTAATTTAGTTTAATTGCTTCAGTTTAGTAGTTCTCAAGCTGTGGAACTTAGTGTTCTACATCTTATAAAGAATTATTGAATTTTATTTTCCTTGGTTGAGAATAATCTAAGTAATTAGTTTCACACCTTCCCTGTGGGATCGACTTGGACTTAATCCAGTTTACAACTTGCACGATTACCTACACTTGGGTATAGCACACAAGCACACATAACTTTATAGTTGTGCCAGCTACCATGATCGGAAATGAATTCATTTGGAACCCTATATCTACAGATTATATTCTTCTGAATAAAACTCACCACATCTTTAGCTTTCAATGTTGCATACGACGCTGCTTCCAACCACTTGGTAAAATAATCTATCGCCAAAATTATGTACTGGTGTCTATTGGAGGCTTTCAAAATTACTTCACCGATGATATCAATCCCCCATACGGAGAATGGCCAAGGGGTGGTCATGCTATAAAGTTGGGAAGGTGGGGTATGTATAAGATTTGCATGGATCTGACACTTATGGCATTTCCTAACATATTCACAACAATCCTTATCCAAAGTTTTCCAAAAGTATCCTTGCCGGATTATCTTTTTGGCTAACATATGTTTGCTCATGTGTGGTCCACAAACTCCCTATGTATTTCCTCCATCATCCTTCTTGCTTCTCTCCCATATAGACATTCTAAGTTATAGCCAGTATAAGACTTTTTCCACAACTTGCCTACATAGATTACGAAATGGAGTTGAAAACCTCTGAATTGCTTTATTATCCTTCTCTGAAGCTCCCTCACGATATTCTCCCTTCTCAACGAAACTCTAAACATCTAACTACCATGATACTTCTGTCTCCTCTCCTCCTTCAATGGCTGCGATTTTCTTGAATGAGGGCCGGGTCCTCTCTTCTATAGATAGGGGAATCATGGTAACTCCTATAGGGATTTGGATCATTAAGGACAAGGTTGCTAAGGAATCGGCTAGTTGGTTCTCCTCCCAGGGAAGGTAATAGAACGAGATTTTTCTGAATTACACTTTCAGGCTCTCCAGGTATTCATGGTAAGGTTTCAATTTATCATGCTTTATTCTCCAATCACCCCTTAATTGCGATATTTAGATTCGAGTCCACAAAACATCAATCTTCTCAATTTTTAAGGCCAAGGCTGCTTCCATCCCAATTATGCATGCTTCGTATTCTGTCATGATGCTGGTTGAGTTATACTTAAGCTTAACGACCAATGGGGTGGGGGCTCCATTAGGTGATATGAGGATGATTCCAACCCCGTATCCCATCTGTTGGTTGAGGATACTGGCATTTGAGCCCACTTTTAATTTTAAAACAAATTTTCAAATACAAAGAGTCATCACTTAATTTTTAAAGGAAAATTAAGAAACCATTTTGAAAGCAAACTGATCTTTCGCGAAACCAAAGATAAACTAGGTTCGGGGATTATGGAATGAGAGGAGAAGGAGCGCGGTGGACTAAAACACCCCCTCTCATCCTATCTCGTGATAGGCCTCAACTCAACATCCTTTTAATGGAACAATTATCTAAGTGTGCCCTCAACTAATACATATATACATATATATTACAAAAGCATATTGAAAAGGGTGTAAGATTGCTAACGATAAAATATCATTCATAAACCACATAATTCAAATAGCAAGCAATATGATATGCAACAGGGAACTAGAGAACTTACCCGAGATCCCGCCGCGAATATTAAATGTGTGATGCATTCAAGAAAATAAAAACCTAAGAAAAGGTCTCTAATCACATATACATATAAGGCAAGACCTAAGCCGAGGTGACACACATGGAGTCAAAAATCAATTAAAATCAAAGAATAGAATAAACTAGAGAAGGGTTGAGAAATTGTACCTTGATAGCGCTACTAAACAAGGTTAGTACACATGCCTTGATCAAAAGATATCAAATAATCGAACCTAGGCTTCTAGCTTAAACCTATCAAGTAGGAAAAGAATTGACCTATTTATGGATTCCTTCTAATTAGTTGAGAACATATCACCTCTATAGATATGCAAGTCTCAACTAGGATCCAATGCAATGTCCATATAGAGGTAGTATAATCCCAACATGATTATAAGGAACTCACAACTAGGTTCATTTAGGGACAAAACAACCTAGAGCTAGATCCTAACTACAAGTATAAATATACATGGATGAATGCATAGTTATGTATAAGGACAAGCTATGAGTTATTCACTGACTTAGATAACTTAGCCTCTGGATTTAAACTTAATTATAATAATTCAAAACACTATTTGGGTCCCAAGACATTAGGAAACCATTTAAGTTAAAATCAATAAGATTAGACAAAAATAGTGACAATTTCTCATGAATTACAGAGAGCAAACCAGATTTTCAAAGATAAAAAAACCATATTTTCGACGGTTGGATCTTAGTGATTTTTGGATATGATGTACCGCTATGAGTGTAGTTTCTAACCCAAAAAGAAAATCGAAGATTGGACGGTTAGATCTCTGGGAATAAGGAAAACACTAGTCATTACTCAGGAATTTTCAACTCTTTGTCCAGAGATTTTGTGTGATTTTCTAAAAATAGTAAAAAAGTGATAAACACTTTGTTCTTTTTAAAGTATCTTCCTAACACATTGAACTAATTAGAAAATTTTATTGGAGGCCAAGTAAGTTCGATTAAGGTTCTGATTTGTTAATTTTAAAACGGATCTATTGTTTAGAAACTTTGAACAGAAAACTGCTTGCTTTGAAACCTTAATGCTAAACCATTTTAAACATGGATTTTATTCAAGAAAAAAATAACAAAGGTACTTAAGTGAGTTATGAACATCCTCCAATCAGTCTCATCCCATTCCAATGGACATTGATTTACTAAAAAATCTTTGATCACAGTGGGTTTAAGGATTCACTGCACCATGGTAAGATTAGTGTTCACATTTTGAAACAAACTTGATCCATGATTCTAGAGAGAACTAGAATCAAGTATGATTATGATTGTTAGAATAAGAGATGAGATATAAAGAGATCCATAGATTTAGCCTTAATGGATCTCCATCATAGATCTCATGTTTGAAGATCTAACAAGAGAATCCTACGGTCCGATTCAATCTTATGGACTCTTGAGCATTCAAGTTCCCTAGATTTCAACAAAGAAACTATGAAGACTTACATCTAAATCCTCCCTCAAAAATATGATCCTTGAGGGAATTAGAGCTATGATATCTTATTCTCCTCTCAAATTATTGGTCCCTGGAGATTACGAAGATCCAAATCCACTCAAATCTCTATAGAATATAGTACGAATTCCATAAGATTCTTAGTAGGGAGATCCAAGTCATGAGCAAAGACTTGAACCTAACCATCTATGTGTAGACATGACCATGATCCACCTTAATATCCATATGAATCATAGGATCATAGGAAACTAAAGAATCAAACTCAAAGGGACTCAATGAAACATATAAAATCTTATGAATCTTAAAAAGGAAAATAAAAATAAAAAGAAAATCAAGGTTCATTTAAAAAAATTGAAGAGAGAAAATTCTTCAAAACCAACTAATCCTTTTAAACCCAAGGATTATTTAGATCCAAGCTAATGAACTATCATGAGATTCAATCACAAATTCTATGAGGTGTGTGATGGAATGAGGTAGGAAGAGAGTTTTTGAAAATGTGTAAAAATCCTAGAACTATGAATTTGTGATTGAACTTGCCTAATTCTACAAAGGATTGAGAGGTTACCTTTATAACCTCAAAGATTTCTTCTATTTCTTGTGAAGTTCTTCCAAAATCTTCAAATTCTTCTTCAATTCTTCAAATTCTTCGAGAAAAAGTCTCTTGTCCTTCTCTCAATTCTTTCTATTACATATAACTCTTGTATATATCAATTTGATTAAAAAAAAAAACCCCCCACTAATGGAGATGAAGGTCTGTTTATATAGACCAATATCATAAGATTAAATGGGTAAATTCGGGTGAAAACCCATGTGCAATATTTTCTTCTAGAACATGTGAGAAAAACAGACTATTGCAGCGAGCGGCACTCGGTGAATTGTCTGCGACACTCAGTTAGTGCCGTTTCGGCACTTAATGAATGTCGGTGCTGCCCCCGGCTTTGCCTCGTGCCACAGCTAACAGAATTGTTGTCACCTTTTTAATTTTCAAAGCATTTCTTCGTATATCCTTAATTATTGATATCTTATATATAAATATACTTATATTCTAGTAAAACACATATCCACATGCTAGTGTATACAACATTTTTTTGTGTCTCTTTTCTTTCATTTTCTCTTTTTTATTTTCTTTTCAAAACTCTTTTCTATTTTCTCATTTTCTTTCTTATTTTCTTTTTAATAATAATAATAAAAATAAAAATAGAAGCCTCTTTTCATTTTAATTTTCAAGATGATTTCACAGACTGGGTTTCTCAGAAGTTCTTAAACATCTGGGCTCCCACCGAATCACCCAATTCTTCTCTTTTCTTCTTAATTTTGAAAACTTAGTTTGAAGAATCTTTGATGGATTTCAATTCTTTGGAAAATCTCTGAATTTTACCAGTCATCATCATCACCGGTCTTTAGAGGTAACCAATCCATGGATTCGACAATTGGTCAAAATCGGGGTGTCTACAAAGGGTCGAAAGTCAACTTTTTTTGCAAGAGTTGCATAGCAGACAAATAATGATTAATCGAATGATCGACCATTGACCACCACACGGAGTCTTTGTTCATTTCGTTTCGATATTCCGACAACTTTGTTTTAAAATAAGAGTTTTAAAGATTATTTTATTTAAAATTGTCAAACTCTGATATCCATATTTATTTTGTCTATTTGAGTTTTCAGTAATCATAATGTCTGGATCTGCATTTAGTACTCTTGCCACCATACTTACACAAAACAAGTTAACTGGAAATAACTCTACAGAATTGGAAACGTAACCTAGACATCGTTTCAACTACGGAGTATCACATATATGTCCTCACCACGCCATACCCTGAAGAACCCGCGACAAATGCTTTAAAAGCTACCAGACTCGAGTTCGACAAGTGGAAGAAGTCAAATGGGATGGCTTATTGCTACATATTGGCTTCTATGGCTAACGTGTTACAACACCAATACCAGTCGAATCATTCCGCCAGTGCCATTATCAAATCCCTGATAGAAATCTTTGGGGAGCATGGTAGACATGCTAGACAGGTTGCTATGCAAAAGATAATGAGTGCCAAGATGTCAAAAGGAACTCCAGTCAAAGAATATATTTTGAAAAAAATGATTTTTTATTTGAACGAACTGGACACCCTAGGTGCAAACATTGACGTACAAATCCAAGTTGATATGATCCTCAATTTGCTGTCGCCATCATTCACTCAATTTAAACTAAACTATTATATGAATCAAATGAATGAGCGAATTAATGAGTTCTTTACTGGCAACAGAAGGGGTGATCAAGCCTGGGGTCAACATTTTAAATATTGAAAAGAGATATTCTTCTTCCCAATCTACACCGAAAGGCAAGAAAGGAAAGAAGAAAGAAGGCTCTGGTGGTCCAAGTATTGGACCAGTCCCTAAGATTACAAAATCTAAAGGAAAAGGTAAGGGCAAGGGAAAGGCGGGTCGCCAAGGCAAAGGTAAGTGTTTCAAATGTGGTAAAAACTGTAGACACCCAATTTTGACCACACTGATAGGATTAGGGTAGACAACATCTTGGAGGATTAGATGATGAAAAGTACCCCATGGAAGGTACTGGATTCCACACAACTGAAGGTTCGAACTTCGGAGAGTGACTTCAAGCTCAGAAAAGCCCTTTTCCATGGATAAATCCCAGTTTTGTCAGAATTGTCTCTCAGAATTCATATTCACTCAGGGTTACATGAACATTAAGTGTTCTAAATGCAGTATTCTAGGTATCCAGAGATTTAATTTTAAATAAAAGTTCAAAATTAACGCACATTTGAAAGCAATTTTGAAAAAGAAGTCGTTTGATTTCAGAAAGACAACGAAAGTTTCGGAGGACTCCCGGGCTTCAATTGGACTTCAATTCTCATTTCAAAACCTCTGTAAATATTTTTATACTGAAATTCAACTTGACAGCTTTGCAATGGTACATAAACGGATGATTTCGGACACCAAAAAAGCATTTTTACAAAAATCTAGAAAACCACTGCATTTAATATTTAAAACAGGGCTTGTGGGTGACCAGAGGAGCAAGAAAAATAGGTGGCAGTTTTGGGTTGTGGGGTGGCAGGTCCCACCATAACCGCTACCTACAATATGTGTCCTCTATCGCATTTTTCTAGTTCCAGACTCTTCTAGAAGGCTCCGATTGCGAGGAAATTGCTTGGAAATTGCGTTTAGAAGCCGAAATGGCCATTTTAACCGTTTTCTACTCTCTAAGAATCTTGTTTTAACCCTGTAACTTAAGAGTTAAGTCTTCAAAACTCTATACATAGATCATCTTTGACACACAAGAGATATATAAAAGAGTACACACAAGTACATACAAGAGAATATACAAGATATAGAGGAATATACATAGAATTCAAGAGAGATTTCAAGAGAGTAGAAGTGAATTATGAATTAGAATTTCCTAAACTAATCTCAAGATAATAGGATTAGATGATTTTAACACCAATTGCCTCCCTCAACTTCCATGGATGAGTGCTTGAAGAACAGTTGAAGAAGAAGATCTTCAATTCAACTTTATTTATATAATTGAGAATCCTCCAAGAGGTAAACACTATAATTCATCTCTAATTTCTATTATATATATATCTAGATCTATAAGCTTTGGATCTAGCTTAGTTTTATTTTATTTGTAGAACACTCATCTTCTTTATCTCTTGTTCTTCACACACTCACATAGCTAGATCCAAATCTCTTTTGGTTTTCATTGATAATTCATAATTAGAGATTGGTTTTCACTTTGATTTTCAATTTTCATTTCATTCTTATGTTTTAATTTATATCCATGCATACATGATTATATATATGTATCTATTTTGAATTCTATAATGGTATAGAAGTATGATCTATGAGAGAGATGATTCTTATGTTCATACCCATCTCTTGATTATTTCTATTACCTAGAATTCCGATTGAAATTCATCTCCAATAGGATATTTGTAAGTCCCTTTGATCCATGATCTATAGTTCTTCATAGAACTTGAGGGCTAAATTGATTGGCAATTATGTTAATCAAGTAGATCTATGAGTTTGATCTCTCAAAATAAGCTTCAACCATCACATAAGATGTTTTCCTCACACTTTAAAATGAACTAGATGAAAATTCAGCAAAACAGATTGGTTTTGTCCATAAGATTTGGTCCACCAAAACTCATAGTTTGATGGATTTCAAATTTTCTGGGTAAACCTTGATGAATTAGCTTTCATCCTGTCCATTTTGAGAGCTTCTATGATCCATACGCTATTTTTAGAAATTGTTGAGAAATCGGTTGACAGATTTTAACATAGTCTCTTTGTGCTTGAATTTCAGAACATCTATAATAGTTATCGATGTTCCGCTTTTTGGGGATGATTGCTAACTTATGTATCTATATGTCGATGTAAAATCATGAGCATATGATCGAGTTAAGATCGTTTTCTAAGCGTTTGAAGTTGATACTACTATTCTGGAATTTTCTAAGTTTAACTACAATAATGATTATGTATACAAAATGGTCATACCTTGATCACTCAACAACAATTGATGAATAAAACTTGGTTTAGAAATCATCTAGGATAATTGGATGAGAGATCATAAGCTTAGATCTACTTGATTAACACGATTCTTGAATTTCTATTATGCTTCTATTATACTTTATATTCCTTTAATTGTCAAATGATACCAAATTTCAAGAATAACAAAGTCTTCTTACAACAACTTTTCAGAAACATTAAGATCATTACATGTACACGGGATTATTTGTATCTTATACTATAGTGAAATAGCGTTCTTTTGACATGAAATAGAGCTTCACATGATTTTTGTAGAATTAATTATGATTTTTACAAGAATAGTGGACAGTCCTGATCCACTTTTTCCAAAACTCTTATTTCTCAAACTTCAAACATGGTAAAGAGGTTCTACTTTTTGGAAAAGTTCCTTAAGACATATATCTAACTTTTTATAAAAGAGTTTTAACCCAGCTCGTGTTTAAGACCACTTTTGATAGGATTCATTAGAGGATGCTGAATCTGGAAATTTGATTGATTATATTTTCAACTTGCTTTGCATGCATATCATTTGTTTGCTTGTGTTTTGCCAATGCTTGGGTATTCCTTGGTCTCTTAGTGCAGAGAATTGAATGTCGTGGATCCGGACTTCAATTTGTGATCTTGCCTCATCTACATGTGGCTTAGTGCCCACGTATCGTGTACCTTCTCTATCCTTTCTGTTAGAATTTTTCTTGGTTTACAATTTTATTTCAACGACACAATTCCTTTAGGATAGTCTCCTTTTATATGATTTTTTGTTAGAGACATCTTATCTTGGATTGTTTCATGATTGCATTACACGTTTCCATTACTTTTTGCTTTTGCGACTCCGCTTGAGCCAACCCAATGTAAGTCTTCTTGTTCTCTTTTGCATATTATGACATATTTCCTATATTTGCATTGGTCCTGGGCAGGACTAGCCACTATAAGTATACCTCTCTCTTGTATTGCATGTGCATCCGTCTTCTACTTGATTTAATCTCTTGAAATGATTTTCTTTAGATGTCCCCTTTTGACATGTATATATATCTACTATGTTTGAGGAAACAACACCAATTATGAATTAAGAACAAGGACATTTGAATCAATGCCTACATCTCTCTTGTATTCGGGACTAGCCACTGTAAGTATAGCTCTCTCTTGTATTGTAGGTCGAGGAGGGGGTGATTTAGTCATGCTTGGGCTCCTTCCCCTCTCGTACCAAGACCCCCGAACCTAATTTCTGGTAATGAAGGGCGAGTAACCTTATTCAATTTTGGGTGAGTCAAACTTGGGTTTCATAATTCCCGATAAAAATTAGGTGGCGACTCTTTGTCTCTAGGACCGCGTGAGGAAGTTCTATTTTTCCCTGAAGTGTGCTCCTTGGGATCCGTCCCAGGACACTATCGAGGGAAGACGCCAGGACCTTGGACCGTGTGTCCACAAAAAGGACCACTAGAAGAGGAATTGTTCGCAATTCTTACCTACAATAGTTCAAGGTATAATCGAATCATATGTGATTGAAGTAAGTTTTATAACGGATACTTTAAACACTTGATGCATTGACTCTGGTGCGAGTAACCATATTTATAATTCGTTGCAGGGTTTCAGATCAACCAAGAAATGCAGTGATGGAGAGATTGTGCTGACTCAAGGATCTAGAGTAACCATTTTCGCGGTTGCTATAGGAGTGGTAGTTTTAGAATTTGAGGACAATAAGACTTTAGTTTTGTCAGATGTAATTTATGTTCTTTTAATGAGACGTAATTTAAATTCAGTTTCTAATTTATCGAATAAAGGTTTTTCTTTTTATTTTGGATCTGAAGTGGTCATTAAAAGAAATGGTTCTTTTATATGTTCTGGTGTTAAAACTAATGGCTTGTATGTGAACACTCCGAATATTTCTAATGATTTTAATATGGAACACAATAACTCAGTGGTAACTGCACCATCTAAAAGAAAGGAACCTTTCACTAATTCAATAAGGCTTTGGCACATGAGGCTTGGCCATTACAGTAAATAGGATTGGTGAACTAGTCAAAGAAGGGATTTTAGGCGATTTGGTTCTCGAACAAATGGAAGTCTACGAGTGTTGTTTAGAGAGTAAGATGGACAAAAGGCCCTTTCCCGCAAAGGGCAATAGGACCAATGCATTATTAGAATTAGTTCATACTTTTGTGTATGGACCAATAAATAGTAGAGCAAGGGGTGATTATGAGTATTTCATTACATTTACTGATGACCACTCTAGGTATAGATTTGTGTACCTAATGTTGCACAACTCTGAAGCCCTTAAAATGTTCGAAGAGTTTAGGGCTGAAGTGGAAAAGTAATTGGGCACACATATCAAGGCCATTCAATCTGATCAAGGTGGCGAGTACGTCTCTAATGAGTTTATTAATCACCTCGTACATAATGGGATTCTGTCATAGTTGAATGCACCTGGTACGCCTCAGCAGAACGGTGTAGCAGAGAGAAGGAACCAAACACTTTTAGATATGACTAGGTCGATGATGAATTATTTAGAGTTGCCATTATTCTTTAGGGTTACACTTTGGAAACTACTGCGTACATACCAAATCTGTTCCTAGGACACCATGGTAGATATGGGGGTGTCCGGCACATGTGCTGAAATGAAGGATAAGCAAGTTGGATTCTAGATCGGAAGTATAGGGTATCCAAAGGGTACTTATGGATGGTATTTTTATGATCCAAGAGTAAAGAAAGTCGTAAGTACATATGCTATTTTCTTGGATGATGATTATATCATGAATTATAAACCTAAGGGAAGGATGGATCTGAAAGAGATAGAAGGAGAGCCCTCAGTCCTATCTGTAGTTGATAACGATGTAAGACAAGAAAATACCAATTCTTCACATATTTCCACACTAGCACCTCATCGTAGTAGGAAGATGGTCAGCCAGCCTGATAGATACATATTCTTAGGAGCAGTTTTTGAAGCAGTCTCCATAGAATCTAAATCTGATTCTACCACGTATGAAGAGCTAATGGCTGATGTTGATTCAGCTCATTAGGTTAAAGCTATGAAGGCTGAATTGGAATCTATGGATTCTAATCAGGTCTAGGATCTTATGGAACTTTCGACCAATATTAAATCCACTAACTGTAAGTGGGTCTACAAGAAGAAAGAGGATCTGATGGAAAAGTTGAGACACTTAAGGCAAGGCTTGTAGCGAATAGTTATACTTAGAGGAAGGGCATTGACTATGAAGAAACCTTCTCGCCGGTAACCATGCTCAAGTCCATCAGACTAATCTTATCCATTAATGTATGCCTAGATTATGAGATCTGGCAGATGTGCTGTGAAGCTCCGACGTAGCCAAAATAGGGAAAAATTTAAAATTTACATCTTAGACCCTGAGGCACGTAGCTGATTGCATTCACCGAATTGTCCATGACCAAATACTAATAATAAACAACGTAACCAAAAGGATAAAACCAACATCTGCTTACATGGATATATTATAATGACAAGCCACAATACTAGTTAACTATTACATCATAGTAGATACATCAGAGTCTTATGACTCTAAGATAGATGAAGTCCTCTGCTAGAAGTTACAACCAAAAACATTTACAAGACATAAGCACTAGTCTTCTCTCTAACTAGCGTAGCCATGTCCTCCTCAGTGAATTCTGCCTCGTTGTACTCCTCCTGGCCAGCATCACATCCCGTGTAATCTTTATCTGGAAAAGCAAGACATGAGAATGTCTAGTGACATAAATGTCGTCAGCTTATGAAAGCCAAGTGAGAAAACTAAGTCATAATGAATCTATACAGCCACACACAAACAAGATATTTTTGCTACCTCTATTACGTCTTTTAAAATTCTCCCACATTCTCACCGTCGAGCTATAACCATGAACATGCCTATAGACACCCAATTTTGACCACATTGATAGGATTTAGGGTTGACAATGTCTTGAAGGATTCAATGATGAAAAGGACCCCATGGAAGGTAGTGGATTCCACATAATCGAATGATCGAACTTCAGAAAGTGACTTCAAGCTTAGAAAAGCCCTTTCCCACGGATAAATCTCGGTTTTCTCAAAATGGTCTCTCAGAATTCATATTCACTCAAGGTTATATGAGCATTAAGTGTTCTAAACGCAGTATTCTAGGTATCCAGAGATTCAATTTCAAAGAAAAGTTCGAAATCGATGCACATTTGAAAGTAATTTTGAAAAAGACGTCGTTTGATTTCAACAAGATGACGAAAGTTCCGGAGGTCTTTCGGGCTTCAATTGGACTTCATTTTTCATTTCAAAACCTGTAGGAATATTTTAATACTAGAATTCAACCTGATAGCTTTCAAACGGTACGTAAACGGACAATTTTGGACACCAAAAAGCATTTTTACGAAAATCTGGAAAAGCAGTGCACGTACTTTTTGAAACAGGGCTTGTGGGCAACTAGAGGAAGAGAAAAATAGGTGGCGGGCCCCACATGTGGGGTGGCGGTTCCCCCCTTAATCACCACCTACATACTGTGTTCTCCATCGGGTGTTTTTGGTTCCAGACCCTTCCAGAAGGTTCCCACTGCGAGGAAATTGCCTGGAAATTGCGTTTAGACGCCGAAATGGCCATTTTAACCCTTTTCTGCTCTTTGAAAATCCTGTTTTTGTCACGCCCCGACGTAGCATAATTCAGGAAAGCATTTAATTTCCTTTATGGACTCGTAGGTCGTGACAAGTGAGTATGACCAATTGTCCCTGCAACAAATAACTTAACAACATTTCTAAAGCAAAGGATACTAACAGAACATAAGCTCCGAAATAAAAACTTACTAAACTATTACAATAGTCATAGTCTTAGGCACAAAACGCCTTATTCAAAAGTCTAAACTAGTTTATTACAAACCCCAAATTAAAATACATAGGAAATATAAAGCAGCCTCCTGGAAAGTCTCCTGACTCTAAGTAGCATAGTCAAAATACCCTGGCTTCTCCTGACCCTGAAAATCTGGACATACAGTCCAGGACGCATCAACGCCGTCAGCTTATGAAAGCTGGTGAGCAAAATAAACAAGTGCTCGCAATGTATATATAAGCATATAAACAACGGTGCAATTTTAACTTAACAGTAATATATTCAAGGTTCCAATTCCAACATAACCCACGGGGGAAAATAAAGAAAACAATAAATATGTGACCATGCATGAGCAATGTAATATCTCATCTTTCTGACTCTTTTCTCTCAACAAAACTCAACACAAACAAACCATTATCTCAGATACCAGGAATACTATCCGATCAATATCCAAAACAGCACACCAAACTATCGCTTCAGATACCAGGAATAATATCCGATCAATATCTAAGCCACACTCAATACCATCATTTCGGATACCAGGAATAATATCCGATCAATATCCGAAACAAGCGCCTTAGATACCAGGAATAATATCCGATCGATATCTAAGCCGTACACAACACTACCACCATCGCTTCGGATATCAGGAATACTATCCGATCAATATCCGAAACGCGCGCCTTAGATACCAGGAATATTATCCGATCGATATCTAAGTCGTACACAACACTATCATCTCCAAATACCAAGAATAATATCCGATCGATATTGAGGTCGCACAACTAGAACGCCACTCTTTACTCTTTTCACACTTTCTCACACACATGCATGTTGACACAACCTCAACCCTAATGTGTATGTCAATGTTTCATAAATAACACCATTAATAAATCACATGAATGTCATCAAACTTTAAACATAAAGGAATTCACAGAATTAAAGAAATAATACGCGTACGGGAATTGAAAATTCGTAATTCATTGCCTTAATCATTTTAAACATAACTAATAGCATTCTAAAAAAACTGCTACTGAAATTCTCGTTTTCTGTCCAAACGGTGCAGAATCTGAGAAAATTGCATTAGACAAAAAGTGTGCAGAATCGAGTTTTACTTGGGACAACGCGGGCAGAACCTTAAATTTCATTCGTTTTCCTAACAAAAATCTGAAAACAAAATTCTGCTACTGTTAAAATTAAAAGAGAAAATATTAGATTGAATTTCTAATATACTTTTTCTGCTACTGTAATCCTCATTTTCTGCCCAAACGGTGCAAAATCTGAGCAAATTGCATTAGACGAAAAGTGTGCAGAATCGAGTTTTACTTGGGACAACGCGGGCAGAACCTTAAATTTCATTCGTTTTCCTAACAAAAGTCTGAAAACAAAATTCTGCTACTGTTAAAATTAAAAGAGAAAATATTAGATTGAATTTCTAATATACTTTGAAGTAATGCCATTAAAAATGAGTTATAATTTGTATACATGAATTACATATCAACAGAAAGCTCTTTGAGTCTAGTTTCCAACGCTTCAAACCGTGCGCGTTTTCGAGTTTCCTAGAGGAAGTTATGGCCGTTATACTAAAAGTCGTCAGTGCTGAAAAATGCAACCGGTTGGAACTAATTTGGCACTGTTTATAACAGTGCCAAAATTTGGCACTGTTTTTGGCCAATCTGACACTGTTATTAACCGTGCCGAATCTGGAGCTGTTTGTTACGAATTTAGAACCTGTTTTTGACCCATTTCTGAAATCTACTTCAACCAAGATATGTAATATATGGATTTCTTCGTTTTTCCGCAAGGATTACGAATACGCGATCGGTTTTAACTAATTTCAATCGTAGCTCTCGGATTTCACGTAAAACCGAGAGGTGACAAAACTTTAAATCAACGGTACGTCGCGATACGGATGAATTAAGCCGTAGGATTCGAACCGTAGCCTATTGGGATCAATATCTTTCAATTACAATTCACGGATTCGATTTTGATTAACTTTTTCAAAGCTCCATTTTTAAGCTCTAATGGTGTATCATATATATATACACATATATACACATATATATACTGAAATTTACATATATAGACATTGAGAGTGAGTTTAAATTACTCACAGAGACGATTATACAGAAATTTAAAGGCCGAGAACTTCCGCCGTAATAATCCGTCGTTGAGAATTTCCTCCTCCGTTCTTGATTTTGGTAACCCAATATGTGTATATATATATGTGTGTCTAAGTATGTGACTGATTATATATATAAACTGTATGTGTGTGTTGTGTGATCTTGAGAGAGCAAGAGAGTGATTGAGAGAAAGAGAGCTGCCGAGAGAGATGAGAGGTAGTCCAAAAGGGGGATTAGTGGGTGTATAAGTAATATGCAAAGTGCTTGGCACTATGCATATAAAACACTAAAGTTAGCACTACACACACATTCACAAAGCACTCCAGCACTAAGTTAGGCACACACTGCACTAATTTCTTGGGTGCTTTCCATGTGTACACAAGATACCCTTGTGTGTGTTGAGCTCACACAATGATACACACACATAGGTAAAATTATACTGCCCATTCCCAAAACTGGTATTTTACGGTTGAAATAAAAATACAGAAAATTATATTAATGTAGGAATTCAATTCCCGGTTGTACAAAAATATAGATATCGATTTTGAAACCATAGAAAATGTTTTGAAAATTACATTTTGACCCCAGATAATTATTACAAAGAGAAATTAAATTAAAATACTCATGGAAATAAAATGCAATATTTATTTATTAATGATAATAAAATACAGGGCGTTACACCCTACCCACCTTAACAGAGATTTCGCCCCGAAATCTGAGCTAACTAATCCTGAAACAACTCGGGGTATCTAGTCCTCATGTCTGACTCTAACTCCCACGACGCCTCTCCTTCGTCATGATGCCTCCACTGAACCTTAACTAAAAGAACGTCTCTTCTTCTCAGCCTCTTGATACTCTGGTCAAGAATCCTCACAGGTCTATCCTTGTAGACAACATTCTGACTCGTCTCAATATCATCAAAATTAACCACATGTGAAGGGTCCCGTATGTATTTCCTTAACATACTAACATGGAACACATTATGAACACCAGACATCTTTGGTGGCAACGCAAGCCGATAAGCCACTTTCCCAACACGCTCCAAAATCTCGAACGGTCCGATGAAACGAGGTGCCAACTTCCCTCTCTTCTGACCAAAACGTATTATTCCACGAACAGGTGAAACCTTAAGGAGTACGTGATCTCCAATACTGAACTCCAAGTCCTTTCGACGTCGATCCGCATAACTCTTGTGTCTACTTTGTGCAGTTTTCATCCTTTCCTTGACCAGTGAAATCTTCTCATTGGTCTCTCTCACCAAATCTGGTCCTAACAGTTCTGTATCTCCCACTTCAGCCCAACACAATGGAGATCGACATGGCCGTCCGTACAAAGCTTCGAACGGCGCCATTCCAATACTCGAGTGATAACTGTTGTTATACGCAAATTCAACCAAAGGTAAGTGCGTCTCCCAAGATCCTTCAAAGTCAATTGCACAAGCTCTGAGCATATCTTCCATAATCTGATTAACACGCTCGGTCTGCCCATCGGTCTGAGGATGGAATGCAGTACTCATCTTGAGCGAAGTTCCCATAGCCTTCTGCAGACTTTCCCAAAATCCCGAGGTAAAACGTGCATCGCGGTCTGATACAATTGACACAGGCGCACCGTGCAGTCGCACCACTTGCTGTAGGTACATTCGACTCATCCTTTCTACTGGGTAAGTCATATTGTACGCAATAAAGTGTGCAGACTTCGTCAAACGATCCACGATTACCCAAATCGCGTCATGATTCTGTTGTGACCGGGGTAATCCAACCACGAAATCCATAGTTATGTGCTCCCACTTCCATCCTGGGACAGGTAAGGGTTGTAACAATCCCGAGGGTCTCTGATGTTCGGCCTTCACTTGTTGACAAGTCAAACATTTAGACACAAACTCGGCTACTTCTCGTTTCATCCCTTCCCACCAAAAGTTTCTCTTCAGGTCTTTATACATCTTTGTTCCTCCTGGGTGTACTGTCAGTCTTGATTTATGTGCTTCTTTGAGAATTTCTTTTCTCAAACCTCCTGAATCTGGCACACACAATCTGTCTCGACATCGGTATCCTCCATCGGCCCCAACCTTCCATTCTGTCGGGTCCTTCTCTAACATCTTGGCGAACCATGCTTGAAACTTCTCATCTTCCTTCTGGGCTTCGATGATTCGACTCACAAGTGTTGGTTGTACTACCAAGCATCCAAAGTGTTGCTCGATCCTTCCCTCAGAAATCTGCACATCAAATTCTGTTATTGACTCCAAGGCTTTCCATTCCCTCAACATCAATGAAGCAATCATTCCTTGAGGTTTCCGGCTTAGGGCGTCAGCGACTACGTTTGCCTTACCGGGGTGGTACTCTAATGTGAAGTCGTAGTCCTTGATCAGTTCCATCCACCGACGTTGCCTCATATTCAACTCCTTCTGAGTAAACAAATACTTAAGGCTTTTGTGGTCTGAGAACAAATCAAATTTCTCCCCATAGAGGTAGTGTCTCCAGATCTTAAGCGCGAACACTACTGCTGCCAGCTCTAAATCATGAGTTGGGTAGTTCAATTCATTCGGCTTCAACTGTCTTGAACCATAGGCGATAACCTTTCCGTCTTGCATAAGGACACATCCCAATCCTTGATACGAGGCGTCACTAAAAATAATGAACTTCGCACCATCCCTTGGTATCGCAAGCACTGGCGCTGTTGTCAATTTCTCTTTCAATTTTAGAAAAGCGCGTTCATGCTTATCAGTCCATTCAAACTTCAAATCTTTCTTAGTCAAACCAGTTAACGGGGCTGCTATCTTTGAGAAACCTTCCACAAATCTCCGATAGTAACCAGCTAGTCCCAGAAAACTTCTGACTTCTGTAGCATTGGTCGGCCGAGTCCAATTCGCCACTGCATCGGTCTTTGATGAGTCAACCGCGATTCCTTGTTGAGAGATCACATGCCCGAGAAACTTAACTTCCTGAAGCCAGAATTCACACTTGCTGAATTTAGCATACAGGCGGTGATCCTTGAGAGTCTGCAACACGATCCTCAGATGTTGTTCATGCTCTTCCTCTGTCTTGGAATAGATCAAAATATCATCAATAAAGACAATAACGAACTGATCTAAGTATGGCTTGAATACTCTGTTCATCAAGTCCATAAACACAGCTGGAGCATTTGTCATCCCAAACGGCATTACTAAGAACTCATAGTGTCCGTATCTCGTCCTGAAAGCAGTCTTAGGTATGTCTTCCTTCCGCACCCTCAACTGGTGATACCCTGACCGTAGATCAATCTTAGAAAAGGTCGTGGCTCCTTGCAACTGATCAAACAGATCGTCTATCCGAGGTAAAGGATACTTATTCTTGATAGTAACCTTATTCAGTTCTCGGTAGTCAATACACAGCCGCATTGACCCATCCTTCTTCTTCACAAACAACACTGGTGCTCCCCAGGGTGAAGTACTTGGACGAACAAAACCCAACTTCTCAAGTTCTTGAACTTGTTCCTTCAGCTCCAACAACTCTGTAGGGGCCATCCTGTAGGGAACCTTGGTTATAGGTCGAGTACCTGGCACTAATTCCACACAGAATTCTATGTCCCTTTCCGGCGGTAATCCTGAAATATCTTGGAATACTTCCTCGAACTCGTTGATTACCGGTATAGATGATACTGTCACCTCTGCACCGACAACCTCAATGTTTGCTAGGCATCTAGTGAGGAACATATCACCCGAAGGGTTACATTGGAAATCGAAGAGTTGATTCCCCTTGTCCGCAAATGTGATCTTTTTCTTTGCACAATCCAACTTCGCATGATTCTTCTCGAGCCAATCCATTCCCAGGATTATATCGAACTCCTTCATCGACAGAACCACCAATCTCGCCAAAAGTTCGCGGTCTCCAAACCGAAGAGGACAATCCTTACACACATGTAATAACTTGACTGTGGTCCCTAAGGGTGAGACAGCACTCAAAGCTTCCTCTAAACGATGCGGTATGATACCCAACTTCTGAACGATCTTAACAGATATAAAAGAATGTGTAGCACCCGTGTCGAATAAAACTTTAACATGAGAGTTAAACAAAGTTAGAGTACCTTCCACTGCTCGTTGCTCGGGCGGTCCCTCCTCATTGGTACCTTCTTCATACCCTGTCTCCTCATAGCCAGCAGCCTCGGGAATGACAGCATTCAGACGGGCTTGTCCTTGTTGACCATAGTTACCTTTCCTAGGAGCCTTGCATTCTGGACTTAGGTGACCTGGCATGCCACAATTATAGCACACAACTCCTGAACGATCCGTACGCCTAGGTGCTCTGCAATCTTTAGCTCGATGACCGGGAACTCCACAATTGAAGCAGTTGTTGTTTTTGGCCCCTTCTATTGCTAGAGGCTGATACTGCTGAACTGCTTGTGTCTGTTGAGGTTTCTTCCCTCCATCCCAGGTCCTTTTCTGTCCTTGAGGGTACCCTGGTTTCTGTCCGGGATAACCCTTCTGCGGAGGTCGATTTCCAAGCGGCTTCGAATTCTGACACCCATCATTCTCTAACCCCGTAGCCAATCTCACCAGAGCTTCAAATGACTGGCCCAGATGCCCCATAGTCAAATGTCTGAGAGACAGGTTGAGACCTCGGTGATACTTCTTGATTTTCCTCTGGGGTGTGTCCACCATATGTGGAGCAAAGCGAGACAGACGCTCAAATCGAGTAGTGTACTCTCGGACAGTCAGATTCCCTTGAGTCAACTCCATAAACTCTTTCTCCCTCTTGTCCTTCTCTTCTTCGGGGAAATACTTCTCGAGAAACCTTTCCTTGAACACCACCCACGGCATTCTCCTTGCAGCTTCTTCCCCTATGGTCGCCTTTTCTGCATCCCACCAATCAGCCGCTGCATAAGACAACTGAAAGATAGCCAGACGCTTCTTTTCCAGATCAGTGCACTCTATGGTCTCAAAGATACGCTCCATCTGACGTAGCCACTGTTCCGCTTGCCAGGGTTCATCAGTTCCAGCAAAATACTCAGGTCGTAGAGCGCGAAACTCCTTAAGAAGCTTGTCTCCAGTCTGGTGGGCTTGCCTCCCATTCCCATTGTAATCCCCATTCTGATTATTGTTCCTTGCGTTCTGATCACTAACCCTCTCCAACCTCCTTACAAAAGCTTCGAACATCCCGGTTGGATCTATTACTGGCGGTGCATCTTCAATAGCGGGACGATTCCTGAGATTTCTTCTAGCCATCTGATCGAGAGAACGGTACCTATCCATCAATCAACAGAATTCGGTCAACCTCTCGAGAAGAAAGAAAATTCTAAACGATAGAAAACGACTAGACACGGAATAAAGTCGAACTATCCTATCTCAATTCTATCTTAACGGAAGATCCTATGTGTCTTGGACAATTGGTCGAGCCATAACCTGGCTCTGATACCAAAAAGCCTGTCACGCCCCGACGTAGCATAATTCAGGAAAGCATTTAATTTCCTTTATGGACTCGTAGGTCGTGACAAGTGAGTATGACCAATTGTCCCTGCAACAAATAACTTAACAACATTTCTAAAGCAAAGGATACTAACAGAACATAAGCTCCGAAATAAAAACTTACTAAACTATTACAATAGTCATAGTCTTAGGCACAAAACGCCTTATTCAAAAGTCTAAACTAGTTTATTACAAACCCCAAATTAAAATACATAGGAAATATAAAGCAGCCTCCTGGAAAGTCTCCTGACTCTAAGTAGCATAGTCAAAATACCCTGGCTTCTCCTGACCCTGAAAATCTGGACATACAGTCCAGGACGCATCAACGCCGTCAGCTTATGAAAGCTGGTGAGCAAAATAAACAAGTGCTCGCAATGTATATATAAGCATATAAACAACGGTGCAATTTTAACTTAACAGTAATATATTCAAGGTTCCAATTCCAACATAACCCACGGGGGAAAATAAAGAAAACAATAAATATGTGACCATGCATGAGCAATGTAATATCTCATCTTTCTGACTCTTTTCTCTCAACAAAACTCAACACAAACAAACCATTATCTCAGATACCAGGAATACTATCCGATCAATATCCAAAACAGCACACCAAACTATCGCTTCAGATACCAGGAATAATATCCGATCAATATCTAAGCCACACTCAATACCATCATTTCGGATACCAGGAATAATATCCGATCAATATCCGAAACAAGCGCCTTAGATACCAGGAATAATATCCGATCGATATCTAAGCCGTACACAACACTACCACCATCGCTTCGGATATCAGGAATACTATCCGATCAATATCCGAAACGCGCGCCTTAGATACCAGGAATATTATCCGATCGATATCTAAGTCGTACACAACACTATCATCTCCAAATACCAAGAATAATATCCGATCGATATTGAGGTCGCACAACTAGAACGCCACTCTTTACTCTTTTCACACTTTCTCACACACATGCATGTTGACACAACCTCAACCCTAATGTGTATGTCAATGTTTCATAAATAACACCATTAATAAATCACATGAATGTCATCAAACTTTAAACATAAAGGAATTCACAGAATTAAAGAAATAATACGCGTACGGGAATTGAAAATTCGTAATTCATTGCCTTAATCATTTTAAACATAACTAATAGCATTCTAAAAAAACTGCTACTGAAATTCTCGTTTTCTGTCCAAACGGTGCAGAATCTGAGAAAATTGCATTAGACAAAAAGTGTGCAGAATCGAGTTTTACTTGGGACAACGCGGGCAGAACCTTAAATTTCATTCGTTTTCCTAACAAAAATCTGAAAACAAAATTCTGCTACTGTTAAAATTAAAAGAGAAAATATTAGATTGAATTTCTAATATACTTTTTCTGCTACTGTAATCCTCATTTTCTGCCCAAACGGTGCAAAATCTGAGCAAATTGCATTAGACGAAAAGTGTGCAGAATCGAGTTTTACTTGGGACAACGCGGGCAGAACCTTAAATTTCATTCGTTTTCCTAACAAAAGTCTGAAAACAAAATTCTGCTACTGTTAAAATTAAAAGAGAAAATATTAGATTGAATTTCTAATATACTTTGAAGTAATGCCATTAAAAATGAGTTATAATTTGTATACATGAATTACATATCAACAGAAAGCTCTTTGAGTCTAGTTTCCAACGCTTCAAACCGTGCGCGTTTTCGAGTTTCCTAGAGGAAGTTATGGCCGTTATACTAAAAGTCGTCAGTGCTGAAAAATGCAACCGGTTGGAACTAATTTGGCACTGTTTATAACAGTGCCAAAATTTGGCACTGTTTTTGGCCAATCTGACACTGTTATTAACCGTGCCGAATCTGGAGCTGTTTGTTACGAATTTAGAACCTGTTTTTGACCCATTTCTGAAATCTACTTCAACCAAGATATGTAATATATGGATTTCTTCGTTTTTCCGCAAGGATTACGAATACGCGATCGGTTTTAACTAATTTCAATCGTAGCTCTCGGATTTCACGTAAAACCGAGAGGTGACAAAACTTTAAATCAACGGTACGTCGCGATACGGATGAATTAAGCCGTAGGATTCGAACCGTAGCCTATTGGGATCAATATCTTTCAATTACAATTCACGGATTCGATTTTGATTAACTTTTTCAAAGCTCCATTTTTAAGCTCTAATGGTGTATCATATATATATACACATATATACACATATATATACTGAAATTTACATATATAGACATTGAGAGTGAGTTTAAATTACTCACAGAGACGATTATACAGAAATTTAAAGGCCGAGAACTTCCGCCGTAATAATCCGTCGTTGAGAATTTCCTCCTCCGTTCTTGATTTTGGTAACCCAATATGTGTATATATATATGTGTGTCTAAGTATGTGACTGATTATATATATAAACTGTATGTGTGTGTTGTGTGATCTTGAGAGAGCAAGAGAGTGATTGAGAGAAAGAGAGCTGCCGAGAGAGATGAGAGGTAGTCCAAAAGGGGGATTAGTGGGTGTATAAGTAATATGCAAAGTGCTTGGCACTATGCATATAAAACACTAAAGTTAGCACTACACACACATTCACAAAGCACTCCAGCACTAAGTTAGGCACACACTGCACTAATTTCTTGGGTGCTTTCCATGTGTACACAAGATACCCTTGTGTGTGTTGAGCTCACACAATGATACACACACATAGGTAAAATTATACTGCCCATTCCCAAAACTGGTATTTTACGGTTGAAATAAAAATACAGAAAATTATATTAATGTAGGAATTCAATTCCCGGTTGTACAAAAATATAGATATCGATTTTGAAACCATAGAAAATGTTTTGAAAATTACATTTTGACCCCAGATAATTATTACAAAGAGAAATTAAATTAAAATACTCATGGAAATAAAATGCAATATTTATTTATTAATGATAATAAAATACAGGGCGTTACAGTTTTAACCCTGTAACTTAAGAATTAAGTCTTCAAAACTCTATATCAGATCTCATGCATCTCATATGAGATCATCTTGGATCATCTGGAAAAGATCTTGAAGCATACTTAGAGTATCTTAAGAGAAGCTTTGAATATACAAGATATATACAAGTACACTTTGAATATACTTTCAATTAAGATACAATTCTAGAAACAGAGAATTATGAACTGAAGTTTAGAAAACTAGTCTTAGGGTAATTAGATTAGATGAATTAGACATCAATTGCCTCCATTAACTTCCATGGATGAGTGCTTGAAGAACTCTTGAAGAAGAAGATCTCCAATTCAACTATGGTTACAAAATTGAGAATCCTCCAAGAGGTAAACACTATAATTCATCTCTAATTCCTATTTTGTATATATAGATCTATAAGATTTGGACCTAGATTAGTTTTATTTCATTTATTAGAACACTCATCTTCTTCATCTCTTGTTCTTCACACACTCACATAGCTAGATCCAAATCTCGTTTTATTTTCATGAATAATTCATGATTAGAGATTTTTTTTCACTTTGATTTTCAATTTTGATTTCATTCTTATGTTTTAGTTTAGATCCATGCATACATGATTATATATTTGTATCTATTTTGAATTCTATGATGGTTTAGAAGTATATCCATGAGAGGGATGATTCCTATGTTCATACCCATCTCTTGATTATTTCTATTACCTAGAATTCATATTGAAATTCATCTCCAATAGGATATTTGTAAGTCCCTTTGATCCATAATCTAAAGTTCTTCATAGAACTTGGGGCTAAATTGATTGGAAATCATCATAGTTAAGTAGATCTATGAATTTGTTCTCTCAAATAAGCTTCAACCAACACCTAAGATAATTTCATCACACTTTAAAATTAACTAGTCAAAATTCAGCAAAACAGATTAGTTTTTTCCATAAGCTTTGGTCCATCAAAACCCATAGTTTGATAGATTTCAAATTTTCTGGGTAAACTTTGATGAATTAGCTTTCATACGGTCCGTTTTAAGAGCTTCTAGGATCCGTATACTATTTTTAAAAATTGTTGAGAAATTGGTTGACAGATTTGAACATAGTCTCTTTGTGCTTGAATTTTAGAAAATCTATAATAGGTATTGATACGTCCAGAAATATTCTGTAACTGTCCCACCGCCACGTGGTCAGCGGATAGCCTGGTTAGTCCGGAGTGGGAGCATAGAGCCCACACTTCCGAGGTGTTCGGTCATAACCGTCCGGGATACTCGGAAGCTCGGGAATGAGGCGCGGTGACTCCCCGGTAGGCGCAGAGTATATGGCATCTCTCATAGTTTCCTTATACGGCCGTGACTCCATCAAGAAAGAATCAGTGGTTGCCTAAACCACTTAGGAAACTCTCCTAACATTGTACAAGTCTATTACGATTAGATTAGGCTTCCTAATCTAGTAAACTTACCATGTAAGGGTGGACTCTTGCATCTATAAAAGAGCCCACCTATCCTCCTTAGAGGGATCCGGAAATCTACTTCTCTAAGCAGATACTTACTTGCAAGAGAACTCACCACTTACACGCATACACCCGGCCGGTGTTACTGGTAGTGTCGCCCATCTTTGTCGGCTCACCAGGCCCGCCGGTGATCTGCTAGTAGGAAGCGCTCAGACGCACACGTGCACGTAGGTCATCTCATTAACGGGGCCGAACCACACACAAACTTTTCTTTGCTGTCTTCTTGCATAAATCTTGCTTACCAATTTTCGGCATCATCAGTTTGGCGCCGTCTGTGGGAAAGACACAATCTTCTCATTAACAAAATCCTTGACTGATCGACATGCCACCGAAGAAGGGCAAGAAGACCGCTGATTCAGCCGGTCAGGAGGACCTGCAGATCGAGCCTCGGGCAACCTCCATGACCACCGAACATGTTACAGCGGCGCTGGAATAGCTCTTGGAAGGTCAGATCCGGACACAACAGCAAATAGAGGCGCTTATGGCCCAGCACAAAAAGGCGGTTGGGGACCATGAGAAAGGCCCTTCGTCGAAGAAGCGGCCTGAAAAGAGAGCTCCCAGCCAAGGGCCCGTTCGAACGCGCGAAAAAACCTGATCTGCTCCATTGTCCCAACCAGATCGCGAACGTTATCCGGAGGGAGAACGTAGCCATGCTACTAAGCGCTCGCAGAGAGGACCTCGGTACATTCCTCGCCGAGCGCGCCGAGTGGAGGATGCCAGGATCCTCATTGAGCGGAGATGAGCTGCGAGGGGAGAAGCGCCCGGACGTAAAGCCCGGGAGTCGGTCAATGATCCACCCGTCCTGAGCCGGGGGGATCTTAGGCATAGACTATCCCGGACCCACATCCGAGTGTTATCCCCGAGGTTGACGCGCTTTGAGGATGAGGCCTCATCATCTGACCCTACCTACCACTCAGACACAGAAAGGAGGACCGGGCACACTGACGTCAAAGCCCAGGTTGAGGAGTTGTAGCAGCAGATTGAGAGGCTGAACTGCAAGTCCGGCCATGACCTCACAAATACAGAAACGGAGTCGCCCTACACTACCCGGGTGATGCAATTTCCAATTCCGCGGAAGTTCAAACCCCCTCACCTCAGCTCATATGACGGCAAGGGGAGTCCGGTGGACCACATCCGCACTTATAAGGCGCAGATGGCACTGGTCACTACGATAGATGAGCTGCTGTGTCTGGCATTCCCTAGTACTCTGAAGGGATCAGCCGCATAGTGGTTCCATGCCCTGAAGCCCCGGACGGTTGACAACTTCAAAGCCCTCAGCAAACTCTTCATCAGCCAGTTTGTCGGGATGCTAGACCGATCCCAACCAGATACCCAGCTGCTAGCCGTCAAGCAGCAAAAGGGTGAATCTTTAAGGGAGTATGTGGATCGTTTCAACCAGCAGAGGCTCCTGATCCGCAACCTCAATGAGACGGCCGCGATCATGGCCTTCTGTTCAGGAGTTCAGCACACCAAGGTGGCCACGTCTTTTCATCGGAATCGACCGGCAACCCTGGTGGAACTCTCGGAAAGAGTTGGAAAGTATATAGACACCGGAAAGTTTTTGAAGGCAAAATGCGCCAGCCAGGCGGGAGATGAATCCCCAAAAGCCAAGCGCAAGTGCGAGGGGTCAGAGAAGAGTCCGGGAAAGAAGCCGAAGCAAGATCAAAGGAATGCTAGAGATCAGCCCCTAACGGCCTTTACACCCCTTTCCCGACCTATACATGAGGTGATGGTCGCCGCAGAGGCACAGAGGCTGCTTCCGCAGCCAGCTAAACTCAGAGCCCTACCAGGTAAGAGAAACCGGAAGAAGTTTTGCCGTTATCACAGGGATCACGGCCATGAAACGGAGGATTGCTTCAAGTTAAAGATAGCAATCGAGAAGCTGATCGAGCAGGGGCATCTTGCCGAGTTTGTCACAATCGACAGACAGCCCCGACAGGAAGCCCAAGCTCCCGGTCAGCCCCCTCCACCACTCGGCCACATTAACGTGATCTCCGGAGGAACATCTGGCGGAGGTGATTCTCAGTCGGCACGGAAGAGGCATGCCCGAGCATCCCGAGCGGATGTATGGCAGGTCCAATCCACCGGCTCCTCACCAACCGATGTTCTGACGTTCTCGTCCGACGATGTACAGGGTCTCCACTGCCCCCATGATGACCCGTTAGTAGTAACGCTTTCTATAGCTAACTATATGGTTGAGAGGGTACTGGTTGACACAGGTAGCTCGTCCGACATAATGTTTACAGCGGCATTCGACCAACTTGGGATCTCCCGGGATTGGCTCCGGCCGGTTGCTACTCCCCTGGTCGGATTCAACGGCTCTAGCACTCAACCGCTCGGTACGATCGAGCTCCCAGTTCTCATGGGGACCTACCCGCACCAGGCTTCCATACTGACTAGGTTCGAGATAGTGGAGGCTCCCTCGGCCTACAACGTCATCCTCGGAAGGCCGACCCTCAACAGGGCCCAAGTAGTTGTCTCCACATACAGCTTAACCGTAAAGTTCCCAACTACACAAGGACCCGGATGCTTGCGAAGAGACCAGACCACGGCTCGAAGTTGTTATGTTAGCTCGTTGCGCCGGGGGGCAGTCACCGAAACGCTGAACATCCAAGAAATGGACCCCCGGGACCAGAGGGATGTGATAGGGCCTATGGAAGAATTGGGGCAGGTTGTGCTGGATCCAGAACACCCAGATCGCACGGTCAATATAGGCGTACTACTGGAGCCTACCTTGAAGGAAAAGTTAACCCAATTCCTGAGACAAAACCAGGACGTTTTCACTTGGAGTCATGAGGACATGCCCGGGATTGATCCCCGAGTGATGTCCCATCATCTCAACGTCAGCCCGGACTGCCACCCGGTGAAGCAGAAGCGGAGGGGCATGGCCTCTGAGAGACAAGCAGCAGTAAGCGAGGAGGTCGGAAAGCTCCTAAAAGCTAACTCCATCCGGGAGGTTTACTACCCCGATTGGTTGGCCAATGTTGTCCTGATCAAGAAGAACAATGGCAAGTGGAGAATGTGTGTGGACTTCACTGACCTCAACAAGGCCTGTCCCAAGGACTGTTATCCGTTGCCTAGGATAGACCTCCTTGTCGACTCGATGGCAGGCCACTCACTCCTCTCGTTCATGGACGCCTACTCGGGGTATAATCAGATCAGCATGTACCCCGGGGATGAGGAGAAGACGATGTTCATCACCGACCAAGGCACGTACTGTTACAGAGTTATGCCTTTCGGCCTCAAGAATGCCGGGGCTACATACCAGCGCCTGGCCAACTTCATGTTCAGAGACCTCATCGGAAAGTCCATGGAAGTGTACGTGGACGATCTCCTAGTCAAGAGCCGGGATGAGCCAGATCACCTTGAGCATCTGGCCGGGGCCTTCAGCATTTTGAGAAAATTCAGGATGAGGTTGAACCCGGCCAAATGCACCTTTGGGGTCTCGTCCGGGAAATTCCTCGGTCATCTAGTCAGCAGACGGGGAATCGAAGCAAACCCCGACAAAATCCAGGCTATCATCAACATGCGGTCACCTAAATCAACAAAAGAAGTTCAGAGCTTAGCCGGACGGGTGGCCGCACTGAACAGATTCGTGTCCAGAGCAACTGACCGGTGCCTGTCGTTCTTCAAAATTCTCCGCAAAGCTTTTCAATTGGTCGGAGGAGTGCGAGGAGGCATTCCAGGAACTCAAGAAATACCTGGCCTCTCCTCCTCTATTGTCGACACCTACAGTCGGAGAGGAACTTTTCCTATACCTAGCGGTGTCACCATCGGCGGTTAGCTCAGCACTCATCCGGGAAGAGCACGGGATACAGTTCCCAGTATACTACACCAGCCGGGCGTTGCAAGGTGCAGAAAGCCGGTATTCCCGTATCGAGAAGTTGGCCTTCGCCCTCATTACCTCAGCCCGAAGGCTCCGACCGTACTTCAAGGCCCATGCCATTGTAGTACTCACCGATCAGCCTCTCCGCAAAATTCTATCTCGGCCAGACACATCCAGGAGGCTCGTCAAGTGGGCTTTGGAACTTGAAGAGTTTGAGGTAACTTATCGACCCTGGATGGTAATCAAGGGACAAGCCGTCGCTGATTTTCTGGTCAAGTTTACGTATCCAGAAGATCCGGTCGAGGAACCTGAGCCTCCGGCATTACCGCCCGGATTGCTTGCCGGCATCCCCACTTGGGTATTATATGTCGATGGCTCTTCAAACCAGCAAGGTAGTGGAGCCGGAATCATCCTGACTACCCCCGATGGCATCCAGCTCGAATATGCTTTAAGATTTGGGTTTCGTGCCTCCAACAACAAGGCCGAGTACGAAGCTCTTTTGGTCGGGTTACAGTTGGCCGCCTCAATGAGCGCACAGCAGGTCCAAGGCTACAGTGACTCCCAGCTCGTGGTCAATAAAGTAAACCAAGAATATGAAGCACGAGAAGATAGCATGATCGTCTACTTGGCCCTCGTCCGGGCAGTTTCCAATCAGCTCCGAGGATTCTGCATCAATCGGATACCTAGAGAGGAAAACACTCGAGCTGACAGGCTAGCTCGCCTCGCTTTGTCAGCTGAGTCAGACTTACCCGGGATAAGGATACAATTCTTACCCGAGCCAAGTGTGATCAACTCAGAGGGCATGGAGGTCGACCCGGTCACTCTGGGACCCAGTTGGATGGATCCAATCGTGACTTTCTTGTCAACAGGAAGGCTGCCGGATGAGAAAGAGGAAGCAAGGCGGGTCAAATACCGGGCGGCACGATACCATGTTCTCGACGGTGCCCTATATAAGAGGGGGTTCACCATTCCATACCTCCGCTGTGTTCATCCTACGCAAGTTCAAGCAATACTGTACGAAATTCATGAAGGCTTGTGCGGGAACCACGTAGGGGGTCAGGTACTCTCGAGAAAGGCCCTACTACAAGGATACTATTGGCCGACCATGGCCCGGGATTCGCAGGAGTACATTCGAAGGTGTGACAAGTGCCAACGGTACTCTCCCATGATGAACCAACCGGGAGAACTTCAGACCCCGGTCCATAGTCCTTGGCCATTCGCCCAATGGGGGATCGACATCGTTGGTCCCTTACCAACGGGAAAAGGGCAGGTTAAGTTTGCTGTGATAGCCGTTGACTACTTCACCAAGTGGGCGGAGGCCGAGCCCCTGGCAACGATAACCGAGCGCAAAATGGAACATTTTGTGGAGAGAAATATCCTTAGCAGGTTCGGTATTCCACGAGTCCTGATCAGCGACAATGGAAGACAATTTGATACACCCATCTTTAGACAGTTCTGCTCGGGCTATGGGATACTGAATCATTGCTCTTCTCCCGAGCATCCACAAGCTAACGGTCAGGCCGAGGTGACCAACCGCACGATCCTGCAGTCGATTAAGACAAGGCTGGAAGGCGCCAAAGGCTTGTGGGCTGAAGAACTCCCAGCCCTTCTGTGGGCCTACCGCACCACACCCCGGGCAGCTACGGGTGAAACCCCATTTTCTTTAACTTATGGTTTTAAGGCGGTAGTCCCCACCGAGCTTGGGCTGCCATCATACCGGGTCGCTACCTTTAATGACCAAGGCAATGGAGAAGCCCTCAGGACGGAACTAGACCTGGTCGAGGAAAGAAGAGACCAGGCCTATCTCAGGGTGGCAGCTTACAAGCAAAGGGTCTCGAGGTATCATAATAGTAAGGTAAAGCATCGTAGCTTTCAAATCGGGGACCTTGTCCTTAAGGCGGTGAACCAGTCTACCCGAGTCCCAAGCCATGGGAAGTTGGGAGCAAACTGGGAAGGACCGTATATTGTGACTAGGGTCAACCGACCGGGAACCTACTGGCTACAGAACATGGACGGGCACGATCTCAGTCATCCTTGGAACGTGCAACACCTCCGCAAGTATTATTAGTAGCATCTGACTACGGGTATCTAGTTCTATAGGATAAGTTCTTTTTGTGTAGCCCCGATTGGGCAACTGTTATAGATTGGCATTTTCTAAATAAAGTGAATAAAGTTTATTTTGAGAATTTACGCCGTGCAAAAAAGACCTCGGGCCTAACCCCGAGGCACTAAAAAGACCTCGGGCCTAACCCTGAGGCACTAAAAAGACCTCGGGCTCCGAACCCAGGCGCTAAAGGACCCTGCAACCACCCATGTTCCAGGTCGGTTTCCCATGGTCGCTCCTCTGCATGCCCCCGCCTTCGCAAGAAAGTCGGGGACAAAAGGGTACTCGACCTAAAAACAGGAAATTAACTAAGTTTTGCCTAGGTCCAGCCGACGACGGGGCCAAGCCCCTAGGTGGCCGACGATGGCAAGCTTCAAAAGCTCCTGCAACCACCCATGTTCCAGGTCGGTTTCTTATGGTCGCTCCTCTGCATGCCCCTGCCTTCGCAAGAAAGTCGGGGACAAAAGGGTACTCGACCTACAAACAAGAAATTAACTAAGTTTTGCCTAGGTCCCGCCGCCGACGGGGCCAAGCCCCTAGCTGGCCGACGATGGCAAGCTTCAAAAGCTCCTGCAACCACCCATGTTCCAGGTCGGTTTCCTATGGTCACTCCTCTGCATGCCCCCGCCTTCGTAGGAAGGTCGGGGACAAAAGGGTACTAGACCTACAAACAGGAAATTAACTAAGTTTTGCCCAGGTCCAGCCGACGATGGGGCCAAGCCCCCAGGCGGCCGACCTGGCAAGATTCAAAAGCTCCTGCAACCACCCATGGTCCAGGTCGAGTCCCTACGGCTACTTACTCCCGCACTTCCATACTCCCGCCTTAGAAAAATGCTTGGGGGGCAGGGGGTAAAGGGAATTAAGGGAATTAAGGCTAAAGCAGGGAATTGAATCGTTCGACTAGGTGTTCCGTGGGTTACGGTCCTAAAGCATTTGCTAAGGCAGATGTTAGGTTGGCCAAAGCCATACGGATACTAGCAAAAGGTAAAGCACAGTACAACAAAATTAATGGAAGGATGACCTCAGGGGCCTTTTCATTAATTAAAACAGATGTGCAAAGCTTGGGGGGCAGTTGTAGTGGCCTCCCCGAAACATAAAAAAAAAAAAAACAACTACACGCAATAAAATAAAAACAACAAGAAGAAACCGGGGAGTCAGTCTTCCACATTGACTACATCCTCGGTCTCCCCGGTCTGCTCCCTTGGCACGGCAAGTCCTTCGTCCCCCATGTCCCCGCCCGGGGCGAGTTCTGTGGCTCCAGCAATGGCCTCAGGGTTTTCACCAACCGCAGGAGCATCACTGGCTATGGGATATTCACCGACATCCCAGTAATCCGAGTTAATCCCCTCGTAGGCCGAAAGGGCCCATTCGGGGTGATCCCGGGCTACTCGCCGCTTCAGATCGTCATAGCCCTGGAAGAAGCCATCATAAAAAGTGCCCTCCAAGGCCCCTGCAACTGGTATCTCAGCCGCCGCCTTTGCCTGGGCTTCAGCTGTCGCAGTAAGGGCCCTAGAAACCTCCAGTTTGGCCAAAGTCGCTGCCAGGTCTGCCTGAGCCGCACCCAAACTCAAGGCCAATGACTTCGTCTTGCTCGTCTCGACAGCCAAGGCGGCTTTAGCTACTTGCAGCTCTTTCCGCTCCTTTGAAAGGGCGGCTTTGGCAGCGCCGACTTTCTCGATTAGAGAGGACAGGACGGACTCGGATCCCGCGGCCATACAGCCAACCTCTGGCAAAAGGATGAAAATCAGTTAGGCCAATGTTTGAAAGGGGAGCAGGCCAATGTTTGAAGGGGGACAGAATACTTACCAGATAGGATATGCTATACAGCCACCCTTAAAAGCCTTGGGGAGATAGCCCGGCGCATGCTTCCACCTGGCTTGGGACAAGGACGGATTTCAGTCTTTCCCGGACCTCATCAGGCCCGCCCAGGGGCAGATCCGACAGAATATCAGCCCTGGGTGCGGGCTCATCAATAGCCGGCCTAGGGGGAGACGACGTCCCCACAGGGTCGAGACGGTTAGTCGTCCCATGGCGAATACGCCTGAGCGGGCGCTCGCCCCCCAGGGCCTCGACGGCTGGCCTCTTTCCTTGGGTGATTGTCGCCCGAGCGGCAGTAGTGGCGGCGGTGGCAGCTTGTCTCTCCCGCAGCTGGTCCAAATTGCGATTGGGGGCCATTTCTGCAGAAACCAAGGTCGCACGGTCAGAAGTGCAAGAAAGAAAAAAATACAAGGTTAACGCATAATGTAGCCAGAATACTCACCAGGAATGATGGGCGAAAAGCTGGGGGATGGAATGGGTTCCTCAGGGGAATAGGTCTCAACAAAGTCCCCTGTTCGGGATAATACGTTCCAAACACTAGTGGGCAACTCTGCTAGCTTCCAGATCCTGGCCTAGCACCGTTCGGAGATTTTGGGAGGTTCTGTCGAGCCAGCTGTGCACAGAGAAATGAAGTCAGTTAGCAAGCCATTACGTTCCTAAAAACCGAAAGAACGGACGAACACGGAATGGTGGCCTTACCCCTCAACTCCCCAGCCCAGGATGTCCTCAGCTGGGTCCTTGGGGCCATGTCACAAAGGCGAAGGGTGGACACTTGGAAGAACTTGCCCTTCCACCCCTTGTTGTTGCTAGGGCATCTGTCGATAATTTTCCTGCCCGGACGGGAAGAAAATGAGAAAAACCCCACTTCCCGGTGCACAGGGAATGGTCGATGGGCCCAAAGAAACTCATGGAGGGTGAGCTCGTACCCGAACACCTGAGGCCACAACGATATACACCCCATCAGGAACCTCCACCTGTTGGGAGCCAATTGCCCGGGAGCGATATCGAGATAGATCAGGACATCCCGGGCAACGCGATGCAGGGGTAATCGGAGGCCCGCCATCATGGCATCCTCAAACAGGGTAACAAACCCAGGCTGATAAAGGTGCGTGCCGCCGGGGTTCACGGCTAGGGCGCAATCGTCAGGAAGAGAGTACCTCTCTCTGATCCGGAGAAGGTATTGGGAATGTAGCGTATAAAAGGTGGACTCCCTGGCAAACACTACACGATCAGACACTCTGGGCAACTCGTCGCCCGAACCCCTCGAGACGGAGGCAACAGGGGCCTCCTGAGTAGACTCACTGTCGGACAGACGAACGGGAATCCTGGCCCCTCTTTGATGATCGGTCAGGGACTCAGAAAGCCGGTCCCGACTGGGACCGGGGGGATTCTGATTGATACTGTTCACTCTCTGATCTCGACGCAGAATTGAAGCCGGAGTGTTCCATCTCTGGTACTCCGACGGAAAGGAACGGACACAAACTACGACCTGCGTATGGATCGGGAACCCCAAGCCTGATATACAGGGGGGGCAGAGTCACTAACCTGAATGGTAATGAGTAGGCACTCCTCAGAACCAAGTAACACTCTCCCAAGACAGCGCAAGGAACACCTGCTCGGTTCAGATGAGTTAAAGTTCCACCCGACTCAAAGAACGTACAAAATCTAAGGAGAAAGAAATCCCACTCCCGTTCGAACCTCACCAGATTCAGTCTCTCCAGCCTCACTCCGAAGTGAAAAAGGGACAGGGGGAAGAAGAAAGAAAGCAGAAAGTAGAAGATAAGGGATGCAAGAAAGGAGGCAACTACTCCTTATATAAAGACCCTGAACGGCCAAGATCAGAGCAGATCCAGCGGTCCAGGAGATTTCCCGCCCAAACTGTCGCTTCGGTTACGTGAGGAGTTGCCTCAAAAGGCGTGCGCATTAATTGCGTGACGCGGCAATTTAGTCAGCCCGCAATTGGTTCGGTTACGATCACATTACCCTTGTCAAGTTCTAACTTGACTAACGATTGGTTGGTGCAAAGCGGCGGTGATCCGAGCCCGAGTTGCCACAACTCAGGCACATTCATATATCGGCCGGGCATTAGCTGCCCAGTGTAGCGCAGAGTCAGTAAACAGTTGAAGAAGCATATTGAAATGTAAAACATGGCCTCAAGGACCTTTTTATTACTATAAAGGGTGATCTGTACAGAGATTGGAGGCATTTAAAATAGCCTCTCTTAACGAAAAAAAAAGAAAGAGAAAAAGGAAAAAAATTACATGTATCAAGGCCTTCAAGTCCCTTTGTCCTTCAGAGCCTTGACCTCCTCCTCCAGGGCTGCCACCCTCGCCACCAGCCCCTCTACGGTGAGCTCCAGGGCATAGAAGTCCACCCCTCGCAAGGCGGAATCCATCTGCAGCTCGTCGCCCATCTTTTTCACCTCCTGGAGACGACCCTCCAGGTTAGCGAGGGAAAGGCCGGTCCAAGAGCTAGGCGCGACCGGGGGGTCCACCCGACTTTTCTTTGGTGGAGGTGGAGACCCCTCACCAACTTCTTTTTCTTTTCCCTTCCTGGACGGTCCAAGTGGTGGGCTTGCATCCACGGACGAAGAGGAGTCACTGCTGGTGGGAAGAGAAATTGGCCCTTCGGGTGAACCAGCCCTATTTGTGGCGCGCGGGCCGGTGGCCATGGATCGGGTGCAGCGGCGTGACCCTGAAGCCGCGGCGGCAGGAACAGCGGAGGAGGGTCCGGCGCCCACACCATCCGCAGGCCCCCCGACCAGAGCAGAGAACGACAGGCCGGCCTCGATGGCTCGGTCAATCGCCTCCGTTTCCTCAGCAATGGGGGCAACGTTGCGGAGGGCGGCAAAAGTTTGTTTGCAGAGGTTGGGATCAAAAGTTGTCGGAGGACAGATAGCAGCATCCTCCAGCCAGTTGCCGGCGACTAATACCCAAGGTACCGCCGCCAGTTCTTGTTTGGGAAGTCCAAACCTTGGACAAGGTCCCTCCCCTCGGTCCTGGGGCAGAAGTAGGGACCCCCGTGGTCGATGCCCAGGATGTAGCACCTGACGACGTTGACGGGACGAAGGAGCAACATAAGCCGCTCGTTCTTTGCTGATATTCCCCAAAGGAAGCGGGCGACATTCGGGCGGCACTCGGAGAGTGGAATACACAACCCCTGAAGCAGGTCGTAGAAGGAGACCGGAAGGGGGAAGCGTAATCCCACAATAAGCAGCAAGTAGCTACTGATGAGGACGAAGGGGAAGGTTACTTCCTCCCCCTCAGCATACGGATGGAGCACGACATCGTCCGGAATTTGACAGTCCTCTCGGAAGGCTCTAAGCCCTTCATCAGACGACAGATTGATATGGGAAGCCATTTAATGGAGATGAAAGCTTGAAGGTTAAGAATAGCAGAGGAGAAGGAGCTCGGAGTGTTTGCTCGGGCGATTCAGTTGATGAATTGCAGTGAGAAACAGATTGAACAAGGTGCTCCTTATATAAGTGTCGCGAACGGTTAGGATCAAATTTCATCGGATGGCTGACATGCTCTCCTGCCGAAACTGTCATTTCGGGCACGTGGGGCGTCGTCTCAAAAAGCGTGAGCATTGAATGCACGACGTGATGGTTCGGTTGCCACCTGGACGATTCAGTTACTTCTAAACTGACATCTTTGGATCTGAACCAGACTAGTAACTAGTGGACACGTGGCGCTGAGGTCCCAGTCCTACAGGGCCACCGCTCGGTTGATATACCGACGAGTCATTGCAAACCGACCCGATTTCGATGGGGGTCCCAGTCCTTTCTCGTTAGGTATCTGGAAAACATCCTTAATTTCCAAATTTCATCTGGCAAGGCGTCATCTCATCTTTGAAAATGGGGGGCAGCTGATACGTCTAGAAATATTCTGTAACTGTCCCACCGCCACGTGGTCAGCGGATAGCCCGGTTAGTCCGGAGTCGGAACATGGAGCCCACACTTCCGAGGTGTTCGGTCATAACTGTCCGGGATACTCGGAAGCTCGGGAATGAGGCGCGGTGACTCCCCGGTAGGCGCGGAGTATATGGCATCTCTCATAGTTTCCTTATATGGCCATGACTCTATCAAGAAAGAATCAATGGTTGCCTAAACCACTTAGGAAACTCTCCTAACATTGTACAAATCTATTGCGATTAGATTAGGCTTCCTAATCTAGTAAACTTACTATGTAAGGGTGGACTCTTGCATCTATAAAAGAGCCCACCTATCCTCCTTAGAGGGATCCGGAAATCTACTTCTCTAAGCAGATACTTACTTGCTAGAGAACTCACCACTTACACGCATACACCTGGCCGGTGTTACTGGTAGTGTCGCCCATCTTTGTCGGCTCACCAGGCCCGCCGGTGATCTGCTAGTAGGAAGCGCTCAGACGCACACGTGGACGTAGGTCATCTCATTAACGGGGCCAAACCATACACAAACTTTTCTTTGCTGTCTTCTTGCATAAATCTTGCTTACCAATTTTCGGCATCATCAGGTATCGATGTTCCGCTTTTTGGGGATGATTCCTAACTCATATATCTATATGCCGATTTAAAATCGTGAGCATAAAATTGAGTTAAGAACGTTTTCTAAACATTTGAAGTTGATACTACTATTCTGGAATTTTCTAGATTTAACTACAATTATGATTATGTATACAAAATGGTCATACCTTGATCACTCAACAAGAATTTATGAATAAAACTTGGTTTAGAAATCTTCTAGAATAATTTGATGAGAGATCAAGAGCTTATATCTACTTGATTAACGTGATTCATGAACTTCTATTATACTTTTATTGTGTTTTGCATTCATTTATCAAATGATATCAAACTTCCAGAATAACAGAGTCTGTTTAAAACACTTTTCCAGAAACCTTAAGGTCATGGCATGTCCATGGGATAATTTTCGTCATAAACTACAATGAAATAGCTTTCTTTGACACCAAATAGAGCTTCGCATGATTTTTGTAGAATTAATTATGATTTTTACACGAACAGTGGACAGTCATGATCCACTGTTCCCAAAACTCTTAGTTCTCACTTCAAAAATGGTAAAGAGGTTCTACTTTTTGGAGAAGTTCCCTAAGACATGTATCTAACTTTCTGTAAAAGTGTTTTAACCCAGCTCATGTTTAAGACCACTTTTGATCGGATTCATTAGAGGTTGCTGAATCTGGAAATTTGATTGATGACATTTTCTGCTTGCTTTTCATGCATGTCATGTCATATGTTTGCTTTGTGTTTCTGCAATGCTTGGGTATTCCTTGTGGACCCGGACTTCGATTTGTGATCTTGCCTCATCTACATGTGGCTTAGTGCCCATGTATCGTGTACCTTCTCTAGCCTTTCTTTTAGAATTTTTCTAGGTTTACAACTTCGTTTTCAAGGACACGTTTCTATTAGGACAATCTCCGTTTATGTGATTATTTGTTAGAGACATCTTATCTAGGATTGTTGCATGATTGCATTACACGTTTTCATTTCTTTTTGCTTTCCCGACTCCGCTTGAGTCAACCTAATGTAAGTATTCTTGTACCCTTTTGCATATAATGACATCTTTCCTTTATGTGCATCGGTCCCAGGCGGCACTAGCCACTATAAGTATACCTCTGTCTTGTATTGCATGTGCATCCGACTTCTACTTGATTTAATCTCTTGACATGATTTTTCTTAATTGTGTCCCTTTTGACATGTATATATTATCTAGTATGTTTGAGGAAACAACATCATTTATGAGTTAAGAACAAGGATAATTTAATCAAGGCTTACCATTCGGTAGGGCAAGGAAGGGGGTGCTTTAGTCTTGCTTGGGCTCCTTCCCCTCTCATACCAAGACCCCCGAACCTAGTTTCTGGTAATGAATGGAGAGTAACCTTATTTAATTTTGGGCGAGTTAAACCTGGGTTTCCTAATTCCCGATAAAAATTAGGTGGCGACTCTTTGTCTCTAGGATCGCGTGAAGAAGTTCTAGTTTTCCCTGAAGTGTGCTCCTTGGGATCCGTCCTATGACACTATCGAGGGAAAGCGACAGGACGACCGAGCGGCGCGAGTCCACAATCTAGCGACTCCGCTGGGGAGTTGAACATGAAACTGATAGTTTCTTGTTCTTTGAGGGTTTGACTTGAGCCAAATAATACCCTTGTTTTTAATTCAATAATCACGTTGTTTCTGCCTGCATTTGCACTTGCATTGTTCTTTCACCATGACTGCTTGAGACCATTGACTTGTGGGTGGAGGGCTCTCTTTCCTCCATTTGTCAAGAGTTTTGGTAGCATGTGGTCACCGTTAGCCTTGTACCGCTTACGGTATATAGAGCCCTTGGCTTGCTAATGGACCCTTTATGAGACTAAAACCCGGCTTTTGCATATAGTTTCTATAGAACCCTTCAATTAGGATCTTGATTATTATCTTTGATTAGGACAATGTGATGAATTATTTGCGTTTGCCCGTAAGGGATTATGTGGATGATGAGGACGTGTATGTGAAGGCATCATCAAACCTTGTATGATAGATTCCTCTAGCGTAGTATGGTCTTAATCCAAACATCCAATCATTATTCAAGGACAATTTTGAAAATTTTGCAAATACAAGCACTTCTTTGAAAAATCCAAGTCTTTTGAAAAATTCCAGGAATATCCCTTTTGAAAATTCACTTTGAAATTCCTTTCACAAAATCCTTCCAAAAATTCTCCTAGGTTTTAGAGAATCTCAAAATTTCTATTTTCATGATTCAATTTTAAAATCGCCTCTCAGATTTTTTAGAGAATTTCAAATTTCTACTTTGGTTTTTCAAATTTCAAAAAGAAATCATGATTCCAAATTTGATGATTCAAATCCAGATTTTAGAATTTCAGAATTTTCTACCTCGATTTTCAAGAATCATGATTTCACACAAGCATTGATGGTTCAAAAGTATTTTTGAAATTTGCAAATCTCTCCCTTTCTTTCAAGATTTTCATGAAAAATTCAATTTTGTAAACCTGGACCATCAAGAATTTCAAAGCTAAAAATCCTTGGGTAATGATTTGATTAGTAAGATTATTAGCATACTCAAGGAATCTTATGTGCTGATATGCGAGGTCTAAGCTAGTTTAAGGTGCAATGCATTTAGATTAGATTGCATTTCATCTACATTGCATGCACTACACGAGCATTGCGTATACGACTCACGAGTGCGACACTTCTAATATACTTTCGAAAAGGAAAGAATTGTTTTCCTCAGAATTTTGGAACTTGATTTCTTCAATTTTGAAAAAAATTTTTTGAGAAAAAAGGAAATGATTTGCAATCCACTTTTGTAAAATACCATTCTTTGGAAATTCTTTTGCAATAAAGATACCTAATTATTTAGAAATTCCCAATAAACCAGAAAATAGAAGATAGGACCAAAAAGTGGTACTCCCTCCTGGGTCAGAGCTCCGAATAACTATTTGATTAGATCAGGATTTGAAAAAGGAATAGCCGGGTCCACTAGGGTTAAGGATATGACATATGAAGCTGATATGGAAGCCAGATTGGCCGTAATGCAGACTGCATTAGATCAGAGCAGGGAACAGAATCGGGAACAACTTGCCACTATGATGAGAATGATGGAACAACTAACTAATCTGCGACCACCACCTCCTCCAGAACATCATGAAGAGGAAGACCTTGGGGAACCAGTTCAACCAAAGGTTCAGCTAGATCAAGAGACTCAAGACAAATTGGCTAAGATCGACAAGCTTGAGAGTGTGATCAAGAAGAGCAAAGGGGTTGATGAATATCTGTTCGATATAGAAGTTTTGTGTGATGCTCCAAAAGCAAAACTCCCTGATAAGTTCATAATGAATCATATCAAATTCTTTGATGGAATTGGAAATCTAAAGAGCCATTTGAGGCTTTATATGGGAGTGTTACAGCCCATGGGTATTGGGTCTGACTGTTTTGCCATACTGTTTCAAAGAACTCTGAGTGGGGTAGCACTGTCATGGTATCTGACCTTAGAATCAACTGTGGCCAAAGATTGGGAAGCCCTAGCTAGAGTATTTATGGCTCAATACTCATACAATCAGTCATTCGATGTTACTACAAGAAATTTGGAAACCACTAGGCAAGAGTGTGAGGAATCTTTCGTAGGATTCCTTACTCGTTGGGGGGCTAAGGCTGCTCAGATGACGAACATGCCTACTGAGAAAGAGCAAGTCCGAATGATCATCAAGAACCTGTAGCCTGAGTATCTTGAAAAGCTCCGATTCCAGTCTATCATGACATTTGAATAACTGTTTAATATAGGTACACTCGTCGAAGATGCAATCAGGGATGGGACAATCAAGAAAGAGAACACGAACAATCGAAGGCCAGTCTATCATCAGTCCGCTAACATCAATGCATTGTCTCCTCAACCTTTTCAAAAAGAACATCGAAGTACTACTACGGCAAGAGGAAGCCAGAACTAGGGTCAGTCAAGCGAGAAAAGGGAATTTTATGAATTGGGAATGTCCTTGAGCACTACACTCGAGATGATGCTAGAAAAAGGGTACTTGGAGAAATTAGAACCCAGGCCAGAGCCAGATCCACTTTCGCCAAAATTTAGGACCCATTTGTATTGTGATTTTCACCAAGAACGTGGGCTTAGCACAGATAGATGTTGGAGGCTCAGGAATGAAATTCAGAACCTGATTGAAAAAGGTGTCATCGCTCCCCCACCACCACAGAATATCAATTCTCTTGAGATAGGGTCTATACACTATGACCCAGTAATTTACATCTCACCATTAGTGTTGCCAGTGTCCCATATAATTTTGTCTGGTCTTGCAGAGATGATGCAATCTGCTAAGGAAGAGGATGGGTGCCTTGAAGACAATGAGTATGGGCCTAAAGAATTAGCCAAAGAATTTGAGCCTTTATTGAGGAATGAAGAACTTCAAAAAGCCTAAAAGGAGGTGGTGATATGATGGTGTTTGGAACTGTTATTATTGAAGCCGAATGGATGTTGTGAGAAAAATATATATATGTATATATAATAAGTAAATCACAGTGACGCTCCATTTGAGATCGAGTCGAGTCAGTTTTGAGTTTTGTTGTCAAGTGTGTCTATCGTGAAGTTATGTTTGAGTTTATGTCAAGTACTGTAATCCTTCTCTTTCGAAGTAATGAAATAAAATCTTCATTTTCTTGATCTAATGCGCCTTGTCATGAATGAATGAATCTCTAAGTTGAAAGTGTCGTTTCTATGATTATTGTGAAAAATACTCTGCTGATAAATTTTGAGCATTGAAAGGAATCCTGAAAGGATCAAATTTGATTTTGCGTTAACGCTAAAGAAAGCTAAGAATTGATTAGTCTTACTTTAAGAATCTTGAGATGCTTTTGCTTAAATCTTGAAAAGATATGCTTGATAGTAACTCGGGACGAGCTTAAATCCCTGATCTTTCCATTTGAAAATCTTAAGCCCAGAAAAATGAGCCATTCAAACCTGTCTAACCTGCAAGCCATGTACACTTTGTCCTTGATGGTAGCCAAATATTTTGAAATGAACTACTTCCCTAAAAAAAAAAGACAAAAGAGAAGTTCGCTAGGATGAAAACCCGAAAGGGCACCTAGGCAAAAGTTAGAGCACAAAAGAAATGGAAATAGAAAAAAAAAGAGAAAAAGAAAAGAAAAAAAAAAGAAAAGTTCTCTATGATGAAAACCCAAAAGGGCGCCTAGGCAAAAGTTAGAGCATGAAAAAAAGGAAAAAGAAAATTTTGCGTGTTGTTTTCAAGAACCTGATCCTAGCCAGTAAAAACTTTAGAGAGAAAAGAAAAGAAAGAAGAGAAGAAGAAAAATAATAAAGATTGAGAAATCGGGAATATAAATGTCCCAAAAGCTTTGAATTGTAATCTCTTTAAGTAAGCCCAAAAATTTGAAGGGCTAATCTTGCTCCGAAAACATGTATGATGTATGTTGAGAAATGTAAAATTGGCTGGCTAGTGAAAAGGTGAAAAGAACCAACCGTCAAAAAGAAAAAGATGAAAAAAGAAAAAAAAAGAAAAGAAAAGAAAAAAAGAAAAAAGGAGAGGTAGTTTAGTTTCTTTCAACGCTACCACAAGTGACCTGCTTCAGAAAATTTTTCTGATGACATGGCTTGAAAAACCCCCCAATTCTTGAACCCTTGTTCTTTCAAAGCTTCCAGCCTTCGAGGAACTACGCTTGACCTGGTTCCCACTTGGGGATACATAGGCAACCTACTCGGTTCGATCACTGCTCCTGAAAAACTCAGCCACACTTCAAATACCTTTTTTCAAACCTCGGTCAAACTACTTTGGACCTGATTCCCACTTGGGGATAAGTAGGCAAGCTACCCTGGCTCTCGGTCCCTGAACCTTGTAAACTAGGGGCAAAACTTTCAAGATTGCCCAGAACCTCAAGATATCACTGCCAGACGAAGGGCAAACTGCGTTCGCCCCAAACTTCAATTTATCCTCATCAACTAGGGGCAAACATCGTTTGCCTGTACCCCCTTCAATATTATAAGAGGATCCTAAATCGTCAAGTATATCTTTGAAAACATTTGAAATGAATTGTCTCTTATTCTATAAGCTAAGGCACTAATTCGAAGCACATTTCCGAGAAAGCAAAGGATTGATTGAGATCGATAAAGAGTATTTTTCAAGGCATTACTTTATCAACTGAGTATTATTACACTAAGATGAGAAGTGCACATGAAAATCAAAGAGATACGTCAAACATGACAAATGCGCATTAAATCATGGAAAATTGAGTTGTCTCCTCCAAACATCTATTTCAGTTCTAGAATGTTATCTTCTGTGTCAACGTCTGTCATGGTCAAGTCTGTCATCGGCCAGTCTGTCGTGATCTCGAGTGTGTGGGTCCAGAGTGATCTACAATAAATTTTCAAAAACTGTAAGGGCATCTGAAGGTGGATACGAGTAGAAGTTCTAAATATTGTTATTATCCTAGTCAAGATGAAGCTAGTGGTTGATAGAAAAATGTTAATGAGAAGACCGGCCTTGGATTTTTAGTTGAGCCTTGTTCAAACAGATCAGAATGCCTTGGATGAATATCTGCTAGAATTGGTTAAAGATTTAAGAACCACGTCAAAGTCATTAGGTCTCTTAAGTACCTATGAATCAAGGATTAGAATTGTGATATCAGGAACTTTGTTTTTGAACCCGGATTGGTCCGATCTTGATGTATAAGCCTTAAAGAGTGCTTGAAACTTGTTGAAATTGGTCTAAAGGACCCTTAGAGATGGGAATCTTGGTTAAGAACCATTCAGAATTGAAGAATCTCCCCAACAGAGAACTTCAGATGTCATCAGAATTACCGCCAAAGGAAGGGTATATTTCAAGAATCCATGAATCAAAATGGGTATCCACTAATTAGTTGTTTCGTCAGAAATTGGCACTTGTCAACCTTCAGAGATGGGTCATAATCTATGAACACTTTTGAATTAGCATCTGTTTTAGCTTTATTTAGAAGGAATGTTGGATCGATTGTGCTAGCAGAAGCATCTACTGACAAGTCATCGTATGAAGATGCCCTCTACCTCAGAAAGCCATCGTATGGAGATACCCTCTACCTCAGAAAGTCATCGTATGGAGATGCCCTCTCATGATGCCAGAAATTGGTAAGAGTAAAGTAGAGTAATTGAAGGAGAGAGAGAAAGACACTATTTTTTTATGTGGTTCGGCCCTGTTAATGAAGGTACCTACGTCCACGGGTGTGTCTGAGCACGTTCACTAGCAGATCACCGGCGGGCCTGGTGAGCCAACAAAGAGGGGTGGCACTACCAGTAATACCGGCCGGGTGTATGCGTATAATGGTGAATTTTATAGAGGTGCTGTGTAGACTGAGAAGTTGGCGACCCCTATAATGGGGGGTGAGAGGTCTCTTTTATAGATGTAAGAGACCTACTCATACATGGATAAGGAAATATAATCCTATTGATATAGATTGGCATTAATTATGGGGATTTCCTAATTGGATTAGGAAATAGTGTGCACTTTCCATTAGTCTTCTAGCCAGAGTAGGAAACAGCCTGTAATGCTCGGGATCGCACCTATGGGCCTGGATGAGTTGTTCCCGCGGTGGGATGTGCATGCGTGGTCTTCCCAACCTATTGGTCGGGTCGTGGATGAACTGCTCGGGATGATGCTTGTCCGAGGAGTTGTGCATGATTTGACCGGGGCATGGACTGGCTGCTGATTTGAACCGCTCGATCATAGGATAGAGGCAATTTTGGGTGTATCAGCTGCCCCCCATTTCCAAGGTTGGCCAGATGCTATATCGGGGCAAGTTTGGAAATTAGTTTGATGTTGCTTGCTACTGTCTGAGTGCTTGTAGAAGCTGCCTCGAGACTTTTGAGCCTGGTGAGTCCTCAGGAACTAACTGAGAGTTGAGACCCAGTCTAGTTTGGGACCTTAAGGGCTTAGGAATTGACCGGGAGTTGAGACCCGGCCTAATTCGGAGTCTTTGAATGCTCGGGAAGTGACCGAGAGTTGAGACTCGGCCTACTTCGGAGTCTTTTTTCCTTGAGTTAGCTCCCAGGATGGTTATCTTTTGCCCGTAAACCTTCGTCAAGGCTGTGGGTAGAAGGATTTTACCATGTTGGAAAAGCCGACCTAAAGTGTATTGCTCTAGGGTCCTTTTTTTATGTTAACTCCCCAGGATGGTTGTCTTCCGCCCGGCTAGCATTCGTCAAAACTGTTGGGGGAAGAGCTTGACCATGTTGGTGGAGCCGACCTAAATCACGTTGCTTTAGGGTCCTTTTGCTCCTCTATCGTCGGCCAACCTAAGAGATTTTAATCACCTCTATCGTCGGTCTGGAGTTAATGCCTCTAAGTACTGTAGGTGCTCGGGTTGTTCAAGAATTTGACTTGGTTATCCGCAAGGCCTGTAGATACCCGGTGTGATTACCTATTTAGTTCACTACGCCGTCTTGCCCCCCAAGCTTTCGCTAAGATGAGGGTCTTATAGAGGCTTTGACTGTAGGTAACCGACCTGGAACATGGTGGTTGTAGGGTCTTTTGAAGCTTTCCATCATCAGCCACCTAGGGGGTTTGCCCCCGTCGTTGGTTGGACCTAAGCGAAGCCAGTGCCTCGGGCGTGACCCCGAGGTCTTTAGTGCCTGGGTTCGGAGCCCGAGGTCTTTTGAGTGCCTGGGTTCGGAGCTCGAGGACTTTAGAGCGCCTGGGTTCGGAGCCCGAGGTCTTCTGAGATGCCTCAGGCCTAACCCCGAGGCAGCTGATACACCCAAAATTGGTTCTATCCTATGACCGAGCGGTTCAAATCAGCAGCCAGTCCATGCCCCGGTCAAATCATGCACAACTCCTCGGACAAGCATCATCCTTAGCGGTTCATCCATGACCCGGCCAACAGGTCGGGAAAACCGCGCAGGCACATCCCACCGCGGGAACAGCTCATCCGGGCCCACAGGCGTGATCCCGAGCATTACGGGTAGTTTCCTACGCAAGCTAGAAGACTAATGAAAAGTGCACACTATTTCCTAATCCAATTCGGAAATCCCCATAATTAATGTCAATCTATATCAATAGGATTATATTTCCTTATCCATGTATGAGTAGGTCTCTTACATCTATAAAAGAGACCTCTCACCCCCCATTGAAGGGGCCGCCAACTTCTCAGTCTACACAGCACCTCTAGTGAACGTGCTCAGACACACCCGTGGACGTAGGTACCTTCATTAACAGGGCCGAACCACATAAAAAATTAGTCTCTCTCTCTCTCTCTCTCCTTAAATTACTCTACTTTACTCTTACCAATTTCTGTCATCATCAGTTTGGCGCCGTCTGTGGGAATCGACAAGTCTTCTCATCAACAAATCTCTTGACTGATGTTCCTTTGGCCCCGGCACCGGCTGCGGTAGTCATGACATCTGAGCAGATCACCGCAACCCTCACACAACTCTTGGAGGGGCAGCGTCAAATCCAACAACAGATCGAAGCACTGCTGGCCCAGCAAAGCAATCCTCCAGTGGCCGGGAAACGACCCGAGAACGTTGCGTACGGTCGGGAACCGATCTTAACCAGATAACGTGCCCGAGCCAACCCGTCCCGTGCTGAGGATTTCAGAAATATCAACAGTGGGTGTACTGCCCGAGAGGAAAGGCAGGAGCATATGGTCCGGGAATTAGTCCAGGGCCACTCGGTCAAGAGCCGAGTTGTCCCTAGGCGAACGGTTACCGGGAGTCATAGCCAAGCCCGATCCCAGAGGACATCACCCCGCCATGAAGAAGAAGCCTCTTCCACCAACCCGACCAGTTCCTCAGACACTGGTCAAACTGGTCGGGATGTGATGGAAGCCCTAATCAAGGACTTACAGAAGCAGATCGACGGAGTGGCCAAAAAGCTTGGTCAAAACCGTTCTCAGAATCAAGCCAATACCGAGACAGAGTCACCGTTCTCCAGCCATATCACGAGATACTCCATCCCGCGCAAATTCAAGCAGCCTCGCCTGGATCCTTGCAACGGCTCGGGAAGCCCGGTCGACCACGTCCGGACCTACAAGGCTCAGATGGCCTTAGCCACCAACTCCGATGAACTACACTGCCTAGCCTTCCCCAGCACTTTGAAAGGCCCAGCCGCCCACTAGTTCTACTCGTTGGTGCCCCGATCGGTCTGCAGTTTCAAGCAACTCAGCAAGAAGTTCATCAATCAGTTCATTGGTATGCACGAACAGCCAAAGTCTGACATACATCTATTGACGGTCATACAAAGGAATAATGGGACCCTCAAGGAGTTCACCGGCCGGTTTAATCAAGAGAAGCTCAGCATCTACGATCTTGATGAAACCGCCGCTATCATATCCTTCTGCTCGGGAGTTCAACACACCAATTGTGCCGCGTCGTTCCACAGAAACCGATCGGAAACTTTGGTTGAGCTCTCTGAGAGGGTTGGAAAATTAATTGACACTGAAGAATTTTTTAAGATCAAAGACCTCGGGCGAGAAAACAACCAGTCTACCAGAAGCAAACGAAAGCGAGATCAGCCCGGGAGTTCAGACAGCTCTTTCAGTTCACAGCGATCAGAGTCCAGCAGCCCCGACACGACCTCTAGTTCACAACGGTCTGAGTCCGGCCGCCCTGACACGACCTCCAGTTCACATCGGTCAGGATCAAGCAGTTCCGACTTTGCCTCCAGCATAGAGAAATCTGGAGCCCGACGATCCTGATCCGACCACCTGTCACCATCGATCTAGATGAGCCCGACTACAATGGTATTTGCCTAATCACCACATGAGGATCCGCCGATTGTCAGAGATCCCTTCCAAAGTCCTCGGGCCTAACCCCGAGGCATCTAAAAAGACCTCAGGTCTAACCCCGAGGCATCTCAAAAGACCTCGGGCTCCGAACCCAGGCACTCAAAAGACCTCGGGCTCCGAACCCAGGCACTAAAGGCCTCGGGGTCACTCCTGAGGCACCGGTTTCGCTTAGGTCCAACCGACGACGGGGGCAAACCCCCTAGGTGGCTGATGATGGCAAGCTTCAAAAGACCCTACAACCACCATGTACCAGGTCGGTTACCTACAGTCATAGCCTCTATAAGACCCTCGTCTTAGCAAAAGCTTGGGGGGCAAGACGGCGTAGTGAACTAAACAGGTAATCACACCGAGTATCTATAGGCCTCGCGAATAACCAAGTCAAAATCTTGGACAACCCGAGCACCTACAGTACTCAGAGGCATTAACTCCACTTAGGTCCAGACCGACGATAGAGGTGACTAAAATTGAGGAGCAAAAGGACCCTAAATGTCACACCCCAACCCGCCTCGGGCGAATTAGAACACGTGTAACAAGCCCACACGTTCAAAACACCCTTAATTCCTTAAGAAACACATGAATTAGACCTCCTAAAACAGCTCCATTGACACAAAACAGACCCAAGGGCAAAATGGTCATTAATAAAGTATAGCAAATTTTATATGGAAAGATAGATCTTTGAGTCCCGGTTCTAACGCAACAAACGGTGCGCGAATCTGAGTTTTCTGGAGAGGGTTATGCCTATTTCCGTAAAAGCTGTCGAGGTTGAACCCAGACTAGCGGATCGATCCGCCACAGATCCGGATCGATCCAGATTTAGCAGATCTTTATTTTCTGCAGTTCCAGATGCCCCGGATCGATCCGGTTCCTGCAGATGAGTTTTTCTGCTGCAAAAACACTGCTAAACCAGTTCAAAACATTTTCCAAGTTTTAAAATTTGCTTCCAACCATTAAGAAAACATTTGGACCTCCTCCCAAACACCCACAAACATAACCACAACACATCTAGTCTTTTCCAAAAGATTTAAAAGCATAAACCAAGTACATTCAAATCAAGGATTTGTCATAGAAACCTCAAACTTGCAAAACTAGTAAGAACAAAGGAATTGTGCTTGCCAAGAGCAGCTCAAACAATATGGCTACGAAGAATGTCGAAAACATTTCCAAAACCTTTTCAAAAGTACTTTCAAGTGGTTCCTCATATCAACCAACCATCAAGAAAATTCCCAAAACATGTCAAACAATTTGTGAAGGAATCTAAACATACATATTCCATAATTTCCAACTAGAAACATTAGTTTACATTCAAATCCATATCCTCCCACCACATACATACACGTTACTACAAAAGGAAAACAAAGTTAGTTTTACAACCCAAAGCTACTAACTCTTTCTAACTTCACTCCCAAATACATAACTTGCAACTTGCAAGTATAACTCATGGTTTAGAGCATTAACAATCAACCATACCCAACTTTGCATATTACAAGTTTTCCAAAAACCCAAGATACATTTACATTGCCAACAAAAGATACATTCTAAGCATAAACTAGCTAGGCATATGAACATATTCACATGAACACTACTCCCACGCCCAACCCATCGCGCGGATCATTTCCTCTCCTCGTCTTGCTTAGTACCTGCGATGGTTATTCAATAACCACAACAGAAACATATTTTTGTTTAAGCTTTCGCTTAGTGAGGGAACTAACCATGCCATTGGAATGCAAAGTATGTAAGTGCAACAATCATTATAAACAACAACAAATTGATCTCCGGAAAGTCAAGTCATTCCAGCCACCACCCCCGGGTCCTTCTCACCCCGGATCTTTCTCACTTTTGGTGCATATAGTGCAATACACACTCTCTTGTGACCCCGAAGGCGTCACCGGCATTTCATTGTGGTCGTCACAATGTCCTACTCATTGAGGACTTCCTATCCCTTACATATGGGACCTATAAATGGTGACCACTACTTGACTTCCCTTTGATCCACATAAACATTTAAGCAACTTAGCACATAAACATAACAATTTCACCTTATTGGCATGCTTTTTGCCCAAATTCAACAACATATACATACATGAGCATGAGTTTAGCAACTACGAGCAACAATTATTACACTAACACAACTAAACATCCAATTGAGAGATTAGGACACTCACCTCTTTGATTTATATGCAATTAAGCTTAGAATTTTCCCAATCTCTTGCTAATTTCCAACCCAAATTTCACCGGTGTAATTCCTACATAAGTTTGGTACCAAGAACATCGTCTACTAAAAACGGTTGCCGTAAAAATGTTACCGAAAATGAAAATAAAGTACATGCATGTGATCCCCTTACCTCCACGAGTCCAAATCCAGTCTCGGTTCGTGAATCCGACGCTGGACGGCGAAGGAACGGCAAGAAACGTCGTCGAGAATTTTCGTCACCGACTCGGGAGCTCTCGTTCTCTCCAAGATTCTAATTCCCAGCTGTGCTTAATATGTAGAGACACATATGCCTCATGCATATGTGTTGTCTCCACTTTTCATTAATTATATTCACCTCCCCTGACTTTCTTTAAGTTTTATTATGAAACCCCCAAGTCAATTACATTAACTATCTATCTTTTCTAAAAGGATTTAATCTAAGTCCCGCGTGGGTCCCAAACGTGGTCCCACATAAATTATGAGGTTGCTATAAAACCTACTGGTTATCAATTTTATTCAAATATGCCCTCACATGGGTACCCAAATTGGTCCCCTTTCATATCATAAGACATAATAATATCAATAAGCATTTAAACAAGTAATCATATAAGCACATAATGACATCAAAATGCAAATTATTTTAATTAGATCTTCATTGGGCCCTACTTTTATACCAGTCCTGCCTTTCACAGGACTTTCATCTGTGTCCGCATTTGAACACCTTTTCACATGTGGGTTCATAACCCCACCTTAATTCATCTCATGCATTAATTATCTTTAATTAACACACATTAACACTAAATTAAACTTCTTTTCCGGGTTCGGGTGTTACATTTCTCCCTCGCTTTTAAGAAGTTTGTCCCCAAACTTATTCTTACCTCATCAGTCAAACAAGTGTGGGTACTTCTCCCTGATCTCATCTTCTCGCTCCCAAGTTGCCTCTTCAACGCTATGATTACGGCAGATGACCATGACCAACAGAATTGTCTTTGTTCTCAACACTTGATTTTTCCTATCCAGAATCCGTATCGGATGTTCAACATATGTCATATCTTCTCAGACTTCCAACGACTCTGGTTCAAGGATATGACTCAGATCTGACACGTAACGTCTGAGCATAGATATGTGGAACACGTTATGAACATGTGCCAATTCTTGTGACAACTCCAATCTGTAAGCTACCGGTCCCACTCTATTCAGAATCAGAAAAGGTCCAACATATCTTGGACTCAACTTACCTTTCTTACCAAACCGTGTAATGCCCTTCGAAGGCAAAACTTTTAAGAACACATAATCACCAACTTCAAACTCCAACGGTCTTCTACCCATATCAGCATAACTTTTGTAGCGACTTTGTGCCACTTGTAACCGTTGCTTAATCAATTTGACTTTATCGGTGGTGATTTGTACAATTTCTGGTCCTAGAAGTTGTTTTTCCCCAACCTCTGTCCAACACACAGGCGATCTACATTTCCTACCATACAATGCCTCAAAAGGCGCCATTCCAATGCTTGTTTGGAAACTATTATTATAAGAAAACTCAATTAACGGCAAGTGAGTTTCCCAGTCAGCCTTGAAATCCATAACACAAACTCTAAGCATATCCTCTAGAATCTGAATAACCCGTTCCGACTGGCCGTCAGTTTGCGGATGAAACGCTGTGCTAAAATGCAAAGCTGCTCCCATTGCTCTTTGTAGCCCTTCCCAAAATCTTGACACAAAACGTGTATCACGATCTGATACTATAGATACCGGTGCCCCATGCAATTTTACAATCTCTTTAACATAAAGTTCCGCTAACTTTGTCGGTTATGTGGTCTTAATCGGCAAGAAGTGGGCTGACTTAGTCAACCTGTCAATGATTACCCAAATGCTATCATTAGATCTAGGAGATCTCGGCAATCCAGACACAAAATCCATTGTAATGTGCTCCCATTTCCATTCTAGTATTTCCAATGGTTGTATCTCCCCCGCGGGTAGTTGATGTTCAAGCTTTACTAATTGACATGTCATGTATTTAGCTACATATTCAGCAACTTCACGTTTCATACCACTCCACCAATAAACTTCCCTCAAATCTCTATACATTTTCATACTACCCGGATGCACGGAATACCGAGTACCATGAGCTTCTTCCAAAATTCTTTCTTTTAAATTACTAACATTAGGAACGCATAACCGATTGATGTACCATAATACCCCATCGTGCAAACTAAACTCCGGTCGCTTACCCTCAGATAATTCATCTACAACTTTCTTCAAGTTTGGATCCAAAAGTTGATTCATTTTAATTTCTCCAATCAAATCAGGTTGTGCTACAATTGCTGCCATTAACCCACCTTCAATTCTATGAATAACTTCCAATTCTAGTCGTTCAAACTCTTTCACTAATTCTTCCTGCGCCGTCAATACACATGTCAAACTTTTTGATGATTTCTGACTTAAAGCATCGGCGACCACATTCGCCTTACCCGGATGATATTGAATGTTTAGATCGTAGTCCTTCATTAATTCCAACCATCTTCGTTGACGCATATTAAAGTCCCTCTGGGTAAATAAGTACTTCAAGCTTTTATGGTCAGTGAAATTTTCACAAGTTTCCCCGTACAAATAATGTCGCCAAATTTTTAAAGCAAAGATTACCGCGGCAAGTTCCAAATCGTGAGTTGGATAATTCTTCTCATGAGTTCTCAATTGCCTCGAAGCATATGCTATCACCTTGTCCCCTTGCATTAAGACGCACCCCAAACCTTGATGAGAAGCATCACTGTAAATACTAAATCCTCCGGTGTCTGTCGGAATTCCAAGGATCGGAGCAGAAGTCAACTTACTCTTTAATGTCTCGAAACATTCTTCACATTCTTTCCCCCATTCAAACGGAACATCCTTTCGCATAAGTGTTGTCATCGGAGCCGCAATCTTTGAAAAATCCCGAACAAACCTTCTATAATACCCAGCCAATCCCAGAAAGCTACGAATTTCTGACACATTGGTTGGTCTCGCCCAATTCATAACGGCTTCTATTTTCTGTGGATCAACTAACACACCTTCTTTAGAAATCACATGGCCAAGAAAGGTAACACTTGACAACCAAAACTCACTTTTCTTCAGTTTTCCAAACAATTGCTTTTCTCGAAGACGTTGCAACACCAATCTCAAATGTCTATCATGTTCTTCCGGACTCTTTGAGTAAATAAGTATATCATCAATAAAAACGATAACAAATTCATCTAAATACGTTTTAAAGACCCTATTCATTAAGTCCATGAACGCAGTCGGTGCATTGGTTACCCCAAATGGCATTACAAGAAACTCGTAGTGGCCGTATCGAGTTCTAAAGCCTGTCTTCTCAACATCCTCGGCTTTTACCTTTAATTGATGATATCCTGATCTCAAATCAATTTTTGAAAACACTTGAGCCCCTTCTAACTGGTCAAATAAATCATCAATCCGCGGCAATGGGTACTTATTTTTAATAGTTACCTTATTGATCTCACGATAATCTATACACATCCGCATCGTCCCATCTTTCTTTTTCACAAAAAGGACTGGTGCACCCCAAGGTGAAACACTAGGTCGAATAAATCCCTTGTCCAACAACTCCTATAATTGAGTCTTTAACTCTTTCAACTCTATCGGAGCCATTCTATATGGTGCCCGTGAAATGGGTTTTGTTCCCGGTATCACATCTATACCAAATTCAACCTCCCTCTCAATTAACACACTCGGTAAATCTTCTGGGAATACATCAGGAAATTCCCTAACAACTGGTATATCTTCTAATTTTTGTTCAGTGCTTCTAGTATCCAATATACTACAAAGGAAACATTTACACCCTTTTCTCAATAAACGACAAGCCATGATGGCGGATACAAGATAAGGTGGTGACACGACACCTGTCCCTTGAAAAGAAAAGGCCCTATGAGTCGGTGCTTGGAATTCTACCCTTTTGTTTTCACAATCAATAACTGCGTGATTAACTGATAACCAATCCATTCCCAATATGACATCAAAATGTTGGATTACTAATGGTACTAGATTTGCTGTTAACACTTCATCATTAATTTTAACTTCACAATTCTTATGAACTCCCGAACTCACCAAAGATCTTCCCAACGGAACTACAAAGCGGAGGTATTTGTAAAATACAACCGCGCTAAAAGGAAGAATTGTATTAGTTTTTATCATAACTTCCCGTTTTATCTGCAATTTGCATTACAAGGCTAATTTTTATACAATATGATTAATCTATGATAAGTTGTATTGTTTTAGCTGTTGTTTGTGCAGATCACTGCTGTGTGGACTAAACAGATGAACATCTGGATAAATGGAATGCTGGAATGGAAACAAGAAAAGTCAAAGCTGAAATTTGATGTTCGATCGATCTAACATAGTTCAATCGATCGAGCGTTCGATCGCTTGAAGAGTGTTAAAGCGCTTGAGGCTTACGGGTTCTATCGATCGAGAGAAGTTCGATCGATCGAACGGGGTATTTCCAGTAACATTCGTGTGCGCAGCAGATGGGGATTGGTAACCCTAGTTCTTTGGTTTTCTTATATATATGTGTATTGTATACGTCCAGAGGGACGCCCACATTACATTTTTACAGTTTTAGAGAGAGAGATAGAGAGTTTGCTTGTGTTTTGTAGGTTTTCATTGAGTTTTTACATTGTGAACCGGATTTCACTAAGTTAATACTAGTACTCTTCATTCCAGGTTATTTATATATTGCTCATTTACATTCTGTACTTTGTAGTCGTAGTTTAATCGTTCATCTCGTGGTATTGTATGCTAGATATTCTCGAATCCATAGTTTTTATAATTTTCATGAAAAACTCATAACCCAACAAGGTTTTAATGTTTTCTTACGTTAAATATCAATCTGTGACACTCCAGACGATGTCTGAGTAGTCCCAGGTTGGGAGAACACGATGAAACAGTGATCTCCAGCTTCTGCCATGCAGCAGGATAATCGCTGTGTTTGATCGATCGAAGTTAGTTCGATCGATCGAACCAGAGACAGTCAAGCGATCGAAGTCAGTTCGATCGATTGAGGGATGAAGGTCTTCAATCGATCGAAAGCGCGTCGATCGATCGAACTCCCTGATTCTTGAGGATGTTCCCTGCAGTATTCCAGGACCTCTTGTTTTAAGATTTGTTATCATTCTGTCCCAAAAATGCTCAGTTTGTCAAAACAGCTTTTAAAACTAAGGCCCTAAGCCATTTTCTTTCAATACATTTTGCAAACCATCTTCAATGCTAACACCATTGAGGATGCGAGTCTTAACTATTGGATTAAACCGCTTTTACGTATTTTAATTTAATTGTGATGATATGGTCCCGGTCATGAAAGGGCCATGGGTTCTCCATCTTTAGAGGAATACGGAAAACTGTGGGTGATGTACTCCGTTGTGCTTCAAGACAAATGCATGGTAGATGGTTAGATTACTGCGGATTCGTGTAATCCCAACACTTTCTTCTTAAAGTTAAACATCCTAATTTAGAGTACTGTTTTAATTAGCTAGTTAGATCTTTAATTTAATCTTAATTATTTTCATTAGTAATCTTAGCTGTGGAACTTTGTGTTCTGCACCATCGTTCAATCTTATTCATTTTATTTTGTTTTCTTTGAGGATAGTCTAATTCAATAGGTCAACACCTTCCCTGTGGGATCGACCTGGTCTTACCAGTTACTACTTGCACGTCTACCTACACTTGGGTATTGCACAAGAGCGCACAAGATTTTTCATGTGTCAAGTTTTTGGCGCCGTTGCCGGGGAAGGCGACGATCAATTCCTTAGATTACCTCAGTCTCTCTTCATCTCTTTCTGTTTTTACTTTCTCTTCTTTTCAGTTCTTTTGGTAAACACTCACCCTAGAGACTCTCCCAGTTCATGTCCAAGAATTCTATTGAAGGAATTTTTGGAAATCCATTCTACCGCTCTGACTCTGATAGTTCTATCAACCCGATAGCCACTCCAACTGCATCAATGGATGATCAGCAGAGTGAAAATGGTGACAATGTTGTGGTACCAATTGATGAGGCACTCCGTCCTCTTTGCGATCTCATGCAACCAGAACATGCACCTACGCCCTCTTGCATTCAAATCCCACCGCATAATGGCGAATTTCAGTTTCGCAATGGGATGATTCAATTGCTTCCCACTTTTCATGGGATGGAAAGTGAGAAGGCGTATTTACATGTCACTGACTTCGAGGATGTTTTCAAAACATTCTCGCAAAATTGTCCTAGGGAGGTGACGCATCTAATGCTATTTCCCTTCACTTTGAAAGATAAAGCGAAGGCGTGGCTCCACTCCCTAAAACCTAATTCAATTTTCACCTGGCATGCGATGAGCACCGCGTTTCTAAAGAAATTCTATCCTACTCGCATGACCACAGACCTTCAGCGTCAAATCAATTCCTATAAACAAAAGAGCAATGAAACCTTCACACAAGCGTGGGAGCGTTTCAAAGATTTGCTTCTCTCATGCCCACACCATGGGTTTGAGAAATGGCGAACTATCAGCTTCTTTTATCAAGGATTGAATGGTGAAACAAAGAAGTTAGTGGAAACGATGAGCTCTGGACCATTTCTGCGTAAAAACACCAAAGAGGCCGAAGCTCATTTCGAATGGTTAGCTGAATACGCTCATGAATGGTCAAATTCTGACAATGTCTCACACTCACAGATATCCTGTGTAGAAGAGAAAAGCCTATACCAGCTAACCAGTGAAGATCACCTTATGACTAAGTATGCAGAGCTAGCAAAGAAGGTAGAGGAGTTAAGCATAAAAGGAGAGAGCTCTAGGCAAATCATGCCTGAAGAACCATGTGGCACATGCAACATGTAGGGACATATAACTCAATATTGTCCTAATGTGCCATATTTTCAAGAGCAAGCCCCTATAGAGATGAATGCCATGCAAGGTTTTCGAGGGGCGGGGAATTTCAACAATAACTTTCAAAGTAACAATAGATGGAATCACCCCGGTTTTGATTGGAGAAATAATGCTGGGGCCCAAAATCAATATCAACAGCAGCCCTACAACAAAAATCAATATCAAGGGCAAAACAATAGGCCGTTTCAGCAATACAATCAAAACAGAACCAATAATTATAACCAAGCTCAACCCTCTAATGCACCACAGACCAATACCTATGTGCCACCGCACAAGAAGGTACAAGAAGAAGAGCCACTTGTTAATGCCAATCTAACGCAGCAACTCATACAGATGATGAGTAGAATGTCTGCCACGTTAGAGAGGATAGATGCACGGCAAGAAGGCTCAGGAGGAACATTCCCTGCCCAACCACTTCCGAACCCCAAGGGACATAACAATGGTCCTAACAATCAAGAACATGCTAAAGCTGTGACTACATTGAGAAGTGGAAAAATCATAGAGAAAAGCATGCCTCTGTCCACTCCCGAAGTGTACAAAGAGGAGGAAGTGGTGGATGAAGAAGTTGAGCTACCATCTACTCAAGAGGAGGAGCTGTCTACTAATGACGAGGCAATAAAGGCAAACATTGAAGCTCCTAGAGTAGAGGAAGAAGTTGAGCGAAGGCCTGGAAAGGAGTCTGTTAAGGAGGAATCACCAAAATGCCCCTTTCCTGCACCTTATCCTCAACGGTTGAAGAAACCCAAGAATGAGACAAAGAATCATGAGTTTCTGGAATTGTTTAAGCAAGTTAAAATTAACCTTCCACTCCTAGATGCTATCAAGCAAGTGCCGGCCTATGCTAAGTATCTCAAAGATCTATGCACGGTCAAGAGGAGGCAAAGCGTGAAGAAACATGCGTATGTCGCGTGCCAAGCTAGTGCGATCATTCAAAATGAGTTGCCCCCAAAACTCAAAGATCCCGGTACACCTACTGTCTCATGTAGAATTGGGAATCAAAGGATAGATAACGCACTCCTCGATCTAGGAGCAAGCGTGAACCTGCTGCCTTATTCAGTCTATAAACAGCTAGGGTTAGGTGAACTCAAACCCACTCGAGTTGCTTTGCAATTGGCAGACAGATCTGTGAAGTACCCTAGAGGGGTGTTGGAGGACGTCCTTGTCCAAATAGACTCTTTTGTCTTTCCGGTTGATTTCGTGATATTGGACACAGAACCTGTGTCTAATCCTGGTGCACATATCCCGGTTATTTTTGGACGTCCATTCCTCAACACCATTGATGCCACAATCAAGATTAGAAGTGGTCAAGATCCCGGGAACATGACATTGAATGTCAAGATCTTTTCTAATCCCCGACCTGAAAAATACGATGATGAGGAAGAAATCCATTACATAGACACGGTCATTGAAGATGAAGTTGACTTGGTCGACTACAAAGATCCTTTGGAAGTTGTGATGACGCAATTTGGGGATATCTATCAACCTGCAGAGTCCACCCCATTGGATGTTGACCTGAACCAGACGTGTCTTATGATGGATACGATAGAGGAGGATAGAGCCGATTGCATGTGAGTAATGCCATATGAACAACTGCCTCCTAAAACCAAGTTGGTAATGCCCTCTAGTTTCCAGTTTCCGGAGTTAGAATTGAAGGAGCTTCCCAAAGAGCTAAAATATGCATTCCTAGGGACTGAAAAAACTTATCCTGTGATCATTTCATCTGCTTTAACTCATGAACAGGAAAGTAAGCTAGTAGAAATGCTGACCAAGCATAAGGATGCTATGGGATGGACAATTGCTGACCTCAAAGGCATAAGCCCATCCATATGCACGCATAAGATATATCTGGAGGAAGACGCTAAACCCTCAAGGCAAATGCAAAGGCGTCTGAATCCCAACATGCAAGAAGTAGTTAAAAAGGAAGTGCTCAAGCTACTTGATGTTGGGATGATATATCCGATATCTGATAGTCCTTGGGTTAGTCCTACCCAAGTAGTACCAAAGAAAGCAGGCATAACGGTCATCCCGAACAAAGATGGTGAATTGGTACCAACACGTATCCCCACTGGATGGAGGATGTGTATTGACTACAGGAAGTTAAATACTGTGACCCGAAAGGACCATTTTCCTTTGCCATTCATGGATCAAATGCTAGAACGTGTGGCGGGTCACAAGTATTACTGGTTCTTGGATGGATACAGTGGATATAATCAAATTGAAATTGCTCCTGAAGATCAGGAGAAAACCACCTTCACTTATCCATTCGGTACTTTTGCCTACCGACGAATGCCGTTTGGCTTATGTAATGCACCGGCTACATTTCAGCGGTGCATGCTAAGCATATTCAGTGACATGGTCGAAAACATCCTTGAAGTATTCATGGATGATTTTTCAGTATTTGGCCATAGCTTTGAAGATTGCCTCAGCAATCTCGAGCAAGTTTTAATGCGGTGTGAGGACAAACACCTAGTTTTGAATTGGGAGAAGTGTCACTTTATGGTGACCAAGGGAATAGTCCTCGGCCACATAATATCCGATGAAGGAATCCAAGTGGATAAGGCAAAGATCGACATAATCTCAAATCTACCTGTTCCCCATACAGCAAGGGACATCCGTTCATTCTTGGGGCATGCAGGTTTTTATCGTCGATTTATCCAGAACTTCAGTGCAATCTCTTGACCCCTTTGTCAACTTCTTGTCAAAGACGCACCCCTTCGAGTGGTCAGAGAGTTGCCAAAAGTCCTTTGAGGATCTAAAAGAGCTCCTCACCTCCGCACCTATAATACAGGCACCCGACTGGAGTTTGCCTTTTGAATTAATGTGCGATACTAGTGATTACGCCATTGGCGCAGTCCTAGGCCAGAGAAAGGACAATAAGCCATATGTGATATACTATGCCAGCCAAACTTTAAATGAAGCTCAAATGAATTACACTACTACTGAAAAGGAGCTGCTGGCAGTGGTATTCGCCCTGGATAAGTTTAGGTCTTATTTGATAGGGTCACCAATCGTCTGTTTTACAGATCATTCGGCCCTCAAATTTCTTTTATCAAAGAAAGACGCTAAAAAATGGCTTATTCGCTGGATACTCTTACTCCAAGAGTTTGATTTAACAATCAAAGATAAGAAAGGAGTAGAGAATGTGGTTGCGGATCATTTGTCCCGGTTGACTTTTATCGACAATACTGAATCCCAATCCATTAAGGATGAGTTCCCAGACGAACAGCTACTGGCAGTAAGTAGACTGTCTTGGTATGCTGATATTGTAAACTACCTCGTCACGGGTGAAACACCAACTCATTGGTCGAACCAAGATAGGAAACGGTTCCTCTTGTTCGCGCGCCATTTCTTCTTTGATGACCCATACCTTTTCAAGTACTGTGCTGATCAGGTTATCCGGCGCTGCATCCCCAATGAGGATATAACCGTAATATTAGCGTCATGCCATTCTGAGGCATGCGGTGGCCACTTCGCGTCATAGAAGACCGCACAAAAAGTCCTACAAAGCGGTTTTTACTGGCCCACAGTCTTCAAAGATGCTTATTCCTTTTGCAAGACATGCCAACGCTGTCAAAAGCTTGGAACGATTTCTAAAAGGAATTCTATGCCTTTAACTCCTATCATCACAATTGAGATATTTGATTGTTGGGGTATAGATTTTATGGGTCCATTTCCCAAGTCTAATAACTGTGAATACATACTCCTTGTTGTAGAGTATGTATCGAAATGGGTAGAAGCGATACCAACGAGACGAAATGACCACAGAACGGTCATGTCATTTCTAAGAGAGCATATCTTGTCTCGTTTTGGTACTCCGAGAGCTTTACTAAGTGACCAAGGCAAGCATTTCTGCAATAGGCCCTTGGAGTCACTTCTCAAGAAATACGGAGTCCATCATAAAATCGCTCTTGCCTATCATCCACAGTCTAATGGGCAAGCAGAATTGGCTAACTGAGAAATCAAACACATTCTCGAAAAGACGGTTAGCTCCAATCGAAAGGACTGGGCATACAAATTGACTGACGCGTTATGGGCATACCGTACTACTTATAAGACGAATCTTGGTATGTCCCCGTATAGATTGGTTTATGGGAAAGCTTGCCACCTCCCTGTTGAAATTGAACATAAAGCTTACTGGGCAACACGCTCATTGAACTTTGATATTCAAGAGGGAGGTCAGCTACGCAAGCTTCAGCTTGCAGAGCTAGAGGAAATACGACGAGATGCGTATGACTCTACAAAGTTGCATAAGGAAAAGTTGAAGGCTCGCCATGATCGTACAATTTGTCGTAAATCATTTGAGCCGGGGCAGAAAGTTTTGCTGTATGACTCTCGCCTCCACCTTTTCCCAGGAAAGCTCCGTTCCCGTTGGATAGGCCCGTTCATCGTAAAAACTGTTTTTCCACATGGGGCGGTTGAGATTGTCAATCCAAAGAATGATGATTGTTTCAAGGTCAATGGACAAAGATTGAAACTGTTCTTGGAGAACTTCCACACTGAAGTTGAGCACATCCAGCTGGATGAGCCCAGCTATTCTCATACTTAAAAATCCAAAGTGGAGTTCCAAATTGTTGTTGTATTTCTTTTCTTTCCTTGCATTTTAGTTTTTCTCTTTTCGTTCTTTATTTCGTGTTTGTGATCTAGTTCTAATCCATTATACTTTAAACCACTCTGTTGCAGGTGCATAGATGCGAGGGGATGATGTTCATTCTGTCGGTTCTTGGGCTGATTCAGAATGTCGTTGTGGCACCTGGACTGAGGGTGAACTCACACCATGCCCCTTGCTTCATCAAAATCCTGAAGCTCATTCTCTCATTGATGCTGCTCAAGGGTACATTCCATATCCACCAGCCCTCCTGGACATCAATCCATACGAAAATATGGGATTTCAGGATGACGATGATGTGGAGGAGGAAGAAGACCTGTACATGGGACGAATGGTGGATGATGCACTCATGGCACAATGGGAAAATGATGATATGTGGGAGCCATGGGAAGATCATGACCTCCAGGATGTCGTCCCAGACCGCCACAATGCCGTCTTTGTTTTCGTGGATGATTTCCTTGTTCCTGAGTTGGTCCCATACCTCTATGTGCACCTAAGCTTCCTGCTATTCAGGCTCCAATGCCCCTTACCATCCAGTGCATTTTGGGAACCTATGCCAATAGTGAGGTTGGAACTTGTCACATTTCTTTGTATTTTTGTTTCTGTTCATTGTTTTTCTTTTCGTGTTAATCCGTGTTGCTTGTGTTCTGTTATGTTAATTTCGGTTTGTTGTCTTTTGTCCAGGATTGTCACTATGTTTCTAAATGGTATTCCGGTATTCCTCCCACATCAAATGATTCATGGTCTTGGGCCCTACATAAGGCCCCCACACACTCCGCCGCGAGAGGACAATCCGTTGCGAAATTATACCCCTTTATCCATGTCTCCATCCGGATCACCTCTTGCATGGACTTTCAATTCTTTGGAGACGCCAGACTTGTTTGATGATATCCTTGCTGCTTTTCGATTGTTCTGGGAAAGGGAATCATCGAGTTTAGACTTCACTTCTGAGAATTCGGCGGGTTATGAAGAGATTGTGGTAGAGGAAATCTTTATACTCGAAGACTAGTGCTGCATTTCAGTTGTTTCCGTTCATTTCATCTTCTGTTTATCGACTGAAGTGTAATCCTTGACAGAATTTTATTGGTTTTAGTTTTATTTTTGGTCTTCTTTAGTTAAATAAGGTCTTAAACACAGTTGGAGATAATAATGTTGCAATTTGGATGCAATCATAAAGTGTTATTTCTATATAACTTGCAATTTTCTATTCTGAGGATGAATTTTTGTTCTACATGCCTGTAATTCAACTGCTTTTCAGTCTCTCTGCATGTCCAGAATTGTTTCTGATAGTTGGGTGTGATGTGGTTCATGTTTCCCATTGAATTCAGAAATTTTTGTGTTCGATCGATCGAACCCATTTTGATCGATCGAAACCTGGATGGTCAAGCGCTTGCATTTTCTTTTCAATCGATTGCGGGATTTGTTTTCGATCGCTCGACCATAGTTCGATCGATCGAACTCAGCATTTAAACGAGGCATCTTCAGAACACCTCTTCATTTCCCTCAGTTACACACACTCAAGCGCTCGAGCACAGAGGGGTGGGCGACTCGGCAATTTTCGTGTCCTTGCACTCAATATGACGCCCAGATCACCCCTCTAATCATCTCATCATCCCCTCCACCTCCACTGTGTATTTCTACACCAAGGTAGGCTTCACTTGTTTTTGTCTTACATTTCCTTAATGATTGTGTTAGAAAATCCCAAGGGGGTGTCCCCTTGGTCTTAGGATTTCCTTTTGATAGTTCATTGTTTGTGTACTTTTCGTTTCCTTTGCGTTTCTGAGATCGCTGCACATCGCTGTGTTTGATCGCTTGAACTGGTTTCGAGCGATCGAAGGGGAACTGTTCGAGCGATCGAACAATGTTCGAGCGATCGAAGCCTACTCTAGTTCAATCGATCGAACTCACTTAGATCGATCGAACTCCAGCAGTGGCAGCTTCTTTCTTCTTTTCTTCTGTTCTAATCTGTGTCATGTCATGTTTATTTTTCAGGGCTGCCACATGAATCCAGTGACAGGCTATCATAAGTCCAAGCCCCTCAGCCTTATTATACCAGATCCGGTACCCGCACATGGGTTTCGGAATGACGAGGACCGGCTATGGTATGAGCGGCATTTTCAGGCACGGATGGTGATGATCGAGCGCCCTATTGAGCACATCTGGTCGGAGAGCCCATGGTTCCTGACACGGATCCGTTCTATGCCTCACTGGTTCCATCTCCTTTCATTGGCCAAGAGTGTCAATCTGTCCTGGATTCGAGGTGCATGTGCGACTTTGATCTGCGACCCGGTTGCACCATTCACCTACCATGCCTTCTTCCGGAGTCGCCCGTTCATCATCAGTCCCGCTACCGTTTCAGCCGTGTTGGGGGTACCAGAGGTACCTGATTATGTTTGCCCCCACCGGCCTGATGCACCAGTGACCCCACCATCCACTATTATCCGTGAGCTCACTGGAGGCGCCGTTCCCTCTTGGGATGGCGAAGCTTTGATTGAGGACCACTTTCTCACTGATGGCTACCACATGATCCACCTGGTCCTCAGCAACTGCCTCCTAGTGACTTCCTATCGAGAGAAGATCGCGGCTTGGTATGCGCGAGTCTTATATGCAGTGGGGACGGGACAGCCAGTTTGCATCCCACGCCTCTATATTGACTTTATGGTCCACCCCACCCGTTTTATCTCGTCTAAGAAGTACCTGAAGGGTGCTTAGGCTATTCAGAGGGTTATGGCTGATGCCGGTTTCCCCGTGCTTGCTGGAGATGATGTTCGCCCTTCTCCCCGCCGTTTCAGCGAGGCGGCGGCTCGCCGCTCCGATGCCCAGAAGAGGAAGCGAAAGGGGAAAGGGAAAGCGAAGGTGAGGGGGAAGAAGAAGAGGCGTGGTGGGACGGACACGGAGGCGGGAGCTTCAGGGACACCCACCGAGGTGGAGGAGCTTGATTCCGATGATGATGACGATGATCCGGTTGCGGCGGTTCGACAGTTTGAGCTGCGACAGCGGTCGCAGACTCAGGCCCAGGGAGAGTCTTCTTCTTCTGTGCCTCTCCCGACAGTTCACGAGCTACTATTGGAGGAGAGAGAGGCCAGGATTAGACTTGAGGGCCGGATGGACCATCTGCAGACCTTGCTGGAGTCCATATTGATTCAGATTGGGGTTGATCAGGCTGTTCACTCTACTCAGCATCCATCGATGGCCCCGTCTGCTCCGCCTCCTGTCGATCCATCATATGTTGCTACTCCTACTCCTACAGGTCCATCCACTTCTTCTGCTGCAGCCGATCCACCACTTGCCGATCCATCTGCTGCTGCCCCTGCTACTACCTCGTTGCCGCCTGCTCCCGTTGATATGCCTTCTGCTGTAGCTGATGATGCACCGTCCGGTGTCGATTAGTTTTAGATGGGGAGGTGGTGTTTATGTATTTTTGGTTAGTTATTGTACTGATTTTGGTTGGTTGGATATGATGGTGGTTTTGGTTGGATTATTTGGTTGGTTGGTTCTGTATGGACATTATTTCTCACTGCTTGTATTTTATTCAGTTCATATTACAGTGGTTTAGCTTGTTTGGATCATGATTTTTATCGTGTTACTTTTATCTATTGATCCTGTTTGTTTTGGAGATTGTGTTCTGTTTTTCTATGCTAGGTTGCTATGCTTGCTATCATCAATTTGCTCCATACAGGTGATACCCATCTCTTTTATTTGTTGAAAATCAACTTCTGGGGACTTTGTTGTTTTCAGTTGGGGGTAGGAGATAATAGATAGGTATACACCCGTAATAGATAGGTTTTGCACTTGGATATGTTTTGAATTTAATGAGAACACAGTCTGTTAAAATTTTGAAAATTTTGAAAATTTTTATTATTGAGTCGTATTGATAGAATAACTCTGAATAGTCTCTCCTGCTTGTTAATTAGACAAGGACACATTTGTAGTATTCTCATCTTTTCATGGATTAAATCCACGCGGTTTTTCTGTATTACTGAAATGAATTGCATTTGTGAAGCTATTATGTACCCAACACTTTTGCATACTAATTGGCAGCTATGTAGAAAACCTGAAAATTGAGTTAATATGAATATTGTGCGAAAAGAACAAGTAGTGGAAGCTAATAACCCTTTGTGAGCTATTGAGCCAATCGTCATTTCTGAGGGGATTCTCATATATTGTCGAATGGTCTTTCTTGCATATACTTGGTGAATTCGTTGTTAAGTCTCAGTTTTCTTTAAAAGTTTTGACTATTTGTTAGAGGAGAACGTTCAGGATTTACCAATTACACTCAATGAACACTTAAGTGCTAAAAATTGAAAGTTGAGAAAATGATTCAAGCCATCGTTTACCCATTCTATTACCTGATATAACTTTCACTTACATTCATTGAATTGTTTCATCCCTGATCCCACACCAATTAAATATTTCCAATGTAATCACAAGAATCCATACCCTTGATCTATACCTTGACCTCATTGAGCCGTTTGATATATTTGTTGAGAATGAGTCATCAAAGTATGTGAAATGGAAGGAAGTAGTTGTGGGACGTTCAGTTAAAAAAAAAAAAAAAAAAAAAGATGAATGAAGGAGAAGAGAAAAAGAGCATATGAAATGAATGGGAGATTGGGTGGAGAAAAGAATAAAGAATAAAAAGAGAAGTTGAAATTCCATCACATACTAAAAAGTACACTCTTCTCTACAACACTCCCACCTACTAAATAAAAGCCGCAATTCAAAGTCTTGAAGATTCTCAACAATTGATTTGAACATGGAAGTGTGAGTTGAGTTATCCACGGTATTTCGCTCCTCTAGTAAGTAGTGTTCCATTCCTGAGACTATACACTCTTAAATGTCCATTTTTCATAGAGTCAAGTATGAAAGCATTAGCACTTAGAATATCATCCTTATCAAAGCTTTCATACGATGTGCGATCATTGTAAAGCAAGTTTCTGAGAGACGTTCTTTTTGAGTGTGACCAATGTGAGAATTGAGCTAAAACTGCAAGTTTTCCAAAGTACAATAGTCTAGATAACTCTTCATAGGGTTGGACGCATAGTTGTTAAATTCACACACACACAGGTGCATGATGGTGATACATTTGTTATATTTTACTTGGTGATATAGGGGAGCATGTGGGTCTCTTTCATGGGTTGATAGAGGATAGTATATTATTGCGGAGCTTAATTAACAATTGAATGGAAGGGGGAATTCTACAAGTTATTCTAAATCGTTTTGAGCTTAAAATTGGAGAATTTTGTGGGTATATTCACTGCAAACCCTCACGAGACAACACTCATCCACTAGGGGGAACCTAGGGGTTTAACGGCTTGTTGCATTTGCTAAATGCAACCGCGATTCCTGCGAAAGTGAGTTAGGATCTTTCTTTCTATCTTAGTTTAGGTTGTTTTTAGTTTTCCTTTGTTTTCTTAGTTGTGGTAGTATTAGTTTAGGAGTTTGTAGTTTATTTTATTTTCGCTTTATCGCTAGGGACTAGCAATAAGCTAGTTGGGGGTTGTGCAAAGCGGAGGTATTTGTAAAATACAACCGCGCTAAAAGGAAGAATTGTATTAGTTTTTATCATAACTTCCCGTTTTATCTGCAATTTGCATTATAAGGCTAATTTTTATACAATATGATTAATCTATGATAAGTTGTATTGTTTTAGCTGTTGTTTGTGCAGATCACTGCTGTGTGGACTAAACAGATGAACATCAGGATAAATGGAATGCTGGAATGGAAACAAGAAAAGTCAAAGCTGAAATTTGATGTTCGATCGATCTAACATAGTTCAATCGATCGAGCGTTCGATCGCTTGAAGAGTGTTAAAGCGCTTGAGGCTTACGGGTTCGATCGATCGAGATAAGTTCGATCGATCGAACGGGGTATTTCCAGTAACATTCGTGTGCGCAGCAGATGCGGATTGGTAACCCTAGTTCTTTGGTTTTCTTATATATATGTGTATTGTATACGTCCAGAGGGACGCCCACATTACATTTTTACAGTTTTAGAGAGAGAGATAGAGAGTTTGCTTGTGTTTTGTAAGTTTTCATTGAGTTTTTACATTGTGAACCGGATTTCACTAAGTTAATACTAGTACTCTTCATTCCAGGTTATTTATATATTGCTCATTTATATTCTGCACTTTGTAGTCGTAGTTTAATCGTTCATCTCGTGGTATTGTATGCTAGATATTCTCGAATCCATAGTTTTTATAATTTTCATGAAAAACTCGTAACCAAACAAGGTTTTAATGTTTTCCTCCGTTAAATATCAATCTGTGATACTCCAGACGATGTCTGAGTAGTCCCAGGTTGGGAGAACACGATGAAACAGTGATCTCCAGCTTCTGCCATGCAGCAGGATAATCGCTGTGTTTGATCGATCGAAGTTAGTTCGATCGATCGAACCAGAGACAGTCAAGCGATCGAAGTCAGTTCGATCTATTGAGGGGTGAAGGTCTTCAATCGATCGAAAGCGCGTCGATCGATCGAACTCCCTGATTCTTGAGGATGTTCCCTGCAGTATTTCAGGACCTCTTGTTTTAAGATTTGTTATCATTCTGTCCCAAAAATGCTCAGTTTGTCAAAACAACTTTTAAAACTAAGGCCCTAAGGCATTTTCTTTCAATACATTTTGCAAACCATCTTCAATGCTAACACCATTGAGGATGCGAGTCTTAACTATTGGATTAAACCGCTTTTACGTATTTTAATTTAATTGTGATGATATGGTCCCGGTCATGAAAGGGCCATGGATTCTCCATCTTTAGAGGAATACGGAAAACTGTGGGTGATGTACTCCGTTGTGCTTCAAGACAAATGCATGGTAGATGGTTAGATTACTGCGGATTAGTGTAATCCCAACACTTTCTTCTTAAAGTTAAACATCCTAATTTAGAGTACTATTTTAATTAGCTAGTTAGATCTTTAATTTAATCTTAATTATTTTCATTAGTAATCTTAGCTGTGGAACTTTGTGTTCTGCACCATCGTTCAATCTTATTCATTTTATTTTGTTTTCTTTGAGGATAGTCTAATTCAATAGGTCAACACCTTCCCTGTGGGATCGACCTGGTCTTACCAGTTACTACTTGCACGTCTACCTACACTTGGGTATTGCACAAGAGCGTACAATATTTTTCACGTGTCAGGAACATCAACAGACAAATCATATTCAAGAAGTTCTAAGGGTACGTTCATGTTCCTAGCGAATTGATGTGATACAAACGAGTGTGTAGAACCAGAATCCATTAATACATTAGCAGGTATTGAACAGATAGAAACTTTACCTGACACGACTGTGTTAGCAACGGTGGTCTCCCCTGGGTTAAGCTTGAAATAACGACCCTGACGTTGTTCTCTTCCTTGTGATTGTTGTTGTTGAGGTGGTCGCAGTGTTGGTGCACTACTCACGGTTGCACTGGAGCCTCCTTGCCTCGGCTTAGGACAATTGCGCATTCGGTGTCCAAGGTCCCCACAGTTATGGCAAACCATCCCACTATCGTCGGTACGCCTCATCAGAGTGTAAGTATTTGGCCTCACTCCCGGACAATTCTTTGCTACATGCCTCATTTGTCGACAATTGTTGCACACTATTGTCGGTAGATTGCACACACCCCAATGAAACTTACCACACGTGTTGCACCGCGGCTTATTACTTCCACCACCTGAGGAACCTCCAAAACTTTGTCTTTTCGAACTCCCTTGACCACTATATTGACTGGAACCCGGCCGTTTATATTGTTGAGTTACCGGTGCTGGCGAACCTTGTTGATACCCCATATCTCTCTCAGCAATTGAAGCCACATCCAATGCCTCTGCTACTTTGTCCAACCGTTGCATTGATACTTGACGTCGAATCTCGTCTCTTAGCCCCGTTACAAACTTTCTAGTTCGATCCCCTTCATTTGGTACTATGTTCTCAGCGAACCGAGCCAAACTTATGAATTTAGCAGAATACTCCCAAACTGTCATCCCTCCTTGTTTCAATTCCATAAACTCTTGAGCTTTTAAAACTTCAAATGATTTTGGAAAGTATTGCTTCTTGAAGAGTACTATGAACTCCCCCTAAGTGTTTGGCCTATCGGGTCCCAATTTTGTATGCCACCAGTACTGTGCTTCTTCTTTTAAAGTATCAACGGCAAATAAAACCTGTTGAGCCTCGGAACACGGAAGAACCCTGACTATCCTCTCCATATCGGACAACCAAAAATCGGCTCTCATTGGATCAGTCTCCCCTCTGAATAATGTCGGTTTTTGCTTGTAGAATTGAGAAATTGTAGTCACCTCCTCCCTCGGATTAGGATTCGGTTGTTCACGTCTCCCCTCTATCGTATGGGTTTCAACTACTTGTACTAAATCGGCTATAACTCTTTCCATTCTTTCCATTTGCGTAGGCGGTGTCGATCTTTCACCAGACATTTTTACTCTGGCATTCACAATACATATACATATACATGTTACTTTTATACTTTTCAATGCATGCTCAACATCATTCAACATGCTAAGTAAACGTGAATGCATGATTTACACATTCATTAATCATTTATGCTTATTACGCGTCGTAATCGTCACTCGTCCACAAGGCTCTAACCTATTGCTCGGATACCAAAAATTGTCACACCCCAACCCGCCTCGGGCGAGTTGGGACACGTGTAACAAGCCCACACGTTCAAAACACCCTTAATTCCTTAAGAACCACATGAATTAGACTTCCTAAAACAACTCCATTGACACAAAACAGACCCAATGGCAAAATGATCATTAATAAAGTATAGAAAATTTTATATGGAAAGATAGCACTTTGTGTCCCGGTTCCAACGCAAAAAACGGTGCGCGAATCAGAGTTTTCTAGAGAGAGTTATGCAAGTTTTCGTAAAAGTCGTCGAGGCTGAACCCAGACTAGCGGATCGATCCGCCCCAGATCCGGATCGATCCGGATTTAGCAGATCTTTATTTTCTGCAGTTCCAGATGCCCCGGATCGATCCGTACTTGGCCCGGATCGATCCGGTTCCTGCAGATGAGTTTTTCTGCTACAAAAACACTGCTAAACCAGTTCAAAACATTTTCTAAGTTTTAAAATTTGCTTCCAACCATTAAGAAAACATTTGGACCTCCTCCCAAATGTAGGAAAAACAGGTTTAAAACAGTTTTAGACGCGTAGCGGAAAAACAAAGTTCAAAAAAAAATTTGTTGGTTGCCTGGATCTACTACTCGTTAACTCTATAGATGCGTACAGGAGAGGGGACATGTGCATTACCTTATGGTCTTGAACCCAATTCTGATTTAGTCATTCTCTTTCAATGTGCAGCAGCAACCTCCAAGAGATCTTCACCCTTATGTCTCCTTGATTGCTCCCAGAGTGGCTAGGATTGGTGGGAACCCTAATAGTGAGAATAGGTAAGGTTTGGGAACTCTAAACAGGTTCTACAGCAACTGGTACGTCAAAAACAACGAACCCCTATTTCTGGACGTAGCTGCCCTATTTATAGATTCCCATAACCGACCTTACTTTCAATCGATCGAAGTGACTTCGATCGATTGATCGAACCACGTTCGATCGATCGAACCTGTCTAGACTTCAATCGATCGAAACAACTTCGATCGATCGAACCAGTCTTGACAGCATTCTCATTTGCCTTTCCAAGCATTCTGGCGGAGCTAAGAGTGGGGCCTCCTAGGTTCTTAATTACTGGCTCCGATTAATTATTATTCCATCTAGTCAGTACTCTTGACTAAGGAATCAATAATTAATCAATTATCATTAATGCCACTATAAAATGATAATTGCACTCCAGTGCATAAGAACATAATCACACATACATAAGCGATTGCTAGACTTGTATAATATGATACGGATGTCCCTCTACCAGGCAGTATTCGTAACTATCATTGGGATGTATGTTTTAAGATATTGTCGACCCAATAGATAGCACATCTTATATTCCTCGAGTATCATTCACTATGCTTGGATTACTAAACATGTCAACAATAACACTTTGTTGACAAGGCTGGCCAGCTCTCAGTAATCACTCCTAGTGACATTCTCGAGGGAATACTTACTCTTCGTTTTATAGAAGAGGGTAGAATTCCATCTTGACAATATATGTTCCCAACGTTGCATAATTCATTACCCAAGATACCCAGGTGTTGATCTTGCAAGACCTCACTGATTGGTAAGTCAAAGCAACCAAGCATACAACTTGCGTCCATAACTGTCTCAGGATTGAGGACATGTCTCCCTATACAAGTTTTGAGTTCTTATTGACGATGACAGCGTTTAGGTGTCAATAGGTTTAACTCAGGTCCGTCAATGCACCGAGTGCACTAGCATATGAACCAAGAGTCAAAGACTCTTATGAATGAGATTCATCATTCTACCCAGTAGACGTTAATCATGCTACAGTGTATACCTGATAAGTTATCCAGACTTATCATCCACTGTGACTCATTTGAAACAACAAGGATTTGTGATTCATATCTCACATGTGTAATCACATACACAAATGAACCACATACAATGTTGTTTAAGGATTCCAGTCTAATATTCATCTCATGAACTAACATGCATAAATGCATTATGATATTTCATTGTCCAACTAACTGGTTTGAAGGCATATTCCCAACAAACTCCCACTTGCACTCATAACCATATAGTGTTAAACAACAATAGCATTATCTACGTGACATGTCAAAATCCTTAACCCGTAAGGTTTTGTAAAGGGACTGATGATCATCGACTCAAAAGATCCATAGTAGAACATCTTCATGTCATACTATATCCCTAGACAAAAGACGTCACCAGACATGTATCCAGTAAAGCTAATTTGAACATTTTCCAAAACACCATCACCCTGCATATATCCGCTAGTTCTTTCTCAAGCCCTAGAGAATATATACTTTGTGATAGTTCAGAAAACTGAACATTCATTTGGACTGATATCTGTGAACAACCTCAACGGTGTAACTGATATCCATACCTAACATCACATACTAGGTTTATCAATAGCAAAGACTTATGATATACCTTTCATATGACCTCTTTCATCTTGTATCCCAAGATACAAGTCTTGAAAGAGCAATAGGTTATGTTCAAAGGTGAAAAACCTTTATCGAAATGTTCTACGTTGAATCTAGCCAGCAACTTTCTGATATAGAAGTTTGAGATCATCTCATTATCTTAACTTTCTGATCTTGAATGAGCAAAAATCTAAAGATTATAGCTCGCCTCACCGAGATCATAAATATCAAGTTTACTGTAGAAACTTAACCTCAATCATTGATAATACTACTTTAACATCTCGCAATGATAAAGATGTCATCAATATATGGAACCATAATCACCACCACACTTCCTTTGCGCAAGGATCCTTTCATCCACTTAAGCTACATCCATACTTTACATGAATCTAAAGTATTTTGACCAAGCATATCAAAACAGATGTCCTTATCTCTGGATGATTGCTTTAGTCCATAGACTTATGCAAATCACATACCAGAGCTTCATTATCACAAAACATCAATGCACCAGGGAATTTCAACAATGTTGAGAATTCTCCCACTGCAATGAAGTACCAATGTAGGAATGGATTAAGAGGTAGTAGATTTTAGTTCTAGATGATTTATAGATTGCTTTAAGATATAAATTAGTTTACTCTTTTATATTATCTTTCCTTTGCAAAATTTGGTCTCCAACCAACTTTTGTTTTCTCTGGAAACACTACAAAAGTATTGTACTTCTAATCTAGATTCAAAAAGGCTCATCATTTCTTTACACCAAAGTGCTAGACATCCTTATCCAAAGTTACCATGAGAAAGAAGTCGCATTCTTTTCACAACTTTGGGGATGTCTATCGAAAAAATTTGCTTTTGAATAAGATTCAGTATTTACATTGTAGTTCCATCGAGAAAAACAAGGAATAGTAGTAACTCTAAATAACTCATCCCATGACCCAGTCATATCTAAAAGAAGATAGTTCCTTCTACCTGCTACACCATCCCGTGGAGGCGCACTAGGTGTAGACTGTCGAGAAAGAATCTCATTCTTATCTCCTTTGGACAATAAATACATTAGACAGATACTCACCATTTTGATCAAATCAAAAAGCAACGATATTCTTCTACCAATTACTCTTCATTCCAAAACTTTTGAATTTCTTCAAAATTGAGGATGAAGATGCAATAAGTAAATGTATATCAGTATCCAAAGTAGCCGAAACTACTTTTCAACTCTAATGTTTATTGGCCTACATACATGAGTATGTCCTAATTCTAATAAGTCCTTGGTCGTGTGATTTTCAAAAGAAAAGTCACCTGATTATATTAGCCTCTAAATAGGATTGACAAACAGGTAGTGGTCTCAACAACCAAAAGAGTTTTAGATTCCAATCCTTTACTCCCCATTTATCCTAATTTAGATTAATATGATCTGATCACATTTACTCTCTAAATAGGATTGACAAATAGGCAATGGTCTTAGCAACCAAAAGAGTTTAGGATCCAATCCTTTACTCCCCATTTATCCTATTTAGATTAAATATGATCTAACCTTAAAACCAAAAGTTATAGAATTAGTTGAGGGTGCTATCCTTTTAGATGGTAAAATATCCATGAGTCATTTAAATTCTACATTAGATAATATATGAGAAACAAGAGTAAATTGGTGAGATACTTGCTTGACAAGTTATTTAGATCACATAAAAGAACGCTTTCTTTTAATAAAGAATTTCAGTACCAAAATCAAAAGAATAAATATTATTCATTAATTCAAAACTGAAATCCATCTAATCACTCCAAAGTTTTATTACAATATAAAACTATTAATCTAATAGCAACTCTTGCATCAGATTCCAAAAGGCAATCAAGATCTTCTAATCACTGCACATTCTTATTTTCCAATTCCCTGCAACAATTACAGATATAATCAGAAAATCCAGAATCAATGCCCCAAGTAGTTGAAGTATCAGTTTATCAACTTACTTCAAAAACTAGTGAAAGGGGATCATACCTTGCCTTTTGGCAGTCAAGTATTCCACACAGTTCCTTTTCCAATGCCCTCTCATGCCACAATGGAAACACTTTCTTTTTGGCACAGCACCAGTCTTTCCCTTTCCAAGTCTTGCCTTCTTCCTAATAATTGGGTTAGACTCACCTATCCTTGTGCCTTGCTTGTCCTTCTCTGAACTTATGCCCTCAGGCTTAGTTCTAGAAGATGAAGCCATACCAATGTTTTGAACATTTGACTCCTCTTTGACTATATCCCTCGTTGCCTCAAGAGAGCTCATCAATTCACTTGTTGAAAAAACTGTTTTACTCATTTTAAAAACCTTTTTAAATTGAGTGAATGATGAAGGCAACGAATGCAAGATTATGTCAACTTGAGTCTCACCATCAATGTCGGAACCCAGAACTTCCAGTACTTTGAAATAAGTAATCATTTTAAAAACATGCTCTCTTATTGAAGTTCCTTCCAACATTCTGGTGTCCATGACTAACTCCAAGGCTCTAAGCCTTGCAGTACGGCTCAGTTCCCCAAACATCTCCTCGAGGTTCAATATTATAGCACGGGCAGTGTTCAAAGGTTGATGTTGCTGCTTCAACACATCAGACAAAGAGTCTAAAATGCTAGAGCGAGCTATACCATCAAATCTTATCCACTCCCAATATTGATCCGCAAGATCAGTTGGGGTGTCATGGCATGGAATAGGTGGACAGGGAATGGTAAGAACGTATTTACATCCATTAGCAATTAATAATTCATCCAGTTCCAGTTTCCATTCAACGTAGTTGTTTCCAATTAGCTTATTCTGGATCATGGTTATAGCAAGTGGACTAGACATTATGAGTCTGAAATACAAATAATGTAACAGAATTACAATACGGAAATCATGAATATGACAATTTATATGATACATTGGAATTCCCTTAACCAACTCATTAATTGTCTTTAGGATGTCAAGCCTATGAAATTAAGTCTCCGTGTGGCGATCATAACCTCATAGCCTGATTGGGAAACCCATCATGAATGTCATGCAACTCTTACAAAACAATTCATGACTCCTGAACTTTTGGTCTCTAAGTTTCTGGATAATGCTCCGTATGGAATCCCTTACCCATAGCTTAGCTAGTGTTTACCATTAACTAGAATCCAATGACAACCGCCTCAAGTAGTGCCTCAGTGTAGTGGTCACCCTCTAACGCGTCTCATTGATTCTATCCAAAGGAAGTTCATATCTAGTAACCAATGAATAGTCTATCCTCTGTATGGAATGATCACCCATGGCTGGTTGACACAGAATATACTACCCACCTTACAATGAACCGTTTATGGAAGACCGTGGGAGTTATAAAATAAGTCCCTCTCCCACTAGATTTTTATAAGAAGTTCATATCTAGTAATCAATAAGAAATACCCTCCGTATGGAATGATCACTTATAAATGAGTGACACAGAGTATTTCTCATACTTACAATGAACTAATAGGAATTTTTCAAAAAAAAAATTGTTTCTTCACATTGCCCATAAACATCAAGTGTTTACTAATGTTTTGGAAAAAGGTTTTGAATTTAATTTTAGAAAACTTGTTTTACGTGCATGCAAGTAGTAACAATATATAAAATGCCAATCACAACTAAGCACATAAAACAAAAACCAAAATGAAATAAAAGCATTCAACAATGCCTCTATCTCCCATGGCTCTATCTCCATAGAACCTTTTTCTTGGTTTGATTGCCTCCGACTCCATCTTCATGGACAACGGCTTGCTCCTCCATCTTCATGGAATTTCTAATTCTATTACATTGGTCCTATGCTTCTCTCGAAGCTTACAATTTATCTAGAAATAGAAATAGCAACATCAAAATAAAAGGCTAGGGAAACCGGTGCGACTTTCCTTTTCGTAAGATTGAAGTCGCAGCGCCCTTTACACATGCCTTTAAAAACCAAACCAAAATAATACATTCATTAATATACACCAATCTCAAACAATTAAATACAAAATTTAAAAGTCTTGGAGCCATGGGAGATAGCGGACTAAGCTTGCTGCAAAAGGGTTAGTCGCACATAGAACCACGCATATATAACAAATATATGTACCATTGGAACCCCTAATTGATTCACACAGTATATAAACTCTTTACATACTGAATGAGAACTTAAAACAGCATCACAGTTCTCTGTCACACTTCGATCGATTGACAAAGGTTCGATCGATTGAACCTTATATCGATTGTACATAGTTCAATCGATTGAACTTTCAGTTTCACAGAATATCTTGAAAAACTTACAGAATAAATAAAAATTTAAAGTAAATATTTTAAAACCTTTAAATCTGTAAACTGAACACCTGGACAGAAAAGCAGCCTCGATCGATCGAACACCATTCGATCGATCTAACAGAACCAATGTTCGATCGATCGACAATAGTTCGATTGCTTGAGAACAGATGATGTTCGATCGATCGAAACTACTTCGATCGACCGAACCTACCTTGCATCCTATGCAATCATAGATTTGTGTTCTGCTGCGATAACACTGCAGAATCAGATCTGTGACGATGCAGTTTCGAAAACAGTTCTCAAATCAACATGCAAATCAATACTAGTGTTCCAAAAACGCATCTATAGATCCAAACAAGCCAGGCTCGGATACCAATTGTAGGAAAAACAGGTTTAAAACAGTTTTAGACGGGCAGCGGAAAAACAAAGTTCAAAAAAAAATTTGTTGGTTGCCTGGATCTACTACTCGTTAACTCTATAGATGCGTACAGGAGAGGGGACAGGTGCATTACCTTATGGTCTTGAACCCAATTCTGATTTAGTCATTCTCCTTCAATGTGCAGCAGCAACCTCTAAGAGATCTTCACCCTTATATCTCCTTGAATGCTCCCAGAGTGGCTAGGGTTTGTGGGAACCCTAATAGTGAGAATAGGTAAGGTTTGGGAACTCTAAACAGGTTCTGCAGCAACTGGTACGTTAAAAACGACGAAGCCCTATTTCTGGACGTAGCTGACCTATTTATAGATTCCCATAACCGACCTTACTTTCAATCGATCTAAGTGACTTCGATCGATCGAACTTTTGATCGATCGAACCACGTTCGATCGATCAAACCTGTCTAGACTTCAATCGATCGAAACAACTTCGATCGATCGAACCAGTCTTGACAGCATTCTCATTTGCCTTTCCAAGCATTCTGGCGGAGCTAAGAGTGGGACCTCCTAGGTTCTTAATTACTGGCTCCGATTAATTATTATTCCATCTAGTCAGTACTCTTGACTAAGGAATCAATAATTAATCAATTATCATTAATGCCACTATAAAATGATAATTGCACTCCAGTGCATAAGAACATAATCACACATACATAAGCGATTGCTAGACTTGTATAATATGATACGGATGTCCCTCTACCAGGCAGTGTTCGTAACTATCATTGGGATGTATGTTTAAGATACTGTCGACCCAATAGATAGCACATCTTATATTCCTCGAGTATAATTCACTACGATTGGATTACTAAACATGTCAACAATAACACTTTGTTGACAAGGCTGGCCAGCTCTCAGTAATCACTCCTAGTGACATTCTCGAGGGAATACATACTCTTCGTTTTATAGAAGAGGGTAGAATTCCATCTTGACAATATACGTTCCCAACGTTGCATATTTGATTACCCAAGATACCCAGGTGTTGATCTTGCAAGACCTCCCTGATTGCTAAGTCAAAGCAACCAAGCATACAACTTGCGTCTATAACTGTCTCAGGATTGAGGACATGTATCCCTATACAAGTTTTGAGTTCTTATTGACGGTGACAGCGTTTAGGTGTCAATAGGTTTAACTCAGGTCCGTCAATGCACCGAGTGCACTAGCATATTAACCAAGAGTCAAAAGACTCTTATGAATGAGATTCATCATTCTACCCCGTAGACGTTAATCATGCTACAGTGTATACCTGATAAGTTATCCAGACTTATCATCCACTGTGACTCATTTGAAACAACAAGGATTTGTGATTCATATCTCACATGTGTAATCACATACACAAATGAACCACACACAATGTTGTTTAAGGATTCCAGTCTAATATTCATCTCATGAACTAACATGCATAAATGCATTATGATATTCCATTGTCCAACTAACTGGTTTGAAGGCATATTCCCAACACCAAACACCCACAAACATAACCATAACACATCTAGGCTTTTCCAAAAGATTTAAAAGCACAAACCAAGTACATTCAAATCAAGGATTTGTCATAGAAACCTCAAACTTGCAAAACTAGTATGAATAAAGGAATTGTGCTTGCCAAGAGCAGCTCAAACAATATGGCTACGAAGAATTGTCGAAAACATTTCCAAAACCTTTTCAAAAGTACTTTCAAGTGGTTCCTCATATCAACCAACCATCAAGAAAATTCCCAAAACATGTCAAACAATTTGTGAAGGAATCTAAACATACATATTCCATAAGTTCCAACTAGAAACATTAGTTTACATTCAAATCCATATCCTCCCACCACATACATACACGTTACTACAAAAGGAAAACCAGTTAGTTGTTAAACCCAAAGCTACTAACTCTTTCTAACTTCACTCCCAAATACATAACTTACAACTTGCAAGTATAACTCATGGTTTGGAGCATTAACAATCAACCATACCCAACTTTGCATATTACAAGTTTTCCAAAAACCCAAGATACATTTACATTGCCAACAAAAGATACATTCTAAGCATAAACTAGCTAGGCATATGAACATATTCACATGAACACTACTCCCACGCCCAACCCGTCGCGCGGATCATTTCCTCTCCTCGTCTCGCTTAGTACCTGCGATGGTTATTCAATAACCACAATAGAAACATATTTTCGTTTAAGCTTTCGCTTAGTGAGGGAACTAACCATGCCATTGGAATGCAAAGTATGTAAGTGCAACAATCATTATATACAACAACAAATTGATCTCCGGAAAGTCAAGTCATTCCAGCCACCACCCCCGGTTCTTTCTTACCCCGGATCTTTCTCACTTTTGGCGCATATAGCGCAACACACACTCTCTTGTGACCCCGAAGGCGTCACCGGCATTTCATTGTGGTCGTCACCACGTCCTACTCATTGAGGACTTCCTATCCCTTACATATGGGACCTATAAATGGTGACCACTACTTGACTTCCCTTTGATCCACATAAACATTTAAGCAACTTAGCACATAAACATAACAATTTTACCTTATTGGCATGCTTTTTGCCCAAATTCAACAACATATACATACATGAGCATGAGTTTAGCAACTATGAGCAACAATTATCACACTAACACAACTAAACATCCAATTGAGAGATTAGGACACTCACCTCTTTGATTTATATGCAATTAAGCTTAGAATTTTCCCAATCTCTTGCTAATTTCTAACCCAAATTTCACCGGTGTAATTCCTACATAAGTTTGGTACGAAGAACATCGTCTATTAAAAACGGTTGCTGTAAAAACGTTGCCAAAAATGAAAATAAAGTACATGCATGTGATCTCCTTACCTCTACGAGTCCAAATCCAGTCTCGGTTCGTGAATCCGATGCTGGACGGCGAAGGAACGGCAAGAAACGTCATCGAGAATTTCCGTCGCCGACTCGGGAGCTCTCGTTCTCTCCATGCTTCTAATTCCCAGCTGCGCTTAATGTGTAGAGACACATATGCCTCATGCATATGTGTTGTCGCCACTTTTCATTAATTGTATTTACCTCCCCTGACTTTCTTTAAGTTTTATTATGAAACCCCCAAGTCAATTACATTAACTATCGATCTTTTCTAAAAGGATTTAATCTAAGTCCCGCGTGGGTCCCAAACGTGGTCCCACATAAATTATGAGGTTGCTATAAAACCTACTGGTTATCAATTTTATTCAAATACGGGCATGGGTACCCAAATTGGTCCCCTTTCATATCATAAGACATAATAATATCAATAAGCATTTAAACAAGTAATCATATAAGCACATAATGACATCAAAATGCAAATTATTTTAATTAGACCTTCGTTGGGCCCTACTTTTATACCAGTCCCGCCTTTTACAGGACTTTCATCTGTGTCTGCATTTGAACACCTTTTCACATGTGGGTTCATAACCCCACCTTAATTCATCTCATGCATTAATTATCTTTAATTAACACACATTAACACTAAATTAATCTTCTTTTCCGGGTTCGGGTGTTACACTAAAGAGCAACATGATTTAGGTCGGCTCCACCAACATGGTCAAGCTCTTGCCCCAATAGTCTTGACGAAGGCTGGCCGGGCGGAAGACAACCATCCTGGGGAGTTAACATAAAAAAAGGACCCTAGAGCAATACGCTTTAGGTCGGCTTTTCCAACATGGTAAAATCCTTCTACCCACAGCCTTGACGAAGGTTTACGGGCAGAAGATAATCATCCTGTGAGCTAACTCAAGGAAAAAAGACTCCGAAGTAGGCCGAGTCTCAACTCTCGGTCACTTCCCGAGCATTCAAAGACTCCGAATTAGGCCGGGTCTCAACTCCCGGTCAATTCCTGAGCACTTAAAGGTCCCGAACTAGACTGGGTCTCAACTCTCAATCAGTTCCCGAGGACTCAACAGGCTCAAAAGTCTCGAGACAGCTTCCACAAGCACTCAGACAGTAGCAAGTAACATCAAACTGATTTCCAAACTTGCTCCGATATAGCATCTGGCCAACCTTGGAAATGGGGGGCAGCTGATATACCCAAAATTGGCTCTATCCTATGACCGAGCGATTCAAATCAGCAGCCAGTCCATGCCCCAGTCAAATCATGCACAACTCCTCGGACAAGCATCATCCCAAGCGGTTCATCCACGACCCGGCCAACAGTTTGGGAAAACCGCGCAGGCACATTCCATCGCGGGAATAGCTCATCAGGGCCCACAGGCATGATCCTGAGCATTGCGGGCAGTTTCCTACTCAAGCTAGAAGACTAATGGAAAGTGCATGCTATTTCCTAATCCAATTAGGAAATCCCCATAATTATTGCCAATCTATATCAATAGGATTATATTTCCTTATCCATGTATGAGTAGGTCTCTTACATCTATAAAAGAGACCTCTCACCCCCTATTGAAGGGGCTGCCAACTTCTCAGTCTACACAGCACCTCTATAAAATTCACCATTATACGCATACACCCGGCCGGTATTACTGGTAGTGCCGCCCCTCTTTGTTGGCTCACTAGGCCCGCCGGTGATCTACTAGTGAATGTACTCAGACACACCCATGGACGTAGGTACCTTCATTAACAGGGCCGAACCACATACAAAAAGTAGTCTCTCTCTCTCTCCTTAAATTACTCTACTTTACTCTTACCAATTTCTGGCATCATCACCCTCTACCTTAGAAAGCCATCGTATGGAGATGCCTTCAACCTCAGAAAGCCATCGTATGGAGATGCCCTCTACCTCAGAAAGTCATCGTATGGAGATGCTCTTTACTTTAGAAAGTCGTAGTATGGAGATGTCCACTACCTCAGAAAGTCGTCGTATGGAGATGCCCTTTGCTTTTGAAAGCCATCATATGGAGATGCCCTCTACTTCAAAATGTCATCGTAAGGAGATGCCCTCTACTTCAGAAAGATATCATATGGAGATGCTATTTACTTTAGAAAGCAATTGTATGGAGATGCCCTTTACTTCAGAAAGTCATCGTATGGAGATGCCCTTTACTTCAGAAAGCCATCGTATGGAGATGCCCTTTAATTCAGAAAGCCATCATATGGAGATGCCCTTTACTTTAGAAAACCATCATATGGAGATGCCCTCTACCTCAGAAAGTCATCGTATGGAGATGCCCTTTACTTTAGAAAGCCGTCGTATGGAGATGCCCTCTACGTCAGAAAGTCGTCGTACGAAGATGCCTTTTACTTTTGAAAGCCATCGTAAGGAGACGCCCTCTACATCAGCAATTCATCCCCAGCAAAAGGACTCTACATCAGCAATCGTCCAAGGGTTAGGAAACTTTTTTTTAGAAGTTGTTTGACATGATTCAGAATTTATCCAAGATACTCCACTACTGCAGTAGTCATCTGAGATATAGATGACACCTATAAGCCTCAAGTTTAGAAGGAAGACTTTGATAAAGCTCGAAGAATCATCTAAGATACATATATCATTCTTCTCTTTAGAAATATTTGACTGTGAGAGTGAGATGTTGCATCCCTCGCATTAGATTTTGCATGTAGGGAACCCTTGAGGACGATTTCTCCAGCACTTGCACATTCACATTTCATCCGTATTATTGTACTACATCAACATCCTAGGATAGGAACATTTCATCCGTATTATTGTTCATATGTGTTCTTTGTCTCCTTGCGTGCTTGAACTATGCCCTGGTCTGATTCCTGGAAAGGATAGATAGGTAGCTCCAGTGGAGCACGACCACCAGCGGCTTAGATTTATTAGCCTCTACCTAGCATTGCATTGCATTCTTGAATTCTGTAATTCCTTGATTTTCTTGATTTTGAATTTCTTGATTGCGGATTTTTTTTGTTTTTCCTAAAACCTCTCAGTATGGTTATTGGGTGCCTTCAAAGCTTTGGCACTCACTTATAGTTCACGTTGTTCACAATAAGCTCTACAAAAGAGGGGCAAACTGTAGACACCTAATTTTGACCACACTGATAGGATTTAGGGTGAACAACGTCTTGGAAGATTCAATGGTGAAAAGTACCCCATAGAAGGTACTGGATTCCACACAATCGAAAGATCCAACTTTGAAAAGTGACTTCAAGCTCAGAAAAGCCCTTTTCCATGGATAAATCCCGATCTTCTCAAAATTCATATTCACTCAGGGTTACATGAACATTAAGTGTTCTAAATGCAATATTCTAGGTATCTAGAGATTCAATTTCAAACAAAGGTTCAAAATCGACGCACATTTGAAAGCAATTTTGAAAAAGACGTCGTTTGATTTTAAAAAAACGACGAAAGTTCTGGAGGGCTTCCAGACTTCAATTAGACTTCAATTTTCATTTCAAAACCTTTGAAAATATTTTTATACTGAAATTCAACTTGATAGCTTTCCAACAGTACATAAACAGACAATTTTGGACACCAAGAAGCATTTTTACAAAAATCTGGAAAAGGAGTGCACGTAATTTTTAAAACAGGGCTTGTGGGCAACCAGGGGAAGAGAAAACACAAGTGGCGGGTCCCATATGTGGGGTGGCAGTGCCCCCCATAACCACCACCTACATATTGTGTTCTCTATCAGGTTTATTTGGTTCCAGACCCTTCCAGAAGGTTCCCACTGCGAGGAAATTGCCTGGAAATTGCGTTTAGATGCCGAAATGGCTATTTTAACCCTTTTCTACTCTGTGAAAATCCTGTTTTAACCTTGTAACTTAAGAGTTAAGTCTTCAAAACTCTATATAAGATCTCATGCATCTCATATGAGATCATCTTAGATCATCTGGAAAAGATCTTGAATTATACTTAGAGTATCTTAAGAGAAGCTTTGAATATACAAGAGAGATACAAGTACACTTTGAATATACTTTCAATTAAGTGAGAATTCTAGAGAGAGAGAATTATGAATTGAAGTTTAGAAAACTAATCTTAGGGTAATTAGATTAGATGAATTAGACATCAATTACCTCCATTAACTTCCATGGATGAGTGCTTGAACAACACTTGAAGAAGAAGATCTTCAATTCAACTTTGGTTACAAAATTGAGAATCCTCCAAGAGATAAACACTATAATTCATCTCTAATTCCTATTTAGTATATATAGATGTATGAGATTTGGATCTAGCATAGTTTATTTCATTTATTCGAACACTCATATTCTTCATCTCTTGTTCTTCACACACTCACATAGCTAGATCCAAATATCTTTTGATTTTCATTGACAATTCATAATTAGAGATTGCTTTTCACTTTGATTTTTAATTTTGATTTCATTCTTATGTTTTAGTTTAGATCCATGCATACATGATTATATATATGTATCTATTTTTAATTCTATGATGGTTTAGAAGTATGATCCATGAGAGGGATGATTCCTATATTCATACCCATCTCTTGATTATTTCTATTACCTAGAATTCCTATTGAAATTCATCTTCAATAAGATATTTGTAAGTCACTTTGATCCATAATCTAAGGTTTTTCATAGAACTTGAAGGCTAAATTGATTGGAAATCATGATAGTCAAGTAGATCTCTGAATTGATCTCTCAAATAAGCTTCAACCAACACCTAAGATAATTTTATCACACTTTAAAATGAACTAGTCAAAATTCAGCAAAAACAGATTGGTTTTGTCCATAAGATTTGGTCCATCAAAACCCATAGTTTGATGGATTTCAAATTTTATGGGTAAACATTGATGAATTATCTTTCATCCGATCCGTTTTGAGAGCTTCTAGGATTCATATGCTATTTTTAGAAATTGTTGAGAAATTGGTTGACAAATTTGAACATTGTCTCTTTGTGCTTGAATTTCAAAAATTCTATAATAGTTATCAGTGTTCCTCTTTTTCGGGATGATTCCTAACTCATATATCTATATGCCGATGTAAAATTGTGAGCATACGATCAAGTTAAGATTGTTTTCTAAGCATTTGAAGTTGATACTACTATTCTGGAATTTTCTAGATTTAACTACAATTATGATTATGTATACAAAATGGTCATACCTTGAACACTCAACAAGAATTGATGAATAAAACTTGGTTTACAAATCATCTAGGATAATTGGATGAGAGATCAAGAGCTTATATCTACTTGATTAACATGATTCATAAACTTCTATTATATTTCTATTGTGTTTTGCATTCATTTATCAAATGATATCAAACTTCCAGAATAACAGAGTCTGTTTAAAACACTTTTTAGAAACCTTAATATCATGACATGTCCATGGGATTATTTTTGTCATAAACTACAATGAAATACCTTTCTTTTGACACCAAATAGAGCTTCACATTTTTTTTTGTAGAATTAATTATGATTTTTACAAGAACAGTGGACAGTCCTGATCCACTGTTCCCAAAACTCTTATTTCTCTCACTTCAAAAATGGTAAAGAGGTTCTACTTTTTGGACAAGTTCCCTAAGACATGTATCTAACTTTTTGTAAAAGGGTTTTAGCCCAGCTCATGTTTAAGACCACTTTTGATAGGATTCATTAGAGGTTAATGAATCTAGAAATTTGATTGATGACATTTTCTACTTACTTTTCATGCATGTCATATGTTTGCTTGTGTTTTTGCAATGCTTGGGTATTCCTTGGTGTTTTAGTGTAGAGAATTGAATGCCGTGGACCTGGACTTCGATTTGTGATCTTGCCTCGTCTACATGTGGCTTAGTGCCCATGTATCATGTACCTTCTCTATCCTTTCTTTTAGAATTTTTCTAGGTTTACAACTTTATTTTCAACGACACATTTCCTTTAGGATAGTCTCCGTTTATATGATTATTTGTTAGAGACATCTTATCTAGGATTGTTGCATGATTTCATTACACATTTCCATTTCTTTTTGCTTTCGCGACTCCACTTGAGTCAACCCAATGTAAGTATTCTTGTTCCCTTTTGCATATCATGACATGTTTCCTTTATTTGCATCTGTCCCGGGCGAGACTAGCCACTGTAAGTATACCTCTCTCTTGTATTGCATGTGCATCTGACTTCTACTTGATTTAATCTCTTGACATGATTTTCCTTAAATGTTCCCTTTTGACATGTATATATTATCTAGTATGTTTGAGGAAACAACATCAATTACTTGTTAAGAACAAGGATATTTGAATCAAGGCATACCATTCGATAGGGCGAGGAGGGGGTGCTTTAGCCCTTCTTGGGCTCCTTCCCCTCTTGTACCAAGACCACGGAACCTAGTTTCTGGTAATGAAGGGCGGGTAACCTTATTCAATTTTGGGCGAGTCGAACTTGGGTTTCCTAATTCCCGATAAAAATAAGGTGACAACTCTTTCTCTCTAGGACCGCGTGAGGAAGTTCTAGTTTTCCCTGAAGTGTGCTCCTTGGGATTCGTCCCGGGACACTATCGAGGGAAAGCGTAAGGACGACCGAGCGGCGCGTGTCCATAGTGCCCGACTAAGAATTCGAAAAAAATACAAACAACCAACTTAACTTGCCTCGACATCCTTACCGCTACTACCATCCATTTCAATAATCCGACACCATTCACCAACCCAAAACACCTTCCACTAACCACCTCGTCACGAAGATCCAAAGTGTTGCAGAGTTCAAGGACTTCTATTTCGTCATGAAGAACTGAAAGGAGTCTTAACTCTACGAACCACCACTTTGTCACGAAGAACCGAAGTGTTCACCATATCAATTTTGTCACGAAGAACCGAAAGGATACACAATTTCATAACAATCACTTCGTCACAAAGAACCGAAGTATTCACCATATCTGTTTCGTCACGAAGAAGCGAAAGCATACACAATTTGATAACCATCACTTCGTCACGAAGAACTGAAGTATTCCCATATTCGTTTCGTCACGAAGAACCGAAAGGATACACAATTTCACAACCATCACTTTTTCACGAAGAACCGAAAGGATACACAATTTCATAACCATCACGAAGAACCAAAGAATTCACCATATCCATTTCGTCACGAAGAATCGAAAGGATACACAATTTCATAGCCATCAGTTCGTCACAAAGAACTGAAGTATTCACAATATCCGTTTCGTCACAAAGAAGCAAAAGCATACAAAATTTCATTACCATCACTTTGTTACGAAGAACTGAAGTATTCCCCATATCCATTTCGTCACGAAGAACCGAAAGGATACACAATTTCATAACCATCACTTTATCACGAAGAACCGAAGTATTCACCATATCCATTTCGTCACAAAGAACCAAAAGGATACATAATTTCATAACCATCACGAAGAACCGAAGTATTCACCATATCCGTTTTGTCACGAAGAACAGAAAGAATACACAATTTTATAACCATCACTTTGTCACGAAGAACCAAAGTATTCACCGTATCTGTTTGGTCATGAAGAACCGAAAGGATACACAATCTTATAAGCATCACTTAGTCACGAAGAACCAAAGTATTCACCATATCCGTTTTGTCACGAAGAACCGAAAGGATACACAATTTCATAACCATCACTTCGTCACAAAGAACCTAAGTGTTCACCATATCTGTTTCGTCATGAAGAACTGAAAGGATACGCAACTTTACAACCCAACAAACACACCTTTTTCTCACTATCCTTGCCTCCGCAGCCTGGTTTATCTATTTGACACTTATCCTCAGCATAAGATACTTCCGACATTACACAGCTGATACTCACGTATACCCTACCACACACGCGTCACTCATTAAGGGTTTGGTTCATGAAATGTCTTCTAATTGTAACTGTTAAGATTTCACTATACGTCCGATATTCTGTTTTACCCCTCAATATACTTACAATGGATACTTTCCCAATCACTATCAATGTAATAATCGTGCCAAACAACATACTTATAGCTTGGGTGTCATCACAGTATATTCATCACCACGGAAAGCTAGCATGTAGCTCATGGATTTGAAACCAATAAACATATAGATGAAACCCTTAACTTACTCATCTACGCGATAGCACTACCATAGTACAAGATATTCATAACAACACGGGTACCAAAAAACTAGTATCATCAAGCAAAACATGCATAAACAAAACATCATAGAAAAAGCTGTATAATCTGCCAGGATATATTTCCGCTGTGTTGATAGAATTAATATGATTTATTTGGGCATGATAAATTGCTTTGTAGATCAAACTCAAAACTAGAACATTATAGGTAATTGGATTATCTTCATGTACAAAAAAATCTAGCTTCATTTAGATTTTTGAGCAGCTCAAAATATTTATTTTACATAGATGTTTCTTAATTTTTGGACTACTCTGTCCTAGATTTTTAGCACCGCGTTGCACGTACATTTCACCTATAAAGGAGTGATTTTTAGACTGAGCTATAGAAGAGTTATTTGTAGACAAAAGAGTTAGCTTTGTCCACACATTTCACCTATAAAGGAGTGATTTTTGATCTGCTAAAAATGTTCATTTTACTAAACTACATTCTGCTGGAAGTTTCTGTTTCTTAGATTTATAATACTACGTTGTACGTACATTTCACCTATGAAGGAGTGATTTTTAGACTGAGCTATAGAAGTGCTATTTGTAGATAAATGATCTAGCTTTCTCCACAAAACACCTAGCTTAATTCAAAATTTTATGCTGCTCAAAACGTTCATTTTACTAAACTATATTCTGCTAGAAGTTTCTATTTCTTAGATTTGAAGATTTGTCTTGCATGGCATGGAAACCTCAAATTAACAACATCAAGCACTTACCAAACATTATTACATACTATATATGTTCCAAAGTGAGTTAGAAAACTCATCTAAACTTGAAATTGAGTTGGGCTTTGGATTTGAGCTTAGAAAGCTTGAACACAAGCTTCAATGGTGGAAGCTTCTTCTTCTTCTTCTAACTTCTTTTATCTCACCATGGAGTTCATCTCCTACCTCTCTCTAACTCTATATGCAGATTGTAATTCTTAAAAACTAGAAATGCATGTGCATGTGCTAGGTGTTCATTGCATGCTTGCATGCTAGGACACATGTCCACCTTGTGGACAAGTATCATAAGAGGTGGTGACAAGTGTCTAGGGGGGTTGCGAATGCCCTAAGTGGCCGGCAATGGTGGGGCCCACCTTGGGTTTTGTGCCACTTCCTCAGTTTATGTGTGTAAGTCCTCATCATGCGTGTCAATCTCAATTTACATGCAATCAGGTATTATTTCTAAATCCAAGTCCGAGTACGCGACTAACCTAAGTCTAATTACAGTCGAGTCGGTGCGGTGCTTACAGTCTAATTAGTAATACTACAACATGCCAAAACTGTCACGTAATCAAAATAATATAATAAATGGTCAATTATGAAAATTCAGAAAACTAATATTATTATAATTAGAGGAAAATTATAGGTATTACATCTTCTACCACCTATTACAGGATTCGTCCTCAAAATCAGGACTATCTAGGCACTAAACAGAAAAGGAAATTTCTCTCACATTTCTGATTCCAGCTCCCAAGAGGCTTCTCCTTCTCCATGGTGTTTCCATTGAACCTTTACCAGTGATATCTATTTGTTCCTCAAATTCGTACTTCCATGATCCAGAATCCTTAGAGGTCCTTCAATGAATGTAGTGTTGTTATTCACCTCGATATCTTTGAAATCAATCTCATATGCTGGGTTGTGTGTAGACACCCCATTTTGTCGGCTATCAGATTTAGGAGACCCATAGCTTGGTGGATCACAATGATCGTAAAAGACTCAAAAGGACTCTCGGAAGTCAGCTCTATCTCTCAGAATGCTCAGAATGACCAAAATGCCCTTGAAAGTCCGAAAACTCCCAGATTTGGTCCCAAAGTTCTGAAAACATGCTACGTCATAAGAAAAGTGATAAAATGAGTTTTTAAATAAAACCAGAAGAAATCGTCAGCTCCCAGAGACCCCCGGAAGTCCCGGAAGTTCCCCGAAAGTCCCCGTTGACCGGTTTGACCAAGGTTTGACCAGGTTTGACCAGAGTTTGACCAGAGTTTGACCAAGTTTGACCGAAATTGTCCGAATTCACCAGGACCATTCTAAATCATGAGAAAAGTATTAAAACAAGTTCCAAAAGAAAATCGAGCGAAAACATCAGCTCCTGGGAGCTCCCAGAGGTTCCCAGAACTTCCCGGGAATCCCAGGTTTGACCGGTTTGACCTAGATTTGACTTTGGAATCGGGGCACCGAAACAATTTTTAAATATTTTTCATGAATACTAGAGGTCAATAGCTTTCCAACGGTATGTCGCACATAATTTCTGGATTTAAAACGAATTTATTATGAATTTCCAAAGGCGAAAAAGGCGATCAAATCGGCTTTTATCGCGAATACCGCAAAACCTTTCAAAGTGACCTATCCCCGAACTATTTTTTATGTAAAGTAGACCCCATTACCTTTCCAACGGTATATCACAACCTCAATTTGGAGTTCGTATGCATTTTCTGTGAATTTCGGACGAAATAGGGCCTTTTCGCGAATACCGGAACTTCGGGGGGCCTAAACAGCATTATCCAGACGAAGGGAGGAGCAGTGCCGCCGCGGCACTGGCCCAGTGCCGCCGCGGCACTCACCTCCAGAACAGTAAGTTTTTGTAAATATTTTGGTGGTCCCATTTTGATTAATTAAAATCCAAAACGACGTGGTTTCATGATTTCAGATGTTTGGGACCAATGGGAGTACTTTCTAAATCCCAAAAACACCCCAAGTTGGCCTATATAAACACCCCATTACTCCTCATTTTAGGGGGAGTCAAATGCAAGTTTAGAGAAAGTTTGGGAGAGAAAGTGTAGAGATAAGGTTAGAGTGGAGAGAAAAGAAGCTTTCTTCTTTGATTTTTCAAAACAAAAGTGAGTTTCTAACTTTGTTTTTACTTCATTACTTCCATTTACTTCAACATTCAATACTCCCAACCACCATTTTAGTGAGCATTCAAGAGTGTGGAAGCTTCTTCCATGTCTAGTGTCATTACATATGAGTGATACACCAATCTACAAGTCTCATGCTTCATGAATATCATCTATTGATTATCATCTACTTGCTTGATTATATATATGTTCATCTCTCCTTATCTCATTTCTTTTTCTTTTCTTTATTTACTTACTAGTTCATCATCATCTAAGTGATGACATGAAGTTTGGGGTGAGTGAATCCTTATGGATAGTAGCTCTTGACCTCAAAAACATGTTTGATAGGTGATGATCATAACCTCAATACTTCCAAGGTATTCTTGGAATGTATTGAAGTTATGCCCAAAAATAAAATAAATCTCTCCAACAATCTTGGAAGTTCTTAAATGATGAGTTTGATGTAGGTATTCTAAGTGGCTATGATCCTTATTGAGTGTTGAAAACATGTTTTCAAAACATCTATTTCAAAACCCCTCTCAATCCCTCTCATTTGGTTTCAAGAAACAAAACTTTGATTTCTCCAAAATCTTCAAAATAATGAGTCAAAACAGTGAGTGAGTTGAGTTCAAAGATTTTTCTAGAACTCAATACTCAACATATGAATACAAGGCCACTTGGAAAGTCTTCCTAACTCATTGGAGAACACCTATGATTTTTGGTTTGACTTGGAAGTACTTGGAAATGGTCCACTTAGGTCCCAACATTCCTTCCAAACATTCTGTTTTTGCTGTCACAGCAGCTAGGTCAACTTACGACCTCTTTTCCAGAAAACGTTTCCAAACGGGGTGGTCCTAACTTATTTTTCCCTTAAAATTCAATGTCTTAGGAAACTTTCTGTATAAAATGGACCTCTAGATCATTCTTTTTCATTTTCTAAGATTTTCTAACATTTCAGACGACAGTACGAACTCTGTTTCTGAGTGACCTCTATTGTTTATGTAATTTCTCTCAATATGTGATAGCTATTCAAGATTGGCCTTTTGGGTTGTGTTCTAGACACAATAAGGAACATCTCCATAAAAAATCATGCATTGAAAACATTCCTAACCCCTCTTTTCAAATTCCAAAAGATCATGCTACTGTTCTGTCCACTATTCACAGCAAGTACATTTCAACTTTCATTCTTTGATTTGATGCTCATATGCATTCCAAATTAGTTCATATCTTAGGAAGTGGTTCATACTACATTTGTATATATCCCATGTTGATTTCATTCATTCATTCTTGCCCATTTTAGACTTCTAAGCCATTCTAGAAATCCATGTACACAAAACACACTACAACCTTTGCACATTTTTAGATACATACATTGCATTCATGCAAGATTTGGGGTTTTTGTAACTCTTAATCTAAGGAGATTATAAGGAATGAACTCGATCACCCGTTCATGCTTCCCCTTGATCTAATCATCCTTTCTCATCCGTCCCGGGGATTGAGAGGTCTTCTTTTATCAAAGAATAACATGCATCATACTAGTTTGCTAAGCATATTTTGATTTCTTTGTTTATTTGTTTCAAGAACAATTCATGTCCCCCCTTTAGATTAGGAAAACTTGATTAATTGATATATGATTAGACGATTTTTCCTAGGTTTATTTGTGTGATCTTTCATTTTACATTGCATGATATTTGGCTTAGATCTTATGAATGATATCTTATCTTTTGATCTTCCAATTTCAAGTTTTCTTATGTGATGTAATATACTACAATAGTATTAATTGTCGAACCAAACATAGTATAAGATGATTATTTGGATGCTAATTGAGGCCCGTCGAAAGACGGGGCGAGTTGAGGGTGTTTTAGTCGCGACAAAGGCTCCTTCCTCTCTCGTACCAAAACCCCGAACCAAGTTCTTTGGTTATGAAGGGCCGGTGCCCTTATCCGCTTGGGTGAGTCAAAATTAGGTTTCTTGGTTCCTTAAAGACCAAGTGGCGACTCTGTATCTGTTTTCAACAGACCTTTTCTTTTCCTTTTCAAAACAATCTCAAACAAGAGAAGTGGTCCGAAGCCCGGTATCCACAATCTGGCGACTCTGCTGGGGACTTTTATTTTTAAAACAAAATAATACAGAGGTTTGACTCATAAGAAGCATCCTTAAAATCATCTTTTTACTGTGTTTTGGTTCACCGCATTGCACTCTTGCATTTTCCCCCCCCGACTGTGTCTGAAACGCGGCGCTGACATTGTTCAGGTCTTGCTGTGCCAGGGCACAAGTCACCGTTGATACTGTACCTTCCAAGGTATATCAAAAAGAGTAAAAACCTCCGTACTGTCTCCCTGATGGTATATTGGAACTCTCGTCAACGGACCCTCTTTGACTAAACCCAGCCTTTGCATATAGATTCCTGTAGAACCTTTCATAGGACTGTTCATTTATCTTTTCAGATAGGACAACATGATATAACTGCTGTATGCCCTGATGGGATTACCTGAGCGATGTAGACGCTTGTGTGACATAGAACAGAACCTCTTTCTTATGATTCCCAAGGCAATCACTCATATGTGGTCACATTGAGTTGACCTGCCTAAGCATCATGACAAGGATGTCTGCTCCATGCTCGCAAAGATATACACCGCAAACCTTGTTCGTCGGTCTTGAGACATAGGAGTATGAAAACCTGCTAGAAAGTATGATCACTATAACCGTACTGACCAGTTTCTCCCAGAAACTCTGTCCGAATATCCCAGATATGACCATATTGACCAGTTTCTCCCAGAAACTCTGCCCGAATATCCCAGATATAACTACATTAACCAGTTTCTCCCAGAAACTCTGTCCAAATATCCCAGATACAACCACATTGACCAGTTTCTCCCAGAAACTTTGTCCGAATATCCCAGATATGACCACATTAACCAGTTTCTCCCAGAAACTCTGTCCAAATATCCCAGATATAACCACATTAACCAGTTTCTCCCAGAAACTCTGTCCGAATTTCCGGGGTATCTTGGAAATCCGTGTTATCCCTTGGTGATCATACTAGAAAGTAAGGTTAGCACACTCTGTATGGCTAGGACCTTATTTGTTTAGCTGCTATCTGTTATAAATAGGAGCATCATATAGATTAGGGCTTACATCCGCATGTTTGTCCCATTTGCATGCACCATTTCCCATCAATTTGCACGCACTGTTTCGAGTCGGTCCACATCACTATCTTTGTCTGCCTAAAGTCACCACTGTCAAAGATCTAATCTAGCCCTTTCAAAATCTGTCAGGTCAATATAGATTCCCAAGGTCAGCAGTCAGGGTCTTATTCGTGGGTCAGAAGTGCGGATAATCGGTTAATCAGAATCAGTCCGACAGCTTACGTCAGCATGAATAGAGAAGAGTTGGAAAACAAGGTTACTGAATTGGGAGCGACTATAAGCCAACAATCAGACAGTCTAGCCCAAGTCCTAAAATTCATGGAAGAACTGAAGCAGCAACAGCCGCGACCTCCGCCCGAGTTTCCGCCACCAGGGTTTGAACCTCCTCTACATGAGAATAATGGGGAGGAAAACTGGTTTCAAGGGGTCCCACCGCTTACGTATGAGAAAAAGCTCCAAGAAAAATTGGACAAGGTCGATAAACTGGAAAGCGTACTCAGAAAAAGCAAGGGTATCGACGATTACATGTTGGATCTGGAAGGCCTCTTCGAGCCTGTCAAGCTGAAACTGCCAGAGAATTTCAAAATGCCTGCCATCGATCGCTTTGATGGAACGGGAAACCCGAAAAGCCACGTGAAGCTATGTATGAGTATCTTCCAGTCCATGGGTTGCACCCACGAGCACATTGCGATGCTATTCCCGCAAACTCTGGCAAAATCTGCACTATCGTGGTTCCTAACCTTGGAAGCCTCCAAAACCCGGGCCTGGGAGGACATTGTTCGAGTCTTTGTCGATCATTACTCTTACAATCAAGAGCTGGACGTCACTGTCAGGGATTTGGAAACAACCCGGCAAAGCAACAATGAATCCTTCGCTGCATTTCTGAGCAGATGGAGGAACAAGGTAGCCCAAATGACCCACCGGCCAATCGAGAAAGAACAGGTAAGGATGCTCATCCGGAATCTGCAGCCGCTCTATCATGAGAAATTATTCTACCAGTCCATCTCCACCTTTGAGGAGTTGTTTGAAGTCGGAACCCGAATCGAAGATGCTATCAGGGAGGGGAAGATCAAGAAGGAAGACCCTCCGAGTCAGCCAAGAAGGCCCAACTACTCCCGGAATCCCCCGGATGTCAATGCCCTTAGCGGCCAACCCATGGCATATCCTCCAAGGCCATACCAACCCTCCAACCAGGCAAATTCCTCCAACCGCCCTTTCCAGAAAAAGCCCCTTCGCAGTTTTGCCAAGCTAGAAATCTCTCTCTCCTCAGCCCTAGATCGCCTCCTCAAAAAAGGCCATCTCCAATTACTCCAGCCTCGAAATACCCCGCTCCCGCCTAACTGCGATATGTCCAAGCGATGTACTTACCACCAAGCCCCCGGCCATAACACTGATGATTGCATGCGCCTCCGCCACGACATCCAAGACCTCATCGACCAGAATATCATCGAGCCGCCACCAAAGCAGCCTCATATCACCCAAAATCCTCTACCAAACCACCAAAATGTCAACCTCATTGAGTCCAGTCCCGTACCCTTCAACCCTGCTACTTATATCACCCCCCTAGGACAACCCTTGCTTTGCATTGACATCCCGGATTCTGAGGGGATTCATCTGATCGGAGGGGAGAATGATGAGTGGCAGCAGCAGCTTGACGACGAGCAGGACTTGTTCATCCTGGAAGAGCATGACCTAGGGGCGGTAGACCTCAAATGGTACGATCCTAACGACGAGAGTGATGCTTCCATCTGGAACGAGCCAGAAAAGCCATTTGTGGGAACGGATTGTGATTGGTTTAAAAAGGATGGGACTGTAGAAGGGCCTACTCCTGCTGAGATTGATCACCTAACCAGGTCAGGCCGCCATTATCAGCCTCCACAGCCTGCCACCGAAGCCATCGAGAAAGGTCCAGTTAAAGACAAGGGGAAGGGCAAGATGGATGAGGTCATCAAAGAAGACAATGAGCTGATCAAGCAGCTAAAGAAAACCCAAGCGCATCTCTCGATGTGGGATATTATGGTGACATCTTATAAGCACAGGCAAGCCGTGTTAAATGCCTTGGCTGGGATTGAAGTCCCCATCGACGCCGCGCCAGAGGACATGGTAACTTTCTTGGGTGCACTTACCCCCGACCCCATCATTACATTCTCCGACGAGGACCTGCCGCCAGAGGGATCCGCGCACAACAAGGCGTTATACATTACTGTGGGATGTAAGGAGCAACAGGTGCCGTTTTGTCTAGTCGATACAGGTTCTGCTTTGAATGTTTGTGCCTTAAGAACTGCCACTGCTTTGGGGGTCAGCATCCTCGACATTACGTCATCTGTGCAATCCGTGAGGGCCTATGACAACACTAGAAGAAATGTGATGGGAACTGTTTCTCTCCAAATCCGGGTGGGATCTTTGGTGAGCACCGAGATTTTTCAAGTCATGGACATACCTGCCTCGTTCAATCTGCTAATTGGGAGACCCTGGCTTCACGCCAACAAAGCTGTATCATCCACTGTGCATCAAATGATCAAGTACATTCATGAGAGGGAGGTAAAGGTCATCCTTGGTAATAGTTGGGGAAGTGAGGCCTTCCCGAATTACGCTCCCATTTTTGAAGTCCAAATACCTGAACTGGAAGAAGGAGAAATCGGAGGATTCTTCATGGAAGAAGTTCATGTGATCGAAGACGAAGACCGATTCCCTGAGGTCCACTCCGCAGTCGTCAACATTGTCCGTAAGATGAACTACTTCCCCGGAATGGGGTTGGGTCGGCGCCAGCAAGGAATTCGGGAATTCCCGCAGATCAAAGGACAACAAGGCACTTTCGGGTTGGGGTACAAGCCCACTGATGAGGACGTCGAGCTACAAAGGCCATGGAAGAAGAGGGTGAAGGGTCTCCTGCCATACCGCAAGACTTTAAATGGACAATTCGTCAAGGAAGGGGATGATTTCCCTTACTTCGGGTTCCCTGAACCATGGATCCATCGAACCACCGGGAGAAGGCACCCTGGGCTTGAAATCTTTGCTGACTGCGAGAGGCCCCTATATCAAGACCCGTTCTACCCCGAAGAAGTTGAAAAGACCCCAGAGGAAGACTGGTTAAAATACCTTGACACTGAGGCGATCAAGAAGATGTGGGAAGAATCCGCTGAAGAGGAAGAGAAGAAGAGGGCCAAGAGCCAAGATGATCAGATCAAGCCTGCTGAGGAGGGTCTGAGCAACCAGGCTGTAGAGTCATCTGTCTGTGTCTCCCAATCCCCTATCCCCCCAAAATCTGTACTACCAGTTATCGAGTCTGTACTGGAGTCGGCTGCTGTAAGCCCACCACTATCCAATGTAATCACTTCACCTGTCATGAATGAAATGAAAGACGATTCTGCTTACTCCTCTGTGTCTGACACTTGTGAATGCACAGATCCCTCCGAGGATCTCCCAATCGAACTAAAGCAACTAATTGAAAAACCACCTGCTTATGAAATAATCGAAGATACTTTATCAGTTAACTTAGGTGAAATAGATAATCCACAGATTGTGCAAATTGGCTCAACCCTTAATAAAGAAGAAAAAGAAAAATTAACCCTCTTGCTAAAAGAGTTCAAAGATGTTTTTGCTTGGTCTTACGAAGACATGCCTGGGGTCGATCCCGACATCGTCCAACATCATATTCCTCTCCTCCCTAATTCTAAACCTGTCAAGCAGAAACTGAGGCGCATGAGACCGGAATGGGCACTCAAGGTTAAAGAAGAGGTGGAGAAGCAGTTCAAGGCAGGGTTCATCATTGTCACCGAATACCCGGAATGGGTTGCCAACATCGTGCCAGTCCCGAAGAAGGATGGGAAAGTTCGTGTGTGCGTCGACTTTCGTGATCTAAACAAGGCCAGTCCCAAGGATGACTTCCCGCTTCCCCACATTGACGTGTTGGTAGATAACACCGCAGGACATGAGCTACTGTCTTTCATGGATGGCTTCTCAGGGTATAATCAGATTCTAATGGCGCCAGAAGATCGGGAAAAGACGACGTTCACCACCCCTTGGGGAACCTACTGTTATAGAGTAATGCCCTTTGGGCTCAAGAACGCGGGGGCAACGTACCAAAGAGCTGCCACCACTCTGCTGCATGATATGATTCACAAAGAGGTAGAAGTATATGTAGACGACATGATTGTAAAATCCAAGGATAGAGAAGGGCACCTGGTAGCGCTGGAAAAGTTCTTCGAAAGGTTGCGCAAATACAAGATGAGGCTGAATCCAAAGAAATGCACTTTCGGCGTAACCTCCGGTAAACTCCTGGGTTTTCTCATCACACAAAGGGGAATAGAGGTGGACCCCTCTAAGATCAAGGCAATCCTCAAAATGACGTCACCACGGAATGAAAAAGAAGTACGGGGGTTCCTCGGAAGAATCCAGTTCATCAGCCGCTTCATTTCTAAGCTCACAGCTACATGCGATCCTCTGTTCCGATTGTTGAGAAAAGGGGAGAAGTTCCAATGGGATGACCAATGCCAAGCCGCTTTCGACAAAATAAAAGCCTACCTTCAAAATCCACCTGTCCTTTCACCACCCACTCCTCATAAGCCCTTATTCCTTTACCTGTCTGTCTCCGAAAATGCCATGGGTTGCATGCTAGCCCAAGAAGGAGAAGAAAGCCACTCCGAAAAAGCCATATATTACCTCAGCAAGAGGATGACTGGGTATGAGCTCAACTATTCTACCCTCGAAAAAACGTGTTGGGCCTTGGTTTGGTGTACTCGCCGACTGAGGCACTACATGCTGGCCTTTCCGGTTGTGCTCATATCCCGCATGGATCCTCTAAAATACCTTCTCGAAAAACCCGCCCTGACCGGTCGTATATCCCGTTGGTTACTTCTATTATCCGAATTCGATATCAAGTATGTTACGAGCAAGTCAGTAAAAGGGAGAACCGTAGCTGAGCATCTCGCAGAACATGCCATTGACTCCGAAGAAAGTGGGGACTTTCCGTTTCCAGACGAGAGCATCATGGAAATCAAGGAAGAGCAGTGGAAGTTGTACTTCGATGGAGCAGCCAATATGAAGGGATACGGAGTGGGGATGATTCTCGTATCACCAAGCGGGGACCACACTCCGTTGGCAGTCAAGCTCAATTATAACTCCACCAACAACACCGCTGAGTATGAAGCATGCATTCTGGGAATGGAAGCAGCCTTAGAGCTGAAAGTTCAGAAGTTGGATGTCTTCGGGGATTCAAACCTCATCATATCACAAGCCAGAGGAGAATGGAAAATAAAAGAAGAAAGGTTGAAGCCCTATCATGATCATCTCGACCAACTCAAGAGGCAGTTCGAAAATATCACATTCCTCTACTTGCCCAGGGAAGAGAACCAACTGGCAGATTCCTTGGCCACTCTAGCATCAATGATCAAAATTCCTGTGGGAGTCAGGATGATGCCCTTGGTAATTGAGCAGAGGTACGAACCTTCGTTCAGCATGATCGCCACAATCGAAGAAGAAGAGAATGAAACACCGTGGTACCAGGACATCTGGAACTTCATAGAAAAGGGGATGTACCCCCAAGAATCCACCGAGAGAGACAAAAGGGCAATTCGAAGATTCGCAGCGCAATTCATCATTTGCAGCGGGAAACTGCTGAAGAAAGGATACAACGGTCACAACCTGACTTGCTTGTTTGGGAAGAGCTCCAGAAGAATGATGGAAGAAATACACGAAGGGGTATGCGGCCCACACATGAACGGCCACATGCTGGCCAAGAAAATCGTGAGACAAGGATACTACTGGACAACATTGGAAAAAGATTGTTGCGAATACGTGAGAAAGTGTCACAAGTGCTAGATTCATGCAAACATGATGCACGTGCCACCATCCCTTCTGTACAGCATGACTTCACCTTGGCCATTCTCAACCTGGGGAATCGATATTATTGGTGAAATCGTTCCGAAGGCCTCAAATGGAAATCGGTACATCCTGGTAGCCATAGATTACTTCACAAAATGGGTAGAAGCTGCATCTTACACCAAGTTGGGGGCCAAGGAAGTGGCCAAATTCATCAAGAGAAATCTCATCTGCCGTTATGGAGTTCCTCATGAGATTATTTCGGATAACGGAAGTCATTTCAAGGCAGAAGTCAGGGACCTGTTCGAGGAATACAAAATCACCTATCACAAGTCATCGCCATACCGACCACAGACCAATGGGGCAGTCGAAGCTGCAAACAAGAATGTCAAGGCCATACTGCAAAAATCAGCGGATACCTACAAAGACTGGCATGAAAAGCTACCATTTGCACTTTGGGGATACAGAACATCGATAAGAACGTCCACAGGAGCGACTCCTTACTCACTAGTGTATGGGATGGAAGCAGTACTGCCGGTGGAGATAGAATTACCATCCCTACGCGTGATGGCAGAGTGTGAAATTTCTGAATCAGATTGGTTGAGAGAAAGGTATGAAGAATTGGCCCTCATAGATGAAAAGCGTCTGGCGGCAGTCGACCATGTCCGAATCTATCAGAAGAGGATAGCCCGTGCCTTCAACAAAAGGGTTCGCCCAAGGAAGATTGTCAAGGGCGACCTTGTCCTTAAGGAGTTGCGAGCTCCGATCTTTGATCCCCGTGGGAAGTTTAAGCCAAAATGGGTCGGCCCTTATATCGTCAAGACTGTTCTTTCCGGAGGAGCAACTTATCTCATGGACCTCGATGGTGTCGAATTCAAAGAACCGATCAACATGGATCGCCTCAAAAAGTACTATGCTTGACTATCCAATAACCATTCCTTTCAAGCCTTGCCTTGAACTACGCTCGACCTGATTCCCACTCGGGGATACGTAGACAACCACATCGGTTCGGTCGCTCCACCAACAAAAATAACCTTTCCTTTCAAAACCTTGGCCCGAACTACGTTGGACCTGATCCCCGCTCGGGGGTACGTAGGCAGACTTTCAAAAAGAAAAAGAAGGATGGCTCGCTAGGTCGAAAATCCGAAAGGACGCCTAGGCAAAAATTAGAGCTAAATCCAAAGTGAGCAATAACAAAAGAGAGAAAATAGCTCGCTAGGTCACCTCCTTGGTGCCTAGGCAAAATTATGAGCACGTGAGAAAATAAAGTCGCGGTCCTTACCATAACCCAAAAACCACCCTCCACACTAGGGGCAAACTTCGGCCACTCGCCTCGTTTGCCTGAACCTCTTCTAAACTAGGGGCAAACGTCGGTCATCTACCTCGTTTGCCTCACAACCATATATATCCCAAACTAGGGGCAAACTTCGGCTACCCGCCTCGTTTGCCTCTAACAACCCCAGCATGCTCAAGCAAGTACCAAAAGCAACAACTAATTGAAATCTCAAGTTACAACATATTTTCAGGAAGCTAAAATGCATAAAATGAGATTCCCAAAATAACCAAGGTTCACCGATAAACAAACTTTGAATATTACATAAGCAGGAATAATCAAAGAAATAAAAGTCTTTCAAAAAGCAACCACATGTTCAAAGACGCTTGGAGGAATGAGCAGAATCAGTCAGGACTAGTTTTGTCTTAGTGTCTTTTATTTTTTCAAAGGTCCCTAGAAGTAGGCCTTTACTCGGTCAGTCCAACCATCAGTAAAAGCAGCAATAGTGGTAGCTCTGATCCTGGAAGCAAAGACCCTCTCAGTAAACCCCCGGGGAACCTCCTGAACCTGTCCATACTGTCGGGCCAAACGGCGGGGATGATAGAAAGAAGTCTCTCTCAGACCCATCAACCACACTCTCTGGTGACCCCTGAGGCTCGTTGTGGATACCGGGCTTCGGACCACTTCTCTCTGGTTTGAGATTGTTTAGAAATTGATTTGAATCAAGGAAAGAAAACGAAAGGTCTGTTGAAAACAGATACAGAGTCGCCACTTGGTCTTTAAGGAACCAAGAAACCTAATTTTGACTCACCCAAGCGGATAAGGGCACCGGCCCTTCATAACCAAAGAACTTGGTTCGGGGTTTTGGTACGAGAGAGGAAGGAGCCTTTGTCGCGACTAAAACACCCTCTACTCGCCCCGTCTTTCGACGGGCCTCAATTAGCATCCAAATAATCATCTTATACTAGGTTTGGTTCGGCAATTAATACTATGATAGTATATTACATCACATAAGAATCTTGAAATTGAAAATCAAAAGATAAGATATCATTCATAAAATCTAAGTCAAATATCATACAATGTAAAGTGAAAATCACACAAATAAACCTAGGAAAAAATCGTCTAATCATATATCAATTAATCAAGTTTTCCTAATCTAAAGGGGACATGAATTGTTCTTGAAGCAATTAATTAAAGAAATCAAAATATGCTTAGCAAACTAGAATGATGCATGTTATTTTTTGAGAAAAGAAGATCTCTCAATCCCCGGGACGGATGAGAAAGGATGATTAGATCGAGGGGAAGCACGAACGTGTGATCAAGTTCATTCCTTATAATCTTCTTGGATTAAGAGTTACAAAAACCCCAAATCTTGCATGAATGTATTGTATGAACCTAAAAATGTGCAAAGGTTGTAGTGTGTTTTGTGTTCATGGATTTCTAAAATGACTTAGAAGTCTAAAATGTGCATGAATGAATGGATTAAATCAACATGGGATATATACAAATGTAGTATGAACTACTTCCTAAGATGTGAGCTAATTTGGAATGCATATGAGCATCAAATCAAAGAATAAAAGTTGAAATGTGCTTGCTGTGAATAGTGGACAGACTGCATATGACACTTTGCAACATTATAATGGGAGGTCAAACGTGCCTAGAAAAATGTGAGAGAAATCTGAGATCATTCTTATTGTGTCTAGAAAATAACCCAAAAAGCCAAACATCAATAGCTATCACAGATTAAAAGAAAAAAATCAGAATGTACACATGACTCAGAAACAAAAGCTGCACTGTTTACTGATTTTGTATGATTTTTCATAAATCAAAGAAAAGGTTTATGATGACCCATTATATACCAAAAGTTTCCTAAGACACCCAAGTTTTATACAAAAAATAGAAAAGGTATATGTACAGTGATGAAAATGTCCAGAATAAGTGCAAGAAGTTGGGTGAACATTCTGTGAGAACAGAGGCAGATTATGAATGTGAACTTCTCACATCCAAAACAAATACTCTCATATTTCTATAATTGATGGGAAAAATTAGGGACAAACTATGATGTATTAGGAAGGTTTTCCAAGTGGTTTCATCATCATAACTTGAGTATTTAATTCAAAACAAATCTCTGAATCTGAACAGCTCACTGTTTTGGGTCATTGTTTTAGAGATATTGAAGAAAACAAAGTTTTATTTCTTGAAATCAAATGAGAGGGATTGAGAGGGGGGGTTTTGAAATAGATGTTTTGAAAACATATTTCCGACACTCAATAAGGATTATGACCACTTAGAATACTAACACCAAACTCAATCATTAAGAATCTCCAAGATTGTTGGAGAGATTTATTTTATTTTTGGGCATAACTTCAATACATTCCAAGAATACCTTGGAAGTATTGAGGTTATGATCATCATCTATCAAACATGTTTTTGAGGTCAAGAGCTACTATCCATAAGGATTCACTCACCCCAAACTTCATGTCATCACTTAGATGATGATGAACTAGTAAGTAAATAAAGAAAATAAAAAGAAATGAGATGAGGAGAGATGAACATATATATAATCAAGCAAGTAGATGATAATCAATAGATGATATTCATGAAGCATGAGACTTGTAGATTGGTGTATCACTCATATGTAATGACACTAGACATGGAAGAAGCTTCCACACTCTTGAATGCTCACTAAAATGGTGGTTGGGAGTATTGAATGTTGAAATAAATGGAAGTAATGAAGTAAAAACAAAGTTAGAAACTCACTTTTGTTTTGAAAAATCAAAGAAGAAAGCTTCTTTTCTCTCCACCCTAACCTTATCTCTACACTTTCTCTCCCAAACTTTCTCTAAACTTGCATTTGACTCCCCCAAAATGAGGAGTAATGGGGTGTTTATATAGGCCAACTTGGGGTGGTTTTGGGGTTTTAAAAGTGTTCCCATTGGCTCCAAACATCTGAAATCATAAAACTATGTCGTTTTGGCTTTTAATTAATCAAAATGGGACCACAAAAATAATTACAAAAACTCACTGTTCTGGGGGAGAGTGCCGCGGCGGCACTGGGCCACTGCCGCGGCGGCAGTGGGCCAGTGCCGCGGCGGCACTGCTCCTCCCTTCGTCTGGATAATGCTGTTTAGGCCCCCTGATGTTCCGGTATTCGCGAAAAGGCCCTATTTCGTCCGAAATTCACAGAAAATGCGTATGAACTCCAAATTGAGGTTGTGATATGCCGTTGGAAAGGTAATGGAGTCTACTTTACATAAAAAATAGTTCGGGGATAGGTCACTTTGAAAAGTTTTGCGGTATTCGCGATAAAAGCCGATTTGATCGCCTTTTTCGCCTTTGGAAATTCATAATAAATTCGTTTTAAATCCAGAAATTATGTGCGATATACCGTTGGAAAGCTATTGACCTCTAGTATCCATGAAAAATATTTGAAAATTGTTTCGGCACCCCGGTTCCAAAGTCAAATTCTGGTCAAACTGGTCAAACCTGGGATTCCCGGGAAGTTCTAGAAACCTCCGGGAGTTCCCGGGAGCTGGTGTTTTCGCTCGATTTTCTTTTTGGAACTTTTTTTAACACTTTTCCCGTGATTTAAAATGATTTTGGTGAATTCGGACGATTTCGGTCAAACTTGGTCAAACCTGGTCAAACCTTGGTCAAACCTGGTCAAACCTTGGTCAAACCGGTCAACGGGGACTTTCCGGGAACTTCCGGGACTTCCGGGGGTCTCTGGGAGCCGACGATTTTATCTGATTTCTCTTTAAAACTCTTTTTATCGCTTTTCTTATGACATAGTATGTTTTCAGAACTTTGGGACCAAATCTGGGAGTTTTCGGGCTTTTAGGGGCATTTTGGTCACCCTGAGCATTCTGAGAGATGGAGCTGACTTCCGAGAGTCCTTTCGAGTCTTTTGCGATCATTGTGAACCACCAAGCTATGGGTCTCCTAAATCCGATAGCCGACAAAATGGGGTGTCTACAGTTTGCCCCTCTTTGGCATGAACTTGCGAGGCAACGCATGTCGCAAGTGAGTGCCAAAGTTTTGAAGAGACAAGACTTTTTGGAGGCTACGGATTTAGGATAAAAAGCGTTGCAAAAGATGCAATGACGATGAGGTTAGTGCTGGTCGTGCTCTGCGTGAGCTGCCTACGTATCCCGAGGGGAATCAGACCAGGACGTAGTTCAGGGCAAGGAACCGGTCTTACATGCACGTACACACAATCGGGCGGATGCTATGCTAGAAGAGTGATGTGCAATGTATGGATGTGGTATGAATTGTGTCATGAGTCCTATCACGTCTAGTGTTATGACCTTAGTATGAGCAAGTGCTGTGGGGTGTGCCACTCCGAGTGGGCTGGTGTTGTGCTAGTGTTTGCGACCGTGATGCGGTGGATGATTCGGACAAAGACACGGAGGTTTAGAAGACTCCGGGTCTAAGGGCAAACTTTTGGAACGAGTGAGATAGGTCAGAAGCGTTTCGTTTAGAAGACAATGACCCAAGGTGCCCGAGAGATCTCGTGATAGAGCTGTGAGAAAATTCTTGACAAACAGGAGATCTGGGTGCAGGCGATGTTCAGATTGTTCCTGACGGCCGACTTTCGGGTATCGGCTCCGGCTGGTGGTAGTATCTTTCGTATTTATCCTTGGGGATGCCGTAGGGTTCTTAGAGAATTCTTATCTTCTTGATCGGGAACTAGGATCCATCTCTGAACCTCTCACGGTTGATCAGATCTTTCGGCGCTCAATCCGAGAGAGCCGGTCAGGGCCTCCGGGAGCTGGCATCTGTCTGCTGTTGTCCTCGGAGGATGATGCAGGGTTCTCGGGGAATCTCTTTTCTTGATCGGGAACCAGGATCCGTCTCTGAACCTCTCACGGTTGATCAAATCTTTCGGCGCTCAATCCGAGAGAGCCGGTCAGGGCCTCCGGGAGCTGGTATCTGTCTGCTGTTGTCCTCGGAGGATGATGCAGGGTTCTCGGGGAATCTCTTTTCTTGATCGGGAACCAGGATCCATCTCTGAACCTCTCACGGTTGATCAAATCTTTCGGCGCTCAATCCGAGAGAGCCGGTCAGGGCCTCCGGGAGCTGGTATCTGTCTGCTGTTGTCCTCGGAGGATGATGCAGGGTTCTCGGGGAATCTCTTTTCTTGATCGGGAACCAGGATCCATCTCTGAACCTCTCACAGTTGATCAAATCTTTCGGCGCTCAATCCAAGAGAGCCGGTCAGGGCCTCCGAGAGCTGGTATCTGTTTGCTGTTGTCCTCGTAGGATGATGCAGGGTTCTCGGGGAATCTCTTTTCTTGATCGGGAACCAGGATCCATCTCTGAACCTCTCACGGTTGATCAAATCTTTCGGCGCTCAATCCGAGAGAGCCGGTCAGGGCCTCCGGGAGCTGGTATCTGTCTGCTGTTGTCCTCGGAGGATGATGCAGGGTTCTCGGGGAATCTCTTTTCTTGATCGGGAACCAGGATCCATCTCTGAACCTCTCACGGTTGATCAAATCTTTCGGCGCTCAATCCGAGAGAGCCGGTCAGGGCCTCCGGGAGCTGGTATCTGTCTGCTGTTGTCCTCGGAGGATGATGCAGGGTTCTCGGGGAATCTCTTTTCTTGTTTATTTGGTGCCTTGGCTAGAAATCAGGATCCGTTACAGGAATTCTCGCATCTGATCGAATCTTGCGACGGTTGTCCTGAAACGACCGATTCGGGTCTTCGGGAGCCGATTTTTCCCAGTTTTTGCCTGCTGGAGGTAGTTCTGACAACTTTTAGTCTGCTTGGGGCAAAACCTCATAGATCTTGACTGGACTGGGCCACAGGGGCTGATCGGGGTCAAAAACGGGCTGAAAAAGGCCAAACGGGTCAAAACAGGGCGAAACGGGGCAAAACGAAGCGAAGCGGGGCCCACGGGGAGCAGTGCCGCGGCGGCACTGGGCCACTGCCGCGGCGGCAGTTGGCCAGTGCCGCGGCGGCACTGGGTGGCCGGACTCCATCTTCTTTTATCTCGGGTTTTTGAGCTTTTGGAGCTCATTCTTGGTCATTTTGGGGTGTTTTTGAAGCCAAAATTCATCAAAACGCAGCTTGTGCGCGCTCAGGTGAGTAATCTTTCCCTGTAGTCGGATTTTTGATTGGTGTTTTGGTTTGCCCAAATTTTTAAGAAGAAAGTTTGAATGTGACTTCCATTTTTCTTGTAGATCCATGGCTTCGAGCTCAAGGAGACCTTCTAAGAAGGCCAAGGGACGGATGAAGGCTGAAATGCAAACCCCGGACTTGATTCTACGGGACCCCCAACGCCATCTTTCGGCCGCGGCTCTAGCGAGCTTGGTATGTGAAACTTTCGACATTTTAGGACCACTTTCATGTATTGCGCTAGTTTTGTGAGCCGTAGTGTGCACCTAGAAATTGTTAGGAACCCGATTTGTGCTCAAATGTTGATTTTTGTGAAATTTTGCTCTCGGGCCGTGAATAGTGATTTTGTGCATTTTTGTTGTTTTTGTTGTGTGCAGGTGCCGGAAGTGGCCTTGAAAGGCCATGGTAGCCTTGCCCACGCCTTCTTGTGGTATACACAGCTTTCGCCCACTGTTAAGAGGATGGTTGATGATGCCGGGTTCGGAGGCTTCGTCCGTCTGGTTTCGAAAAGCAGCAATGATTTGGCCCATTTCTATGCCCTGGCTGAGAGGTGGTGGGATACCACCAATACTTTCCACCTTCCGTTCGGAGAGATGACAATGACGCCCTTTGACTTCTCCATGATTACAGGCTTGAGGGTCGGCGGGAAGCGCCTGATTCTGGATTACTTTTACGAGATCGACCCGGAGGCGGTGGAGATGCTGATTGGGGCTGTTCCCCCTAACCTGGAGAGGCATTGGTTTCCTTGCGGCTGGCTTTACCGGGCCTATGGCAGAGGTAATCACAATCTGAACAATTCCCAACTTTTGAGGGTTTATCTTCTGTATGTCCTCGGGTGCTCAATCTTTGCGACAAGGAACGACCGAGTGAGCTTGAGGCTACTTTCTTGCCTGGCGACCATTGGTGAGATCCCCTCCTACAACTGGGGTGGTGCTGCCCTGGCTCATCTCTACAAGTATATGGGGGAGGTCTCTCGGGGTGATGTTAAATCTACTGGGGGATTCTGGCGAGCTTGGGAGGTACGGATTATTTCTTCCTTTATTTTCCATCTCTTTGATCTCCATACTTGTTCTGATTTCTCCTTTGTCCGTGCAGCTTTGGAGTTTTGAATACTTGAAGATGTTGGCTCCTTCCCCGGCGGATGAATCAGGGGAGGATGAGGATGGTATGGCTCCTGTGCCTTTATTCCCACGAGGTTTGAGGTGGCGGAGGGACGTTGTTGGGGTGAAGAGTGGGGCCCATCGGATTGTTTTGCTTAGAAACTTCCTGACTGAGCTGACGGCCTCTGATGTTGATTGGACGCCTTGGGAGGGCGTTGTTTACGCCGCCCCAGAGGAGATACAAGCGGTTAAATCTCTTACCTCTTGCCGCCTTTTGCTGGAGAGTACCGAGTGTAGGCAGTGGTTCCTTGGGGAACGGGTGTCTCGGCAGGTGGTTGGTGGCTCCCGGTATCGCGTTCCCCATAATCCTCCTGTGATGGATGCTAGTGACCTCTCTGGTGATGCTCTGTCGGCGGCCTTGGCTGGCACCGACGTCTGGGATCATTTCCTCTCTGAGACTGGGTATGAGGCTTACCGTGGCGGCTCCTTGATGCCCAACTTCCCACTCCTGGAGGTGAGTTTCTTGTTATATTTTTGCTTTTCATTCATTGCCTATGTTTTTGACTTGCCTTTAACTTATTCTGTGCCTACAGCTTCGCGAGATGTATAGGAGACAGGCTCCTCAGGCTCCCGACCCTATCCCTCCTTGGGATTGGACTGTCAATGTTCTAGGCGCTGATGGCACTCCCCAAATGATGGAGGTGCCGCGAGTCACATGTGGGTACCCTACTCAGCCAGCGGGCGTCCTCAATGTCCCTTGGAGTTACGCTGAGGAGGGTCACGCCTTGGCAGCTAGCTTAAGGTCCTTGGTCCTCACACGAGATCACCGGGTACGTCTTTAATTTTGCACTTTCTTTTGGTTATGAGGTTCTAACCCTAGATTTTACCCTTGACAGATGGACGGTATGCGGCAATTTGCCGCCAACCAGATGGCATCCTTGGTAAGTCTCTGACTCGACTCTGTTTTTGGCTTTTCTTTCTTTTTGTTATTTTCTTTACTGATTGCCTTCATTTTCTTGTGTGTGCAGTATCGTGGAGGCGGGGCCGGCTCATCGAGGACTGGTCCAAGATGCAGAGGTGGCAGGAGGAGGCCGTCGCCGACATACACTCCGGGCGGTCCGACAGAGGACGAAGAAGAGGAAGACTGATGCCAAGCGGGCAATATTATTTTATTTTCTGTTTTCGATTGGGTTGTACTGGGAACATGATTATTTGGACAGTGTAGGACGAAGTATGGAACAATTTGTAACCTTTTGACAGAGTATTATGATGTTTTGCCTCCTAGGCCGGATATCTTCCGGTTTAGAGGCGCAGTGGTGTGCTTGTTTTAGCTGATATATGTACACTGTGACTGTTGAATGCTACTGCGATGGGCAGTTTTGTGATGGTGAGTGCTTTTTGCCTTGCAGGTGGGATAGTCCGTGAAACGGGGAGGTGCTGCCGAAATTTCGAATTTTGCTAGAGCCGCGACAGAAAGATATGGCTTTGTATGATCCCGCTCAACTCACAGCCTGGCTGAACATTACGGATGGCGTGGAGCGGATCAACCTCTTCAGCTATGGCTTGACCGAGCTGTTTTCTCTTCGCCAGATGACCCTGAATACGGAGTTCTTGCGTGCTTCCATTGCTTACTGGGACCCAGTGAACCATGTCTTCAACTTCAACGGCCTGGAAATATGCCCCATGCTTGAGGAGTTCTGCGCTATTCTCGGCTATGATTCTGACTCAGACTTGATTCTCCCTTCTGTTGATACCCTCAGCCCTACGCGAGCCTTGGCTGAATACCTGAATTGCTCTGTCACTATTTCCCGCCGGCTGATTCAAGGTGAGGTTCTCAACATTGCTTCTATTATTGCCCGGTATGCCAGTCCTGGGAATCCCAGCATGTATGATGCTTCCCGTGGGGCCGCTTTGATATTGTGCATGACTTCGCACTTCCTGTTCTCGAGCACTTCCGTTGACTTGGTGCATGTGTGCCTCGGGCTGAAACTTAGCAGGAATGCCATGGCCATGGTTCTAGCTGAAACTCTGAACGGTTTGGATAATGCCTTCAATCAAGGGACTCCTCTTCTTTCTGGGGCGCCTTTGGTGTTACAGGCTTGGCTTTACGAGCGCCTTCAGCTGTGGACGGGCCATATACCACCAGTTTACTTTCGTCGGGCCGTGCTTCATTCTCACTATACCTTTGCCGATTGGGTGGGCATGATGAGCACCTTATCTGAGGCTGACATTTGCTGGATCGTGAGGCGTTGGGGCCTCTATGCTATCACCACGAGCCTCAGGGGTCACCAGAGAGTGTGGTTGATGGGTCTGAGAGAGACTTCTTTCTATCATCCTTGCCGTTTGGCCCGACAGTATGGACAGGTTCAGGAGGTTCCCCGGGGGTTTACTGAGAGGGTCTTTGCTTCCAGGATCAGAGCTACCACTATTGCTGCTTTTATTGATGGTTGGACTGACCGAGTAAAGGCCTACTTCTAAAGACCTTTGAAGAAATAAAAGACACTAAGACGAGACTAGTCCTGACTGATTTTGCTCATTCCTCCAAGTGTCTTTGAACATGTGGTTGCTTTTTGAAAGACTTTTATTTCTTTGATTATTCCTGCTTATGTAATATTCAAAGTTTGTTTATCGGTGAACCTTGGTTATTTCGGGAATCTCATTTTATGCATTTTAGCTTCCTGAAAACATGTTGTAACTTGAGATTTCAATTAGTTGCTGCTTTTGGTACTTGCTTGAGCATGCTGGGGTTGTTAGAGGCAAACGAGGCGGGTAGCCGAAGTTTGCCCCTAGTTTGGGATATATATGGTTGTGAGGCAAACGAGGTAGATGACCGACGTTTGCCCCTAGTTCAGAAAAGGTTCAGGCAAACGAGGCGAGTGGCCGAAGTTTGCCCCTAGTGTGGAGGGTGGTTTGTGGGTTATGGTAAGGACCGCGACTTTATTTCTCTCATGCTCATAATTTTTGCCTAGGCACCAAGGAGGTGGCCTAGCGAGCTATTTTCTCTCTTTTGTTATTGCTCACCTCGGATTTAGCTCTAATTTTTGCCTAGGCGTCCTTTCGGATTTTCATCCTAGCGAGCCATCCTTTTTTTTTTTGAAAGTCTGCCTACGTACCCCCGAGCGGGGATCAGGTCCAACGTAGTTCGGGCCAAAGTTTCGAAAGAAAAGGGTTATTTTTTGTGGGATGAAGCGACCGAACCGTCGCGGTTGCCTACGTATCCCCGAGTGGGAATCAGGTCAAGCGTAGTTCAAGGCAAGGCTTGAAAGAAATGGTTATTTTGGTGAAGTGACCGAACCGATGTGGTTGCCTACGTATCCCTGAGTGGGAATCAGGTCAAGCGTAGTTCAAGGCCGGGCTTGAAAGAAATGGTTATTTGTCAAGCATAGTACTTTTTGAGGCGATCCAAGTTGATTGGTTCTTTGAATTCAACACCATCGAGGTCCATGAGGTAAGTTGCTCCTCCAGAAAGGATTGTTTTGACGATGTAAGGGCCTACCCATTTAGGTTTGAACTTCCCACGGGGGTCAAAGATCGGAGCTCGCAATTCCTTAAGGACAAGGTCGCCCTTGACAATCTTCCTTGGGCGAACCCTTTTATTGAAAGCACGGGCTATTCTCTTTTGATAGATTCGGACATGGTCCACCGCCGCTAGGCGCTTTTCATCTATGAGGGCCAATTCCTCGTATCTTTCTCTCAACCAATCTGATTCTGAAATTTCACATTCTGCCATCACGCGTAGAGACGGCAGTTCTATCTCGACCGGGAGTACCGCTTCCATCCCATATACCAGCGAGTAAGGAGTTGCTCCCGTGGATGTCCTTATCGACGTTCTGTATCCCCAAAGCGCGAACAGTAGCTTTTCATGCCAGTCTTTGTAGGTATCGGCCGATTTCTGCAGTATGGCCTTGATATTCTTGTTTGCAGCTTCGACTGCCCCATTGGTTTGCGGCCTATACGGCGACGACTTGTGATAAGTGATCTTGTATTCCTCGAACAGATCCCTGACTTCTGCCTTGAAATGACTTCCGTTATCCGAAATAATCTCATGAGGAACTCCATAACGGCAGATGAGATTTCTTTTGATGAATTTGGCCACTTCTTTGGCCCCCAACTTGGTGTAGGATGCAGCTTCTACCCATTTTGTGAAGTAGTCTATGGCCACCAGGATGTACCGATTTCCATTTGAGGCTTTCGGAACGATCTCGCCAATGATGTCGATTCCCCAGGTTGAGAATGGCCAAGGCGAAGTCATGCTGTACAGAAGGGATGGCGGTGTATGCATCATGTTTGCGTGAATCTGGCACTTGTGACACCTCCTCACGTACTCACAACAATCTTTCTCCAATGTTGTCCAGTAGTACCCTTGTCTTATGATTTTCTTAGCCAGCATGTGACCGTTCATGTGTGGACCGCATACCCCCTCGTGTATTTCTTCCATCATTCTTTTGGAACTCTTTCCGAACAAGCAGGTTAGGTTGTGACCATTATATCCTTTCTTCAGCAATTTCCCACCGCAAATGACGAATTGTGCGGCGAATTTTCTAATGGCCCTTTTGTCTTTCTCGGTGGATTCTTGGGGGTACATCCCTTTTTCTATGAAATCCCAAACATCCCGATACCACGGTATTTCATTCTCTTCTTCTTCGATTGTGGCGATCATATTGAACGAAGGCTCGTACCTCTGCTCTATTACCAAAGGCATCATTTTGACCCCCACAGGAATCTTGATCATGGAGGCTAAGGTAGCCAATGAATCTGCCAACTGGTTCTCTTCCCTGGGCAAGTAGAGGAATGTGACACTCTTGAATTGCCTTTTGAGTTGGTCGAGATGATCATGGTAGGGCTTCAACCTTTCTTCTTTTACTTTCCATTCCCCTCTGGCTTGCGATATGATGAGGTTTGAGTCCCCGAAGACGTCTAACTTCTGAACCCTCAGTTCTAAGGCTGCTTCCATTCCCAGAATGCACGCTTCATATTCGGCGGTGTTGTTGGTGGAGTTGTAGTTGAGCTTGACCGCTAACGGGGTATGATCCCCGCTTGGTGATACGAGAATCATCCCTACTCCGTATCCTTTCATGTTGGCCGCTCCATCGAAGTACAACTTCCACTGTTCTTCCTTGATTTCCATGATATTCTCGTCTGGAAACGGAAAGTCCCCACTTTCTTCGGAGTCAACGGCATGCTCTGCGAGATGCTCAGCTACGGTCCTCCCTTTTACTGACTTGCTTGTAACATACTTGATATCGAATTCGGATAGTAGAAGTAACCAACGGGATATGCGACCGGTCAGGGCGGGTTTTTCAAGGAGGTATTTTAGAGGATCCATGCGGGATATGAGCACAACTGGGAAGGCCAGCATGTAGTGCCTCAGTCGGCGAGTACACCAAACCAAGGCCCAACATGTTTTTTCAAGGGTAGAGTAGTTGAGCTCATACCCAGTCATCCTCTTGCTAAGGTAGTATATGGCTTTTTCGGAGTGGCTTTCTTCTCCTTCTTGGGCTAGCATGCAACCCATGGCATTTTCGGAGACAGACAGGTAAAGGGATAAGGGCTTACGAGGAGTAGGTGGTGAAAGGACAGGTGGATTTTGAAGGTAGGCTTTTATTTTATCGAAAGCGGCTTGGCATTGGTCATCCCATTGGAACTTCTCCCCTTTTCTCAACAATCGGAACAGAGGATCGCATGTAGCTGTGAGTTTAGAAATGAAGCGGCTGATGAACTGGATTCTTCCGAGGAACCCCCGTACTTCTTTTTCATTCCGTGGTGACGTCATTTCGAGGATTGCCTTGATCTTAGAGGGGTCCACCTCTATTCCCCTTTGTGTGATGAGAAAACCCAGGAGTTTACCGGAGGTTACACCGAAAGTGCATTTCTTTGGATTCAGCCTCATCTTGTATTTGCGCAACCTTTCGAAGAACTTTTCCAGCGCTACCAGGTGCCCTTCTCTATCCTTGGATTTTACAATCATGTCGTCTACATATACTTCTACCTCTTTGTGAATCATATCATGCAGCAGAGTGGTGGCAGCTCTTTGGTACGTTGCCCCCGCGTTCTTGAGCCCAAAGGGCATTACTCTATAACAGTAGGTCCCCCAAGGGGTGGTGAACGTCGTCTTTTCCCGATCTTCTGGCGCCATTAGAATCTGATTATACCCTGAGAAGCCATCCATGAAAGACAGTAGCTCATGTCCTGCGGTGTTATCTACCAAAACGTCAATGTGGGGAAGCGGGAAGTCATCCTTGGGACTGGCCTTGTTTAGATCACGAAAGTCGACGCACACACGGACTTTCCCATCCTTCTTCGGGACTGGCACGATGTTGGCAACCCATTCCGGGTATTCGGTGACAATGATGAACCCTGCCTTGAACTGCTTCTCCACCTCTTCTTTAACCTTGAGTGCCCATTCCGGTCTCATGCGCCTCAGTTTCTGCTTGACAGGTTTAGAATTAGGGAGGAGAGGAATATGATGTTGGACGATGTCGGGATCGACCCCAGGCATGTCTTCGTAAGACCAAGCAAAAACATCTTTGAACTCTTTTAGCAAGAGGGTTAATTTTTCTTTTTCTTCTTTATTAAGGGTTGAGCCAATTTGCACAATCTGTGGATTATCTATTTCACCTAAGTTAACTGATAAAGTATCTTCGATTATTTCATAAGCAGGTGGTTTTTCAATTAGTTGCTTTAGTTCGATTGGGAGATCCTCGGAGGGATCTGTGCATTCACAAGTGTCAGACACAGAGGAGTAAGCAGAATCGTCTTTCATTTCATTCATGACAGGTGGAGTGATTACATTGGATAGTGGTGGGCTTACAGCAGCCGACTCCAGTACAGACTCGATAACTGGTAGTACAGACTTTGGGGGGATAGGGGATTGGGAGACACAGACAGATGACTCTATAGCCTGGTTGCTCAGACCCTCCTCAGCAGGCTTGATCTGATCATCTTGGCTCTTGGCCCTCTTCTTCTCTTCCTCTTCAGCGGATTCTTCCCACATCTTCTTGATCGCCTCAGTGTCAAGGTATTTTAACCAGTCTTCCTCTGGGGTCTTTCCAACTTCTTCGGGGTAGAACGGGTCTTGATATGGGGGTCTCTCGCAGTCAGCGAAGATTTCAAGCCCAGGGTGCCTTCTCCCGGTGGTTCGATGGATCCATGGTTCAGGGAACCCGAAGTAAGGGAAATCATCCCCTTCCTTGACGAATTGTCCATTTAAAGTCTTGCGGTATGGCGGGAGACCCTTCACCCTCTTCTTCCATGGCCTTTGTAGCTCGACGTCCTCATCAGTGGGCTTGTACCCCAACCCGAAAGTGCCTTGTTGTCCTTTGATCTGCGGGAATTCCCGAATTCCTTGCTGGCGCCGACCCAACCCCATTCCGGGGAAGTAGTTCATCTTACGGACAATGTTGACGACTGCGGAGTGGACCTCAGGGAATCGGTCTTCGTCTTCGATCACATGAACTTCTTCCATGAAGAATCCTCCGATTTCTCCTTCTTCCAGTTCAGGTATTTGGACTTCAAAAATGGGAGCGTAATTCGGGAAGGCCTCACTTCCCCAACTATTACCAAGGATGACCTTTACTTCCCTCTCATGAATGTACTTGATCATTTGATGCACAGTGGATGATACAGCTTTGTTGGCATGAAGCCAGGGCCTTCCAATCAGCAGATTGAACGAGGCAGGTATGTCCATGACTTGAAAGATCTCAGTACTTGCCAAAGACCCTACCCGGATTTGTAGAGAGACAGTCCCCATTACATTTCTTCTAGTGTTGTCATAGGCCCTCACGGATTGCACAGATGGCGTAATGTCGAGGATACTAACCCCCAAAGCAGTGGCAGTTCTTAAGGCACAAACATTCAAAGCAGAACCTGTATCGACTAGACAAAACGGCACCTGTTGCTCCTTACATCCCACAGTAATGTATAACGCCTTGCTGTGCGCGGATCCCTCTGGCGGCAAGTCCTCGTCGGAGAATGTAATGATGGGGTCGGGGGTAAGTGCACCCAAGAAAGTTACCATGTCCTCTGGCGCGGCGTCGATGGGGACTTCAATCCCAGCCAAGGCATTTAACACGGCTTGCCTGTGCTTATAAGATGTCACCATAATATCCCACATCGAGAGATGAGCTTGGGTTTTCTTCAGCTGCTTGATCAGCTCATTGTCGTCTTCGGTGACCTCATCCATCTTGCCCTTCCCCTTGTCTTTAACTGGACCTTTTTCGATGGCTTCGGTGGCAGGCTGTGGAGGCTGGTAATGGCGGCCTGACCTGGTTAGGTGATCAATCTCAGCAGGAGTAGGCCCTTCTACAGTCCCATCCTTTTTAAACCAAACACAATCCGTTCCCACAAATGGCTTTTCTGGCTCGTTCCAGATGGAAGCATCACTCTTGTCGTTAGGATCATACCATTTGAGGTCTACCGCCCCTAGGTCATGCTCTTCCAGGAAAAACAAGTCTTGCTCGTCGTCAAGCTGCTGCTGCCACTCGTCATTCTCCCCTCCGATCAGATGAATCCCCTCAGAATCCGGGATGTCAATGTAAAGCAAGGGTTGTCCTAGGGGGGTGATATAAGTAGCAGGGTTGAAGGGTACGGGACTGGACTCAATGAGGTTGACATTTTGGTGGTTTGGTAGAGGATTTTGGGTGATATGAGGCTGCTTTGGTGGCGGCTCGATGATATTCTGGTCGATGAGGTCTTGGATGTCGTGGCGGAGGCGCATGCAATCATCAGTGTTATGGCCGGGGGCTTGGTGGTAAGTACATCGCTTGGACATATCGCAGTTAGGCGGGAGCGGGGTATTTCGAGGCTGGAGTAATTAGAGATGGCCTTTTTTGAGGAGGCGATCTAGGGCTGAGGAGAGAGAGATTTCTAGCTTGGCAAAACTGCGAAGGGGCTTTTTCTGGAAAGGGCGGTTGGAGGATTTTGCCTGGTTGGAGGGTTGGTATGGCCTTGGAGGATATGCCATGGGTTGGCCGCTAAGGGCATTGACATCCGGGGGATTCCGGGAGTAGTTGGGCCTTCTTGGCTGGCTCGGAGGGTCTTCCTTCTTGATCTTCCCTTCCCTGATAGCATCTTCGATTCGGGTTCCGACTTCAAACAACTCCTCAAAGGTGGAGATGGACTGGTAGAATAATTTCTCATGATAGAGCGGCTGCAGATTCCGGATGAGCATCCTTACCTGTTCTTTCTCGATTGGCCGGTGGGTCATTTGGGCTACCTTGTTCCTCCATCTGCTCAGAAATGCAGCGAAGGATTCATTGTTGCTTTGCCGGGTTGTTTCCAAATCCCTGACGGTGACGTCCAGCTCTTGATTGTAAGAGTAATGATCGACAAAAACTCGGACAATGTCCTCCCAGGCCCGGGTTTTGGAGGCTTCCAAGGTTAGGAACCACGATAGTGCAGATTTTGCCAGAGTTTGCGGGAATAGCATCGCAATGTGCTCGTGGGTGCAACCCATGGACTGGAAGATACTCATACATAGCTTCACGTGGCTTTTCGGGTTTCCCGTTCCATCAAAGCGATCGATGGCAGGCATTTTGAAATTCTCTGGCAGTTTCAGCTTGACAGGCTCGAAGAGGCCTTCCAGATCCAACATGTAATCGTCGATACCCTTGCTTTTTCTGAGTACGCTTTCCAGTTTATCGACCTTGTCCAACTTTTCTTGGAGCTTTTTCTCATACGTAAGCGGTGGGACCCCTTGAAACCAGTTTTCCTCCCCATTATTCTCATGTAGAGGAGGTTCAAACCCTGGTGGCGGAAACTCGGGCGGAGGTCGCGGCTGTTGCTGCTTCAGTTCTTCCATGAATTTTAGGACTTGGGCTAGACTGTCTGATTGTTGGCTTATAGTCGCTCCCAATTCAGTAACCTTGTTTTCCAACTCTTCCCTATTCATGCTGACGTAAGCTGTCGGACTGATTCTGATTAATCGATTATCCGCACTTCTGACCCACGAATAAGACCCTGACTGCTGACCTTGGGAATCTATACTGACCTGATAGATTTTGAAAGGGCTAGATTAGATCTTTGACAGTGGTGACTTTAGGCCGACAAAGATAGTGATGTGGACCGACTCGAAACAGTGCGTGCAAATTGATGGGGAATGGTGCATGCAAATGGGACAAACATGCGGATGTAAGTCCTAATCTATATGATGCTCCTATTTCTAACAGATAGCAGCTAAACAAATAAGGTCCTAGCCATACAGAGTGTGCTAACCTTACTTTCTAGTATGATCACCAAGGGATAACACGGATTTCCAAGATACCCCGGAAATTCGGACAGAGTTTCTGGGAGAAACTGGTTAATGTGGTTATATCTGGGATATTCGGGCAGAGTTTCTGGGAGAAACTGGTCAATGTAGTTGTATCTGGGATATTTGGACAGAGTTTCTGGGAGAAACTGGTCAATGTGGTTGTATCTGGGATATTTGGACAGAGTTTCTGGGAGAAACTGGTCAATGTGGTTGTATCTGGGATATCCGGGCAGAGTTTCTGGGAGAAACTGGTCAATATGGTCATATCTGGGATATTCGGACAGAGTTTCTGGGAGAAACTGGTCAATATGGTCATATCTGGGATATTCGGACAGAGTTTCTGGGAGAAACTGGTAAGTGCGGTTATAGTGATCATACTTTCTAGCAGGTTTTCATACTCCTATGTCTCAAGACCGACAAACAAGGTGTGCGGTGTATATCTTTGCGAGCATGGAGCAGACATCCTTGTCATGATGCTTAGGCAGGTCAACTCAATGTGACCACATATGAGTGATTGCCTTGGGAATCATAAGAAAGAGGTTCTGTTCTATGTCACACAAGCGTCTACATCGCTCAGGTAATCCCATCAGGGCATACAGCAGTTATATCATGTTGTCCTATCTGAAAAGATAAATGAACAGTCCTATGAAAGGTTCTACAGGAATCTATATGCAAAGGCTGGGTTTAGTCAAAGAGGGTCCGTTGACGAGAGTTCCAATATACCGTCAGGGAGACAGTACGGAGGTTTTTACTCTTTTTGATATACCTTGGAAGGTACAGTATCAACGGTGACTTGTGCCCTGGCACAGCAAGACCTGAACAATGTCAGCGCCGCGTTTCAGACACAGTCGAAGGGGGGAAATGCAAGAGTGCAATGCGGTGAACCAAACACAGTAAAAAGATGATTTTAAGGATGCTTCTTATGAGTCAAACCTCTGTATTATTTTGTTTTTAAAATAAAATCCCCAGCAGAGTCGCCAGATTGTGGATACCGGGCTTCGGACCACTTCTCTCTGGTTTGAGATTGTTTAGAAATTGATTTGAATCAAGGAAAGAAAACGAAAGGTCTGTTGAAAACAGATACAGAGTCGCCACTTGGTCTTTAAGGAACCAAGAAACCTAATTTTGACTCACCCAAGCGGATAAGGGCACCGGCCCTTCATAACCAAAGAACTTGGTTCGGGGTTTTGGTACGAGAGAGGAAGGAGCCTTTGTCGCGACTAAAACACCCTCTACTCGCCCCGTCTTTCGACGGGCCTCAATTAGCATCCAAATAATCATCTTATACTAGGTTTGGTTCGGCAATTAATACTATGATAGTATATTACATCACATAAGAATCTTGAAATTGAAAATCAAAAGATAAGATATCATTCATAAAATCTAAGTCAAATATCATACAATGTAAAGTGAAAATCACACAAATAAACCTAGGAAAAAATCGTCTAATCATATATCAATTAATCAAGTTTTCCTAATCTAAAGGGGACATGAATTGTTCTTGAAGCAATTAATTAAAGAAATCAAAATATGCTTAGCAAACTAGAATGATGCATGTTATTTTTTGAGAAAAGAAGATCTCTCAATCCCCGGGACAGATGAGAAAGGATGATTAGATCGAGGGGAAGCACGAACGTGTGATCAAGTTCATTCCTTATAATCTTCTTGGATTAAGAGTTACAAAAACCCCAAATCTTGCATGAATGTATTGTATGAACCTAAAAATGTGCAAAGGTTGTAGTGTGTTTTGTGTTCATGGATTTCTAAAATGACTTAGAAGTCTAAAATGTGCATGAATGAATGGATTAAATCAACATGGGATATATACAAATGTAGTATGAACTACTTCCTAAGATGTGAGCTAATTTGGAATGCATATGAGCATCAAATCAAAGAATAAAAGTTGAAATGTGCTTGCTGTGAATAGTGGACAGACTGCATATGACACTTTGCAACATTATAATGGGAGGTCAAACGTGCCTAGAAAAATGTGAGAGAAATCTGAGATCATTCTTATTGTGTCTAGAAAATAACCCAAAAAGCCAAACATCAATAGCTATCACAGATTAAAAGAAAAAAATCAGAATGTACACATGACTCAGAAACAAAAGCTGCACTGTTGACTGATTTTGTATGATTTTTCATAAATCAAAGAAAAGGTTTATGATGACCCATTATATACCAAAAGTTTCCTACGACACCCAAGTTTTATAAAAAAAATAGAAAAGGTATATGTACAGTGATGAAAATGTCCAGAATAAGTGCAAGAAGTTGGGTGAACATTCTGTGAGAACAGAGGCAGATTATGAATGTGAACTTCTCACATCCAAAACAAATACTCTCATATTTCTATAATTGATGGGAAAAATTAGGGACAAACTATGATGTATTAGGAAGGTTTTCCAAGTGGTTTCATCATCATAACTTGAGTATTTAATTCAAAACAAATCTCTGAATCTGAACAGCTCACTGTTTTGGGTCATTGTTTTAGAGATATTGAAGAAAACAAAGTTTTATTTCTTGAAATCAAATGAGAGGGATTGAGAGGGGGGGTTTTGAAATAGATGTTTTGAAAACATATTTCCGACACTCAATAAGGATTATGACCACTTAGAATACTAACACCAAACTCAATCATTAAGAATCTCCAAGATTGTTGGAGAGATTTATTTTATTTTTGGGCATAACTTCAATACATTCCAAGAATACCTTGGAAGTATTGAGGTTATGATCATCATCTATCAAACATGTTTTTGAGGTCAAGAGCTACTATCCATAAGGATTCACTCACCCCAAACTTCATGTCATCACTTAGATGATGATGAACTAGTAAGTAAATAAAGAAAATAAAAAGAAATGAGATGAGGAGAGATGAACATATATATAATCAAGCAAGTAGATGATAATCAATAGATGATATTCATGAAGCATGAGACTTGTAGATTGGTGTATCACTCATATGTAATGACACTAGACATGGAAGAAGCTTCCACACTCTTGAATGCTCACTAAAATGGTGGTTGGGAGTATTGAATGTTGAAATAAATGGAAGTAATGAAGTAAAAACAAAGTTAGAAACTCACTTTTGTTTTGAAAAATCAAAGAAGAAAGCTTCTTTTCTCTCCACCCTAACCTTATCTCTACACTTTCTCTCCCAAACTTTCTCTAAACTTGCATTTGACTCCCCCAAAATGAGGAGTAATGGGGTGTTTATATAGGCCAACTTGGGGTGGTTTTGGGGTTTTAAAAGTGTTCCCATTGGCTCCAAACATCTGAAATCATAAAACTATGTCGTTTTGGCTTTTAATTAATCAAAATGGGACCACAAAAATAATTACAAAAACTCACTGTTCTGGGGGAGAGTGCCGCGGCGGCACTGCTCCTCCCTTCGTCTGGATAATGCTGTTTAGGCCCCCTGATGTTCCGGTATTCGCGAAAAGGCCCTATTTCGTCCGAAATTCACAGAAAATGCGTATGAACTCCAAATTGAGGTTGTGATATGCCGTTGGAAAGGTAATGGAGTCTACTTTACATAAAAAATAGTTCGGGGATAGGTCACTTTGAAAAGTTTTGCGGTATTCGCGATAAAAGCCGATTTGATCGCCTTTTTCGCCTTTGGAAATTCATAATAAATTCGTTTTAAATCCAGAAATTATGTGCGATATACCGTTGGAAAGCTATTGACCTCTAGTATCCATGAAAAATATTTGAAAATTGTTTCGGCACCCCGGTTCCAAAGTCAAATTCTGGTCAAACCTGGGATTCCCGGGAAGTTCTAGAAACCTCCGGGAGTTCCCGGGAGCTGGTGTTTTCGCTCGATTTTCTTTTTGGAACTTTTTTTAACACTTTTCCCGTGATTTAAAATGATTTTGGTGAATTCGGACGATTTCGGTCAAACTTGGTCAAACCTGGTCAAACCTTGGTCAAACCTGGTCAAACCTTGGTCAAACCGGTCAACGGGGACTTTCCGGGAACTTCCGGGACTTCCGGGGGTCTCTGGGAGCCGACGATTTTATCTGATTTCTCTTTAAAACTCTTTTTATCGCTTTTCTTATGACATAGTATGTTTTCAGAACTTTGGGACCAAATCTGGGAGTTTTCGGGCTTTTAGGGGCATTTTGGTCACCCTGAGCATTCTGAGAGATGGAGCTGACTTCCGAGAGTCCTTTCGAGTCTTTTGCGATCATTGTGAACCACCAAGCTATGGGTCTCCTAAATCCGATAGCCGACAAAATGGGGTGTCTACACTCGTGGTGATAGCATAGAGGCCCCAACGCCTCACGATCCAGCAAATGTCAGCCTCAGATAAGGTGCTCATCATGCCCACCCAATCGACAAAGGTATAGTGAGAAAGAAGCACGGCTCGACGAAAGTAAACTGGTGGTATACGGCTCGTCCACAGCTGAAGGCGCTCGTAAAGCCAAGCCTGTAACACCAAAGGCGCCCCAGAAAGAAGAGGAGTCCCATGGTTGAAGGCATTATCCAAACCGTTCAGAGTTTCAGCTAGAACCATGGCCATGGGATTCCTGCTAAGTTTCAGCCCGAGGCACACATGCACCAAGTCAACGGAAGTGCTCGAGAACAGGAAGTGCGAAGTCATGCACAATATCAAAGCGGCCCCACGGGAAGCATCATACATGCTGGGATTCCCAGGACTGGCATACCGGGCAATAATAGAAGCAATGTTGAGAGCCTCACCTTGAATCAGCCGGCGGGAAATAGTGACAGAGCAATTCAGGTATTCAGCCAAGGCTCGCATAGGGTTGAGGGTATCAACAGAAGGGAGAATCAAGTCCGAGTCAGAATCATAGCCGAGAATAGCACAGAACTCCTCAAGCATGGGGCATATTTCCAGGCCGTTGAAGTTGAAGACATGGTTCACTGGGTCCCAGTAAGCAATGGCAGCACGCAAGAATTCTGTATTCAGGGTCATCTGGCGAAGAGAAAACAGCTCGGTCAAGCCATAGCTGAAGAGGTTGATCCGCTCCAGGCCATCCGTAATGTTCAGCCAAGCTGTGAGATGAGCAGGATCATACAAAGCCATATTTTCTGTCACGGCTCTAGCAAAATTCAAAATTTCGGCAGCACCTCCCCGTTTCACGGACTATCCCACCTGCAAGGCAAAAGCACTCACTATCACAAAACTGCCCATCGCAGTAACATCCAGCAATCACAATGCACATATATCAACAAGCACACAACTGCGCCTCTAAACCGGAAGATATCCGGCCTAGGAGGCAAAACATCATAATACTCTGTCAAAAGGTCACAAATTGTGCTACACATCGTCCTACACTGTCCTAATAATCATATCCTCAATACAACCCAATCGAAAACAGGAAAAGAAAATAAAATAATAATTCTCGCTTGGGAAGCCTCAGTCCTCCTCTTCTTCGTCCTCCGTCGGACCACCCGGAGTGTACGTCGGCGACGGCCTCCTCCTACCGCCTCTACATCTTGGACCAGTCCTCGATGAGCCAGCCCCGCCTCCACGATACTGCACACACAAATAAAAATGAGGGCAATCAGTAAGGGAACAACAAAAAGTACAAAAACAGAGTCGAGTCAGAGACTTACCAAGGACGCCATCTGATTGGCGGCAAATTGCCGCATACCATCCATCTGTCAAAATAAATAATCCAGGGTTAGAACCTTGTAACCTTAAGAAAGTGCAAAATTAGAGACATACCCGGTGGTCTCGTGTAAGGACCAGGGACCGTAGGCTAGCTGCCAAGGCGTGACCCTCCTCAGCGTAACTCCAAGGAACATTGAGGACGCCCGCTGGCTGAGTAGGGTACCCACATGTGACTCGCGGCACCTCCATCATTTGGGGGGTGCCATCAGCGCCTAGAACATTGACAGTCCAATCCCAAGGAGGAATAGGGTCGGGAGCCTGAGGAGCCTGTCTCCTGTACATCTCACGAAGCTAAAGGCACAGAATAAGTTAGGAAAATATAAATCAAAAACATGGACAATGAATATAAACAAAAAATACAAAAAAAGAACTCACCTCCAGGAGTGGGAAGTTAGGCATCAGGAAACGGCCACGGTAAGCCTCATAACTGGTCTCAGAAAGAAAATGGTCCCAAACATCGGTGCCAGCTAAAGCCGCCAGCAGAGCATCTCCAGAAAGGTCACTAGCATCCATCACAGGAGGATCATGAGGGACGCGATACTGGGAACCACCAACCACCTGCCGAGACACCCGCTCACCAAGGAACCACTGCCTACACTCAGTACTCTCCAGCAGAAGGCGGCAAGAGGTAAGAGATTTAAACGCTTGTATCTCCTCAGTGGCGGCATAAGCGACGCCCTCCCAAGGCGTCCAATCAACACTAGAGGCTGTCAACCCAGTTAAGAAGTTCCGAAGCAAAACAATCCGATGGGCCCCGCTCTTCACCCCAACAACGTCCCTCCGCCATCTCAAGCCTCGTGGGAATAGAGGCACAGGAGCCATACCATCCTCATCCTCGCCTGACTCGTCCGCTGGGGAGGGAGCCAACATCTTCAAGTATTCAAAACTCCAAAGCTGCACAGACAAAGGAGAAATCAGAACAGGTATGAAAATCAAAGAGATGGAAAATAAAAGAAGAAGCAGTGCATACCTCCCAAGCTCGCCAGAATCCCCCAGTAGATTTAACATCGCCCCGAGAGACCTCCCCCATATGCTTGTAGAGATGAGCCAGGGCAGCACCGCCCCAGTTGTAGGAGGGGATCTCACCAATGGTCGCCAGGCAAGAAAGGAGCCTCAAGCTCACCCGGTCGTTCCTTGTCGCAAAGATGGAGCACCTGAGGACATACAGAAGGTAAACCCTCAAAAGCTGGGAATTGTTCAGATTGTGATTACCTCTACCATAGGCCCGGTAAAGCCAGCCGTAGGGGAACCAATGCCTCTCCAAGTTGGGGGGAACAGCCCCAATCAACATCTCCACCGCCTCCGGGTCAATCTCATAAAAATAGTCCAGAACCAGGCGCTTCCCGCCAACCCTCAAGCCCGTGATCATGGAGAAACCAAAAGGCGTCATAGTCATCTCTCCGAACGGCAGGTGGAAAGTATTGGTAGTGTCCCACCACCTCTCGGCCAGTGCATAGAAGTGAGCCAGATCGTTGCTACTTTTCAAAACCAAGCGGACGAAGCCTCCGAACCCGGCATCATCAACCATCCTCTTAACGGTGGGCGAAAGCTGGGTATACCATAAGAAAGCATGGGCAAGGCTATCATGGCCTTTTAAGGCCACTTCCGGCACCTGCACACAACAAGGGCGACAAAAGATGCACAAAATCACTATTCACAACCCGAGAGCAAAAATTCACAAAATCAACATTTGAGCACAAGTCAAGCTTCTAACGGTCTCTAAGTGCACACTACGGCTCACAAAACTAGCATAGTACATAAAAGTGGTCCTAAAATGTCGAAAGTTTCACATACCAAGCTCGCTAGAGCCGTGGCCGAAAGGTGGTGTTGGGGGTCTCGCAAAATCACGTCCGGGGTGTGCATCTCGGCCTTCATTCGTCCTTTGGCCTTCTTAGACGGTCTCCTTGAGCTCGAAGCCATGGATCTACAAGAAAAATGGAAGTCACATTTAAACTTTCTTCTTGAAAATTTGGGCAAACCAAAACACCAATCAAAAATCCAACTACGGGGAAAGATTACTCACCTGAGCACGCACAAGCTGCGTTTTGGTGAATTTTGGCTTCAAAAACACCTCAAAATGGCCAAGAATGAGCTTGGAAAGCTCAAAAACCCGACATATAAGAAGTTGAAGTCCGGCCACCCAGTGCCGCCGCGGCACTGGCCAACTGCCGCCGCGGCAGTGGCCCAGTGCCGCCGCGGCACTGCTCCCCGTGGGCCCCGCGTTGCTCCGTTTCGCCCCGCGTTGCTCCGTTTTGGCCCATTTTGGCCTTTTTTCGGCCCGTTTTTGGCCCCGATCAGCCCCGATGGCCCGTTCCAGTCAAGATTTATGAAGTTTTACCCCAAGCAGACTAAAAGTTGTCAGAACTACCTCCAACAGGCAAAAACTGGGAAAAATCGGCTCCCGAAGACCCGAATCGGTCGTTTCAGGACAATCGTCGCGAATTCCGATAATGCCGATAACTGATCCTGGTTTTTAGTTATTGCACCGAAGAAAGAAAAGAGATTCCCCGTGAACCCTGCATCATCCTCCGAGGACAAAAGCAGACAGATACCAGCTCCCAGAGGCCCTGACAGGCTCTCTTGGATTGAGCACCAAAAGAGATTCCCCGTGAACCCTGCATCATCCTCCGAGGACAAAAGCAGACAGATACCAGCTCCCAGAGGCCCTGACAGGCTCTCTTGGATTGAACACCAAAAGAGATTCCCCGTGAACCCTGTATCATCCTCCGAGGACAAAAGCAGACAGATACCAGCTCCCAGAGACCCCGACAGGCTCTCTTGGATTGAGCACCAAAAGAGATTCCCCGTGAACCCTGCATCATCCTCCGAGGACAAAAGCAGACAGATACCAGCTCCCAGAGACCCCGACAGGCTCTCTTGGATTGAGCACCAAAAGAGATTCCCCGTGAACCCTGCATCATCCTCCGAGGACAAAAGCAGACAGATACCAGCTCCCAGAGACCCCGGCAGGCCCGAAAGATTCGATCAAAAGGAGCAGTTGAAGAGAGATCCTAGAAAGTATCGCTTCATCCCCAGCAGATTCAGATTAATCCTCAGCGGGTTTATTACACCGTCAGTAGTCCATTGTCGACTCGTCATCTCAATGCAAACATCGTCGGTCCATCGCTCTCATCACACCGTCGGTGCCTCCATGTTCATCACAGGACGTCCCAGGATTTCACATTCGTCCCGTGACTTTTATGTCAGTCTCTTAATTTCCGGAGCCCCTGTGTCCGTCGGTTATTTGCCAAAACACGTCTTCGATCATAGTCCTCTGAGACCCCACACCCAATTACATTCGCTCGCAAAGCGCACTTCCAGAAGTTTGCCCCTAAAACCCGGAGTCTTCTAGACTTCAATGCCCTTATCTGAGTCACCCACCACGTCACAATCACAAACACTAGCACAACACTAGCCCACTCGGAGTGGCACACCCCTTGGCACCTGCTCATTCTAGGATCAAAAAACTAGGCATGATAGGACTCATGTATGAGATCATATCACATCCACACATTGCATATCATCCTCATATAGCATAGCATCCGCCTGATTGTTGTGTATGTGCATGTGTGATTTATCCCTTCGTGTCCTAAACTACGTCCTGGTCTGATTCCCCTTGGGATACGTAGGCAGCTCACGCGGAGCACGACCAGCATCATCCTTCCATCTTTTGCAACGCTGTTTGTCCTAAATCTATAGCCTCCAAAAAGTCCTGTCTCTTCAAAACTTTGGCACTCGCTTGCGACATGCGTTGCCTCGCAAGTTCCTGCCAAAGAGGGGCAAACTGTAGACACCCCATTTTGTCGGCTATCAGATTTAGGAGACCCATAGCTTGGTGGATCACAATAATCGTAAAAGACTCAAAAGGACTCTCGGAAGTCAGCTCTATCTCTCAGAATGCTCAGAATGACCAAAATGCCCTTGAAAGTCCGAAAACTCCCAGATTTGGTCCCAAAGTTCTGAAAACATGCTACGTCATAAGAAAAGTGATAAAATGAGTTTTTAAATAAAACCAGAAGAAATCGTCAGCTCCCAGAGACCCCTGGAAGTCCCGGAAGTTCCCCGAAAGTCCCCGTTGACCGGTTTGACCACGGTTTGACCAGGTTTGACCAGAGTTTGACCAAGTTTGACCGAAATTGTCCGAATTCACCAGGACCATTCTAAATCATGAGAAAAGTATTAAAACAAGTTCCAAAAGAAAATCGAGCGAAAACATCAGCTCCTGGGAGCTCCCAGAGGTTCCCAGAACTTCCCGGGAATCCCAGGTTTGACCGGTTTGACCAAGATTTGATTTTGGAATCGGGGCACCGAAACAATTTTTAAATATTTTTCATGAATACTAGAGGTCAATAGCTTTCCAACGGTATGTCGCACATAATTTCTGGATTTAAAACGAATTTATTATGAATTTCCAAAGGCGAAAAAGGCGATCAAATCGGCTTTTATCGCGAATACCGCAAAACTTTTCAAAGTGACCTATCCCCGAACTATTTTTTATGTAAAGTAGACCCCATTACCTTTCCAACGGTATATCACAACCTCAATTTGGAGTTCGTATGCATTTTCTGTGAATTTCGGACGAAATAGGGCCTTTTCGCGAATACCGGAACTTTGGGGGGCCTAAACAGCATTATCCAGACGAAGGGAGGAGCAGTGCCGCCGCGGCACTGGCCCACTGCCGCCGCGGCAGTGGCCCAGTGCCGCCGCGGCACTCACCTCCAGAACAGTAAGTTTTTGTAAATATTTTGGTGGTCCCATTTTGATTAATTAAAATCCAAAACGACGTGGTTTCATGATTTCAGATGTTTGGGACCAATGTGAGTACTTTCTAAATCCCAAAAACACCCCAAGTTGGCCTATATAAACACCCCATTACTCCTCATTTTAGGGGGAGTCAAATGCAAGTTTAGAGAAAGTTTGGGAGAGAAAGTGTAGAGATAAGGTTAGAGTGGAGAGAAAAGAAGCTTTCTTCTTTGATTTTTCAAAACAAAAGTGAGTTTCTAACTTTGTTTTTACTTCATTACTTCCATTTACTTCAACATTCAATACTCCCAACCACCATTTTAGTGAGCATTCAAGAGTGTGGAAGCTTCTTCCATGTCTAGTGTCATTACATATGAGTGATACACCAATCTACAAGTCTCATGCTTCATGAATATCATCTATTGATTATCATCTACTTGCTTGATTATATATATGTTCATCTCTCCTTATCTCATTTCTTTTTCTTTTCTTTATTTACTTACTAGTTCATCATCATCTAAGTGATGACATGAAGTTTGGGGTGAGTGAATCCTTATGGATAGTAGCTCTTGACCTCAAAAACATGTTTGATAGGTGATGATCATAACCTCAATACTTCCAAGGTATTCTTGGAATGTATTGAAGTTATGCCCAAAAATAAAATAAATCTCTCCAACAATCTTGGAAGTTCTTAAATGATGAGTTTGATGTAGGTATTCTAAGTGGCTATGATCCTTATTGAGTGTTGAAAACATGTTTTCAAAACATCTATTTCAAAACCCCTCTCAATCCCTCTCATTTGGTTTCAAGAAACAAAACTTTGATTTCTCCAAAATCTTCAAAATAATGAGTCAAAACAGTGAGTGAGTTGAGTTCAAAGATTTTTCTAGAACTCAATACTCAGCATATGAATACAAGGCCACTTGGAAAGTCTTCCTAACTCATTGGAGAACACCTATGATTTTTGGTTTGACTTGGAAGTACTTGGAAATGGTCCACTTAGGTCCCAACATTCCTTCCAAACATTCTGTTTTTGCTGTCACAGCAGCTAGGTCAACTTACGACCTCTTTTCCAGAAAACTTTTCCAAAAGGGGTGGTCCTAACTTATTTTTCCCTTAAAATTCAATGTCTTAGGAAACTTTCTGTATAAAATGGACCTCTAGATCATTCTTTTTCATTTTCTAAGATTTTCTAACATTTCAGACGACAGTACGAACTCTGTTTCTGAGTGACCTCTACTGTTTATGTAATTTCTCTCAATCTGTGATAGCTATTTAAGATTGGCCTTTTGGGTTGTGTTCTAGACACAATAAGGAACATCTCCATAAAAAAATCATGCATTGAAAACATTCCTAACCCCTCTTTTCAAATTCCAAAAGATCATGCTACTGTTCTGTCCACTATTCACAGCAAGTACATTTCAACTTTCATTCTTTGATTTGATGCTCATATGCATTCCAAATTAGTTCATATCTTAGGAAGTGGTTCATACTACATTTGTATATATCCCATGTTGATTTCATTCATTCATTCTTGCCCATTTTAGACTTCTAAGCCATTCTAGAAATCCATGTACACAAAACACACTACAACCTTTGCACATTTTTAGATACATACATTGCATTCATGCAAGATTTGGGGTTTTTGTAACTCTTAATCTAAGGAGATTATAAGGAATGAACTCGATCACCCGTTCATGCTTCCCCTTGATCTAATCATCCTTTCTCATCCGTCCCGGGGATTGAGAGGTCTTCTTTTATCAAAGAATAACATGCATCATACTAGTTTGCTAAGCATATTTTGATTTCTTTGTTTATTTGTTTCAAGAACAATTCATGTCCCCCCTTTAGATTAGGAAAACTTGATTAATTGATATATGATTAGACGATTTTTCCTAGGTTTATTTGTGTGATCTTTCATTTTACATTGCATGATATTTGGCTTAGATCTTATGAATGATATCTTATCTTTTGATCTTCCAATTTCAAGTTTTCTTATGTGATGTAATATACTACAATAGTATTAATTGTCGAACCAAACATAGTATAAGATGATTATTTGGATGCTAATTGAGGCCCGTCGAAAGACGGGGCGAGTTGAGGGTGTTTTAGTCGCGACAAAGGCTCCTTCCTCTCTCGTACCAAAACCCCGAACCAAGTTCTTTGGTTATGAAGGGCCGGTGCCCTTATCCGCTTGGGTGAGTCAAAATTAGGTTTCTTGGTTCCTTAAAGACCAAGTGGCGACTCTGTATCTGTTTTCAACAGACCTTTTCTTTTCCTTTTCAAAACAATCTCAAACAAGAGAAGTGGTCCGAAGCCCGGTATCCACATTGTGAAGGCATTTTCTCAGCATGCTCACATGGAAAACATTATGAACTCCCAACATCTTTGGTGGTAACGCCAATTTGTAGGCAACTTTTCCCTCACGTTCCAGAATTTCAAATGGTCCAGTGTAGCGCAGTGATAGCTTTCCCTTCTTTTGTCCAAACCTTACAATACCACGAACCTGGGAAACTTCCAAATACACATGATCTCCAACTTCAAATTCTAGATCTCGATGCCATTTTTTCGCAAAGCTCTTGTATCTGCTTTGTGCTGCTTTCATCCTTTCCTTCACCGTATTGATTCCTTTATTGGTTTCTTGAATTAAGTATGGTCCTAACAATTTGCAATCCCCAATTTCAGCCCAACACAAAGGTGATAGGCACGGTTTTCCGTATAGTGCTTCAAACGGTACAATCCCTATGCTTGAATGAAAACTATTGCTGTAAGCGAACTCAACCAACGGTGAGTTTCCCAGGAACTTTCAAAATTGATTTCACATGCTCAGAGCATGTCCTCCATTACTTGATTCGTCCTTTCTGTTTATCTATTAGTTTGTGGATGAAATGTAGAACTTAACTGTAGAGACATTCCCATCGCTTTCTAAAGACTCTCCATAAATCCAGTAGTGAATCTTGAATCTCGATTAGATACTATTGATGTCGGTACCCCAATGTAACCCGCACAACCTATTGCAGATATAGTTGACTCATCTTCTCGATAGGATAAGTCATGTTGTAGGCAATAAAATTAGCTGATTTGGTCAATCGATCAACAACTACCCAAATGGCATCATGGTTTTGCTGGGACCTTGGCAATCCCACAACAAAATCCATGGTGATATGCTCCCATTTCCATTTTGGGGCTGGTAAAGGTTGTAGTAATCCCGGAGGTCATTGGTGTTATTCCTTGACTTGCTGACAAGTAGGGCATTTTGCTACATATTCTGTAACTTATCTCTTCATGCCTTTCCACCAAAAGTTCCTTTTTAATTCTTTGTACATCTTAGTTCTACCAGGATGTATAGATATCCTTGACTTATGTGCTTCATCCAGAATATCTTTCCTCAAATTATCTATGTCAGGTACACATAACTTGTCCTTACATCTGAATCCCCTGTCTGTTCCAATATTCCATTCAGTCGGATCCTTTATTTTTGCCTTCTCAAACCATTTCTTCAATCCATCGTCCTTCTTTTGGGCTTCAAGTATGCAATGAATGAGGATCAGTTGCACCAGAAGGCATCCTAAAGGTCGTCCAATACCTGGTCTTGTAGTCTGAAAGTCAAATTCCATTAAAGCCTCTAAGGCTTTCCATTCCCTGATTAAAAGTGAGGTGATCAACCTTAGGGGTTTTCGGCTCAGAGCATCTGCAATTATATTTGCCTTTGCGGGGTGGTACTGTAAATCAAAGTCGTAGTCCTTAAGTATCTCCATCCAGCGTCATTGTCTCATGTTTAGTTCCTATTGAAAAAATAGATATTTAAAACTTTTATGATCTGAAAATAAGTCAAACTTCTCTTCGTAGAGATAGTGCCTCCAAATTTTTAGTGCAGAGATAATTACAACCAATTCCAGATCGTGCATAGGGTAGTTCAATTCATGTGGCTTTAATTACCTAGATCCATAAACGATCACATGACCATTCTACATAAGTACACATCCTAGTCTTTGATATGAAGCGTCACTAAAGATAGTGTATTGTTCACCACTCTTGTATATGGCTAGCACTAGCGCTTAGGTTAGCCTCTCCTTTAGTTCCTGAAAGGTGCATTCGTGCCTGTCCTTACACTCAAACTTTGAATCTTTCTTTGTTAGTCTTGTTAAAGGAGACACAATCCTTGAGAATCCTTCTACAAATCTCCTATAGTATCCAGCTAATCCGAGGAAACTTCATACCTTTGATGCGTTGGTTGGTCTACTCCAACTCAAAACTATGTCCGTGTTTGTTGAGTCTATCAAAATCCCATTTTGTGATAATACATGCCCCAAGAACTTAACTACTTTCAGCTAAAACTCACACTTACTGAACTTAGCATCAAGTCGATTTTCTCTAAGTGTCTAGAGTGCAATTTATACATGTTTCTCGTGTTCTTCATCACTCTTCGAATAAATAAGGATGTCGTCGATAAACACGATGACGAATTGATCCAAGAAGGGTCTGAACACCCGATTCATCAAATCCATGAATACCGTTGGGGCATTAATTAACCTAAAAGGCATAACTAAGAATTCATAATGCCCATATCTTGTTCTAAAAGCCGTTTTTGGTATGTCCAGCGATCTAACAAGTAACTGGTGGTATCCAGATCATAAATCGATCTTTGAAAAGGTTGTCTCTCCTTGAAGTTGGTTGAATAAGTCATCTATCGTGGGAAGGGGGTACTTGTTCTTGATGGTGACCTTATTCAACTCTTTGTAATCGATGCAAAGTCAAAGATTTCCATCCTTCTTTCTAACAAATAGAATCGGGGCTCCCCAAGGTGATGTGCTTGGTCTAATAAATCCAAGATCTTCTAACTCTTGTACTTGCTTCTTCAGCTCTAGCATTTCTGTTGGGGACATATGGTAAGGAGCCTTGGATATCGGTGTTGTTCTGGGTACTAACTCAATACAAAAGTCGATCTCATGCTTAGGTGGTAGTCCAGAAATGTTCTAAAAGACATCTTCATAGTCTGAGACTATTGGAATTTGAGCAATCATCAATTCTGAGCCTGTAGTTTCCATAGCGGCTAAGTGACTTGTAAGAAAGGCGTCACTAGTGGGGTTGCATTAAAAACTGAAGGGTGTACTTCCAGGTACAAAAAACATAATTGACCTACTAGCATAATCAAACTTCGCAAGATATTTAGTAAGCCATTCAAATCCTAAGATTGCATTGAATTCCTTCATTGACAGAACAATTAAGTCTACAGGTAGGTTCCTATCCTCTAATGTCAAAGTACAGTCCTTGTACACCTTTCTTAGCTTCACGGTCATTCCCAAAGGCGATACCACGTTCAGGGCTACCTCAAGTGTTTGGGGTACTAAACCTAATCGTTGTATAATCTCAAAGGCAATAAACGAATTCATGGCACCCATATCAAAAAGTACTTTAACTCAACTAGCATATAATGAGAGTGTAACTTCTAAGTTCTATTGTTCCTTTTCATCATAGCCAGCTATCTTGGCTATGATAGTTTCCTTTTGGTGCCTTGTATTCTCTACTCATGTGTCCCCTCTTGCCATAGTTGTAACAGACAATATTAATTCGATAATTGTCCCTGGGGGCTGTGCAGTCTCGAGCCATGTGCCCGGGGATCCCACATTTAAAGCATCCATCCTTATTGTTCCCGGTAGTAGTGGTTCGTACTTGTGGTGCAGGGGGTACTGCATTCTTGTCCCGGGGGAGTGTGGGTCCTGGTTTCTTGCCGCTGTTCCATGGGTACTTGTTTCCTTGGAAATGACTCAAAGGTCTTCTTCGTGGTCCATTCCTTGGCGGTGGTGGTCAGTGTACCATTTGCTTCGGACCTTGGCAGCCATCTCTTTCCAATCCTGCCACAAACCTGACCAAAGTCTAGAAAGTCTGATTCAGGTGTCCCAATGTCAGATGCCAAAGATGCGGATTAAGTCCTCGGTGAAACTTCTTGATCTTCTTTTGAGGAGTCTCAACCATGTGAGGGGCAAAGCAGGATAGGCATTCAAATTGTGTTGTGTAATCCCTCACACTCCTATTTCCTTGAGTCAATTTGATGAACTCCTCTTTCTAGTCCCTTTCATTGTCGGGGAAACACTTCTCCAAAAACTTCTCCCGGAAGGTAGTCCATGTCATCCTTCTTGAAGCTTCTACTCCAATAGTTGCTCTCTCGGCTTCCCACCAATCGGCCACCGCATAAGTGAGTTGGAAAGTAGCGAGATGGTGCTTCTCTATCTCAGAGCATTCGATTGATTTGAAATTAGGATCCATATCTCTTAGCCATTGCTCTGCTCGCCAGGATTCACTAGTGCCATCAAACCTATTAGGACGCAAAGCTCTAAATCCTTCCATTAGTCTATCGCATGTCTGGGGTGGTGGTCTTGGGCAATTGTCATTGTTGTTGCTGTTTTCGTTGCTGTGGTTGTTGCCTATATGGTCTAGACGCTGTAGAAATACGCTAAAGATTCCAGTAGGATCGATTCCTTCAGGAATGGGATCTGGTGGTCCTCCATTGTGATTTCTTCTCGGTCTTCCCGCCATCGTGCTTATGTGCTTATGTACCTACATACATATCTATCGGTTACTCTCCAATTCTAAATAGGGATACGAGATATAAATGACTAAATATGTAGATAGCAATTCTAATATAAGTACATAATATATCAAGTATTCACATTATCATGTAGAGCATCATATAAAGGAAACAAGTCTTTAATGATAAATTCAAATATTTACATCGTACAACATAGTTATAAAGAAAACATTTTCATAGAAAAGGCGTACACGTTACTGCTAATACGTGTTACATGCTTGAGTACAACTATATACACAAAAGATGGGCTACTAGCCCTATTATAAGTGCAGCTCCAAATCCTGGGGATTCTATCCCAAAAGTCCTCTATGTCCATCCTAGACGTAAAAAAAAGTTCCATGCCAACCTATCCAACCTAAAACTATCGTAAGGTCAGTATCTTCATAGGTGAAAAAGAGTCTAACGATTTATAACTTAAGTGTGTAGGACAATCATTGTACACGTCTTATCCTAAAGCTCTGATACCAAAAATCCCTATCACGCCCCGGCGTAGCCAAAATAGGGAAAATTTTAAAATTTCCATCTTGGACCCTTGCCAATCGATTGGAACTGATGGCAATCGATTGGTTACAGATATTTGAAGGCAATTGATTGGAAAAGATGATAATCGATTGGTATATTGCAACATAATGAATTCAGTTCAGCAGAATAACAATCGATTAGAAGGATGGCAATTGATTGGTATGCAAAGAGTATAAATCGATTGGGATACAAAGGCAATCGATTGGTAACCAAAGTTTATCAAAAGAAAGGTAAGTGTTATGTAAGTACAAGTACGTAGTCTTATTTATTAATACTCTCCAGAAATTCAGGGTATTATAAATGTCCATATAGAGATGGTTTAATCCCAACATGATCATAAGGAACTCACAACTAGGTTCAATTAAATGTAACTTAACCTAATGCAAAACAAGTCCTAATCACAAGTATTAACATACATGGATGAATGCATGAACATGAACAAGAGTAAGTTATGAACTATTCCTTGATTTGGATCATTTAGCCTCTGGATTTAAGTCCAATTAATCATTATTAAAACATGGCTTAAGCCCTAGGTCATAAAAAGATCATTTAGGTTATCACTTATAAAGTTTATCAAAATAATCACAAAATTCTAAAATTTACAGAGAGTAGACCAGACATTCAAAAATTAGAAAAGCATGATTCCTATGGTTTCATCTTAATGATTTTTGTACAAAAGGTGCCTCTATGAATTTAGTTTATAACCCAAAAGGAAAATCAAAGATCGAAGGGTTCAATCTCTGGGAATTAGATCAAAGCAAACATCGCTCAGAATTTAACAACTCTCTATCTAGAGATTTTGTGTGATTTTCTAAAATTAGTAAATGAATCAGAATCACTTTGGTCTTTTTAGGGAGTCTAATTAACACATTTAAATTCATAGGAAAAATTATTTATAGCTTAAATAACATGTTTAAGGCTCTGATCTATTCAAAACAAAATTGATTTACTATTCTAAAATTTTGGACAGAGAGTAACTAGTTTACAAATCCTAAGACCAAACCATCTTACACATGGAATCTCATCAAAACAAAAATTCAGTGGTAGATCTTTGTGTTGTGAACACTCTCCAATTGGTCTCATTCAATTCCAACGAATCATGATTTAATTAAAAATCCTTGATAAAAATTTGTTTATGAATTCACTACACCATTGTTGAGTTCATCATTTTTGGTCAAATCTATCAACCAAACCATAGAGGTTGACTCATCCTAAGACTAATTCTCCTTCCCATTGGAGATTAAATATGACTAATCCATGTGAGCCTCAATGGAACATGGAAAGGATTCCATAAGACTTCAAATAAGAGAACCTAAGTCGTGAACTAAGACTTGGATCTACTAATTACGTATGGATGTAGTTATTCCCATTTAAATCACAAGTTCATAGAGAATTTAAAAGACCAACTCAAGGGAATCAAATGGCATATTGAGGATCTCATGAACCCCAAGAGAAGAATATGACAAAAGAAAGGAAATCAAAGATCAAATGATATTCAAAGTTAGACTTTGCTTTATGATTTATTTAATCTTAAACCCTAGGCTACTTTGATCCAAATCCAATGAAAAGAACAAATGGAAGTTCAATCACAATTCCAGTGGTGTTGATGAAATGAGGTGGAACGAGACTTTTTGAAAATGTATAAAAGATCCTAAGTAGTCCTACGAATTATGATTGTACTTAAACTAAGAACTAACTAAGATTAGAGGTTACCTCCAATTATCCACAACTTCTTTGTGTTTTGAAAGTCTTCCAAAGGTTCTTTAAACTCTTCTTCTAACTCTTGCAATGATTTACTCTTTAATTCTTTTAATTCTCTCTAATAGTCTCTCCAAATTATCTCAAGAAAATTGTTCAAGAAAAAGATCCTAGAAGTTGTTCAAGATCCTCCCCTTATAATGGGGATATTCACCCTCTTATATAGATAAATTTTTTAGGGGTATTTTAGTAAATTCAAGGTGAAAACTCTAATCTCGGATGTACTTTTGATGGTACAAAATGTACTATTTTAAAGCAGACTGTTAGAAAATACGGCAGTTAGTAGAGTTGTCTGCGTCATTCAGTGAACGCCGGAACAGCATTCATCAACTGTCGACGTGGCACTCATCGAGTGCCGCAGACAACTCGCGGACTGACGTCTTTTTGTGCACCTCATTTTGCCTTATTTTTTTTATTTCTTTTCTTTCTAACTCATTCTTTTTCTTTCTTTTTAGCTTTCAAAACTGCTTCCATTTTTACAGCATTTGGTTAGTTGTCTACGGCATTCAGTAATAGCCAGAGCGACTCTTAGTGAAACGGCACCCAATGAGTGCTACAGTTCTTGCCGCGTGCCGTTTTCTTTCCTTTTTTTTTCTTTCCTTTTTTTTTCTTTTCTAATTAATTTTCCTTTTGAAATTGAATTTGAAGAGCCTTTCGAAGAGCTTGAACCACCTTGGAAACCCAAAATTTGTTGGACACTATGATCATCGAACTTGGAGGTAATACTCCCCTGAATTCAACAGTTGGTCAAATCGGGGTGTCTATAGGTATGCTCTTCTATTATAGCTTTTTCAAAATTCTCACTGATTAATTCAATAGAACCACTTGGATTTTCCATGACTAGTATGGGAGTGTATTTTAGAAAAACAAAGTATCAAGATAAATACAATGCTAAGAAATGAAAGAAATTAGGGTTTGGAAGACAAAGAAGTTGAAAAGAAATGAGAGTAATCCATTCATTTCGGGAATTTGGAGTTCTTTTATAGTCATGGATGAGCCCACTTCAACCAACGTGACTTTTCATTTTGTACTAGCCATTTAGAAACAATAAAGGAAACTGAATTGGTTCTAATAAAAACATTGCACACATTTCATAACCAAATATTTATAGTACTTAAATATTTACAACATTAAGGGTTTTCCTATTTTACAAACTAACTTGATGAGCATGGGGAAAACCAAAAGTTACATGTTTATGAAAGAGATCCCAGTAATACAAAAAATAGTCTCTCTCAGTCTTGAGGGCTAATTTCAAGTTGTGGATCTCGAGAGCTTGGTGGTCTTCACCTTAAAGTGTAGCATATAATTTCTTGGCTCTCCTTCAATTAGTCCTCATTTGAGCCTTGATTTTTTTCGGGGTCAAAGCAGGAGGTTCCTTGATCTTGTCAAAATCAAGATATAAAAGTATACTTTACTTTTCTAAAGATTTGCAGTGTGGAAGTAAAGGTCGAACCCACAGAGATTGATTAACTACCGCGCTTTAATTTTAAAACCTAAATTTAGCTAATTTAAGAAAAACAGATTTTGATTTGATTTTAATTAAACTAATAATAATAAAAGTAAATCTAAATTATGAAAGCAATTAAATAGTTGTTTCTATAATAAGTTTAAGGAACCTAGGATTGCAAATCCACCATTAACTTCATAATAAGGGTATTTATGAATTACTTTAGCTTATTAAGTTGGATGATAATGGGGAATTGTAGCTACAAGCCCAATTCCTCCGTCAAGAAAATAACTATTGTTTAAGCACCAACATAATCCATCTTCGGTTAGCACGAATTATCCCACACTAAACTAGGGTTGTGGTATAATCCGTCTAATTTAGGCATGGACTATTCGGATAATTGATAGCACAATTCAATTTAAGCACCATTACATGTAAATAATCTAAACAAGCACAGCAAGCATAGATCATTGAGCACATCACAGTCAAAATAGATCTAAGACAAGAATAAACTTTGAAAGTAATGGTTTAATCAATAGAAGCACGATTTATTTATAAAAATCCTCGAAACATGTAACTGTCATCCATACATAATAAAACGAAAATAAAAACATAAATAAAACCCTATTACTTGGCTAGGGTTTCATTGAAACCCTAGATCTAGAGTCTAGTTGTCCATAGAAGTGGTAGATGGCAAGAGGTTGATGGAGGAGGCCATGGAAATCCTTGGTCTTCTTCTTCTCATCCTTACTTTTCCCTCTTCAATGGCTGAAAGTATGGTTGTATATTGTGTGTATAATATTTGCCAACCCCTAAATTGAAGTAAAATAGGGTATATATAGATTTACAACAAGTTTTTGGAAGCTTTCCTAACCCGAAATGCCCTAAAACAGCTGTTATTTCCAATCCGGACACAATTAGGCAGTTTCGTTCACACAGGACTCTTTAGTATAGCAGAATACGCAACTTTGATTTTTGTAGGGATCGCGCGAGCGGGCCGCACGAGCGCGTAATTGGGAAGGTCGTGCGTGCGGATCGCGCGAGCTAATTCTGGGATCTCGCGCGAGCGGGTCGCGCGCGCGATGTGGTTGTTCTTGCTTCTTTCTTCCTGCTTTTTCACCTTATTTAACCAGATCTCCTTGTTTTCTTCCAAAACCAGTCAGAAAATAGAAAACAAAGTAAAACTATACAAAAACAGGATAAAAAAGTACTAACAAACGTATGTTAAGGCGTATAAATAGGATCTGTTCTCTCCCGATCACACCCCCAAACCTACATTTTGCTAGTCCTCGAGCAAAACTAAAATAAAAACTAAACTACTAATAACATACTACTCCATTTATGCCTGGATCGCGATTGCATTCAGCTTATGCAACAAGCCTTTTAAACCCCTAGGTGTCCTTAGGCGGACGAGTGAAGTCTCGTGAGCGTTCTCATCAACAAGTCACCCACAACCATATTTATTAACTTATCAATTTAAAACTTTTATTAAAAACAAAGAACATAATATTCAAGACTCCTTCATCATATAACAAAGATTTGAAATAGAATAACGAACATAAAGAAACATAATGAAACATCTACCTACGTCAAGAAAAACAATCTCAAGCACATGTATCATATAAATCCATAGAGTTTCTCATAAAATTGCACGTGCGTGATGTGGTAGTCAAATGAACACGCGCATGTCACGAACTTGGAGTATACTTCGGATAATCAATTAACTATGTCTCGACTAAGAATCTCACAATGTTAATTACACTCTAAAATGAAACACTCAGAAACAGGTGTAATTTTTCTAAAATATGAGAGTAAAAGAAATATGTTTTCAAAACGAGAAATGCTCACATATGACTCGAAAAAGACGCATGACACAAAAGAACAGTAGTCTCATGGATAGGATGCTAACAATCAAGAAAAATTAATCATTACCATGTTTTAATCCCCCTCCCATCGTTTGCATATCCAAACCATGTTTTCTAGGATCAAATAGGACTTTTCAAAGGTTGTAATGTGGCTCAGGTAATGAAAAAGGATAAAAATGATTCATTAGGTAGCTAATCCCAGAATGGCATTGTAAGGCATGTTCGATTTCTTTCATTCTCTCTTCTACCAACTTTCATCTTCTCATTCTCTTCTTTTCATTCCTTTCAATTTTTTCTCCTTCTGTTTCTTTTTCTTTTTTTTTTTCACCCCTATTCTTTTTTTTTTCTTTTGTATTCTTTTCTTTTCCTCCTTGTTGCTTTTGAAACGAATTTTCAATAAATAACAAGGCAACCACCCCAAACATCATCTTATTTTCTTTTTCTTCTTCTTCTCAATCACACATCGCCTTAACACCACTAAAAGTTGATCAATCTTTCAAGGGTGAACTCCAAGTTGGTCAAATTGGAGCAAAAATAGGATAATGGTAATTAAAGAAAGAAATGGCATTTTAATGGCTCAAAGGGCGACTAAGGGAATTTATCATTTATCGGTCGGCAGTAAACAAAGAAGGGCCTAAGATCATTTCCTATGGTCATATGGATCTTCAATGTTTACAACGGAAGATTATTTAGCATGGTAGTAAATATTTTACTTGACTATCAACCAAGACAAGAATAATGAGACTAAACAACAAGTAGATGCGCTATTTCAATGAAATTCGACAAACACAATGTGTATTTATAACCCTCTACAAAGAAAAGATAGGTTCAAAAGCTCACCGGGTTTAGTCTCCACCTTGTGTTATCTACAAAATCCGAATCATATTATAGTTCACATCAAACATGTATTCAAGCGACTACGTGCAGTGCATAGGTTTGTGTGCAAATCTATGATATAAAATTACGATTCAAACGATACATGACCTAAAACATTACATCATGACTTCAGCAAATATTAATCACATCTTTTCTTGCTTACCATTCTATAACAATCCAAGTTACATAACAAGATGTATCGAATCAAGATTGCAAAACCGTCGGTAACATCGTTTATTTATGCACAAGAATCAAAAAATTTTGAAAATTTAGTGTAATAATAATAATGTGCATGTGTGTGCATACCTCCAAACCCAAACATTTCATTGTCCCTAATGAAACAATAAAATGAAAGAAAGGAGAGTACGTAAAGAAGGAACGATAATACTTCGATCTCGGCAAACACAAACCAGGTGAACGTATAATAATATGGAATCAAAGTTCAATTACTCCAAACAGAGCGACTATTTCACCTGTTAATAATTAACAAAAGAAAATTAAACAAGCAAATAAATAATAAAAGCTAATATATAAGTTTTATTTTTAATTAGAAACTAAACTATAAGTAAAAGAACGTAATAAAAACAAAACAAATAGAAATAAAACTATCCAAACAAAGACAAACTTAAATGAAAAGAACTGAAAAGAACAAACAGAAAAGCAAATAACTAACCAGGTGCGGAAAACAGAAGGTAAAAGAACAACAAGAAAAAGTGTAAAAACCCCACCTCGCTCGAGCGGACCGCGCGAGCGACCCTCGCTCAAGCGAATCCCTCCGCGAGGTAAACCTGAGGTCTCTTTTTTATTATTTTTACAAAAGTTTCTAAGGCACAAGCTCGCGCGAGCGGCCCGCGCGAGAGGAACCCTCCTCGTGCGCGCGAATTCAAGCGCGAGTAGATACTGAGGCCATATATAAAAAAAAAACTTGAAAAATTTTATCTATGGGGGAATCTCGCGCTAGCAGACCGCGCGAGCGACCTGTCGTGCGCGCGACTGTGGTCTTTTCCTCTTTTTTAGTATAAAAATGTATACAAGTTCAAAATGAATTATCCTCGACCCCCAAACCTGTTCAGAAAACTCAAAAACTGACCAAAACGACCCAAAAACATGCAAAAAACAAAGAAACAAACGAATTAAAGCTTGGGTTGCCTCCCAAGATGCTCTATCTTTTACGTCTTCAGCTAGACCGTTCTAGCTCAAGATTTATGGAGGTCGTAACTCAGATTTTGTACCCCTTAGGATATCAGGAAGAGCCCGGTGGTAAGCAGAAACCATATCGATATGTAACAATTCATTCAAAGGTTCATCCTTTTCGGTTTCAAGTCGATTCTTTACCTTTCGAGTAAATTCGTCTTTAGGATCTAAATTATTCAAATTCGTCCGCTTATTTTCCAATATATTATTGTCATTACTCACGGGTATTACATAATTGGATTCAATAATTTGTCTTACCTCACTCTCCGCCTCACATAGGTAATCGTCATCTTTGGGAGGTTGATCAATGGCGTTAAAAATGTTTAATTTTAAGTTCATGTTCCCAAATGACACCTTCATTACCCCCGTCCGATAGTTAACACGAGCGTTAGCGGTTGCTAAGAATGGATGACCTAGAATGACAGGAGTGTGTTTCCTACCATCTAGTATGGGTTCAGTATCAAGGACTATAAAATCGACAGGATAATAGCATTTGTCAACTTTAACTAAGACGTCCTCGATGATTCCTCTTGGTACTTTGACGGAACGATCCGCTAATTGAATAGTAGCGGCCGTAGGTTTAAGTTCACCTAAACCTAGGTGTTTATAAACGTGATAAGGTAAGAGATTAACACTAGCTCCTAAGTCAAGGAGAGCCCTATGGATGATAGTGTCACCTATAACACATGAAATTGTAGGTGTACCTGGATCTTTATACTTCGGAGTAGCGTGTTGGAAAATCGAACTTACTTTTTCCGTGAGAAAGACCTTTTTCGGAGTATGACTACACAATTTACGTTTTTGAGTGCAAAGGTCTTTAAGACATTTAGCGTAAGCGGGAATTTGTTTTATAGCATCGAGGAATGGAATATTGATTTTAACTTGTTTAAATACCTCGAGTATATCTTCAGCTTTTGACCCTTTCTTAGACAAATGTGACGGTCCCTCAACATTAGGTGAAAAAGGTAACTTTGGAACATAGTTGGTTGGGACCGATTCTTTTTCTTTTCTACTTTGATTTACGCCCTCACCCCTCTCTTTATTCGAGTTAACATTTGCATCCCTCATAACCTCCCTCGGAATCTCAACAACTTCTTCCTCTCGAGTAGTCGTCCTAGTTGACACAGCGTTCACTTGGTCACTCGTACCACCCACCTCGTATTGTCCCTTAGGGTTCGGAATAGGTTGACTTGGCAATTTACTCTCGGTTAAACGATTTAGCGTGTTAACTATTTGTCCCACTTGGGAATCCAGTTTTGCAATGGACTGGGTGTGGGAATGTACTAACTGAATCACCGGACCAAAACTTTCAAGTGAGGCCAACACCTTCTCCTCAAATGCATTATTACGTGGAGGTGGAGGAGGAGGTTGTTGGTATTGATATTGTTGAGGTCTATAAGCGTTAGGGAAATCACTCATCTCATTATTATTATTATTATTATTTTTCCACGAGAAATTAGGATGGTTTCTCCATGGTGCGTCCGGATTATTAGTGGTCAAATTATAATTATTTCGTGGGTATTGTTGAATAGAATTAATGTGTTGCTCCACGAATTCCGGAAATTGACTCGCCGATGGACATGCTAGGATAGAATGTGACGGATCTTAACATAATGCACAAATTTCATGAGCGGGTGGGGCTGTCGTTTGGTTCATTGTTAAAAGTCGGTCAAGTATTTTAGATAGTTCTTTTATTTCAATTGAATGACTTGACTCAAACTTTACCTCTCTCCTAGGTTGTGAATGATATCCCTCGGAACGTACTGACACAGCCTAATGCATCGAATTCTCGCTTAATGTTTCAAAGATTTTCTAGGCCTCGTCGGCACTTTTGTGTAGGAAGGTACCCGCACAAACGGCGTCGACGGTATTACGGACTGAGGGAATAAGTCCCTCATAAAAAACCTATACCAACTGCCACTTATGAACCTGATGATGTGGACACGAGCGTAATAATTCTTTAAATTTTTCCCACGCATCATAAAGCGTTTCCCCATCTTGCATCACAAAATTTGTTATAGATTTCCTTATCTGATTCGTACGCATAATAGGGAAAAACTTTTGTAAAAATGCGGTGTGTAAGGTTTCCCATGTTCTAATTGTGTTTGGCTCAAGTGATTGAAGCCAGTATTTAGCTTTATCTTTTAAAGAGAATGGAAAGAGCCGCAATTTCAATTCATCATCAGTTAAGTTTTGAATTTTTAAAGTAGAGCATATATCCTAAAAATCTCCTAAGTGTTGATATGGATCTTCATTTAGACGGCCATGGAAAGAAGGAAGTAGCGAGATGGTAGACGACTTTATCTCAAAGTGAGATGCCGTCGCCTCCGGTAAATCAATACATGTTTGTGGCGTGTAAGTCGTAGGAATAAAGTAATTTTTAAGCGGAGGAGGTGGCGGTATATTAAGATTATTCATATTATTTCTGTTGTTTCCAATGTCGGCCATTGGAATAGGTTCTATTTTAAAAGCTCGAGTTCTCCTTAACCGTTTAAGGGTAGTTTGAATTTCGGCCTCAAACAACACGATGGTTTTGGAGTCGAATCGTCGTCTATTTTCAACTGAGCTCTCGGAGCTTGGGTTGAAGACCTACTAATTCTAAGGGTACGTTCAAGTTCAAGATCGAAAGACTTTAATTCTGGTTTATTTGAACGTGTACCAAACATAAACTAAAAAGAAAATAAACTAAAAACAAACACTGACTCAAATAAATAAAAAAAATATAAATAGCAATCACGCAACTAAGATAACCAAGCACTCAACTACTGTGATGCATGAATATTATCCTGTAATACAATGACCGCGTCAAGCCCAGCGCTCTGAGTTTCCAAGCTAATGCAGTGCAATTAACCCTAAACTAATGCAAATAGGGCGTCGCAGCGCCCTGACTTACAGTGGTTTAAAGCGAGTTTCACAAGAAGCAATTTATTTGAAATTTTTTTTCTTTATTTTATTGATTTGCGTAAGCTCCTTTGGTGTGCTTAGCTAATCCACTCGGAAATGTTAGAATTTTGACGATTCGAGAAACTACAAAATAAAATAAAAAAGTTAGTAACTCAAAACAAAAACGAAAAAAAAAAAAAAAAAACTAATCTAATATTTACGAATTAAGTAAACTAAGATTCTAAAACTAAAGGTAGCAATGCAATCCCCGGCAACGGCGCCAAAAATTGATCTTGTCAAAATCAAGATATAAAAGTATACTTTACTTTTCTAAAGATTTGCAGTGTGGAAGTAAAGGTCGAACCCACAGAGATTGATTAACTACCGCGCTTTAATTTTAAAACCTAAATTTAGCTAATTTAAGAAAAATAGATTTTGATTTGATTTTAATTAAACTAATAATAATAAAAGTAAATCTAAATTATGAAAACAATTAAATAGTTGTTTTTATAATAAGTTTAAGGAACCTAGGATTGCAAATCCACCACTAGCTTCATAATAAGGGTATTTATGAATTACTTTAGCTTATTAAGTTGGATGATAATGGGGAATTGTAGCTACAAGCCCAATTCCTCCGTCAAGAAAATAACTATGGTTCAAGCACCACCATAATCCATCTTCGGTTAGCACGAATTATCCCACACTAAACTAGGGTTGTGGTATAATCCGTCTAATCTTGCCATGGACTATTCGGATACTTGATAGCACAATTCAATTTAAGCACCATTACATGTAAATAATCTAAACAAGCACAGCAAGCATAGATCATTGAGCACATCACAGTCAAAATAGATCTAAGGCAAGAATAAACTTTGAATGTAATGATTTAATCAATAGAAGCACGATTTATTTATAAAAATCCTCGGAACATGTAACTGTCATCCATACATAATAAAACTAAAATAAAAACATAAATAAAACCCTATTACTTGGCTAGAGTTTCATTGAAACCCTAGATCTAGAGTCTAGTTGTCCATAGAAGTGGTAGATGGCAAGAGGTTGATGGAGGAGGCCATGGAAATCCTTGGTCTTCTTCTTCTTCTCCTTACTTTTCCCTTTTCAATGGCTGAAAGTATGGTTGTATATTGTGTGTATAATATTTCCCAACCCCTAAATTGAAGTAAAATAGGGTATATATAGATTTACAACAAGTTTTTGGAAGCTTTCCTAACCCGAAACGCACTAAAACAGCTATTATTTCCAATCCGGATGCAATTAGGTAGTTTCGTTCACACAGGACTCTTCAGTATAGCAGAATACGCAACTTTGATTTTTGTACGGATCGCGCGAGCGCGTAATTGGGAAGGTCGCGCGAGTGAATTCTGGGATCTCGCACGAGCGGGTCGCGCGAGCGATTTTTTGGTTTTCGCGCGAGCGGGTCGCGTGCGCGATGTGGTTTTTCTTGCTTCTTTCTTCCTGCTTTTTCACCTTATTTAACCAGATCTCCTTGTTTTCTTCCAAAACCTATCAAAAAATAGAAAACGAAGTAAAACTATACAAAAACAGGATAAAAAAGTCCTAACAAATGTATGTTAAGGCGTATAAATAGAATATGTTCTCTCCCGATCATTCCTCATTATCTGTAATCTCTCTATTGCCAAACATATATCTTTCTTCAAAGGAATTTATTTCATCGAGCAGATCACGAGGATATATTTTGGCTTGGTCATATGTATCTTTTTAGGGTTCCAGACTATTCCAACCTTGTTTATGATAGGCATACCATTTCACATGAGTTCGAAGAGTACGGAGAGTGAATTAAAGTTGAACTTGAACATATGTGAAGGGACATGAGGTTTAACACCCGTACCCAGAAAAAGGGTTAATTATTATGTTAATATGCATTAATTTATATAATTAGTGTATAAAATGGGTTGAGGGGAGGCTTTGGACTCGGCCGTATGAAAAGTGTTTAGAGAAGGACACAATTTGGAAAAGTCCCCAGTGAGGTTGGACAGGTACTGGAGTGGGACCCAATGAAGGGCCAAGTAATAAATTTGCATTTTATATGTTAAATGCATTTATATGATTAAATGGACACTTGTTTAAAGATGCCTTTTTAATGATATTTTTATATGTGTTAGCATTTGGTATTGGTATTGTCATACCCGTCTCGGGAATTTCTTTCATGTTAAATGCATAAGTGAATTTTGTGAATTATCAATGTTAATTGATAATTGTGAATGAGGTTGACGGAAGGTCAATGAAAGGTGTCAAGTGAAGACACGATAATCCAACAATTAATAAGGCATTCGTGTGATTTAAATGACATTTATGTGAATGAAATATTATTTGAGATATCTGATATTTTATGAATAGTAACTTTACCTATGCAGATTAAATTTTTGGTAGTTTTGATCTCGCGTTAGATCATTTCGAACACTGTGGTGAGAACGTGAGCGACACGTTGCATAAAAAGTAAGTTATCTAGAGATTCTACAAAATTAGTGTTTGGACGTAAATTATGGACCCAAACAGGACTTAGATGAAAACTTTTACAAATTATAGTTTTCACTCGTGAAGTAATAGAATGGACGAGTGCAATGTTTCAGTGATTAATTAGAAGTTTCGAGAACTCGTGGGGAGTTAAGTGTAATTCCCGAGAGTAGTGGCTATAAATAGAAACCTTAGGATATTTTTGTCACAATTATCCACATCTAAATATCTTGAGAGGGAGAGAGAGAGAAAGGGAGATTTGTTCCTACGATCTTCCCGACGACAAACGGTGTCCGTTCAATCGTCAGTTTTTTTCCAAATTTTTCATTTGGACTCTTTGAGGTACTAGCTTAGTTTGATACCTATTAGGCAACGTTTGGCAAATTGTTTTCGAAAAACTAATTTTAAGAAATTGGGAAAAATAAGTGTATACTTGTAGGAATCTCTTGTAATCAGAGATCCGACAATTAATTGGTCTCCTAGTACTTCTCTTGAAGTTATAGAGATATAGCACAAAGTATGAATTCTGAACCTATGTAATATAGACAATTTTGGATGTTTTGAATATTGTGTACGAAATTATGATCCAGGCAAAATTTATGTGTAGCTTAGGCTCATTAATTTTACCGAGTACATATAAAAAAGCATGGTGACATGTTTATGTGAGTATGCTAAATGATTATGTGGGTCAAAGGGGAGTTTGGTATAATTTCATGCTGGTGCACGCCGCTCGATGTTTGAGAGTTTATAGTAGTGATGACTACTTGCTTGGTGTGGGAAGTGGCCAGCCAGAGTAGATGGATGCAATGGTTGAGCGATCTTTAGCTAGCTATTGGCATCGCGGTTTAAGATTTAAGACTTGTTGATATACAGGGTGAATGCGTATCTCTCTCCCCAGCGACTAAATTATGTGATTTGGATGTTTAAAGCATGAATTGCCCATATGTATTTGCTTAGAATTGTACAATCAGCATATATCTGAGCAGTAGAGACTTCCTCCATTGCAGGTGAAAAGAAGAAGCGAGAAGAGTGAGGCCGACGAGATGCTTGGGGACGTCTCTTGCTTAGATTTTTGGTTTTCCTTTCCAAGTGTTGTAATAAGAACCTTGATTTCGTAACATGTTATAACTGAATCTTGGGGAGGATTAGTAGTAGTATAATCCATGGAAGAACTCCTATAATTGATGTTTTGATTCATTGCAATATAGTTGGAAATGGTTCGGATTTGGGTGGAAAACCATATTATGGAATTCTGAAGAAAAAAAATGCTTAGTTTGCTAATACAAATTAGTCGATTGGTTCTAAATTTAGTTGACTGGATCACTGTTTTGAACTAAGCACTGCTTTTATTTTTGGACATCAGTCGACTGGACCCCAACACAGTCGACTGGTTTTAATGGATTGAAAATGTTAATTCAGTCGAATTTGGGTGGAAAACCATAGTATGGAATTCTGAAGAAAACAAATGCTTAGTTTGCTGATATAGATTAGTCGATTGGTTCTTAATTTAGTCGACTGGATCACTGTTTTGAACTAAGCACTACTTTTATTTTTGGGCATCAGTCGACTGGACCCCAACACAGTCGACTGGTTTTAATGGATTGAAAATGTTAGTTTTCATTCTGCGATAGGGACAGTTGACTGGGTTGAGAAAATAGTCTACTGAATCATGTCCCAGGATAGGAGATTCTGTTTGATTAAAATACTTGTCGATTAGACAACATCAGTCGACTGGAGTTTGGAGGTCGCAATCGACTGAGTCCCCGACTCAGTCGACCGGACCGGGCTGTTGATCTTTGTAAACTTTCTGCAATTGATCTCCAGTCGACTGGGTCCCTGCCACAGTCAATTGGATAGTTATTTTCTAAATGGGTTCTTTTTGGATGTGTTTCAAAGGGGCAAGACTTTTTATAACTCTGATTTTAAAGGATTTTACTTATGTTTTCCACTACTATTTACTTTAATGGAACTAGATAAGTCTCGGTGGCATGCCACGTATCCTATTTTCGCGCATAGTGGAATGGGTCGTGACATTTATTGGCATCAAAGCTATAGGTAACAAAACTTTGAGAACGTTCTACGACGAGTGGAGTGTTGATTGAATTGACACATGTCCTAGAATGCATCCATACATGGTAGAGATGTTTTATGCATATGCATGTTGGTTTACACACATGAATTGTTGATTGTCATACATGTATAGTGTTTATGTATTGAGAATTATAGGATTGTAATCATGAGTGACAATGACCGAGATCTATCGCCACATACTCGCCGAATGAATCAAATAACTGAAAAGATTGGGAATATGGGAGATATGATATGAAATATAGTAGAGTGATTGCCTCCAACACCTCTATTTGAACCAACATCAATAGCCGATGTACGTGCACCTGAGAATAGAGGTATGAGATCTGTGTCTAAACAATTTGCTAGGAAGAAGCCGACAGAGTACCATAGGACTTCTGACACGACGCTCGTAGAACATTGGATAATGGTATAGAGAGAATTTTTCGATCTATTCCAATGATTGATAGGGAAAAAATTGATAACGCTAGTGATACACTCAGGGGTGAGCCCCAGAATTTTTGGGTGAACATCTTGGATCAGGGAGCACCAATAACTTGGGAAGGATTGAAAGCAGAGTTCATTCGCCAATTCTTTTCAAGGGCTGCTCTTAATGGAAAGAAGAGAGAGTTTGATAATCTTCGATAAAGGAAAATGATTGTCACTAAGTACACTTCAAAGTACAATGCCTTGTTAAGGTTTGGAAAGGGGTCTATGTTGATAGAGGAAGACAGAGCTAGAAAATATGAGGATGGGTTAAGAGATAATATCCGCCTGAGGGTGGAGACCTATGAACATTCAACTGTTGCCGCGGTACAACAAATGGTACTGGTAGCCAAAAATGGTATGGAGAGATCGATGCAAAATCAGCAAGATCCACAAGGGAAGAGGAACCATGAGGGTAATGACCAGAGCTATAGTTGATCTTTCAAGAGGCATTTACAAGGGCCTCTAATTCTAGTTTCAGTGGGTTCAAAAAGTCGGCAGGTGACATATCGTTGTGTCCACTTTGCAACCGACCACACACTGGTCGATGTTTTCATGACCAACTTCCAAAACAAAACCCAAGGGATGAACAGTGTAAGTGCTACACCTAAAATGAGAGGCAAATGTTACGACTATGGAATGTTTGGACATCAATCTAAGGAGTGCCTGAGGAAGCGTTCTCAACAAGGAGCTAGTTCTATGGCTTCCAGTGGATCAAAGCCTAGATAGACTAACGTGGGGGGACAGAGGATAGAGCAATGTCAAGAAAGGTCCTTTCAGATGAACCCAGGAGATCTGGCTACTTCGGAGACAATGGTCTTAGGTATGGTGCTTATATGTTCACACTTAGCACGTACACTTGTTGACTCAGGATCTACGAATTCATTTGTATCGCATGATTTTGTTACACATTTGAATGTTAGATCGGCACTGTTAGGTATGAACTATCTAGTAACACTTAGTAAGACGATAGTGACGTCTACAGTGTACAAGGACTGTGAGATCAAACTAGGTGAGAAGTTGATGACCGTAGATCTTATACCAATTGTGATGAACCACTTTGACGTGATACTAAGGATGGATTGGTTATCTTTTAACCAAGCCACTATAGATTGTAAATGGAAGGAAGTTAATTTTCAATCACCAGTACACGGAAGCTTTTGTTTTCAAGGGAGTGGGGTTATACCGCCACTGTATTTGATTTCAGTTATTTGAGCCGGTAAATTGTTGAGGAAAGGATGTCAGGGATTTTTATGTTCGATAATTGATACTTCGGCAACCGAATTGACAGTAGAAGATGTTCCAATAGTACGAGAATGCCCAGTTGTGTTTCCCAATGACCTACCAGATGTTCTTATCGAAAGGGAAATTGAGTTCACCATTGAGGTTATGCCAGACTCAAGACCTATATCGAAAGCACCGTATAGAATGGCACCCATAGAGTTGAAAGAATTGAAAATTCAATTGCAGGAATTACTTGATAAAGGTTTCATTTAACCTAGCATATCGCCATGGGGAGCTCCCGTGTTGTTTGAAAAGAAGAAGGATGGTTCAATGAGAATGTGTGTTAACTACAGGGAACTAAACAAGTTGACAATCAAGAACAAGTATTTGTTGTCGAGAATTGACAGCTTATTCGATCAACTTCATGGGGCACAAGTATTTTTAAAGATAGATTTGAGATTGGGTTATGATCAGTTGAACGTAAAAGCAGAAGATGTACAGAAGACATCTTTTAGAACACTCTATGGACACTGCAAGTTTCTAGTAATGCCATTTGGAGTTGCAAATACACCAGCTACATTCATGGATCTTATGAATCAAGTCTTCAAGGACCACTTGGACGATTTTGTGATAGTGTTCATTGATGATATTCCTATCTATTCACCGAGTGAGGTAGAGCACGAGAAATATTTAAGACTTATACTTCAGAGATTGCAGGAAAAATAAATGTTTGGTAAATTCAAGAAGTGTGAATTCTAGTTGCCTAGCATTACCTTCCTTGGTCACGTGATTGATAAGTATGGCTTCAGTTGATCCTTACAAAGTGGAAGCGGTGTCTAATTGGCAGAGGCCGACATCCGTATCCGAGATCCAAAGTTTCTTAGGATTAGTGGGATATTATAGCCGTTTCATTAAGAATTTCTCCAAGATTTCATTGCCAATGACCAAGTTGATGAGAAAGGGTGTTACTTTTGAATAGAGTCAAGAGTGTGAAGATAGTTTCAAGAGTTGAAATCACGGTTGACGAGAGTACCTATATTGATAATACCATCCAAAATCGAAGGGTTTGTAATTTACAGTAATGCTTCGCATCAAGGCTTAGGATGTGTACTTATGCAAGGTGGCAAAGTGATTACCTATGCATCTAGATAGTTGAAGACACATGAGATAACTATTCGACTCACGATCTTGAGATGGTCGTAGTGATCTATGCTTTGAAGATTTGGAGACACTACCTATACGGGGAGAAGTGCGAGATCTTCATGGACCATAAGAGCTTGAAGTACCCATTCGTGCAAAGATTTGAACATGAGACAAAGGAGATGGTTAGAGTTGATAAAGGATTATGATCTTTCGATTGAGTATCATCCGGGGAAGGCTAATGTAGTAGTCGATGCTTTAAGTCAGAAGACGCCAATGAACTTAGTTGACGAGCTAACACAACAAACAGATTAGTCAGATAAATGGAAAGATTGGAGTTAGAAGTAATTCTAGAGATGAATGGTGGTTTGATGATGGAGATCATAGCTCATCCATCATTTTTTATAAGATCAGGATAGAATAATTTAACGATCTCTACTTGTGCAAAATGAGAGACGAGATATCTTTGGGAAAGCAACCTGGTTTCATCTTGAAACAAGGAGTATTGATTCTTGAGAATAAACTGTGTGTACCTAACTTAAAAGACCTGAAAGAACCAATCCTAAAGGAAGCCCATAGTACCAAATATTTAGTACATCTAGGAAGTAATAAGATGTACCAGAACTGGTGAGAGAATTTTTAGTGGAGAGGTATAAAACAAGAAGTTGCTAAATTTGTTTCTGAGTGTTCGGCATGTTAAAAAGTCAAAGCATAGAGACAAGTACCTACAGGACTACTACAACCATTACCTATCAGAGTGGAAATGGGATGAGATCACGATGGATTTTTTTTTGGATTTCCATGATTGCCTAACAAGAATGACAAGATTTGAGTTATAGTTGACCGATTGACAAAGTCAGCTCATTTCTTACCGATCAAAATGACTAAGCTGTCTAGGTTAGCAGAATTGTATATGAAAGAGATTGTGAGGCTACATGGAGTTCCAATTGTGATTATATCGGACCGTGATAGTAGTTTTACATCAAGATTTTGGGAAAGTTTGCAAAAGGAAATGGGTATGGAATTGAGTTTCCATACTACTTTTCATCCTCAGACCGATGGACAGTTAGAGCAAATGATTCCAACATTGGAAGACATGCATTGGTTGTGTGTTCTAGACTTTGGGAGTAATTGGGAGAAACAGTTACTGTTGATTAAATTTGTTTACAACAATGGGTTTTAGTCAAGTATTGGAATGGCACCGTATAAAGCTTTATATGGGCGTAAGTGCCGTTCACCAATTTTTTGGACCGAGGTTGGAGAAAGAAAGTTGATAGGACCTGATTCGAGGTGAAAAATGCATGTTCATAGCGTATTATATGGTTCTTTATGCATGCTTTTATCCCCAAGTCCCTAAATTTAGGTGCATTCTAATAACAATGTTCCTTTTATTGTGTTAATGCTAAAATATATGTTTTTGAATTGTTTTATAGGAATTAGGATGTAAATCAATGAAGTGGAGCTAAAGAAAGTGATTCTGGCGAAGAGAACAACAGAAGCAGCTGAGAAAATGTCAATTTTGACAATGAAGACTTCAGATTTAGAGGCTTTTCCCAGAGATATCAAATGTAGACCTTTGAGTTACGGTCGCGTGGCCGCAAACGGGAGGTCAATCTGAAGTCCGAATGAAAAGTTATAGCCATTCTCCCATCGGTGCGTAGAGCTGTCAAAATCAGAGAAGGTCAAGCGATTGAGGAGAGTTCAATCGATCGAACCTTCGATCGATCGAACTTAGCTCGATCGATCGAACTTTATATTCACCCAAAAGTTGCGTAAACTCTACAGGAACCCTATATATAAGTCGTTTTGACGACAGACGAAGGGAGGACGCTCCAGAACGCAGAAAATAGCAGTTTTGTGTAGTTTTAGGGTTAGATTAGGAGTAGATTAGGTTAGATTCATGTTCTTATTCATCTTTTCCATTGTTATATTGAAGATTCAAGTTGGTTTCATGTTATTTACAGGTTATAATCAGATTATATTCAGGTTTTTCGTTTCCTTTATCTTCATTTCATTGTTTATTAGTTTATATGTTATGATTGCCTTGTTTTACTATCTCTGCATTAGATTTATTATGTTTTCGTAGTTTAGACGTTGGAAATATGTGATGAAGCATTGATTCCCAACCTCTGCCATGCAACCTTTAGAAACTTTGGGCTCGATCGATCGAAGGTATTTCGATCGATCGAACCAGGGCCATAGTCAAGCGATCGAAGGCATTTCGATCGATTGAAGGATGATGCACTCCGATCGATCGAGAGCGCTTCGATCGATCGAACATGTTAAATCCTGAGATGATTCTTTTAAGTATTCCATGACTTTCTGTTTTAGAAATCTGTGATCAAATTGTCCCTATAAGCTCAGTTTGTCAAAACAGTTTTTAGAACTTAAAGCCTTAAGGCCTTTTCTTCAATGACTTTTGAAAACCACTTTGAATGCTAACACCATTTAGAGTGCAAGTAATTACCATTGTTTTAAACCGTCTTCTAAGTATTTTAAATCACTTGTGGTGATGTAGTCCCGGTCATGAAAGGGCTATTGATTCTTTATCTTTAGAAAAATACGGAATACTGAAAAGGAATGAACTCCATAGAACATTAATGAGTATGCATGGTAAATTGTTAGGATCAATGTGGATTCACGTGTTTCCAACACCTTTAGTTTATATGTTTAATTAGTTATGTTTCTATAAGTTTTAGTTTATTATTTAGTTAATTTAATTAATTAGGATTTGTTAGTACACCTCCAATCATTCATTCTTATTTTCTTTTTCTTTAGGTTATAACTTAGTAGACATTCTTCCAATTCCTTCCCTGTGGGATCGACCTGGACTTATCCAGTATTACTTGCACGATCACCTACACTTGGGTGTTGCACAAGAGCGCACAACTTTTTAGTCGTGTCAGGACCTTAGATAATACAGTTGACTATTGATAAGGTGAAGTTAATTCAGGAGTGACTTAAGGTATCTCAGAGTCGTTATAACAGTTATGCCAACTCTAAGCGACGACCGATGACATTTGAAGTAGGAGACTTTGTATACTTGCGAGTATCACCTTCGAAAGGCATTGTACGATTCAGGAAGAGGGGAAAGCTCAACCCGAGATTTGTAGGACTGTTTAAGATCCTAGAGAGAGTGGGATCAATGGCTTACCGACTGGTATTGTCAGCAGAGTTGGCATTTGTGCATAATGTATTTCACGTGTCGATGTTGCGATGGTGTATGTTGGATACGAGCAAAATCATAGTACCTGAACCACTGCAAATCTAAGAGGACTTGACTTACATAGAGCATCTAGTAGAGATATTGGATCGGAAGGAACAAGTGTTGAGAACGAAGATGATTTCAATTGTGAAAGTATTGTGGCGTAGTCATTCTGTTAAGGAAGCTACATGGGAGATTGAGGAAGAGATGAAGAACGAATATTCGCACTTTTTCAAAGCATGAGGTATAAGCTTGGGGACAAACTTCCCTTTTGGAGAGGAGAGTTGTTATACCTGTCCTGGGAATTTCTTTCATGTAAATGCATAAGTGAATTTTGTGAATTATTAATGTTAATTGATAATTGTTAATGACGTTGACTGGAGGTCAACGAAAAGTTTCAAGTGAAGACACAGTAATCCAATAATTAATAAGGCATTCACGTGATTTAAATGGCATTTATGTGAATTAAATGTTTTTTGATATATTTGGTGTTTTATGAATAGTAACTGTACCTATGCAAAGTAAATTTTTGGTAGTTTTGATCTCGCATTAGATCATTTCGAATATTGTGGTGAGAACATGAACAACACATTGCATAAAAGGTTAGTTATCTAGAGATTCCACAAAATTAGTGTTTGGACGTAAATAACGGACCCAAATGAGACTTTGACGAAAACTTTTACAAATTATAGTTTTCACTTGTGAAGTAATAAAATGGACAAGTACGACGTTTCAGTGATTAATTAGAAGTTTTGAAAACTCGTGGGGAGTTAAGTGTACTTCCTGAGAGTAGTGGCCATAAATAGAAACCTTGGGATATTTTGTCATAATTATCCACATCTAAATATCTTGAGAGAGAGAGAGGGAGAGAGAGAGAGAAATGGAGATTTGTTCCTACGATCTTCCCGATGACAAACGGCAACCGTTCATTCATCAGTTTTTCTCCAAATTTTATATTTGGACTCCTTGAGGATAGCTTCATTTTGATTCCTATTAGGCCACGTTTGGAATTTTTTTTTTTGAAAAGCTAATTTTAAGAAATTGGGGAAAACATGTGCATACTTATAGGAATCGCTAGTAATCAGAGATCTGACGATTAATTGGTCTTCTAGTACTTCTCCTGAAGTTATAGAGATATAGCACGAGGTATGAATTCCGAACCTATGTAATATAGACAATTTTGGATGTTTTGAATATTGTGTATGAAATTGTGATCCAGGCAAAACTTATGTGTTAGCTTAGGCCCATTAATTTTACCGAGTACATATAGAAAAGCATGGTGACATGTTTATGTGAGTATGCTAAATGATTATGTGCGTCAAAGGGGAGTTTGGTGTAATTTCATGCTGGTGCACGCCTCTCGATGTTTGAGAGTTTATAGTAGTGACGACTACTTGCTTGGTGTGGGAAATGGCCAGCCAGAGCAGATGGATGCAATGGTTGAGTGATCTTTGGTTAACCATTGGCATCGTGGTTTAAGATTTAAGACTTGCCGATATACCGGGTGAATGCGTATCTCTCTCCCCAGAGACTAAATTATGTTATTTGGATGTTTAAAGCATGAATTGCCCATATGTATTTGTTTAGAATTGCACACTTAGCATATAGCTGAGCAGTGGAGACTTCCTCCATTACAGGTGAAAAGAAGACAGGAAAGAAGAAGGGAGAAGAGTGAGGCCGACGAGATGCTTGGGAACATCTCCTGTTTATATTATTGGTTTTCCTTTCCAAGTGTTGTAATAAGGACCTTGATTTCGTAATATGTTATAACTAAATCTTGGGGAGGATTAGTAGTTTAATAATCCGTGGAAGAACTCCTATAATTTGTGTTTTGATACATTGCAATATATTTGGGAATGGTTTGTATTTGGGAGGAGAACCATAGTATGGAATTCTGAAGAAAAAAAAATGCTAAGTTTGCTAATACAGATCAGTCGACTACTTTTTGATTCAGTCAACTGGATCACTATTTGAACTAAGCACTGCATTTATTTTTGGGCATCAGTCGACTGGACCCCGACACAGTCAACTGGTTTTAATTGATTGAAAATGTTGGTTTTCATTCGGCGATATGGATAGTCGACTGGGTTGAGAAAATAGTCAACTGGATCATGTCCCAGGACAAGAGATTCTACTTGATTAGGATACAAGTCGATCGGACTCGTGAAAATTTTGGCAATGCATGTATGAGTGTAGGTGTCAAGTGAGTGCATATCACTCTCAAAATTTATAGAAATTAGAGAGGAAAAAGAGAGCCGACGAGATTCCGACACTCTGACACCGTTTTTACACTGTTCCATCACCGTCGATCGTCTAATTCACAAACCAAAGCCGTATTCGAACTCGTGAAGGTGAGACGATCATTTCCATAACTTTAATTTACGTTTTAATCTTCATAATTTTGGTATCTCACTTTAATCGGTGACACGCGATTTGCTGAAAACGTGCAAGAACTACTTTGTAGTAAGATTTGGGCTGGGATTTAGTGAAATTCTGCATTTTCTATCTTAATTTGGGTATAATCTGAGCAAGGTGAGTTTTTTAATTAAAAATTTGATTGTGCTCAAATGTGTTTGATGCTTCAATGATGCGTCGAAATGATAAACCATGCTTAGAGGCTTCAAGAATGCTAATTTTGAGATGTTCATGTTAATTATGTGAAATCACCATGTTTATGTGCTTATGTGTTTATATGGTAATCAGTGAGCACCGGAAAAATGATTCATTATTGGGAGTAATAAGGGAGGAAAAGTGGAAGAATCCGATAAATACGGAAGTCCAAGGAATAGAAGTGACCACGGGGCTAAGGGAGGTCAACGGGTCTGAATGAATTATTGAACCAATGACTCGACGATTACGAATATGTGATGTGTTTAATTATAGGATTGCACATATTAAGCATTCAATCATGTTTAGATTTCTCACTAAGCGTAATGCTTCAGAAAACTATTTTCCTTTTCTGTTGTAGTACATAAGAACTACTACAGGTTCGGAGTAATACCCAGAGAGAAAATGACGAGCATTGGGGGAGATGGGAGAGATTTGGGACTTATGTATATTATCTTTCCTTAAACTTGTAATATGTTGTAAATTGTAGTTCCTATGATGACAATGTTAAAACTTTTGTTGTATTCATGAAACTTAAGTCTTCCACCTTGTAATTTGGTAGTTTGATGTTAAACTTGAAGAATTTGTGTAAATATCCATGTTTTGGGTAAGTTTGGTGTAATTTGTTAGATTGGACCATTCTGGCAAGTCAGGATGGTGTCGCGAGTGTTGTAGACAAGCTCCATCTATTTTATAGGATGTTAGTTATGGCTTTGAGTACATGTCCAACAAGTTTCATGAACTTTTGATAAGAATTGAGTGTCAAAGCTTATTTTGATTCAATTGTGGTTGTGTTCATGTCATACATGTTTGATCGATGTTTTGAAATGTTTGAGAGTGTGTTTAGAATGTTTTCCCAAAGCTTCTTGAAGTTTGGTGTAGTTTTGGTGATGTTTCAAACAGTTATGCCAAATTTTATTTAGCAGCAAAATTTGTTCGGCAGAACCCGGATCGATCAGGGTATAAAGGGCAAATTGATCCGGCTGCTCTGGGGAACAATCTACAGAAGAAATAATAAGATGGATTGAGCCGAGCTATAAGGCAGATCGATCGAGACTTCTTAAATGACATTCTGCGAGAGGAATAATTAGATGGATCGATCCGGCTATAAAGGGCGGATCGATCCGCTCACAAGTTTCTTGTCATCTACTTTTACGGAAACGTGCATAACTCTTTCTAGGAAATTCAGATTCGCGAGATGTTTGGAGCGTGGAATAGAGACTCAAAGATTTATCTTTTGGTTTAAAATTTTGCTATCTTTCCTAAATGACCATTTTGCCCTTGGGGCTATTTTATCACAATAAAGCTTTCTTAAAGCGGTATAAGTCATGTTTCTTTCTAATTAGTATGGTTTTGGGATGTGAATAGCTTTGTTACACATGTCCTAATCCACCGGGGTGGGTTGGGGTGTGACAATTTTTGGTATCAAAGCAATAGGCTAGAGCTTTTGGGGAGGGGAGACGTACGATGCGTAATGTTCACACAATAACTCGTAGCTACATGATCATGCATACACGTTTACTTAGCATGCTTCAAATGTTGATTAGCATGCCATGTGTTTCTTAAAATTAACATGTGTATGTGTAATATCATGTGGGTTCTAGGCATAATGTCTGGAGGTGAGACCTCAAACAGAATGGAATAGGTCAAAAGAGCAATCGAAGGTTTAGTACGAGTAGCAGATACACATGTGGTCGAGGAGAGACCAGTACAATCGAATCCAAATCCGAGGGAGGAAGTTGTTACCATCTCAAAATTTCATAAGCAAAAGCCGACAATATTCCGTGGGGAGGCTGATCCGATGAAAGCAAACTTTTGGATCTCGGATTTGGAAAAACATTTCAGGATATTACCGTGTACGGATGAATAGAAAGTTCTATTTGCCGCCGACACGTTAAAGGATGAAGCGCAATATTGGTGGCGTACCATGCTGGGCCAAGGGCAAACAACAACATAGGATTAATTTGTTAAGATTTTCAATGACCAATACTTTCCAGAATCATTTAGAAATCAGAAAGCACAGGAGTTTATAGAGTTGGTACAAGGGGGAAAGTCAGTTCGAGACTATGCGACGTAGTACACGAGTGTGGGAAGGTTTACAAGGGATATGATAACAACTGATAAAGTGGAAGCAAGGAAATTTATGGCAGGGCTTCAAAGTTATATCTGAGGACGAGAGAAAATATTGGAGACATTATTTGAATGGGGAGACGTGTAAAATTTTTACCGACCAAAAAAGTTTCAAGTACGTATTCACTCAGAGAGACCTTAACATGCGACAAAGGAGGTGGTTGGAACTCATGAAAGAATATGACTTGAAGATTTAGCATCATCCAGGAAAGGCGAATGTAGTTGCCGATGCTTGAGCCAAAAGTCGATGGTGAGTCTGGCTTATGTTTTGTCGAGGCAAGAGAAGTTAATACAAGAATTTGAACTAGTGAGATTTAAGGTAATTCCTAAAATTGAAGGTGGTTTAATGGCTGCGATTCTGGCACAGCCGAGTTTAATTGGTGAAATCAAGACTAATCAGTTTCTAGACCAAGAATTCAAGAAGATTGTGGACGAATTATCTGAGGGTAGAAGGCCAGAGCTTAGCTTCCAAGATGGTATTCTGCGATACATTAACCATTTATGTGTGCCTAAGCTTGGAGATTTAAGAAATAAAGTTATGGAAGAAGCTCACAACACCAAATATTCAGTACATCCGGGTAGTACCAAAATGTATCGAGACTTACAAGAAATTTATTGGTGGAGTGATATGAAGTGAGAAGTCGCAAAATTTGTGTCTAAATGTATGACTTGCCAAAAGGTGAAAATGGAACATCAACGACCCGGAGGAGAATTACACCCTCTAGAGATACCGGAGTGTAAGTGGGAGCATATTACGATGAATTTTGTTGTAGGTTTTCCAAAACCTCAAAAGTTGAATGATAGCATTTGGGTCATCGTAGACCGGTTGACTAAATCAGCCCATTTCTTACCAATTAAGACCAAGAATCCGTCAAAGCTAGCAGAGATTTATATCAAAAAAATTGTTAGACTTCACGGGGAACCAGTGTTGATAGTGTCGGATCATGACACTCAATTCGTGTCGAGATTTTGGGAGAGCTTACAGAGGGCTATGGGGGCAACTTTACATTTCAGTACCGTATTTCATTCGCAAACCGAGGGTCAATCCGAAAAAGTAATTCAGACTTTGGAAGACATGTTGAGAGTATGTGTTATAGACTTCAAGGCTGATCGAGAGACTTATTTGCCATTGATAGAGTTTTCCTATAATAATAGTTTTCAAACTAGTATTGGAATGGCGCCTTACTAGAAATTGTATAGAAAAAAGTATAGTTAGCCGGTTTGTTAGACAGAAGTTGGTGAAAAATAACTTTTGGGACCGGAGATAGCTCGAATCACTACCGACAAGATTAAACTGATTAAATAGCGGTTGCAAAGGGCTCAAAGTCGTTATAAAAGTTATGCGAATACGGGTAGAAGATCGTTAGAGTTCGAGGTAGGTGAGTATGATTTCCTGAAAGTGTCACCTTCAACAGTTTGGTAAGTGAGGTAAACTCAGTCCAAGATATGTTGGACCTTACTTGATTCTTAATGGGGTGGGACCATCAGCTTACCGGTTGGAATTACCACAAGAGTTGGCGAATGTTCATAATGTGTTCCATGTGTCGGTGCTTTGATGTTACGTATCGGATCCGAGACATGTCATTGTTCCAGAGCCATTGGAGATTCGAGAGGATATGACCTATGTGGAGCATCCAGTGCAAATCTTTGATAGAAAGGATCAAGTGTTAAGAACCAAGGTAATTTCGCTTACAATGGTTCAATGGTGTAGCCATTCAATCGAAGAAGCTACTTGGTAGCGAGAGGATGAAATCTGAGCCAATTACCCACATCTCTTTGATTCTTGAGGTAAGAGTAAGTTTGGGGACCAAACTTTCTTTTAAGGAGGGAGAAATGTAACACCCGTACCCGGAAAAAGGGTTAATTATTATGTTAATATGCATTAATTTATATAATTAGCGTAAAAAAAAGGGTTAAGGGGAGGCTTTGGACTCGCGTGTGTGAAAAGTGTTCAGAGAAGGACACCATTTGGAAAAGTCCCCAATGACGTGGGACATATACTGGAATGGGACCCAATGAAGAGCCAAGTAATAAATTTGCATTTTATATGCTAAATGCATTTATATGATTAAATGGACACTTGTTTAAAGATGCCTTTAAATGATATTGCTATATATTTTAGCATTTGGTATTAGTTTGGATACCTAAATAAGGGTATAATTGAAAAGATTCATAATTAGTTGGTGCCATAGCAAACTTACAAAATATTTGGGATCGCGTGTGGGACCCATATAGGACTTAGACAAACACTCATTAGATATTTGGGTAGTTAATGGAATGTTTGGGGGATTTCATAATAAGAACTTAAGAAATTCTGGGGGTGTAAATAGAAATAAGGGAAAATTTTGACAACTCATTGCATGTATGAGTGTAGGTTTCAAGTGAGTGTATATCCAATTCGCGATTCCGAGAGGAAAGAGGGAGCCGACGAGATTCCTAGATGCCAACGCCTTTTTTTACGTCGTTCTGTCACCGCCGTTCATCCAATTCGCGAACCGAAGCCCCATTTAGACTCGTAGAGGTGAGACAATCATTTCTGTACCTTTAATTTACATTTCAATCGTCGTAATTTTGGTAGCTCACTCTAATCAGTGACACGCGGTTTGTCAAAAACGTATAGGAACTACTTTGGAGTAAGATTTGGGCTAGGATTTGGTGAAATTCTGCATTTTCTAGCTTAATTTGGGTATAATCTGAGTAGGGTGAGTTTCTAATTAAAATTTTGATTGTGCTTAAATGTGTTTGATGCTTAGAAATGATAAACCATGCTTAGAGGCTTCAAGAATGCTAATTTTGAGATGTTCATGTTAATTATATGAAATCGCCATATTTATGTGCTTATGTGTTTATATGGTAATCAATGAGCACTGGGAAAATGATTCATTGTTGCGAGTAATAAGGGAGGAGAAGAGGAAGATTTCGATAAATACGGAAGTCCAAGGTATAGAAGTGACCACGGGGCCAAGGGAGATCTTTGGGTCTAAATGAATCATTGAACCGGTGACTCGGCAATTATGAATATATGATATGTGTTCAATTGTAGCATTGCACGTATTAAGCATTCAATCATGTTTAGATTGCTCACTAAGCATAACGCTTAAGAAAACTGTCTTTCTTTTCTGTTGTGGTACATAACAACCACCGCAGGTTCAGAGCAATACCCGGAGAGGAAATGACGAGCGTTGGAGGAGATGGGAGAGATTTGAGACTTATGTATATTATCTCTCCTTAAACTTGTAGTATGTTAAAAATTGTAGTTTCTATGATGACAGTGTTAAAAATCTTGTTGTATTCATGAAACTTAAGTCTTCCACCTTGTAATTTGGTAGTTTGAGGTTAAACTTGAAGAATTTGTGTAAATATCCATGTTTTGGGTAATTTGGTGCAAGTTGTTAGGTTGGACCATTCCGGCAAGTCCGAATGGTGTCGCAATTATTGTAGATAAGTTCTATATGTTTATATGATGTTAGTTATGGCTTTGAGTACATGTCCGACAAGTTTCATGAACTTTTGATAAGAATTGAGTGTTAAAGCTTATTTTGATTCAATTGTGGTTGTGTTTATGTCATACATGTTTGATTGATATTTAAAAATGTACGGGAGCGTGTTTAGAATGTTTTCCCAAAGTGTTCGGAAGTTTGGTGTAGTTTTGGTGATGTTTCAAACAATTATGCAGATTTTTTTTTTGCAGCAGAATCTGTTCTGCAGAACCTGGATCGATCTGGGTATAAAGGGTGGATCGATCTTGCTGTTCTGGGTAGGGGTAAATCGGTCGATTCGGTCGATTTTGTCGATTTTTTTGTGTACGGGAGTGTGTTTAGAATGTTTTCCCAAAGTGTTCGGAAGTTTGGTGTAGTTTTGGTGATGTTTCAAACAATTATGCAGAGTTTTTTTTTTTTGCAGCAGAATCTGTTCTGCAGAACCTGGATCGATCTGGGTATAAAGGGCGGATCGATCTTGCCGTTCTGGGTAGGGGCGGTCGATTCAGTCGATTTTGTCGATTTTTTTGTGTTTTGAAAATCGACCGAAGTGGTCAGTTCGGTCGATTTTTTGGATTTTTGGTCAATTTTGGGAGGTCGGTTCAGTTTTTTAGCTCGGCTTTTTTTTTAAAATCGACCGTTCGGTTTGGTTTGGTCAGTCGGTTCGATTTTTCAGTTTTGGCTTACACCCCTAGTTCTGGGAAACAATCTGCGGAAGAAATAATAAGATGGATCGATCCAAGCTACAAGGCGGATCGATTTGGACTACTTAAAGGACATTCTGCGAGAGGAATAATAAGATGGATCAATCCGGCTATAAAACGCGGATCGATCTGCTCACAAGTTTTCAGCCCACTACTTTTACGGAAACGTGAATAACTCTTTCTAGGAAATTCGGATTCGCGCGCCATTTGGTGTATTTGAACCGAGACTCAAAGATCTATCTTTTGATTTAAAATTTACTATCTTTCCTAAATGACCATTTTTCCCTTGGGGCAATTTTATTACAATAAAGTTTCTTTAAAGCGGTTTAAGTCATGTTTATTTCTAATTAGTAAGGTTTTGGGATGTGAATAGCCTTGTTACACGTGTCCTAATCCACCAGGGTGGGTTGGGGTGTGACATAAGGTCTCCCTATTTAGGATATGACATTCTCATTCATAGTTGAGACATGCTCTCGATGTTTGTAGAATGGAGAAAGAAAGGTGTGAAAGTAACAAGTAGCCTCATAGCTTGGACAAGATGGATAGGCTTGGGGTCAAGAATGGGGTGAGTGTGATTGAAATTAGGACCATATTGACATAAGTGATCCAGTGAATGAATAAGATCATTGAGTGGTTCTTTGATGGGATCAAAGGCTTTAATTTTGATGGTAGGAAAGCCTAATTAAGTATAATCGAAAACAAGAACTTTCTCTTCATATTCCTGTGTAAACCTGACACAATTGTTCAGAAATTGGGTAGAGTAGTGCTCAGTAGAAATTTTTTCATGGGTAGCCCTTACAAAAGTGTGCACAGGAGGTCTTTCCTGAGGAAAAATGTGTTTTTCCCATTTGAATTGAAGACCAAGAGGACTTGTGGAAGAAACAAGCCAAGCATTAAGAAGATTTTGTTCAGGAGAGAGATTGTTCGAAAAAGGATAGTAAGGATTGATTATTCTGCTATAACATCTTCAGCTGCTTCGAAGTAGTCAAAGTCAGGATACACTACTGAAGGAATGGTAAGAGGGGTTTCCAGCTTTACTCTAGCATAATATCCTAAATCTTCCCCTTTCGAAACCGGCATTGTCCAGGCAGGGGGAAATTTGTAGTCACAATATTTGGGTTTCGAAGATGAAGCATCTTAGGGATTCAAAGACATAACATGAGAAGCTCATTTCTTCTAGCCAGAAAGAGTGTAATGGCAAGAAGGTGGCTCAATTGGGGTAGCCTCATCCTAAGCTATTAGGACTTCGTGTTATTTAAGTTTTATTGCAGCCTTAACATCTTCAGGAAAATCAAGTGGAAAATTGCCTGGGTTTCATTCTTGGTCCATTGGTTCAAGATTGCAATAAAGTGGAAAATGTGTTCAAAGATTGTCACACCCGTTTCAAAATTTCATGGTTTTTAAAATGCATGATTTGGGTTTTTGTGGAATTACTAATGATATTAATAATTGAGATGAGGTTGACTGTGGGTCAACGGTAAGGTGTCAATGAGGACACGGGAACATGGTATCATGTTGCATTGGCATAGCTAAATGACATTTATATGACTTACCTAAGTAGAGTAAATTCTAGTAATTTTTGTATATTGTCATATATCATTTTGATAACTGTTGTAAGAACGTGAGTGACACGTTAAATAATAGGTAGGTTGTGTAGAGATTCCACAGAATTTAGTTTTCGGATATAATTTCGGACCCAAATGAGACTCAGTCGAAAACTTTTGTAAATTTTAATTTTCACTCATAAATGCATAAAATGAACGTGTGCGACGTTTCGTGGATTAATTAGAAGTTTGAGAAGCTCGCGTGGAGGTAAACACGATTCCCAAAGAGTTTGTCTATATATAGTGAGGGGTGAGAATTTCATTAGTTATAAACTTTATAAAATATCTTGGGAGAGGAGAGAGAAAAGGGGATTGGATCCAACGGGCTTTGCGACGATAAACGGCGACCGTTCGTCCGTCAGTTTTCAACCAAATTCAAGATTTGAACTCGTGAAGGTAAGACCTACATTTTAATACTACTTAGGCCATGTTTGGCTAATTTTTCTAAAAATCTAATTTCTGAATTTTGGGGAAAACCCTGTAAAACTTGTAAGAATCATCTCAAATTAGAAATCTGACGATCAATTGGCCCTCTAGTCAATCCTTCAAAGTTTGAGAAGAATCGCACGAGGTATGAAGTTCTAACTTGTGAAATATAGAGAAATACATATTTTATATTTCGACGACAAAATTGAGATCCAGGCAAAATCCGTGTGTTAATTGTAGGCCCATTAATTATGCACGAGCTAAATTGTGAAAAGCATGTCTAAATTTATGCGAGCACTTTGAGTTGTCTATGTGGGTCAAATGGGGTTCTTATACGAATTCATGCCGGAGTAAGCTTCCCGATGTTGGTGAATTTTAGTAGCGACGACTAATGTGCATGGTTTAAGGCTTGGACTTGCCAGGGCACTTGGGGATGTAATGGTTGTAGGCTTGGACTAACCATTGACATCGCTGTTTAAGGCTTGGACTTGCCGCAACCAGATGAAGGCGTATTTTTCTCCCTAGCGACTATTTATGTGATTTATAAGATTAAAGCATGTTCATCATATATTGCATATGTTAGAACTTGTGCACTCAGCATATAGCTGAGTAGTGGAGATTTACTCCATTGCAGGTAAGAAGAAAAACAAGAAGAAGCGTGAGGAGTGATGTCGAGAATCGTCGGGGGAATCACCTTGTTCATACTTTTGTTTTAATCCTAAACTTTGTTAAGGATTTGGGGATTGTGAAATACGTTGTAATCGAACCTTGGGAGTTAGTTGATGGTACTGTATTTTGTATTCGAATACCTATAAAGATTGTTTTAAATCGCTAATGTTTAGTTGTGATTGTATTGGCATTGGTTTTGGAAAGCTTGAGTTGATAAATTTTTACAACAGGGCTGCCCAGCAGGGAAGCAGTCGACTAGACCCTAGATCAGTTGACTGAATCCCATGTGGGTTAGACATTGAAAGTGAATAGTGTCAAGATCAGTCGACTGGACCGATTTTCAGTCGACTCGACTACTGTAGATTTTTGGCTACTGCTTTTAATTATGACAAAGCCAGTCGACTTGACCATGTTTCAGTCGACTGGACCACTTTACTAAAATGAGGATTTTGATTCTGCTAGAGGCACAGTCGATTGGGAGGATTCAGTCGACTGAAAGATGAAGGCCCCAGTCGACTGGACCCCAGTCACAGTCGACTGGACGGTTGGTGTTGTGCTTTAAACTTTCTGCTTTTGGTTTTCAATCGACCGGGCCCCCGATCCAGTCAACTGGACATCTGTTTCCAAAACTGAATTATTTGTCCATGTTTTCTAATTGGGCAAAACTATTTGAAACTCTGATTTTAAAAGAGTGTACTTATTATTTTTCTGCTGCTTTTTTACTTTAAAGGAACTGGATATGCCTTGATGGCGTGCCATATGTCCTATTTCCACGCATAGTGGGATTTGTCATGACATTTAGTGGTATCAGAGCTAAAGGTAACAAAACTTTGGGAACGTTCGACGACAAGTGGAGTGTTGAGTGAATTGTCACATGTTCTAAATTGCATCCATACATGGTAGAGATGTTTGATGCATATGTATGTTTTTTTACATACATGATATCGTTATTGTTGTACATGCATAGTGTTTATGCATTGATAACTACAGGATTGTAATCATGAGTGACGAAGAGCGAGATCTATTGCCACACACTCGACGTATGAATGAAATGGCAGAAATGATGGGGAATATGGGGAAAATTATACAGAATATAGCAGAATGATTACCTCCAACGCCTCAAATTGAAGTGGAACCAATAACTGTAGTACATGCACCCGAGAATAGGGGTATGAGATCGATATCTGAATAGTTTTTAAGAAAGAAGCCAGTGGAGTTTCATGGGTCATCTGACACAACGTTAGCAGAGCATTGGGTCATGGATATGGAGTGAATTTTCTGATCGATCCCGATGATCGATAAGGAGAAAATTGAGAATGCCAGTGATATACTCAAGGGTAAGGCCCAGAACTGGTGGGTGAATGTCCTAGACCAAGGAGCACCGATAACTTGGGAGGGATTTAAAGCAGAGTTTAATCGTCGATTCTTTCCAAGGGCTGCTCTCAATGCAAAGAAGAGAGAATTTGAAAATCTTCGGCAGGGAGAGATGACTGTCACTGAGTACACTTCAAGGTACAACGCTTTATTGAAATTTGGAAAAGGGGTCTATGTTGACCAAGGAAGATACAACAAGGAAATTTGAAGGAGGTTTAAGGGAAAATCTTTGTTTCAGGGTGGAGACCTACGAACATTCGACTGTGGCAGTAGTGCAACAAACAGCGCTTGTGACCAAGAGTGGAATAGAAAGGTTGAGGCAGAATCAGTACGGTAAACAGGGAAATAAGGGTGGTGATAGGTGTTAGGGATATATACTAAAAGCCATGCTTTATGTAGTTGATTTATTATTCATTTAATAAAATCAGTTAATCCATTTTTTATGAGAATCTGTGTGGGCAATGTTTGTATTATATTATTTATTTAATGTGTGTCTCTCATTCTATATAGTAGGTGGTTTGGTGTGTAGAGTTCGGCTTACACACGGAGGAAGATCAGGCCATCAGATATTATAGAATGTAAGATTTTGGTTTACAGTCTTAGATGGGATTGGACACACCATCGGTAGGACTGCAGCATGGTGTTGTAGTAGGTTTGTCTTGACTGCGGGAAACGGTATAGTTTCAACTCACCATGCTGGTACATTTTGTGTATTAAACAGGACCGACTTGGGGTAATTATCTTTATACTGACTTATAAGATAATTAATAACTCATGGCTATTATGAGTGCTTATGCTCTAAATCCTAATTTAATTTATAGACACGTACATTTGATATTTATACTTTGATCCCTAAAAGAGTGAGATCCTTAAATGGGTCAATATCTCATTGGATTGGGTGGCAATATTAATTGTGTGGTGGATATTAATTAAGGATGGAATCCATGTCTCAATTTTGGGATTGATGATATCCCCTTGAGAAAGCTTATAAGTTTTGATTATGTCAAACTCTGCAGGTGGATTTTGTATCCGACATATCAGATAAGTTAAGCAGAGAATCTCAAGGAATTTTAAGAAATTAATTAAATATGATTGTCAGTAATTATATTTAATTAATGGATATCTGTAATCTTAACATGGGGAGATAATAAGCATTTAATAACATGGAGCTCGAAATATATTTTTGAGATAAGGGTAGGAGTGCAATTATAATTCTTTAGTGGTATGAATTATAATTTATGGAAATAGGAATCTGATTCAGTTCGAATTAGGGTTTCCTAATTCCATAAGGAAGCCTATTCCTTATTGACTTCTTATGGTCCCTATCGTAGCCTATATATATGCTGCCTTGGCTCTTCTCTCAGGTTGCATGATTTCATATTCTAAGCTTCCCTTGACCTCCTAGCTTTCTTCTAGAAGGGTTTCCACCAAACCCTAGTCTCTGTGAGCATTCAAGAGACATAGGAGTGTAGATCGCTAGCGTCGGACAACGCTCACTAAAAGAGCTTCGGACTGCTCGATACGGATCGAAAGTTGCTGAATTTTTTACACAACGTTCCTGACGTCGAGACGGAGCTGCTGTTAAAAATTCAAGTAAATCGGAGATCGTTTGATCCTCCTGACGAACACATCTTTGGCGGATCAATGTGATCAGGATTGAATCGTCACAGCAATCACAGAGAGTGTTATAACTGGGAATAGAAAATAGAACGTAAAGAGGGAAGAGCAGAAAACTAAAAGGATTTCGAAATAGCCCACACTCAGTTCGATATTTTGGCAGCAAAGGAATACGGTAGAAGATCGTGAGCTGTTATCGAGCCCGTGTTCTCGATTTGTCTACTACAGCAATCCAATTTTGCAGTTCAAGGTAACCCTAGTTCCGCCTTTGTAGGGTTATTATAGATTTCATGAAATTTTTTGTAGTACCAACTTATACGCACTGTCAACGAATTCTGGGAACGCAGTTTCCTAACAGTGGTATCAGAGCAACGTTGATTCTGCGTATGGGTTGGACGCAACCATGTTGTCCAATAAAACAGATCTTATGCGTGTTTTGATGGATGGATAGAACGTAGAGCTGTGCTAACCGTTGTTTTGCAGCGTTCTTATTCCGCTATTTTGGTCACTGATTTTGTGTGATTGGATCCCACGATGGTTTTATCCGTGGTTAATTTTGCTGTTTTAATATAGCATGTGAACTCCTTTATGGAGGCATAGGATTTGTGTGTATTGGATCCCACGCTTGATTGATGTGTGGTTAATTTACTGCAAAGAAATAGCATGTGAACTCCTTTATGGAGGCATAGGGTTTGTGTAACATATATCAAGTAAATCCGTGAAGACAGTTCGTGAAGATAGTTTACAAGCAGTTTCAGAAAGCAATCTAGAGGCAATTTCTGTAGGCTATTTCAGAAAACAGTTCTGGAAGGCAGTTGCGTAGTTGCGACATAGAGATAATCGGGTTCCATGAAGATTTCTTCACAAGAATTGCAGCTTGACCATAATAGTGGGATTTCTATTTTATTGTGGTTTCCTTATTTATGTGTGATTGAATGATTATTATTGTTTCATGTTTAATGAATAGGACAACATGGATAATTGTTCCTAGACCTATTTCAGATGTCTAGCTGCATGTTTAATGTATATTAATTTAAAATGATGGACAACTACATGTGTATTTAGAAATAAAACTAATTCCATAATTTGAAAACATAAGTACTTATTTTCTAAAATCATGAGAATAGAATAATTTTATTATCTACACATGTGGGTTTCACAAGTAAGGATGAATTAATCCTTGTCAAGTATTCCATTATTTTTTATTAATTAAATTAAAAGTTTTTCTAAAAAATTATAACCCTCAAATTTTTTTAAAAATTCTAAGTGGGAGAGGGAATTTATCAAGTATAAATCCCATGGTCTCCATCACTGGTTTGTAGATGATATGATTAATTTTATGTGATGGCTTGACACGACTAAATAGTTGTGCGCTCTTGTGCAACACCCAAGTGTAGGTGATCGTGCAAGTAATACTGGATAAGTCCAGGTCGATCCCACAGGGAAGGAATAGGAAGAATATATACTAAGTTATAACCTAAGAAAAAGAAAATAAGAATGAATGATTTGATGTGTACTAACAAATCCTAATTAATTAAATTAAACTAAATAATAAACTAAAACTTATAGAAACATAATTAATTAAACAGATAAATTAAAGGTGTTGGAAACACGTGAATCCACATTGATCCTAACCATCTACCATGCACATTCATTAACGTTCTATGGAGTTCATTCCTCTTCAGCATTCCGTATTTTTCTTAAGATAAAGGCTCAGTAGCCCTTTCATGACGGTGACTACATCATCACAGTTGATTTAAAATACTTGGAAGACGGTTTAAAACAATGGTAATTACTTGCACTCTAAATAGTGTTAGCATTCAAAGTGGTTTTCAAAAGTCATTGAAGAAAATAGCCTTAAGGCTTTAAGTTCTAAAAATTGTTGTGACAAACTGAGCTTATTGGGACAATTTGATGACAGAATTCTAAAACAGAAAGTCATGGAATACTTAAAATAATCATCTCAGGAATTAACATGTTCGATCGATCGAATCGCTCTCGATCGATCGGACATCTTCATCCTTCAATCGATCGAAATGCCTTCGATCGCTTGACTGTGGCTCCGGTTTGATCGATCGAAATACCTTCGATCGATCGAGCCCAAGGTTTCTAAATATTGCATGGAAGAGGTTGGGAATCAATGTTTCATCACATATTCCCAACGTCTAAACTACAGAAACATAACAAAACTAGTGCAGAAGTAGTAAAACATAGCAATCATAACAACTAGATTAACAAACAATCAAATAAAGAAAAGGAACAGAAAAACCTGGAATAAATCTGAATATAACTTGTAATAAACTTGAAACAAACTTGAATCTTGAATCTACAATGGAAAAGGAGGAAGAAAACATCAAACTAAACTAATCTACTCCTAAACTAACCCTAAAACTACCCTAAACTGCTGTTCTGTGCGTTCTGGAGCGTCCCCCCTTCGTCTGGCGTCAAAACGACTTATATATAGGGTTCCTGCAGAGTTTACGCAACTTTTGGGTGATTATAAGGTTCGATCGATCGAGCTTAGTTCGATCGATCGAAGGTTCGATCGATTGAACTCTCCTCAATCGCTTGAACTTTCCTGATTTTGACAGCTCTGCGCACCGATGGGAGAATGGCCATAACTTTTAACTCAAACCTCGGATTGACCTCCCGTTTGCGGCCACGCGACCGTAACTCAAAGATCTACATTTCATATCTCTGGGAAAATCTTCCAAATCTGAAGTCTTCATTGTCAAAATTGGCATTTTATCAGCTGCTTCCGTTGTTCTCTTCACCAGAATCACTTTCTATGCAATGGTTGCTTCCTATAACCTGCAAAATAGTGTAAAAACACATATTTGAGTCTCAACATCATAGAAAACACTTAATCATTGATGTGCATCAAAATCTAAGGACTTGGGAATAAAAGTATGCATAAAATACCATAAAATACGCTATGAACATGCACTTCTCACCACGAATCACACCCCCCAACTAGCTCGTTGCTAGTCCCTAGCAATGAAGCGAACTACAACAGTGTTTATTTAACTCTAAAAATTGAAAATAAAATAAAGAAAAAGTCCTAACTCACTTTCGCAGGAATCGCGATTGCATTTAGCGTATGCAACAAGCCTTTAAACCCCTAGGTTCCCCCTAGTGGACGAGTGTTGTCTCGTGAGGGTTTGCAGTGAATCTACCCACAAAATTCATGTTTAAGGCAATGGTTCTCATTTAAATGTTTTCAAGAAATGTTTTCCTCTCATTTAGCAATATAGTTAAGCTCAACAATCTCATGAAACTCTCTAGTAAGCCATAGCAATGCAACACACACATTATAGTTAATCTACTATCAAAGTCATTAGAATATTCCATACCTATTAATCTTCAAGTGTGTGTGTGAATGGACAACCAAAATACAAAACTTTAATTTCAAAGTTTGCATAACCTAAGACACTATCAAGACGTTCATTTTGACTCAACTCTCACCGGGATTACACTCTTAAGATGAAATCACTCTGAATTTGGTGTAATAATTATCACTCATGATATGGAAGCTGTAAAGAGTAATTGTAAATGGAATCTAATGCTTCTCATATCTAAATAGAAAAACGGACATTTTAGTGCATTGAGTCTCATGAAAGGATACCTTTCACTAGAAGAGCGAGATACCGCGGAGAACTCTCTCATTACCTTAACTTCAAATCCAATTTACCTAGCATCATTAGGACTTTGAAAAAGAGGTAGCATCATTATTACACGGTCTTTTATGCATACTTTTATCCTAGTTGGGGGGTGTTCAATGAAAGAAGAAAGAGCTCGTGATATTCAATTAGGTCAAAGGATGTGATTGGAATGTCTACTACAATTTTTCAAACTTCCCCCACATCTCCAATCTCTCTTTCTCTCTCTTTTCTTTTCTTTTATTCTTTTTCACACTCTTCTTTTTATTATTATTATTTTCTTTTGTAACAACCATTGGCACTTTTTTTTTTCTTTTCATGCTTTTTTTTTTTTCATTCATTTTTTCTTTGCCAACTTTCCCTTATTCACACTAACATACTTCTTGTTAACGCAACACATCCCAATTACACTTAAATAAAGAACTGATGCTTGAACTCCTAATTTGGAGTTTGGTATAGACTTTAGGATTATGAAGACAATGCGATTATGATAAGCTCAAGAGGTGAAGTAAAGGAATAGCATAGAGGTAGGCCAAGGCTGTATTATCCATGTATGGTCAAAAGATGGCCTAAATCATCTTCTAAGTTAATAGGATAATTCATTTCAGTAAATTCAAGAGCTCTAAAGTTTGGTAAATCCTGAACGTTCTCTTCTAGTGATCAGTCAAAATGAAGAAGAAAAATGAGACTTTCAACGAATTAATACGCTTTTCAAAAAGTAAGCGTAATTTTATAAAACCCTCAAAAACAAAGAATGGCACAAAAGCTCACTTGGGTTATTAGTCTCCACTACAGTCTTTCAAGACACTTAAACTATGCTTACTAATCCATTTTAGCTAAGTACAAGGTTGTCACAACGTGCTCAAAGTATTTGAAGATTAAAAAGCATAGAACATACTATAACTAAGATAGTAAAGAAACTACCATAGTATATCACATACTAATAACATACAGAAAATAACACTAATGCATCATAACTAACTACATTAACTATGAGAGAAATACAAGAACCATTTTATTATCTTTAAAAAAAAATAAATAAAAATTTTAAAATTTTTGCAGATTTTAATTTATTGAGTTACATGTTGCTAAGCAGGTACATGACACTAAAGTACAAAAAAGATATGAGGCATGCAATGACTCACTCCCTGTAATAACCTGCAATTTTCTTGCATTGTCATATTTAAAATTATATATATTTTGTCTGCTTTTATTTTCAATCCTTATGTGAAAAATTTATTTCTTGACTAATCTCATTATTGAAATTTCTTTTGGGGTCAAAATGCGATTTTCATAAAATCTGGCAATACCTGTGTTAAATTTCAAATCTGTATTTCAAAACGGTGAAAATAATTTCTTTGGATTCAATCAGTATTTTTATGAAACCAGAAAATCACTTCCTACGTTAAAATGAATTTTTTTTGTATTTTTGTGATGAACACCGTGTCACGAAAATACCAGTTTAGGTTTAAAACTGTCCGCGCAGTGCTAAATTTTCACAGAATTTTGGGAGTGACTGATTGGACAAATTTCTTTATACCCATTTATTATTGCTGATGCTTTTCTTTAGGCCTTGTTTGGCAAATGCTTGTAGTATGTGTGTTGTCCTTATGCCATAAGCTAGAATTCCCAAACACACCTTGACCCACATCAACTCCACCTACCCCTTGCAATTATCAGTGGAGCTTTATGTGTAGTGGATACACATCATTTTGCACATTCTTTGTAATTAATGGAAAAGTAATCTTTTGATTGTGCTTTGTTTGGCAATGAGTACCTTGCATGTGTAATTGTTAAGTTTATAGCTTAATTGCCAAACACCCACAAATTGACCCCTATATACTTGGCCCTTGGATCATCCGAGAGTGGTATAACTCCACTTATATGATGAAGAGTTAGTGGGTATCTACACATTATACACAATCCTATTAATCTACTAATAGTTTAGAAATTAGTGGTTAATTATAAGATTTGTTAAACCAAAGTGGGTTATAAAGAAATCCTAAGAAATTCTTGGGCCCCAAGATCCTATAATTGCTGAGTTTATATATACACATTTACAACACTCTCATACACACACTCTACACATTCTACAAATTGAAATAGAAAGAATTTTCAGAGAGAAAAGAGAAAGTTTGAGAGTTCAATTTGCTGAAAATTTCTAGATAGAAGAGCTCCTCAATTTCCATAGTCAAGCTTGTATTGGATTTCTTGATTTGGTTATCTTTCTCAACAAATCTCTTTGCACTTAATCACAGTGAGTATTACTAACTCACTCCAAATGTAACTCATTCCTTATTTACTGATTTAGGTAGTTAATTTTAACAGTAGCAGAATTTTGTTTTCAGATTTTTGTTAGGAAAACGAATGAAATTTAAGGTTCTGCCCGCGCTGTCCCAAGTAAAACTCGATTCTGCACACTTTTCGTCTAATGCAATTTTCTCAGATTTTGCACCGTTTGGGCAGAAAATGAGAATTACAGTAGCAGAAAAAGTATATTAGAAATTCAATCTAATATTTTCTCTTTTAATTTTAACAGTAGCAGAATTTTGTTTTCAGATTTTTGTTAGGAAAACGAATGAAATTTAAGGTTCTGCCCGCGTTGTCCCAAGCAAAACTCGATTCTGCACACTTTTCGTCTAATGCAATTTTCTCAGATTCTGCACCGTTTGGACAGAAAACGAGGATTTCAGTAGCAGTTTTTAGAATGCTATTAGTTATGTTTAAAATGATTAAGGCAATGAATTACGAATTTTCAATCCCCGTACGCGTATTATTTCTTTAATTCTGTGAATTCCTTTATGTTTAAAGTTTGATGACATTCATGTGGAGTCAGTTGTACATGCATGGTGAGTGTTGGTAGTGTGTAAAAGAGTAATGATAGTGTGGAAAAGAGTAATGATTGTGTGGAAAGAGTATGAGTTTGAGTTGTGGTTGTGGTTGTGGTTGTGGTTGTAATTGTGGCTGTGGTTATGGTTGTGGTTGTGGATGTGATTGTGGTTGGAGTTGAAAAAGAGGATGAGGGTGTCTTTGAAATGCGAAGGTGGCAAAAATGGACACTCCCTGACGCCCATGGAAGCGTTAAAGTGTGTGAAGCCGAACTTGGACACTCACTGGCACCCATGGAAGTGCTAAAGTGTGGCCTATAGACACTCCCTGAATGACTCGAGTCTGGATACCTGTGTGGGGGTTGCCCCGGTATTTGCATGGCGGTTAGGGTATTCAAAGTGTGAGGCATTGGACACTCCCTGGTACCCCGGACCAAAGTGTGAGGCAAACTGGACACTCCCTGGCGCCCCGTTGCTAAAGTGTGGCTATCTTAGTATTTCAAAGATACCAGGAGTAGGATAGAGGGTTGTTGGGTGTTGTCGAGAGAAAAGAGTCGGATAGATGAGATGGTGCATTGTTCTCATACACGGTCACATATGTGTGAAATTATCTTTTAAATAATGTTGTGGTTGTTTTCTAAAACGAGCTTTTTATCATAAATATAAACTTGTGGTATTTAAATGGAAATGGAAAAAAGGTAAATGAGTATGTTTTACATTCAGAGTTATGTTTTTAATACTCACCAGCTTCTTGAAGCTGACGGCGTTGATGCGTCCTGGACATTCGTGTTCAGGCTTTGCAGGTTATAATCAGGATGAACCATATGACTATGCTAATTGAGATCAACTGCTGAGAAGAGAATTTACTTTTATATGCTTTATGTTTATGTGCTTTAAGATATGATTTGGTTTTGTAATAAGGATGACTGTAATAGACTTTAAGTTATTGTTTTATTTTAAGGCGGTCTGTGCCTTAGTTAACCCCGTACCATAAGTTGTAATAAGTTAGAAAAATTTTTATGAGCCCTGTTTGCCCTACTCTGATTAATAGTTTTATGTTGTTAGAAGTTTTTGGGACGGAATCGATCCTTCAAACTGTCGCGACCTACGGGTCCATAAAGGAAATTAAACGCTTTCCATATTTATGCTACGTCGGGGCGTGACAGGATGTGGTGGTATCAGAGCCATAGGTTTTCTAGATTGACCAGGCTCAGTTATTCACGCCATAGATTAGTGACATAGGTTACCCTAAAGTTTTACTAAGCTATACAACCAAGTTCTAGTGTTAGTTTAGTTCGGATTACCCTTAGTTCAGAAACTAAAATTCTAAGTTGGTTTTATCATAGAAATGATTACCCGTTTGTCTTGTCACATCGACAAAAATAATAGCAATTTCCATATACCTTCAGACATATCCATTTAGGATTAGTCGAGATAACCATAACTTATGATACCCCTACAGAAAGATAGTAGCCGAGTTTCTAAGGAGTTAAAGCATACCATAGCCCTCATTAATAGCTTAGGCACTGACAAATTTCCTGAGTCAAATCTCGGAATAGTCAGTATGGCCCACAACCAGAGTCTAGAGGATAAGAATACGACCTCTTTGCTATTAGACAGCCCTAGTTCGAATACGAGTATTATATGTACTTAATATATATTTTATTATATGCTTATGTGATAATACGAGTATGTGATATAGTGATAAATACTCCTTTGAAAATTTTCGTCATAGTACTATTGCATGCATGTTTCTCATTCTACTACCCCTATCATGCATAGAATGGCTGGAAGACCAAGGAGGAACAGAAATCTGATTGAAGGAGCGCCCGAGGCTGCCGACCCCACGGGAATATTTGAAGCTTTTATCAGACGTCTCGAGAGGGTTAGTAATGCGAATGAAAACCAACGAGACCGCCAGACGGGAGATAAGCTGCTGGAGAGATTCCGTGCGCTCAGACCCGAGCAATTTGCGGGTACCACGGATCCCTGGAAGGCGGAACAATGGTTAAGACAGATGGACCGCATGTTCGAAGCTGTCCAATGCAACGAGATGGACAAGAGGAGGCTGGCTACATTTCAACTAACCGACGCCGCTGCAGATTGGTGGGACTCGGTCATAGCCACTATCGGGAACACCGCTGCTATGGGGATGACGTGGACGGCGTTCAAAGGGAGATTCCTGGAGAAGTACTTCCCGGCTACGGAGAGGCACAGAAGAGAGAAGGAATTTATGGATTTGACGCAAGGAACCAAGACGGTGCAAGAGTATACTACACAGTTCGAGAGGCTGTCACAGTTTGCCCCGCACATGGTTGATACTGAGGAGAAGAAGATCCGGAAGTATAACCAAGGGTTGGCACCGCAGATTCGTCGCCTGACTCTCGGCCATCTAGACAAGACGTTTGAAGGACTAGTCGGTCTGGCTACCGATCTGGAAGAAGATGCTCGAGTATATCGCAAACAATTTGAATTCCGACCGCCTCAGAGGGGTAATTTTGGGAATAGACCACCAATGAATCGTACCCAAGGGCAGAAGAGGAACTTTGACGGAAGCAAGAAGGCACAAGCTATTACCTATCCGACTCAACCCCGAGTAGGAGAAGGAAGTAGTGGTGTAAAGTGCTTCAACTGTGGCAACCCTGGACATGTGGCTCGGGACTGCAAGGCACCAAGGCGTGCTGCTCAGCCAGGAATAGTCTGCTTCAACTGTGGTGAACCAGGTCACATCAGCAGGTTCTGCACTGCTCCTAAACAAGCGACTTATGGGCAACAGGGTCAGACCCGCTTGAATGCTGTTATTCCTGATGCCGCTGGATATGATGGAGTTGTATATGAAGATGAAGATCATGGAGAAGCTCAACCTGATCAGCAAGCAGTGGAAGGTACATTGACTCTATTTAACTCCCATGTTAGAGTATTATTCGATACGGGTGCTGCTCTATCATTCATATCTGTTAATACAATTCGGAGATTGGGTATCTTACCTCATCGCTTAGAGAAAGCTTTGAAGGCTACATCACCAATAGGAGCTGCGGTCAGTTTAGGACATGTGTGCAAGGATTGTCCCTTAAGATTAGGAGACCGAGAAATCCCTGCGAGGTTGATTGTTCTATCGATGAAGGAGTTCGACATAATCCTAGGAATGGATTGGCTGTCTCAGAATCAAGTGAAGTTGGATTGTGCGAGGAAGAGAATTACATTCTCCGACAATGAGAATCAACCCTTTGATTTTCAATGTAACCCTTCGGGAGATATGTTCCTCACAAGATGTTTAGCCAACATCGAAGTCGTCAGTACAGAGGTGACAGCTTTATCTATACCTGTAGTCAAGGACTTCGAAGAAGTATTTCAAGACATTTCTGGATTACCGCCCGAGAGAAGTATAGAGTTCTGTATTGAGCTTATACCGGGTACCGTACCGATTACCAAGGTTCCCTACAGAATGGCCCCCACAGAACTACTAGAATTGAAGGGACAAGTTCAAGAGCTCGAGAACCTAGGTTTTGTACGTCCAAGTACATCGCCTTGGGGAGCACCGGTGTTATTTGTGAAGAAGAAGGACGGGACGCTCAGGCTGTGTATCGACTACAGAGAATTGAATCGAGTGACAATCAAGAACAAGTATCCTTTGCCTCGGATCGACGATTTATTTGATCAACTACAAGGAGCTACGATATTTTCCAAGATAGACCTTAGGTCGGGATATCATCAGTTGAGGGTACGGAAGGAAGACATACCTAAGACTGCTTTCAGAACCCGATATGGTCATTATGAATTTCTGGTGATGCCGTTTGGATTGACGAATGCCCCGGCAGTGTTTATGGATCTGATGAACAGAGTGTTCAAGCCTTATTTAGATCAGTTTGTCATCGTCTTTATTGATGATATTTTGATCTATTCTAAGTCAAGATAAGAACACGAGCAACATCTACGGATTACGATGCAGACGCTTAAGGACCACCACTTGTATGCCAAGTTCAGTAAGTGTGAGTTCTGGTTGCAAGAAGTGAAATTTTTGGGACACAAGGTGTCATCTCAAGGAATTTCTGTGGATTCGTCCAAGACCGATGCTGTATCCAACTGGGTTAGGCCAAGCAACCCTACAGAAGTTCGGAGTTTTCTTGGACTCGCAGGCTATTACAGAAGATTTGTTGAAGGATTCTCTAAAATAGCCGCACCATTGACTGGATTGACGAAGAAGAATTTGAAATTCGAATGGACAGAGAAGCATGAGCGAGCCTTTCTAGAGTTGAAAGAGAGACTCACTACCGCACCAGTACTAGCAATACCCAAGCCTGGTGAGAAGTTCACTATCTTTAGTGACGCATCATATCAAGGACTAGGGTGTGTACTTATGCAAGATGGTAAAGTTATAGCCTATGGATCTAGACAGCTGAAGCCGAATGAGTTGAACTACCCTATTCATGATTTGGAGTTGGCAGCAGTGGTATTTGCACTCAAGATTTGGAGACACTACCTCTACGGTGAGAAGTTTGATTTGTTCTCCGATCACAAGAGCCTAAAATATTTGTTCACACAGAAAGAGTTGAACATGAGGCAACGCAGATGGATGGAGTTGATCAAAGATTACGACTTCACGTTGGAATACCACCCTGGTAAAGCTAATGTGGTCGCTGATGCTTTGAGTCGGCAAACTCGGGAGACGATCGCCTCCTTAATGGTTAGAGAATGGCGAGCATTGGAGACGTTGGCGGAGTTCGATGTACAGAGTGCTGAAGAAGGAGAAGGACAACTTTTCGGATGTCTTATCCTACAGCCTGTTCTTATCGACCGCGTTATTGAAGCTCAGAAAGAAGATGAAAAATTTCAGACATGGTTCAAAAAGATGTCAGAGAAAGACCCGACAGAATGGAAAGTAGGAGTCGATGGAGGGTATCGGTGCAGGAATAGATTATGTGTGCCAGGTGATGGAGAGTTAAGGAAGGATATCTTGGAAGAAGCACATAAATCGAGGTATACAGTTCACCCGGGAGGGACGAAGATGTATAAAGATTTGAAGAGAAATTTTTGGTGGGAAGGCATGAAGAAGGATGTGGCCGAATTTGTATCCAAGTGTTTGACATGTCAGCAAGTCAAAGCCGAGCATCAGAGACCGTCAGGACTGTTGCAACCATTACCTATTCCTGGTTGGAAGTGGGAGCACATTACGATGGATTTTATTGTAGGATTGCCTCGATCACAGCAGAATCATGACGCTATTTGGGTAATTGTGGATCGATTGACGAAGTCGGCTCATTTTATCGCTTATAGTATGACATACCCGGTGGAAAAGATGAGCCGGATGTACATACAACAAGTAGTGCGACTTCACGGTGCACCGGTGACGATTGTGTCAGATCGTGACTCGCGTTTTACCTCTGGATTTTGGGAAAGTCTGCAAGAAGCTATGGGAACTTCACTCAAGATGAGTACTGCTTTTCACCCTCAGACAGATGGGCAAACTGAGCGTGTTAATCAGATCATGGAGGATATGCTTAGGGCTTGTGTGATCGATTTTGAAGAATCTTGGGAGACACACTTGCCGTTGGTTGAATTTGCCTATAACAATAGTTATCATACGAGTATCGGTATGGCTCCGTTCGAAGCACTGTACGGACGACCATGTCGTTCTCCATTGTGTTGGGCAGAGGTTGGGGACACAGAATTGTTGGGACCAGATTTGGTTAGAGAAACCAACGAGAAGATTTCCTTGGTCAAGGAAAGGATGAGAACCGCTCAGAGCCGGTATAAGAGTTATGCTGATCGACGCCGAAAAGATCTGGAGTTTAGTGTTGGAGATCACGTACTTCTTAAGGTTTCACCAACACGAGGAGTAGTACGTTTTGGTCTCAAAAGAGGGAAACTAGCTCCAAGATTCATCGGACCATTCGAGATTTTGGAACGTGTCGGGAAAGTGGCCTATCAACTGGCACTACCACCGAAGATGTCTGGGGTTCACAACGTATTTCACGTAAGTATGTTGAGGAAATACATACGAGATCCCTCGCACGTGGTTAGTTATGACGACATTGAGACGAGTCATAACGTTTCTTACAAGGAGAGACCTGTGAAGATTCTGGATCAGAGTATCAAGAAGTTAAGGAATAAGGATATCCCGTTGGTGAAGGTTCAGTGGAATCACCATGACGAGAATGAAGCCTCGTGGGAAGTAGAAGCTGATATGAGGAAGAAGTACCCGGAGTTGTTTCATGACTAGTTAGTCTTGATTTCGGGGACGAAATCCTGTTTAAGGGAGGAAGGGTGTAATAACCTGCAATTTTCTTGCATTGTCATATTTAAAATTATATATATTTTGTCTGCTTTTATTTTCAATCCTTATGTGAAAAATTTATTTCTTGACTAATCTCATTATTGAAATTTCTTTTGGGGTCAAAATGCGATTTTCATAAAATCTGGCAATACCTGTGTTAAATTTCAAATCTGTATTTCAAAACGGTGAAAATAATTTCTTTGGATTCAATCAGTATTTTTATGAAACCAGAAAATCACTTCCTACGTTAAAATGAATTTTTTTTGTATTTTTGTGATGAACACCGTGTCACGAAAATACCAGTTTAGGTTTAAAACTGTCCGCGCAGTGCTAAATTTTCACAGAATTTTGGGAGTGACTGATTGGACAAATTTCTTTATACCCATTTATTATTGCTGATGCTTTTCTTTAGGCCTTGTTTGGCAAATGCTTGTAGTATGTGTGTTGTCCTTATGCCATAAGCTAGAATTCCCAAACACACCTTGACCCACATCAACTCCACCTACCCCTTGCAATTATCAGTGGAGCTTTATGTGTAGTGGATACACATCATTTTGCACATTCTTTGTAATTAATGGAAAAGTAATCTTTTGATTGTGCTTTGTTTGGCAATGAGTACCTTGCATGTGTAATTGTTAAGTTTATAGCTTAATTGCCAAACACCCACAAATTGACCCCTATATACTTGGCCCTTGGATCATCCGAGAGTGGTATAACTCCACTTATATGATGAAGAGTTAGTGGGTATCTACACATTATACACAATCCTATTAATCTACTAATAGTTTAGAAATTAGTGGTTAATTATAAGATTTGTTAAACCAAAGTGGGTTATAAAGAAATCCTAAGAAATTCTTGGGCCCCAAGATCCTATAATTGCTGAGTTTATATATACACACTTACAACACTCTCATACACACACTCTACACATTCTACAAATTGAAATAGAAAGAATTTTCAGAGAGAAAAGAGAAAGTTTGAGAGTTCAATTTGCTGAAAATTTCTAGATAGAAGAGCTCCTCAATTTCCATAGCCAAGCTTGTATTGGATTTCTTGATTTGGTTATCTTTCTCAACAAATCTCTTTGCACTTAATCACAGTGAGTATTACTAACTCACTCCAAATGTAACTCATTCCTTATTTACTGATTTAGGTAGTTAATTTTAACAGTAGCAGAATTTTGTTTTCAGATTTTTGTTAGGAAAACGAATGAAATTTAAGGTTCTGCCCGCGTTGTCCCAAGTAAAACTCGATTCTGCACACTTTTCGTCTAATGCAATTTTCTCAGATTTTGCACCGTTTGGGCAGAAAATGAGGATTACAGTAGCAGAAAAAGTATATTAGAAATTCAATCTAATATTTTCTCTTTTAATTTTAACAGTAGCAGAATTTTGTTTTCAGATTTTTGTTAGGAAAACGAATGAAATTTAAGGTTCTGCCCGCGTTGTCCCAAGCAAAACTCGATTCTGCACACTTTTCGTCTAATGCAATTTTCTCAGATTCTGCACCGTTTGGACAGAAAATGAGGATTTCAGTAGCAGTTTTTAGAATGCTATTAGTTATGTTTAAAATGATTAAGGCAATGAATTACGAATTTTCAATCCCCGTACGCGTATTATTTCTTTAATTCTGTGAATTCCTTTATGTTTAAAGTTTGATGACATTCATGTGGAGTCAGTTGTACATGCATGGTGAGTGTTGGTAGTGTGTAAAAGAGTAATGATAGTGTGGAAAAGAGTAATGATTGTGTGGAAAGAGTATGAGTTTGAGTTGTGGTTGTGGTTGTGGTTGTGGTTGTAATTGTGGCTGTGGTTATGGTTGTGGTTGTGGATGTGATTGTGGTTGGAGTTGAAAAAGAGGATGAGGGTGTCTTTGAAATGCGAAGGTGGCAAAAATGGACACTCCCTGACGCCCATGGAAGCGTTAAAGTGTGTGAAGCCGAACTTGGACACTCACTGGCACCCATGGAAGTGCTAAAGTGTGGCCTATAGACACTCCCTGAATGACTCGAGTCTGGATACCTGTGTGGGGGTTGCCCCGGTATTTGCATGGCGGTTAGGGTATTCAAAGTGTGAGGCATTGGACACTCCCTGGTACCCCGGACCAAAGTGTGAGGCAAACTGGACACTCCCTGGCGCCCCGTTGCTAAAGTGTGGCTATCTTAGTATTTCAAAGATACCAGGAGTAGGATAGAGGGTTGTTGGGTGTTGTCGAGAGAAAAGAGTCGGATAGATGAGATGGTGCATTGTTCTCATACACGGTCACATATGTGTGAAATTATCTTTTAAATAATGTTGTGGTTGTTTTCTAAAACGAGCTTTTTATCATAAATATAAACTTGTGGTATTTAAATGGAAATGGAAAAAAGGTAAATGAGTATGTTTTACATTCAGAGTTATGTTTTTAATACTCACCAGCTTCTTGAAGCTGACGGCGTTGATGCGTCCTGGACATTCGTGTTCAGGCTTTGCAGGTTATAATCAGGATGAACCATATGACTATGCTAATTGAGATCAACTGCTGAGAAGAGAATTTACTTTTATATGCTTTATGTTTATGTGCTTTAAGATATGATTTGGTTTTGTAATAAGGATGACTGTAATAGACTTTAAGTTATTGTTTTATTTTAAGGCGGTCTGTGCCTTAGTTAACCCCGTACCATAAGTTGTAATAAGTTAGAAAAATTTTTATGAGCCCTGTTTGCCCTACTCTGATTAATAGTTTTATGTTGTTAGAAGTTTTTGGGACGGAATCGATCCTTCAAACTGTCGCGACCTACGGGTCCATAAAGGAAATTAAACGCTTTCCATATTTATGCTACGTCGGGGCGTGACACTCCCCCCCCCAACTAAAACTAGACATTGTCCTCAATGTTCTAAACTAAGCACATGGACATGGAAAGTAAAGCGAGGGAAGGAAGGATTTTACCTCGAAGCGTTAATATCCATTTTTTTCAAGCTACCTGCAAAATCATTAGTAGCAACAACGAAAAAGAAAAAGAAAAAAAAAAGAGAATATAATACAACAAACTCTGTAACTAAATTCGGTTAATCAAAAATTTGATCATACAGTAATAACCGAAATTTTTGAGGATCTTCCCAATAAAATAATTTAACAGTGAGAAGAATGTAGGGATCCTCATAAAATTGCAGCTCCCCCCAACTAATGTCAGGCTCAAGGTCAGAGGAGATGATGCAAAACCTATGGCTTCCAAAATTTTTGGGGACAGTTATAAGAGGTATACCACACTTTTCATGAATTATATGCAAGAAACGATCTTCGGTGTTGGTATTTCCTATAACAGCCTCTATTTTAATACTAAAAACAGGGGGAGGCCATGGTTCAATAAAAGGGGCAAGGTCGAAGTGATGTTCCAATGAAGCTTCACTATCCTCTTCTTGTCCTAGAACAGAATCCGTGGAGATATAATCATAGGAATTAAATTTCTGTTCTATGCACATGGTTTTGGACTGGACTTGGATAAAGCTATTTATTTGGGCCTCAATGTCATTATTACTCAAGAAGGTCAAGCAGTCTAGCAGATTACTAGCTTCTTGTTGAAGTTTAAGATCATCTAAAGTGGGCTCAATATTTTCCAAGTCTTCTCTCAAAGAATTATGAAAGTTAAAATTTTGTGAAGAACATGTGCTAGTATCCTTACCATCCTCTTCCATAACACATTCTGTTTGTTCACGAATGGGGTACACATAACATTCAAGCTCAGGACAAGAGCTTTGATTGATAGCAAGGATAGGTGATGGGCAACTTGGTGACACCACCTCTTCGGTCGAAAGAGGTGAGGGTTCATGAATATCACAAGAATCTAAATCAGATTTAGATTTTTCAATTATGTCCTCTCTAGGGTCACTTTCAAAGGTAGGGGTAGAGTCAACAGGGGACTCTTCCTTTCCTAATTGCGTGCAATCACCTAAACTTTCATCATCTTTTAAAACCTCATTCTCATCCTTGTAACTCTCCTCACTATATATGTCATCTATTGAGGTGCTCTGGACAAAGAGATTGTGCAGTTTTATCCAGGCAGTGAAGGAGTTGATGTCTGGGGTTGTATGTTGAGGAGAAGATGGTTCTACAACTTCATGCTCAATGGTTTGGTTTTGGAGTTCTTGTTGGGTTATCACTTTCTCAAATGAGTTGTTAACCTCACTCGGTATGAACCCATCATTGTCCTCTAATTCCATTCCATTGTTAGTGTCTTGAAATTCAGGTTGTAGCGTTGAAGGACTGGTATAGTCTTCTAAAGGTTTGGCTATCAAATGCTTGTTGATATCTAGCTCCTAATTTATCAATTGCACTCTCTAGCCTTTTCATTTCACTAAGCAGCAATTCTAACATACCATTATCCTCAACTTGGTTATTCTCCTCATTATAACTATGTGAAGTTTCACCCCATTGTTGTTGGTAATAGTCCCCTTCCCATTGTGTTTGTGTGCAAGACTCCCCAGAAGGAAAGTCTTGGTGCATTTGGTAATCACTACACCATATGGCCTCATTACTAACGGATATTTCCGTTGGGAAAAATATTTCTAACGGATATATCCGTTAGTATTTTAGCGTTAGTAATATTACTAACGGATTTACTAACGGATATATCCGTTAGTAAAATTAATATTTCTAACGAATATATAATTTTAACCGTTAGAAATCAAATGATTTCTAACGGATATATCCGTTAGAAATATACTTACTAACGGTTGTTTTCCAACTAATTTTAAAAGATTTATGCTAAATACTAACGGTTCGTCAACAATTTGTAACGGATATATCCGTTAGTAATTTCCAAAAAATTTTAATAAAAATACCAACGGATATATCCGTTAGGAATAGTCATAATTCTAAAAAAAATTATTTATTTATACGCTTCCCAATTTTTTTGCACCTAATTAACAAGCATATTAATTTATACCAACACAAAAAATAATATGATTAATCCATATCCAAAACAACAAAAAATAATCTAAAGTAATCATAACAAGCAAAGTATTTATCCATGTCTAATCAACATCTCTATACCCAATACAACAAAAATAATCCATAATAATCATAACTAAGTAAAGAGTTCACACATGTCTAATAAAGTCGAAAATTTAAAGAGTTCTTCCATTCAAACCTAAACTAACAAATAAAGCATGTCTTCAAGAATCTTCACATCTCCTCTCTCTTTGTCTCTCTTTGACTTCTTAATCCGATGGTCGGAGTTCAAAGAGACCATTTCTCTGTTAAGCATTTCTTTACCATGCTCGTCCATTTCTTCTCTTATCGTACCTTCTCTTTGCTTCTTAATACTCCTACAGAATTATATCACTTAAAATGATGAGAGAAAAAGGAAAAAAAAATTAGAGCAATTTTCCACAGCAATTGCTTTCTATGTTAGAAACCAAATTTTTTTCTCCAAATGCCTAAGACACCAAGTTCATAATTCAAACGTGTTGCTGTGCGAGTGCAATAAATCTTCTGAATTCAAAACTATAAGGGTAGGTCCACATCAAGTAATATATGTTGTTACATTTGAATTCAAAACACATCTGCTTCTAATTTTGTGAGACTGAATAAATTGAGGGTTTAGAGTAAAGCAAAAGCAAGGATCAATGGGAATGCAAAAAAAATTGAAATTATTAAGTTAAAAAAAGACCAAAAGGGTTTAATACCTTTGTGAGGCTGATATCCTACATTTTAGTCCCACCGTTTGCGTCACATAGCTCTAGTTTGATAGCTGTAAATCAAAACATAGAGTTGAAATGAGTTATTCTTCATCACTCAAGCATTAAGAAGATCTATGGAGGAGCAAATTGTGGAGAGAGAGAGAGAGAGAGAGATAGAGAGAGAGGTTATATTATAATTGCTAATAATCAAGTGCATTTTAAAGAGGTTAACCAATTAAGAAAAGAGGTTAAAACCACCAAGATCCACCTCACTTACGGGTTCTTACCCGGTACTAACCTGGGTTCTTAGTGGGTGGCCTGACTAAATTATGGATGCTCCATAACATGAATAGAAAATCTTCCCCCGTATAGACCAATCCTCATACAGTGCTAAAATCTTCCCGTGTGGACGTGTGTTGCCTATGCGTGTGCGCGTGCTGTATGCTATCGTGTGTGTATGCATTGCACGTGTGCTGTGCTACTTTGCATGTGGGCTGTGCGCATGCTGTCACATGGGCTGTGCACATGTTGCGCTGGGCTGTGCTGTTGTGCATGTGGGTGGTTGTGCTATTGTACAAGTGGGCTGCAGTGCACATGCGCTACTGTGTGGTGCTGTTGTGCACGTGGGTTGTGTGTTGTGCATGTGTCCTGTGTGCACGTGTATGCATTCTATGAAGACAATCTTGTTTTAAAATGCCTCCAGAGATTGCTAGAACTGGAGCTCATTGCACTCTATTTACTACTACGACGTAATATTGCTATAATTAGTAAAAAAGAACCAACATCCTATTAGAAGATTTCACTTCAAAATTATGTTGGTTTTATCACCCTACATGGTCATTTTCAAGAATGTCTGCCACTTTCATCAATATTTCTGTCATATGAAATGACAGCACTAACTGACTTGTCCTCATTCACAATCCATTAGAACATATAATCCTATGATTAAAAGCCTAAAACCCTTCGAAAATGAAACTTAGTTGTGCTTTTTAATCCATTAGGAAGGAGATGTAGAACAGTGCGCTAACGTGTGCACAAAGTTATGGAAACTGAAATATAAGCATTTGAATGTGTTTTAAAGAAAGTGCACGAATGAAAGCACGCGTAAAGGGTTCGAAAATCCCTGTGCACATGAGAAGATCTCACAATGCGCATGCTCTGCACGTGCTGCGTGCCATAGCGTGTGCTGGGGCTACTTTGGGGATTGTGGCATGTGCTTTTAGTGCATTTGCACAGAAAAAAGCACGCGTTAGAGGTCCTTAAATTGATGTGCACAGAGGAGGGTCTCACACTCAGTGCAGGGCCCGAACTGTGCACGTGCGTGGACTGAGCAGTAGCTGTACTGTGCGTGCGGACTTGTGTGCGAGGCATTGTGTGCATGTTGTACACTGTTAATAGTTATACTAATCTTAAAAATGAGTTTGACAATTATTATCTATAAGTCAGATTCTGTAAGTTCTTTGTAGCTTCTATCAATAGTACATGTTCATCTTTCGGTGTGGGAACTTACACAAACTCAAATGCGCAATTAATTTTCATTCTTGATATACGTAAGAACTGACCATACCGCATGAAGGCGTGCGATCTTGATGTTCTTCTCCACAGCATCAATCAACCACCTTAAATGTTAATTTCAATTATGTCCCTATACTTCCAAATTTAGAATATGACCCATGGTGATAACGACATACAGATACATACTTAATCCCAGCAGAAAAAAAAACTGTAAATCTTCCAAGCAGTTCATAAGACAAGATTGTGGGAGTGGTGGGTTAAAGCTTAAAGGAACCCTCGTTTACGTGTTCAGAACCTAATCAGGAACTCAAGAAAATAACAAGGGAAATTACCCACAAAAATCAAAATTTGTAATTTATTTTTACCCTATTTTCTTTTCCTCAATGTTTTACAAGTGATAGAACTTCCTATCGCTCATTTAGATCCATGAACCAAACAAAGCCTAAGGTTCTCATGACTTTCAAAGACGTCTTAATTTATGTACCTCAAATTTATTGCAGCATTCCACATAAGATTTCCTTAAGACACAAAACAGATTGTTGAATAAAACCAATGTAAGAAGGCAGAAAGCTGGACACAATACAATTAGACCTCCATGAGCTACAATTCTTGGAAACCCATTTCATAAGTATATTAGCATATATTTCATAAGCCTTTTGCTCTATCACAAGTAGACATCTGAAATCTATCTTAAATGTACCTTAATTAAGGCCAACGAGTGGACAAATATTTCAAAAGCTATTACAGGAAATTAAGAACTTACGGGAGACCTTAGCTCTCAACAGATTCAACTCTTTTTGAAATGTCACCAACACAGGTCCTCATGGTCATCAGAACTTTGTTCACAGATATCAGTCCACAGACTGTACATAGCCCGCGTATTTGAACATAAAAATACTAGAAAAGACAGCAAGTAACATGTTTCAACTCAAATCACACAAGGCATTATCTGAAAGTTTCTTTCTAAGATAAAGGGCCACTTGGATAACAATTTAATGCAGAAAATTGTCACATGCAGAGAACAGAATAAGTTTTTAGTTGCAGCGTGTATCTAACGTACAGAATCACCATACTATCCCTATCACTGGAATTTTACATTTTGCCATATGCACATGAAACAATTTAGTATAATCTAGATAATATTAGCACATTAGTTGTCACATATTAACCAGCCAATAAGGCAGCAAATCAAGACAAGAACATTGAAGATTCAGCCTATTTGTATAGTTTTTTTTTCTTTAATATGGGTGAGATGTCTGTAACTTTGACTTCACCTACTGAGAATAATAAAGAAGAGGATAATAAAGCCATGAAGATTTGTGTTCTATATGAACCCAAATTTTCAAAACTAAATCAGACCAGCTGATCAAGCTGTGACAACCAGAAATGGAGCTTAACTAATAAATCTATTCCCAAATTGTTTATTGCAATCGATAATGTGTAACTAACCAAATTCCCAGCTCATAACTGTTGGATCAAGTGTTCAAGACAGACAATTGACAGATGATTAAACCATTTGACAAGTCACATAATTCAAATAGAATACAATATCTTTTTTTATAGCTCCAAACATTTTCTTCTTCTTTTCCCCCCTTCTTTCATTGTTCCCGTATGACACATGCACCATTACACCGTAAATTAATTTTATCACAAAATTTAAGTTATAACCATGGTAGTTGAATAGCAAAGACATCACAAAATAAGAAAAAAGAACTAGAACAGTTTCAAAGAACAATGAAAGAAAGACAATTTTTTGCTTACTCTTCTATCAAGAAAGTATGTATATCTCACCAACAATTATAATACAAAAAAGAAGCTAGATACAGCAACCTCCATAACAATAATGAAATCAACATATAAAACACACTGGTAGATTTATCACCTAAAACCCTTCTTCTTGGCCCTTGCATTTACAGATACATAAGATTAAACAAATGGGTCAAATTTTATCATTACGGGGTGTCTAATTTTCAAAGTTTTAACATTCATATATATACAAATCTACAATGATATGGTTGGTACATATCAGTCATCGTCTGACATAATCAAGAGAGAGAAGAGAAAGTTACCTCTGGGTCTCCATTATTTTCCAATTTGTTTCTCATTTTCATATCAGCCATTTTCTAGTCTTCATCACCAAACCTGCTGCACTTCGTCCCGTTAGAAGGAGAACTAGAAGTCAACATGGTAAAAAATAACTACAATTACCCTAAAGCGCTTATACTTAAAAACACTACAATTGTAATGTGTAAGGTTGAAAAATATATTTGAGGTAACCTGTTAAGATCTAAAACTCAATGAAGTGGGAGTGTAAATCCAATTAGTTTTGCACTTATTTTAAGCTAAATTCATGTAGTTTTAAGGAAATAAGAAAATTAAATCAAGACAATGAATCATAACTATAAGGCACAAAATTTCAATTAATCCAATGAATCATATCTTAGAAGTAGAGCTAGGAAGGAATTTTATTTACTACAATGCAACTTTCCAACTATTGAGACCCAGATGCAACAAAGCTAACCCACATTAAAGCTACATAATTTTGCTCACATAGACTAAGAAAAAAAAATTAATACAATCAATCGACAATCAAACAATTTACAAAAGATTCATAAATTTTTGAAGGTCTAAGAATTTAGCTAAGGACCATAAGGTTTAAGAATTTAAAGTTTTTTTTTTACAGTCCCATATATTTAGATATGAAAAATGGAACTCAAAGCCCTAGTGCTTAAATGAATGACAACTAATTTTATTTGAAGAAAAAAGAGGACACATCTCTGGAGCCCTGCACCCCATCACATAATACCCAAAAATATATATACATACACATGTATCAGTATCTATATGTATAACATTTCCTGAACAACAAGAGAATATAGATTTTTAAAAAAAGAGATGCAAATTTCTGCAAAGAAAACAAAAACATAGAGAAGTGATGTAATGCAATCAAGATGGATGGGGGACTGCGAACTCAGTGACCAATCCATACAGAAAACCATATTCCCCCAAATTTTTCTCAAACCATACAGAACTCAGCACAATTTCAAGGTCAAAATGAAATTTGTCATGCTACTGCAGCAGATCAACATATTATTGATTTCACACTCTACCTAAGTTCATCTGTTGCCTTCACATATGTTCTCACACTCTACCTAGTGAAGGCGACAGAACGTTCTCACACTCTACCTAAGTTCATCTGTCTTATTTTTTATCATTTTGTTTAGACTTTATATATCATATATGTAATTGGTTGATCCACTTCTACCTAACCTGGTCCAGTCCTTTCATAATTTTGATTAGATAGTAGCAGATAGATTCAAGGCCAGCCACAACCAACTTTGGTGAATATTTACGCACAAATAAGTGGCTTTGATATATATATATATATATACCCACAACCAACTTTGGTGAAATGCTACAACCAAATTTAAAATCTATATATATATATATATATATTTTTATAGTGATTTTGATTTATTATTATTATTTTTTTCCTGACAACTAATTTGATACATCATTAATACTCTTACCAATTATTGCTTTCTTGATTAATTTGAAGATTCGACATGAAAATCCCATATCTCATAGCTTTAATTTCCAGTTTGAACTTAGTGTCTTGATACTTTTCATGTCCATGTATCATTTTCATTATTTATAGATTTGGCAATGATTTGATGTGAATTGCACAACAAAAGAATTTCAGAAAAAGAGTCAACATCACAATGTGAAGACATAATTTGATGACTACCAAAAGTGCTTAATTTTCAAACTTAGTTAACTTTCCTTCACACATAATTGACCGGCACTTAGTTGCATTATTGAGAATTACTGTATCAATTTTGGGAAGTGTTAACATCCACCCAAATCATACGTGCCACACTTGGTTCCAAAGGTCACTTAGTTAAAATAAGCAGAAGATCGATGAAACAAAATCTCCCCCAAATACATTCAGGCAGTATGATTGAAACAAAATCTGAGAAGTAGGGTTTAATTTTGTAAATATTAATTTATTAGAAGAAGATGAAGAAGAAGAAGAAGAAGAAGAAGAAGAAGGAATATGTACCCTCTTCGGCAGACTATTCAGGCAGCGGCACTGGGACGGCGAGGGGGCGGCACGGGGACGGCGATGGGGCAGCACGGGGACGGCGAGGGGACGACGAAGGGGCGGCGGCGCCGATCTCACACTCTCTTCTCTTTCTCTCTCTTTCTCTCTCTCCCTCTCTCTCCCCAGACCTAAGTTAGGTCACTCTGGTTAATATAGGGTATATATGGGTACTAAAGGTCTTTCTCTTTTTCGTTTATTTTTCTTTTATTTGTTTTTTGTTTTTTATTTTGTTTTGTATTAATCTATAGTCTTATATAAAGAGAGAAGTAATGTTACCACAAATATTTTACCTAAAAAAAACATATTTATAAAATTATTAGTATGATATCTTTTATAGAAAAAACTCAAATGTAAGGACAAAACTATTACTCCCTCCGTCCCATATTAAGAGTCTTTTTTGGGAATTCCAATTTATTAAGGGGACAACCTTGATTTTGGTGAATTTTCAACTTTTCAATGTTGCCATTTTTGAAATTTAAAATTATAGTGTCACATAAAAAAAAAAAAAAGGGGGAGAGTTGGATATAATAAAGGGCAAATTTGGAAAGTGTGTATTAAAGTACTTTGACCTTTTGAAAAGGACTCTTAAAATGGGACATCAAAAAATGGCATCAAGGACTCTTAATATGGGACAGAGGGAGTATAATATATCGTAGGGTTCGTTTGATAAAAATTAAAAATTAAGTACTGAAAATCAAGTACTAAATTTTAAGTACTGAAAATTTTAAGTTATTGAATTTATAATACAAAGAACATTGTTGCAACGATTAAAATAGACTGCATTTAGTGATTATTTTCAGTAGAATTTTTTTACTTAAAGTTTTTAGTGATTTTTTGGCTGCTTTTTCAATTAAGTGGTTATTATCAAACGCGCTGAAAAAAATGAAGTGCTGAAAACTTTCATTTTCATCACTTATTTGGGTTATCAAACACATTTAACTTCCCCTCTTCCTCAAATTAGATTTACCTTATCTTCTTCGATTTTCTCTCTCCACTCACATAGTTAGTGGGCCCCAACTAGTTTTAATTTAAGTAAATATTACTAACGGATATATCCGTTAGTATCGAATTAATATCCGTTAGAAATAATATATCACATTATGGAGAGTCATTACTAACGGATATTTAGCAATTCTAACGGATATTTCCGTTAGTAATTACTAACGGATATATCCGTTAGAAATCATAAAAACTGTCCGTTAGAAATCTGGCCATATGGTGTAGTGAATCGTGGGAACTACTACTATATCCTACACTATCATTTTGGTTATATCCCCATTGCGATTGATAGAACTCTCCAGGTGGAGGTTCTTGATACGTTTGATAACATGGGGGACTAACACGATGGTTTTCCCATTGTGGTGATTGGTAGCACTCAGGTTGATAATGTGCATCATATGTGGATGCTTGCCAACTCGGGGTATAGTTCTCCTTACCTAATGTGTACCCATTCGTGGTATTTGTGTTGTATGGAGGGTAATATGGATAAGACATGTTTACCCAAAATATTTAAACAAAAGAAAATTTTTTTTTTTTCTTGTGAGAGAAAAAGTCCAATGATGATTTTTTTTTTTTTTTTTTTTTTTTTAAGTAAAAGAAGAAAAATGGAAATAACTTAGTAAAATCCTAACCTAGTTGCCTTCCCCGGCAACGGCGCCAAAAACTTGACACGACTAAATAGTTGTGCGCTCTTGTGCAACACCCAAGTGTAGGTGATCGTGCAAGTAATACTGGATAAGTCCAGGTCGATCCCACAGGGAAGGAATAGGAAGAATATATACTAAGTTATAACCTAAGAAAAAGAAAATAAGAATGAATGATTTGATGTGTACTAACAAATCCTAATTAATTAAATTAAACTAAATAATAAACTAAAACTTATAGAAACATAATTAATTAAACAGATAAGTTAAAGGTGTTGGAAACACGTGAATCCACATTGATCCTAACCATCTACCATGCACATTCATTAACGTTCTATGGAGTTCATTCCTCTTCAGCATTCTGTATTTTTCTTAAGATAAAGACTCAGTAGCCCTTTCATGACCGGGACTACATCATCACAGTTGATTTAAAATACATGGAAGACGGTTTAAAACAATGGTAATTACTTGCACTCTAAATAGTGTTAGCATTCAAAGTGGTGTTCAAAAGTCATTGAAGAAAATAGCCTTAAGGCTTTAAGTTCTAAAAACTGTTGTGACAAACTGAGCTTATTGGGACAATTTGATGACAGATTTCTAAAACAGAAAGTCATGGAATACTTAAAATAATCATCTCAGGAATTAACATGTTCGATCGATCGAATCGCACTCGATCGATCGGACATCTTCATCCTTCAATCGATCGAAATGCCTTCGATCGCTTGACTGTGGCTCCGGTTTGATCGATCGAAATACCTTCGATCGATCGAGCCCAAGGTTTCTAAATATTGCATGGAAGAGGTTGGGAATCAATGTTTCATCACATATTCCCAACGTCTAAACTACAGAAACATAACAAAACTAGTGCAGAAGTAGTAAAACATAGCAATCATAACAACTAGATTAACAAACAATCAAATAAAGAAAAGGAACAGAAAAACCTGGAATAAATCTGAATATAACTTGTAATAAACTTGAAACAAACTTGAATCTTGAATCTACAATGGAAAAGGAGGAAGAAAACATCAAACTAAACTAATCTACTCCTAAACTAACCCTAAAACTACCCTAAACTGCTGTTCTGTGCGTTCTGGAGCGTCCCCCCTTCGTCTGGCGTCAAAACGACTTATATATAGGGTTCCTGCAGAGTTTACGCAACTTTTGGGTGAATATAAGGTTCGATCGATCGAGCTTAGTTCAATCGATCGAAGGTTCGATCGATTGAACTCTCCTCAATCGCTTGAACTTTCCTGATTTTGACACCTCTGCGCACCGATGGGAGAATGGCCATAACTTTTCACTCAAACCTCGGATTGACCTCCCGTTTGCGGCCACGCGACCGTAACTCAAAGATCTACATTTCATATCTCTTGGAAAATCTTCCAAATCTGAAGTATTCATTGTCAAAATTGGCGTTTTCTCAGCTGCTTCCGTTGTTCTCTTCACCAGAATCACTTTCTATGCAATGTTTGCTTCCTATAACCTGCAAAATAGTGTAAAAACACATATTTGAGTCTCAACATCATAGAAAATACTTAATCATTGATGTGCATCTAAATCTAGGGACTTGGGGATAAAAGTATGCATAAAATACCATAAAATACGCTATTAAATGCACTTCTCACCACGAATCATGGCTCTAGTGTTATCCTCCCCATCGGATGTAGTTGATCATGGAATCATCTGTACGAACTTCTTTAAAAGAATGTTTTGGGTGATTGTTGGTGTGGGTCACCTCTCCATCAGAGGTGTTCCTCACAGAACTCTTGACCTAGAATTAAGTGATGGTATACACTTAGCTATAAATAATAATATCCTCTCCATCTGAGTCACTGTTATTATTTATAGGACCAAAGCAAGTCAGCAGTTTAATTTTATTAGGCAAAGTACTTTGCCTGGATAGTAAAATTAAAAGGCAATTGTCTATCTGAACAAATGATGGATAGTATATGGCTTCCCATCGAGTCATACTATTCGCGGTGTATCAGGTTGCTGGCGGATTCCTTTCAAATATGGTAGAGGGAACCAATATTTTCAACTCGAATCCACAGTAAATTTTGCCCAAACGTAATTATTTATGTTATGTGATTCTCAGGCTTTCAAATAGGTACTTTCAATCCACTTGCTGTTATACTTAAAGAAAACAAACTTACTGGACCAAACTATATAGACTGGAAAAGGAATTTGGATATTGTGTTAACTGCTGAAGAGTACAAGTTTGTGCTTACTCAAGAATGTCCTGAGCAACCTGGTGAGGGGGCAACCGCTAAGGAAACCCAGGCTCACAAGAAATGGGTCAAGGCTGATGAGATGGCACGGTGTTACATTTTGGCATCCATGTCAAATGTTCTGCAACATCAGCATCAGTCAATGATCAGTGCCTATGACATGATGGAGAGCCTCCGAGAGATGCTCGGGGATCAAAGTCGTGCTGCTAGGCAGGTTGCTATGAAAGACTTGATGAACACAACCATGGCTGAGGGGACGCCTATAAGGGATCATGTTCTTAAGATGATATCTCTTCTTAATGAACTAGAGATCCTTGGAGCTGAAATTAACGGGGAAACCCAGGTCGATATCGTACTCCAGTCACTGCCAGAATCTTTTAAGCAATTCCGCCTAAATTACAACATGAATAAATTTAAATATACCTTGGCGGAGCTGCTTAAAGAACTTCAGGCAGCTGAGGGTCTCAATAGAAAGTCAGGGAGTGCTCTTGTATTTGAGAAAGGTTCTACTTCAAAGCCGAAAGGCAAGAAGAAAATGAAAAAGGCTCAAAAGAAGGCCACGGGTCCTCCGCCAATCCAAAGGCCACGAGGACAACCGGGAAAGCCTAAAGGCAAATGTTTTGTTTGCAAGCAGCCAGGACACCGGAAGAAGCAATGTCCAGTTTATCTCGCCAGACAGAACAATCAAGGTAAATCTCATTTACTAGTTGTTGAATCGTGTTTAGCGGTCCGATCTACCGGTACCTGGTGTGTAGATACGGGAGCCACTGATCATGTATGCAATTCTTTGCAGGGGTTCCAGGGAACCAGGCAGCTTAGTGATGGAGAGATTTATCTATATATGGGAAATGCTACGAGAGTAGCAGTAGTTGTAGTAGGAGATCTACATCTTAGTTTTGGTAGAGATAGGAATTTAATATTAAGAAATTGCTTTTATGTACCTTCTATTAGAAGGAATTTAGTTTCAGTTTCTAGTTTAGTAAAGAAGGGATATTCAGTTCATTTTAATAAAGTAGTAGTTCTTAATGAAAATAAATGTTTTATTTGTTCTGGTCAATTAGTGGATGATCTTTATATTATAAATCCTATCTCTCCTATACTGCAACTTAATGAATTGAATAACACAAATAGTTTGCCATTTAAGAGAAAAGAACCTTCGAGGATGAACCAAACGCATCTTTGGCACTTACGCCTTGGTCATATTAATTTGAAAAGGATTCAAAGATTGGTTCAAAATGGGCCATTAGGCTCATTGGAAGTGGAGGCACTTCTAGTTTGTGAATCCTGCTTGGAAGGTAAAATGACCAAGAGGCCATTCTCGGCCAAGGGCTATAGAGCAAAAGAGCCGTTGGAACTGGTTCACTCTGATTTGTGTGGTCCTATGACTGTCCAAGCAAGAGGGGGATTTGAGTACTTTGTCACTTTCATCGATGATTACTCAAGGTATGGGTAGATTTATTTGATGCGGCGTAAGTCTGAATGCTTTGAGAAATTCAAAGACTTCAAGGCTGAAACGGAGAAGCGTCTAGGTAAATGTATCAAGACACTACGATCTGATCGTGGTGGAGAGTACCTCTTGGGAGAGTTTAGGGAATACTTATTGGAGCAAGGGATTACATCCTAATTGTCTGCACCCCGTATGCCAACGGTGTGGCAGAAAGAATGAACAGGACTCTTATGGACATGGTAAGATCTATGGTGAGTTATTCAGATTTACCAATTTCCTTTTGGGGACACGCGTTAGAGACAGCCGCATACATTCTAAACTTGGTACCTTTTAAGTCAGTACCTACTACTCCCACGGAATTGTGGACTGGGCAAAAGCCTAGTCTGCGGCATGTTCGGATCTGGGGTAGTCCAGCACATGTGCTGAAAGGGAACGCAGAAAAGTTGGAATCAAGAACAGAAGTATGTTTCTTTGTTGGGTATCCAAGAGGAACTAAAGGTGGTCTGTTTTATAGTCCTAAGGATTAGAAGGTTATTGTTAGCACCAATGCCATATTCTTAGAAGAGGACTATGTTATGGACCACAAGCCCAGAAGTCGTATTGTTCTAGAGGAAATGAGAGGAAAGACACCGATACATACTTCTTCGATACCAACGGTACGAGAAGAAACACCACAAGAAAGAGTTATCGATATTCCATTACCACGTCGTAGTGGGAGGATTATCGAAACTCGTGTAGATCCCGAACCAACCATTAACAGGCAGGTTCCTAAACCAGTACAACGTGTAGATAATGGTGTATTAGGTTCAGAATCTTCTCAACGAAATATCAGTGATGCACAGACACGGGTTGTGCCTCGTCGTAGTGGGAGGGTTATTATTCGACCTGACCGGTATATGTTCTTGGGAGAGTCTTATGACCGGGTCCCTGATGAACAAGGTACCGACCCCTGTAACTACAATGAAGCACTCCAAGATAAAGATACAGATCTATGGAAAAAGGTTATGAAGTCTGAAATGGAGTCCATGTACTCCAATCAAGTTTGGGATCTTGTAGAACCACCCAATGAAATAAAACCCATTGGATGTAAATGGATCTATAAGAAGAAGAGTGGAGCAGATGGTAAGGTGGAAACCTTTAAAGCAAGGCTTGTTGCGAAAGGGTTCACTCAAAAAGAAGGAATCGATTATGAGGAAACTTTTTCGCCGCTGGCAATGCTGAAGTCTATCCGGATTCTCTTATCCATTGCTGCACATTTCGATTATGAAATTTGGCAAATGGATGTCAAGACAGCATTTCCAAATGGAAATCTTGATGAGTTCATCTATATGATGCAACCAGACGGGTTCATTGCGAAGGGCCAAGAACGCATGTTGTGCAAGCTTAAGAAGTCCATTTATGGACTTAAGCAGGCATCTAGGTCTTGGAATATCCGCTTTGATCAAGCAATCAAGTCTTTTGGTTTTGATCAATGTGCGGATGAATCTTGTGTGTACAAGAAACATGATGGAAGAGTGGTGGTGTTCTTAGTACTATATGTGGATGATATCTTGCTAATCGGAAACGATGTGGGGGTATTATCTTCTGTAAGGGTATGGTTATCCAGTCAATTCGATATGAAGGACTTGGGAGAAGCCGATCATATCCTAGGGATCAAGCTTATGCGAGATCGCAAGAATAGGATGTTGGGCTTGTCACAAGGCACTTATATTGACAATATTCTTGCAAGGTTTAGCATGCAAGATTCCAAGAAGGGATTCCTTCCCTTCAGACACGGAATTACTCTATCTAAGGATCAGTGTCCTAAGACACCTGATGAGATAGAGAAGATGAAGGCAGTTCCTTATGCCTCGGCAGTAGGAAGCCTAATGTATGCTATGCTATGTACTAGACCTGACATCTGCTTTGCTGTTGGCATGGTTAGTAGATATCAGTCTAATCCAGGGCAATAACATTGGACTGCGGTGAAAAATATTCTCAAGTACCTGAAAAGGACTCGAGACTATATGTTAGTTTACCAAGCAGACAGTCTTGTACCCATTGGGTACACAGATTCTGATTTCATGTCAGATAGGGATTCCAGAAAGTCTACCTCAGGATATGTGTTTACCCTAGGAGGTAGAGCCATTAGTTGGAGTGAGGTGTGTCACTTCATGGCTTTGAGTCTAAGTGGGAGATTGTTAGGGATATATACTAAAAGCCATGCTTTATGTAGTTGTTTTATTGTTCATTTAATAAAATCAGTTAATCCATTTTTTATGAGAATCTGTGTGGGCAATGTTTGTATTATATTATTTATTTAATGTGTGTCTCTCATTCTATATAGTAGGTGGTTTGGTGTGTAGAGTTCGGCTTACACACGGAAGATCAGGCCATCAGATATTATAGAATGTAAGATTTTGGTTTACAGTCTTAGATGGGATTGGACACACCATCGGTAGGACTGCAGCATGGTGTTGTAGTAGGTTTGTCTTGACTGCGGGAAACGGTATAGTTTCAACTCACCATGCTGGTACATTTTGTGTATTAAACAGGACCGACTTGGGGTAATTTTCTTTATACTGACTTATAAGATAATTAATACCTCATGGCTATTATGAGTGCTTATGCTCTAAATCCTAATTTAATTTATAGACACGTACATTTGATATTTATACTTTGATCCCTAAAAGAGTGAGATCCTGTTTGCTATAATATTTATTTGGGCGTGCCAGAGCCTTGTTAGGTAGGCTCAAACTAATAAAACAAAATTTCCTAAAGCACTTGTGTGAGTGATACACAAGGTTTTGAAAATCTGACTTCTATCAAAACGATTGTGATGGCCAAGTAGGAAAGTACCCTTGGCCTAAGATCCTATGGCAGTATTGAAGCACACAAGCCATACAAGTGATGAAAGATGAATTAAATAAAATAGACTTTTATTTAATTAAAGAAAAGAAATTACAAGAAGTAATTGAAAAACTAGGAAAATAAAAGACTGCTATATTTGCCTAAACTAAGAATGCTAAAGGATGCATTTGGGATGCGGTTGAATGCGGTGTATCGAGATGACGCGGAGTGAGTTGATTGCTTGGACTGCCTGCTAATTTATAGCGGCCATGGAGGTTGAAGTTGATTAGGAAATAAAAGCTCTTGAATGATAATCTGGTAAAAATTACCAGTTTATTTCCCAAAACTGATAAAGTCTTCCATATCTTCAAATATATACATATATGTATATATATAGCTTGAACCTGGTCCCCTTTGTGGCATCATTCGGTTGACTTGGCTTCCAAGTAAAAGATAACTCCCATAAATACGTTGATATTATCTTCCAAATTAATATGATTCCATAAGTGATAATATCAATCAATAACTTTCCTTATCACAATATAGAAGCATCCATTAGGAGACCTTTTAGAGTTGGTAACCTGCCATAATGGACTCTCTGTATATATATACACGTATATATATATTCCCAAAATGGCCTAATCTGTATCTTATGTAGAGCCCGAATGGAAGTAGTCTTGTTGAATTAGACAAAAGTACTCTGAATGTCAGACTGATAGCCCTCAATTATGATGTGGCCCCACCGTGACAATACGTTGCCAAAGTTGCTAAATTGATTGAAGTCAATCCAAGGAGTGGCCCACATGTCAGAGTGATAATAGCCTTTGAACTTCACTTATTCGGTACACAAACAAAGCTTATTCAGTAATACCCTCTGAATAAATCAGTCCGATTAATATACATTTATATATATGGAAGCCCGACCAAGAATTGATGATGTTGGGTTGATCCCATGACTATTGGGACATATTTATAAACTGGTCAACTAAAGTAGTCACATTTACAAGTACATCGGACTCAATGACCCAAAAGCCATCAGGCTCACCTACCAGACTGAATTATCAACTTGGAATCAGCCCGGTTGAAACAGTGGTCAGTTTGAATAAAACATGTATGTCAGCCCGACCAACTTTGATTTAAAAACTCAGCCATAATTTTTGCAATCGGTCTGTATGCCCGATCAAAAAATCTTAATCGGCCTCTACTAATTTTGACTCTAAAAAATGTATTTTTTAGGTGCAAACAATACCCCCTGGCTCTTTAAAAATGAAAACAATGTAATATTTGAAGAGCCAAAATTTATCAACGGACCGATTACCTTAATCCAAACTGAGAAAATTTCCTCCATCGGTCTCATAGCTTGGTCCGATCTATTAGTTCATTATCCCTCTTTTACTTTGGGACCCACCATCATACGGGTGATGAAATAATACATGGAGAGACCGAATTGCTTTCAGCCACTGAGTCAACATGATTTCTTTCTCAATAGTGTATCTCATGACCACTTAAGACTAGAAGTCTCTTGACTTGAACTCCTTGGGCCCGCCAATTTGAGATGGACAATTGAATAGAAATCAAACATGTCACCCTCATCACTTGGAGACTTTCTGAAATAGTTATGAGCCCCCTTTTATTGTCCCTTTTTTTTTCCTCGGTCTGGTATCTCAGTCCGACTAACATATTGACTGAATTAATTCAGTCCGGTCTTTGATACTTTTCTTAGTCTTCGATAATACCACTGCTGCAGAAACAACCACCAAATAACAGTTATTTTTTGGTGACATCCACACAGCCATTGTGGATGTAAATCAAACCAAGCCAAATAATTAATTGGCTTAAAATAAAAATAATAATCTGTCAATATAAGGAGACCGAAAAAATTAAACAATTCCTTGAGGCTGAGTTTCCTCAAAGGAATATGTTCAAAAACTTCATGGACCGATTTAATTTCAACCGGTCTCTGCGAAACTTGCCCCCCGAGCGGTTCATCACCGATTTCTTTGTCAATAATGGGGTCTTCGTCATCGCCCTCCTCACTAACGGGAGGCTCTATGGCCGGTTCAAGATCACTCGGCCTATCACACTCTTCATCCTCGGCCTCAATAAAATTTTGAGGCTCATCTTGAATTTGCCCCCCGGGTGCTTCGTCGTCTTCAACATCAAGGAGGGGCTCTATGGCCGATATAAATTTTTTCGGCTCTTTATTTATTTTTTCGCCGTCTTCTTGCCCCCCGAGCGGCAAATTAGGAAAACTGCTAGGATTTTCCCTCCAGCTACCATTTAAGAAATCTTCCATGGACATGAAATTTTCTCCATAAGGTGCTGGCCCTTCTGCTTCACTTACGGCAAGAAGGAGACCGATTTCATTGTTGAAAAATTGTCTATCGGTCTCTAATCGGTCAATCTCAGTTTTTAGTTGACCGATTTCATCCTCATATCGGCTTATTTCACGACTAAGCCGATGACCCAGCTGCAAATCCCATGGTGATCCCAACTTTTGGCAGCATGAATCGCAATGGAGCATCACCTTTTTGAAGTTGAGATGAGAAATTAAACCTTCAAGAAGGCTTATTTTTTCGTCCCTGCAACAATCCTGGTCGCGGTAGAATTGCAGCCATGTCTCACGGTATGCTTGGCTCATCACTTGGCGGTCCCACCGGGCGTACCAAATTGTTTGCTATAATATTTATTTGGGCGTGCCAGAGCCTTGTTAGGTAGGCCCAAACTAATAAAACAAAATTTCCTAAAGCACTTGTGTGAGTGATACACAAGGTTTTGAAAATCTGACTTCTATCAAAACGATTGTGATGGCCAAGTAGGAAAGTACCCTTGGCCTAAGATCCTATGGCAGTATTGAAGCACACAAGCCGTACAAGTGATGAAAGATGAATTAAATAAAATAGACTTTTATTTAATTAAAGAAAAGAAATAACAAGAAGTAATTGAAAAACTAGGAAAATAAAAGACTGCTATATTTGCCTAAACTAAGAATGCTAAAGGATGCATTTGGGATGCGGTTGAATGCGGTGTATCGAGATGACGCGGAGTGAGTTGATTGCTTGGACTGCCTGCTAATTTATAGCGGCCATGGAGGTTGAAGTTGATTAGGAAATAAAAGCTCTTGAATGATAATCTGGTAAAAATTACCAGTTTATTTCCCAAAACTGATAAAGTCTTCCATATCTTCAAATATATACATATATGTATATATATAGCTTGAACCTGGTCCCCTTTGTGGCTTCATTCGGCTGACTTTGCTTCCAAGTAAAAGATAACTCCCATAAATACGTTGATATTATCTTCCAAATTAATAGGATTCCATAAGTGATAATATCAATCAATAACTTTCCTTATCACAACATAGAAGCATCCATTAGGAGACCTTTTAGAGTTGGTAACCTGCCATAATGGACTCTCTGTATATATATACATGTATATATATATTCCCAAAATGGCCTAATCTGTATCTTATGTAGAGCCCGAATGGAAGTAGTCTTGTTGAATTAGACAAAAGTACTCTGAATGTCAGACTGATAGCCCTCAATTATGATGTGGCCCCACCGTGACAATACGTTGCCAAAGTTGCTAAATTGATTGAAGTCAATCCAAGGAGTGGCCCACATGTCAGAGTGATAATAGCCTTTGAACTTCACTTATTCGGTACACAAACAAAGCTTATTCAGTAATACCCTCTGAATAAATCAGTCCGATTAATATACATATATATATATGGAAGCCCGACCAAGAATTGATGATGTTGGGTTGATCGCATGACTATTGGGACATATTTATAAACTGGTCAACTAAAGTAGTCACATTTACAAGTACATCGGACTCAATGACCCAAAAGCCATCAGGCTCACCTACCAGACTGAATTATCAACTTGGAATCAGCCCGGTTGAAACAGTGGTCAGTTCGAATAAAACATGTATATCAGCCCGACCAACTTTGATTTAAAAACTCAGCCATAATTTTTGCAATCGGTCTGTATGCCCGATCAAAAAATCTTAATCGGCCTCTACTAATTTTGACTCTAAAAAATGTATTTTTTAGGTGCAAACAATGCCCCCCTGGCTCTTTAAAAATGAAAACAATGTAATATTTGAAGAGCCAAAATTTATCAACGGACCGATTACCTTAATCCAAACTGAGAAAATTTCCTCCATCGGTCTCATAGCTTGGTCCGATCTATTAGTTCATTATCCCTCTTTTACTTTGGGACCCACCATCATACGGGTGATGAAATAATACATGGAGAGACCGAATTGCTTTCAGCCACTGAGTCAACATGATTTCTTTCTCAATAGTGTATCTCATGACCACTTAAGACTAGAAGTCTCTTGACTTGAACTCCTTGGGCCCGCCAATTTGAGATGGACAATTGAATAGCAACCAAACATGTCACCCTCATCACTTGGAGACTTTCTGAAATAGTTATGAGCCCCCTTTTATTGTCCCTTTTTTTTTCCTCGGTCTGGTATCTCAGTCCGACTAACATATTGACTGAATTAATTCAGTCCGGTCTTTAATACTTTTCTTAGTCTTCGATAATACCACTGCTGCAGAAACAACCACCAAATAACAGTTATTTTTTGGTGACATCCACACAGCCATTGTGGATGTAAATCAAACCAAGCCAAATAATTAATTGGCTTAAAATAAAATTAATAATCGGTCAATATAAGGAGACCGAAAAAATTAAACAATTCCTTGAGGCTGAGTTTCCTCAAAGGAATATGTTCAAAAACTTCATGGACCGATTTAATTTCAACCGGTCTCTGCGAAACTTGCCCCCCGAGCGGTTCATCACCGATTTCTTTGTCAATAATGGGGTCTTCGTCATCGCCCTCCTCACTAACGGGAGGCTCTATGGCCGGTTCAAGATCACTCGGCCTATCACACTCTTCCTCCTCGGCCTCAATAAAATTTTGAGGCTCATCTTGAATTTGCCCCCCGGGTGCTTCGTCGTCTTCAACATCAAGGTGGGGCTCTATGGCCGATATAAATTTTTTCGGCTCTTTATTTATTTTTTCGCCGTCTTCTTGCCCCCCGAGCGGCAAATTAGGAAAACTGCTAGGATTTTCCCTCCAGCTACCATTTAAGAAATCTTCCATGGACATGAAATTTTCTCCATAAGGTGCTGGCTCTTCTGCTTCACTTACGGCAAGAAGGAGACCGATTTCATTGTTGAAAAATTGTCTATCGATCTCTAATCGGTCAATCTCAATTTTTAGTTGACCGATTTCATCCTCATATCGGCTTATTTCACGACTAAGCCGATGACCCAGCTGTAAATCCCATGGTGATCCCAACTTTTGGCAGCATGAATCGCAATGGAGCATCACCTTTTTGAAGTTGAGATGAGAAATTAAACCTTCAAGAAGGCTTATTTTTTCGTCCCTGCAACAATCCTGGTCGCGGTAGAATTGCAGCCATGTCTCACGGTATGCTTGGCTCATCACTTGACGGTCCCACCGGGCGTACCAAATTGTTTGCTATAATATTTATTTGGGCGTGCCAGAGCCTTGTTAGGTAGGCCCAAACTAATAAAACAAAATTTCCTAAAGCACTTGTGTGAGTGATACACAAGGTTTTGAAAATCTGACTTCTATCAAAACGATTGTGATGGCCAAGTAGGAAAGTACCCTTGGCCTAAGATCCTATGGCAGTATTGAAGCACACAAGCCGTACAAGTGATGAAAGATGAATTAAATAAAATAGACTTTTATTTAATTAAAGAAAAGAAATAACAAGAAGTAATTGAAAAACTAGGAAAATAAAAGACTGCTATATTTGCCTAAACTAAGAATGCTAAAGGATGCATTTGGGATGCGGTTGAATGCGGTGTATCGAGATGACGCGGAGTGAGTTGATTGCTTGGACTGCCTGCTAATTTATAGCGGCCATGGAGGTTGAAGTTGATTAGGAAATAAAAGCTCTTGAATGATAATCTGGTAAAAATTACCAGTTTATTTCCCAAAACTGATAAAGTCTTCCATATCTTCAAATATATACATATATGTATATATATAGCTTGAACCTGGTCCCCGTTGTGGCTTCATTCGGCTGACTTGGCTTCCAAGTAAAAGATAACTCCCATAAATACGTTGATATTATCTTCCAAATTAATAGGATTCCATAAGTGATAATATCAATCAATAACTTTCCTTATCACAATATAGAAGCATCCATTAGGAGACCTTTTAGAGTTGGTAACCTGCCATAATGGACTCTCTGTATATATATACACGTATATATATTCCCAAAATGGCCTAATCTGTATCTTATGTAGAGCCCGAATGGAAGTAGTCTTGTTGAATTAGACAAAAGTACTCTTAATGTCAGACTGATAGCCCTCAATTATGATGTGGCCCCACCGTGACAATACGTTGCCAAAGTTGCTAAATTGATTGAAGTCAATCCAAGGAGTGGCCCACATGTCAGAGTGATAATAGCCTTTGAACTTCACTTATTCGGTACACAAACAAAGCTTATTCAGTAATACCCTCTGAATAAATCAGTCCGATTAATATACATATATATATATATGGAAGCCCGACCAAGAATTGATGATGTTGGGTTGATCCCATGACTATTGGGACATATTTATAAACTGGTCAACTAAAGTAGTCACATTTACAAGTACATCGGACTCAATGACCCAAAAGCCATCAGGCTCACCTACCAGACTGAATTATCAACTTGGAATCAGCCCGGTTGAAACAGTGGTCAGTTCGAATAAAACATGTATATCAGCCCGACCAACTTTGATTTAAAAACTCAGCCATAATTTTTACAATCGGTCTGTATGCCCGATCAAAAAATCTTAATCGGCCTCTACTAATTTTGACTCTAAAAAATGTATTTTTTAGGTGCAAACAATGCCCCCCTGGCTCTTTAAAAATGAAAACAATGTAATATTTGAAGAGCCAAAATTTATCAACGGACCGATTACCTTAATCCAAACTGAGAAAATTTCCTCTATCGGTCTCATAGCTTGGTCCGATCTATTAGTTCATTATCCCTCTTTTACTTTGGGACCCACCATCATACGGGTGATGAAATAATACATGGAGAGATCGAATTGCTTTCAGCAACTGAGTCAACATGATTTCTTTCTCAATAGTGTATCTCATGACCACTTAAGACTAGAAGTCTCTTGACTTGAACTCCTTGGGCCCGCCAATTTGAGATGGACAATTGAATAGCAACCAAACATGTCACCCTCATCACTTGGAGACTTTCTGAAATAGTTATGAGCCCCCTTTTATTGTCCCTTTTTTTTTCCTCGGTCTGGTATCTCAGTCCGACTAACATATTGACTGAATTAATTCAGTCCGGTCTTTGATACTTTTCTTAGTCTTCGATAATACCACTGCTGCAGAAACAACCACCAAATAACAGTTATTTTTTGGTGACATCCACACAGCCATTGTGGATGTAAATCAAACCAAGCCAAATAATTAATTGGCTTAAAATAAAAATAATAATCGGTCAATATAAGGAGACCGAAAAAATTAAACAATTCCTTGAGGCTGAGTTTCCTCAAAGGAATATGTTCAAAAACTTCATGGACCGATTTAATTTCAACCGGTCTCTGCGAAACTTGCCCCCCGAGCGGTTCATCACCGATTTCTTTGTCAATAATGGGGTCTTCGTCATCGCCCTCCTCACTAACGGGAGGCTCTATGGCCGGTTCAAGATCTCTCGGCCTATCACACTCTTCCTCCTCGGCCTCAATAAAATTTTGAGGCTCATCTTGAATTTGCCCCCCGGGTGCTTCATCGTCTTCAACATCAAGGAGGGGCTCTATGGCCGATATAAATTTTTTCGGCTCTTTATTTATTTTTTCGCCGTATTCTTGCCCCCCGAGCGGCAAATTAGGAAAACTGCTAGGATTTTCCCTCCAGCTACCGTTTAAGAAATCTTCCATGGACATGAAATTTTCTCCATAAGGTGATGACTCTTCTCCTTCACTTACGGCAAGAAGGAGACCGATTTCATTGTTGAAAAATTGTCTATCGGTCTCTAATCGGTCAATCTCAGTTTTTAGTTGACCGATTTCATCCTCATATCGGCTTATTTCACGACTAAGCCGATGACCCAGCTGCAAATCGCATGGCGATCCCAACTTTTGGCAGCATGAATCGCAATGGAGCATCACCTTTTTAAAGTTGAGATGAGAAATTAAACCTTCAAGAAGGCTTATTATTTCGTCCCTGCAACAAACCTGGTCGCGGTAGAATTGCAGCCATGTCTCACGGTATGCTTGGCTCATCACTTGGCGGTCCCACCGGGCGTACCAAATTGTTTGCTATAATATTTATTTGGGCGTGCCAGAGCCTTGTTAGGTAGGCCCAAACTAATAAAACAAAATTTCCTAAAGCACTTGTGTGAGTGATACACAAGGTTTTGAAAATCTGACTTCTATCAAAACGATTGTGATGGCCAAGTAGGAAAGTACCCTTGGCCTAAGATCCTATGGCAGTATTGAAGCACACAAGCCATACAAGTGATGAAAGATGAATTAAATAAAATAGACTTTTATTTAATTAAAGAAAAGAAATAACAAGAAGTAATTGAAAAACTAGGAAAATAAAAGACTGCTATATTTGCCTAAACTAAGAATGCTAAAGGATGCATTTGGGATGCGGTTGAATGCGGTGTATCGAGATGACGCGGAGTGAGTTGATTGCTTAGCCTGCCTGCTAATTTATAGCGGCCATGGAGGTTAAAGTTGATTAGGAAATAAAAGCTCTTGAATGATAATCTGGTAAAAATTACCAGTTTATTTCCCAAAACTGATAAAGTCTTCCATATCTTCAAATATATACATATATGTATATATATAGCGTGAACCTGGTCCCCTTTGTGGCTTCATTCGGCTGACTTGGCTTCCAAGTAAAAGATAACTCCCATAAATACGTTGATATTATCTTCCAAATTAATATGATTCCATAAGTGATAATATCAATCAATAACTTTCCTTATCACAATATAGAAGCATCCATTAGGAGACCTTTTAGAGTTGGTAACCTGCCATAATGGACTCTCTGTATATATATACACGTATATATATATATATTCCCAAAATGGCCTAATCTGTATCTTATGTAGAGCCCGAATGGAAGTAGTCTTGTTGAATTAGACAAAAGTACTCTGAATGTCAGACTGATAGCCCTCAATTATGATGTGGCCCCACCATGACAATACGTTGCCAAAGTTGCTAAATTGATTGAAGTCAATCCAAGGAGTGGCCCACATGTCAGAGTGATAATAGCCTTTGAACTTCACTTATTCGGTACACAAACAAAGCTTATTCAGTAATACCCTCTGAATAAATCAGTCCGATTAATATACATATATATATATGGAAGCCCGACCAAGAATTGATGATGTTGGGTTGATCCCATGACTATTGGGACATATTTATAAACTGGTCAACTAAAGTAGTCACATTTACAAGTACATCGGACTCAATGACCCAAAAGCCATCGGGCTCACCTACCAGACCGAATTATCAACTTGGAATCAGCCCGGTTGAAACAGTGGTCAGTCCGAATAAAACATGTATGTCAGCGCGACCAACTTTGATTTAAAAACTCAGCCATAATTTTTGCAATCGGTCTGTATGCCCGATCAAAAAATCTTAATCGGCCTCTACTAATTTTGACTCTAAAAAATGTATTTTTTAGGTGCAAACAGATCCTTAAATGGGTCAATATCTCATTGGATTGGGTGGCAATATTAATTGTGTGGTGGATATTAATTAATGATGGAATCCATGTCTCAATTTTGGGATTGATGATATCCCCTTGAGAAAGCTTATAAGTTTTGATTATGTCAAACCCTGCAGGTGGATTTTGTATCCGACATATCAGATAAGTTAAGCAGAGGATCTCAAGGAATTTTAAGAAATTAATTAAATATGATTGTCAGTAATTATATTTAATTAATGGATATCTATAATCTTAACATGGGGAGATAATAAGCATTTAATAACATGGAGCTCGAAATATATTTTTGAGATAAGGGTAGGAGTGCAATTATAATTCTTTAGTGGTATGAATTATAATTTATGGAAATAGGAATCTGATTCAGTTCGAATTAGGGTTTCCTAATTCCATAAGGAAGCCTATTCCTTATTGACTTCTTATGGTCCCTATCGTAGCCTTTACATATGCTGCCTTGGCTCTTCTCTCAGGTTGCATGATTTCATATTCTAAGCTTCCCTTGACCTCCTAGCTTTCTTCTAGAAGGGTTTCCACCAAACCCTAGTCTCTGTGAGCATTCAAGAGACATAGGAGTGTAGATCGCTAGCGTCGGACAACGCTCACTAAAAGAGCTTCGGACTGCTCGATACTGATCGAAAGTTGCTGAATTTTTTACACAACGTTCCTGACGTCGAGACGGGGCTGCTGTTAAAAAGTCAAGTAAATCGGAGATCGTTTGATCCTCCTGACGAACACATCTTTGTCGGATCAATGTGATCAGGATTGAATCGTCACAGCAATCAAAGAGAGTGTTATAACTGGGAATAGAAAATAGAACGTAAAGAGGGAAGAGCAGAAAACTAAAAGGATTTCGAAATAGCCCACACTCAGTTCGATATTCTGGCAGCAAAGGAATACGGTAGAAGATCGTAAGCTGTTATCGAGCCCGTGTTCTTGATTCGTCTACTACAGCAATCCAATTTTGCAGTTCAAGGTAACCCTAGTTCCGCCCTTGTAGGGTTATTATAGATTTCATGAAATTTTTTGCAGTACCAACTTATACGCACTGTCAACAGATTCTGGGAATGCAGTTTCCTAACAATAGGAACCAAGGTGGATCTTTCAAGAGGTCATTTCCAAGTGGCTCTGGTTCTAGTTTCAATGACTTCAGGTGGATGCCAAATAATATACCGTTGTGTTCACTTTGTAATCGACCACACTCAGGCAGATGTTTCATAACCAAACCCCAGAACAGGAACCAAGGAGGAGGTAGTGCTAATTCTACACCTGACATGATAGGAAAGTGTTATGATTGTGGTGTATTTGGACACCAAGCCAAGGATTGTCAGAGGAAGCATCCTCAGTAAGGAGCTAGTTCTATGGCTTCCAGTGGGTCGAAGCCTAGACAATCCAATGACGAAGGACAAAGGACTGAACAATGTCAAGGAAGTGCCTATCAGATGAACCCAGGAGATATGACTGCTTCAGAGACAGTTGTCTCAGGTATGGTGCTTGTATGTTCACACTTAGCATGCATACTTGTCGACTCGGGATCTACGAATTCATTTGTATCGCATACCTTTGTTGAACATTTGAATGTTAAATCGGCACCGCTAGGATATCAATTATCTATTGCCGTACCTCTTAGTAAATCGATAATGACGTCTACTATATATAAGAATTGTGAGATCAAACTAGGCAAGAAGTTGATGACTATAAACCTTATACTAATTATGGTGAACCATTTCGATGTGATGCTAGGAATGGATTGGTTAGCTCTTAACCAAGGCACGTTAGACTCTGAATGAAAATAAGTTAATTTTTGATCACCTGTACATGGTAACTTTTGTTTCCAAGGGAGTGGGGTTATACCGCCGCCGTACTTGATTTCAGCTATCCGAGCTAGAAGGTTATTGAAAAAGGGATGTCAAGGATTACTATGTTCAGTGACTAATGTCTCAGTGACCGAATCAAGAGTAGAAGACATTCCAAAGTGCGAGAATACCCAGATGTGTTTCCCGACGACCTACCAGATGTTGTTATTGAGAGAAAGGTTAAGTTCACTATTGAGGTTATGCCAGGCTCAAGGCCAGTATCGAAAGCACCGTGTAGAATGGCACCTGTGGAATTGAAAGAGCTGAGAATTCAATTACAAGAACTACTTGATAGAGGTTTCATTCGACCTAGCATATCGCCGTGGGGAGCTCCAGTGTTATTTGTTAAGAAGAAGGATGGTTCAATAAGAATGTGTGTGGACTATCGAGAGTTGAATAAATTAACAATCATGAATAAGTATCCATTACCAAGAATTGATGACCTATTTGATCAACTTCATGGGGCACAAGTATTTTCGAAGATAGATTTGAGATCGGGTTACCATCAATTGAACATAAAGGCCGAAGATGTTGAGAAAACTGCTTTTAGAACACACTACGGACATTATGAATTTCTAGTCATGCTATTTGGAGTTACAGTTGCACCAGCCGCATTCATGGAGCTCATGAATCGAGTCTTCAAGGACTACTTGGACGATTTTTTGATAGTGTTCATCGACAACATTCTTATCTACTCAACGAGTGAGATAGAACACGAGAACCATTTGAGATTGATACTTTAGAGACTGCAGGAAAAGCAATTATTTGGTAAATTCAAGAAGTGTGAATTCTGGTTGTCTACGATTACTTTTCTTGGTCACGTGATTGACATGATAAGAATGGAGTTTCAATTGATCCTCACAAGGTAGAGACTGTATCTAATTGGCAGAGGCCAACATCTGTATCCGAGATCCAATGTTTCTTAGGACTAGCGGGGTACTACCGTCGTTTTATTGAGCACTTCTCGAAGATTTCTTTACCTATGACAAGGTTGATCAGGAAAGGGATTACATTTGAATGGAATCAAGAATGTGAAGACAGTTTTCAAGATTTGAAGTCAAGGTTGACAAGGGCACCTATCTTGACAATACCATCTGGAACTGAGGGGTTTGTGATCTATAGTGATGCTTCACATCAAGGGTTGGGATGTGTGCTTATGCAAGGTGGTAGAGTGATTGCTTATGCGTCTAGACAGTTGAAGAGTCACGAGGTAAATTGTCACGCCCCAGAGCAGCATAAATAGAGAAAAATAAATTTCCTTTATGGGTCCATAAGGAATGACAGGTGAAAGTCACTAATAATCAACACCACGCAGTACTAGTCCAAAAGAAAAGCAACAGTAAACAACTGAGAATAACACACAGTGCTAACTATTACAAAAATATCAGAGTGTGGTCCACAGGATCACAACAGGTCTGGAGACAACAAATGCCCAAGTATCCGTTAACTAAAGGTTCAACAGAACAACCGAAAATATAATCTAACTATAACATCTTCAGTCTTCAACTGGCATAAGGATAATTCTCCCTGGCGTAACCGTCATCGGTGGGGCCTTCCTCTGGATAATAGTCATCAGTGTACTGGTCATTACCTGCAGAATAAGGGGCAGGATATTCTGGACGGGGAAAGTCCAGGCAATAAAAGGCCGTCAGCTTACTGAGAGCTGAGTGAGCATAAACTAACGAGGTACCAGTTATCTGAAGTAAACACGAGCTTATGAAAACGAGGGTTAACATCTTATTATAAAGATAACATTATCTTGTTCCTTGTAAACCGACCCTTATCGTCTTGTTACTCAATCACGACATTTAACAAACTCTGATTTTATGAACTGACTCAATCGTTTAACTCTAGGGATACACCTCCATTTCGTCCACCGCTTTTAAGAGCATATGCACAGCTCACCGCATGCCATGGACTCCACGTCAGTCCGTCCCCCAGCTTTTAAGAGCATATGCACAGCTCACCGCTTAATAGGGACACAACGTTTCCAATAAGGCATATCATTCTATTGCCACGACTTAACGTCATCTACTAGTGATCCCAACTCACCGCTTTTAAGAGCATATTCACAGCTCACCGCTTTTAAGAGCATATCATAGATCATCCAGTCTATCTTAGGACTTATATTTGGTCCAGCTCACCGCTTTTAAGAGCATATGCACAGCTTACCGCTTTTAAGAGCATATCATGACCGAACGTCCATCCCCGTACTATTCCCAGAACTTATCAAACCTACTTACGTTCCATTCTAACATCGACACATGACAATTCCCAATGTGGCCTGACTACTCTGAATGAAAGAAAACGGACATCGAACTCATACAAGAATTTCATACTATCTAACGTTGTCAAATTTATACATATGTTATTAATCATGCTTATCTGTGTCGTCACATTATCCCTGATAACTCCCGAATCATAAAATGGAAGTCCGTATTGGAAATCGAACAACAAAACCTCTTATAAAATAAATAGGCAAAGAAAATCATGTTCTGATCATGCCAATCGATTGGGACTAAGTTCAATCGATTGGTATAAAATCATATCAATCGATTGAGAAAACAGGCAATCGATTGGGTCTGAAATAGTGGCAATCGATTGCTAACATTTTCAATCGATTGGGATGTCAATCGATTGGATCTCTATCCAATCGATTGGATCCAGACTGATGGCAATCGATTGAGATTTATGTCAATCGATTGGCACTTCGTCCTCACCAGCAGATTGTAAAAACAGCTTATATAAACGTACACTACATGCATTTAACCCATCTAAACTTCATAATAACTTATATAAACTTCATATAGAGGGACCAAGTGAGTTAGAACTCACTTAGGGTGCGTTTGGCTTGTGTTTAAGCTTGAAATCTCCAAGCTCTCTCTCTCTCTTCCTTCTTTCTTCTTCCTCCTTGTCGGGTTCTCTCTCTTCTCTTGCTTCTCTTCCTTCTTTCTGCTTCTTCTTCTTCTTTCCAACTGCCAAGGGCAGTGAGTGTGTGTGAGGGTGTGTATAAATATAGAGCTATAGATAGATATATATATATATCTCTCAAGAGGTACGTCTCTCTCTCTCTCAATGGTCTGAAAATAGCCCCAAGGCCAATAAATGAGACATATATATAGAGATATGGGAGTGCCACACGTTCAAAGCTAAGGGAAAGAAGAAAAGTTGTCTCAGGTTATGCCAATCGATTGGTACTTATGTCAATCGATTGGAGACAGATATTTGTAGTCAATCGATTGGAAACAATGGCAATCGATTGGGATAAATGGCAATCGATTGGGATGTTGACACGTAGTCAATTTTAGTCGGTCTGATGGCAATCGATTGGGAATATGTCAATCGATTGGTATCTAAAACGTGTCAATCGATTGGTATCAAAATTTATCAAAAGGATGAGAAAGTTTATACGAGTATAGAAATGAAATACCAAGTCTTATTAATATACCAAAATACAGGGTATTACATCATCCACCACTCAACAAAAGATTTCGTCCTCGAAATCAAAAGCAACAAGATCTAAAATAAAAACGAAAACTTCTCGCGCATCTCTGACTCTAGTTCCCACGAAGCTTCTCCTTCATCGTGATGCTTCCACTGAATTTTGACTAACGGAATCTCTTTATTCCTGAGTTTCTTGATTCCTCGATCCAGAATACGAACAGGTCCTTCATTGAATGTAGCGTTATTGTGGACTTCAATGTCTTCAAAGCTGATCTCATGCGCTGGGTTGTGAACACACTTCCTCAGCATACTGATGTGGAAAACATTGTGCACTCTTGACATCTTTGGCGGCAATGCAAGGCGATAAGCGACCTTCCCAACACACTCTAGAATCTCAAATGGTCCGATGAAACGTGGCGATAATTTGCCCCTTTTCTGACCAAATCTGACGATTCCTCGAACAGGTGAAACCTTGAGTAATACGTGATCTCCAACGGCAACTCCAAGTCTTTGCGTCGCTTGTCAGCATAACTCTTGTATCTGGTCTGGGCTGTCTTCATCTTCTCACGTACGACTTGAATCTTCTCACTGGTTTGTTGTACCATCTCTGGCCCAAGAAGTTGACTATCTCCGACTTCGGTCCAACATAGCGGCGATCGGCAAGGTCTTCCGTACAAAGCTTCGAATGGTGCCATATCTATGCTTGAATGATAACTATTATTATAGGCGAACTCAATCAGAGGTAAGTGTATCTCCCAAGAACTCTCAAAATCGATGACACAAGCACGTAACATATCTTCCATCACTTGACTAATTCTTTCAGTCTGTCCATCGGTCTGCGGATGAAAAGCTGAACTCAAGTTCAATGTCGTTCCCATCGCTGTCTGGAGACTCTTCCAAAATTCTGCAGTAAAACGCGAATGTCGGTCTGACACAATAGATACAGGCACTCCATGTAATCGTACAATGTGTTGTAGATACATTCGGCTCAAATGTTCTACTGAATACGTCATGCTATAGGCAATAAAATGTGCCGTCTTAGTAAGTCGATCCACGATTACCCATATAGCATCATGATTCTGCCGTGACTTTGGCAATCCTACCACAAAATCCATGGTTATGTGTTCCCATTTCCATTGAGGAATAGGTAACGGCTGTAGAAGTCCAGGTGGCTTCTGATGTTCTGCCTTTACTTGTTTACAAGTAAGACACTGAGCTACATACTCAGCCACTTCTCGCTTCATTCCTTCCCACCAGAAATTTCTCTTCAAGTCCTTGTACATCTTCGTACTTCCGGGATGAATCGTCATCCGTGACTTATGAGCTTCATCCAATATGTCTTTTCGAAGACTTTCTTTATTAGGTACACAGAGTCTATCTTTACATCGTAAAGCTCCGTCTGTACTAATACTCCAGACTTCTGGTTCCTTGGCTGACATCTTGGCGAACCATAGCTTCAAATACTCTGCTGTTTGTTGAGCCTCTATGATACGACTGATCAAAGTCGGTTGTACCATAAGACATCCAAAATGTTGTCCTTTCATTGGCTCCACTGGCTGAAGATCAAATTCAGCAATTTCTTCTAATGCTCTCCATTCTCTAATTAGAAATGCAGCGATCACTAGCCGAGGTTTACAGCTCAAAGCGTCTGCTACTACGTTTGCTTTACCGGGATGGTATTGCAAAGAAAAGTCATAGTCTTTGAGTAATTCCATCCACCTTCGTTGTCGCATATTCAACGCCTTTTGAGAGAACCAATACTTCAAGCTCTTATGATCGAAAAACAAGTCAAACTTTTCTCCATAGAGATAGTGTCTCCAAATTTTCAATGCAAACACTATTGCTGCTAATTCCAGATCATGCGTAGGATAATTTTTCTCATGTACCTTCAATTATCTTGATTCATATGCGATAACATTTCCATCTTGCATAAGCACACACCCGAGTCCTTGGTACGATGCATCACTGTAGATCACATACTTTTCTCCACTCTTAGGTAATGCAGTACTGGTGCAGAAGTCAATCTTTCTTGTAACTCCTGAAATGCACCCTCATACTTGTCTGTCCATTCATACTTCGTCTCTTTCCTGGTTAAGTTTGTCAAGGGTCCTGCTATCTTGGAAAATCCTTCGACGAATCTTCTATAATATCCTGCTAAATTGAGGAAACTTCTGACTTCGGTCGCATTCGTCGGTCTGTTCCAGCTTAAGACTGCATCAATCTTAGATGAGTCTACCGAAATACCTTCCTGAGATATAACATGTCCCAAGAATTTGACTTCCTGTAGCCAAAACTCACACTTGCTGAACTTTGCATACAAGTTGTTATCTCGAAGTGTCTGCAGGGCAACTTGTAAATGCTCCTTGTGATCCTCTTTTGTCTTTGAGTAGATCAGTATATCATCAATAAACACAATAATGAATTTATCCAGATATAGTCTGAATGCTCTATTCATCAAGTCCATAAATACTGCTGGCGCATTCGTCAATCCAAAAGGCATAACTAGAAACTCGTAATCCCCGTATCTTGTCCTGAATGCAGTCTTCGATACATCCTCTGGTCGAACTAACAATTGGTGGTATCCTGAACGTAAATCGATCTTGGAAAAGATCCTAGATCCTTGTAACTGGTCGAATAGATCATCTATCCGAGGTAATGGATATCTATTCTTAATCGTAACCTTGTTCAACTCCCTGTAGTCTATACAGAGTCGAAGTGTTCCTTCCTTCTTCTTTACAAATATAACTGGTGCTCCCCAAGGTGACGTACTTGGACGAAAAAATCCTAGATCTTCAAGCTCTTGAACTTGCTTCTTCAGTTCCAACATCTCGGTTGGTGCCATCCTATATGGAGTCTTAGAAATAGGTAATGTACCAGGTACTAATTCCACGCAGAAGTCTATTTCTCTTTTCGGTGGAAGTCCTTTAATATCCTGAAATACATCTAGAAAGTCTCGTGCAATAGGAATTTGATCCATCGTAAGCTCCGTACTCGTACTAATGATCGTAGCCAAACCACTCGTAAGAAACAGGTCGCTTATCGGTTGACACTGAAATCTGATCGTCGGCTTTCCTTGTATTGGAAATACAATCGTCCTAGTAGGGCAATCCAAATTGGCACTATATTTAGTTAACCAATCCATCCCTAGGATAACATCGAATTCTGACATTGACAGAACTACCAAGTCTGCTGGAAGATTCCTATCTCCCAAAGTCAATGGGCAATCTCTACACACTTTACTCAACTTAACTGTCACTCCCAACGGTGACACAGCATTCAGTGTTGACTCAAGTGTCTAGGGTTCTAAACCCAATTGACGCACAATCTTAACAGCAATAAAAGAACGTGCGGCTCGAGTATCAAATAAAGCTTTAACTGGACTATGAAAGAGTACAAGTGTACCTTCTAAATGTTGCTGCTCATCAGCATTAAAGCCTGCTTCTTCTGGGATAATAGCATTCATCCTTGCCTGATCTGGAGGTCCTTGAATTCCTTGAACTGGTGCCCCGTAGTATCCTCCTCGTGGTGCACGACAATCCTTGCTCAAGTGTCCTGGTTTGTTGCAGTTGCGAAAGACGATATCTGGCCTGCGATTTGATCTGTAGATAGTGCAGTTCCTCGAAATATGTCCTGGCTTTCCACAGTTAAAACATCCTCCACTATTGCTTGGTGGGGCTGTTAGTAATGCCTGCGGCTGTAGTTCTCGCTGTTGATTTTGCTGGGGTCGATTATAACCTTGTTGAGGTTTCCTGGTTCCTTCCCAGATTCTCTTGTTTCCTTGAAAGTTTTCCTGAGGTCTCCATCCTTGGGTATTTCTCGGTGGTCGATTATGGAAATTTCTCTGTTGAAACCCTCATGACGACTGAGGTCGATTTGTCTGTGATTGCTGTACTGGATTAGCATCCTTTTCTAATCCTGTAGCAAATCTAACAATTTCCTCATACGACTGGTTCAGATGACCAACCATCATATGTCTGAGGTGGGGGTTCAGTCCTTGGTGAAATCTCTTCACCTTCTTCTGCGGAGTGTCTATCATATGCTGAGCAAATCTGGATAAACGCTCGAACTGTGTTGTGTATTCCCGTACATTCCATCCTCCTTGGATCAAATTGAGAAAGTTCCTTTCCTGTTGATCTCTCTCATCTTCTGGAAAATACTTATCCAAAAATATGCCTTTGAATGTCTCCCACGACATAGCTCTAGCGGCATCGATCCCAATTGTGGCTCGCTCAGCTTCCCACCAATCTGCGGCGGCATAAGTGAGCTGAAACGTAGCAAGGCGACGTTTCTCTTGTTCGTTGCATTCCAATGCTTCAAATATTAACTCCATCTCTCTTATCCATTATTCTACTTTCCATGGTTCTGTTAGTCCATCGAACTTTTCGGGACGTAACCCACAAAAATTTGCTAACAGCTTATCTCCAGTCTGTCTTGGTGGCGGGGGTGCAAGAAGTCTCTGGTGGGTGGAGTGATTATATGTATCCCCCACATGCTCCATCCTCTGCATAAATGCTTCAAAAATTCCCGTCGGATCCATTCCTTCCGGAATAGGTGCTCCATTACGTGCTTGGTGATTTCTCAAGGGTCCTACCATGATGCTAACGAGTATCGCCTATAAGAGACATATTGATCAGCTGAAAGTCTTCTCATAGGAACGAACTCAAGATAGAACAAGAAACAGCAAAACTAACAATTTTACTAAACAACACAGCACAACGCAACAACCCAACAATAACAAAAGTGCCGCTCATATAAATATATATATCAAAAGATGTACCGTATAGTACACACTAGTCAAACTGTGTACCATATGGGACAAGAGTTACAACAACTAAAGTCAGCTAATACTATACAAAGCTATGGTCAATAGCTATCTCTCAAGCTCCCAAAAATCTGGTGGACAACATGTCCTAATATAAACTAACCAAATCTATACCCTGCAGATCCTGACTCAAAAGTCATCAGCATCTGATCCTGCTGGTGGTGCCTCGTCCTTTAGGTCTATATCCATCTCCTCGAGTGGATCATCCTCAACTGGTGCGACAAGATCCCCGACTACTACCCCTATATCCCAATCCTCTATCATCTCTGCATCATCATCCTCCATCACGTCTGCTATCGCCTGGTTAGCAACATCAACAGCTACTGCAGCAAAACCGTCAGCTATGTCAAGAGCTCCTGCTATAGCCACCTCTCCCATAACAAAATCTGTTGGCTGTGCTACCATCTCAGCTATCCATCCTACTGCCATATCGGCCATGGCTGCCATATGCATAATGGGTCCAGCTGGTATCTGAAGCAAAATGGGTACCTCTGGCACAACTATCTCCTCATCGGGTACCTCCTCATCTACTACTACGTCTGCCTCAATAGCCTCTGGGTCTGGTACTGGATCCTCTGGCTCAAACTCTGGCTCCTCGGGGTCATCCTCAGGTTCATCATCATCTGCATCGTCTGCATGCTCATCCTCTACTGGGTCCTCGTCATCTATCGGCTCCTCCTCTCCATCTATCGGCTCCTCCTCTCCATCTCCATCCATGTCCTCATCGGGATGCTCATCCTCAGGCTCTAGATCCTCCTCATCCTCAATCGGCTCAGGCTCTGGCTCTGGGACGGGTACGTCGGGCACTGGTGATGGTAGGGCTGCTGCTGCTGGTATAGTTATAGGCTCTGGTGGACCGGCTACAATGGCTCTCAACTCAATCTCATCCATCTCAGGCTTACTCAAAACTAGTCGTAGCATCTCCTGGCAAATGTCTCTACCGACCCTCGCAGTATGGTAAGCATCCATGCGCATCTGTGTCGGGTGAGTACTCCTGGTCACATAAAGCGCTCTCCACATGTCTTCCTCTAAATGTCGACTAGCTATCTGGCACACACGCTCACGATAAAACTCTGGGTCAACTGGCTCCACGGTATCTCCATGGATAATATGTCCTCCATAAGCATCAGTCACAAACTGGTGAAACTCCGGATCCATGCTATCCTGCAAAGGAAACTATCTATCGTCAGGAAGTCGAACTTATCTTATACTCATATCTCATCTCAAAGAAATTCTATCATACTAGGACCAGATGGTGTCGAAATACTTAGTGAACAAAAGTATCACAACCTAGAGTACCGAAACCTTGGCTCTGATACCAAAAACCCTATCACGCCCCGGAGCAGCATAAATAGAGAAAAATAAATTTCCTTTATGGGTCCATAAGGAATGACAGGTGAAAGTCACTAATAATCCACACCACGCAGTACTAGTCCAAAAGAAAAGCAACAGTAAACAACTGAGAATAACACACAGTGCTAACTATTACAAAAATATCAGAGTGTGGTCCACACGATCACAACAGGTCTGGAGACAACAAATGCCCAAGTACCCGTTAACTAAAGGTTCAACAGAACAACCGAAAATATAATCTAACTATAACATCTTCAGTCTTCAACTGGCATAAGGATAATTCTCCCTGGCGTAACCGTCATCGGTGGGGCCTTCCTCTGGATAATAGTCATCAGTGTACTGGTCATTACCTGCAGAATAAGGGGCAGGATATTCTGGACGGGAAAAGTCCAGGAAATAATAGGCCGTCAGCTTACTGAGAGCTGAGTGAGCATAAACTAACGAGGTACCAGTTATCTGAAGTAAACACGAGCTTATGAAAACGCGGGTTAACATCTTATTATAAAGATAACATTATCTTGTTCCTTGTAAACCGACCCTTATCGTCTTGTTACTCAATCACGACATTTAACAAACTCTGATTTCATGAACTGACTCAATCGTTTAACTCTAGGGATACACCTCCATTTCGTCCACCGCTTTTTAGAGCATATGCACAGCTCACCGCATGTCATGGACTCCACGTCCCAGCTTTTAAGAGCATATGCACAGCTCACCGCTTAATAGGGACATAACGTTTCTAATAAGGCATATCATTCTATTGCCACGACTTAACGTCATCTACTAATGATCCCAGCTCACCGCTTTTAAGAGCATATTCACATCTCACCGCTTTTAAGAGCATATCATAGATCATCCAGTCTATCTTAGGACTTATTTGGTCCAGCTCACCGCTTTTAAGAGCATATGCACAGCTCACCACTTTTAAGAGCATATCATAACCGAACGTCCATCCCCGTACTATTCCCAGAACTTATCAAACCTACTTACGTTCCATTCTAACATCGACACATGACAATTCCCAATGTGGCCTGACTACTCTGAATGAAAGAAAACGGACATCTAACTCATACAAGAATTTCATAGTATCTAATGTTGTCAGATTTATACATATGTTATTAATCATGCTTCTCTGTGTTGTCACATTATCCCTAATAACCCCTGAATCGTAAAATGGAAGTCCGTATTGGAAATCGAACAACAAAACCTCTTATAAAATAAATAGGCAAAGAAAATCATGTTCTGATCATGCCAATCGATTGGGACTAAGTTCAATCGATTGGTATAAAATCATATCAATTGATTGAGAAAACAGGCAATCGATTGGGTCTGAAATAGTGGCAATCGATTGCTAACATTTTCAATCGATTGGGATGTCAATCGATTGGATCTCTATCCAATCGATTGGATCCAGACTGATGGCAATCGATTGAGATTTATGTCAATCGATTGGCACTTCATCCTCACAAGCAGATTGTAAAAACAGCTTATATAAACGTACACTACATGCATTTAACCCATCTAAACTTCATAATAACTTATATAAACTTCATATAGAGGGACCAAGTGAGTTAGAACTCACTTAGGGTGCGTTTGGCTTGTGTTTAAGCTTGAAATCTCCAAGCTCTCTCTCTCTCTTCCTTCTTTCTTCTTCCTCCTTGTCGGGTTCTCTCTCTTCTCTTGCTTCTCTTCCTTCTTTCTGCTTCTTCTTCTTCTTTCCAACTGCCAAGGGCAGTGAGTGTGTGTGAGGGTGTGTATAAATATAGATATATAGATAGATATATGTATATCTCTCAAGAGGTATGTCTCTCTCTCTCTCTCAATGGTCTGAAAACAGCCCCAAGGCCAATAAATGAGACATATATATAGAGATATGGGAGTGCCACACGTTCAAAGCTAAGGGAAAGAAGAAAACTTGTCTCAGGTTATGCCAATCGATTGGTACTTATGTCAATCAATTGGAGACAGATATTTGTAGTCAATCGATTGGAAACAATGGCAATCGATTGGGATAAATGGCAATCGATTGGGATGTTGACACGTAGTCAATTTTAGTCGGTCTGATGGCAATCGATTGGGAATATGTCAATCGATTGGTATCTAAAAAGTGTCAATCGATTGGGAATTTGTCAATCGATTGGTATCAAAATTTATCAAAAGGATGAAAAAGTTTATACGAGTATAGAAATGAAATACCAGGTCTTATTAATATACCAAAATACAGGGTATTACATAAATTATCCAACTCATGACTTAGAATTGGCCGCGGTAATTCACGCTTTGAAGATTTGGAGACAATATTTGTACGGGGAGAAATGTGAGATCTTCACAGACCACAAGAGTTTGAAATACCTGTTCACACAACGAGACCTGAACATGAGACAGAGAAGATGGTTAGAGCTGATGAAGGATTATGATCTTTCTATTGAATATCATCCAGGGAAGGCTAATGTAGTAGTCGATGCATTAAGCCGGAAGACACCAAGGAACTTAGCCGATGAACTAACTCAACAAAAAGAATTGGTAAAGGAGATGGAATAATTAGAATTAGATGTAATTCCAGAGTCTAGTGGTGGCTTAATGATGGCGATCATAGCACACCTAGATATTATTGATGAGATTAAGAGGGAACAATTTAATGATGTTTACTTGTGCAAAATGAGAGACGAGATACCTTTGGAAAAATAACCTGGTTTTACCATGGAACAAGGAGTATTGATGCTGGGGAACCGATTGTGTGTACGAAACGTGAAAGATTTAAAAGAAAGAATTTTAGAAGAAGCTCATAGTACGAAATATTTAGTGCACCCAGGAGGTAATAAAATGTATAGAAACTTGAAAAAAAACTTCCGGTGGAAGGGTATGAAGCGTGAAGTCGCTAAGTTTGTATCTGAATGTTCGGCATGTCAACAGGTCAAAGCTGAAAGACAAGTACCTATAGGTTAACTACAACCACTACCTGTGTCAGAGTGGAAATGGGATGAGATCATGATGGATTTTGTTTCTGGATTTCCGCGATCGCCTAACAAGAATGACATGATTTGGGTTATAGTTGACAGGTTGACGAAGTCAGCTCATTTTGTACCAATCAAGATGACCAAACCTTCAAAGTTAGCTCAGTTACATAAGAAAGAGATTGTGAGACTACATGGGGTTCCAGCCATGATCATATCGGATCGTGATAGTAGTTTTACGTCGAGGTTTTGGGGAAGTTCGCAAAAAGCTATGGGTACGAAGTTGAGTTTCAGTACTGCATTTCATCCTCAGACCGACAGACAGTCAGAGCGTATGATTCAGATGTTAGAGGATATGCTTAGACTTTGTGTTCTAGATTTTGGGAGTGATTGGGAGAAACACCTACCATTGATTGAATTTGCATATAACAATGGGTTTCAATCGAGTATCGGAATGGAAACGTATGAAGCCTTGTATGGGCATAAATGTCGATCACCGGTTTGTTGGACCGAGGTTGGAGAAAGAAAGTTACTAGGACCTAAGTTAATCCAAGTGACTACTAAGAAGGTGAAATTGATTCAGGAGTGACTTAAGGTAGCTCAGAGCCGTTATAAGAGCTATGTGTACTCTAAACAACGACCGATGAATTTTGAAGTTGGAGATTTCGTATACTTGCGAGTATCGCCTTCGAAAGGCATTATACGATTTGGAAAGAGGAAAAAGCTCAATCCGAGATTTATAGGACCTTTTGAGATCCTAGAGAGGGTAGGACCAGTGGCATACCGATTGGTTTTATTATCATAAATGGAACATGTGCACAATATGTTTCATGTATTAATGTTGAGACATTGTATGACAGATACGAGTAAGATCATTATACCTGAGCCGTTACAGATTCAGGGAGACATGACTTATGTGGAACAACCGATAAAAATTCTAGATCGAAAAGATCAAGTCTTGAGAACAAAGACAATTACAATGGTAAAAGTGCTATGGCGAAGTCACACAGTCGAAGAGGCTATGTGGGAAAGTGAAGAAGAAATGAAGAATGAATATCCGTACCTGTTCGACGTATGAGGTATAAGTTTGGGGACAAGCTTCCTTTTTGAAGGGGACAGTTGTCACACCCGTTTCAAAATTTCATTGTTTTTAAAATGCATGATTTGGGTTTTATGGAATTATTAATGATATTAATAATTGAGATGAGGTTGACTGTGGGTCAACGGTAAGATGTCAATGAGGACTTGGGAACATGGTATCATGTTGCATTGGCATAGCTAAATGACATTTATATGACTTAAATGTTATTTGACTTACCTGGTAATTTATGAATAGTAAACTTATCTGAGTAGAGTAAATTCTGGTAATTTCGATATTGTCATATATTATTTTGAGAATAGTGGTGAGAACGTGAGTGACACGTTAAATAATAGGTAGACTGTGTAGAGATTACACAGAATTTAGTTTTCAGATGTAATTTCAGACCCAAACGAGACTCAGTCGAAACTTTTGTAAATTTTAATTTTCACTCGTAAAGGCATAAAATGAACGTGTGCGACGTTTTGTGGATTAATTAGAAGTTTAAGAAACTCGCGGGGAGGTAAAAGCGATTCCCGAAGAGTTTGTCTATATATAGTGAGGGGTGAGAATTTCATTAGTTATAAACTTTATAAAATATCTTGGGAGAGGAGAGAGAAAAGGGGATTGGATCCAACGGGCTTTGCGACGACAAACAGCGACCGTTCGTTCGTCAGTTTTTAACCAAATTCAAGATTTAAACTCGTGAAGGTAAGACCTACGTTTTGATTCTACTTAGGCCATGTTTGGCTAATTTTTCTAAAAATCTAATTTCTAGACTTTTGGGGAAAACCTAGTCAAACTTGTAGGAATCATTTCATATTCAAAATCTGACGATTAATTGGCCCTCTAGTCGATCCTTCAAAGTTTGAGAGGAATCGCACGAGGTATAAAGTTCCGACTTGTGAAATATAGAGAAATACATGTTTTATATTTCCACAACGAAATTGAGATCTGGGCAAAATCCATGTGTTAATTGTAGACCCGTTAATTATGCACGCGCTAAATTATGAAAAGTATGTCTAAATTTATGTGAGCACGTTGAGTTGTCTATATGGGTCAAAGGGGTGTCTTATATAAATTCATGTTGGAGTAAGCTTCTCGATATTTGAGAATTTTAGTAGCGATGGCTATTGTGAATGGTTTAAGGCTTGGACTTGCCAGAGCTCTTGGGGATGTAATGGTTGTAGACTTGGACTAGCCATTGACACCGTGGTTAAAGGCTTGGACTTGCCGCTACCGGATGAAGGCGTATTTTTCTCCCTAGCATGTTCATCATATATTGCATATGTTAGAACTTGTGCACTCAGCATATAGCTGAGTAGTGGAGATTTACTCCATTGCAGGTAAGAAGAAAAACAAGAAGAAGCGTGAGGAGTGAGGTCGAGAATCGTCGGGGGAATCACCTTGTTCATACTTTTGTTTTAATCCTAAACTTGTATTAAGGATTTGGGGATTTGAAATACGTTGTTATAGAACCTTGGGAGTTAGTTGACGGTACTGTATTTTGTATTCGAATACCTGTAAAGATTGTTTTAAATCGCTAATGTTTAGTTATGATTGTGTTGGCATTGGTTTTGGAAAGCTTGAGTTGAGAAATTGTTACAACAGGGCTGCCCAGCAGGGAAGCAGTCGACTAGACCCTAGATTAGTGGATTGAATCCCGTGTGGGTTAGACACTGAAAGTGAATAGTGTCAAGATTAGTCGACTGGACCAATTTTCAGTCGATTGGACTATTGTAGATTTTTGGCTACTGCTTTTAATTATGGCAAAACCAGTCGACTGGACCATGTTTCAGTCGACTAGACCCCTTTACTGAAATGAGGATTTTGATTCTGCTAGAGGCACAGTCGACTGGGAGGATTCAGTAGACTAAAAGATGAAGGCCCCAGTCGACTGGACCCTAGTCACAGCCGACTGGACGGCTGGTGTTCTGCTTTAAACTTTCTGCTTTTGGTTTTCAGCCGACCGGACTCCTGATCCAATCGATTGGACCTCTGTTTCCAAAACTGAATTGTTTATCTAGGTTTTCCAATTGGGTAAAACTATTTGAAACTCTGATTTTAAAAGAGTGTAATTATTTTTTCGTTGCTATTTTTACTTTAAAGGAACTGGATAAGCCTTGATGGCGTGCCACGTGTCCTATTTTCACATATAGTGGGATGGGTTGTGATAAAGATAGTTTGAAGAAGATGATGAAATTTGGAAGATGTTTGAGGCTTTATAAGAAGCAGTTAGTGGGATTCAAATTCAAATTACAAGCCATGATTGTAGAGGTTCATGGAGAATGTGTCAGTATGCAAATTACTGCTAGTTATTAAGATTGTGGACACGGTGCACTCGGATGATATCCTGGCGTCTTCCATCGATAGTGTCCCGAGACGGATCCCAAGGAGCACACTTTAAGGAAGACTAAGACTTCCTCACGTGATCCTAGAGACAAAGAGTCGCCGCCTAATTTTTATAGAGAATTAGGAAATCCAAGTTTGACTCGCCCAAAATTGAATAAGGTTACTCGCCCTTCATTACTGAAAACTAGGTTCGGGGGTCTTGGTATGAGAGGGGAAGGAGCCCAAGCAGGACTAAAGCACCCCCTCCTCGCCCTACCGAATGGTAGGCCTTGATTCAAATATCCTTATTTTGAATTCATAATTGGTGTTGTTTCCTCAAACATAGTAGATAATATATACATGTTGTGTGAGTTCTTTTGTGATATGTATGAGATATATGAATGGGTATAACACGTAAGCAGGTTAGTACAGGTGGAACAATAGATAAAATATGATAAAATAATGCAAAAAGTGCAGTAGAATAATAATGTATAAAAATACACTAGAGAAATGGGAGTCGGAGAGGACATGGCTCGAGTGAGAACCAAGGTAGCCCCAAATGAGAGAGAGAGAAAGCAGTAAGCGGCGAGCTCTTAGATGGAGGTGGTAGTATGTGGTAAGTCTCTAGTGGAGTCTTGGAGAGTTTAAGTAGGTGGTGGAAGGTCTAAAGGTAGTTGGTGGAGACCAAGTGATGACCAAGGGTCTTTTAGGAGAGTTTAAGGACGGGAGTAAATGTTTAAAGTGTAGATTCAGACTTGGGGTATTGCTTGGTTAGACCGAGTTGGACTGGGGTTGTTCTTGGGGATTTTGGAGAAGACGATGAATGCCTTATGTCTTACAGTCGAAGCCTAAGACTGGGTTAGAGCTTAAGATCTAGGTTGGGCTTTTTTTGGGTTGTTAGATGTATTGATTGAGGTGGGTATTTATATAGGGTTTGTAAGGTTCTTGGTACAACTGAGGTAGCTGAGTTGGCAGCCTCGGAGTGGTTCATCTGTTAAAGGTATGTGGGGGTTAAATGCGTATGTTTGAGGTTGTCGGAGCATTGAATACGATTTGACCAAACAAATGGGTCCAGCAGCGATGGGTCCAAATTGTTGTCTTGTTAATGTGCAGGTGAGACAACAGAAGTTGACCTATCATTGGTGCAGATGTTTAAGCGAGGGAGGATGTCGAGGCCTTGCTATTGGTGCAGAGGTTTAAGCAAGGGACAATATCAAGGCTTTGCTATTGGTGCAAAATATTCAGCGAGGTGGAAGTGACTCAGCGGAGTGGAAGTGACTAGGCGAGATAAAAGTCAAGGGTTTCAGCTGGTATTGCGGTTGTAGGCCTCCCTAATTGGTTGTGAGGCTGGAGGGGCAGGGAACGTGATCAATGGTCACGTGTCTCTCTTTCTCTTTGGGACCAACCCTAGCTTTGCCTGTGAGGCGTTCAGGTAGGGAGGTGCCCCTAGTTCTAGCCACCGAGCCATGAGCTCTCGAGTTCCCAGTGGACATGGCCACCCTTAGTACTACTTCATGACCAAGGGTGGAGGGTCCACGTGTAAGTATGTGCTTGTGTGTAGTACAATGTTTATGAGGGGTATGGAGAAGAGATTTATTGCGGCGCGTGAGGATACTAAGCGACGCGCTTGATGGAGAATGGACATTCTAAGCGATGGCCAATTCCATGGCGAGTTGTCATTCCCAGTTATGGCACGAATGGTCATTCCGAGCGAACCTTGACTGGTGATCGATGGATTGACCTTATGAGGTTTACGTTGGAGATGATGTCCATATGCCAAATGGGTGGTAGTCGATCGAGTGGAGAGGGCAGTAGGTGAAATGGGGCCACTTTACTTTCGGGTAGGCTCCTTCGCAGTAGGCTTTGTTTGTGGGTATTCTGAACTGGGTCTTCCGAGTGATCACTTTGAAGTGGGCTTCAGAGTGAGTACTCTGAAGTGGGCTTCGGTGGGTTACTCTGAGGCAGGCTTCAGAGTCGGTACTCTGGAGTGTGCTTCGGAGTAGGTACTCTGGGGTGAGGCTTCGGAGTGGGCTCATTTGAAGTGACGCTTCAGAATGGGCTACTTAAGGTGGGCCTTGGGGCGAGTTTCTCAGTCATGGAGTTTCCCAGTGGGCTCCGTGGGGTGGGCCTTGTTTGTAGCGGTTGTTGTTGGTGAAGCTCATAATCAGTGGTGATATTGGTATATGACAAGCGGGAGTATTTGTAAAATACAACCGCGCTAAAAGAACAAAATGTATTAAATTATTTCACAATTCCTTTATTTATCTGCAATTTGAATTACAATGCTAGTTTGTACACAATTTGATTAAACTATGATAAGTTGTTTGTTTTAGCTGTAGTTTGTGCAGATTACTGTTGCTATGTAAAGAATTAGATGGGAAAGATAAAAGGGAGTGTTGAATTTGAATGAAGGCAAATAAAAGATGAAAAGTGAACCTCGATCGATTGAAGATCATTCGATCGATCGAAGGTTCGATCAATCGATATAAGCTCAAGCACTCGAAGACCACAGAAGTTCGATCGATCGAGAAATGTTCGATCGATCGAACATGGCTTTTATCAGGTTTTACGCGCACGCAGCTGAGACGGGATTTTAACCCTAGCAGTAGGTTTTAGTATAAATACCCGTATTGTATACGTCTAAAGGGGATGCCCACTTTCATTTTCATTTTTTTGAGAGAGATAGATAGAGAGTTTACATGTTTTTGTAGGTTTACAAGCTTTGATATTGCTTTTGGATTGGTTCTTCTCTAGTTTAATCAAAGTTTGTCTTCTCAGGTGACTTCTTTATCGTTTATTTACATTCTGCACTTAGTCTATAGTAATAAAATCTGTTATTCCATAGTCTTGCATGTTAGTTAGAGTTAAATACTTAGTTTTCATAGATTTTATGCAAAAATCACAAACAAACACACCTTTAATGGAACTTTACGTTAAAAATGCTTCTGAGACACTTCAGACCATATCTGAGTAGTCCCAAGGTTGGGAGATCACGACGAAACCGTGATCTCAAGCCTCTGCCATGCAGCAGAATAATTCCTGTGTTCGATCGATCGAGAAAGCTCGATCGATCGAAACAGAGATACAGTCGAGCGATCAAAGTCAGTTCGATCGATCGAGGGATGAAGATATTCGATCAATCGAAAGCGGGTCGATCGATCGAACCTTCTGATTCTTGAGGACATTCTATGCAGTATTCCTAGACTTTCTGCTTTACTGATTTGTTATCAAATTGTCCCCAAACGCTCAGTTTGTCAAAACAGTCTGTGAACCTTAAGCCTTGAGGCATTTTTCTTCAATATATTTTGCAAACCACCCTCAATGCTAACACCATTGTAGGTGCAAGTTGAAACCATTGTTTTAAACCGCTTTTGTGTATTTCAAACTTAATTGTGATGATATAGTCCCGGTCATGAAAGGACTATAGATTCTTTATCCTAAGAGAAGTACGGGATACTGTAGAGAATGTGCTCCATTGAGCTTCAACGCAACTGCATGGTAGATGGCTAGGTCACGGTGAATTCGTGTAATCCCAACATTCCTTTTTAGTAAGAAAACACGTTTCAAATCATCTCTTTAATTAATTAGTTGGTAATTAGTTTAATTTAGTTTAATTGTTTTATCTTTAGTATTTGATAAACTGTGCAACTTTGTGTTCTACATTCTTCTAGAATATTGATTTTTATTTTCTTGTTTGAGATTAATCTAAGTAATTAGTTTAACACCTTCCCTGTGGGATCGACCTGGACTTAACCAGACTACTACTTGCACGATTACCTACACTTGGGTATAGCACACAAGCGCACTGAAGAATAATTCTCGTGTCAAGTTTTTGGCGTCGTTGCCGGGGAAGGCGACAAGCTAACGCTTCGATTACCTCAATCTATCATTATCTCTTTCTGTTTTTCTTTTTCTTTCGTTCTTTAGATTAAAAACTACTTAGGGTCTTTCCCTTTATGACCGATAATTCTATCGAAGGAATTTATGGAAACCCATTCTATTCATCTAATTCATCTAGTTCTATTAACCCCATAGTTACGCCTATCGATTCAATGGCTGATAATCAAAGTGAAAACGGTGATAATGTGGTTGTACCAATCGACGATTCACTTCGTCCTTTGTGCGATCTCATGACACCTGAACACGCGCCTACGCCTTCTAGTATCCTCATTCCACCTCATGCAGGCGAATTTCAATTTCACAATAGAATGATTCAACTCCTTCCTACCTTTCATGGAATGGAGAGCGAGAAGGCGTATCTACATGTCAAGGATTTTGAGGATGTTTATAAAACTTTCTCACAGAATTGTCCTGTAGACGTGACACGTCTAATACTATTTCCTTTCACTTTGAAGAATAAAGCAAAAGCGTGGTTGCTCACCTTGAAGCCAAACTCCATCTACACCTGGCATGCGATGAACGCTGCTTTCCTGAAAAAATTCTTTCCACCTCGCATGACCACTGAGCTTAAATGACAAATAAATTTTTACAAACAAAAGAGCAATGAAACATTTACCCAAACTTGGGAGCATTTCAAGGATTTGCTTCTCTCATGCCCACATCACGGGTACGAGAAATGGCGAACCATCAGTTACTTTTATGAAGGATTAAATGGTGAAACTAAGAAATTGGTCAAGACCATGAGTTCAGGGCCATTTCTTCGTAAAAACATGGAAGAAGCCGAAGCTCATTTTGAGTGGTTAGCTAAACACGCCCATGAGTGGTCAAATGCAGACGATGTCCCACGCTCACAGATATCCTGTGTGGAAGAGAAAAGTTTATACCAACTAAAACGTGAGGATCATCTGATGAATAAGTATGAAGAACTAGCAAAGAAAATGGAAGAATTGGGAACGAAAGGAGAGAGTTCTAGGCAGTTTTTGCCTGAAGAACCATGCGGCACATGCAACATGCTGGGACACACTACTCAATACTGTCCTAATGTGCCGTATTTTCATGAACAACCCCCCATGGAAATGAATGCCATGCAAGGGTATAGGGGGGCGGGGAATTCCTACAATAATTACAATTCACAAAATAATAACAATAGATGGAATCACCCTGGGTTGGATTGGAAAAACAATGCTGGGACCCAAAACCAATATCAACAACAACTGCCCTACAAAAACAATAATCAATATCAAGGGCAATACAACAGGCAGTCCCATCCATTTCATCAAAATAGAGCAAATAACTACAACAACGCTCAACCCCCCTAATAATCAACAAGCAAATGTTTACGTGCCACCTCACAAGAAGATGCAAGAGGAAGATCCACTCTCTAACGCGAATTTAACACAACAGTTAATTCAAATGATGAGTAAAATGTCCGCGACATTCGAGAAAATGGATGCACGTCAAGAGGGGTCCAGTGGAAAATTTCCTGCTCAACCACTTCAAAACCCTAAGGGATACAACAACAACAATGGTCCCCCTAATCATGAACAGGCAAAAGCCGTGACAACTTTGAGAAGCGGCAAAGTTATAGGGCAAAACATGCCTCATTCTACTCCCGTGGAGTATGAAGAGGAAGAAGTGGTAACTAAAAACACACCATCTACTCAAGAAGAGGAGTTGTCCACTAAATCATTAGAAACAAACGAGGATGCTCCTAAAGAAGTACAAGTTGAGAGAAAGCCTGGAAAGGAGCCCATCAAACACGAATTACCTAAATGCCCTTTCCCCGTACCTTACCCTCAAAAGCTCAAGAAACCCCAACACGAGGCAAAGAATCAGGAGTTCTTGGAGTTGTTCAAACAAGTTAAAATTAATCTGCCACTCCTTGATGCAATCAAACAAGTGCCAGCCTACATTAAGTATCTAAAGGACTTATGCACGGTTAAGAGAAGGCAAAGTGTGAAGAAACATGCCTATGTCGCTTGCCAAGCAAGCGCAATAATTCAAAATGAGTTGCCTCCAAAGCTTAAAGACCATGGCACCCCAACTGTCTCGTGTAGAATTGGGAATCAAAGGATAGACAACGCACTCCTTGATCTAGGAGCTAGCGTAAACTTGCTGCTATATTCAATATGTAAACTGATGGAAAAAATAGGTTTAAAATTATTTTAAACGCGCAGCGGAAAAGATTCAGTTATAATAACTGATTGGTAGCCCAGGATCTACTACTCGTTAATTCCATAGATGCGCACAAGAGGGGACAAGAGTTATACCTTAGTGTCTTGAACCCAATTCTGATTTTCTTTGATTTCCAGCAGCTTCCACTAGATGGCCTTCACTCTTATGACACCTATGGATGCTCGCAGGAAGGACTAGGGTTGGTGGGAACCCTAATGGAGAGGAACGAGAAGGTTTGGTGCTTTAAAACAGTTTTTACAGCTTCTAACGTTCAAAATGACGAACTTCTTTTCCAGAATGCAGCTGCCCTATTTATAGATTCCCAGAACTGACCTAGACTTCGAGCGATCGAAGACCTTTGATCGATCGAACCTTCGATCGATCGAACCATTCTCGATCGATCGAGACTTCCAAGACTTCAATCGATCGAACATCCTTCGATCGATCGAACTTGTCTTGACAACTTCCTCATGTGTCTTTCCAAGTATCCTGGCGGAGCTAAGAGTGGGACCTCCTAGGCTCTTAATTGTTGGCTCAGACAAGTTTGTTAATTACCGTGACCAAACTCTTTGATCAGCAAACTAACTAACTGGTCAGTTAACGTTTACTCCACTATAAAACGATAACTGAACTCCAACGCAAAAGAACATATCCGAAGTGATAACTAGACTTGTATGTTGTACTAATGTCCCTCTACCTTCAGCATTCGTAATCATATTCAGGTAGTCGGATAACTGTTACTGTCAACCTGAATCATGATTACTTCTTGAATTTCTTGAGTCCCATTCACCTCTCATGATTACCAAACATGTTGATAACTCTTATCAACAAGACTGCAGTACTCAGTAATCGACTTGGTGACATTCTCAAGGGAATGCTTACTCTGAAACAGAGGGTAGATTCTGTCTTGACAATATATGTTCACAACCCTATGAATATGACATACCCAATATACCCAGGTGTTGATCTTCTATAGACCTCACTGATTGGTAAGTTAAAGCAGTCATATCCACAGTCTATGTTCATAATCGTCTCAAGATTGAGAACACGTACCTTACACAAGTTATGAGTTCCTATCGACTGATTGACAGCCTTGAGTGTTAATAGGAAAGCTCAGGTTCGTCAATGCACTATAAGCACTAGCATATTAACTAAGAGTTACACTCTAGTGATTGAGATTGATCACTCCATCCAATGGTAGTTAATCATGCTACAGTGTAAACCTGATGAGATATCCTAGTCTCAACATCCACTGTGACATGTTCTAAGTAACAAAGAATAGCAAATCGTATCTCACTTGTATGTATCTCATACATACACGCATTACTTACTATGATACTTAAGGATAACAATCATCTCATGAAAGAAACATACATAACAAAATGTAAAGCAGATATCCATTTATTAAAATGTCAATGTCTCCTATATAAAGTAATGGTTTGAGGGCACAAACCCAACAAACTCCCACTTGCACTCACAACCATACAGGATTACATCTGAGACCTAGACTATCTAGATGACGATCAAAGACCTTCTGTGGCAAAGCCTTTGTAAACGGATCAGCAAGATTGTCAACGGTGGCAATCTTGGTGACAGTCACATCTCCACGTTGAACAATATCTCGGATAAGATAATATTTCCGCTCTACGTGCTTCCCTTTTCCGTGGTTCCTTGGCTCCTTGGACTGAGCCACTGCCCCACTATTATCACAATAAAGCGTAATAAGTGACAATGACGCTGGTACCACCTCGAGCTCCATAAGGAACTTCTTGAGCCAAACAGCTTCCTTTGCGGCTTCACAAGCAGCCACATACTCAGCTTCTATAGTTGAGTCTGCAATGCATTTTTACTTAATGCTCCTCCAACTAACAGCACCACCTCCCAAGGTAAAGAGATGTCCGGATGTTGACTTCCTCGAATCTTTATCTGACATAAAGTCCGAGTCCGTATATCCAACTTGAATTAACTCATTACCGCCGTACATAAGCATGTAATCTTTAGTCCTTCTCAAGTACTTAAGAATGTGCTTAACGCCTGTCCAGTGCTCTGGACCTGGATTCGATTGATATCTGCTAACTATGCCAATGGCAAAACAGATATCTGGTTTAGTGCATAACATCGTATACATGAGACTTCCAACTGCCGAAGCATATGGAATTCCGGCCATGCGATTCCTCTCCTCTTGTGTCTTGGGACACTGGTCCTTGGAGAACGCTACACCATGCCTGAAAGGTAATAAACCTTTCTTCGAATTATCCATTGAAAACTTAGTTAGCACCTTATCGATATAACCAGCTTGAGACAATCCCATTATCTTTCGCTTCCGATCCCGAAAGAGCTTTATCCCAAGAATATAGCTCGCCTCTCCTAGATCCTTCATATCAAAAGTACTAGCTAGCCAAACCTTGACCGTTGACAATGCCGCTACATCATTCCCAATGAGTAGAATATCGTCAACGTAAAGCACAAGAAAGGCCATCACTTTCCCTTCACACTTCTTGTATACACAAGGTTCATCCAGATTCTGTATGAAACCAAACGACTTGACTGCTTGGTCAAATTGGATGTTCCAACTCCTGGATGCCTGCTTAAGCCCATAAATGGACTTTTACAGCTTGCATACCAAGTTACCTTTCTGACCAGCTATGAACCCTTCTGGTTGTTGCATATATATGTCCTCCTCAAGATTGCCATTTAAGAATGCAGTCTTGACGTCCATCTGCCCGATCTCATAATCTAGGCATGCAGCAATGGATAAGAGTATTCTGATGGACTTGAGCATGGCTACCGGCGAGAAGGTTTCCTCATAGTCAATGCCCTCCCTCTGAGTATAACCTTTCGCTACAAGCCTAGCCTTAAAGGTCTCAACCTTTCCATCAGATGCTCTTTTCCTCTAGTAGACCCACTTACAACCAATGGGTTTAATATTGGCTGGAAGTTCTACAAGATCCCAGACCTGATTAGAATCCATAGATTCTAATTCAGCCTTCATAGCTTTAACCCAATGTTCTGAATCAACATCAGTCATTGCCTCTTCGTATGTGGCAGGATCAGATTCAGATTCTACGGAGACAGCTTCAAAAACTTCTCCTAAGAACATGTATCTATCAAGTTGGCTGATAATCCTCCCACTACGACGAGGTACCGGTGCAGAAATGGGTTGAGAAGTGGTATTTTCTTGATTTACATCGTTATCAACTGCGGGTTGGACTGAGGGCTCTCCTTCTATTTCTCTCAGATCTATCCTTCCCTTAGGTTTATGGTTCATGATATAATCATCCTCTAAGAAAACAGCAATTGTACTAACAAACACTTTCTGTTCTCTTGGATCATAAAAATACCATCCATAAGTACCCTTTGGATACCCTACAAAATAACATACTTCTGATCTAGAATCCAACTTGCTCATCTTTCCTTTCAGCACATGTGCCGGACACCCCCATATCCGGAGATGTTGCAAAGAAGGCTTGCGCCCAATCCACATCTCCCGTGGTGTCCTGGGAACAGATTTGCTTGGCACTAGATTTAGTATGTATGCAGCGGTTTCCAAAGCATAACCCCAAAGGAATAATGGCAACTCTGAATAACTCATCATTGACCTAGTCATGTCTAAAAGAGTCTGGTTCCTTCTCTCAGCTACACCATTCTGCTGAGGCGTGCCAGGTGCAGTCAACTGTGACAGAATCCCATTCTGTACGAGGTGATCAATAAACTCATTAGAGAGGTACTCGTCACCTCGATCAGATCGAATGGCTTTGATATGTGAGCCCAATTGCTTCTCCACTTCAGCCCTAAACTCTTTGAACTTTTCAAAGGCTTCAGACTTGTGCTGCATTAGGTACACATATCCATACCTAGAGTGGTCATCGGTAAATGTTATGAAATACTCATAACCACCCCTTGCTCTAATATTTATTGGTCCACACACATCAGTATGAACTAATTCCAACAATGCATTGGTCCTATTGCCCTTTGCGGGAAAGGGCCTTTTTGTCATCTTACCCTCTAAACAAGACTCACAGACTTCCATTGGTTCGAGAACCAAATCGCCTAAGATCCCTTCTTTGACTAGTCTGCCAATCCTATTTAGATTGATATGGCCAAGCCTCATGTGCCAAAGCCTTATTGGATTAGTGGAAGGTTCTTTTCTTTTAGATGGTATAGTTACAATTGAGTTATTAAGTTCCAAGCAAGAATCTTTAGAAATATTGGGAGTAATCACATACAAACCATTTGATTTAACACCAGAACATATACAAGAACGATTTCTTTTAATCACAACTTCAGTTCCAAAATGAAAAGAATAACCATTATTCGATAAATTAGAAACTGAAATTAAATTACGTCTCATTGAAGGGACGTAAAGTACATCTGATAAAATCAAAACTTTATTGTCTAAAAATTCTAAAACTACGACTCCTATAGCAACCGCAGAAACGGTTGCGCTAGAACCTAGAGTAAGTACGATTTCCCCATCACTGCACCTCCTGGTTGATCTGAACCCCTGCAATGAATTACAGATATGGTTAGTCGCACCAGAATCAATGCACCAAGTGTTTGAAGTATCCGTAATAAAACTTACTTCAATCACATGTGATTCAATCATACCTTGAACTCTTGTAGCTAAGAATTCTGGACAGTTCCTCTTCCAGTGGCCCTTCTCTCCGCATTGGAAACACTTTCCTTTGCCTTGGCCACCCACCTTCCCTTTGCCCTTACCTTTTCCCTTAGATTTTGCAATCTTAGGGACCGGTCCAACACTTGGACCACCAGTACTAGCCTTCTTCTTCCCTTTCTTTCCTTTCGATGTAGATCGGGAAGAGGAAGCGCTTTTCTCAACGTTCAAAACGTTGACCCCAGGTTTGATCACCCCTTCTGCTGCCAAAAGAGAACTCATCAATTCGCTCATTGAAAAATTCATTTGATTCATATTATAGTTAAGTTTAAATTGAGCGAATGAAGGCGACAGCGAATTGAGGATCATATCAACTTGGGTCTGTGCATCGATGTTGGCACCTAGGGTCTCCAGCTCGTTTAAATAACCAATCATTTTAAAACATGTTCCTTGACTGGAGTCCCTTCCGACATCTTTGCACTCATTATCTTTTTCATGGCTACCTGTCTGGCAGGCCTGCCATGCTCCCCAAACATCTTTTTCAGGGATGTGATAATGTCACTGGCAGAATCATTCGATTGGAACTGGTGTTGCAACACACCAGCCATTGAGGCCAGAATATAGCAACGAGCCATTCCATTTGACTTCTTCCATTTTTCGAACTCGCGTCTGGCAGCTGCCGAAGCATTTGCCGCGGGTTCTTCGGGGCATGGGGTGGTGAGGACATATATGTAATCCTCCGCAGTTAACATGATGTCAAGGTTATGTTTCCATTCAGTGTAGTTGTTTCCAGTTAACTTGTTTTGAGTGAGTATGGTGGCAAGTGGACTAAATGCAGATCCAGACATTATGATTACTGAAAATCAAACAAACAAAATAAATATGGATATCAGGATTTGACAGTTTGAAATAAAAGAATCCTTAAAACTCTTATTTTAAAACAAAGTCACCGGAATATCGAAACAAAAGAATAAAGCCTCCGTGTGGTGGTCAATTTTCTATTTTTTGATTAATCAAGACTTGTCCGCTATGCAACTCTTGCAAAAACAAGTTATGACTCCCGATCCCTTTTGATCTCTAAGTTTCTGAACAATGCCCCGTGTGGGATCCCTTATCCATAGCTTAGCTAGTGTGTACCATTAACTAAGATCCAATCACAACCGTCTCAAGTAGCGCCTCCGTGTGGTGGTCACCCTCTAACACGTCTGATTGATCCTATCAAAAGAAGTTCACATCTAGTAACCAATAAGTAATGCACCCTCCGTATGGAATGATCACCCCTGACGAGGTGACACAGAATGCACTACTCATCTTACAGTGAACCGTTAATGGAAGATCGTGGGTGTCAATAAATAAGACCCTCTCCCACTAGATTTGGTAAATTAAGGATTTTGCTGTTTAGAAAAAATTTGTTTTTATACATTACCCATAAACATCCAATGTTTACTAATGCGTTAAAAATAGTTTTTGAATCTTATTTTAGAAAACTTGTTTTACGTGCATGCAAGTAGTAACAATATAATTAAATGCCAATCACAACCAAGCACATAAAACAAAAACTAAAATTGAAAATAAAGACATCCAAACGATGCCTCTATCTCCCATGGCTCTATCTTCATAGAACCTCCTTTTTGGTTTGATCGCCTCCAGCTCCATCTTCATGGACAAAGGCTCCTTGCTCCATCTTCATGGATTTTCTAATTCTATTACATTTGTCCTATGCTTCTTTCGAAGCTTACAATTTATCTAGAAATAGAAATAGCAACAACAAAATAAAAGGCTAGGGAAATCGGTGCGACTTTCCTTTTCATAGGATTGAAGTCGTAGCGCCCTTTACATATGCCTTAAAACCAAACCAAACTTAAATTACAACATGCACCAATCTCAAACAATTTAAATACAAAATTTAAAAGTCTTGGTGCCATGGGAGATATTGACTAAACTAGCTGCAAAAGGGTTAGTCGTACACGCATCCACACATACATAACAAATATATGTAACTATTGGAATACTTAATTGATTCACACAGTATATAAACTCTTCACATACTGAATTAGAACTTAAAACAGCATCTTACTTCTCTGTTACAGTTCGATCGATCGAAGACCGTTCGATCGCTCGAACCTTCGATCGATTGAACTCTGTTCAATCGCTTGAACTTTCTATTTCATACAATGATTTAAAAAATTTGCAGAACACTTTTAAAAATAAAGATTTTAATTTCAAAACACCTTACAACTGTGAAACAGAGAGTCTGACAAAGAATCTGTCTCGATCGATCTAACTTCATTCGATCGATCGAACACCAGAAGGTTTTGATCGATCGAAGACTGTTCGATCGCTCGAGTACAGAGGATGTTCGATCAATCGAAACATGTTTGATCGATCGAACCCGCCTTGCATCCCATGCAATCACAGATTTGTATTCTGCTGCGATAACACTGCAGAAACAGATCTGTGACAATGTTGTTTCGAAAACAGTTCTAAAATCAACATGCAAATCAATGTAGTGTTCCAAAAACGCATCTATAGATCCAAACGAGCCTGGCTCTGATACCAACTGATGGAAAAAAATAGGTTTAAAATTATTTTAAACGTGCAGCGGAAAAGATTCAGTTATAATAACTGATTGGTAGCCCAGGATCTACTACTCATTAATTCCATAGATACGCACAAGAGGGGACAAGAGTTATACCTTAGTGTCTTGAACCCAATTCTGATTTTCTTTGATTTCCAGCAGCTTCCACTAGATGGCCTTCACTCTTATGACACCTATGGATGCTCGCAGGAAGGACTAGGGTTGGTGGGAACCCTAATGGAGAGGAAGGAAAAGGTTTGGTGCTCTAAAAAAGTTTCTGCAGCTTCTGACGTTCAAACTGACGAACTTCTTTTCCAGAACGCAGCTGCCCTATTTATAGATTCCCAGAACTGACCTAGAATTCGAGCGATCGAAGACCTTCAATCGATCGAACCTTCGATCGATTGAACCATTCTCGATCGATCGAGACTTCCAAGACTTCAATCGATCGAACTTGTCTTGACAACTTCCTCATGTGTCTTTCCAAGTATCCAGGCGGAGCTAAGAGTGGGACCTCCTAGGCTCTTAATTGTTGGCTCAGACCAGTTTGTTAATTACCGTGACCAAACTCTTTGATCAGCAAACTAACTAACTGGTCAGTTAACGTTTACTCCACTATAAAACGATAACTGAACTCCAACGCAAAAGAACATATCCGAAGCGATAACTAGACTTGTATGTTGTACTAATGTCCCTCTACCTTCAGCATTCGTAATCATATTCAGGTAGTCGGATAACTGTTACTGTCAACCTGAATCATGATTACTTCTTGAATTCCTTGAGTCCCATTCACCTCTCATGATTACCAAACATGTTGATAACTCTTATCAACAAGACTGCAGTACTCAGTAATCGACTTGGTGACATTCTCAAGGGAATGCTTACTCTGAAACAGAGGGTAGATTCTGTCTTGACAATATATGTTCACAACCCTATGAATATGACATACCCAAGATACCCAGGTGTTGATCTTCTATAGACCTCACTGATTGGTAAGTCAAAGTAGTCATATTCACAGACTGTGTTCATAATCGTCTCAAGATTGAGAACACGTACCTTACACAAGTTATGAGTTCCTATCGACTGATTGACAGCCTTGAGTGTCAATAGGAAAGCTCAGGTCCGTCAAGGCACTATAAGCACTAGCATATTAACTAAGAGTTACACTCTAGTGATTGAGATTGATCACTCCATCCAATGGTAGTTAATCATGCTACAGTGTAAACCTGATGAGATATCCTAGTCTCAACATCCACTGTGACATGTTCTAAGTAACAAAGAATAGCAAATCGTATCTCACTTACATGTATCTCATACATACACGCATTACTTACTATGATACTTAAGGATAACAATCATCTCATGAAAGAAACATATATAACAAAATGTAAAGCTGATATCCATATATTAAAATGTCAATGTCTCCTATATAAAGTAATGGTTTGAGGGCACAAACCCAACATAAACAACTAGGATTGGGTGAACTCAAACCCACTAGAGTTGCATTGCAATTGGCAGACAGGTCAGTCAAATATCCTAGAGGAATACTGGAGGATGTTCTGGTACAGATAGATACATTTGTCTTTTCGGTCGATTTTGTGATTTTTGACATTGAACCTGTGTCTAATCCATGTTCACAAATCCCGTTGATTTTTGGACGTCCATTCCTCAACACCATTGATGCCACAATCAAAATAAGGAGTGGTATCATGACCATCATATTCGGGAACATGACTTTAAATGTCAAGATTTTTTAAAATCCCTGACCCGAAGAATACGAGGACGAAGAAGAAGTTAACTCCATCGAAACGGTCATCGAGGAAGAGGCTGATCTTGTAGAATACAAACATCCTTTGGAGGTAGTTGTATCATAATTCGACGCTACTTATCAACCTAACAATTCTACCCCATTGGATTCTACCCTAAATCATGCCTGCCTCATGATGGAAACTAAAGAGGAAGATAGAGATGAATGCATATGGGTCACACCATATGAACCCTTGCCTCTGAAAACGAAGTTAACCATGCCTTTGAACTTTCAGTTTCCTGATTTGGAATTAAAGGAGCTTCCAAAAGAGCTCAAATACGCTTTTTCTATGAACTAAAAAGACTTATTCTGTGATAATCTCATCCACATTGAATTCTGAACAAGAGGATAAGTTGATTCAAATGCTCAAACTGCACAAGGGAGCATTGGGATGGACTATTGCCGATCTAAAAGGAATAAGCCCATCTATTTGCACCCATAAGATATATCTGGAGGAAGATGCTAAACCTTCGTGACAAATGCAGAGGCGTCTGAACCCCAATATGCAAGAAGTGGTCAAAAAGGAAGTCTTAAAACTTCTAGACATTGGGATAATATACCCTATCTCTGACAGCTCTTGGGTTAGTCCAACTCAGGTGGTGCCCAAAAAGGCTGGTATAACAGTTATCCCAAACAAAGATGGCGAGTTAGTACTAACACGCATCCCCACTGGATGGTGGATGTGTATTGATTACCGAAAGTTAAATACTGTGACCCAGAAAGACCACTTCCCATTGCCATTCATGGATCAAATGCTAGAAAGAGTGGCAGGTCATAAATTTTATTGCTTCTTTGACAGATATAGTGGGTATAACCAAATCGAAATTGCTCCAGAAGATCAGGAGAAAATGACTTTCACTTGTCTATTCGGTACATTCGCCTACCGTCGTATGCCTTTCGGCTTATGTAACGCACCTGCTACCTTTCAGCGGTGCATGTTAAGCATATTCAGTGATATGGTTGAACAGACACTCGAGGTCTTTATGGATGACTTCTCAGTGTTTGGCCACAGTTTTGATAACTGTTTAGAAAATCTAGAGAATGTGTTAGCGAGATGCGAGGACAAACACTTAGTACTAAACTGGGAAAGGTGTCACTTCATGGTGACCAAGGGAATTGTCCTCGGCCACATTATTTCTGAAAAAGGTATCCAAGTCGATAAAGCAAAAATCGATATTATCTCAAACTCACCGGTTCCTCGTACAGTCCGAGATATTCGATCTTTTCTGGGACATGCTGGATTCTATCATTGCTTTATCCAAAATTTTAGTGCAATCTCCCGACCACTGTGCCAACTCCTAGTCAAAGATGCACCTTTTGAATAGTCGAAAAACTGTCAAATATCTTTTGATGCACGAAAAGAACACCTTACCTCCGCACCGATAATACAGGCACCCGACTGGAGTTTTCCGTTTGAGTTAATGTGCGATTCTAGTGACTATGCCATTCGTGCAGTCCTAGGATAAAGGAAGGATAACAAGCCGTATGTAATTTACTATACCAGCTGAACACTTACCGAAACTCAAATGAATTATACGACCACTGAGAAAGAGCTACTGGCAATAGTTTTCGCTCTAGACAAATTCAGGTCTTATCTAATAGGGTCCCCAATAGTCTGTTTTACAGACCACTCGGCCCTCAAGTACCTGCTATCTAAGAAAGACGTAAAGCAGAGGCTTATCCGCTGGATACTCCTACTCTAGGAATTTGATATCACTATCAAGGATAAAAAGGGAGTAGAGAATGTGGTCGCCGATAATTTATCTCGGTTGACATTCACTGACAACACTGAGCATTTACCTATAAAAGATGAATTCCCAAACGAGCAACTGATGGCTGTCTCCAATTTGCCTTGGTACGCAGATATAATAAATTACCTCATTACAGGAGAGACCCCGAGCCATTGGTCAATTCAGGACAACAAAAGGTTCCTTTCGTTCGCACGCCATTTCTTTTTTGATGACCCTTACTTATTTAAGTATTGTGCTGATCAGGTCATCAGGCATTGCGTTCCGAACAAGGACATAACTGTAATTTTGGCCTCTTATCATTCTGAAGCCTGCGGTGGCCATTTTGCCTCCTAAAAGACCGCACACAAAGTATTGCACAACGGCTTCTACTGGCCCACCGTGTTCAAAGATACCTACGCTTTTTGTAAATCGTGCCAGCAATGTCAAAAGCTTGGTACACTTTCGAAAAAGAATTTGATGCCCTTAACTCCCATCATTACAATTGAAATATTCGATTATTGGGGCATAGACTTCATGGGCCCGTTTCCTAAATCTAATAATTGTGAATATATATTCCTTGCTGTGGAATATATATCAAAATGGGTGGAAGTGATACTGACGAGACGCAATGACTATAAAACGGTAATGTCCTTTCTTAAGGAAAATATCTTATCGCGTTTCGGAACCCCAAAAGCCCTAATAAGTGACCAAGGGAAACATTTTTGCAACAGGCCTTTGGAATCACTACTCAGGAAATACGGGGTGAATCATAAGATCGCTTTAGCTTACCACCCACAAACAAACGGGTAGGCAGAGTTGGCTAACCATGAAATCAAGCACATATTAGAAAATACGGTTAGTTTCAATAGAAAAGACTAGGCCTATAAACTGACTGATGCTCTTTGGGCGTACCGTACTGCCTATAAGACAAACCTGGGAATGTCCCCATATAGACTAGTGTATAGTAAGGCATGTCACCTCCCCGTTGAAATTGAGCACAAAGCATATTGGGTGACACGCTCATTAAATTTCGACATTAAAGAAGGAGGTCATCTCCGAAAACTCCAGTTGGCGGAACTGGAAGAAATTTGTCGAGATGCATATGACAATGCCAAACTTCACAAGGAAAGGTTAAAGGCTTGCCATGATAGAACGATTTTTCAAAAATCTTTTGAGCCTGGGCAGAAAGTTTTATTATACGATTCAAGCCTTCATCTCTTCCCAGGAAAACTCCGCTCTCGGTGGACAGGACCCTTCACAGTCAAATCTGTCTTTCCACATGGGGTCGTTGAGTTATTTAATCCTAAGAACGAAGGAAGTTTCAAAGTCAATGGCCAAAGGGTAAAACCGTTCTTAGAAGATTTCCAACCAGAGGTCGAGCACATCCAACTGGATGAGCCCGACTATACCTCAACCTAGAACGCTCAAGTACGTTTTAACAATGTTGTTATACTTTTTCTTTCACTACAAGAAAATCGGCATATACCGGCGTTTATTTACCGGCACTTACTAAAATGCCGTTAATTAACGGCATTTATAAAATAATTGTTGTGAATTACTGGCATTTGTACACGTGCCGGGAAATAATGGCACTTTATTAGTAAGTGCCGTTAATTAACGGCATTTATAAAAAAAAATTTGTAAATTACTGGCATTTGTACACGTGCCGGGAAATACTGGCACATTATAAGTAAGTGCCGAATATTAGCGGCGTTTAAAACAAAAATGCCGTAAATTAAAGGCATAGGAATTTCAAACGTTCAGTCTGTAGTAAATATTTGCGCGCAATCTTGTATTTGCTATTCGTGGGGTACTAAAAGAATCTGAGGATCCTTTTATGGTACACCATACGCTATAGTGGTTATTTGTATCAAATACCTTAATTTAGTGTCATATTTTATAATATCGTCTTAAAATATTGTAACTTAGTCCCAATAATTAATAATTTTGAAACCTTTATTTTTTTAACCAAATTAGTATTCAGAAGTATTACATGTTGGGATCAAATTATAATATATTGGGAACAAAATTAATACTCCCCCCGTCCCTTTTTTTGAGTCCTATATTCCATTTTGGAATGTCCAAAAATTAGTGTTCACTTTCTTAAATTGGTATACAATTTTTACTTACTTTCCAAAACTACCCTTACTTGAAATCTAGACTATGACAAAACTAAAAAAAGTTAATGTAATGATTATGGGCAATTGTGGAACGTAGGTGTAGATTATTTTTGTCCCCTTAATAAGTTAAGTTCCCAAAAGTGAACCCAAAAAAAGGGACGGAGAGACTATAGTGTATGATACAATACAACTTGTAGTATGTACCATATAATTTCTTATAATGTATATCTTATATTAGGATTAGGAAAACCATTTGCTGTGTAGCAAAACAAAAGAAACGGCAGTTTCTTAGTCACATACCAAAGCTTCGAAGCCTTCGAACGATTGCTCCACCGAACGAGCCCTAGTGTGTCTAGGCGACTACGACAATTTCAACGGCACCGCTTGAGATCATCCGAATCCTTTGAAGCCCTATTGTCAGGTAACTTGCCAAAAACCCTGATTTTTTTATTATTCAAAGTTGCTTGAAATCTAGTTTGTTTGTTAGAAAATCCTTCTATTTGCTTCATGTCTCTGTCCAAGCTAGTAGTATTTATGAATTTTTTCACAATCATTTGGCATGTATTGTTTAATTTAATGGATTACACTTTGAAATTTTGAATACGGACGCTAATGGTTAGGAGGAGGAAAACCATCACCAATTTTTATTGGATCTTTGTTTTATTTGGACGACTTGGTGTGTTGGGCTGCCTTTTTGGGTGAGGCGCACACTAAGTGTTTGTTTCTTATCCTAAGAGAGCTTCTTTTCAGGAATACATTTTTGTGCACCCAATTTTTGCTTTGTCATTGCCAGTTATTTGGGTTCTAGCATGTGCAACGAGTTGTTGTAATGTATTCATAAACTTAATTAATAAACATCAGTTTGTAGAGATTAATGTTGATGTGAAAAACTATTGACACAAACTTGGGTAATTTATTACTTACTGTTCTTTGATCATTTCATCGATCATTCGCTCAATTGTCTCTTATTTGCTTTTAACTATACACATTCATTCAGGGCTACTAATACAAAGTTGTACAAATTGTTAATAAGCATTGGTTTTCATAAGGTTTTTTTTTTTTTTGAACAGCAATTCATTTGAATTAAACAGATGCGTAGCATCAAGGTTACATCAAGACAACCTACAAAACACTACATTTCCCTACCCCACCAAACTATACAATTTTCCAGGGAATCAAAAGACACCAACCACTAAAAACTGCACATATATACCCACACTTATGGCACTCCAAAAAGTGCATATCAGGTTGTCAGACACTTTGGTTTTCGTAAGGTTGTAACATAAAAAGTAATTTTTTGGTTTTTAATTTTGGTTCTCAAATAATTTGTTAGTTGTATCTATGACAACTTAAAATAAAAATTGAATGGTGCCAATATATTGGATATCAAAGTATTTAGAATTCTAAGTTAGAACCATACCAAAACTCAAATTTTGGGAATTTTCAAACCAAAAAAAATTGCCTCTTTAGTCTCTATGTTGTATGGAAATTAATGTAAAGCTACATTGATCAGGTTTGGAATGAATTCATCTCAAGTAGGTTTTTATCTTCTCAACTGCTAAGTGATTTTTTTTTTGGTACTCGTGAGTTGATGTAGCAAGCAGTTGTCGAGAACAAACTGTGTACAAATATGATTGAAATTGACAACGATAAGATGATGTTTGAATCATTTCTTGCTTCCCAAAATGTTTTTGTAGGTGAGCATTTGAAAGCTAAATTTGGGATAGAAAGTTAAGAATCATGACAGTACGAAAAAACTACCGCATAGTATATTGTTTATGTTTCAATAATTTATGTGTTTCCCAAATTTTATTTTCAAATTTGATTCTTAAATGCTATTAAAGCTAAATTTGGGATAAAAATTTGAGAATCATGGCATTACTATTTCTGTTTTGATTTTGACAGTTTGAACACATTTTTTTTTTTTTAATAACATTGACAGTTTGAGCCTTAGTTTAGGTAAAGGCTTCTTATGTATAACTATAAATGTTAACTAATTCCCCATATGTTCATAAAGGGTTCCCAAGAAGACAGAATCCAAGTCCAAATCTCTCATTATAATATCTTGTACATTGGGCAGTGAGAGGGTTCTCAATTTTTCCCCACTAGAGCTATTTAAACTGAATTGTAAACAACACACACACATATGCTGTTTTTCGATCCTTAGATCAAAACCCAACCCCACATGGTGATTTGTAAAATTCATTTGCTTCATTAAGATAGTGAGATGGTAAATTTGTGTGGAAACTTTTAAGGACCACACTCAAAATGTCAAGCCTGAAAACAACCCTTTATCCTATAAATTGTCGCTGTCAAAAGATACATATCTAGTAATTGTACAAATACTTCTAAGAAATCCACAACCCACAAAATACTTTCGATGTTGATGTTTGTTTACAGGTCAAATTATAATCAAGTTACATCAATCAAAATAGCGATTAACTTCACCCTGGTGACAGTATTTTACGATTGAGTGCAGATTTGCTCACCCCAAAATTACTCACCCTTTACTCCCATTGGCTAATGCAATGGGGCCAGTACTTTACACCATTAACTAATTCTCATTTAATATTGGGCCCTACTGTATTAGCCATTTTATCATATCTAGGGAAGCACCATCATGTTAATCTAAATTTTTTATTATCCCAGGATAATAAAAAATTTAGATTAACATGATGGTGCTTCCCTAGATATGATAAAATGGATAATAAAAAATTTAGATTAACATGATGGTGCTTCCCTAGATATGATAATGGTTTAGTTTATCACAAACCAAAAATTCGTTAAAGGAAACATAACAAAAGCAACAAAGTAAATAAAGAGCAGAGATATATTCGTAGTAAATTTTAAATAGAGTAGGTGGCATTACCTCTATGTTGTACTAAGTTTGATCTTCATTGTTGTATGTCTATGACAATGGGGAAGAAGACACTCAAGACAGAGATGGTGAGAAGCGGTTTGGGTAGTTTTGGATACGGCTGAGATTTTTATTTTTGGTTTGTTTGATACCCGATGGCTGAGATCAGGCAGTTACATATTGTGAGAGTGGAGTGGGGTAGTTTTTCTCTTTTTAGAGAATGTTAAAAGACAATCTCATACATCTAATATTTTTTTCTTATAAAATAAACTATAGTGGTTTTTATGTAAATATGAGGGATGAAAAGAAGAGGTAGAGTACCCCCTACCTTTAGCTTTCTATAGTAGCTGGCCCAAATCACGTCGGCCCTCAAAGCAGTTCCCAAACGAGCTCTTAATCTTTCTATTTACATTAAGGTTACAGGAATTTGAAGCCAGAGCCCTCTCGGTTTTACTAGGCTCTCACTCAATATTGTACTACAAAAAGAAGAAAAAGAGTGGAACATTGATTGGACAGCTAAACCTGAAGTGAAAATTAAAAACCAAAAATAAGAACATTGACTTGGCCCCTAAAAAAAAGAAGAGTTGCAACAGTTGAACATATGAAAACCATTAGATGAAGCCAAGAATTACATGTAGTATAGAAAAAGCTTACATAGTTAAATTGTCCCCATAGTTTTTCAGAAAAATATGCTTTCAATACTAGTGTTTTGTGGATTATTAATATTTTCTCCTTGTTACTTGAGGTTTGTTCTATTGCTCTGTTCCTTTTCCATTTGTTGTGCAAAGTCTCCTACTTTCCTTCAATGTTAATATGTAAATCGCTCAAAAAATGATTATTTAGGCCTTTGAAATAGAGAATTATAAATAGGGGCATTTCTTTAAGGCAATGTTGATTTTTTTCTAATGGAAGGTAATATAACTACACTATGATAAAAAATAAAAAATAAATTAAAAAAAAAAAAGATGGGGCCTTTAATTTTGCTCGCCCCATTTTTGCTCACACATTGCTCACCCAAGCCACTCATTGGCTAGGTGAATGGGATCCACCAATTTATTCCATTAATTTATCCCATTAAATTGTAGGTCCCACTCACCTAGCCAATGAATGGCTTCGGTAAGCAATGTGTGAGCAAAAATGCACTCTTTAATTTTTAGGGGCCTTAGGTTACCGCCTAAGCTTGCTTAATGGTTTAGGCACTTCCGACTATGCTTTCCAAATTTACATCCCAAATATTTGGAGTTGTTAACTCGAATGTGACTTAGATAATTAACTTTCAACAAACCCAAGCCGGACAACCCATTGAACATGATTAGTTCAAATTTAATTAAGATAATAATAACTAAAGAGACTAATGCTTATTTCTTGAAGACAATTTTCAACAAACCCAAGCCGGACAACCCAATAGATTCTAAGGCTAGAGAAGATGTTTTTTTATGTCATTAGTATTATTATTTTTTTTTTTTTTTTTTTTTTTTGGGGGGGGGGGGGGGGGGGGGGGGGGGGGGGTAAGGGGCTGGGTTCTCAACAAAGTGTTTATCAGTTATGCATTTAGTTGGTTTAATTTTTTAAAATTTGTCTTTTCTTTCAGCTTTATCTTATTTTCTTTTAGTTAACACACATAACCACAATTATATTCGCTTATTTGTTAAGATTATAAGTTTAAGTATTTTATTCATGAACTTAGATTTTGGAATGTTTAGGATCAAGTTCACTCTCATTCTATTTTTGGCTAGGTTGAGTAATACAATGGATAAGAGTTGGATTAACAAAAGTAGAGTCGACCCATTATTTGAGAAAGGGGCAGAAGAGTTTGTCAAGTTTGCATGTGAGAACAAACCAAATGACCCAGAAATATTATGTCTATGCAAGAAATGCCGCAACTTGAAATATATTTTTAAAGATGATGTCGTGGACCATATAATTGTAGAAGGATTTTTAGAGAGTTACACCCATTGGATTTATCATGGAGAATATTACCCATCTACATCTACGGATAATGAATCGGTTAGAGGTGATATAATGCATGATATGATATATGATGCATTTGGAGTGCCTCCACAAAGTCAAGTTCGTGAAGGAGATGAAGGTGAATCACGGCAATTTGCAGAAGGTTTTGATGAACCAACTGATAAGTTTTTCAAGCTTATCAAAGAATCAGAGTGAGAATTATACCCAGGATGTCAAACGTTCTCCACACTTTCTTTCATTGTCCACTTGTTGCACATAAAGTGCATGGGTGGGTGGAGCAACCGTTCCTTCACCATGTTGCTTGAACTACTAAAAAAAGCATTTCCCGAGGGTAAGACACTACCGAGTTCCTTTTATGAAACAAAGAAAGTCATTTCCCAGTTAGGTCTTGAGTACATAAAGATACATTCATGTCCTAATGATTGTATGTTGTACTGGAAGGAGTCAGAGAAACTTAACCAATGTGATATTTGTCATGCACCAAGATATAAACAAACTGACTATGATGGAGATGAAGATTCTACTAAAAAACACAAAGTTCCTAATAAAGTTTTAAGATACTTTCCATTGATTCCAAGGCTCCAACGCTTGTATCTGTCATCTAAAACAGCTTCACTAATGACGTGGCATGCAAAGAGCCGTAATGATGATGGGATTTTAAGGCATCCTGCTGATTCTTCTGCTTGGAAATATTTTGACAAGATTCACACAGACTTCGGTGTTGAGCCTCGTAATGTTAGACTTGGTTTAGCTGCTGATGGCTTTAATCCATTTAGAACTTTAAGTGTTAATCACAGCACATGGCCCGTTGTGCTTGTGACATACAACTTGCCACCATGGTTATGCATGAAGAAACCGTATATAATGTTGACGCTACTTATAGATGGACCACGAGCACCTGGAAATGATATTGATATATACTTGCATCCTTTGATTGATGAACTTAAGCAATTGTGGAATGAAGCCATAACCACTTACGATGCTGCAAGTAAGCAGATGTTTCGAATGCATGCATCATTAATGTGGACAATTAGTGACTTTCCTGGATATGCAAACTTATCAGGATGGAGTACAAAAGGTGAACTGGCTTGTCCATGTTGCAACAAGGACACTTACTTTCGTTGGTTAAGAAAAGGGAGGAAACATTGTTATATGGGACATCGTAGGTGGTTGGATAAAGATCATAAGTTTCGGACTGATCGTGCGTCTTTTGATGGCACTGTTGAGTTGCGACATAGGCCTCCTTATCTATCTGGTGTTGAAATTTTGCATCAATTGGAGTCTGAAAAAGTTGAGAATAAATTTGGAAAGGAAGTGAAAAAAGAACCAACAAAGAGGAAAAGAAAAGGAAAAGGAAAGAAGAACGATAGTCCTGATAACATAAAGCAACATAATTGGAAGAAGAGGAGTATATTCTTTGAACTCCCATACTGGAAGGATAATCTAATTCGTCACAATCTTGATGTGATGCACATTGAGAAGAATGTGTGTGACAATGTACTTTGGACATTGTTGAATGTTGAAGGAAAAGGGAAGGATAATTTAAAAGCTCGACTTGACCTACAAGAAATGGGTATCCGAAAGGCACTACATCCTCAGCAGCGTAGTAACAGAACATATTTGCCTCCTGCATGCTTTACACTGGACACTTCGGAGAAAGAATTGTTATGCAAAGTCTTGAAAAAGGTCAAAGTCCCAGATGGATATGCATCAAATATTTCACGGTGTGTTAATATAAAGCAACGCACCCTCACAGGGCTTAAGAGTCATGACAGTCATATCTTAATGCAACAATTACTTCCTCTAGCCATAAGAAAAATATTGCCTCAAAATGCTGCTAAACCATTGATGGAAGTTAGCAATTTCTTTGGGTAATTATGTTCAAAAGTGTTGCATGAAGCAGATTTAAATCGTCTTCAATCTCGAATTGAAATTACTCTTTGCCAGCTGGAGATGATATTTCCACCATCATTCTTTGATGTGATGGTGCATTTACTCATTCATTTAGCAGAAGAAGCTAAAATTGCTGGACCACCAGCCTTTCGCTGGATGTACCCAATTGAGAGGTAAATATATTGTTTAAGATTTATTTTTATTCTTTTAATTCTGTATAGGATAGTAACTTTGGTTGTTACAGCTACCTCGGCACTTTAAAATCGTACGTTCGCACTAGAAGTCGTCCAGAGGGCTCAATAGCCGAGGGATATTTAGCAGAAGAATGTTTAACATTCTGCTCGAGATATTTGCATGATGTTGAAACAAAGTTTAGCCGACCTATAAGAAACTATGATGGTGGAGACAGTTCCTCTTCTCAATCACCCGGGTGCCCTTTAGGAAAGGGGAAGTCGATCCTTCTTGATGACATTACACTAGCACAAGCACATCGCTATGTACTAGTTAACACAGGTGTGGATGCCCCATTTCTAGAGTAAGATAATAATGTGTTTGATTTATAAATTTTGCACGTAACTAGTCAAATGAATTTAACTCTTTGCCTTAACTATGCAGGGAACACCGTGACTCAATAAGAAGAAGTATGCAACGACCTAGGTCACATGATATAGATCGGATACACAACAACACATTTCACACATGGTTTAAAGATCATGTGAGTTATATGATGTTCTCAATAGTCTTAACTTCGTACATATACTTTGTCATTGATAACATATGATATTGAAATAATTTTTTATATCTTAGGTTACAAAGTTACATGCGACGGGTAGCGCACAACTGTCACACCAAATTAAGACATTGGCTTTAGGTCCTCAAAATTTGGCAACAAAATTCACGGGGTATATTATAAATGCAGTGAGGTATCATACAAGAGACCGTGAGAAGAGAAGGACGACACAAAATAGCGGTGTCATGTTAAGGGCAACAACTTAGAGTTATGCGAGTGCAAGAGACCAACACCCTGTATCAGGAGAAGTTACTTTCTATGGAGTGTTAACAAGCATAATTGAGTTATGCTACACAAAAGAGCATAAATTTATGTTATTTAAATGGGATTGGGTTAACAATCGAAGTGGACTCATAGAAAATGATAGTTTTGGATTTACCCTAGTAAATTTCACCCAGTTATTGTATGGTGACAACCAGTTGTCTGATGAACCTTTTATCTTAGCAACTCAAGCACAACAGGTCTTCTATGTGCAAGATCCGGTTGAAATAATTTGGCACATAGGTATAAAAATGAAACCCAGAGACTTCTTCGATATGTATGGAGGACATACTACAGCTAATGACATACCATATAGTCAAGTGGAGCCATATATGATTCAGCACTTGGAAAACACTAGTTCTATACAACCACAGGATGCTACATGGGTGAGAAGAGATATCGATGGAACAATTGTTGATGAAATTCTTAACACAACTCCTATGGAAGACAATGATGAAGCAGACGACAGTGATGAAATAGATTAGATTCAAGATTGTTAATATACTTGTAAACTTTTTTCAATTATTTTGGCATAGTGATTTAGCATTTCATATACTTCTAAACCTTTTTTTTTTAATTATTTTGGCATAGTGATTTAGCATTTCATATACTTCTAAACCTTCTTTAATTAGAGTGAGTTTGTTGAATTTATATGATTGATTGAGATGATATCTTTGGTGAAATTTTGACTAAATAGTGCAGAATTTTTAGCTCTGTTTTGTGTACTTTTTTGGGACTGGTATATGTTTTGTATTCTTTCATATACCCAACAAGCATTTCATATTTTGATTATTTTGGTATAGTGATCATATTTACAAAGAACATATGTTTATTTTGATACAGATTCACATGGCTCGTGGTAGGGCTTCATGCAAAGGACGAATGCCTAGCAATACTGAGGAGGAGCCAGAGTCTACTCCTAATGTAGGAGGATCAATGCCGCAGCGACCACTAGCTTGGCCATCTCGTCCAACCGGGGACAATCCATCATCTAGCAGTAACGTAGCAACCAACAACCAGCAAGAAACTGAGCAAATACGGTCTGAGGAATCTGGAGGTTGAATAGTTTTGTTGAGTAATTTTCATTTAGTTTTAGAGTGCTGGTATTCAATTCTTCTATATATTTAATGTGTTTTTATTGTGATATGTAGATCCAAGTGCCAACAATGCTGATCAAAGACGGACTATAGGCCCCACGTATATGCCACGTGGGTGGGGCACCGCTGGTGCAGTGTTACACATAGAGACAAATGAATTAGGTCAGCCGATTATGGAAGAAGCATCCAAGCTTGCATCAAATTTGGGTGTTATTGCTCGTACTGGGGTACTAGCTCCATTGGATTACTATGCTTGGACAAATGTGCCTAATATTTACAAAGAACATATTTGGCATCACATTAAGGTATCAAAATACTATTAGTCTCAAAGTAAGTTCATAAAAATTCTCTATTCTACACACATTGCCTTAGCATGCTTAATTATTGTAGGAAAATACTGATGCCACTGAGGAAATGCGGAAGATTCTCATGCAATCGGTTGGCAAAAAGTGGCGTGAGTGGAAAAATGATGTTAAGAGAAAATACTACTCAATTTATAACACTGATTCTGAGCGCTTGTCACATCGTCCTCCGAGGGTGAATGCAAGTCAGTGGCGCGCCCTCATTCATTATTGGGGCACTGAAAAAGCAATTGTACGTAAGAATGTACTTTACTTATTTCAATTAATTTGTAGTTAATAATATCAATGGGCCATATTCAGCATTTTTTTTTTTCGTATTAGGAGAAAAGTAGGAAGAATCAAGTTAGTCGAACACGACAAGTTATACCCCACACTACTGAACGAATGAGTTTTGCTCGCGTTAAACAAAAGGTATGGTAAATATATGTATCCTACTTAGACTAACATTACTAAGTATTTTGTATTTTTCGTCATTAGTTCAACGTTAATTGTTTGAAATTATTTTAGATGATAGAGGAAAATGGAGTTGAGCCAAGTCGGAGGCAGGTTTTCAAACATGTCCATACCAAAAAAGATGGAACGATTGTTAATTCAGAAACAACGCAAATTATTGTATGTCTTGTGTTTAGCTTGTTGGGAATATGCCTTCAAACCAGTTAGTTGGACAATGGAATATCATAATGCATTTATGCATGTTAGTTCATGAGATGAATATTAGACTGGAATCCTTAAACAACATTGTATGTGGTTCATTTGTGTATGTGATTACACATGTGAGATATGAATCACAAATCCATCTTGTTTCAAATGAGTCACAGTGGATGATAAGTCTGGATAACTTATCAGGTATACACTGTAGCATGATTAACGTCTACGGGGTAGAATGATGAATCGCATTCATAAGAGTCTTTAACTCTTGGTTAATATGCTAGTGTACTCAGTGCATTGACGGACCTGAGTTAAACCTATTGACACCTAAACGCTGTCACCGTCAATAAGAACTCAAAACTTATATAGGGATACATGTCCTCAATCCTGAGACAATTATGGACGCAAGTTGTATGCTTGGTTACTTTGACTTACCAATCAGTGAGGTCTTGTAAGATCAACACCTGGGTATCTTGGGTAATCAAGTATACAACGTTGGGAACATATATTGTCAAGATGGAATTCTACCCTCTTCTATAAAATGAAGAGTAAGTATTCCCTCGAGAATGTCACTAGGAGTGATTACTGAGAGCTGGCCAGCCTTGTCAACAAAGTGTTATTGTTGACATGTTTAGTAATCCAAGCGTAGTGAATGATACTCGAGGAAGATCTTCCGAGTGTTACCATGTACTGAGGAACAAAAAGTGCTATTTGCTGCAGACACGTTAAAAGATGAAGCGCAATATTGGTGGCGTACTAAGCTAGGTCTGGGTCAACCGACTACCTGGGAACAATTCCTTGAGATATTCAACGAGCAATACTTTCCGGAATCGTTTGGGGATCAGAAGGCTCAAGAATTCATGGAGTTAGTGCAAGGGGGAAAGTCAGTGCGTGAATATTCAACACAATTTATAAGTTTGGCAAGGTTTGCCGGGGATATTGTAACAACCGAGAAAGTGAAGGCAAGAAAGTTTGTAGCGGGACTCCGGGGAGATATCCGGGGACGAGTGACTATGTTCCGACCAGAGACCTATGCTAAGGCATTGGACATTGCTTCTATTGCTGAGAGAGACCTTGGGTATACTTCAAACATGCCACCACTACCGAGTCAACAAAGTAAACGACCAGGATCAAGTCAGTTCAGTGGACAAGGGAGTGCCAAGAGGCAGGGTTCAGGAGGATCATCGGTTAGTATCGGCAGTGGTTCTGGTGGAAACAAACCGAGATGTCAGATTTGTCAGAAGTTCCATTGGGGCCGGTGCAATCAACTTCCAAATCCAATCATTTGTAATAGTTGCCGACAACCGGGACACATTGCTAGAAATTGTCCGAATCAGAATATAGATATGAGAGGTCGATGCTTCACTTGTAAGGAATTGGGGCACCAAGCGAAAGATTGTCCAACCAAGCGTCAAGGAGCTTCTGGTTCCGGTTCATATGCAGCTAGTGCCATTACACCACGGACTACTCAACCTCCGAGGAGGGAGCAACGAGAGGCAAGATCATTTCAACTCAGGCCAGGAGATACCGCTTCTACCGACACTTTTGTCTCAGGTATGGTTCCCATTTGCTCACACCTAGCAAATGTACTTATAGATTCGGGATCCACACACTCATTCGTGTCACATCAGTTTGCTAAACATCTAGATAAACCATTAGAGTTCCTAAACTATGATTTATCTGTCGCGATACCATTGGGGGCTCCGTTGGTTAGTTCAGGTGTGTTTAGAAAATGTGAGATTAATGTGAATGGTAAAGAGTTAACCGTTGATTTAGTACCGTTAGTTATTCAGCACTTTGATGTTATATTGGGTATGGATTGGTTAGCCGCTAATCATGCTAATATTAATTGTAACACTAAAGGAGTAGCATTCCGTATTCCGAATCAAGATGAGTTTTACTTTCAAGGTAAGGGTGTTGTATAACCACTGTATATCGTATCCGCTATTGAAGTATGTCGATTGTTGAAGAAAGGTTGACAAGGGTTCTTGTGTAGCATTCTTGATACTAGAGGTCCCGATTTAAACTTGAAGATATTCTGGTAGTTAGAGAATTTCCGGATGTATTTCCAGAGGAGTTACCTAGTGTATTGATTGATCGCGAGATTGAATTTGGTATTGATGTTATGCCGGGAACCCAACCATTTTCACGAGCACCATATCGAATGGCACCAGTTGAGTTAAAAGAGTTAAAGATACAGTTGCAAGAGTTGTTAGACAAAGGTTTTATTCGGCCTAGTGTGTCTCCGTGGGGTGCACCGGTACTATTTGTGAAGAAGAAGGATGGGACAATGCGGATGTGTATTGACTACCGAGAAATCAACAAAGTAACGATCAAGAATAAGTATCCATTGCCGCGTATTGATGACTTATTTGATCAGCTTCAAGGGGCTCAGGTGTTTTCAAAGGTTGACTTGAGATCTGGATATCACCAATTGAAAGTTAAAGCAGAAGATGTAGAAAAGACAGCCTTTAGGACCCGATACGGACACTATGAATTCCTAGTGATGCCGTTTGGGGTTACTAATGCGCCTGCCGCCTTCATAGATTTGATGAACCGTGTATTCAAATCATATTTGGATGAGTTCGTTATTGTATTCATTGATGACATTCTCATTTATTCTAAGAGTCCGGAAGAGCATGAACGACACTTGAGACTAGTTTTGCAGCGACTTCGAGAGAAACAATTGTTTGGAAAGTTGAAGAAGAGCGAATTTTGGTTGACAAGTATCACTTTTCTAGGGCACGTGATTTCTAAAGAGGGTATTTCTATTGACCCACAGTAGATTGAAGCCATTATGAATTGGTCAAGACCGACAAATGTGTCTGAGATTCGAAGTTTCTTGGGGTTAGCCGGATATTATAGAAGGTTTGTGAAAGAATTTTCTAGAATTGCAACGCCGATGACAAGGTTGATGAGAAAGGATGTACCGTTTGAGTGGAACAAGGAATGTGAAGATTGTTTTGTAGCATTGAAGAAAAAGTTGACTACGGCACCAATACTTACAATTCCAACAAGCACTGGGAATTTTAGAATTTACAGTGATGCTTCTCACCAAGGCTTGGGATGTGTATTAACACAAGACGACAAGGTGATAGCGTATGCTTCGCGATAGTTAAGACCTCACGAGAAGAATTACCCAACACATGACTTGGAGTTAGCAGCGGTTATTTTTGCCTTGAAGATTTGGAGGCACTATCTATATGGGGAGACTTGTGAAATCTTCACGGATCATAAAAGTCTGAAATACCTATTCACTCAGAGGGATCTTAATATGAGACAAAGAAGATGGTTGGAACTCATGAAAAATTATGATTTAAAAATTCAATATCACCCGGGAAAAGCCAATGTAGTTGCCGATGCCTTGAGTCGGAAGTCGTCAGAAAACTTAGCTTATGCCTTGACTGGACAGGAAAAGTTGATAAAGGAATTTGAACAATTGAAGCTTGAAGTAGTTCCTAAAATTAGAGGTGGTTTAATGGCTGCGATCGTGGCACAGCCGAGTTTAATTGGGGAAATCAAGACTAATCAACTTCTAGATCCAGAATTCAAGAAGATTGTAGATGAATTACCTGAGGGGAGAAGGCTGGAATTCAGTTTCCATGATGGTGTTCTGAAATACATCAATCGATTATGTGTTCCTAACGTTGGTGATTTGAGAAATAGAGTTATGGAAGAGGCTCACAATACCAGATATTCAGTACATCCGGGTAGTACCAAAATGTACAGAGACTTGCGAGAAATTTATTGGTGGAGTGGTATGAAGCGGGAAGTCGCAGAATTTGTATCTAAATGTATGACGTGTCAGAGGGTGAAACTGGAACATCAACGACCTGGAGGAGAGTTGCATCCTCTAGAGATACCAGAGTGGAAGTGGGAGCATATTACGATGGATTTTGTATCGGGGTTTCCAAAATCTCAAAAGTCAAATGATAGCATCTGGGTGATTGTAGACCGGTTGACTAAGTCAGCCCATTTCTTACCAATCAAGACCAAAGATCCATCAAATCTTGCTGAGATTTATATCAGAGAGATTATACGGCTTCATGGAGCACCGGTTTCGATAGTGTCAGACCGTGATACCCGATTTGTATCAAGATTTTGGGAGAGTTTACAGAGGGCTATGGGGACAACTTTACATTTTAGCACTGCTTTTCATCCACAGACCGATGGTCAGTCCAAAAGGGTGATTCAAATTCTAGAGGATATGTTGAGAGTTTGTGTAATGGATTTCAAGGCCGATTGGGAGACTCATTTGCCTTTAATCGAGTTCTCTTATAACAACAGCTTTCAAACTAGCATTGGAATGGCCCCTTATGAGGCACTGTATGGTAGAAAGTGTAGATCGCCGGTGTGTTGGACAGAAGTTGGAGAGAAACAACTTTTGGGACCATAGATAGTACAAATCACTACTGACAAGATTCAATTGATTAAGTAACGGTTACAAACGGCTCAGAGTCGTTATAAAAGTTATGCGGATACGGGTAGAAGACCATTGGAGTTTGAGGTTGGTGACTATGTGTTTTTGAAAGTTTCGCCTTCGAAAGGCATAGCACGTTTTGGTAAGCGAGGTAAGCTCAGTCCGAGATATGTTGGACCGTATTTAATTCTTAATCGAGTTGGGCCATTAGCTTATCGGTTAGAGCTGCCACAAGAATTAGAGAATGTTCATAATGTGTTTCACGTGTCGATGCTTCGACGTTATGTGTCAGATTCGAAACATGTTATCATTCCGGAACCGTTAGAGATTCGGGAAGATTTAACTTACGTGGAGCATCCAGTACAAATCCTTGATAGAAAAGATCAAGTGTTGAGGACCAAAGTGATTCCCTTGGTGATGGTTCAATGGCGAAGCCATTCAGTCGAAGAGGCAACCTGGGAGCGGGAGGATGAGATTCGAGCAAAGTACCCGCACTTATTCGATTCTTGAGGTAAGAGTAAGTTTGGGGACCAAACTCCCTTTTAGGGAGGTAGAAATGTAACACCCGTACCCGAAAAATGGGTTAATTATCATGTTATATGCATTAATTAATATAATTAGTGTATAAAATGGATTAAGGGGAGGCTTGGACTCGCCCATGTAAAAAGTGTTCAGAGAGGGACACTAGTTGGAAAAGTCCCCAATGAGGTGGGACAGATATTGAAATGGAACCCAGCGAAGGGTAAATTGGTAATTTGCATTTTAAATGATTAAATGTATTTTATGTGATTACATGGATATTTGTTTACATGCTTTCATATTACATGTTAATATGTGTTAGCATTAGTTTGGACACCCAAATAAGGGTATAAATGAAAAAGATGTAAAATTAGTAGGTGCGATAGCAATTTCACAAAATATGTGAGACCCACATTGGGACCCGTGCGGAACTTAGACAAACACTCATTAAATAATTGGGTAGTTAATGGAATGTTTGGGGTATTTCATAATAAGAACTTAAGAAAATCCGGGGGTGTAAACGAAAAGAGAGGAATTGAGAGAGATTGACAACACACATGCATTGCATGTGTGTGTGTCAAGAGACTAAGGAGTCTCCACAGAAATTCAAAGAAAAAGAAAAGAGAGAGCTCGGGAGAGAAGACGGAGACGAGACGCCGACACCGTTTTTACGCCGTTCCGTCACCGCCGTTCGTCGGATTCGCGAACCGAAGCTATTTTCGGACTCGTGGAGGTGAGACGAACGTTTCTATACCCTTAATTTCTGTTTAAATTGTTGGATATTGGTAGCTCATATTTGATGGTGAGACGTCGTCTACCGAATTCTTGTAGGATTCATTGTGGTGTAGGAATTGAGCGGAAATTAGTGAAATTCAGCACACCTCTAGCTTGAATTTGGGTAAAAATCTGTGAATAAGGTGAGTTTTCTATACAAACTAAGTGATTGTGTTTAATGTGTTCAAGGCTTCAATTGGTGTTAGAGATATTAATCCTTGTTTAGAAGCTATTATATTGTTGGATTGATAATTTCATATCAATTTTATGTGAATTATGTGCTGATACATGTATATGTGCTTATATGTCTATGTGGTGGTCAATGAGCACCGGGGAAATGGTTCATTGTTGGGAGTAATAAGGGTGGTGAAGAGGAAGAATCCGATAAATACGGAAGTCCAAGGAATAGAAATGGCCACGGGACCAAGGGAGGTCTTCGGGTCTGAATGAACCATATAACCGGTGACTCGGCGACTACGGTTGTGTTTTTATGTGTTAATCATAGCATTGCACGTATTAATCATACAATCATGTTTAGAATGCTCACTAAGCAAATTGCTTAAGAAAACCGTTTTCCTATTTCTGTTGTGGTACATAACAACAACCGCAGGTTCGGAGCAAGGTACGGAAAGGAGGTGAATCGAATTTGGGAATGGGGCAAGACTTGGGATTTGTAATACATGTTTAATATTGTAGTATGATGTAAATTATGGTTTTGGACTTGTGATACTTAGGTTGTAATGCTTATAGTCGTGGGAGTTGAAGTTAAAACTTAGAAGAACTTATATAATTTCTTTTTTTAAAACTATGGATATTGTGTGTTAGTTGAGTTGGACTATTCCGGCAAGTCCGGGTGTATGTCGCAACCATTTTGGACAAGTTTTGCTTGTAACTAAGTTATATGTAAAGTTTTTGAACTCTATTTCGGTAAGAACTCTATATTCTTACAAGTTGAACTAATATTTAGGCCTTGATGTCTTATTTGATTTAAATGATAATGGGTATAAGTTTAAAGTGGTTGAAAGTATCCTAGTGTGCATTAGGATCATGTTCAAGAAGTTTCATAAGTTTTCACAAATGTTTGGATGAGGTTTAGTTCCAAAACTTCTTATGGACAGGTTGAAAGTTGCTGCTGCAGAAATGGTTCTGCAGAGGGGCTTTCGACCGGTCGAAGGGACCCGTTTGACCGTTCGAAAAACCCACTGTCAGGCCTTTGATTCTAAATGTTTCCATGTTATGTTTTAACATTTAAAAGCCCAAGAGGATACCTTTGGGGTCCAATTGACCCACAAAAACTTTACTTTCAATTATAAAGGTTGGCAAGTATTTTTCACGGAATTTCCTAATTGGCACTAGTTATACTAGTGTTATTTGGCTCAAGCTTGTTTAACAAAGCTTCAAACTCCTTCTCAAATTGTTTTCATGTTTATACTAGTTCTTGGAAAGAACTTAAGTTCGTTACATGCTTGAATTTGGTTGGAATGAATTGAAATCTTCCAACGGTTGCGTGATTTGATGAGTTCCGATGCTTTTGTGCACTTTTCGGTAGTTCTAAGTTGGTTGGGAAGTAGCCCCAAGTGACTTGTGTGTTTGGGGACTTCTTAGAATGTTAAATGGGGGAAAATTTGGTTCAGAGGGTATCTGGACCGGTCGAATTGACCCGCTCGACCGGTCGAATGCCCCTCTGCACAAGACAGTGATTTCAAAGGTATTTTTCGTCGCCTTTTACGGAAACGGGCATAACTCTTTGTAGAAAATTCGAGTTCATGCGCCGTTTTTTGAATTGGAACCGGGACTCAAAGAGCTATCTTTTCATGTAAAATTTTGTCATATTTTATTAATGACCATTTTGCCCTTGAGCTATTTTATCTCAGTATAGTAGTTTTAAGTTACTTCAAATCATGTTTTTCCTTAATAACTAACATAGTTCTTGCTTATTAGTGTATTTTGGGTGCGTATAGTCTTGTTAAACGTGTCCTAATCCGTGGAGGCGGGTTGGGGGTGTGACACCTTTTCTTTTCCTTTCAAAACGATTTCAAACAAACAAGAAGTGGAATTCCGCGTGTCCACAGTCTGGCGACTCTGCTGGGGATAATTTTATTTTCAAAACAAAATAATACAGAGGTTTGATTCATAAGAAGCATCCTTAAAATCATCTTTTTACTGTATCTGGTTCACCGCATTAAACTTCAGCATTTCCCCTCAGACTGTGTCTGAAACGCGGCGCTGACATTGCTCAGGTCTTGCTGTGCCAGGGCATAAGTCACCGTTGATACTGCACCTTCCAAGGTATATCAAAAATAGTAAAAACTTTCGTACTGTCTCTCTGACGGTATATTAGAACTCTCGTCAATGGACCCTCTTTGACTAAACCTAGCCTTTGCATATAGATTCTTGTAGAACCTTTCATAGGATTGTTCATTTATCTTTTCAGATAGGACAATGTGATATAACTGCTGTATGCCCTGACGGGATTACCTGCGCGGTGTAGACGCTTATGTGGCACGAGGCAGAACCTCTTTCTTATGATTCCCAAGGCAATCACTCACATGTGATCACAATGAGTTGACCTGCCTAGGCACCATGATAAGGATGTCTGCTCCATGCCTACAAAGATATACACCGCAAACCTTGTTTGTCGGTCCTAAGACATAGGAGTATGAAACATGTTAGACAGTATGATCACCATCATCACATGCTCCTGCCATATCAACCAGTTTATCCCAGAAACTCTGTCCAGATATCCCATATATAACCATATTAACCAGTTTCTCCCAGAAACTCTATCCAGATATCCCAGATATAACCATATTAACCAGTTTCTCCCAGAAACTCTGTCCAGATATCCCAGATATAATCGTATCAACCAGTTTCTCCCAGAAACTCTGTCCGAACCAACCAGAAATGCCCGAATATGCCAATTTCTCTCAAAAACTTTGTCCAAACCAACCAGAAATGCCCGGATATGCCAGTTTCTCTCAGAAACTTTATCCAAACCAACCAGAAATGCCCGGATATGCTAATTTCACTCAGAAACTTTGTCCAAACCAACCAGAAATACCCAGATATACCCGTTTCTCCCAGAAACTCTGTCCAAACCAACCAGAAATGCCCAGATATGCCCGTTTCTCTCAGAAACTCTATCCAAACCAACCAAAAATGCCCAGATATGCCAATTTCTCTCAGAAACTCTGTCCAAATCAACTAGAAATGCCCAGTCTCTCCTAGAAGCCTTCATAAAACCCCGAAAACCCCTGTTATCCCTTGGTGATCGTACTGGAAAGTAAAGTTGGCATACTCTATATGGTTAGGACCTTATTTGTTTAACTGCTATCTGTTAGAATAGGAGCATCATATAGATTAGGGCTAACATCCACGTGCTTGTCTCATTTGCATGCACCATTCCTATCGGTCTGCACACACTATCTCAGTCAGTCTTACACAAGTCATGTCCACGTCTGTTAACATCACTGTCATTTGTCTATCTAAAGTCATCACTGTCAAAATCTGATACAAATCCTCTCGAATCTGTAGGGTCACTATAGATTCTCAAAGCCAGCAACTGGGATCTTTGTCCTGGGTCAGAAATTTAGATAATCGTTTGGTCAGAATCATCCCAACAAGTTATTTCAGCATGAATCAGGAAGAGCTAGAAAATAAGGTCACTGAATTGGAGCTACCATAAGCCAGCTGTAGCACCCAGAATTTTCTAGAAATTCCACGTAGGAATATAAGATTAGTGACAGATGACGTCACCATGGTACGGCTACAGAAGGTCCATTAGGATGACCATAGTTAGGAGTCCTTATTAGGATCCTTAGTAATCGTCTGGATGACGACCACGTTGATTCGAATCTATTGCCTATTAGAATAAGTCGTAATCACGACGTTTTAGGTTCTATTAAGAATTCATACACAGACTTGAACTTAAGCTCGTACTCAGCCCCGTACGTACATGTTTTAGGATTCACAGTCATATTCATAGTTGAACACGCGAACCTAGGCACTTGTGCACACTTAGGTACCCAACCCGAGAGTGGGCCCCACCCACTGCCATGTGGCAGCAATGCACATGCACACCATGTCACGCCCCGACGTAGCATAAATATGAAAAGCATTTAATTTCCTTTATGGACCCGTAGGTCACGACAGTTTGAAGGATCGATTCCGTCCCAAACGTCGAACAACATAAAACCAAAATCAGAGTAGAGCAAATAAAGCTTACAAATATTGTTCTAACTTATTTCATATTACAGCACGGGGTCTCTAAAGGCACAAATCGCCTTAAATTAAAACAATAGCTTAATATCTATTACAGTCATCCTTATTACAAAACAGTTTATAACTTTAAACATGGAGTATAGATAACAGTCTTTCTTCTAAGCAGTCGTTCTCAATTAGCATAATCATAATGTTCATCCTGATCATAACCTGAAAAACCTGAAGACGAATGTCCAGGATGCATCAACGTCGTCAGCTTCAAGAAGCCAGTGAGTATTAAAAACATAACTTTGAATGTAAAACATACTCATTTACCATTTTCCAATTCTCATTTAAATCCACAAGTTTATATTTAAGATAAAGAGTTCGTGTTATAAAACAACCACAATATTATTTAAAAGATAAATTCACATATATGTGACCGTGTATGAGAATAATGCGCCATCTCATCTTACCGACTCTTTTCTCTCGACAAAACCCAACAACCTACCATCACACACCGGTATCTTTGTAACGCTAAGATAGCCACACTTTAGCACAGAGGTGCCAGGGAATGTCCAGTTTGCCTCACACTTTGGTCCGGGGTACCAGGGAGTGTCCATTGCCTCACACTTTGACTACCTAATCCGCCATGCAAAAACCGGAGGAACCCTCACGCAGTATCCAGACTTGAGTATCAGGGAGTGTCCGTAGGCCACACTTTAGCACTACCATGGGTGCCAGTGAATGTCCAAATTCGGCTTCACACACTTTGACGCTTCCATGGTAGTCAGGGAGTGTCCAGTTTTGCCACCGTCGCATTTCAAAGACACCCTCGCCGAAATCTCAATCACAACACACTTTGGTACTCACTTACCAGGGAGTGTCAACATCACAAACTCAATCGCACTCACTATGCCACACTGACCATTACTCTTTTCCATACTGACCAACATTCACACTCACCATGCATGTACAACTGAATCTACATATATGTCATGAAACTTTAAAACATGAGGCAATTCACTGATTTATACAAACGACGAACGTACGGGGATTGGTAAGTCACAATACAACGTTTTAATCGTTCAAACATAAACAATTAAGATTCTGATTTAATAAATTTCCCAAACAGTACTCAAACAGTATATAAATTTTATCCCAAACAGTCCTTTATCACAAAACAAGCAAAACTAGAAACTGTTAAAAGTCGTGCGCTCGGGCTGCTCGCGCGACCTGCCTATTTTTAATTTTTAATATATATAAACTTTTCTATCTACCGGGAAACGCACACCACGCGCGCGCAAGCCGCTCGCGCGAGGGGTCGCTCGCGCGGGCCGCTCGCGCGATCGCGCGCACGAGATGAAGCAGAGGCAGAGGCTTCGTCTTCCTCGCTGGTTTTCCCCTGTTTTTAGTTTTAAGGGGTCTTTGGACCCATTTTCCGAACTGTTAGTATATATATCATGTTATATATGGATCTCCTTGTTTTTCAACAAGGATTAAGAATATGTAATCAATTTAACGTAATTCCAACCATAGCTCTCCATTTTTATGAAAAATTAAAAGTTGTCAAAAAAAATTTTCTTATATACTTTCTCCTATGAATAAATTATGCCTCAAAACTTTAAACCTAGTCTATATATACCATAATCCTTCATTATTATCCACGAAAATAGGTTTTGGTTGAAGTTTAAAAATCTTGATTTCAAGCTATAGAGGTGCAAACGAAAAATCAACAATGGTGATCATAAATTAAGCTACACAAGACAGTAAATATAACATGAATTACATTCTAGGTGAGTTTAGAATACTCACAGATTGATGATAGAAGTGATTGATTGAGAGAGAAAATCAAAAATAAGAATTCCACTCGTAAGCTTAGCTATGGAGATGAAGCTTTCTTTCTCCAAAAATTTAGAACTCTCAACTCTCTCTGAAACTCTCTGAATTTCTGATTGTAATGAACTCAATGTGTGTGTGTGAGTGTAGTGTATGTATATAGAGAACCAAACTTGGCCACCAAGTAAACTGCCATTCACTCAACAAAATGATTTTAATTTTACTAATTTACAAAAGTTGTGATATAAACCATTACACAGATAGATATACGTAGAGGTTATACAACCTTCAGATGATCCAAGGGCCAAGTAGGTATGTAGGGGTGCAAGCTTAAGTGTGTTTGGGAATTTAGCTTATGGCACAACAATTACACACACAAGTTAAACATTCCCAAACATTGCCTTAACCAATGATGAGTTTCCATAAATGGCAAGTAAAGTGTATGTCACATCTAGCTTTACATCACTTCCAAAATCTGTGGAAGTTTAGCACAGCGTGGACAGTTTTGGAAGTAAACTGGTATTTTCGGGGTGCGGTGATCACCACAAAATACAGAAAATTCATTTTAACATAAGAAATGGTTTTCTGGTTTTATAAAAATACAACTTGAATTAAAAGAAAACATTTCCACCGTTTTGAAATACGGACTTTGAAATTCAACACAGGTATTGCTAAAATTCATATAATCGCAGTTTGACCCCAACAAGAATTTTAAATATGAAATAAAGCAAGAAATAAATTCTACACACAAGAATTGTAATTAAAATAAAAGTGGACAATGAATATTAAATATGACAATGCAAATGAATGAAAATGCAGGTCATTACACCCTTCCTCCCTTAAACAGGATTTCGTCCCTGAAATCAAGACTAACTAGTCCTGAAATAACTCTGGGTACTTCTTCCTCATCTCAGCTTCAACTTCCCACGAGTCTTCATTCTCGTCATGGTGATTCCACTGAACTTTCACCAATGGGATATCCTTATTCCTCAACTTCTTGATACTCTGGTCTAGAATTTTCACGGGCCTCTCCTTGTAAGAAACGTTATGACTTGTCTTAATATCGTCATAACTAACAACGTGCGAGGGATCTCGTATGTACTTTCTCAGCATACTCACATGAAATACATTGTGAACCCCAGACATCTTCGGTGGTAGCGCCAGTCGATATGCTACTTTCCCAACACGATCCAAAATCTCGAATGGTCTGATGAAACGCGGAGCCAATTTCCCTCTCTTGAGACCGAAGCGTACTACTCCTCGGGTCGGTGAAACCTTAAGAAGTACGTAATCTCCGATGCTAAACTTCAAATCTTTCCAACGTTGATCAGCATAACTCTTATACCTGCTTTGAACGGTTCTCATCCTCTCCTTGACCAAAGAAATCTTTTCGTTGGTTTCTCTGACCAAATCTGGTCCTAGTAATTCTGTATCTCCGACTTCTGCCCAGCATAATGGAGAACGACATGGTCGTCCGTACAATACTTCGAACGGAGCCATACCGATACTTGTGTGATAACTGTTGTTATAGGTAAATTCAACCAACGGCAAGTGCGTCTCCCAAGATTCTTTGAAATCAATAACACAAGCCCTAAGCATATCTTCCATGATCTGATTAACACGTTCAGTTTGCCCATCTGTCTGAGGGTGAAAAGTAGTACTCATCTTGAGCGAAGTTCCCATAGCTTCTTGCAAACTTTCCCAAAATCCAGAAGTAAAACACGCGTCACTGTCTGACACAATTGACACAGGTGCACCGTGAAGCCGCACAACTTGTTGTATGTACATCCGGCTCATCTTTTCCACCGGGTATGTCATACTATAAGCAATGAAATGAGATGGTTTTGTCAATCTATCCACGATTACCCAAATGGCATCATGATTCTGCTGCGATTGAGGCAATCCTACTACAAAATCCATCGTAATGTGCTCCCACTTCCAACCAGGAATAGGTAGTGGTTGCAACAATCCTGACGGTCTCTGATGTTCAGCCTTGACTTGCTGACACGTCAAACACTTAGACACAAATTTGGCCACATCCTTCTTCATACCTTCCCACCAAAAATTTCTCTTCAAATCCTTGTACATTTTCGTTCCTCCCGGGTGAACTGTACATCTTGACTTATGTGCTTCTTCGAGAATGTCTTTCCTTAATTCACCACAATCCGGCACACATAATCTATTTCTGCACCGATATCCCCCATCGACTCCCACCTTCCATTCTGTCGGGTCTTTCTCTGACATCTTCACGAACCATGTCTGAAACTTCTGATCTTCTTTCTGAGCTCCAATAATGCGATCGATAAGAACAGGCTGTAGGTTAAGACATACGAACAATTGTCCTTCTCCTTCTTTAGCACTCTATACATCGAATTCCGCCAATGTCTCCAATGCTAGCCACTCTCGAACCATTAAGGAGGCGATCGTCTCCCGAGTCTATCGACTTAAAGCATCAGCGACCACATTAGCTTTACCAGGGTGGTACTCTAACATGAAGTCGTAATCTTTGATTAGCTCCATCCATCTGCGATGCCTCATGTTCAATTCTTTCTGTGTGAACAAATATTTCAGACTCTTGTGATCAGAGAATAAATCAAACTTTTCACCGTAGAGATAGTGTCTCCAAATCTTGAGTGCAAAAACTACTGCCGCCAACTCCAGATCATGAATGGGATAGTTCAACTCATTCGACTTCAGCTGTCTGGATCCATAGGCGATAACTCTGCCTTCTTGCATAAGTACACACCCTAGTCCTTGATATGACGCATCACTAAAGATAGTGAACTTCTCATCAGGCTTGGGTATAGCTAGTACCGGTGCGGTAGTGAGTCTCTCTTTCAACTCTAGAAAGGCGCGCTCATGCTTCTCTGTCTAGTCGAACTTCAAATTCTTCTTCGTCAACCTAGTCAATGGTGTAGCTATTTTTGAAAACCCTTCAACAAATCTTCTGTAATAGCCTCCGAGTCCAAGGAAACTCCAAACCTCTGTAGGGTTGCTCGGCCTAATCCAGTTTGACACAGCATTGGTCTTGGACGAATCCACAGAAATTCCTTGAGATGACACCTTGTGTCCCAAAAATTTCACTTCTTGCAACCAGAACTCACACTTACTGAACTTGGCATACAAGTGGTGGTCCTTAAGCGTCTGCATCGCAATCCGTAGATGTTGTTCGTGTTCTTCTCCCGACTTAGAATAGATCAAAATATCATCTATAAAGACGATGACAAACTGATCCAAATAAGGCTTGAACACTTTGTTCATCAGATCCATAAACACTACCAGGGCGTTTGTCATTCCAAACGGCATCACCAGAAATTCATAATGACCATATCGGGTCCTGAAAGCAGTCTTAGGTATGTCTTCCTTCCGTACCCTCAACTAATGATATCCCGACCTAAGGTCTATCTTGGAAAATGTCGTAGCTCCTTGTAGTTGATCAAACAAATCGTCAATCCGAGGTAAGGGGTACTTATTCTTGATAGTTACTCGGTTCAGTTCTCTGTAATCGATACACAGCCTGAGCGTCCCATCCTTCTTCTTCACAAATAACACCGGTGCTCCCCAAGGCGATGTACTTGGACGTACAAAACCTAGGTTCTCGAGCTCTTGAACTTGTTCCTTCAATTCCAATAGTTCGGTGGGGGCCATTCTGTAGGGAACCTTGGTGATCGGTACGGTACCCGGTATAAGCTCAATACAGAACTCTATACTTCTCTCGGGCGGTAAACCAGAAATGTCTTGAAATACTTCTTCGAAATCCTTGACTACAGGTATAGATAACACTGTCGCTTCTGTACTGACGACTTCGATGTTAGCCAAACATCTAGTGAGGAACATATCTCCCGAAGGGTTACATTGAAAATCAAAGGGTTGATTCTTGTTGTCGAATAATGTAATTCTCTTCCTCGCACAATCCAACTTCACTTGATTCTGAGAGAGCCAATCTATTCCTAGGATTTTGTCGAACTCCTTCAATGATAGGACAATCAACCTTGCCGGGATTTCACGGTCTCCTAGCCGTAAAGGACAATCCTTGCACACGTGTCCTAATCTGACTGCGGTTCCTAATGGTGAAGTAGCCCTCAAAGCTTTCTCTAAACGATGAGGTAAGATACCCAATCTCCGAATTGTATTAACAGATATGAACGAAAGAGCAGCACCCGTATCAAATAACACTTTAACATGAGAGTTAAACAAAGTCAATGTACCTTCCTCTGCTTGCTGATCTGGTTGAGCTTCTCTATAATCTCCTTCTTCATAAATAGTTCTGTCATATCTAGCAGCAACAAGAATAACAGAATTCACGCGAGTCTGGCCTTGCTGACCATAATTCACTTGCTTAGGGGCAGTTCCGAACTTGCTGATGTGACCTGGTTCACCACAGTTGTAGCAAACTATGCCTTGCTGAGCAGCACGCCTTGGTGCCTTGCAATCTCGGGCCAGATGACCAGGGTTGCCACAGTTGAAGCATTTTCCAGCATTACTACCTTCTCCCACTCGGGGTTGAAAATAGACGACAATTTGACTCCAAAACCGCCGTCATTGTTTGAGGCCAAAATTCAAAGTACTCTTAAACGGTTAAGGAGAACTCAAACTTTTAAAATCGAACCTATTCCAATGGCCGATACTGGAAACAACGAAAATAATATGAATAATCTTAATATACTGCCACCTCCTCCGCTTAAAGATTACTTTATTCCGACGACTTACACGCCACAAACATGTATTGATTTACCGGAGGTGATGGCATCTCACTTTGAGATAAAGTCATCTACCATCTCGCTACTTCCTTCTTTCCATGGCCGTCTAAATGAAGATCCATATCAACACTTAGGAGATTTTCAGGATATATGCTCTACTTTAAAAATTCAAAACTTAACTGATGATGAATTGAAATTGTAGCTCTTTCCATTCTCTTTAAAAGACAAAGCTAAATACAGGCTTCAATCACTTGAGCCAAACACAATTAGAACATGGGAAGCCTTACACACCGCATTTTTACAAAAGATTTTCCTTATTATGCGTACAAATCAGATAAGGAAATCTATAACAAATTTTGTGATGCAAGATGGGGAAACGCTTTATGATACATGGGAAAAATTTAAAGAATTATTACGCTCGTGTCCACATCATCAGGTTCCTAAGTGGCAGTTGGTACAAGTTTTTTATGAGGGACTTATTCCCTCAGTCCGTAATACCGTCGACGCTGTTTGTGCGGGTACCTTCCTACACAAAAGTGTCGATGAGGCCTGGAAAATCTTTGAAACATTAAGCAAGAATTCGATGCATCAGGTTGTGTCAGTACGTTCTGAGGGATATCATTCACAACCTAAGAGAGAGGTAAAGTTCGAGTCAAGTCATTCAATTGAAATAAAAGAACTATCTAAAAAACTTGACCGACTTTTAACAATGAACCAAACGATAGCCTTACCCGCTCATGAAATTTGTGCATTATGTTCTAATCCGTCACATTCTATCCTAGCATGTCCATCGGCGAGTCAATTTCCAGAATTCGTGGAGCAACACATTAATTCTATTCAACAATACCCACGAAATAATTATAATTCGACTACTAATAATCCAGACGCACCATGGAGAAACCATCCTAATTTCTCGTGGAAAAATAATAATAATAATAATAATGAGATGAGTAATTTCCCTAACGCTTATAGACCTCAACAATGTCAATACCAACAACCTCCTCTTCCACATCCACTTAATAATGCATTTGAGGAGAAGGTGTTGGCCTCACTTGAAAGTTTTGGTTCGGTGATCCAGTTAGTACATTTCCACACCCAGTCCATTGCAAAACTGGAGTCCCAGGTGGGACAAATAGTTAACACGCTAAATCGTTTAACCGAGAGTAAGTTGCCAAGTCAACCTATTCCGAACCCTAAGGGACAATACGAGGTGGGTGGTACGAGTGAGCAAGTGAACACTGTGTCAACTAGGACGACTACTCGAGAGGAAGAAGTTGTTGAGATTCTGAGGGAGGTTATGAGGGATGCAAACGTTAACTCGAATAAAGAAAGGGGTGAGGACGTGAATCAAAGTAGAAAAGAAAAAGAATCGGTCCCAACCAACTATGCTCCAAAGTTACCTTTTCCACCTAATGTTGAGGGACCGTCACATTTGTCTAAGAAAGGGTCAAAAGCAGAAGATATACTCAAGGTGCTTAAACAAGTTAAAATTAATATTCCATTCCTCGATGCTATTAAACAAATTCCCGCTTACGCTAAATGTCTAAAAGACCTTTGCACTCAAAAATGTAAATTGCGTAGTCATACTCCAAAAAAGGTCTTTCTCATGGAAAAAGTAAGTTCTATTTTCCAACACGCTACTCCGAAGTATAAAGATCCAGGTACGCCTACAATTTCATGTGTCATAGGTGACACTATCATCCATAGGGCTCTCCTTGACTTAGGAGCTAGTGTTAATCTCTTACCTTATCACGTTTACAAACAACTAGGTTTAGGTGAACTTAAACCTACGGCCGCTACTATTCAATTAGCGGATCGTTCTGTTAAAATCCCTAGAGGAATCGTCGAGGACGTCTTAGTTAAAGTTGACAAATGTTATTATCCTATTGATTTCATGGTCCTTGATACTGAACCCGTACTAGATGCTAGGAAGCACACTCCTGTCATTCTAGGTCGTCCATTCTTAGCAACCGCTAACGCTCGTGTTAACTGTCGGACGGGGGTAATGAAGGTGTCATTTGGGAACATGAACTTAAAATTGAACATTTTTAACGGTATTGATCAACCTTCTAAAGACGACGATTACCTATGTGAGGCGGAGAGTGAGGTACGACGGAATATTGAACCTAATATAGGAATAAATACATGCGAGGAAAATATTATGGTTAGTAATAAGTGGACGAATTGAATAATTTAGATCCTAATGAAAAATTTACTCGAAAGGTAAAGAATCAACTTGAAACCGAAAAGGATGAACCGTTGAATGAATTGTTACATAGCGATATGGTTTCTGCTTACCATCGGGCTCTTCCTGATATCCTAAGGGGTACACAGTCCGATTTACGGCCTCCATAAATCTTGAGCTAGAACGGTCTAGCTGAAGACGTAAAAGATAGCGCTTCTTGGGAGGCAACCCAAGCTTTAATTCATTCGTTTCTTTGATTTTTGCATGTTTTTGGGTCGTTTTGGTCAGTTTTTGAGTTTTTTGAACAGGTTTGGGGTCGGGGATAATTCATTTTGAACTTATATACATTGTTATAATAAAAAAAAAAAAAAAGAGGAACAGACCAAAGTCGCGCGCGCGACCCACTCACGCGACAGGTCGCTCACGCGGTCCGCTCGCGCGAGATTCCCCCATAGACAAAATTTTTCAAGTTTTTTATATATGTAGCCTCAGTATCTACTCGCGCTTGAATTTGCACGCGCGAGAAGGGGTCTGCTCGCGCGGCCCGCTCGTGCGAGCTTGTGCCTTAGAAACTTTTCTAAAAATAATAAAAAAGAGACCTCAGGTTTACCTCACGGAGGGATTCGCTCGAGCGAGGGTCGCTCGCGCGGTCCGCTCGCGCGAGGAAGGGATTTTCCACTTTTTCTTGTTGTTCTTTTACCTTCTGTTTCCCACACCAGGTTAGTTATTTTCTTTTCTGTTTATTCTTTTCTGTTCTTTTCATTTAAGTTTGTCTTCGGTTAGATAGTTTTATTTCTATTTCATTTTTTTACTTATAGTTTGGTTTCTAATACTATGAAAAAAACTTATATATTAGCTTTTATTAGTTATTTGTTTGTTTATTTTCTTTTGTTAAGTATTAACAGGTCAAATAGTGCTCCGTTTGGAGTAATTGAACTTTGATTCCATATTATTGTATGTTCACCAAGTTTGTGTTTGCCGAGATCGAGGTATTATCGTTCCTTCCTTACGTACTCTCCTTTCTTTCATTTTATTGTTTCATTGGGGACAATGAAAGGTTTAGGTTTGGGGGTATGCACACACATGCACATTATTATGCACTACTTTTTTTTTTTCAAATTTTCAATTCTTGTGCTTAAATAAACGATGTTACCGACGTTTTTGCAATCTTAATTTGATACTTCTTGTTATGTAACTATGATTGTTATAGAATGGTAAACATGAGAAGATGTGATTAAATATTTACAGAAGTCATGATGTAATGTTTTAGGTCATGTATCGTGTGAATCGTAGTTTTATATCATAGATTTACACACAAACCTATGCACTGCACGTAGTCGCTTGAATACATGTTTGATGTGAACTATAATATGATTCGGATTTCTAGATAACACAAGGTGGAGACTAAACCCGGTGAGCTTTTGAGCCTATCTTTTCTGTTTAGAGGGTTATAAATACACATTGTGTTTGTCGAATTTCATTTTGGAATAGCGCATTAACTTTTTGTTTAGTCTCATTATTCTTGTTTTGGTTGAGAGTCAAGTTAAAATATTTACTACCATGCTAAATAATCTTCCATTGTAAACGTTGAAGAACTATATCACCCTAGGAAATGATCTTAGGCCCTTCTTTGTTTATTACCGACCGATAAATGAAAAATTTCCTTAGTTCGCATTTTGAGCCGTTAAAATGTCATTTTCTTTATTTAATTACCATTATCCTGTTTTTGCTCCAACTTGACCAACTTGGAGTTCACCACTGAAAGATTCGTCAACTTTTAGTGGTGTTAAGGCGATGTGTGATTGAGAAGAAGAAGACAAGATGCTATTGGGGTGGTTGCTTAGAATTCAATGAATAATCATCCGACAAGCAAGAAAGAAAAAAAAGAAGAAAAAGAAAAAGATTGAACATATTGAAAAAAAAAACAAAAAGAAAGAGAAGAAAAAAAAATATAAGGTTAAAAAAAAGAAAAAGAAAGAAAATATATGGAAAGAAGAGAATGAAAAGATGAAGTTGGTAGAAGAGAGAATGAAAGAAATCAAACATGCCTTACAACGCCATTCTGAAAACTACCTAATGAATCCTTTCTATCCTTTCTCATTACCTGAGCCATATTACAACTTTTGAAAAGTCCTATTTGATCCTAGAAACATGGTTTGGATATGTAAACGATGGGAGGGGGATTAAAACATGGTAATGATTAATTTATCTTGATTATTAGCATCCTATCCATGAGACTACTGTTCTTTCGTGTCATGCGTTTTTTTCGAGTCATATGTGAGCATTTCTCGTTTTGAAAACATATTTCTTTTACTCACATATTTTAGAAAAATTACACCTGTTTCTGAGTGTTTCATTTAGAGTGTAATTGACATTGTGAGATTCGTAGTCGAGACATAGTTAAATGGTCATCCGAGTTATATTCCAAGTTCATGACATGCGCGTGTTCATTTGACTACCATATCACACATGACACGACTAAAAAGTTGTGCGCTCTTGTGCAACACCCAAGTGTAGGTGATCGTACAAGTAATATAGTACTGGAAGTCCAGGTCGATCCCACAGGGAAGGAATAGGAAGAATATCCACTAAGTTATGACCTAAAGAAAAAGAAAAATATGAATCTAGGGGTGAAAGTTCTAACGAATTCTAATTAATTAAATTAAACTAAATAATAATCTAAAGCATAAAGAAACATAACTAATTAAATAAATTAACTAAAGGTGTTGGAAATACGTGAATTCACATTGATCCTAACCATCTACCATACACATTCATTAACGTTCTATGGAGTTCATTCCTTTTCAGCATTCCGTATTTTTCTAAAGATAAAGAATCAATAGCCCTTTCATGACCAGGACTATATCATCACAAGTGATTTAAAATACTTGGAAGACGGTTTAAAACAATGGTTATTACTTGCACTCTAAATGGTGTTAGCATTCAAAGTGGTTTTCAAAAGTCATTGAAGAAAATAGCCTTATGGCTTTAAGTTCTAAAAACTGTTTTGACAAACTGAGCTTATAGGGACAATTTGATAACATATTTCAAAAACAAAAAGTCATGGAATACTTAAAAGAATTATCTCAAGATTCTGCAGGTTCGATCGATCGAAGCGCTCTCGATCGATCGACATCATCATGCTTCAATCGATCGAAATATCTTCGATCGCTTGACTATGGCTCTGGTTTGATCGATCGAAATACCTTCGATCGATCGAGCCCAAGGTTTCTAAAGGTTGCATGGTAGAGGCTGGGAATCAATGTTTCAACATACATTCCCAACGTATAAACTACGAAAACATAATAAAACTAGTGCAGAAACAGTAACCTAGAGTTATCATAGCATATAAACTAATATCAATCAAATAACAAGGATTGGAAAGAAAAACCTGGATATAATCTGAAATAAACTTGAAATAAACATAAAATCCACTTGAATCTTCAATAATCTTCAATACATTAATGAAAAAGAGGAAGAAAAGGATGAATCTAACCTAATCTACTCCTAATCTAACCCTAAAACTACCCTAAACTGTTGTTTTCTGCGTTCTGGAGCGTCCTCCCTTCGTCTGGCGTCAAAACAACTTATATATAGGGTTCCCACAGAGTTTACGCAACTTTTGGGGGAATATAAAGTTTGATCAATCGAGCTTATTTCGATCGATCGAAGGTTCGATCGATTGAACTATCCTTAATCGCTTGAACTTCTCTGATTTTGACAACTCTGCGCACCGATGGGAGAATGGCCATAACCTTTCACTCGGACCTCGGATTAACCTCCCGTTTGCAGCCACGCGACCGTAACTCAAAGATCTACATTTCATATCTCTGGAACAATCTTCCAAATCTGAAGTATTCATTGTCAAAAATGGCATTTTTGCAGCTACTTCCGTTGTTCTATCCACCAGAATCACTTTTCTTTAGCTCCACTTCATTGATTTACATCCTAATACTTATAAAACAATACAAAAACATATGGTTTAGCATTAACACAATAAAAACAACATTGTTATTAGAATGCACCTAAATGTAGGGACTTTGGGGATAAAAGTATGCATAAAGGACTATGTAATACGCTATGAACATGCACTTTTCACCTCGAATCACACCCCCCAACTAGCTCGTTGCTAGTCCCTAGCAATGAAGCAAACTACAACAGTGTTTATTTAACTCTAAAAATTAAAAATAAAATAAAGTGAAAATCCTAAATCACTTTCGCAGGAATCGCGATTGCATTTAACGTATGCAACAAGCCTTTAAACCCCTAGGTTCCCCCTAGTGGACGAGTGTTGTCTCGTGACGGTTTGCAGTGAATTTACCCACAAAATTCATATTTATTGGTAATAGTTCTAGTTTAAATGTTTTCAAGAATTTTTTCCTCTCTCATTTAGCAATGTTGCTAAGCTCAACAATATTATGAAAACTCTCTAGTATGCCATAGCCATGCAACACACACATTACAGTTAATCTACTATCAAAGTCATTTGGATATTCCATACCTATTAATCTTCAAGTGTGTGTGTGAATGGACAACCAAAATACAAAACTTTAATTTCAAAGCTTGCATAACCTAAGATACTATCTAGACGTTCATTTTGACTCAACTCTCACCGGGATTACACTCTCAAGATGAAATCACTCTGAATTAGGTGTAATAATTATCACTCATGATATGGAAGCTATAAAGAGTAATTGTAAATGGAATCTAATGCTTCTCATATCTAAATAGAAAAACGGAAATTTTATAGTGCATAAAGTCTCATGAAAGGATACTTTTCACTAGAAGAGCGAGATACCGTGGAGAACTCTCTCATTACCTTAACTTCTAATCCAATCAACTTAAATTCATCAGGACTTTGAAAAAGAGGCGTTAGGTGAAGGAAGAAAGAGGCTTGTGATTTTCAATTGGGTCCAAGGATGTGATTGGAATGTCTACTACAACTTTTCAAACTTCCCCACATCTCCAATCTCTCTTTCTCTCTCTCTTTTTTATTTATTTTTCGCACTCTTCTTTATATTATTTTTTTCTTTTGTAACAACCATTGGCCTATTTATTTTATTATCGTTTTTTTTTTTTCATTTTTTTCTTGCTTTTTCTTTTTCCTTTTTTTTTCTTTTTTTCTTTGCCAACTTTCCCTTATTCACACAACCAAACTTCTTGTCAATGCAACACATCCCAATCACTCCTAAATAAAGAACTGAGGCTTGAACTCCAAATTTGGAGTTAGGTATAGACTTTAGGATTGTGAAGACAATGCGATTATGATAAGCTCAAAAGGTGAAGTAAAGGAATAGCATAATAGTAAGCCAAGGCTGTATTATATATGTATGTTCAAAAGATGGCCTAAATCATCTTCTAAGTTCATAGGATAATTCATTTTAGTAAATTCAGGAGCTCTAAAGTTTGGTAAATCCTGAACGTTCTCTTCTAGTGATCAGTCAAAATGAAGAAGAAAATGAGACTTTCAACGAATTAATACGCTTTTCAAAAAGTAAGAGTAATTTTATAAAAACCCTCAAAAATAAAAGAATGGCACAAAAGCTCATTTGGGTTATTAGTCTCCACTACAGTCTCTCAAGATACCTAAGTTATGCTTACTAATCCATTTTCGCTAAGTACAAGGTTGTCACAACGTGCTTAAAGTTGTTTGAAGATTAAAAAGCATAAAACATACCATAACTAAGATAGTAAACAAACTACCATTGTGTATCACATACTAATAACATATAGAAAATAACACTAATGCATCATAACTAACTACATTAACTAAGAGAGAAATACAAGAACCATTTTATTCTCTTTAAAAATAAAATTAAAAATTTCAAAATTTTTGACAATTTTAATTTACTGAGTCATGTTGCTAAGCAGGTATATTGACATTAAAGCACCACAAAAAGATATGAGGCATGCAATGGCTCACTCCCCCAACTAAAACTAAACATTGTCCCCAATGTTCTAAACTAAGCACATGGACATGTAAAGTAAAGCGAGAGAAGGAAGGATGTTACCTCGAGGCATTAATATCCAATTTTTTTTTATTTTCTTTTATTTATTTGTTAAGTTACCTGCAAAATCATTAGTAGCAACAATGAAAAATACAAAATATGATACAACTACTCAGTAAATAAATTCGATTAATCAAGATTTTTTTCATAAAGTAATAACCGAAATTTTTGAGGATCTTCCCAATGAAATAATTTAACAGTGAAAAGAATGTAGGGATCCTCATAAAAATGCAACTCCCCCCAACTAATGTCAGGCTCAAGGTCAGAGGAGATGATGCAAAACCTATGGCCTCGAAATTTGTTGTGGACAATTTTAAGAGATATACCACACATTTTTGGAATTATGTTCAAATAATGATCTTTGGTGTTGGTATTTCTTATAATAGCCTCTATTTTTTATTATCAAAAAAAGGCGGAGGCTATGGTTCAATAAAAGGGGCAGGGTCTAAGTGATGTTCTAATGAAGTTTTACTACCCTCCTCTTGTTCTAGAACAGAATCTATGGAGATGTGATCATATGAATTGGATTTCTGTTCTATGTACATTGATTTGGACTGGACTTGGATGAAGCTATCTATTTGGGCCTCAATATCATTATTACTCAAGAAGGTCAAGCAGTCTAGCAGATTACTTGCTTCTTGTTGAAGTTTAAGATCATCTAAAATGGGCCTAATATTTTCCAAATCCTCTCTCACAAAATTTTGAAATGTAAAATGTGGCGAATTACATGTGCTAGAATCCTTATCATCCCCTTCTACAACACATTCTTTTTGTTCAAAAGTGGGGTACACATAACTTTTAAGCTCGGGATGAGAGTTTTGATTAATAGAGAGGATAGGTGATGGGCAACTTGTTGACACCACCTCTTCGGCCGAAAGAGGTGAGGGTTCATGAATATCACATGAATCTAAATAGGATTTAGATTTTGCAATTATGTCCTCCCTAGGGTCACTATCAAAGGTAGGGGTAGAGTCAACAAGGGACTCATCCTTTCCTGATTGCGTGCAGTCAGCTAAACTCTCATTATCTATAAAAATCTCATTCTCATCCGTGTAACTCTCCTCACTATATATGTCATCTATTGAGGTGCTCTGGACAAAGGAATTGTTCAACTTTATCCAGGTAGTGAAGGAGTTGATGTCTGGGGTTGCATATTGAGGAGAAGATGGTTCTACAACTTCATGCTCAATGGTTTGATTTTGGAGTTCAGACATTATTATACACCCGTCATTATCCTCCAATTCCATTCCATTATTAGTGTCTTGAAATTTAGGTTGTAGTGTTGGAGGACGGGTATAGTCTTCTAAAGGTTGGCTAGCATATGCTTGTTGATATCTAGTTTCTAATTTATCAAGTGCACTATCTAGCCTTTTCATTTCACTAAGCAGCAATTTAATCATACCATTATCCTCAACTTGGTTATTCTCCTCATTATTACTATATGAAGTTTCGTCCCATTGTTGTTGATAATAGTCCCCTTCCCATTGAGTTTGTGGACAAGACTCTCCAAAGGGAAAGTCTTGGAACGTTTGGTAATCGTGGGAACTATTACTATATCCTATATTATTTTGGTTATAGCCCCATTGCGGTTGATAGAACTCTCCATGTGGAGGTTCTTGATACGTTGGATAATATGGGGGACTACCACTATTGTTTTCCCATTGTGGTGGTTGGTAGCACTCAGGTTGATAATTTGCGTCATATGTGGGTGCTTGCCAACTCGGGGGATAGTTTTCATTACCTAAAGTGTACCTATTCATGATGTTTGTGTTGTATGGAGGATAATATGGATAAGACATGTTTATCCAAAAATTTTAAACAATAAAATATTTATTTATTTACTTGTGAGAGAAAAAGTCCAACAATTTTTATTCGTATTATATATTTATTTATTAAAAATATATTTTTTTTTTTAAGAAAAAGAAAAAAAAATGGAGATAACTTAGTAAAATCCTAACCTAGTTGCCTTCCCAGGCAACGGCGCCAAAAACTTGACACGACTAAAAAGTTGTGCGCTCTTGTGCAACACCCAAGTGTAGGTGATCGTGCAAGTAATATAGTACTGAAAGTCCAGGTCAATCACACAGGGAAGGAATAGGAAGAATATCCACTAAGTTATGACCTAAAGAAAAAGAAAAATATGAATCTAGGGGTGAAAGTTCCAACGAATTCTAATTAACTAAATTAAACTAAATAATAATCTAAAGCATAAAGAAACATAACTAATTAAATAAATTAACTAAAGGTGTTGGAAATACGTGAATTCACATTGATCCTAACCATCTACCATACACATTCATTAACGTTCTATGGAGTTCATTCCTTTTCAGCATTCCGTATTTTTCTAAAGATAAAGAATCAATAGCCCTTTCATGACCGGGACTATATCATCACAAGTGATTTAAAATACTTGAAAGACGGTTTAAAACAATGGTTATTACTTGCACTCTAAATGGTGTTAGCATTCAAAGTGGTTTTCAAAAGTCATTGAAGAAAATAGCGTTAAGGCTTTAAGTTTTAAAAACTGTTTTGACAAACTGAGCTTATAGGGACAATTTGATAACATATTTCAAAAACAAAAAGTCATGGAATGCTTAAACAAATTATCTCAAGATTCTGCAGGTTCGATCGATCGAAGCGCTCTCGATCGATCGGACATCATCATCCTTCAATCGATCGAAATATCTTCGATCGCTTAACTATGGCTCTGGTTTGATCGATCGAAATACCTTCGATCGATCGAGCCCAAGGTTTCTAAAGGTTGCATGGTAGAGGCTGGGAATCAATGTTTCAACACATATTCCCAACGTATAAACTACGAAAACATAATAAAACTAGTGCAGAAATAGTAACCTAGAGTTATCATAGCATATAAACTAATAGCAATCAAATAACAAGGATTGGAAAGGAAAACCTAGATATAACTTGAAATAAAAATAAAATCCACTTGAATCTTCAATAATCTTTAATACATTAATGAAAAAGAGGAAGAAAAAGATGAATCTAACATAATCTACTCCTAATCTAACCCTAAAACTACCCTAAACTGCTGTTTTCTGCGTTCTGGAGCGTCCTCCCTTTGTCTGGCATCAAAACGACTTATATATAGGGTTCCCACAGAGTTTACGCAACTTTTGGGTGAATATAAAGTTCGATCAATCGAGCTTATTTCGATCGATCGAAGGTTCGATCAATTGAACTATCCTCAATCGCTTGAACTTCTCTGATTTTGACAGCTTTGCGCAGCGATGGGAGAATGGCCATAACTTTTCACTCGGACCTCGGATTGACCTCCCGTTTGCGGCCACGTTACCGTAACTCAAAGATCTACATTTCATATCTCTGGAACAATCTTCCAAATCGGAAGTATTCATTGTCAAAAATGGCATTTTCGCAGCTACTTCCGTTGTTCTATCCACCAGAATCACTTTTCTTTAGCTCCACTTCATTGATTTACATCCTAATACTTATAAAACAATGCAAAAACATATGGTTTAGCATTAACACAATAAAAAGAACATTGTTATTAGAATGCACCTAAATGTAGGGACTTTGGGGATTAAAGTATGCATAAAGGACTATGTAATACGCTATGAAAATGCACTTTTCACCTCGAATCAACACACGTGCACTTTTATGATAAACTCTATTGATTTATACGATGCATGTGCTTGAGATTGTTTTTCATGACGTAGGTAGACATTTGATTCCGTTTCTTCTTGTTCATTATTCTATTTCAAATCTTTGTTATATGATGAAGGAGTATTGAATATTATGTTCTTTGTTTTTAATAAAAGTTTTAAATTGATAAGTTAATAAAGATGGTTGTGGGTAACTTGTTGACGAGAACCCTCACGAGATTTCACTCGTCCGACTAGGGACACCTAGGGGTTTAAAAGGCTTGTTACATAAGCTAAATGCAATCGCGATCCAAACAAAAATGGAGTAGTATTTTATTAGTAGTTTAGTTTTATTTTAGTTTTGCTCGAGGACTAGCAAAATGTAGGTTTGGGGTGTGATCGGGAGAGAACAGATACTATTTATACGCCTTAACATACGTTTGTTAGTACTTTTTTATCCTGTTTTTGTATAGTTTTACTTCGTTTTCTATTTTTTGACAGGTTTTGGAAGAAAACAAGGAGATTTGGTTAAATAAGGTGAAAAAGCAGGAAGAAAGAAGCAAGAAAAACCACATCGCGCGCCCGCTCGAGCGAAAACCAAGAAATCGCTCGCGCGAGATCCCAGAATTCGCTTGCGCGATCCGCGCGCGCGACCTTCCCAATTACGCGCTCGCGTGGCCCACTCGCGCGATCCGTACAAAAATCAAAGTTGCGTATTCTGCTATATTGAATAGTCCTGTGCAAACGAAACTGCTTAATGACGTCCGGATTGGAAATAACAGATGTTTTAGTGCGTTTCGGGTTAGGAAAGCTTCCAAAAACTTGTTGTAAATCTATATATACCCTATTTTACATCAATTTAGGGGTTGGTAAATAATATACACACAATATACAACCATACTTTCAGCCATTGAAGGGAGGGAAGCAAGGAGAAGAAGAAGAAGAAGGAGGAGGCCAAGAATTTCCATGGCCTCCTCCATCAACTACTTGCCATCTACCACTTCTATGGACAACTAGACTCTAGATCTAGGGTTTCAATGAAACCCTAGCCAAGTAATAGGGTGTATTTCATGTTTTTATTTTAGTTTTATTATGTATGGATGACAGTTACATGTTCCGAGGATGTTTATAAATAAATCGTGCTTTTATTGATTAAATCGTTACTTTCAAAGTTTATTCTTGCCTTAGATCTCTTTTGACTATGATGTGCTCAATGATCTATGCTTGTTGTGCTTGTATAGATTGTTTACATGTAATGGTGCTTAATTGAATTGTGCTATCAAGTATCTGAATAGTCCATGCCTAGATTAGACGGATTATACTACAACCCTAGTTTAGTGTGGGATAATTCGTGCTAACCGAAGATGGATTATGTTGGTGCGTGAACCATAGTTATTTTCTTGATGGAGGAATTGGGCTTGTAGCTACAATTTCCCATTATCATCCAACTTGATAAGCTAAAGTAATTCATAAATACCCTTATTATGAAGCTAGTGGTGGATTTGCAATCCTAGGTTCCTTAAACATATTCATAAAAACAATTTTAAATCGCTTTCGTAATTTATATTAGTTTAAATAAAATTCAAATCCAATTCTGTTTTCTTAATTAATTAAATTTAGGTTTTAAAATTAAGGTGTTTTAGTATTTCAATCTCTGTGGGTTCGACCTTTACTTCCACACTGCAAATCTTTAGAAAAGTAAAGTATACTTTTTATATCTTGATTCCTGCAGAACCTTTCATAGGACTGTTCATTTATCTTTTCAGATAGGACCATGTGATATAACTGCTATATGCCTTGGTGGGATTACCTGCGCGGTGTAGACACTTATGTGGCATAGAATAGAACCTCTTTCTTATGATTCCCAAGACAATCACTCACATGTGATTACATTGAGTTGACCTGCCTAGGCACCATGACAAGGATGTCTGCTCCATGCTCACAAAGATATACACCACAAACCTTGTTTGTTGGTCCTGAGACATAGGAGTATGAAAACTTGCTAGATAGTATGATCACCATCATCATCGATTCTCGTTATATATTCCTATTTCTTCCAGAAACTCTGCCCAACTCATCAGGATATCCCTATTTCTCCTAGAAACTCTGTCCGAATCACCCAGATTTCTTAGAAATCCCTATTTCTCCCCAGATTACCCAAAAATCTCAGTTTCTTCCAGAAACTACGATATACTTGTGTCCCCCAGATACTCTGTCCGAATTGCCCAGATATTCTTGCTTCCCCCAGAATACCCAGAAACCTCAGTTTTTCTTAGAAACTCCGATATACTTATTTCCCCCAGAAACTCTGTCCGACTTACCCAAATATACCTATTTTCCCAGAAGCTCTGTCCAAATCTCCCAAATTTTCCTAAATCCTAGCAACTCCATCCAAACTTCCCAGAAATGTCTAGATGTACCAATTTCTCCCAAAGAACTCCCTGACATAACAAGTTTCTCCCAGAAACTCTGTCCAGTTTCTCAGAAATACCCGGATATAGCCAGTTTCTCCCAGAAACTCTATCCAAATTTCCCAGAAATACCCATAGTATTTGTTTCTCCCAAAAACTCAACCCAAATCACCCAGAAATGCCCAGATATACTTGTTTCTCTTGGAAACTCTATCCATATTTCTCAGAAATACCCAAAATACCAGTTTCTCTTAGAAGCTCAGTCCAAATCAACCAGAAATCCCTATTTCTCCTAGAAACTCAAATAACTTCTAGAAATTTCTCTGAATCTTCCAAATCCCTATTTCTCCCAGAAACTTTGTCCAAAATTCCCGAAGTATCACGAAAATCCCTGTTATCCCTTGGTGATCGTACTCGAAAGTAAGGTTACCACACTTTGTATGGCTAGGACCTTATTTGTTTAACAGCTATCTGTTAAAAGTAGGGGCATCATATCGATTAGGGCTTGCATCCGCATGCTTGTCTCATATACATACACAATTCATGTCAGTTCTCATGCATGCACATCCCGTCAGTCTCACACATATCAGTCTCTACACATCAAATGCATACATATCATCATCCTCACCCATCTCAATCATTATACAGAAGTCATATACTTACTACAACTGTCCTCGGTTCACATCGTTAAATCCTTTAACATTTTGATCATCTCCCCCTGCTAGGAGTCCATAAGAAGTATTTTTGCACCTCCGTTAATTTGGGCTTTTATTTCTATTTGCAGAAAACGTAGCCCCAGGTAAGGACACTATTGTATCTCCGCGAATTCATTGTTGTGATCGCGAGCTAGCCCAGGCTATCATAAACCCACTAATGGCCTACCAAGCTCTCGAAGGGAAAGTGAACAAACTACAAACCACTATTGAAAATCTAAGTTTAAGGATAAGCCGATTTGAGAAGATGGTGCAGAGCATCAATAAAAGGAAGTATGGGTTGTCCGACGCCGTCAATCCAAGCCCATTTCCACATCCGAATCCTTACTCATGTCCAAGTCCACACCCTTGCATTGGTAATCCTATTTCATATCCAAACACAAGAGCCACTCCGAGGACCCACAATGAACTCAAAGTTTAACAAAGCCCGCAACCCAAGAATCTTTACCAACCTGGGTATGCTGTTGTCCGTTATCCTTGATAACCTCATCACAAAGGGGCACTTCCAACTTCTTCAGCCTCGTGCTGGTATCCCTTCACCTAACTGTAACCTGTCCAAATGTTGTGCCTACCACCAAGGCCCATGTCATGACACCAACAACTACATGCGTCTTCGCCATGATATCCAAGACCTCATCGATCAGAAAATCATCGAGCCTTCACCTATCCAACCCGATGTCAACCAAAATGTTAGCTTCATCGAACCTAAAGCCCCTGGATCATCTGTTCAAATGATCCCTTTTGCTGATACCCATGAATGTGGAACATGTATTTGCGAAGCGATGGTATTTGGGACTTTTGCTAGCAAAACAAATGAGGATACTCTTTCAAAAAAAAAAGAATAAGCGAGTCACCGTGACACTCCATTTGAGACCAAGCCGAGTCTAGTCGAGTCTGTCCTATGTTTTGAATCTATTTGAAGTTTAGTCTTGTTGTCGAGTCTGTCAGTCTTCAAGTTGTTATGAGTATGTGTCGAGTAATGTAATCCTTCTTCTTTTGATGGAATGAAATCTTATTTTTGTCTAATTTGATGTGTTTAGTCATCAATACACGAATCATCGAACTGAAATGTCACTTTTCAAATTACCATAGATATTGCTCTGCTATTATTTTTTCTGCAACAAAACAAGAAAGAATCCTAAAAGGTCAAAGTCAATTTCACGCTGACACCGATGAAGAGCTGATAATTGAATAGTCTTACTTTAAGAATTTAAAGATGTTCTTGCCTCAATCTTGAAAAGACATGTTTGAAACTGACTTGGGGCTTGCCCAATACCCTTTTTCCACCATTTCAAAGCCTTGAGCCCAATCCAATGGGGAGCCATATAATCTGTCTGTTGAAAGCAGTGCAGACTTAGTCCTTGATGGTAGCCAAACACTTTCAATGAGTTTCTTCTCCACTTTCAAAACAAAAAAAATAAAATAAAACAATAATAAGAGGAAAAAAAAGAGAAAAAGAAAGAAAAGAAAAGCTCGCTAGGTTGAAAACCCGAAAGGGCACCTAGGCAAAAGTTAGAGTTGAAAAAGGTGTTGATTTCCAAGATCTGACCTTAGCCTGTCAAAATGATGGGGAAAATGAAAGGAAGAAAATTTTGGTGATATAAAGAATTGTACACTTCAAGGTGCATCATGAGAACATGCTTAGATCACATTTCAAAAGGCTTGGAACGACCACAAATAAATTCCGAGAATTGATATGCACATTTTGGAATTCTGAAATTGTAATCAAAAGATCTCACAAGAATCAACTACCACTACACCAAATAGACACTTTTCTAACAGAAACTTTTTAACATTACTAATGGACATTTACCGTTACAAGTTTGTAATGGTAAATTACCGTTAGAAATGATCATATTTCGTTAGTAATTTTCCATTTTAGGCATTTAAAATTTTCTAACAGTTTAAAATATAAATACTAACGGTAAAAGTTCGTGACAAATTTGGACTGAAAATAAAAATTAATATCGAAAAAGAAAAAATAAAGAAAGGAAAAAGAAGATAATAGGTCGTGGGTTGGCTCCAAATTGAAAACATAAAAAGGAGAGAGGGAAAGGAGGGGAAAGGAGAAGATGAGGAACCGCCGCCTCTACTGCCGCCACTGAGAATCACCGCCGAGAACCACCGCCGGTGAGGTCTCTCTCTCTCTCTCTCTTACTCCCTCTCTCTCTCTCTCTCAATCTCAGATTTGTTCTTGGGTTGAGGATATATACTCACCCTCTCAGATTTGTTCTTGCTTAGGGCTTTGTTGATACAATCATAGATCTGTCTTGTTTGGGGTTTTGCTGTTGAGAGCCACCGCCGATCTAATACTTATAGGTTAGGATATTTCTCTCTTTCTCTCTCTCTTACACATACACACACTCTGAGTATCTCTCTCTGTCTCGGCCATATCCACCACCTTACATATCACATTCGGTACTCCTGCTCGCAATTAAATAATTCACAAGCTCCATATTATTATTGGTCCAAATTACACACATACACACACTCTGTGCTTTTCAGACCTTTAAAAGCCCTAATTTACAATTTATGCTACCACTAATATTGTCGATACTGTTACTTTTAATATCAAAACCATGTACTGTATTTGGTGTTTCTGTATCTAATAATGCATATAATGAAGTGGGTACTGATCTTTACCCACAAGATAGAGCTTCCCTTTTGGTGTTCAAATCACAGCTCCAAGACCCATACCAGAGCTTATCTACCTGGATTTCAGTTTCTGTTTCTGTTGGGTCCATTTCCAAATGCTCTAATTGGACCGGACTCATTTGTTCCAACATCACCGATCGAGTCATTTCACTCAACCTCACTCAGATGAACTTGTCTGGCCAAGTTCATCCCAGCTTGTGCCAACTTTCTATTCTTCAAACCCTAAATTTGTCAGACAACTACTTTGATGGCCTAATAGTACCACTATGTATTGGATTTTTCTAGAACCTGAAAAACCTTAGATCTTAGCAATAACTTGTTCAGTGGTATTGTTCTTGACATATTCATGAGTCTCAAGAAGTTGAATTTTTTAGCTCTGAATTCTAATAAGGGTTTAAATGGTATTATTCTACCTTTGATTGGGAATTTTTCAATCAAACTTGAGAAACTTGATTTGGGTTTTAATTCGTTTTACGGAGAGATACTCGAAAGCTTGTTTTACTTGAAATCACTGAAATATTTGGACCTGTCGAATAATTATTTATCAGGCAATCTTCGTGATTTTGGTCAATCTTTGGATTACCTCAATCTCCAGTCTAATTTGAACATTAGCATTGATTGTGTTTTCCATTAATGAATTTTTTTTTAAACATTAGCATTGATTGTGTTTACCCGTAATGAAATCTTCAGTCTAACTTGAACTCTTAAGGAAATTACAATTCGTAAACTGTTTAAACATTAGCATTGATTGTGTTTTCCCTTAATGCTCATAATGTACTTATGCGAGTAATAATTCAATTGGGATTGTTGTTTCTCTACCAAGTAACACTCTGATTAGTTAATGGGAAAACTCACATTTGATCACCATGGCACATGTTTAACAGTGTATTCATGAAACTAGTTGCTTCTATGTATGCGCCTTTTCTTTGATTGGCCCAACAAATAGAGCACCATGGGGTCCATTAGTTCAATTTTGGAGTGGGACTAACAATTCCTAAGAGTATTGATGAATTACTTAACCTTTTACCCTACTTGTATAAGATGTGTAGTAGCAACACTTGTTAACCTTTCATTGGGAATAATCAATATCTCTAGCCTTAGTCATTACATAATGTGTAATAGCTATAGTTAGTCTTCCATTAAGAGGATCACGTTCATTTTCTTATTCGTTTCTTGCACTTAATATTGAGGTTACTTATCAACTTGAATTAAAGTTTACTAGTCATTATTGGATCAATATATATAGCGATAAAAATTGAGCCCTTTTTGGTGTCTGATCACAATAAAATAATTTATTACTATATATGCCTATATATAAGAAGAGATTACATACAGACTAAGCATTAACTATTAAGAGGTTTGGTACCCTAGAAGAGGATGCTTATGAAGGGATTTGACCATTAACATGTAATTTCTCTGGTATTTACTGTTTGCTTCTGCATATGACATAAGTTTGTAATAGGCAATTGAAAACTTGTGGGAATTCCCTTTCACTCTCACAAGCTTTAAAGTCCATTATCACTCTCTTTAATTGGTTCTTCTTCTGCAAGGTGGACCCGAATCTTTTTTCTTTTTCCCTTTGTTTTTAGAAAAGCAAAGATTCATTCATTAAACAGTTGATATCGATAAGATAATACGCTCCAAGTTGTCTTAAAATAGACCTGTTTGTATGGAATATTAATCTTTCAACAATGCTAGGGGCCCAAATAATTAAATCTCACTAAGACTTCCTTTTTTTCATTTTTTTCCCAATGACTAAAATAGTAATATAAAGTAGCATGTAGTAAAATTGGATACACTTTGATTTCAAATGACTAAAATAGTAACATAAAGTAGCATGTAGTAAAGATTTGTTTCGTTTGTCCTCATTTTAATCACTTCCCCCCCTCTAATATAATTTTTTTTATTTTATTTATTTTTTCTCTCTAAACTAAACTATGCAATCAGACATTTTTCAATTAGTTTGTTATTCACCAAACCATGGGAGTTTCTACGTACTTTTTCCTACGGACACACAAGAACGATTTTACTTGGATTTTTTTTTTTGGAAAATAGGTATGACAAATCCAATTAAGGATCGACTTACCTACGTACCATTTCTTTGACTCTTTGTGAAGTAGGTGTAAAAAAGTGAACCATTGTGTGAAGTAGGTAGCCCGTCTTTTATACATATAAACTACCTCTCTCTCCTCTCTCTCTCTCTCTCTCTCTCTTCCTCTATTAGTTAAGGGGTAACATGTTCTTTATACATATTAACTCTCTCTCTCTCTCTCTCTCTCTCTCTCTCTCTCTCTCTCTCTCCCTCTATTGGTTAAGGGAAACTATCTCTCTCCCTCTATCTCTTTCTCTCTCCCTCTCCCTCTCCCTCTATTGGTTAAGGGGTAGCCCATTCTTTCTATACTTACGTGAGATTTTCCAATAGGATTTGTGGATTTGATCCCCCTCCATTCCACTTGTTTTGCTTGCTACTATTTGGAAGGAATTGCTTGGCATTTCACATTAAAAGGTTTGGCTTTTCCCTATCTATTTTTTGTATGCTTTCATTGCTTTTATAAAATAGAGCCTTGGGATAGTGAGGCTATTGAAGTTATGTACATTGTTTCTAAACACGTGGCAAGTTCCTCGTGACTTGCCGCAATGTGTGTGCCCTAATTGGGACGATGAGTGGGAAGGGGGCAGTCCCTTCTCACAATTGCTGGGTGTTCCCCCTGTAGACCCCATTTTATTTACAATGTTGATTACATATTGATTGTATCCCTTACCAGGATTCTCTTTGTTTGTAGGTGCCCTTTCCCTCTCCCCTTGTTCCTTTTATTTTTTTGGGTTATTAGACCACTTTAAAGGGGACATTTTCAATTTTTTTTCCCTTTCCCTTTTCTCTTTGTTTAAAACCGCGTCTAGTTTACAAACTCCACAAAAAAAATCAAAAGGAAAAGAAAAACAAACATAACTAACCCTAACGACCTCTCACCTAGTTCATGTTGAATTACAGAATGTCACGACCCATTAATAAAGAGTGGATGAATGAAAGCAATAGAGTTGGTCCGGTATATACAAAGGGGGTTGACGAGTTTCTTGAATTTGCAATTCTAAATAATGGACAGTTGTCAACGTTATCTTGTCCGTGTGTAAATTGTCGAAATAGAAATCGACATACACCACTAGATGTCAGAAATCATCTCATTAGGAGGGGCATAGATAGGACATATTCTCTATGGGCTTTCCATGGTGAAAAACCATCTACTAATTTGATAGATCATCTGCAAGTAGAAGAGGTTCGTGGAGAAAACATTGAAGAAGAAGACATTGAGGTTGGAGGGTTTGGGATGGAGAATCTTGTTGATGCTTCTTACGGAATGCATGAAGAAACTCATGTAGATGACAGTGGTCAGGCTGGAGTTTCAGAAGAACCGTATGTGGGTAATGAGAAATACAATGAATATAAAAGATTGTCAATAGAGAAATTGTACCCTTCATGTGAGGGTCCTGAGACAACTCTTTCTGCGATAGTGGAACTGCACAACATTAAAAAGCAATTTAGTTGGTCAGGAAATAGTGTGACGGCACTTTTGACCATCCTGAAAAGGTGGCTCCCAAAGGGAAACACTTTACCGGAGAAGTATCCACACATGAAGTGTATGATGAAAGACTTGGGGATGAAGGCAAACTTTATTCATGCATGCGTCAATAATTGTATTTTATATTGGAAAGATAATGAAAATGAGGAGCAATGTCCTCAATGTAGAGAACCGAGATATGCTGTGAGAACAAAGAAAGGGGGTAGAGTTTGCAAAGAGCCTTTGAAAGTGTTAAGACATTTCCCTTTGATTCCAAGACTTGTGAGATTGTATACTATACTATGGATAGCGCATGAAATGACATGGCACGATCGATCGAACTCTTCATGGGAGTATCTGAGGCATCCTTCTGATTCTCCTCAGTGGGGAATGTTTAAGATTAAATGGCCAGAATTTGCTCAAGAAGGCCGCAACGTTTGGCTTGCAATTGCAACCGATGGGTTTAATTTGCATGGTATTCAGTCCTCTAGTTATAGTTGTTGGCCAATCATTACGGTGCCTTATAATCTCCCACCTTTGTTGTGCATGAAAAGACACTTTCAAATGTTGTCTTTGCTAATTCCAGGGCCAAAGGCACTAGGTCAAGACATTGATGTTTTCCTTCAACCTCTAGTACATGAGTTGAAGCAACTGTGGGAAGAAGGAGTACCAGCTTTTGACATGCACAAAATGCAACCTTTTACGTTGAAAGCTATGCTAATGTGGGGGATTCACGATTTTCCCGCATATGGGAATTTATCTGGGTGTGTAATACATGGTTATAAAGCATGTCCTGTTTGTGCAGATGATACTCGATCCATCCGATTGGAGCATAGTAAGAAAATAGTGTACACAAACTATCGTATTTTCCTTAGCATGACTCACCCGTTTAGGAGTGGGGGGTATTTGGGGCTTTGGTCAACTGAACATAGTGATCCTCCTTCTCGGTTAAATGGAGATGCACTTTTGGAAAAATTAAGTTAGATACAGTTTGTCCCTGGAAAGATCCCAAAAGTTTCGGGTAAAAAAAGGAGGACGTGCACTAACGATGAATCAAGAGAGGCATGGTATAAGAAGTCCATCTTCTTTAACTTGGAATACTGGAGCTCTCATCAAATTTGACATGTTCTTGATGTGATGCACACTGAGAAGAATGTCGCAGAGCATTTAATTTGCACAATTCTAGATGATAAAAACAAATCAAAGGATAAAATAAGGGCACGTGAAGATATGAAGGATATCGGCATACACAGTGGCCACTGGATGCAAGTAGATGAGCTCACAGGGAAACAAATAAAACCAAAAGCATCATTCCACTTGGATAAAGATGAGAAACGACAATTTTACCAAATTTTGAAAGACTTGAAGCTCCCTACAAGTTTTTCATCTAACCTGAGCAACATTGTCACTCTAACCCACCCAGTTTGCATTCGTTGAAGTCGCATGATTATCATGTTATTTTACAATATTTGTTACCCGTATTGCTTCAACATGCCTTTCCAAAACACCGAGATTTGCGAAGAGCTATCCAACAATTAAGCTTATTCTTTAACATACTGTGCTCAAAAGTCTTGATTCGAAAGGATATCCAAAGACCCAAATACATGGTTGCAGAGGCATTGTGTGTGTTGGAAAAACACTTTCCACCATTATTTTTTGATATCAGTATCCACCTCATGGTGCATCTAGCTGATGAAGCATTGATTTATGGACCTACCAGACCTCGATGGATGTATCCTTTCGAACGGTAAACTCATTTTCTTATATGTATTCATCCATAGGCAAATGACATGGATTTATTAACTTACATATTTTTTCTACTTATACAAATAGGCAAATGAAGGAATTTAAAGGCATACCTAGCAATAAGAGGTATGTTGAAGGATCTATTGCTGAGTCTTATGTTGTTGGAGAATCCGTAAGGTATTGCATGGAATATATGCCAAATCCACTCGATGGAAATCATAAACGTACTCGTGAAGCCTTTTTAGAGGAAAATGACGAGTTTTCTGATGAAGGACCTTTGCTCGACGATAAAACTGTAATGTTGGAATCTAATCAATTTCAACAAATACGTCGAATTAGTTGGTTTACTTAAGGGTTTTTTTTAACATAACTATCCTATTCCACTACTAGGTTGAATTTGAACTTGATGTTCCACAATCTATGGCTCGCCCATTTGCAGAGAGGTCGTGGCCCCAAAAGTTTAGAATACACAAAAATAACTTACGAAACCTTGTGAGGAGAGGTCATCAAGACGTGCCAAAAGGTGTTGATCCACTTGTATGGAACAAGTTTGTAGAAAATGAGAGAGATCCAACAAAGGTGGAGCAAATTGCTAGAAATGTGAACAACAGAAAATAACTTAAGATTCCCCATACACTTGGGTGTCGTTCCTACGCTCAGAAATCATACTTAATGGTTTGTATCATTGCTTACATTTTTTCTGTTCAATGCAAGTTTTTCACAGCTAACTCAATAAATTTCAATGTCTAGCGAAAAGAAAATCCTGGAAAATACTACAGCCATGTTGACAAATGGTTGGCGACACATGAGCATAGTGATGGGAGTGTCTTGGAGAGTGCTAAGAGTAAATATGTAAGTAACATATTATTTGTAGGTTTTAATTCATAACTTAAATTTTAGTGTATTATCACAATATTTACATTTAATGACTACAGGATGAAATAAAGGCAATTGAAAATATAAGAAAAAGCAGCAGCTTGACTGACGAGGGATGTAGTAACAATTGTGAAGACTTTGACAATGATGAGTTAACCCAGGTATTTGGGAAGGAAAAAAGGGAAGGGGTTCGTGCTGTGGGATCCCGTATCTCTAAGAGGCAACTACTTCATATCGGGTTGGCAAGGTCCAAAATTGAGGGAAAAAAGAAGGTAAATGAAGAAGTTGCTGCATTGGAGGATAAGATTATCTCTCATGTTGACTCAAAATTTCATGATATGCAAGGTATAATTATGCCTTTAGTTTCGAAACTCTCAAATGTCAGTACCCCTCCGGTGGTGACTACTCCTTCAAGTGAGTTTGGATCAAATTCAGTTAATCTTCCAACTCATTTAGCTCAAAACCTGAATAATGTTTTTTCCATGACGGGTGTTACACATTCTACTCATCCTATGCCTCCTCCCACCGACAAGCCCCCATGTATATTATTTGACAAATTTGGTAAACAATTGGCAAATGGGTATGTTGTGACGGATGCTACAGCTAATGTCTGTCACGGCAAACAAGTTGATATTGGCGAAAAGAAAGTTTATATCGAGGAAGTGTTTGAGCCTGATGCTCGTTTGTGGGATTCTCAAGGGGAACACGATACATTGGCAAGCGTTGTTCAAGGGGGATTTGTGATTTGGCTTCAGTGTTGGTTAAAGATTGGTTGACTATATATGTTTGTCTTATTTTCTATGACTTTAAATTTTAGACATGGTTTTTTTGTCAGTTAGTTTAGTTTAGTTTTGGATAGATTTACTCTTTTAATTTCAGACACGGCTTGTTAGTTTTTGGTTTGGATGTAGAAACTATTTGTATTAAGGATAACTATGCTTCTTTGGGATTATATTTCATGTTTTAATATAGATTGAGCTTGTGCTTATTATGGATTAGATTTGAGCTTGATGTGGATGTGATGTAAATTAGGTGTAAATAAAATTGGGGAGCATATTTTAGTATTTACATTTTAAAATTCTTCCGTTAGAATTCTTACACATGTGTGAGAAAATAAACTGTTAGTAGTAAAAATTACTAACTGTTTATATCCGTTAGTAATTGTCTCGAAAGTGTTGGAAAATTCTCATATTACAAACGTTAGTAATGATATTACTAATGGAGAATATCCATTACAAATTACCGTTAGTATTTTGCATACAAAATTATTAGGGTAAAAAAACTGTTAGAATATATATTACTAACGGATATTTTTCGTTAGGATTAAAAAAGTACTAACGGACAATAGCCATTAGGAAACATATTACTAACGGACAAAGTCCGTTAGTATAAATAATTGTTCTAACGGACATTTACCGTTAGAAAATCCGTTAGAAATATTAGCCATGGGGTACTACTAACGGTAAAAGTCCGTTAGTAATAATTGTACTAACGGTAATTTACCGTTAGAAATGTGCCATTTTGGTGTAGTGTACATGAAAAGTAAAATTGACTGGCTAGGCAAAAGTGAAAAGAATCAATCCTCAAAAAGAAAAGAAAAGAAAAGAAAAGAAAAGAAAGGGAGATCGAAATTGAATCCTTTAATTCAAGGATACCACAAGTGAGCTAAGTTTAAACTTCTATGACAATTAGTTTGAAAAACCCCCAACTAATTTCTTTCAAAGCCTTGCCTTGAACTACGCTCGACCTGATTCCCACTTGGGGATACGTAGGCAACCGCATCGGTTTGGTCGACACCATCATAATCAAACCAATTTCTTTCAAGACCTTGCCTTGAACTACGCTCGACCTGATTCCCACTCAGGTATACGTAGGCAACAGCATCGATTCGGTCAACACCATCATAATCAACCCCCTTTTCTTCAAGACTTTGGCCCAAACTACGTTGGACCTGATCCCCGCTCAGGGGTATGTAGGCAGACTTTCAAAAAGAAAAGAAGGATGGCTCGCTAGGTCACAAATCCGAAAGGACACCTAGGCAAAAATTAGGGCTAAATCCAAGGTGAGCAATAACAAAAGAGAGAAAAGAGCTCGCTAGGTCACCTCACTAGTGCCTAGGCAAAAGTTATGAGCATTTGAGAGATTAAAGTCACGGTCCTTGCCTCAAGCCAGAAAATCACCTTCCACACTAGGGGAAAACTTCGGCTACCCGCCTCGTTTGCCTGAATTTTACTTTCTACCCTTCATACATGGGGCAAACTTCGGTCACCTACCTCGTTTTCCCAAAACCTCCAATAAACCATCATTCCAAACTAGGGGCAAACTACGGTCACCTACCTCGTTTGCCTATAAACTCCACTTCGTACACCTCAAACTAGGGGCAAACTCCATTTGCCTAACACGATCCCTTCACACCAAGGGCGAGTTTTCAAGTCACCAAGTTGTTTTGAAAATTTTGAAATAGAGTATCTTTTATTCTAAAAGCTAAGGCACTAATTCCAAGCACTTCTTGGGAGAAGTAGAGAATTGATTAGATCAATAAGGAAGAATTTTCAAAAACCAGATTTATCAGCAAAGTGCTATCATATTAAGATGAGGAGTGAACATAAAAGATGAGCGGTACATCGCTTATGACAAAGACACATTGAATTATGCTAATTTGGGCACTTCGTGTCGGTACTTCTGTCAAGTCAATCCTTGTTTGGTTGAGTTAGTAATAATTTGATCGAAACTATATCAGAGTTCAATGTTCATACAACCCAATCCAACTTTCCTCATCAACATTGTTCATGTGAAGTCCATTTGTCTTAATGGTCTCAAATGTGTGGGGGTTTAAACTGATTCCCAAATTATAAAACATGTGGATACAAGCAGAAGTCTCGAACACCGTTATTGCACTTGTCAAGGCTGCAACATGATATAAGTCCCAAGAACCTCGAGTATTGGTGATACCCCCAATCACAGTGTAATACCCTGTATTTTGGTATATTAATAAGACTGGTATTTCATTTCTATACTCGTATAAACTTTCTCTTCCTTTTGGTGAATTTTAATACCAATCGATTGATAAGTTTTCCCAATCGATTGACTACAAATATCTGTTTCCAATCGATTGACTGGTGTCCCAATCGATTGACATAAGCTGAGAAATATTTTCTTCTTTCCTTCAGCTTTAAACATGTGGCACTCTTAACCCCTATATATACTCGATCATTTGTGGCCTTGGGTCACTTTGGCAGCTTGAGAGAAAGAGGCACACCTCTTGTGAGATATATACATACATATATCTATCTATATATCTATATCTATACACATATACACACACACACTGCCTTAGCAGCTGGAAGAAGACGAAGGGGAGGACAAGAAGAAGAAAGGAAGAAGAAGGAGAGACAGAGAGAGAGCTGGGCAGAAAGAGAAGAGCAAGAAGGAGAGAAAGAAGCTTTTGGAAGCTTTAAAAGCCCACACCCAGCCAAACGCACCCTAAGTGAGTCCTAACTCACTTGGTCACTTTATTTGATGTATTTACAAGTTGTTATGACCTTTAGATGTGATAAGAGTATGATTTCTATGTTTAAATATGCTGTTTTTTACAATCTGCTGGAGAAGACGTAGTATCAATCGATTGACATAATCTCAATCGATTGACATCAGTTGTTTCTCAATCGATTGGATAGGATTTCAATCGATTGACATCTCAATCGATTGCCATGTTTCTCAATCGATTGGTATAACTTTTTGTCCCAATCGATTGAACCTCTGTTCCAATCGATTGGCATGATCAGAACATGGTTTCCTTTGCCTGTTATTATATAAAGGTTTAGTTGTTCGATTTCTGATTCGGAATTTCCATTATGCGACTATGGGGTAGACAGGAGTAATGTGACACCAAAGATTTATGGATAATGAATAAAAAGTAATATGAAGACGTGGGTGACGTGTTGTTCTGATATAAATTTGATATCCGTTTTCTTTTAATCCGAGTAGTCAGGCCACATTGGGAATTGTCATGTGTCGATGTTAGAAGGGTACGTAAGTAGGTTTGGTAAGTTCTGGGAATGGTACGTGGATGGACGATTGGTCATGATATGCTCTGAAAAGCGGTGAACCGGATACATGGTTCTTAAAAGCAGTGAGCTGGACCAAATAGTCCTAAGATAGACTGGATGATCTATGAGATGCTCTCAAAAGCGGTGAACAGGACCATTGTTCTTAAAAGCGGTGAGCTGGGATCACTAGTAGATGACGTTGAGTCGTGGCAATAGATTGATATGCCTTGTTCAAAACGTTATATCCCTAAAATGCGGTGAACAGGATCATTGTTCTTAAAAGCTGGGGACAGACTGACGTGGAGTCCATGACATGCGGTGAGCAGGATATATTGCTCTTAAAAGCGATGGACAGAATAAGGGTGTATCCCTAGAGTTAAACGATTGAGTCTGTTCATGACATCTGAGTATGTTGAGTTCGGTATTTGAGTAACAAGATGATAAGGGTCGGTTTACAAGAATGAATAAAGGAACAAGATATGGATATAATAAGATGTTCACTCGTGTTTTCATCAGCTTGTGTTTACTTCAGATAACTGGTACCTCGTTAGTTTATGCTCACTCAAGCTGACGGCCTTTTATTGCCTGGACTTTCCCCGTCCAGAATATCCTGTCTCTTTTTCTACAGGTAATGACCAGTACACTGATGACTATTATCTAGAGGAAGGCCCCACCGATGATGGTTACGCCAGGGAGGATTATCCTTATGCCAGTTGAAGACTGAAGATGTTATAGTTAGATTACACTTCGGTTGTTCTGTTGAAGCTTTAGTTAGCGGGTACTTGGGCATTTGTAGTCTTCAGACCTGTTGTGATCCTGTGGACCACACTCTGATGTTTTGTAATAGATAGTACGGTGATTTTTATCTTCAGTTGTTTAAATGCTATTTTGGTTTGGACTAGTACTGCATGGTGTGGATTATTAGTGACTTTCACCTGTCATTCCTTATGGACCCATAAAGGAAATTTATTTTTCTCTATTTATGCTATTCCGGGGCGTGACACACAGTCACTTGTCTTCATAAATGAGTTCATAAGATACACTGGCTATCTTCTACCAGCTCCTCAGCAACCAAGCCAAAATTGTGTCACGAATGTTCTACATCCCCAGCTGAATTACTCTATTCACAATGCAACCATTCTTTCCCCAGCCGAATCTTCTCGTTCCCAATAGAGCTAGTTCATCTCTAGAAGAGTGTCCTGAACAAATATGGTGTATCTCAGTCAAGACTACATCCTTTCCTCATAAGAAAGAGTTGTTCATCCCCAACTAATTCAATTTAACCCCCAACAGGCATATCAATTCGTCAGTTCTTTTGATCACAATTAGTCCAACCGTTGGTCCAAGCCATGACAGTCATAGTAGTTCACTGGCGACTCATCATCTCAATTCGTACATCATCAGTTCAATCCCTGACAATCACAGTAGTTCACTGTCGACTCGTCATCTCGATTCGTACATCATCAGTTCAATCCATGACAGTCACAGTAGTTCACTATGGACTCATCATCTCGGTTCGTACATCATCAGTTCAATCCATGACAGTCACAGTAGTTCACTATCGACTTGTCATCCCGATTAGTACATCGTCAGTCCTTCTGACCATGGTTAGTCCAACCGTTGATCCAATCCATGACAGTCATAGTAGTTCACTGTTCACTCATCACCTTGATTCGTACATCGTCAGTCCTTCTGATCACGGTTAGTCCAACCATTGATCTAATCCATGACAGTCACAGTAGTTCACTGTTGACTCGTCATCTTGATTCGTACATCGTCAGTCCAATCCATGAAAGTCATAGTGGTTCACTGTCTACTCGATTCGTGCATCGTCAGTTCATTAATCATCATTAGTTCACCATAACTTTTATTCAAAATATGTCGTGTTCATCGTCCCCTCTAGATTGAGGCAAATCTGTTGTCATCAGCCTTCTAGATTGAGGCAAATGCTTCGGTGTTAGCCTTTTCATTTGAGGCAAATCCTTCGTTGTCAGCCCTGTAGATTGTGGCAAATCTGTTGTCATCAGCCCTATAGATTGAGGCAAATCCTTCGTTGTCAGCCCTCTAAATTGAGGCAAATCTTTTATTGTAAACCCTTTGGATTAGGGTAGGACTTTTGCGTCCACCAGTTATCTCGAACTACCCCGTTTACTCTTTGATATCTGGGGCTGCCATGTCCGTCAATCATCTTAGGGATTCCATGTCCATCATTAGTGTTTCCACGTCCGTCAATCATCTTGGATAGGCTTTTTTGGACCGACCATTGCAAGATTTGATCAACCTTGAGAGATCAGAGTTGAATCCTAGTTCTCAGTTAAGAGAGATTCTTAGAGAAGCCAATACCATCCCCAACAGAACCTGAACTAAATTTCCGGATTGATCATAAAAATCGGCCAACGATTGAAAAACACCGCCCGCAGTCAAAAGACACCGACTCCTAGGGCAAGCTTTGTCTTTTCACAATCCAAGGCTCCGTGTCCGTTGGTTATCGTGAGCTTCTTCACTTATCATGAGTTTCCTCACTCCTTCGTCCAAAATCGTGAGCTTTCTCACTTATCAAGAGCTTTCTCACTCCTTCATTCAAAATCGTGAGCTTTCTCACTTATCGTGAGCTTTATCACAAATCGTGAACTTCCTCACTCCTTTGTCCGAAATCGTGAGCTTTCTCACTTATCGTGAGCTTTCTCACCCCTTTGTCCAAAATCGTGAGCTTTCTCACTTATCATGAGCTTCCTCACTCCTTCATTCAAAATCGTAAGCTTTCTCACTTATCGTAAGCTTTCTCACTTATCGTGAGCTTTTTCACTCCTTTGTTCGAAATCGTGAGCTTTCTCACCCCTTCGTCCAAAATCGTGAGCTTTCTCACTTATCGTGAGCTTTCTCACTTATTGTGAGCTTTCTTACCCCTTTGTCCAAAATCGTGAGCTTTCTCACTTATGGTGAGCTTTCTCACTTATCATGAGCTTGCTCACTCCTTCATTCAAAATCGTGAGCTTTCTCACTTATCGTGAGCTTTCTAACTTATTGCGAGCTTCCCCACTCCTTTGTCCGAAATCGTGTGCTTTCTCACTTATCGTGAGCTTTATCACCCCTTTGTCCAAAATCGTGAGCTTTCTCACTTATCGTGAGCTTCTTCACTTATCATGAGCTTCCTTACTCCTTTTGTCCAAAATCGTGAGCTTTCTCTCTTATCGTGAGCTTCCTCTCCTTCATACAAAATCGTGAGCTTTCTCACTTATCGTGAGCTTCCTCACTCCTTTGTCCAAACTCGTGAGCTTTCTCTCTAATCGTGAGCTTTCTCACTTATCATGAGCTTCTTCAGTCCTCTATCCAAAATTGTGAGCTTCTTCAGTCCTCTATCCAAAATTGTGAGCCCTCTCACCTACCCATCGGTTATCGTAAGCTTCCTCAAATAAAGATCATGAGCTTCCTCAGCAAACAAAAATCGTGAACTTCTCCCCTATTGCGAGCTTCCTTACTCCTTTGTCAAAAATTATGAGCCCCTCACCTACCCATCAGCTATTGTGAGCTTTCTCGCTTGTCAGTTATCGCGAAACCCTTCTTCGATTGGCTATCTTGAACTTCCTCATCCATCGCTTTGTATCTAGGACTTCTGTGTCCGTCGATTATCTTTAATTGTCATCCTATAGGACCCCAAGTTCGATTACATTTGTTTGTGAAGCACACTTTCGATAATTTAAGAAGTTTGCCCGAGACCCAGAGTCTTCAACACCTTGGTATCCTTATTAGGATCAACCACTGCATTAGATTCAACACTAGCATAACATAAGTCCACTCGGGGTAGCACACACCCCACAGCACCAGCTCATGCTAGGATCAGAACACTAAACATGATAGGACTCAGGACACAGTTCATATCACATCCATGCATTGCATATCACTCTTATAGCATATCATCCGCCTAATTGTTATGTATGTGTTAAATTCAAAAAGCAACTGTTAGGACACGTGTCGAAGAGGGATCAAGCAATTTGAAGTAACAGTTAGAGCAAATGAAGATTTGAGAAAGCATTTACTTCGAGATCCTATAAATAGAAGAAGAGATGAAGAGAAAGACACACGCAACCATACAACCAACTTTTTAGAAATACACTTTCTGTTGTCATACTGTTTTTCCTTTCTCTTAGGTGTAGAATACCACTTCGAAGTCCTCTTCGAGGTTAGGATCTGTACTTTACTTTGTGTTAAATAATTATTTCCTTTCTTTTACTGTTTTACAATCCTTAGTTTTTATAATAACTTAGAATATACTTTATATCTGTTTGTCAATTCTACACGATAGAAGTCCTTTTAATTAAGGCATTTGAACGGTCACAATTGGCCTGGTGAGGCGCATTTGGTTTACACAATCACATTGACAACTTACTTGTCTGGCACACTCGCACTTACAAAATTTATATAAATATCTTTCGAAGGATAAATAGCCAAACACTATTTAAATTTAATATTTTTTTGACTAAAATAAATTTATTAAATATTTTGAATATTGAATTAAAATTTAATGTCATTCCATTAAAAGGTATGTAGTGAAACATATAAATAAAATGGTTATTCCTATTACATTCTATTTCATTCCATTCCCACCTCATTTTATTCTTGTGTACCAAGCATGCCCTAAGTTTTTAATAGATGGAGAGGTTTGTGTAAAAAAATAAATTATTAAGGAGGTCTTATTATTGATGACATATAACATGGGTGTTCAGTAGAATTTATCTTCTTTCTTTATTTCTGTTAACGAAATTTAGACTGAATCCCAAAACTTTATGAAATTACATTTAGAACCCAATTAGCAATTATTATCACCCATTTGTCGATCCAATTACTTTCAGTTCCATTTCATGTGGCACCAGATGTCCAGATCTTAACAACCCCTTCGTTGTGACCTAGAACCTTGCAAATATCTTCTCCGTCTGCATCGTTAGGGTTTCCCCGGGGTCTCTCTCTCTCTCTCTCTCTCTGATTCTGTTCTCAGATCTGGTTTCTCACACTCTGTGAAAAATGTATGGATTCGAGGCGCTCACCTTCAACATTCATGGCGGTTTTTTGGAGGCGATTGTGAGGGGCCATAGATCTGGGTTGCTAACTGCAGCTGATTACAACAATTTGTGCCAGTGCGAGACTTTAGAGGACATCAAAATGCACCTCTCGGCCACCGAGTATGGCCCTTATCTCCAAAATGGTGAGTTCAGATCGGCATTACCACATTTTCAATCTTAATTTCCGTTTTTTCTATTGTAATTATTCTCTTTGTCAAGCTTTATTAACCCAATTTAGATGTTTGATTTGAATTATTGGTTGGCCTAAATGGTGGATTCATGTGATGTGGCAAGTGGGTTTGTTGGAAGCTAGGATCTTTGAGCTGACAAAATTTGTTAATTTAGAGAATTCACTTGGATCATACCTGGATCATACCTAAATCAATCAATTTGGATTAGTTAATTGTTAGCTGATCCATTTTCATTCTTAGTAATGGTATACTTAGCTGAGTTTTCTGATGGCAGATTCATGGTCTATTGCTTATAATTATTGTAATTGTTCTCTTTGCAGTTTCAGTTCAAACTTTAGAAACTCAATTTTGATATTTGTTTTAGAGTTATTGATTAGCCTAAATGGTGTATTCATGTGATCTGGCATGTGGGTTTGTTGGGAGGATTGGATCTTTCGGCTGAAATTCGTGAATTTAGAGGATCCTGTTGGATCATATACCTAAACCAATCAATTTGAGTTAGGTCATTGTTAGCTGATCCTTGTTCATTCTTAGTAATAGTGTACTTCGTTGTGTAATCTGATGGTAGCTTCTTGTTCTTTTGTTTACGATGCCGTTTATGAATGTTTATGCTTCTGTCTTCTTCTTTTTCACATTGTATCATCATTCTTATCTGGTCTCAATTGTCAATAGTGAGGGAGAACACCTTTTTTTTTTATGACTGGTGAACAAGCTTAACAAACTTTGTCTGACACTCATGTTCTACATTAGCTAAAGCAGTGGACTAGCTAGAATATCATGTTGTAACAATTTTACTTAGAATATAAATTTTAGCTCCTTTGCTAATTATGGTTTCATAATTTTTTATGCAGAACCATCCCCGTTGCATACCACTACAATAGTGGAGAAATGTACCCTTAAACTGGTTGATGAGTACAAAAGCATGTTATGCCAAGCCACGGAGCCTTTGTCAACCTTCTTAGAGTATATCAGGTATATGTTTCTTTATTTTCTCGAAAACGTTATTTTTGGTAATATATATGCTCCGAACTCCGAAGTCTTGTGAAACGTTGGGTCAGTTCAACCCCCGTCTCAGAAATGTTGGGTCAGGCATTTTAATATTTGGTTGATAATGTGTAGCTCACTTGTTGTGGATGGGTGACGGACCTGATGGTGGATTTCATTTCACTGCCTTGTTGCCTTTTGGACTAATGCGTAGCAAGGACATATAAGAAATTATTCTGTAATTTATTGGAAATCTAACATGTCTGCATATTTTTCAGATACGGTCACATGATTGACAATGTTGTCCTGATTGTTACTGGAACCTTGCATGAGAGAGATGTTCAGGAACTGTTAGAGAAATGCCATCCTTTGGGCATGTTTGACAGGTAATGTATACTGGAAACATGTTCTGGTTTTATTTTCGAATTCTCTTTTCCCCTGTGGACTTCTACTAAGGCAATGCCTTTGTCACTGTTACCTCAGTATTGCTACCCTGGCAGTTGCTCAGAACATGCGAGAGCTTTATAGATTGGTGCTTGTCGACACACCATTGGCTCCATACTTCTCTGAATGTATCACTTCTGAGGTACTTGTGCTCTCACGCTTACGTTTGAGCATTAACAATAAAAAAAATGGATCCTTGATCATGTGGTTTCGAATGAAGGAAATATTTTCTAATACTTTATCAAGTTAGTTCTTGTTATATCTTATTGCTGATGTTTGAATTGTTTACCGAGGACTAATTTAGGGTTGCTTCTTCTACATTATACTGCTGTTCTGTGACAGGACTTGGATGACATGAACATTGAAATCATGAGGAACACTCTTTACAAATCATATCTTGAAGATTTCTATAGGTTTTGTCAGGTGAGTGTGAATTGCCCAATGTGGATACTTCTGTTTCCGCGGATAGTATAAAGTCTAATTTGACCTTTCCAAGTAGAAACTTGGTGGTGCAACTGCAGAGATTATGTCCGATCTTCTTGCCTTCGAGGCTGACAGAAGAGCTGTTAATATCACCATAAACAGGTGGTATCACTGTTTAGTTCTTTGTTCCCATTCATTTCTGTTTTCTATTAAACATGGTGGTTATATGGTGAAACCTAATCATAAGTTCCTTTTTTGTCATATTTGTGATTTATTACATGCAGCATTGGCACAGAGCTTACTCGGGATGATCGTAGGAAATTGTACTCTAAGTTTGGTTTGCTGTGAGCTCCTTCTCTACCTTGTTTTTATTTTTGAACTCTGGTGTTATGTGCTTTCTCTGGAGCTTGATTTCTTAAAATTTTTTTGTTTCTGGTTTTCTATTCTTCAACAGATATCCGTATGGTCATGAAGAACTTGCTGTCTGTGAGGATTTAGATCAGGTATATTTTGGTGCACCTTCCCTTATTTTCTGAGAGACACATGAAATATGGTTTCCATTTTACAACTTTTGATATTTAAGTATAAGATCTTTCACTCTAGTTTTTCTTTTCCATTTTACTAAATTAAAATCGTTCAATTGATATGTACGAAGAATTTGCTTAAAATCTGTAATACTTCATATTCTGCTTGTGGCTATTGATTCCTGGTCTAATTGTCGCCGTAGGTTCGTGGTGTCATGGAAAAATACCCTCCTTATCAGTCTATCTTTGCTAAGCTATCCTATGGAGAGAGCCAGCTGCTTGACAAGGCATTCTACGAAGAGGAAGTCAAAAGGCTTAGCTTGGCATTTGAACAACAGGTTTGTGTTCTAAAGAATAGCTATCGAATTAGTTTTTTGTTCCACTGGAAGTTGTTAGAAATATACCCAATACTGTGCCTGATTACATCTAATCCTGACTATGATGCTGCGTTTGGAATGTAAGTAACTTCTTTTTTGGAATGTAAGTAGCTTTCTTTTTCTTTATACATGCTTCCGTTTGGTATGAAAGTGACTTTTCTTTTCTCAAAGTAACTATACCAATATTGACATATTTAAGGTATCAAGAGAAAAATTTTTTTTTAAAAATTCGAAATAGGGATATAGAGATTTAGAAACATTATAGAGTGAGATTAATTTGCTATAGAAGTTGAGGATCATGGGTTTTCATCAACTCTCACCTCATGTCCTCATGTGCTTTTGTGAAAAAGTAAAAACTGCTTTACATCTTTAAAACAAGTTGCTTATGGAAATAACTACGTAATTACAATTGGTAAGTATGCATTCCGCAATTGTCCTTCCAAGCATACATGTATCAATATTGATATTTTTTTCGCTGTATAGAGGGAAAAACAAAAGAAAACGAAAGATGGATAGAGATGGAGATGGAAAGAGTTTCTAGTCGTGACTATGATACATTTATACCATCTCCAACTTAAAAACGGAAGTATGCAAGACTTGTCTTTTGAACAAGTAAAAACCGTGTTAGAATGCACCTTAAAAATGAAAAGAATAACGTAATGACAATTCGTTCTAGACACAGCTTAATGTTATCTATTTCCGTTCAAGTCTCCCTACTAGTATAATCATTGATATTGAATATATTTCTTCCTTTTTTTTGAAATCCAGTTCCACTATGCTGTGTTCTTTGCATACATGAGGCTAAGGGAACAGGAGATCAGGAACTTGATGTGGATATCCGAATGTGTTGCTCAGAACCAGAAATCCAGAGTCCACGACAGCGTTGTTTTCATATTTTAGTTGCTTTTCTACTAATTCCAAAAGAACGGACCGTATTTTTCCCATATTGTTTTGTAAATTTCTATCTATCTGATTATTATGCGCTGCAGAATCGTTAGTTGCTGCTTTATGTGTGTTTACACCCTAAAATATAAAAATTATATTTTTATATTTGACCGGTTTTATTTTAGACAAGTGGCAATTAACCACACATTAGTGGGGAGTTTTGCTAGTGGTAGTGGTTAGTGGATGTGGGAGTTACCAACTTAGTGGGGCACCAACTAAGTGAGGAGATCATGGATGGGGAAGTTACATTCAACATCTATATATGCACAAGGACCACTAAGAAGAAAAGGGGCTTACACAATAGCCATAAGCCCCCGGGCTATACACCAAACCGTTCACTGCCTTATCCTTTTCGTTTTGTTTTTCATTTCCATGTATTTGATGTTTCATTAGAGATTCTAGTCTTTGTAATGTTTTTACTTGTTTGGTATATAATTTAGTCAAAGCTTTCATGATATCTCTATTCCTACTTAATCATTTCTTACCCAATTTCATGCATTTCACAATCCAAACTTTGTTCCAGTTCCAGTTTCAGTTGGTGTTATGTGTTTCATCACTCTTGAATTAAATCACTTGCATCAGAGTGATTGTACCTCAAGGGAAGGGTCATCCCTACTTCCCAACAATCGCTTGATCCACATCTCAAACAACTCTTAGGGATAGTTTTGGCACACGTTTGGGTCTTCGTACAAAGCCCCTGGCACGCCCGGTCACAAATTAAATTTTAGCCAAAACAATTTGGCACGCCCGGTGGGACCACTGAGTGATGAAGGATGTTCACCGATGCATGGCTACGTTTTTACAACGATCAGATTCGTTGGCGACGTGAGAGAATAAGCCATTTTCATGATGAAATTTATCGTCTTAAAAACGATAAATCAACTATTTGTAAGAATTTATGGCACCAAGTTTGTGCATTGCCATGGAGGCCGTATTTACGTGATCAGCATGACACTGAAGCGCGTCGATATGACGTTAAAATCGGTCGATTATATGGTGAGATTCATCGATTTGAGACTGATATACGGTTTTTTGGCCGTGAAATCGACCTCATTGAAGCGTCAAGTGGAGTTGATGATCCACCTCCCGGGGGGCAAGACAGTTTCATGTCTATGGACGACTTTTTAAGCAACAAGTGGATAGAGGAGCCGAGTAGTCAATCGAATTCACCGCTCGATAAAGGAAACCAAGCGGTGATTATTGATTCATGTGAGCGCCTTGAAAACGTGCTCAATGAAACAATTCGTATTCAGAAAGAGTATGCTCTCTATCTCGAAGAGACACGGACAACCATGATCGCGGCCATGAAAACAACTTTTCAAGAGGCCGCGAAAAAATTTAAACGGCCAAAAGTGGCCGATGGCATTTCCACAAATCCAAAGATCGGTCTCTTTGACCATCTTGGCTCTACGCCGTCTAACCCACTCGGGGGGCAAAACGGCGAAAAAATAATTGTCAGTGATAGGCCGATAATTTCAATTTCAGCTAATACTCCTCACGCTAGTATTGGTGACGACGAGAAGGTGGTTGGGGGGCAAGTTCCACAAAGGCCGAGTAATTTTAATTCGGCCCCCAAATTTATTAAATATGAACAACCCCCATGGAGAAAAATGATGGCCAAGGAGTTGTTCAAATTTTTTGGTATAATTGCAGAAAATTACTTACACAAGAGGCCAATTAATTATTTGGCTTTTGCAAATTTAAATCCTCATTGGATTTGTGGATCCCATCAAAAATGGGATTTAGTTTGGTGGAGTTTTCTACAAAATTATTATTATAAAAAAAAAAAAAGAGTAAGAATTTTGACCGAATTCAATACTAATTTCGGTCTTGAATTAATTGGGCTACCAAGCCGAGGAGAAAAGTTGAGCCCGAGGAGTAAAAGCTGAGCCCGAGGAATAAGATATCATATGGCTAAAAGTGGTGGGCCCAATGTGCAAATGAGTTGAAGTCCACGACTTTGGTTAGAAGATGGAGCCTTAGCACTCATTAAGTCATGTGCAAATTTGCAATACCAAAGCTTGTAGTGGGGTCCATGACTGGCAAGCAAGGATGACCAGAAAAGTCCTAAAAATTTGTCAAATTTTTGATCAATTGCAAACAAGTGCACATCGGACAAATATCAATCGGACACTTAAGACCGATATGTTTTACATGCAATGAATTGTGGCCTTCATGGCCAGCCAATGGCTCATTTTTGGGGGCCCAAGGCCCAACTGATTACTTTACTTTGTCCGAATACTTTGGTTTAGAGTTTATATGATGTGGGCCCTAGAATGAGCAAGTGGGCACAAAATTAAAATCGGTATTTCAAATTATGGCCTATGAAAAGTTGTTGATATTTCCGATGAGCTATTTGCACAAAAATTGGTTATAATTATCGGCCACAGGCTGTTTCTCGGCCTCATTTGCTTGTGCCAAAACAAGTGATATGCACATTAGCCCGTTAAATGATTCAACAGTCTACACCAAGACCGATAGACAGAATTTTATCAGTCTATGATAAAATAAAATCGGTCTTTTAACTTTTTTAAAATTATGGTCGATGATTTTGACACCGATGGAGTACAAGATCGGAAATTTTAAATTCACAATACTACATGTTGGTCCATCGGTCTGCTCAAGGCCGATGACATCGGTCTCTCACTTTTCACTGTTGATGATCCACATTCCAATCGATGGGGTACACATGCGACAACAGAAATCGGTCTATGAGGCCGATAATGACCACAAAAATCGGTCAAGTTGTATACATGGTTCTTCAAAAATTACATGTACATTTCATTTTCAAAGAACCAGGGGGGCAATGTTTACACCCTAAAATATAAAAATTATATTTTTATATTTGACCGGTTTTATTTTAGACAAGTGGCAATTAACCACACATTAGTGGGGAGTTTTGCTAGTGGTAGTGGTTAGTGGATGTGGGAGTTACCAACTTAGTGGGGCACCAACTAAGTGAGGAGATCATGGATGGGGAAGTTACATTCAACATCTATATATGCACAAGGACCACTAAGAAGAAAAGGGGCTTACACAACAGCCATAAGCCCCCGGGCTATACACCAAACCGTTCACTGCCTTATCCTTTTCGTTTTGTTTTTCATTTCCATGTATTTGATGTTTCATTAGAGATTCTAGTCTTTGTAATGTTTTTACTTGTTTGGTATATAATTTAGTCAAAGCTTTCATGATATCTCTATTCCTACTTAATCATTTCTTACCCAATTTCATGCATTTCACAATCCAAACTTTGTTCCAGTTCCAGTTTCAGTTGGTGTTATGTGTTTCATCACTCTTGAATTAAATCACTTGCATCAGAGTGATTGTACCTCAAGGGAAGGGTCATCCCTACTTCCCAACAATCGCTTGATCCACATCTCAAACAACTCTTAGGGATAGTTTTGGCACACGTTTGGGTCTTCGTACAAAGCCCCTGGCACGCCCGGTCACAAATTAAATTTTAGCCAAAACAATGTGCAAGTTTTTAAATAAGTGTATCTTTGATTTTTTATTTTTTTTTGGAGGAAGAACTACTCAGATGCATCAGTATATCCCTGTATGCGAGACTTGAATTAATTTTTTCTACTTATCACGTTTTAGTGAGATAATGTGGTTATTCTCTGCATAAAGATATAATGATTATGCAAAATTTGGATTGGACATTTTTAAAATGGCCAGTTTGTCCTTAAATAAAGCCATACAAATAAAATATAAAAATCCCAAAAATATATTTTGTGCTCCTCTTTTTTTTAATGGCATATCTTAAAGACAAATTTGTCACCTCATAACATTTTGGTTTTTTTTTTTTAGGGGAAAATACCTTTTACCCCCTGTGGTTACACTCTGTGGTTCATTTTGTAACACTTAACCCTACTGTACTACGGACTGAAGTGTGACTGTTAACTTTTCTAACGGTAATCCCACTTCAGTCATTAGTACAGGGGGGTTAAGTGTTACAAAAATGAACCACATGGGGGTTATGAGAACATGAGTGCAACCATAGGGGGGTAAAAGGTATTTTTCCCTAAAGAGTATGTATAGGGGCTTGGGGTATTAACGTCATTTCCTTATTTTCCGTTAGAAAAGTTAACAGTCTCACTTTAGTCCGTAGTACAGGGGGGGTTAAGTGTTACAAAATGAACCACAAGGGGGTTATGAGAAAATTGGTATAACCACAAGGGGGTAAAAGGTATTTTCCCCTTTTTTTTTATTAAATAAATGTATTTTATTTCAAGGGTAAATTAATAATTCTGCATGAAACTTTGATACCATTAGGCTATGTTTGTTTCATTGGACTAGGGGGAGATTGAGGGAGATTAGACTATTTCAGTTAAAATGGATTAATAGTTCGGTGTTTGGATTGCTAATAGAGCGTGGGACTTTTAGTCCATATTAACTAAAAAGTCCTCCCATGGGGGAATTATATCATACTTGGAGAAGTGTGGTGTAAATAGTCTCTAGAATATTGAATTAAAATAGACTAATTGTTCAATTCCACCATTGGCGGCCAAACGTCCTGTAAGGGCTTGTTTGGTGTTGGATAAGAGGATATAAGGCCTCGTTTGGCAGGCCGGATAAAACTGTCGGATTGGATAGGATAAAGCAGGATCGTACTGGATTAGTAATCCTGTCGGATAAGCTGTTATGCTGTCCTGTGTTTGGTACTACCTGGATAAAACTGTCGGATATGCTGTTTATATCCTTATCCTGTGTTTGGTACTGTCTCTGGATAAAACTGTCGGATATATATTTTGAGAACAGTTTATTGTATTTATCAAAAAAATTGTAAATGTGAATTTAAAAACATTAAAAAATAGACTTTCAATTTTCCATAAATAAAAAAAAATAACAAAAAAAGCAGAGTCTAAATAGTCATCCAAATAAAAAAAAACATGGGCTAAATAGTCATCCAAATAAAAAAAAAAACATAGCTAAATAGTCATAAAAAAAAACATAGTCTAAATAGTCATCCAAATAAAAAAAAAACATAGTCTAGATATTAATCCCAATAAAAGCATAGTTTAAAACCCCTTCTCAAGCAACATGACAACAAACTCTTGTTTGTATTCATCATTGGCACTGAAAAATAGATCAACGTAGTCAGGGCGTTCACCAATCTTCCTAGCCACGGCTATTTGATCACGAGAAGTTAATGCGGTCATCTTCTGCAACTCCTCAATAATTCTTCTTCTATCATTTGACAAATCTTTAGCCTGACTAAGCCTTTCTGCAACATCACCCATTCTTTTATCCATACTCCCACCACATAATTCAATCATTGATCTCATCTCCTTCATCGATGTTGCAAGTGAATCACTATTCCTGACCCTTTTTCTAGAAGAAGGTTGAGATTTTGCTGCTTGAGTCACGGAAGTAGATGTATTCATCTCATCTACTCCTATCTCGTTGTTTCCCTCAGCTTCTAAATTCTCAACAGCATCTGCAGGGCCTTCTGCTCCCTCACCAGTAGCACGATCCTTTCCAAAAATAAAGGCATACCTTTCGATGTTTGGCACAGGCTTGTTCCGATATCCCTTGGCCTTGGGCGCTTTCTACAATATAAAACTCAAATTATTGAGCACTTCAAATAAAAAACTATAGACTAATTAATCACATAAAAAAGGAAAAAAAAAACATAAATCTAGTACCTTCAAATACTTGTTCCATATGTCATCGGTTTCAACTTCAACACATTTCAAATCAGGATTCCAACCAAACCCAGTTTCTCCCAACATGTCAGAAATGGTAAGATATTCGACCTTGATTGTCTTTATTTTAGAATCAATGTGTCGGTGTATTTTCAAACCATACCCAGGTAGAACAAGATGAAGTTGGCTGTTGATGTTTGCATTAGATCCAGGCTTAAATTGACCGTTATCGGTCTTACCCCCTGTTTTAACCATGTCTTCGAGTATGTCAAGTAATGCAGTTTCTTCAGTTTTTGTCCAAACACGTCGAGAAGTTTCTTTTCCCTTTTCTTTGGATTGACTAGTATCCATTTCACTATCCATCTCTAAAATTAACCACAACATCATCCAAATTAAACACAACATCATCCAACGATAATCCCAAATACAATAGTCCAACAATAAAATGCAACAAGATCAAATACAACAATATTCCAAATACAATAGTCCAATAATAAAAGTCAACAAGATCAAATACAACAATAATCCCAAATACAATAGTCCAATAATATAATGCAACATTAATCTCTAATGGCCTCTTCTAGCTCTCCATTCATCAAACATTGCTCTCGCTAAGGTGTCCCTCCACTGACTCCATGCATCCGAAGTTTCCACTTGTGTTATTGTATTCAATTCAGTGATATTTTGACTAGTAGAGGCATCTAGTTGCATTTCTAGTGGGTCTGTTGGCATCTCGCGTCGAATGAGGTTGTGTAGTAAACAACATGCTATGATTATTCGGGAGTGTGTTTTGACTGGATAATATGAAGGACTTCTAACAATAGCCCACCTTAACTGAAGTAGTCCAAAACATCTTTCTATGACGTTCCTAGCAGCCGAATGTTTCATATTAAAGAACTCTTCATGCGTCGCTGGTGCCAATGACCCTTCCCTCCACTCAGATAAATGATAGCGAGTGGTTCTATACGGGGCAAGAAATCCATCACCATTTGTATACCCAGAATCAACAAGATAGTAGTAACCTATAATACGCGTGATAAAAAAAATTAGTTTTAGTATATGCATGTTGCAAGAACGAACGTACATCAAGAAAATTATTACCAAAAAATCTCACCCGCAGGGACCTTTAATCCATTGCTTCTAGTAACTGCATCACGCAGTATCCTAAAATCTGCAGCTGATCCCTCCCACCCCGGAAGTACATATATGATTTGCATATCTCGTGAACATACTCCCAACACATTCATTGCAATATCCCCCTTCTTTGTTCTATATCTTGGTTTAACAATCTCAGGAACATTCACTTTGATATAGGTTCCATCTAATGCCCCTAAACAATTCTACATTATTGAAACTAGTTTAGATATTAATAGACAAACCCATGGAAATCTAATATAATCACATCTTAATAACTAATGGCATACCTTAAACCATCTCCATCTCTCATCAGTGCAATCATTCGATATAGGATCTGGAGTTCTAAGCAAGACACCTTGCAATCGTAAGACTGCATTTAGAACTGCATTAAAGTACCTACTGATTGTTTCTCCCGAACGACAAAATTTAAACTTGATTACACGATTTTTAACGTGATGAGCTAGGATATGTAGAAACATAGCTACTTGCTCCTCTACCCCAACCTCTCCATCTATTTTCAATCTCCCACTTGTACGATGTAGTAACCCGTGTTTTCATGTTTAAATTGACGATTTAGACTTCGTGTGCGATTTTAGCGAAAATTGGTCACAGGGGTATTTTGGTCATTTTTTTCAATTTTATAAGTCATGAACTAAAAATATATTTTTGGGAAAAGTTGGGTGAGATTAAATGATTTGGTATTCGTGTTGGAAGTTAAGATTTTTCGAGTCATATTTAAAATTAAATCTAATATTTTCTCTTTTAATTTTAACAGTAGCAGAATTTTGTTTTCAGATTTTTGTTAGGAAAACGAATGAAATTTAAGGTTCTGCCCGCGTTGTCCCAAGCAAAACTCGATTCTGCACACTGTTCGTCTAATGTAATTTTCTCAGATTCTGCACCGTTTGGGCAGAAAACGAGGATTACAGTAGCAGTTTTAGTGTATGTTTACATCATCTTGCATATTCCTTATAAACTACCAATTAATTAGAAGATAGTGGGTTGTTAGGCCATTATGCTTGGTTATTTATACACTAATATTAGTGGAGTTATAGGTGCATTAGTGAATGTTTACATCATCTTGCATATTCATTATAAACTACCAATTAATTAGAAGTTAGTGGATTGTTAGGCCATTATGTTTGGTTATTTATACACTAATATTAGTGGAGTTATAGGTGCATTAGTGTATGTTTATATCATCTTGCATATTCCTTATAAACTACCAATTAATTAGAAGTTAGTGGTTAATAAGTGGATTGTTAGGCTATTGTCTCCAAGTGGAAGCTTGGCTATTTATACACTCAAATACTCTCTCAAACACACACATTCTACACTTCTAGCATAGAGAGCTTGAGAGAGTCACATAGAGAGAGATTTATATATATATATACACAATTATAGATATACATACACCTCGAGTTAGAAGAAGAAGAAGAAGAAGAGAAGTGTTTGGGAGTTGCTCAACATCATTTATAGGTACCGGGTTGTGTACAATATGCTTTCTAAATTCTCCGGAGTATTTCTTTGTTATCTCTACTTGTACTCTTTTTGCAGTTATGTTGTGTTTTCATTTGGAATCAATGAGTATGTGTTTATTGCTAAGTGCTATGGGACTAAAGGGTCATGAGCAAGGAGCACCTACCAACAGTCCAACAGGCCTCAGGGACCGACGTACTGGAGACGGGTGAGGTGAGGTGAGGTGTCTCTTGCTATGTGATCAAGAGGAACCTGGTATGATGCTATTGGTATGAGCGTTTGGCTAGTGTGAGCAGTTGGGTTGTGAGACTGGTCAATTGATTTGATGTCGTTCTATGTATTTGATTGTCATTATCCTTTTGAGCCTTTATTATTCTTGTCATATTGTATACTTCCCGGTATGGTTTTTAGATGCAGGCAGTGCCGGTAACCGAAGCCTAGAAGGGAGATAAGGTTAAGGATGATATAGGAGATCCGTGGAGAATATGGACCTGCTGGGAGTTTTAAAGAAATTTTGTATTTTTATTTTAAAGAATCAAGTGTGATTTATTTAATTTTTCAATGGAAATACGCTTATTTTTGCGGGGCGTCACAAATGGTATCAGAGCCTGTCCCCAGCCGGAAATGTAGGACTAAGTCAAGGTTAGATAGTCTACATCGCCTGGGAGGAGTCAGAGAAAGTTGAAAAAAAAAAAAAAAAAAAAATTTTTTTTGTTATTTTATAAAACAAAATATGCTAGATTTGTTTTAAACATTATTTTAAGAAATTTATGAAATTATTTACCAAATGCTTTTATCTCTAGATTTCGGGACGAAATCTCTATTAAGGAGGGTAGATTGTAGTAACCCGTGTTTTCATGTTTAAATTGACGATTTAGACTTCGTGTGCGATTTTAGCGAAAATTGGTCACAGGGGTATTTTGGTCATTTTTTTCAATTTTATAAGTCATGAACTAAAAATATATTTTTGGGAAAAGTTGGGTGAGATTAAATGATTTGGTATTCGTGTTGGAAGTTAAGATTTTTCGAGTCATATTTAAAATTAAATCTAATATTTTCTCTTTTAATTTTAACAGTAGCAGAATTTTGTTTTCAGATTTTTGTTAGGAAAACGAATGAAATTTAAGGTTCTGCCCGCGTTGTCCCAAGCAAAACTCGATTCTGCACACTGTTCGTCTAATGTAATTTTCTCAGATTCTGCACCGTTTGGGCAGAAAACGAGGATTACAGTAGCAGTTTTAGTGTATGTTTACATCATCTTGCATATTCCTTATAAACTACCAATTAATTAGAAGATAGTGGGTTGTTAGGCCATTATGCTTGGTTATTTATACACTAATATTAGTGGAGTTATAGGTGCATTAGTGAATGTTTACATCATCTTGCATATTCATTATAAACTACCAATTAATTAGAAGTTAGTGGATTGTTAGGCCATTATGTTTGGTTATTTATACACTAATATTAGTGGAGTTATAGGTGCATTAGTGTATGTTTATATCATCTTGCATATTCCTTATAAACTACCAATTAATTAGAAGTTAGTGGTTAATAAGTGGATTGTTAGGCTATTGTCTCCAAGTGGAAGCTTGGCTATTTATACACTCAAATACTCTCTCAAACACACACATTCTACACTTCTAGCATAGAGAGCTTGAGAGAGTCACATAGAGAGAGATTTATATATATATATACACAATTATAGATATACATACACCTCGAGTTAGAAGAAGAAGAAGAAGAAGAGAAGTGTTTGGGAGTTGCTCAACATCATTTATAGGTACCGGGTTGTGTACAATATGCTTTCTAAATTCTCCGGAGTATTTCTTTGTTATCTCTACTTGTACTCTTTTTGCAGTTATGTTGTGTTTTCATTTGGAATCAATGAGTATGTGTTTATTGCTAAGTGCTATGGGACTAAAGGGTCATGAGCAAGGAGCACCTACCAACAGTCCAACAGGCCTCAGGGACCGACGTACTGGAGACGGGTGAGGTGAGGTGAGGTGTCTCTTGCTATGTGATCAAGAGGAACCTGGTATGATGCTATTGGTATGAGCGTTTGGCTAGTGTGAGCAGTTGGGTTGTGAGACTGGTCAATTGATTTGATGTCGTTCTATGTATTTGATTGTCATTATCCTTTTGAGCCTTTATTATTCTTGTCATATTGTATACTTCCCGGTATGGTTTTTAGATGCAGGCAGTGCCGGTAACCGAAGCCTAGAAGGGAGATAAGGTTAAGGATGATATAGGAGATCCGTGGAGAATATGGACCTGCTGGGAGTTTTAAAGAAATTTTGTATTTTTATTTTAAAGAATCAAGTGTGATTTATTTAATTTTTCAATGGAAATACGCTTATTTTTGCGGGGCGTCACATACGAAGTAGTTCACACAGCATAGGTATGCCTATCCATTATTAGTTGTTCAATACAAGTTACATCACTTCCACGTATAAGTCGATCTATTTCTTCTACACGTGTTTCATGCCTAACGAATGTACGATCCCTTAAACAAAACTTTTGATAGTGCCTACGGATTGTAACATACATCATTACCATCAACATAACAAACATAAGCATCATTTGATTGTACATTTCCTCCAATACAATGTATGCTTCAATCTCTTCTTCTTCTTCTTCAAAATCCATTTCTAACAATCAAATGAGTGGAATTAAAATTGTGTGTCAACATTTAACATAGTCAATCAAACAAGTAGGAATTAAGAATTGCAACATTTAAGTTAGAACTATGAACAAAGTGTTCAAAGGGTGGAGGATCTTAGAGCTAAATTAAAATAACTGGTGTATGTTTGTTTATTTTAACAGTTGTTGTAAGGGTTGGTTTGCTTAGAGGAATTCTCCTATGGCTCTATTTTGAGAGTTGTTGTTATGTAATCCTTCAATTAAGGGTACGGGGGTACTTCTATGAATTATTAAAAATATAATTTACACATCTTTATAAACTGTGCATTGGCTTTGATTTTTTTTAATGTAATTAACTCAAATAACAAGCATAAATAAGCAATAATAGCCTTTTGACTTGCAATCCAACGCCCAATATTCTTAAATTGACACCAAAGCTTGTAAAATTATGTTAAGAGTATTTTTTTTTCTAAAATAAAAATAATTATTAAAAAAAACACCATGCCACAGCTAAGAAGAATCCACGCTAATGAGGGTGGGGATGCGCATCGGGTACGGATTCTTCGACCCTTTAGAAGAGTCCAAGCTTCCACTGTTCCACATATACATTAAACTAATACGGGATGCGCATCGGGTATGGGAAATTGCAATGATAATAGTAAATATCTTACTAACACCGAGAAACAGTTTTCACCAAGTTTAGCTTACAGTTCACAAGTGTTTGGCAATTGGAGAGAGTGAGTACATTCCAATATGGGCAACATTGAAGTAAAGTAAGAAGAAACTATGAATAAGTACAGACTGGTCTCTAACATATATGCAACAATGAAGATGATCATACTTAGTTTAAAACTCTTACTGAGAAATTGTGCTTTTCAGCTAATACAATACTTTTTAGGATGTATGAGAAGCTAAACCAAAGGAGAAGTATCTGAAATACTCAACTAATACACAGAACAAATGAAAGTGCTGAATAAAGACAAACATGTAGATGAGTTGGTTATCAACAAAAGACATTTTGGAGGACGGTATCAAAATGTTGAATATTTCAATTCTTGATTAATTCTTCTATAAGGTCCAAAGGACTTTAAGCATCAATCCAAGATCACTTAAGGCTCCCCTCGATTTGTAGTGAAGTAAAAGAAATCGAAAAAGGAATGGATAACGAGCCTTAGTGGTTTTTTTTTTTTTCAGTCATAGTGATCCTCCTATTCAATTACTTCGACCATTTCCGAACACCTCATATTTTCCTCCATGTTTCTATAATATCGAAAAGTTGATATTTTCTCTACATACTGGAAACTGAAGAAAAGAGGAAGTGGCTCACAGAGTTCAAAGTTTTCTATCAGTAAGTGAACCTTAATATGCTCCCAATTTGACATCCTCTGCTGCAGTCATATTTGTTTCTATAGTCTCTTGTTTCTGATTAGTAAAAAAGTCTTTATCCCTCTTCAAATTGGAGATCTAATTGAAACCGTAGATTTTTAACAGGAACCCAGTGACTGACTTTACTAGTAAGGTTGTGTAAGTAGATTGAGAAAGATAAGGAGGATCTTGGGGTGATATGAGATGATGGCCATTGTTTCTTCAGGCTTTGTTTGGTTCATGAATTTAGCGAGGGAAAGGAAAACAAAATACAGAGTAAAACACTTTTCTTTGTTTGGTAAATGTGGAATACGTTAAGGGAAATATATGGCCTGTTTAGAAATGCTAAAAAATAGGATCAGGTTCAGGCCAACTATCACTATTATCTGATTTTAATAAATAAATTATAAAAAAAAATACATATTTATATATATACTGTTCTGGTTTGACAAATAACTTGGGATATTTTTATGTCCGACATGGGCTCCTATGTAACCAGAAAGCAGCTACGCACAAAAAAAAAAAAAAAATAGAACTGGTTCTTTACCGAACAACAAAACCAATGAACCGATTCTTGAATTATTTAAACAACCTCTAATATTATGCAACCATTAGCTTAAAGAACCAAAGTAAAGAACAAATAGTGCCTCAGAAATAAGACTAAGGGTGTGTTTAATAACCCAATTAACTACTAAAATGAAAATTTAACCAAAGTAAAGAACAAATAGTTGGACCACACCAGATCTTCAAAAAACCATAACAATGATTTGTGGCATATTTCTTATTAGCCACATTGGTACAGATAACACCCTGTTTGGCTGTCCTGTTCAATTAGAGCTCTAAGTACTTAGTATTAGAGGGCACGCACACACAAACACATACACACACAGAAACCTACAATTCATGTGGAAATTTAAAAATCTACATAATTAAACAGAATACACAATCAAAACAAGAAGGAAGAACCCAAACCAAAAAAAAAATAATTAATTTGAGTCTAAAAATAATCAAACAAGTAAATAAACTTTTTAAATCAACATATCAATAAAATAAACGGACCCAAAATTGAAGAGTAGGAAATATATATTTCCATGGAACATGAGCAGGAAAAAAGAATTACAGAAAGAAAGAAAATAAGCAAGATCTAGAGGAAAGAAAAAAAAATACAAATCTGTCAAGATTGTTTTTCATAGATCTGAAAAAATTTCAAACATTAAACAAAACTTAAATTTTTTTTCCCAGATCTGAAAAAACAATTACTTACCGGAGAGGGAGGAGAAGGCCGAAGAAGGCCAGAGAAGACCAGAGAAGGCCGGAGAGGGAGGGTAGGCTTCGGCGGCTGTCGCTTCTTCTCTCTCTCTTTCTAACGTCTCTTTTTCTCTAGATCGCTTCTCTAGATCGCGAAGGTAACGATGGATTTTTTTTTTCTTCATATCCCATGGGTTATCCAACCCTTGTTATCCGACCTAATACCACCCCCCCAATAGGTTGGAGTTATCCCAAGCTGAGTGGGATAAAAGGCCCCTTAGGATAAGTTTTTCTCCTATCCGATGACGCACCAAACACAGGATAGGATATCTTATATCCTATCCGATCCCCTTATCCGGCCAGCCAAACATGGTCTAATATGATAAGTCTTATTCTATCATGTGTTAGACGCATCTTTTCCGCCTAATAAAGAAGTCTTAAAACTCCCTTTTTATCCAGAATTCGTTGGATAAAATTACACCATGAAGGGGTAACTATTTTAACATTTAAAAATATTCGAAACTCTTATCCGGCACACTTCCAAACACAGAACATGATTTAAAGCTTATATGAAGCAATCTTATTCTATCATATCCGATACTTTTATTCGACCTGCCAAACATAGTCTTAAGAGTTCTTCACTAATAAAGGAGGTCAGTATAATTTTTAAAACTACAAGAGAGGTCATGTGTCACACCCCAACCCACCCCCGGCAGATTAGGACACGTGTAACAAGACTATGCGTACCCAAAATACATTAACAAGCAAGAAACCATGTTAGTTATTAAGAAAAACCATGATTTAAATTAGCGAAAAAGACCTTGCTGTGACAAACAGCCCCAAGGGCAAAATGGTCATTTAGAAAAGTTTGTAAAATTTTATACCAAAATATAGGTCTTTGAGTCCCGAACGCAAAAAACGGCGCGCGAATCTAATTTTTCTAGAAAGAGTTATGCACATTTCCGTAAAAGGCGACATGCTGTGAAAACCTAGGCGGATCAATCCGCCCTTTATACCCGGATCGATCCGTACTATCATTTTTCAGCAGAATGTCCCTCGAAAAGGCCGGATCAATCCGCCCTTTAACCTGGATCGATCTGGGTTCTGCAGAAAATGTTTTTGCTGATAAAAACTCTGTCAAAACATTACCAAATCATACCTAAACAACACCAAACCTCTTAGGACTTCAAGAAAACATTTCAAACACATTCATAAACATGTTTAAACATTAATCAATCATGTATGACATGAATACAACCACAATTGAATCAATCTAACTATGAACTCTATCCCTTTTGAATCAAAACAAGCTTTGAAGCTTTGAAACTCAATTCTTATCAAAAGTACATAAAACTTGTTGGACATGAACCCAAAGCTATAACCAACATCATACATACAAATAAAACTTGTCTACAATAATTGCAACGCATCCAAACTTTCCGAGATGGTCCTATCTACTAACTTGCACCATACTTGAGCAAAACAAGGAAGATTATACATAGGTTTCTAAATTCAATTCCAAACTACCAAAATACAAGTTCAAGATTCAAGTCTTATAATTACATCAAAAGTACTAATCCACCATTACCAAAATCACATTTTACAAGATCCAAACTTCCCCCATCTCTCCCATCTCTCCCAACGCACGTCATTTCCTCTCCTGGTATGGCTCCGAACCTGCGGTGGCTGTTATTAACCACAACAGAAAAGGAAAATGATTTTCTTAAGCATTATGCTTAGTGAGCAATTCTAAACATGATTGAATGCTTAACACGTGCAATGCTACAAATAACACATAAACCACAGCCGTAATCGCCGAGTCACCGGTTCAATGATTCATTCAGACCCAGAGACCTCTCTTGGTCCCGTGGTCACTTCTATTCCTTGGACTTCCGTATTTATCAGATTCTTCTTCTTCACCTCCCTTATTACTCCCAACAATGAATCATTTACCCAGTACCCGTTGATTACCACATAAACATATAGACATATAAGCACATAAGCATGGAAATTCTCATATAGCAAGCATGGAAATTCTCATATAGCTAGCATGCAAATTCACAATAATACATCTTTATGAATTATAAACATGAACTACCATCTCTAAACACTATTTTAGCATTAAACATGTTAGGCACAATCAACTTTAGTTAGAAAACTCATCTCCAACAAGTTTTACCCAAAATCATACCCAAAAGTGCAGAATTTCACCAATTTCCCAACCCAAAGTTCACTTAAAAGAATTCCTAGATGAACTTGGTAGACGCCGTCTCACCGATTAGCATGAGCTACCAAAGTTTGACAATTTAAGCGTAAATTAAAGTTATAGAAACGATCGTCTCACCTCCATGAGTCCGAAAATGGTTTCAGTTCGCGAAGTGGACAAAAAACGACGACGAAATGGCAAAATTACGGCGTCGGTGACGAGTCCATCTTTCTCTCTCGGTGAGCTTTCTCTTTATTTTGTTTAATTTCTGTATAAATGAGAGTTTAAACTCTCCTAATGACACACACACATCACATAGAAGTGATGTGTCACACACATTCCCCTATTTTCATTTACAACCCCGAATTTTCTTAAGTTCTCATTATAAAATCCCCCAAACATTCCATTAACTACCCAATTATCTAATGAGTGTTTATCTAAGTCCCATGTGGATCCCAACGTGGTCCCAAATATTTCGTGAAGTTGCTATCGCACCTACTAATTATGAATCATTTCAGTTATGCCCTCATTTGGGTATTCAATCTATTACAAAATGCTAACACATACATCATCATATATTATGACAGCATTTTAAATAAATATTCATGTAATCATATAAATGCATTTAACCATGTAAAATGAAAATATTTTTATTCGGCCCTTCACTGGGTCCCACCTCCAAACCTGTCCCTCCTCACTGGGGACTTTTCAACGGACGAGTCCAAAGCCTCCCCTTAATCATTATATACACTAATCTCACGAGTTAATGCATATTAACATGATAATTAACCCATTTCACCGGGTACGGGCATTACATTTCTCCCTCTCTAAAAGGAAGTTTGGTCCCCAAACTTATTCTTACCTCAGGAATCAAAGAGATGTGGGTACTTGGCTCGAATCTGATCCTCTCATTCCCAAGTTGCTTCCTCGATGAATTGGCTTCGCCATTGAACCATTACTAAGGGAATTACCTTAGTTCTCAACACTTGATCCTTTTTGTCAAGAATTTGCACCCGATGTTCGACGTAGGTCATATCCTCTCGAATCTCTAATGGCTCTGGAACAATAACATGTTTTGGATCTGATATATAACAATGAAGCATCGATACATGGAACACATTGTGAACATTTGCTAACTCTTGAGTTCTGGAAAAGGAGTTCATCGTTTTTATTAACCAGACGCTGCAGAAACTGTTTTAGTCTTCCTAAACCTTCCTATCCTCTATATTAGAGATCCCACCATCTCTAGTCTTTCCGGAAGACATCCACATGAGACATAAGGGTGAAGACAACCTAGTGGACGTTGCTGCATCACCAAGGTTGAAGATATCAGAATTGGGTTCAAGACACCAAGGTATAATCTTGTCCCCTCTTGTGCGCATCTATAGAATTAGTGAGTAGTAGATCCTGGGATACCAATCAGTTATTATAACTGAATCTTTTCTGCTGCGTGTTTAAAATAAATTTTAAACCGGTTTTTCCTACAATTGGTATCAAAGCCACGCTCGTTTGGTTCTATAGATGCGTTTTTAGAACACTATTTTGACTTGCATGTTGATTTTAGAACTGTTTTTGAAACTGCATCATCACAGATTTATTTCTGCAGTGTTATCGCAGCAGAGTACAAATCTGTGATTGCATAGGATGCAAAGCAGGTTTGATTGATCGATCATCTTTCGATCGATCGAACATTCTCTGTACTCAAGCAATCGAACAGTTTTCGATCGATCGAAACCTTCTGGTGTTCGATCGATCGAATATTATTAGATCGATCGAGACAGACTCTTTGTCAGGTTCTCTATTTCACAGTTTTAAAGAATTTTGAAATTAAAAACTTTAATTTTAAATTATTCTGCAAAATTTTCAAATCATTATGTGAAATAGAATGTTCAAGCGATTGAACAATGTTCAATCGATCAAAGGTTCGAGCGATCGAACGGTCTTCGATCGATCGAACTATGACAGAGAAGTAAGATGCTGATTTAAGTTCTAATTCAGTATGTAAAGAGTTTATGTACTGTGTGAATCAATTAGCATTTCTAATTGTTATATATGCATGGATGTGTGTTCGACTAACCCTTTTGCAGCTAGTTTAGTCACTTCTCCCATGGCACCAAGACTTTTAAATTCTGTATTTAAATTGTTTGAGATTGGTGCATGTTGTAATTTAAATTTGGTTTGGTACTAAGGCATATGTAAAGGGCGCTGCGACTTCAATCCTACGAAAAGGAAAGTCGCACCGGTTTCCCTAGCCTTTTATTTTGTTGTTGCTATTTCTATTTCTAGATAAATTGTAAGCTTCGAAAGAAGCATAGGACAAATGTAATAGAATTAGAAAATCCATGAAGATGGAGCAAGGAGCCGTTGTCCATGAAGATGGAGCTGGAGGCGATCAAACCAAAAGGAGGTTCTATGGAGATAGAGCCGTGGGAGATAGAGGCATCGTTTGGATGTCTTTATTTTTAATTTTAGTTTTTTTGGTTTTATGTGCTTGGTTTGTGATTGACAATTAATTATATTGTTACTACTTGCATGCACGTAAAACAAGTTTTCTAAAATAAAAAAAAAAAAACCATTTCAACGCATTAGTGAACATTGGATGTTTATGGGTAATGTGTGGAAACATTTTTCAAAAGCAAAATCCTTATTTACTAAATCTAGTGGGACAGGGTCTTATTAAACGGTTCACTGTAAGATGAGTGGAGCATTCTGTGTCACCTCCCCAGGGGTGATCATTCCATACGGAGGGTGCATTACTCATTGGTGACTAGATGTGAACTTCTTTTGATAGGATCAATCAGACGTGTTAGAGGGTGACCACCATACGAAGGCGCTACTTGAGACGGTTGTGATTGGATCCTAGTTAATGGTACACACTAGCTAAGCTATGGATAAGGGATCCCACACGGAGCATTATTCAAAAACTTAGAGATCAAAAGGGATCGGGAGTCATAACTTGTTTTGCAAGAATTGCATAGCGGACAAGTCATGATTAATCGAAAGATCGAACATTGACCACCACACAGAGGCTTTATTCTTTCATTCGATATTCCGGCGACTTTGTTTTAAAATAAGAGTTTTAAGGATTCTTTTATTTCAAACTGTCAAATCCTGATATCCATATTTATTTTGTTTATTTGATTTTCAGTAATCATAATGTCTGGATCTGCATTTAGTCCACTTGCCACCATACTCACTCAAAACAATTTAACTGGAAACAACTACACTGAATGAAAACGTAACCTTGACATCGTGTTAACTGCGGAGGATCACATATATGTCCTCACCACCCCATGCCCCGAAGAACCCGCGGCAAATGCTTCGGCAGCTGCCAGACGCGAGTTCGACAAATGGAAGAAGTCGAATGGAATGGCTCATTGCTATATTCTGGCCTCAATGGCTGGTGTGTTAAAACACCAATTCCAATCGAATGATTCTGCCAGTGACATTATCACATCCCTGAAAAAGATGTTTGGGGAGCATGGCAGGCCTGCCAGATAGGTAGCCATGCAAAAGATAATGAGTGCAAAGATGTCGGAGGGACTCTAGTCAAGGAACATGTTTTAAAAATGATTGGTTATTTAAACGAGCTGGAGACCCTAGGTGCCAACATCGATGCACAGACCCAAGTTGATATGATCCTCAATTCGCTATCGCCTTCATTCGCTCAATTTAAACTTAACTATAATATGAATCAAATGAATTTTTCAATGAGCGAATTAATGAGTTCTCTTTTGGCAGCGGAAGGGGTGATCAAACCTGGGGTCAACGTTTTGAACGTTGAGAAAAGTGCTTCCTCTTCCCGATCTACACCGAAAGGAAAGAAAGGGAAGAAGAAGGCTGGTACTAGTGGTCCAAGTGTTGGACCGGTCCCTAAGATTGCAAAATCTAAGGGAAAAGGTAAGGGCAAAGGGAAGGTGGGTGGCCAAGGCAAAGGAAAGTGTTTCCAATGCGGAGAGAAGGGCCACTGGAAGAGGAACTGTCCAGAATTCTTAGCTACAAGAGTTCAAGGAATGATTGAATCACATGTGATTGAAGTAAGTTTTATTACGGATACTTCAAACACTTGGTGAATTGATTCTGGTGCGACTAACCATATCTGTAATTCGTTGCAGGGGTTCAGATCAACCAGGAGGTGCAGTGATGGGGAAACCGTACTTACTCTAGGTTCTAGCGCAACCGTTTCTGCGATTGCTATAGGAGTCGTAGTTTTAGAATTTCTAGACAATAAAGTTTTGATTTTATCAGATGTACTTTACGTCGCTTTAATGAGACGTAATTTAATTTCAGTTTCTAATTTATCGAATAATGGTTATTCTTTTCATTATGGAACTGAAGGTGTTATTAAAAGAAATAGTTTTCTTATATGTTCTGGTGTTAAATCAAATTGTTTGTATGTGATCACTCCCAATATTTCCAAAGATTCTTGCTTGGAACTTAATAACTCAATGGTAACTATACCATCTAAAAGAAAAGAACCTTCCACTAATCCAACAAGGCTTTGGCATATGAGGCTTGGCCATATCAATCTAAATAGGATAGACAGACTAGTCAAAGAAGGGATCTTAGGCAATTTGGTTCTTGAACCAATGGAAGTCTGTGAGTCTTGTTTAGAGGGTAAGATGACCAAAAGGCCCTTTCCCGCAAAGGGCAATAGAACCAATGCATTGTTGGAATTAGTTCATACTGATGTGTGTGGATCAATAAATATTAGAGCAAGGGGTGGTTATGAGTATTTCATAACATTTACCGATGACCACTCTAGGTATGGATATGTGTACCTAATGCAGCACAAATCTGAAGCCTTTGAAAAATTCAAAGAGTTTAGGGCTGAAGTGGAGAAGCAATTGGGCTCACATATCAAGGCCATTTGATCTGATCGAGGTGGTGAGTACCTCTCTAATGAGTTTATTGATCACCTCGTACATAATGGGATTCTGTCACAGTTGACTGCACCTGGCATGCCTTAGCAGAATGGTGTAGCAGAGAAAAGGAACCGGACTCTTTTAGACATGACTAGGTCAATGATGAGTTATTCAGAGTTGCCATTATTCCTTTGGGGTTATGCTTTGGAAACCACTGCATACATACTAAATCTAGTACCAAGCAAATCTATTTCCAGGACACCACGGGAGATGTAGATTGGGCGCAAGCCTTCTTTGCAACACCTCCGGATATGGGGGTGTCCGGCACATGTGCTGAAAGGAAAGATGAGCAAGTTGGATTCTAGATTAGAAGTATGTTATTTTGTAGGGTATCCAAAGGATACTTATGGATGGTATTTTTATGATCCAAGAGAACAGAAAGTGTTTGTTAGTATAAATACTATTTTCTTAGAGGATGATTATATCATGAACCATAAACCTAAGGGAAGGATAGATCTGAGAGAAATAGAAGGAGAGCCCTCAGTCCAACCCGCAGTTAATAACGATCTAAATCAAGAAAATACCACTTCTTCACCCATTTTCGCACCAGTACCTCGTCGTAGTGGGAGGATTATCAGCCAGCCTGATAGATACATGTTCTTAGGAGAAGTTTTTGAAGCTGTCTCCATAGAATCTGAATCTGATCCTGCCATATATGAATAGGCAATGGCTGATGTTGATTCAGATCATTGGGTTAAAGCTATGAAGGCTGAATTAGAATCTATGGATTCTAATCAGGTCTGGGATCTTGTAGAACTTCCAGCCAATATTAAACCCATTGGTTGTAAGTGGGTCTACAAGAGGAAAAGTGCATCTGATGGAAAGGTTGAGACCTATAAGGATAGGCTTGTAGCGAAAGGTTATACTCAGAGGGAGGGCATTGACTATGAGGAAACCTTCTTGCCGGTGGCCATGCTCAAGTCCATCAGGATACTCCTATCCATTGCTGCATGCCTAGATTATGAGATCTGGCAGATGGACGTTAAGACTGCATTCTTGAATGGCAATCTTGAGGAGGACATCTATATGCAACAACCAGAAGGGCTCATAGCTGGTCGGAAAGGTAACTTGGTATGCAAGTTGCAAAAGTCCATTTATGGGCTTAAGCAGGCATCTAGAAGTTGGAACATCCGATTTGACCAAGCGGTCAAGTCGTTTGGTTTTATACAAAATATGGATGAACCTTGTGTATACAAGAAGTGTGAAGGAAAAGTGGTGGCTTTTCTTATGCTTTACGTTGACGACATTCTACTCATTGGAATTGGTGTAGCGGCATTGTCAACGGTCAAGGTTTGGCTAGCTAGTACTTTTGATATGAAGGATCTAGGAGAGGCGAGCTATATTCTAGGGATAAAGCTCTTTTGGGATCGCAAGCGAAAGATAATGGGACTATCTCAAGCTAGTTATATCGATAAAGTGTTAACTAGGTTTTCAATGGATAATTCAAAGAAAGGTTTGTTACCTTTCAGGCATGGTTTAGCGTTCTCCAAGGACCAGTGTCCTAAGACACAGGAGGAGAGGAATCGCATGGCAGGAATTCCATATACTTCGGCAGTTAGAAGTCTCATATATGCGATGTTATGAGCTAGACCACATATCTATTTTGCCGTTGGCATGGTTAGCAGATATCAATCGAATCCAGGTCTAGAGCACTGGACAACCGTTAAGCACATTCTTAAGTACTTGAAAAGGACTAAAAATTACATGCTTATGTACGGCGGTAGTGAGTTAATTCCAGTAGGATATACTGACTCAGACTTTATGTCAGATAAATATTCAAGGAAGTCAACATCTGGACATCTCTTTACCTTGGGAGGTGGTGCTGTTAGTTGGAGGAGCATTAAGCAGAAATGCATTGCAGACTCAACTACAGAAGCTGAGTATGTGGCTGCTTGTGAAGCTGCAAAGGAAGCTGTTTGGCTCAAGAAGTTTCTTATGGAGCTCGAGGTGGTACCAGCGTCATTGTCACCTATTACGCTTTACTGTGATAATAGTGGGACAGTGGCTCAGTCCAAGGAACCACGAGAAGGGAAAGCACGTAGAGCGGAAATATCATCTTATCCGAGATATTGTTCAACGTGGAGATGTGACTGTCACCATATTGCCACCGCTGACAATCTTGCTGTTCCGTTTACAAAGGCCTTGCCACAGAAGGTCTTTTATCGTCATCTAGATAGTCTAGGTCTTAGATGTAGTTCTGAATGGTTATGAGTGCAAGTGGGAGTTTGTTGGGTTTGTGCCCTCAAACCATTACTTTATATATGAGACATTGACATTTTAATATATGGATATCAGCTTTACATTTAGTTATGTATGTTTCTTTCATGAGATGATTGTTATCCTTAAGTATCATAGTAAGTAATTCATGTATGTATGAGATATATACAAGTGAGATACGAATTACTATTCTTTGTTACTTAGAATGTGTCACAGTGGATGATGAGACTGGATATCTCATCTGGTTTACACTGTAGCATGATTAACTACCATTGGATGGAGTGATTAATCTCAATCACTAGAGTTTAACTCTTAGTTAACTTGCTAGTGCTTATAGTGCATTGATGGACCTGAGCTTTCCTATTGACACTCAAGACTGTCAATCATTCGATAGGAACTCATAACTTGTATAAGGTACGTGTTCTTAATCTTGAGACGATTATGAACACAGACTGTGGATATGGCTGCTTTGACTTACCAATCAGTGAGGTCTATAGAAGATCAACACCTGGGTATCTTGGGTATGTCATATTTATAGGGTTGTGAACATATATTGTCAAGAAAGAATCTACCCTCTGTTTCAGAGTAAGCATTCCCTTGAGAATGTCACCAAGTCGATTACTGAGTACTGCAGTCTTGTTGATAAGAGTTATCAACATGTTTTGTAATCATGAGAGGTGAATGGTACTCAAGGAATACAAGAAGTAATCATGATTCAGGTTGACAGTAACAGTTATCCGACTACCTGAATATGATTACGAATGCTGAAGGTAAAGGGACATTAGTACAACATACAAGTCTAGTTATCGCTTCGGATATGTTCTTTTGCGTTGGAGTTCAGTTATCCTTTTATAGTGGAGTAAACGTTAACTGATCAGTTAGTTAGCTTGCTGATCAAAGAGTTTGGTCACGGTAATTAACAAACTGGTCTGAGCCAACAATAAAGAGCCTAGGAGGTCCCACTCTTAGCTCCGCCAGGATACTTGGAAAGACACATAAGGAAGTTCTCAAGACAAGTTCGATCGATTGAAGTATGTTCGATCGATTGAAGTCTTGGCAGTCTCGATCGATCGAGAATGGTTCGATCGATCGAAGATCTTCGATCGCTCAAAGTCTAGGTCGGTTCTGGAAATCTATAAATAGGGCAGCTGCGTTCTGGAAAAGGAGTTCGTCGTTTTTATTAACCAGACGCTACAGAAACTGTTTTAGTCTTCCTAAACCTTCCTATCTTCTATGTTAGAGATTCCACAATCTCTAGTCTTTCCGGCAGGCATCCACAGGAGACATAAGGGTGAATACAACCTAGTGGACGTTGCTGCATCACCAAGGTTGAAGATATCAAAATTGGGTTCAAGACACCAAGGTATAATCTTGTCCCCTCTTGTGCGCATCTATAGAATTAGTGAGTAGTAGATCCTGGGATACCAATCAGTTATTATAACTGCATCTTTTCCGCTGCGTGTTTAAAATAACTTTTAAGCCGATTTTTCCTACAGGAACACCAACGACCTCCAGGATTACTACAAAATCTCTACCAGTCCCAGAATGGAAATGAGAGCATATCACCATAGATTTTGTGGTAGGATTACCAAGATCCCAGCAGAACCATGACGCCATTTGGGTAGTTGTTGTTCGACTGATCAAATCAGCCCATTTTATTGCCTACAACATGACCTATCCTGTCAAGAAAATGAGTCGACTATACCTGCAACAGGTTGTGCGGTCGCATGGAGTACCGATATCAATCGTATCAGATTGAGATTTAAGATTTACCGCAGTATTTTGGGAGTGTCTTTAGAAAGCAATGGAATGCCTCTGACGTTGAGTTTCACATTTTATCCACAGACTGACAAATAAAATGAAAGGATGAAAGCAGCGCAAAGCAGATACAAGAAGCTACGCAGACAAACAACGTTGAGATATAGAATTCAAAGTTTGAGATCATGTGTATTCGAAAGTTTCCCCGGTTCGAGGCATTGCAAGGTTTGGACAAAAGAATGAAAAGCTATCACTGCGCTACATTGGACTATTTAAAATTCTGGAACGCATGGAGAAGTCGCCTATAGAAGGGCGTTACCACCAAAGATGTCGAGAGTTCATACTCCGTGTGAGTAAGCTGATGACATGCCTTAACAACCCAGTAAACGAATTTGATTTCGAAGATATCGAAGTAAACAACAATGTTACATTGTCGAAGGACTTGTAAGAATTATGGATCATGGAATCAAGAAGTTGAGGAACAAAGAGTTTCCGCTGGTAAAGGTTAAGTGGAAGCACCATGATGAAGGAGACGCTTCTTGGGAGCTGGAATTGAAAATGCAAGAGAAATTTCCATTTCTGTTTAGTACTAACTAGTTCTGATTTCGAGGACAAAATCCTGTAATAGGTAGTAGAAGGTGTAATACCTGTAATTTCTACGTTCAATAGTATTACGAATTTCCATATCTGATATATTATTATATTATTATTTTATTTGTGTGACTGTATCAGTGTAATGTAAATACTAATTAGACTGTAACCATACCGACTCGACCGTAATAAGATTAACTTAGTCCCGTACCCGGACATTAGAAACAATATCCGTTTGCACGTAAACTGGAATCGACACGCATAACGAGGAACTTATGCACGCAAATCGAGAAAGTGGCACAAAACCCGAGGTGGTCTCCACATGGCCATCCACATGGAAGTTACATACAACCCCATTGACACATGTCACCACCCCATGTGACAATTGTCTACATGTGGGACACTTGTCATTGCATGTGCACATGCATACATGTATGAAGACACCTCCCCCTCCACCATCTCTATATAACCATGCATATACTCATGCATTTCATTTTCTTTGGCCTAAAAATCTGCACATGGAGAGAAGGCTAGGAGGTTAGAGATACATAGAGAGATAAAAGAGAAGTTAGGAGGAAAATCAAGAGTTGATCCTCCATTTCCTTGTGAGCACATTCATATACACACTCATATACTTACATCCACACCACCATGGGGACTTAGGAGCTGTGATTATAAGTCCTAGAAGTCCAAGAAGATTCCTAGAAGAAAGAAAAGTGAAGAAGTTAGAAGAAGAAGAAGCTTCCATTGAAGCTTGTGTTCAAACTTCCTTATGCTCAAATCCAAAGCCCAAGCTCAATTTCAAGACTTGGTGAGTAATATAACACACTTTAGAACCTATATAGTATGTAGTAAATATTTAGTAAGTGTTTGATGCTGTATTTGAGGTCCTATGCAACATGCAAGTCAAATCATTAAATCTGAGAAATAGAAACCTCCTGCAGAATGTAGTTTAGTAAAATGAGTGTTTGAAGAAGCTCCGAAATCTGAATTAAGATAGGTTTTCTTGTGGAAATATCTAACTCACTTATCTACAAATAACTCTTCTATAGCTCAGTCTAGAAATCATTTTTTCATAGGTGAAATTTACATACAACGCAATACTTTAAATCTGAGAAGCAGAAACTTCCAGCAGAATATTGTTTAGCAAAATGAACATTTTGAGCAGTTCAAAAATGGTAATGAGGCTAGGTTTTTTCGTGGAGAAAGATAACTCATTTAGATACAAATAACTCTTCTATAGGTCAGTCTAGAAATCACTACTTCATAGGTGAAATGCACATGCAACACAGTACTATAAATCTGGGACAAAGCAGTCCAAAAATATAGAAATGTTTAAGTAAAATATATATTTTGAGCAGTTCAAAAATGTAATTGAAGCTAGATTTTTTTGTACACGATGCTAATCCAATTATCTACATGTTCTAGTTTTGAGTTTGATCTACAAATCAATTTATCATGGCCAAATAAATCATATCAATTCAGTCGACATAGTAAAATTAATTCCTGGCAGATTGTACAACTACTTGTATGATGTGTTTATTGATGATGCTTGTTCTCCGATACCTGTGTGGTTATGAATATCGTGTGCTATGGTAGTGCTATCGGGTAGATGAGTATGTTAAGGGTCTATGTAGTTTTGTTAGTTTTATAGACATGATAATGAACCCATGCATGTATTTTACAAGTATAATCAAGATGATGCTTTGAAATCTTAACATAAGCTTGAATTAGATGTACATAGACCCATGCTTGGATATATATGGAGTACCTACACTATTGTAGACATGTTATACTACTCATAGGAATATATCATTTGCGTACCCTGAGCTTAAATGATTATACATTGCATAAAAATAGAGGATTTGAGAATCTGGCGCCAGAAACCGATTTATGGATGAAACCGGTTTCAGGGAAGTTTTTTCGGGAAAATTTTCTTTGAGGAACTATTAAAGCCGTAAGCTGAACGATGACGTTAATTCTGACTTCATGGGTATATCATGATATAAAACAGAACAACGGACGTAGGAACGCAACCTAGTATGTGTAAATGAAAGTTATTAACAAATTAAACCACAGAATGAGTGACGCGAATGCGATCAAGGATATATAAGGATTGATTGTGCTTGGTTAAGAGTTGCGTATGTCAAGGATAAGTGTGGGATAGGTAAACCAATCCACGGAGGCCGGGATAGTGAGCAAAGGATGTGTTTGATGGGTTGTGAAGTGATGAGTATTGTGTATCCTTTTGGGTCTTCGTGACGAAAGGGAGTACAGTTAACGCTTTAGTTCTTCGTGATGGCAAAGTGGTATTTTTTAGAGTGAAGACTCCTTTCGGTTCTTAGTGATGGAATGGATGTTCTTGTACTCCATAACGCTTTCTGTTCTTTGTGATGAAGTGGTGATTCTTTGAGTAAAGACTCCTTTTGGTTCTTCATGATGAAATAGATGTTCTTGTACTCTGTAATGCTTTCGGTTCTTCGTGACGAAGCGGTGATTCTTTAAGTAAAGACTCCTTTCGGTTCTTCGTGAGGAAATGGATGTTCTTGTACTCCGTAATGCTTTCGGTTCTTCGTGACGAAGCGGAGATTCTTTGAGTAAAAACTCCTTTTGGTTCTTCATGAGGAAATGGATGTTCTTGTACTCCATAACACTTTCGGTTCTTTGTGATGAAGTGGTGATTCTTTGAGTAAAGTCTCCTTTCGGTTCTTCGTGAGGAAATGGATGTTCTTGTACTCCGTAACACTTTCGGTTCTTTGTGACGAAGCGGTGATTCTTTGAGTAAAGACTCCTTTCGGTTCTTCGTGAGGAAATAGATGTTCTTGTACTCTGTAACACTTTTGGTTCTTCGTGACGAAGTGGTGATTCTTTGAGTAAAGACTCCTTTCGGTTCTTCGTGAGGAAATGGATGTTCTTGCACTTCGTAACGCTTTCGGTTCTTCGTGACGAAGTGGTGATTCCTTGAGTGAAGACTCCTTTCGGTTCTTCATGACGAAATGGATGTTCTTGCTCTCCTTAACACTTCGGTTCTTCGTGACGAAGTGGTTGATGAAAGATGTTTTGGTTGATGAAAGATGGTTTGATTAGCAAGAGATACTTTTGGTTTGTAAATGACGTCGGATGTTAGAAGTGAATGGTAGTGGCATTAAGAATGTCTAGACGGGTCTCCTGAATTGTTTGTATTCCTATCGAATACGTAGTCGGGTACGCTAATAGTTATAATTCGACGAAGATAATGTAAAAATCCTAAAAGACATGTTGAAAGGTAGTAAATGTATTCTTATTGTGTTTTACTATATACGTTCAATTTGATTTAGCTTACTCACTCAGCTTTCATTAGCTGACGACGTTCATATCACTGGACATTCCCATGTCCAGCTTATCCAGGTGAGGAGTACCCAGGTTATGAAGCTACGCAAGAAGGAAACATTGAAGGAGATTATACTAAAGAGGATTATGGTTATGCGAGTTAGGAAGAAGACCAGTAGCTTCCCTTTTGTAAATATTTTTGTTGTAATTAGAAGACTTATCATATTTTTGTAATAGTTTTTGTAAGGCCGAGAGCCATAAGACTCTTATGTATGCAATTCGCCAGTACCGTTGTAGCCTTTCATTGTAACATATTCCAGTAGTAGATGTTGATTTTACCCTTTTTTCATAGCATTTAGTTATTATTATTTTGGTCTCGGACAATTCGGTACTTCCACCAGTCACGTGCCTCAGGGTGGGTCCAAGATGAAAATTTTAAATTTTTCCATATTTTGGCTATGCCGGGGCATGACACTCTGTCTCTCTCTCTCTCTCTCTCTATCTCCTTCCTCTATTCTTCTTCTTCTTCTCTGACTGTGTGTATATATATAATATGTGTGTGTGTAGATATATGTATGGATGTTTATATATATATATATCAAAACACAAGCACACACAACTCTCCCTCTCTTTGGTTTTCCAAACACATAACACACGAACACAAAGAATATATAGGGGAGGGAAAAGTACAGATGGCATTTTTTACGTGAAACCTAGAATTTTTTATCATTGTATGTTTGATCGATTGAGAAAGGTTCGATCGATCGAAAGCAGATTGGTCAGGTTTGATCGATTGATAAGGGTTTGATCGATTAAAGTGGGGACCATGTATTAAATTCAGGTCGGTTGGGTTTCAATCGATTGAACAATGTTCGATCGCTTTAATTGTGGAATGTTCGATCGCTCGATAGAGCTTCAACCGATTGAAAGTGAAATTTCAAGTTTGGTCAAGGGAAGTATATAGAATCTCTTTACATAAACAATTACTGAAAATACAGGGTATTACATCATCCACTACTCATTAAGGATTTTGTCCTCGAAATCGAAAACAAGTAAGGTCTAAAACAAAAATGGAATCTTCTCTCGCATCTCTGACTCTAGCTCGCATGAAGTTTCACCTTCATCATGATGCTTCCACTGGATCTTTACTAACGGGATCTCCTTATTCTTGAGCTTCTTGATTCCTCGATCTAAAATCTGCACTGGTCGTTCATTGAAGGTAACATTGTCATTGACCTCAATATCTTTGAAGTGGATCTCATGCACTGGGTTGTGAGCACACTTCCTCAGCATACTAATGTGGAATACGTTGTGCACTCCTGACATCTTCGGCGGCAACTCAAGTTGATAAGCAACCTTCCCAACACATTCTATAATCTCAAACAGTCCGATGAATCGCGATGATAGTTTACCTCTCTTCTGACCAAATTTGACGATGCCTCGAATAGGTGAAACCTTAAGCAACACGTGATCTCCAATTGTAAACTCTAAGTCTTTGCGTCGCTTGTCAATATAACTCTTATGTCTCGTCTAAGCTGTCCTCATCTTCTCACATACAATCTAAATCTTCTTGCTAGTTTCTCGTACCATCTCTGGCCCAAAAAGTTGAGTATCCCCGACTGCGGCCCAATATAGTGGTGATCGGTAAGGTCTTCCGTATAAATCTTCGAACAACGCCATTCCTATACTAGTATGATAGCTATTTCTGGAGGCGAATTCAATCAGAGGTAAGTGCATCTCCCAAGAATTCCCAAAATCAATAACACAAGCGCATAGCATGTCTTCCATCACTTGGTTGACTCGTTCAGTCTGCCCATCAGTCTGTGGATGAAAAGCTGAACTCTAGTTTAATATTGTTCCCATCGATGTTTGGAGACTCTTCTAAAACTCTACAGTAAAGCGTGAATCTCGATCTGACACGATAGAAATAGGTACATCGTACAATCGTACAACGTGCTGTCGATACATCCGGCTAAAATATTCTACTAGATACGTTGTACTGTAGGCAATAAAATGTTCCGTCTTTGTAAGTCGATCCACGATTACCCAAATAGCGTCGTGGTTCTGCTATGACTTCAGCAATCCTACAACGAAATCCATGGTTATATGTTCCCATTTTTATTGGGGAATCGGCAATGGCTGTAGAAGTCCAGGTGGTTTCTGATATTCTGCCTTCACTTGTTTACAAGTAAGACATTGAGATATATACTCAGCTACTTCTCGCTTCATTCTTTCTCACCAGCTTCTTCAAATCCTTGTACATCTTCGTACCTCCAAGATGAATCGTCATCCGTGACTAATGTGCTTCATCCAATATTTCTTTTTAGAGATTTTCATCGTCAGGTATGCAGAGTCTACCTTTACATCGCAAGGCTTCGCCTGTACTAATACTCCAGATCTCTTGCTCCTTAGCTGACATCTTGGCAAACCATAACTTCAAATCTTCCGCCGTCTACTGAGCTTCTATGATACGGCTGATCTGTTGGGTTTGTGCCCTCAAACCATTACTTTATATAGGAGACGTTGACATTTTAATATATGGATATCAGCTTTACATTTTGTTATGTATGTTTCTTTCATGAGATGATTGTTATCCTTAAGTATCATAGTAAGTAATGCGTGTATGTATGAGATATGTACAAGTGAGATACGAATTGCTATTCTTTGTTACTTAGAACATGTCACAATGGATGTTGGGACTAGGATATCTCATCAGGTTTACACTGTAGCATGATTAACTACCATTAGATGGAGTGATCAATCTCAATCACTAGAGTGTAACTCTTAGTTAATATGCTAGTGCTTATAGTGCATTGACGGACCTGAGCTTTCCTATTGACACTCAAGGCTGTCAATCAGTCGATAGGAACTCATAACTTGTGTAAGGTACGTGTTCTCAATCTTGAGACAATTATGAACACAGACTGTGGATATGACTGCTTTGACTTACCAATCAGTGAGGTCTATAGAAGATCAACACCTGGGTATCTTGGGTATGTCATATTCATAGGGTTGTGAACATATATTGTCAAGACAGAATCTACCCTCTGTTTTAGAGTAAGCATTCCCTTGAGAATGTCACCAAGTCGATTACTGAGTACTGCAGTCTTGTTGATAAGAGTTCTCAACATGTTTGGTAATCATGAGAGGTGAATGGGGCTCAAGGAATTCAAGAAGTAATCATGATTCAGGTTGACAGTAATAGTTATTCGACTACCTGAATATGATTATGAATGCTGAAGGTAGAGGGACATTAGTACAACATACAAGTCTAGTTATCGCTTTGGATTTGTTCTTTTGCGTTGGAGTTCAGTTATCGTTTTATAGTGGAGTAAACGTTAACTGACCAGTTAATTAGTTTGCTGATCAAAGAGTTTGGTCACAGTAATTAACAAACTGGTCTGAGCCAACAATTAAGAGCCTAGGAGGTCCCACTCTTAGCTCCGCCAGGATACTTGGAAAGACACATGAGGAAGTTGTCAAGACAAGTTCGATCGATCGAAGGATGTTCGATCGATTGAAGTCTTGGAAGTCTCGATCGATCGAGAATGGTTCGATCGATCGAAGGTTAGATCGATCCAAGGTCTTCGATCGCTCGAAGTCTAGGTCGGTTCTGGGAATCTATAAATAGGGCGGCTGCGTTCTGGAAAAGGAGTTCGTCGTTTTGAACGTCAGAAGCTGCAGAAACTGTTTTAGAGCACCAAACCTTCTCCTTCCTCTCCATTAGGGTTCCCACCAACCCTAGTCCTTCCTGCGAGCATCCATAGGAGTCATAAGAGTGAAGGCCATCTAGTGGAAGCTGCTGGAAGTTCAAGAAAATCAGAATTGGGTTCAAGACACTAAGGTATAACTCTTGTCCCCTCTTGTGCGCATCTATGGAATTAACGAGTAGTAGATCCTGGGCTACCAATCAGTTATTATAACTTAATCTTTTCCGCTGCGCGTTTAAAATAATTTTAAACCTATTTTTTCCTACAATTGGTATTAGAGCCAGGCTTGTTTGGATCTTTAGATGCGTTTTGGAACACTAGTTTTGATTTGCATGTTGATTTTAGAACTGGTTTCGAAACTACATCATCACAGATCTATTTCTGCAGTGTTATCGCAGCAGAGTACAAATCTGTGAATGCATGGGATGCAAGGCCGGTTCGATCGATCGAACATGTTTCGATCGATCGAACATCCTCTGTACTCGAGCGATCGAACAGGTTTCGAGCGATCGAACATTGATATGTTCGATCGATCGAATGACATTCGATCGATCGAGACAGATTCTTTGTCAGGTTCTCCGTTTCACATTTTTTAAAGTGTTTTGAAATGAAAAGCTTTAATTTTAAAAGTATTCTGTAATTTTTTAAATCATTCTGTGAAATAGAATGTTCAAGCGATTGAACAGTGTTCAATCGATTGAAGGTTCGAGCGATCGAATGGCCTTCGATCGATCGAACTGTGACAGAGAAGTAAGATGATGTTTTTAAGTTCTAATTCAGTATGTAAAGAGTTTATATACTGTGTGAATCAATTAAGTGTTCCAATATTACATATATTTGTTATGTATGTGTGGATGTGTGTACGACTAACCCTTTTGCAGCTAGTTTAGTCACTATCTCCCATGGCACCAAGTCTTTTAAATTTTGTTTTTAAACTGTTTGAGATTGGTGCATGTTGTAATTTAAGTTTGGTTTGGTTTTAAGGCATATGTAAAGAGCGCTGCGACTTCTATCCTACGAAAAGGAAAGTCGCACCGGTTTCCCTAGCCTTTTATTTTGTAGTTGCTATTTCTATTTCTAGATAAATTGTAAGCTTCGAAAGAAGCATAGGACAAATATAATAGAATTAGAAAATCCATGAAGATGGAGCAAGGAGCCATTGTCCATGAAGATGGAGCTGGAGGCGATCAAACCAAAAAGTAGGTTCTATGGAGATAGAGCCATGGGAGATAGAGGCATCGTTTGGATGTCTTTATTTTCAATTTTAGTTTTTGTTTTATGTGCTTGGTTGTGATTGGCATTTAATTATATTGTTACTACTTGCATGCACGTAAAACAAGTTTTCTAAAATAAGATTCAAAAACTATTTTTTAACACATTAGTAAACATTGGATGTTTATGGGTAATGTATAAAAACAAATTTTTCTAAAAAGCAAAATCCTTAATTTACCAAATCTAGTGGGAGAGGGTCTTATTTATTGACACCCACGATCTTCCATTAACGGTTCACTGTAAGATGAGTAGTGCATTCTGTGTCACCTCGTCAGAGGTGATCATTCCATACGGAGGGTGCATTACTATATGTCCTAATATCCATATTTATTATGTTTGTTTGATTTTCAGTAATCATAATGCCTGGATCTGCATTTAGTCCACTTGCCACCATACTCACTCAAAACAATTTAACTGGAAACAACTACACTGAATGAAAACGTAACCTTGACATCGTGTTAACTGTGGAGGATCACATATATGTCCTCACTACCCCATGCCCTGAAGAACCCGCGGCAAATGCTTCGGCAGCTGTCAGACGCGAGTTTGACAAATGGAAGAAGTCGAATGGAATGGCTCGTTGCTATATTCTAGCCTCAATAGCTGGTGTGTTGCAACACCAATTCCAATCGAATGATTCTGCCAGTGACATTATCACATCCCTGAAAAAGATGTTTGGGGAGCATGGCAGGCAGGCCTGCCAGACAGGTAGCCATGCAAAAGATAATGAGTGCAAAGATGTCGGAAGGGACTCCAGTCAAGGAACATGTTTTAAAAATGATTGGTTATTTAAACGAGCTGGAGACCCTAGGTGCCAACATCGATGCAGAGACCCAAGTTGATATGATCCTCAATTCGGTATCGCCTTCATTCGCTCAATTTAAACTTAACTATAATATGAATCAAATGAATTTTTCAATGAGTGAATTGATGAGTTCTCTTTTGGCAGCGGAAGGGGTGATCAAACTTGGGGTCAACATTTTGAACGTTGAGAAAAGCGCTTCCTATTCCCGATCTACACCGAAAGGAAAGAAAGGGAAGAAGAAGGCTGGTACTGGTGGTCCAAGTGTTGGACCGGTCCCTAAGATTGCAAAATCTAAGGGAAAAGGTAAGGGCAAAGGGAAGGTGGGAGGCCAAGGCAAAGGAAAGTGTTTCCAATGCGGAGAGAAGGGCCACTGGAAGAGGAACTGTCCAAAATTCTTAGCTACAAGAGTTCAAGGTATGATTGAATCACATGTGATTGAAGTAAGTTTTATTACGGATACTTCAAACACTTGGTACATTGATTCTGGTGCAACTAACCATATCTGTAATTCATTACAGGGGTTCAGATCAACCAGGAGGTGCAGTGATGGGGAAATCGTACTTACTCTAGGTTCTAGCGCAACCGTTTCTGCGGTTGCTATAGGAGTCGTAGTTTTAGAATTTCTAGACAATAATGTTTTGATTTTATCAGATGTACTTTACGTCCCTTCAATGAGACGTAATTTAATTTCAGCTTCTAATTTATCGAATAATGGTTATTCTTTTCATTTTGGAACTGAAGTTGTGATTAAAAGAAATAGTTCTTTTATATGTTCTGGTGTTAAATCAAATGGTTTGTATGTGATTACTCCCAATATTTCTAAAGATTCTTGCTTGGAACTTAATAACTCAATGGTAACTATACCATCTAAAAGAAAAGAACCTTCCACTAATCCAACAAGGCTTTGGCACATGAGGCTTGGCCATATCAATCTAAATAGGATTGACAGACTAGTCAAAGTGGGGATCTTAGGCGATTTGGTTCTCAAACCAATGGAAGTCTGTGAGTTTTGTTTAGAGGGTAAGATGACCAAAAGGCCCTTTCCCGCAAAGGGCAATATGACCAATGCATTGTTGGAATTAGTTCATACTGATGTGTGTGGACCAATAAATATTAGAGCAAGGAGTGGTTATGAGTATTTTATAACATTTATCGATGACCACTCTAGGTAGGGATATGTGTACCTAATGCAGCACAAGTCTGAAGCCTTTGAAAAGTTCAAAGAGTTTAGGGCTAAAGTGGAGAAGCAATTGTGCTCACATATCAAAGCCATTCGATCTGATCGAGGTGGCGAGTACCTCTCTAATGAGTTTATTGATCACCTCGTACAGAATGGGATTCTGTCATAGTTGACTGCACCTGGCACGCCTCAGCAGAATGGTGTAGCTGAGAGAAGGAACCAGACTCTTTTAGACATGACTAGGTCAATGATGAGTTATTCAGAGTTGCCATTATTCCTTTGGGGTTATGCTTTGGAAACCGCTGCATATATACTAAATCTAGTGCCAAGCAAATCTGTTCCCAGGACACCACGGGAGATGTGGATTGGGCAGAAGCCTTCTTTGCAACATCTTCGGATATGGGGGTGTCCGGCACATGTGCTGAAAGGAAAGATGAGCAAGTTGGATTGTAGATCAGAAGTATGTTATTTTGTAGGGAATCCAAAGGGTACTTATGGATGGTATTTTTATGATCCAAGAGAACAGAAAGTGTTTGCTAGTACAAATGCTGTTTTCTTAGAGGATGATTATATTATGAACCATAAACCTAAGGGAAGGATAGATCTGAGAGAAATAGAAGGAGAGCCCTCAGTCCAACCCGCAGTTGATAACGATGTAAATCAAGAAAATACCACTTCTTCACCCATTTCTGCATCTGTACCTCGTCGTAGTGGGAGGATTATCAGCCAGCCTGATAGATACATGTTCTTAGGAGAAGTTTTTGAAGCTGTCTCCATAGAATCTGAATCTGATCCTGCCACATACGAAGAGGCAATGACTGATGTTGATTCAGAACATTGGGTTAAAGCTATGAAGGCTGAATTAGAATCTATGGATTCTAATCAGGTCTGGGATCTTGTAGAACTTCCAGCCAATATTAAACCCATTGGTTGTAAGTGGGTCTACAAGAGGAAAAGAGCATCTGATGGAAAGGTTGAGACCTTTAAGGCTAGGCTTGTAGCGAAAGGTTATACTCAGAGGGAGGGCATTAACTATGAGTAAACCTTCTCGCCGGTAGCCATGCTCAAGTCCATCAGAATACTCTTATCAATTGCTGCATGCCTAGATTATGAGATCTGGCAGATGGATGTCAAGACTGTATTCTTAAATGGCAATCTTGAGGAGGACATCTATATGCAACAACCAGAAGGGTTCATAGCTGGTCGAAAAGGTAACTTGGTATGCAAGCTGCAAAAGTCCATTTATGGGCTTAAGCAGGCATCCAGGAGTTAGAACATCCGATTTGACCAAGCGGTCAAGTCGTTTGGTTTCATACAGAATCTGGATGAACCTTGTGTATACAAGAAGTGTGAAGGGAAAGTGATGGCCTTTCTTGTGCCGTACGTTGACAATATTTTACTCATTGGGAATGATGTAGCGGCATTGTCAACGGTCAAGGTTTGGCTAGCTAGTACTTTCGATATGAAGGATCTAGGAGAGGCGAGCTATATTCTTGGGATAAAGCTCTTTCGGTATCGCAAGCGAAAGATAATGGGATTGTCTCAAGCTGGTTATATCGATAAGGTGCTAACTAAGTTTTCAATGGATAATTCGAAGAAAGGTTTGTTACCTTTCAGGCATGGTTTAGCGTTCTCCAAGGACCAGTGTCCCAAGACACAGGAGGAGAGGAATCGCATGGCAAGAATTCCATATGCTTCGGCGGTTGGAAGTCTCATGTATACGATGTTATGCACTAAACCAGATATCTATTTTGCCGTTGGCATGGTTAGCAGATATCAATCGAATCCAGGCCCAGAGCACTGGATAGCCGTTAAGCACATTCTTAAGTACTTGAGAAAGACTAAAGATTACATGCTTATGTACGGCGGTAATGAGTTAATTCCAGTTGGATATACTGACTCGGACTTTATGTCAGATAAAGATTCGAGGAAGTCAACATCCGGACATCTCTTTACCTTGGGAGGTGGTGCTGTTAGTTGGAGGAGCATTAAGCAAAAATGCATTGCAGACTCAACTACAGAAGCTGAGTATGTGGCTGCTTGTGAAGCCGCAAAGGAAGCTGTTTGGCTCAAGAAGTTACTTATGGAGCTCGAGGTGGTACCAGCGTCATTGTCACCTATTACGCTTTATTGTAATAATAGTGGGGCAGTGGCTCAGTGCAAGGAGCCAAGGGACCGCGGAAAAGGGAAGCACGTAGAGCGGAAATATCATCTTATCCGAGATATTGTTCAACGTGGAGATGTCATTGTCACCAAGATTGCCACCGTTGACAATCTTGCTGATCCGTTTATAAAGGCTTTGCCACAGAAGGTCTTTTATCGTCATCTAGATAGTCTAGGTCTCAGATGTAATCCTGTATGGTTGTGAGTGCAAGTGGGAGTTTGTTGGGTTTGTGCCCTCAAACCATTACTTTATATAGGAGACGTTGACATTTTAATATATGGATATCAGCTTTACATTTTGTTATGTATGTTTCTTTCATGAGATGATTGTTATCCTTAAGTATCATAGTAAGTAATGCGTGTATGTATGAGATATGTACAAGTGAGATACGAATTGCTATTCTTTGTTACTTAGAACATGTCACAATGGATGTTGAGACTAGGATATCTCATCAGGTTTACACTGTAGCATGATTAACTACCATTGGATGGAGTGATCAATCTCAATCACTAGAGTGTAACTCTTAGTTAATATGCTAGTGCTTATAGTGCATTGACGGACCTGAGCTTTCCTATTGACACTCAAGGCTGTCAATCAGTCGATAGGAACTCATAACTTGTGTAAGGTACGTGTTCTCAATCTTGAGACGATTATGAACACAGACTGTGGATATGACTGCTTTGACTTACCAATCAGTGAGGTCTATAGAAGATCAACACCTGGGTATCTTGGGTATGTCATATTCATAGGGTTGTGAACATATATTGTCAAGACAGAATCTACCCTCTGTTTTAGAGTAAGCATTCCCTTGAGAATGTCACCAAGTCGATTACTGAGTACTGCAGTCTTGTTGATAAGAGTTATCAACATGTTTGGTAATCATGAGAGGTGAATGGGGCTCAAGGAATTCAAGAAGTAATCATGATTCAGGTTGACAGTAACAGTTATCCGACTACCTGAATATGATTATGAATGCTGAAGGTAGAGGGACATTAGTACAACATTCAAGTCTAGTTATCGCTTCGGATTTGTTCTTTTGCGTTGGAGTTCAGTTATCGTTTTATAGTGGAGTAAATGTTAACTGACCAGTTAGTTAGTTTGCTGATCAAAGAGTTTGGTCACGGTAATTAACAAACTGGCCTGAGCCAACAATTAAGAGCCTAGGAGATCCCACTCTTAGCTCCGCCAGGATACTTGGAAAGACACATGAGGAAGTTGTCAAGACAAGTTCGATCGATCGAAGGATGTTCGATCGATTGAAGTCTTGGAAGTCTCGATCGATCGAGAATGGTTCGATCGATCGAAGGTTCGATCGATCGAAGGTCTTCGATCGCTCGAAGTCTAGGTCAGTTCTGGGAATATATAAATAGGGCAGCTGCGTTCTGGAAAAGGAGTTCGTCGTTTTGAACGTCAGAAGCTGCAGAACTTGTTTTAGAGCACCAAACCTTCTCCTTCCTCTCCATTAGGGTTCCCACCAACCCTAGTCCTTCCTGCGAGCATCCATAGGATTCATAAGAGTGAAGGCCATCTAGTGGAAGCTGCTGGAAGTTCAAGAAAATCAGAATTGGGTTCAAGACACTAAGGTATAACTCTTGTCCCCTCTTGTGCGCATCTATGGAATTAACGAGTAGTAGATCCTGGGCTACCAATCAGTTATTATAACTGAATCTTTTTCGCTGCGCCTTTAAAATAATTTTAAACCTATTTTTTCCTACATGATCAAAGTTGGTTGTACCATAAGACATCCAAAATATTGTCTTTCCATTGGTTCAACTGGCTGAAGATCAAATTCAGCTAAAACTTCCAATGCTCTCCATTCTCGAATTAATAATGCAGCGATCACTAGTTGAGGTTTATGACTCAAAGCGTCTACTATGACATTCGCTTTACCTGGATGGTATTGAAATGAAAAGTCATAGTCCTTAAGCAACTCCATCCATCTTTGTTGTAGCATGTTCAACTCCTTCTGAGAGAACACATACTTCAAGCTCTCATGATCGGAAAATAGGTTAAACCTTTCTCTATAGAGATAGTATCTCCAAATCATCAATGCAAACACTATTACTCCTAATTCTAGATCATGCATAGGATAGTTCTTCTCATGTACCTTCAATTGTCTTGATGCATAAGCAATAACTTTCCCATCTTGCATAAGCAATCACACATCCAAGTCCTTGGTGTGATGCATCACTATAAATCACATACCTTTCTCCATTATCGTGAGTACTGGTGCAGAAGTCAATCTTTCTTTTAACTCCTGAAATGCACCCTCATGCTTGTTTGTCCATTCGTAATTCATCTCCTTCCGGGTCAGATTCTTCAAAGGTCCTATAATCTTGGAGAATTTTTTAACAAATCTCTGATAATATCCTACTAGACCAAGAAAACTCCTCACCTCTGTCGCATTGGTCGGTTTGTTCCAGCTTAAGACTGCATTGATTAGATGTGTCCACAGAGATACCACCTTGAGATATAACCTGTCCCAAGAATTCGACCTCTTGTAGCCAAAATTCGCACTTGCTGAACTTTGCATACAACTTTCTATCTCTGAGTGTCTGCAAAGCAATCTGTAAGTGTTCTTTGTGATCTTCCTTCGTCTTTGAGTAGATAAATATGTCATCGACGAACACTATAATGATTTTATCCAGATGTGGTCTGAATACTCTATTCATCAAGTCCATGAATATTATTGGAGCATTCGTCAATCCACAAGGCATAACTAGAAACTCATAATGCTCGTATCTTGTCCTGAACGCAATCTTCGACACATCCTCCAGTCGAACAAATAGTTGATGATATCCCGAGCGCATATCGATCTTGGAAAAGATCCTTGATCCTTATAACTGATCGAATAGGTAATCTATCCGGGGTAGTGGGTATCTGTTCTTGATCTTTACCTTGTTCAACTTCCTGTAGTCTATACAGAGTCCAAGTGTTTCATCCTTCTTCGTCACAAATAGAACTGGTGCTCTCCAAGGTGATGTACTTGGACGAACGAATCCTAAATCTTCGAGCTCCTTAACTTGCTTCTTCAGTTCCAACATCTTAGTCGGTGCCATCCTATATGGAGTCTTCGATATTGGCAACATACCAGGTACTAGTTGTCGCGCCCGCCCCCCCGCCCCGAAATTGGGGAGCGGTCCCCTCGTGGGTCGCGACCCTAGTTCCACACAAAAGTCTATTTCTCTCTTTGATAGAAGTCCTTTAATATCCTGGAAAACATCCTGAAAGTCTTGTATAATAGGAATTTGATCCATCTTGAGTTCTGTACTGTTACTACCAATAGTAGCTAAACCACTCATGAGGAATAGGTTGCTTGTTGATTGACACTAAATCAGATTGTAGGTTGTCCTGGTATCGGAAATACAATCGTCCTAGTAGGGCAATCCAAATTGACACCATACTTAGTCAACCAATCTATTACTAGGATAATGTCAAACTCTAACATCGACAAAACTACTAACTCCGCTGGAAGATTCCTATCTCCCAAGGTCAATGGGTAACCTTTACAGACTTTACCCAGCTTAACAGTCACTCCCAGTGGTGACACAACATTAAGTGTCAGCTCAAGTGTCTGGGGTTCTAAAACCAACTGATGCACCAATACTCTTGTTCACCGCTTTTAAGAACTCTTACTATTCACTTCTTTAAGAACGTTTGTGAGTATCGTCCATTCATAATCCATATGCATCAGTACTTCTTGCAAGCACAATACATCAAGCTCATATCCCACGCAGATGTGTTCACAACCAACTCATGATACCGACATACTTGCACTGATACTATAACTCAAACCTTATCTCATTATCTCATCGTAATGTTACTAACGTTCTGAACCTTATTACGTTACTCATTATGTTATCTCAGTCTCATTATCATAACTCCTTACCTCCGTAATATGGAACATTAATGAACAACTAAGCATGATGAAATATAAACTAAAAGGAAACATCCTTGTTCTGCTAAGGTTTGATCGATTGAAGTAATCTCAATCGCTTGAAGGAAGTGATGTTCAATCGATTGAAGTGAAGATGGTCTCGATCGATTGAGACTCAGGGTTGTTCGATCGATTAAACCTAGTTCGATCACTCAAACTTTGTCTTCTACAGGTTCTGGCAGTGAACGTCCAAAATCTGTTAGGGCGTGTTTGGGTTATTATTAAACGTCCAAAACTTGTAAAACATTATAACTAAGCTACTGAGTGAGTTTGGAACTCACCGAAATGTTATAAGGGTGTGTTTGGCAACGTCAAGCTTGAGCTCTCTCTCCTCTACCTTGTCTCTGTCTCTTTCTCTCTCTGTTTCCTTCCTCTATTCTTCTTCTTCTTCTCCTTCTTCTTTGACTGTGTGTATATATATATAATATGTGTGTGTAGATATATGTATGGATGTGTATATATATATATCAAAACACAAGCACACACAACTCTCCCTCTCTCTGGTTCTCCAAACACATAACACACACGAACACAAAGTATATATAGGGGAGGCAAAAAGTGCAGATGGCATTATTTACGTGAAACCTGGAGTTTCTGATCATTACATGTTCGATCGATTGAGAAAGCTTCGATCGATTGAAAGCAGATCGGTCAGATGTGATCGATTGATAAGGGTTGATCGATTGAAGTGGGGATCACGTATTAAATTTAGGTCGGTAGGGTTTCAATCGATTGAACAATGTTCAATCGCTTGAATTGTGGAATGTTCGATCGCTCGAAAGAGCTTCGATCGATTGAAAGTGAAATTTCAAGTTTGGTCAAGGGAAGTATATAGAATCTATTTATATAAATAATTACTGAAAATATAGGGTATTACACTTATTCTATGAGGTTCAAATGTGAATTTTTTTTGTTCATTCTTTGAGGAAAAAAAATCAGATTTTGAGGTTCAAAACCTCACTTATTCTATGAGGGTCAAATCTGAATGAATTTTTTTTTGGTTGATTCTTTGAGGAAAAATCTAATTGTTTTGTTCATTCTTTGAGGAAAAATCTAATTGTTTTGTTCATACTTTGAGGAAAACAACAAATTTTGAGGTTCACCGACCTCACTATTCTATAAGGTTCAAATGTGATTTTTAATTTTTTTTGTTCATTCTTTGAGGAAAAAAAATAATCAGATTTTGAGGTTCACAACCTCACTTATTCTATGAGGTTCAAATTTGAATTTTTTTTGTTCATTCTTTGAGGATAAAAAAAATCATATTTTGAGGTTTGCAACCTCACTTATTCTATGAGGTTCAAATTTGAATTTTCTTTTTGTTCATTCTTTGAGGGAAAAATCATATTTTAATGTTCACAACCTCACTTATTCTATGAGGTTCAAATTTGATTTTTTTTTTGTTCATTCTTTGAGGAAAAAAAATTCACATTTTGAGGTTCACAACCTCACTTATTCTATGAGGTTCATTTGATTTTATTTTTTTTGTTTATTCTTTGAGGAAAAAAAATAAAAAATCATATTTTGAGGTTCACAACCTCACTTTTTCTATGAGGTTCAAATTTGATTTTTTTTTTGTTCATTCTTTGAGGAAAAAAAAAATTCATATTTTGAGGTTCACAACCTCACTTATTCTATGAGGTTCAAATTTGATTTTTTTTTAATTCATTCTTTGAGGAAAAAAAATCAAATTTTGAGGTTCACAACCTCACTTATTCTATGAGGTTCAAATTTGATTTGTTTTTTTTTAGGAAAAAAAAAAAAAAATCATATTTTGAGGTTCACAACCTCACTTTTTCTATGAGGTTCAAATTTGATTTTTTTTTTGGTCATTCTTTGAGGAAAAATCTAATTGTATCATTGTATGTATCCACTCTCTAATATGTATACATATAGGTTCGAGTAACATTTGAGTACTTCGAATGGGTAGACCCTCCGCTGTGTGATTGTGCAAGAGAAGTTATACCAACACTCGTAGCACAGATCAATAGGTTGAAGAATGATGTCGAGATTTCACATGGGAGGCAAATGTTTTATCGCAATGCCTTTACAACAATGCAGTTGGAGACTCTTTTATTTTAGGACTCAGACTTTACAAAATTGTAATTGGAGACTCTTATGGATTTTGTGGGTAGTGTGGAATAGTAGCTGTAATGGATTTTGAATCTTCAATGTCATAAGTTGGTTGTAATGGATTCTTGTGACGAGCTAATCTTATTTTTATTTTTTTGTACTTGTGTGAACATCAATACTTGCAAGTTCTTGCTATATAATCACTAAACAAGACAAAAAACATTACCTTAACAGACAATGAAACAGAAACCATTCATTCATACATCGAGGAGTCAAATAATGCAGAAAATTATCCCCAATTGACACTACATTAATAGTTTGCAAAAAAACATTACATTTCTGACCAACACGCAAGTAAAAACACAATTGAAGCTTCATGGAGATTCGGAAGCATAGCTATCATCCTCTGAACTTGAACACAGAGTTGCATCTTCAGTGACGTGAGAAGCTCTACACACACACAAAAAACAAAAAAATCTTCGTCATTTAAAGATTAAGATGTAAAAAATTAAATTAGAATGCATTAATTAAATATTCATACTAATTTGTAAGCATTGGACAATTTCTTTTGTCATGTGATTATCCAACTTGGCTACAACCATGACAACGTCTAGCATTAGACTTCTTTGCCTTCCGTAGTGCCTTCTCTCTCCCTCCTTTAAGCCTTTTCCCACACCCCTTTGCCCTTATTGTTTGGGTTCATTGTACGTACGGTCATTATTACAACTCAATTTCTCGGCAACACATTCTAAACTTGGACCACTAGCAACAACATGTATCATTCTTTCACTTGCACTAGCCAAAGCATCTTTATAAATACTAATGGATTCTTGACTTGTGAGGGCCTTGTCAATCACATCCAAAGAACATTGAATCAATTTACTCCGCATTAGTAGATATGATTTGTCATTGTTTATCATCGCATAATATTATCAATTTTGTGAAGTTCTGTATGTTATATCACACACATGTGAACCACTTCTTCATTCATAATCACAAGTGAAACAACATTAGTAGGAAAATAGAATTTTTTGTAACAAAGGGGAAGAAAAGTTAGTTGTTCAATTTTGCTATTACAAAATTGCATTTGATTCTTAGGAGTGTTGTGCAGACTCAAATTGTTAAATTTGATTGCTTGCCATTCATTGATTGAAAAAGAAATGCCCAAAAGTGGTTGATTCAGTTAATGTAAATGATTTGGATCCTTTTGAACTCAAAGCAATACTGGATATGTCTTTTTCTAATAATGGAGTTTAGATTTCTAAGTTTGGCTATTTTACGGCAGTTTTTGCTGTTGTATTTGGCTGCAGTATTTTGCTGCAGTTTTTGTTACTGGAGCCAACTCATATGCCTTTTTTTTTTTCCATATCAGGGATTTGGGAATGTTGGTTCGTGGGCTGCTCAACTCATCAGTGAAAATGGTGGGAAGATTGTTGCAATAAGTGACATAACTGGAGCCATAAAGAACAGTAATGGTAAACAAATTTTGTAGTAGACAAATTTGGGAATGCTATTGTGTGTTGGTTTTCTGTTTCTGGTTCTGTTGTGTCTCCGTTTGGTTACTGGAAATTTACAATTATTCTCGAGACAAGTAGATTTGTAGTGCTGATTTGTATTCATATCCTCAATGAAAATATTGTGTCCTTTGTAAGATCAATTGTTTCTTGATATTTAATTGTTGTAGTGGCATTGTTTTCTTTCTCAAATTCTGGTGAAAAGCAATGTTCTTTTATTTCTTTTTTCAAGTAGTTGAAGTAGATGTCATGGTCTATAGGGATAAAGATATTTTGTAAAAGAGACCTTTCAAGTATGATTCTCAATCTTTTTCATGGACTCCCATTTAGCATACTGTTATAGTTTGTTTGGAATCTCAAATGGTGTTACTCCCTTTTAGTATTGTATTGTTTTCAATATGTTTGTACTATCATTATGTGACTCAACTTGATTTTAATTCCCTTTTTTATGTTGTTTTAGGATAAGACTGATGCAATAAATTTGAAGTGAAAGTATGACTCTTAAGTAGAGAGACTGTGAAGTTGTGGATAGTGATGGAGAGAAAGAAGAAGAAACAGGGGAGCCTAGTGAGACCCTTTTGTACTCCTCCACTCCTCTACCTCTGCTTTTGGTTGGTGCCCTTCCTGGAGGTAGTATTTTTTTTTTTATATATAGAATAGCATATCTAGATGTATATTCACATCTTTATTTGAATATACATACATGTGTTGGTATTAGCATTCATTAGGGGGGGGGGGGGGGGGGGTGTGTGTGTGTGTGTGTGGTAGCTTTAGTTTCATGTTTTTTCTTTACTCTAAAAAAAATGTAGTGAAATAATTTGTGTGGGTATGATGTGGAAGACAATAATGGAATTTGACAATACCATAAATTGAGCCTTGTATGTCACTTTCGTACACTCCCACTTGATTTATCCTAACTTTTGGAATCTTTTTGAGCATAATCTTGGCTCCAATGGCTTGTCACTAATGGGTTCATTACAAGATCATTAATATTTGGTTTGTCGTTTCAGTATTAGATCGTACATTTTTTTGCTTAAATTGACAAGGCTGATGCTATTATTTGTACAGGGAGGGGAGATGATGAAGGCTGCAGTTTACCTAGAACTTGCACCTGAGTTCGTGAAATAGCCGCATATCATGTCAAGAATTGTTCTGGCAACTATCGCCAACTTCGCGTGATCAAGCCTCTTTTTTTTCAAATTTTTTTTATATATACTATTATGAGCACTTCTAATTTTCCATTGGGCTATGAAGTTTCAATGAAGTTTGGAAAGAAATACTAATTTTCATATTGTACTTTCTATCGTTTCTGAAATTGACTATTGATATGAGTAGTTGTTTCAATTGCTTGAATTTGTATCATTTTCAAACTGTTCGCTTGTGATTCATAGGTTAATTGCTTGAAAAAAAATGTAAATTTTTAATAGAAAATGTTAATTTTTCATGGAAAATTATTCTAATTAAACAGCAGAAAAGTTATTTTCCATGGAAAATGACAATTTTTCACAAAAATAGTGACAATCAAACATCAAAACTAGATTTTCCATGGAAAATGTTAGATTTTTCAGCCAGAAAATAATTGCAATTGAACAGTTCCAAATTCTATTTCTATGGAAAAAAAGTTGAAGTAAAATAATTCCATGGAAAGTATTTCTTTTCAACCCATTTTCTACCTTGCAATCAAATGCACCCTAAAAAAATGGACGAGCAAAAATGTACTCCCTCGCGTAAGGAAGGTACCTATAATTTACCCATGAAATAGGAGTGTACTAGATTTGATAAGAAACTGTTATGTTTTTCTTTTGGGTTCGGCTGTAGTGGGGTGGGAGTGGTTTTGCTCTAGGTGGGGGCAAAACCACTATATATGTGGCAAGTGTTGATGGGAAGGGAGATGAAAAGTCCGACATAATTCAGTCCATTAAATGCTTGGGAAGAAGGAAGACTGCCACAATGTTAGGGCATTAAATGCCTTGCAATATGTTATAGCAGGTTTGGACTTTCCTAAGAGCTGTTTGGACTTTGATGAGGATTGTTTGGACCTTGTAAAGAAATGTGCCAAGTTTGTAAAATAATATGTATCACTATGTTGTACCTTATGGAATAAATATTGTACACAACTAAATAAAATTCAAGAAAGTTCAAAAAAGAAAAAAGAAAAAAGAAAAAAAAAGGTAAATACGAGATTTAGACTTTCATAAGGGTTGTCTGGACCTTGCAAAGAATTGTGCCAAGTTTGCAAAATATTAATCATCAATATGTTGTACCTTATGAAATAAATTTTGAACACAACTAAACAAAATTCAAGTTTGTAAATAAAAAAAAGCGAAGAAAGTAAATAGCAGGTTTGGACTTTTCTAAGGGTTGTTTGGACTTTGATAAAGGTTGGTTGGACTTTGCAAAAAAATGTGTCAAATTTGTAAAATACTAAGCATCACTATATTGTACCTGATACACCAAAAATCAGCCCATGCCCGAGCGGTTCTATTCTGCAACTACTGACAAGCATCACCCTGAGCGGTTTGGTCCACCTGATGCCTCCCGAGCGGTTCATCCACGACCCGGCCAACAGGTTGGTAAGACCGCAAAGGCACATCCCACTGCGGGAACAGCTCATCCGGGCCCACAGGCATGATCCCGAGCATTCTGGGCAGTTTCCTACTCAAGCTAGAAGACTAATGGAAAGTGCAAACTATTTCCTAATCCAATTAGGAAAGCCCCACAATTAATGTCAATCAATCCTAAAACAATTAGGAAACTTACTTGATTGGTGTCAATCACATCCTATATGGATTATATTTCCTTATCCATGTACGAGTAGGTCTCTTACATCTATAAAAGTGACCTCTCACCGCCCATTGAAGGGGCTGACTTTTCAGTCAACACAGCACCTCTATAGCATTCATCAATATGCCCTGTTGGCCCACGGTAGCTCCAGACTTGTTGGTTCACCACAAGCTCCCAGATTTTTACAGTATAGTGAACTTGCTCAGACACACACGTGGACGTAGGTACCTTCATTAACAGGGCCGAACCACATACAAAAAACCAATCTCTAACTCTCTCTCCCCTTAAATTGCTTTAATTTACTATAACCAAATTTTGGCATCATCAGCTTGGCGCCGTCTGTGGTAAGCGACAAGTCTTCTCATCAAAAAATCTCTTGACTGATCGTCATGCCACCGAAGAAGGGTAAGAAGGTTGATCAGCAGTCCAACCAGGATGTTCCTCCGGCCCCAGCACCGGCTGCGGCAGTCATGAGATCTGAGCAGATCATCGCGACCCTCACACAACTCTTGGAGGGCCAACGTCAAATCCAATAACAGATCGAAGCCCTACTGGCCCAGCAAAGCCGTCCTCCAGTGGCTGGGAAACGACCTGGGAACGTTGCGCACGGTCAGGAACTGATCTTGACCAGATGATGTGCCCGAGCCAACTCGTCCCCCGTTGAGGATGCCAGAGACATCAACAGTAGGCGTACTGCTCGAGTGGAGAGGTAGGAGCATATGGCCTAGGAATCAGTCCAAGGTCACTCAGTCAAGAGCCGAGTTGTCCCTAAGCATACGATGAACCGGAGTCATAGCCAAGCCCGATCCCAGAGGACAGTACACCGCCATGAAGAAGAAGCCTCTTCCACCGACCCAACCAACCCCTCAGATACCGGTCGGGAAGGAGTGGAAGCCCGAATCAAGGACTTGCAGAAGCAGATTGACAGAGTGGCCAAAAAACTTGGTCAAAACTGCGCTCAGAATCAGGCCAATACTGAGACAGAGTCACCGTTCTCCAGCCAGATCACGAGGTTTGCCATCCCGTGCAAATTTAAGCAGCCTCGCCTAGATCCCGTCCGGACCTACAAGGCTCAGATGGCCCTAGCCACCAACTTCGATGAACTACATTGCCTAGGCTTCCCCAGCATTTTGAAAGGCCTGGCCATGTAATGGTTCTACTCCTTGGAGCCCCGCTCGGTCTGTAAATTCAAGCAACTCAGCAAGCAGTTCATCAACCAGTTCATCGGTATGCATGAACGGCCAAAGCCTGACATACAGCTACTGATAGTCATACAAAGGGATAATGAGATCCTCAAGGAGTTCACCGACCGATTTAATCAAGAGAAGCTCGGCATCCATGATCTTGATGAAACCGCCGCTATTATAGCCTTCTGCTCAGTAGTTCAACACACCAATTGCGCCACGTCATTTCACAGAAACCGACCGGTAACCTTGGTTGAACTCACAGAGAGGGTTGAAAAATACATTGACACTGAAGAATTTCTAAAGATCAAAGACCCCGGGCAAGAAAGCAATGAGTCTTCCAAAAGTAACCGAAAGCGAGATCAGCCTGGGAGTTCTGACAGTTCTTCCAGTTCACAGCAGTCCGAGTCCGGCAGCCCTGACCCGACCTCCAGTTCACAGCGGTCTGATTCTGGCAGCCCTGACCCGACCTCCAGTTCACATCGGTCAGGATCAAGCAGTTCCAACTTTATCTCCAGCACAGAGAAACCAGGAGCCCAACGATCCTGATCCGACCCTCTGTCTCCATCGGTTTAGATGAGCCCGACTACAGTGGTACTTGCCTGATCACCACTTGAGGCTCCACCGATTGTCAAAGAGCCCTTCCAAAGACCTTGGGCCTAACCCTGAGGCATACAAAGACCTCAGGCCTAACCCCGAGGCATACAATGTAATACCTGTAATTTCTTTTCTTTTCGTTAATAATATCAGATTTTTGAATTTCTGTATTGGACCGGCTATATTATTATATTATTATTTTAGTAAGTTAATGGTTTTGACGTATCTTAGGATTACTGATTTGACTATAGTAACCGTACCGATTTGACTGTAAAAGGATTTAACGTAGTCCCGTACCCGGACCTGGACATTAGAAACAATACCTGTTTGCGCGTAAATTGAGACTGACACATATACCGAGGTGCTTATGCACATAAATCAAGGAAAGTGGCACACAACCCGAGGTAGGCCCATATGGATAGCCACATGGCAGCCCATGCAATACCTCCTCCACATGTCACCCACACCCAAGCCACTTGTCTTGTACAAGGACACTTGTCCATGCATGTGTACACTAGCACATGCATGGAGACACCTATCACTACACCACCTTTATATAAACATGCATATACACTTGCATGATATTTTTTTGATCATCTATAATCTGCATATAGAGTTAGAGAGAGCTAGGAGATGAAATCCATGGTGAGATAAAAGAAGTTAGAAGGAGAAGAACAAGGAGCTTTCACCATTGAAGTTGAGTTCAAGCTTCTTAAAGCTCAAATTCAAAGCCCAAGCTCAATTTCAAGACTTGGTGAGTATTCTAACTCACTTTAGAACCTATATAGTATTTAGTAATGTTTAGCAAGTGTTTGATGTTGTATTTTGAAGTTCTATGCAACATGCAAGTCAAATCTTCAAATCTGGGAAGCAGAAACTTCCAGCAGAATGTTGTTTAGTAAAACAAATATTTTGGGCAGTTCCAAAATGGGAATGAGGCTAGGTTTTTTTTTGTGGAGAAAGCTAACTCATTTTTCTACAAAAAATTCTTCCATAGCTCAGTCTGAAAATCATTTCTTCATAGGTGAAATGTACATACAACGAAGTACTTTAAATCTGAGAAATAGAAACCTCCAGCAGAATGTAGTTTAGTAAAATGAGTGTTTTAAGCAGCTCTGAAATCTGAATTAAGCTAGGTGTTTTTGTGGAGAAATCTAACTCATTTATCTACAAGTAATTCTTCTATATCTTAGTCTAGTTATCACTCCTTGATGGGTGAAATGCATGTACAATGCAGTGTTATAAATCTGGAAAACAGAAACTTTCAACAGAATATGGTTTAGTAAAATGAACATTTGGAGTAGCTCAAAAATCAAAAAGAGACGAGGTTTTTTTGTGGAAAAAGATGACTCATTTATCTACAAATAACTCTTCTATAGCCTGGTCTAGAAATGAATCCTTCATAGGTGAAATGCACATGAAACACAGTACTATAAATCTGGGACAGAGCAGTCCAAAAATATAGAAATGTCTAAGTAAAATAAATATTTTGAGTAGTTCAAAAATGTAATTGAAGCAAGATTTTGTTGTACATGAATATAATCCAATTATATACAATGTTCTAGTTTTGAGTTTGATCTACAAAGCAATTTATCATGCCCAAATAAATCATATCGATTCAGTTGACATAGTACAATTAATTCCTGGCAGATTCTATAACTACTTGTATGATGTGTTTTTTAATGTTACTTGCTTTCCGGTACCTGTGTGGTTATGGATATCTTGTGCTATCGCGTAGATGAGTATGTTAAGGCTTTCATCTATATGGTTATTGATATCAAATCCATGTTATAGATCTATGAGCTACATGCTATGTTTTTCCGTTGTCGCAAATTTAGTGTATTGACCATTAAAAGTTCATACCCAAGCTTTTAGTATGTTGTACGACACGATTATTGCGTCGATATCGATTGGGTAAGTTTCCATCGTAAGTATATTATAACAAATAGAATGATAGATGTATAACGTAACTTCGAAAGTATAAATGAAAGTAATTAACAAACTAAACTACGGAACGAGTGACGCGAATGCGGTCCAGCATACGTACGGACTAGTTGTACTTGATCAGGAGCAATGTATGTCAAGGATAAGTGTTGGATAGGTAAACCAGGCCACAGGGGCCTGAAGGGTAAGAAAAGGGATGTGTTGTTGAGTTGTGAAGTGGTGACTCTTGAGTATTCTTTCGGTTCTTCGTGACGAAAGGGATATGGTTAAAATGTGACTATTATAAGCATACTTTCGGTTCTTCGTGATGAAAGGGATACGCGTAACGCTTTCGGTTCTTCAAGACGAAGCGGTGATTCTTTAAGACTCCTTTCGGTTCTTCATGAGGAAATGGATGTTCTTGTACTCCGTAACGCTTTCGGTTCTTCGTGACAAAGTGGTGATTCTTTGAGTAAAGACTCCTTTCGGTTCTTCATGACGAAATGGATGTTCTTGTACTCCGTATCGCTTTCGGTGTTTAATAAAATGAGTGTTTTAAGCAGCTCTGAAATCTGAATTAAGCTAGGTGTTTTTGTGGAGAAATCTAACTCATTTATCTACAAGTAATTCTTCTATATCTTAGTCTAGTTATCACTCCTTGATGGGTGAAATGCATGTACAATGCAGTGTTATAAATCTGGAAAACAGAAACTTTCAACAGAATATGGTTTAGTAAAATGAACATTTGGAGTAGCTCAAAAATCAAAAAGAGACGAGGTTTTTTTGTGGAAAAAGGTGACTCATTTATCTACAAATAACTCTTCTATAGCCTGGTCTAGAAATGAATCCTTCATAGGTGAAATGCACATGAAACACAGTACTATAAATCTGGGACAGAGCAGTCCAAAAATATAGAAATGTCTAAGTAAAATAAATATTTTGAGTAGTTCAAAAATGTAATTGAAGCAAGATTTTGTTGTACATGAATATAATCCAATTATATACAATGTTCTAGTTTTGAGTTTGATCTACAAAGCAATTTATCATGCCCAAATAAATCATATCGATTCAGTTGACATAGTACAATTAATTCCTGGCAGATTCTATAACTACTTGTATGATGTGTTTTTTAATGTTACTTGCTTTCCGGTACCTGTGTGGTTATGGATATCTTGTGCTATCGCGTAGATGAGTATGTTAAGGCTTTCATCTATATGGTTATTGATATCAAATCCATGTTATAGATCTATGAGCTACATGCTATGTTTTTCCGTTGTCGCAAATTTAGTGTATTGACCATTAAAAGTTCATACCCAAGCTTTTAGTATGTTGTACGACACGATTATTGCGTCGATATCGATTGGGTAAGTTTCCATCGTAAGTATATTATAACAAATAGAATGATAGATGTATAACGTAACTTCGAAAGTATAAATGAAAGTAATTAACAAACTAAACTACGGAACGAGTGACGCGAATGCGGTCCAGCATACGTACGGACTAGTTGTACTTGATCAGGAGCAATGTATGTCAAGGATAAGTGTTGGATAGGTAAACCAGGCCACAGGGGCCTGAAGGGTAAGAAAAGGGATGTGTTGTTGAGTTGTGAAGTGGTGACTCTTGAGTATTCTTTCGGTTCTTCGTGACGAAAGGGATATGGTTAAAATGTGACTATTATAAGCATACTTTCGGTTCTTCGTGATGAAAGGGATACGCGTAACGCTTTCGGTTCTTCAAGACGAAGCGGTGATTCTTTAAGACTCCTTTCGGTTCTTCATGAGGAAATGGATGTTCTTGTACTCCGTAACGCTTTCGGTTCTTCGTGACAAAGTGGTGATTCTTTGAGTAAAGACTCCTTTCGGTTCTTCATGACGAAATGGATGTTCTTGTACTCCGTATCGCTTTCGGTTCTTCGTGACGAAGCGGTGATTCTTTGAGTAAAGATTCCTTTCGGTTCTTTGTGACGAAATGGATGTTCTTGTACTCCGTAACGCTTTCGGTTCTTCGTGACGAAGCGGTGATCCTTTGAGTAAAGACTCCTTTCGGTTCTTCGTGACGAAAGGGATGTTCTTGCACTCCTTAACACTTCGGTTCTTTGTGACGAAGTGGTTGATGAAAGATGTTTTGGTTGATGAAAGATGGTTTGGTTAGCAAGATATACTTTGGGTTTGTAAATGACGTCGGATGTTAGAAATGAATGGTAGTGGCATTAAGAACATCTGGATGGGTCTCCTAATTTGTTTTTATTCCTATCGAATACGTAGTCAGGTACGCTAATAGTTATAATTCGACGGAGAGAATGTAAAGATCCTAAAAGACATGTTGAAAGGTAGTAAATGGATTCTTATTGTGTTTTACTATATATGTTCCATTTGATTTAGTTTACTCACTCAGCTTTCATAAGATGACGACATTCATGTCGCTGGACATTCCCATGTCCAGCTTATCCAGGTAAAGAGTACCTAGGTTATGAAGCTACGCAAGAAGGAAATATTGAAGAAGATTACACTGAAGATGACTATGGTTATGCTAGTTAGAGAGAAGACTAGCAGTTATCCTCTGTAAATGTTTTTGATTATAACTAGAAGACTTATCATATATTTCGTAATAGTTTTGTAAGGCCAAGAGCCATAAGACTCTGATGTATTTATAATGATGTATTAACTAGCTAAGTACTTTGACTTCTCTTTGTAATATATTCCAGTAAGTAAATGATGGTGTTATCCTATTATTATATCGTTTAGCTATTATTATTTGGTCATGGACAATTCGGCACTGCAACCAGTCACGCGCCTTAGGGTTCAAGATGAAAATTTTAAAATTTTTCCATATTTTGGCTACGCCGGAGCGTGACAGGGATTTTTGGTATTAGAGCCTTAGGTTAAGAAGTGTGCACCGATTGTCCTACACACTTGAGATATGAACCTTAAGATAGTTTTGTGATTAGCATGGTACCTTATTACATCCTGGATGGATGTGGAGGACTTTTGGGATAAGATTCCCAATATCTAGAATTTTACTTGTAATAGGGTTAGTAGCCCATCTTTTGTGTATATAGCTATACTCAGGCTTGAAACACGTGTTAGTAGACTTGTATGCCTTTTCTATGTATATGTTTTTGGTACTGTTGACCCTACTATGTATTTTTTTAGCGTGCGCACTTTCTTATGTAAATATTTAGAGTTATTAATGAAGACTAGTTTCTTTTATATGATATTATGAATTCTTGATGTGTTATGTGTTGCTATTTAAAACCCAGTTGTTCATATATCTTGTAACTATGGTTAGGATTGGCGAGTAACCAATAGATATTCATGTAGGTACATAAGCACACTAGCACAACAGCAGGAAGACCAAGAAGAAATCATAACGGAGGACCACCAGATCCCATTCCTGAAGGAATCGATCCTACTGGAATCTTTAGCGCATTTTTGCAGCATCTGGACCATATAGGCAACAACCACGGCAACGGAAATGGCAGCAACATTGACAATTGCCAAAGACCACCACCCCAGACACGCGACAGACTAATGGAAGGATTCAGAGCTTTGCATCCTGATAGGTTTGACGGCACCGGTGAACCCTGGCGAGCAGAGCAATGGCGAAGGGATATGGGTCGTATCTTCGAATCAATCGAATGCCCCGAGATAGAGGAGCGCCGTCTAGCCACTTTCCAACTCACTTATGCTGCAGCCGATTGGTGGGAAGCCGAGAGAGCAACTATTGGAGTAGAAGCTTCAAGGAGGATGACATGGACTACCTTCCGGGAGAAGTTTTTGGAGAAGTATTTCCCCGACGATGAAAAGGACCAGAAAGAGAAACAATTCATTGATTTGACACAAGGAGATAGGAGTGTAAGAGAGTATACGACACAATTTGAACGCCTGTCCCGCTTTGCCCCTCACATGAATGACACTCCTCAAAATAAGATCAAGAATTTTCACCGAGGACTCAATCCGCACCTCCGGCATCTAACATTGGGACACCTGAATCAAACTTTCGAAGCTTTGGTCAAGTCGGCGGTAGGTTTGGAAAGAGATGGCTGCCAAGGCCCAAAGCAAATGATACACCGACCACCCTCGCCAAGGAACGGACCACGAGGAAGACCTTTGACTCAGTTCCAAGGAAACAAGTGCCCATGGAACAGCGGCAAGAAAGCAGGACCCACACTTCCCCGAGACAAGAACATAGTACCTCCTGCACCACAAGTATCAACCACTACTACCGAGAACAATAGGGTTGGATGCTTCAAATGTGGGATCCACGGACACATGGCTTGAGACTGCACAGTCCCCTGGGATAATTATCGAAATAATGTTATCTGTTAAAACTGTGGAAAGAGGGGACACATGAGCAGAGAATGTAAGGCACCAAAAGGAAACTATCATGGGCCTACTACTCAAGGCCAAGCTGGTAAGGCTCGACTCAATGCTATCATACCCGAGGCAGCTGGCTATGATGAAAAGGAACAGTAGAACTTGGAAGGTACACTCTCATTATATGCTAGTCGAGTTAAAGTACTTTTTAATACGGGTGCTATGAATTTGTTTATTTCCTTTGAGATCGTACGACGATTGGGTTTAGTACCCCAAGCACTTGAGGTAGCCTTAAACACAGTATCACCTTTGGGAGTGACCGTGAAGCTAGGAAAGGTGTGCAAGGACTACACTTTGACATTGGAGGATAGGAACCTACATGCAGACTTAATTGTTCTGTCAATGAAGGAATTTGACGTAATCTTAGGATTTGACTGGCTTACTAAGTATCATGCGAAGTTAGATTATGCTATTAGGTCGATCACATTTTCAGTACCTGGAAGTACTGCACTTTGACATTGGAGGATAGGAACTTACATGCAGACTTAATTGTTCTTTCAATGAAGGAATTCGACGTAATCTTAGGATTTGACTGGCTTACTAAGTATCATGCGAAGTTAGATTGTGCTGGTAGGTCGATCACATTTTCAGTACCTGGAAGTACACCCTTCAGTTTTCAATCCAACCCCACTAGTGACGCCTTTCTTATAAGTCGTTTAGCCGCTATGGAAACTACAGGCTTAGAATTGACGATCGCTCAGATTCCGACAATCCGAGACTATGAGGATGTGTTTTAGGATGTTTCCAGATTACCACCGAAGCGTGAGATCGACTTTTGCATTGAGTTAGTACCCGGAACGACACTGATATCCAAGGTTCCTTATCATATGGCCCCAACGGAAATGCTAGAGCTGAAGAAGCAAGTATAAAGGATTTATTAGACCAAGCACGTCACCTTAAGGAGCCCCAGTTCTATTTGTTAGAAAGAAGGATGGAAATCTTCGACTCTGTATCGGCTATAGAGAGTTGAATAAGGTTACCATTAAGAACAAGTACCCGCTTCCCAGGATAGACAATTTATTCGATCAACTACAAGGGGCGACGACCTTTTTGAAGATCGACTTATAATCTGGGTACCATCAGTTACTTGTCAGGCTGGAAGATATACCGAAAATAGCTTCAGTACAAGATATGGGCACTACGAGTTCTTAGTTATGCCTTTTGGATTAACTAATGCCCCTACGGTATTCATAGATTTGATGAATCAGGTGTTCAGACCCGTCTTGGATCAATTCATCATCGTGTTTATCAATGACATCCTTATTTATTCGAAGAATGATGAAGAACACGAGAAGCATGTAAAGATTACACTTCAGAGACTTAGAGAAAATCGTCTCTATGCTAAGTTCAGTAAGTATGAGTTTTGGCTGAAAGAAGTCAAATTCTTGGGACATGTAGTCTCACAGAACAGAATTTCAGTGGACTCAACCAAGACGGACGCAGTTTCTAGTTGGAATAGACCAACCAATGCATCAGGAGTACGAAGTTTCCTTGGATTAGCTGGATACTACAGGAGATTCGTGGAGGGTTTCTCAAGGATCGCGTCTCCTTTAACTGGACTAACAAAGAAGGATTCAAAGTTTGAGTAGAAGGACAAGCATGAACGCGCCTTTCAGGAATTAAAGGAAAGGTTAACCTCAGCGCCAGTGCTAGGCATACCCAAGAGTGGTGAACAGTACACTATGTACAGTGACGCTTCATATCAAGGACTAGGATGTGTACTTTCGCAGAATGGTCAGGTGATCGCTTATGGATCTAGGCAATTAAATCCATATGAATTAAACTACCCTACACACGATCTGGAATTGCAATTGTCTTTGCACTTAAGATTTGGAGGCACTACCTCTACGGAGATAAGTTTGACCTGTTCTCAGACCACAAAAGCTTGAAATACCTGTTCTCTCAAAAGGAACTAAACATGAGACAATGACGCTAGATGGAGCTACTTAAAGATTACGACTTTAATTTGTAGTACCACCCCGGTAAGGCAAAATGTAGTCGCAGATGCTTTGAGCAGGAAACTCCGAAGGTTGATCGCCTCACTTTTAATCAGGAAATGGAAAGCCTTAGAAGCTTTAACGGAATTTGACTTTCAGACTACGAGACCAGGTAATGGACGACCTTTTGGAAGTCTCATAGTACAGCCAACCCTCATTCATCGTATACTCGAAGCCTAAGAGAAGGACGAGGGATTAGGGAAATGGTTTGGAAAGGCAAAAGCAAAGGACCTGATTGAATGGAACATTGGAACAGACGGAGGTCTCAGATGTAAGAATAGGTTATGTGTACCCAACACGGATAATTTTAGGAAAGACATTCTAAATGAAGCACACAAGTCGAGAATGACCATACACCCCGGCGGGACCAAGATGTACAAGGACTTAAAAAGGAACTCTGGTGGGAAGGCATGAAGAGAGAAGTCGCAGAATATGTAGCAAAATGCCCTACTTGCCAGCAAGTCAAGGCGGAACACCAACGACCTCCAGGATTACTACAACCTCTACCAGTCCCAGAATGGAAATAGGAGCATATCACCATGGATTTTGTTATGGGATTGCCAAGATCTCAACAGAACCATGATGGTATTTGGGTAGTTGTTGATCGACTGACTAAATTAGCCCATTTTATTGCATATAATATGACCTATCCTATCGAGAAGATGAATTGACTTTATCTGCAACACGTTGTGCGATCACATGCGGTACCAGTGTCAATAGTATCAGATCGAGATTCAAGATTCACCGCTGGATTTTGGGAGAGTCTTTAGAAAGTGATGGGAACATCTCTGAAGTCAAGTTCTACAATTCATCCACAAATTGACGGATAAACAGAAAGGACAAATCAAGTAATGGAGGACATGCTTCGAGCATGTGTAATCGATTTTGAAAGTTCGTGGGAAACTCACTTACCGTTGGTTGAGTTTGCCTATAACAACAGTTTTCATTCGAGCATAGGGATGGAACCGTTTGAAGCACTATACAGAAGACCGTGCCGATCACCTTTGTGTTGGGCTGAAATTGGGGATGGCAAACTGTTGGGACCAGACTTAGTCCAGGAGACCAATAAAGGAATCAATATGGTAAAGTAAAGAATGAAGGCAGCACAAAGTAGATACAAGAGCTACGCGGACAAACGACGTCGAGACCTAGAATTTGAAGTTGGAGATCATGTTTACCTGAAAATTTCCCCGGTTCAAGGTGTAGTAAGGTTTGGACAGAAGAAGGGAAAGCTATCGCCACGTTGTATTGGATCGTTTGAAATTCTGGATCGCGTAGGAAAAGTAGCCTACAGGATGGCATTACAACCCAAAATGTCAGGAGTTCATAACGTATTCCATACAAGCATGCTGAGGAAATGTCCTCATAACCCAGCACATGAGATCGACTTCAGAGATATCAAAGTAAACGACAATGCTACATTCATTGAAGGACCTGTAAAGATTCTGGATCATGGAATCAAGAAGCTGAGAAACAAAGAGACTCCGCTGGTAAAGATTCAGTGGAAACACTATAACGAAAGAGAAGCCTCTTGCGAGCTGGAATCGGAAATGCGAGAGAAATTTCCTTTTCTTTTTAGTGCCTAGATAGCTCAGATTTCGAGGACGAAATCCTATAATAGGTGGTGGAAGATGTAATACCTATAATTTCTTTTCTTTTCGTTAACAATATCAGCTTTTCAAATTTCTGTATTGGACCGGCTATATTATTATTTTAGTAAGGTGACGGTTTTGACGTATCTTAGGATTACTGATTTGACTGTAGTAACAGTACCGACTTGACCGTAATAGGATTTAACGTAGTCCCGTACCCGGACCCGAACATTAGAAATAATACATGTTTGCACTTAAATCGAGACCGACACATATACTGAGGAACTTATACACGTAAATTGAGGAAAGTGGCACACAACTCGAGGTGGGCCCCACATGGCCGGCCACATGGCAGCCCATGCAATACCTCCTCCACATGTCACCCACACCCAAGCCACTTGTCTTGTACAAGGACACTTGTCCATGCATGTGTACACTAGCACATGGATGGAGACACCTATCATTATACCACCTCTATATAAACATGCATATACACTTGCATGATATTTTTTTGATCATCTATAGTCTGTATATAGAGTTAGAGAGAGCTAGGAGATGAAATCCATGGTGAGATAAAAGAAGTTAGAAGGAGAAGAACAAGGAGCTTTCACCATTGAAGTTGAGTTCAAGCTTACTAAAACTCAAATTCAAAGCCCAAGCTCAATTTCAAGATTTAGTGAATATTCTAACTCACTTTAGAACCTATATAGTGTGTAGTAATATTTAGCAAGTGTTTGATGTTGTATTTTGAGGTTCTATGCAACATGCAAGTCAAATCTTCAAATCTGGGAAGCAGAAACTTCCAGCAGAATGTTGTTTAGTAAAATGAACATTTTGAGCAGTTAAAAAATGGGAATGAGGCTAGGTTTTTTTGTGGTGAAAGCTAACTCTGTAAAGCTTTCGGTTCTTCGTGATGAAGCGGTGATCCTTTGAGTAAAGACTCCTTTTGATTCTTCGTGACAAAATGGATGTTCTTGTACTCCGTAATGCTTTCGGTTCTTCGTGACGAAGCGGTGATTCTTTGAGTAAAGACTCCTTTAGGTTCTTCGTGACGAAATGGATGTTCTTGTACTCCGTAATACTTTTGATTCTTCGTGACGAAGCGGTGATTCTTTGAGTAAAGACTCCTTTCGGTTCTTCGTGACGAAATGGATGTTCTTGTTCTCCGTAACGCTTTCGGTTCTTCGTGATGAAGCGGTGATTCTTTGAGTAAAGACTCTTTTCGGTTCGTCATGAGGAAATGGATGTTCTTGCACTCCTTAACACTTCGGTTCTTTGTGACGAATTGGTTGATGAAAGATGTTTTGGTTGATGAAAGATGGTTTGGTTAGCAAGAGATACTTTGGGTTTGTAAATGACGTCGAATGTTATAAATGAATGGTAGTGGCATTAAGAACGTCTAGATGGGTCTCCTGAATTGTTTGTATTCCTATTGATTACGTAGCCGGGTACGCTAATAGTTATAATTCGACAGAGAGAATGTAAAGATCCTAAAAGACATGTTGAAAGGTAGTAAATGGATTCTTATTATGTTTTACTATATACATTACATTTGATTTAGCTTACTTACTCAGCTTTCATAAGCTAACGACTTTCATGTCGCTGGACATTCCCATGTCCAGCTTATCCAGGTGAAGAGTACCCAGGTTATGAAGCTACTCAAGAAGGAAATATTGAAGAAGATTACACTGAAGATGACTATGGTTATGCTAGTTAGAGAGAAAACTAGCAGTTATCCTCTATAAATGTTTTTGATTATAACCAAAAGACTTAGCATATATTTTGTAATAGTTTTGTAAGGCCAAGAGCCATAAGACTCTGATGTATTTATAATGATGTATTAACTAGCTAAGTACTTTGACTTCTCTTTGTAATATATTCCAGTAAGTAAATGATGGTGTTATCCTATTATTATATCGTTTAGTTATTATTATATGGTCATGGACAATTCGGCACTGAAACTAGTCACGCGCCTCAGGGTCCAAGATGAAAATTTTAAAAAATTTCCATATTTTGGATACGCCGGGGCGTGACAAGGACGGTTAACAAACTAGTCACGTGTCTACGGACCCATAAAGGAAAATTTTTATTTTCCCTATTTTTGGCTTACTCTGGGGCGTGACAGCTGTGAAAGACAACAGCAACGTGTACACCATATTCACCGAGAAATCTTTTGGAATGCTTCCAAACTGGATGTATTTGTCCAATGATTCTTCATCATCCGCATCGATATCGGCCATGTCTAAGTCCGACTCGTTTACTTCCGGAACTGATGACGTTTCAAGCTTCTGAAGTTTTGTATCCCGGTTCTCTAACTCGATCTTCTCCTTTCCTTTATAGCTTAAAATTTCCGTTTGCACCATGTCTTTTTGTTGATCTGCCTGCTTCTTTTCCAAGTAGTATCTAGCCTCCCAGTCCCGAGCTGACTGGCTCAGCCTCTGCATTCTCCGTTTTTGCGTCTTGCTAAAGTATGCATGCTCTGGGAATTTTGGGTGCTCCACCCTTTTTCGGCGGTTCACTTAGGTCTGTGGTGGAACGATCATCCGTGGGGATCGGTCTTGGCGTTGGTACATTTTCCTTCTCACATCACTGTTTTCCTGCCTTGGTCCATCACGAAAATTCTCACGCTCCTAAAAATCGGGCTTCCGGCGGCACTCATGGTTTTGATACGTGAGGCGACTTTGAATTGGCCTTCTCGGACTTGGTGGCGGAGACGCCCTTTCCTTCTTTGGCTCAGGAGTTTTGATTACCACAGCCTTGCATTTAGGACATAGCCCTTGTTCGATCAAATCAACCATCCATTACAGAGTTGGGACCTTACTCTCCTCTTGATCGGCCACGTCTGACACCATACTAGAAGCCACTCTTGCCTTCGCCCTTTGGTTTACTCTCGTGCTTGTTTCAGCCACTTCAGCTTCTTTGAGTCCAATCTTTTCTCTTGGCCTGCACAAGATGGTAAAATCAGGAGCCACCATGTTTGCCCCCACTATCTTCAGAAATGGATTGCTATCAACTCCCATTATTTCCTTCTCTTTTTTAGCAAACTTCAGATTCCCCTTATCGATCATATCCTGCAAGACATTTCGGAACACCAGGCAGTTGTTAGTGGTATGACGCCAAGAGTTATGCCATTTGCAGTTCTCTTTTCCTTTCAGCTCATTAGCCAAAGGTAATTTCACGTCGTGTGGAAGGCGAATTTGCCTATCGGCCATCATACAGTCAAAAATCTGGTCAGCCATAGCAATGTTAAATGAATATTGCTTGCCGGCCTTAAAAGGCTATTTTATGACCGAGGATAACTGCGCATCAGTTTGTTTAGGCAACTGCTGGCATAGATACGGCCTTTTTGATACTATCTCAGCCACGTCCACTTCGGTGTTGATTTCGCATTCAGTAGCATGAATGTCATAATTGGGATCCCTGTAATAGGTTCCTTTGGTTGAATTTTTCCTTTCTTGTTCTTCCTCGAGCATGCGCTCATATCGGGCAGCTCGAGTTGCTAACTCAAAGAGATCACGGAAACCCATGCCCCTTAAATTTTTTCCTTAGTTCAAAGGTAAATCCCCCAAGGGCTATATTGGTAAATTCTACTTCGGGTAACATGACCTTGCAACGAGGCTTAGCCCGTTTTAACCTGACAATGTATACTTCAGCCGATTCACTTGGAAGTTGATGCAGCGTAGTCAAATTGGCCATAGAAACTTCGGGCTCAGTTCGATAAAATTGGGCATGAAACGCTTCCTCCATTTAGTTCCATGTATGGAATGAGTTCGAAGGTAAGTTTACGTACCAACTAAAAGTTACCGCGGTCAAGGAATTAGGGAACAACTTTAGTAGCATATCTCCTCGGTGACTCACCTCTCCGCTCTGAAGCAGGAATCGACCGATATGTTCCACGGTTGATTGGTCTCCCTCACCAGAAAATGTTGTGAAAATTGGGCACCTTATATCCTCAGGGAAAAGGCACTCTTTCAATGGCATCAGTATGTGGCCTCCGATAAACGGGCCTTTGGGTTCTGTGGAGTAGGCCACCAAAGTCTTAGCGAATGACCTCGGTGATCTGCTCTTGATCTACCCTAGTTGTTTCAACAAGGGCCCCCCTTCCCATGTCGGTCTCATGTTCTGGAAAGATTCTATCATTCCCCATGGGTTCGTCCTCGGTGACTAGGTTGTCTCCAAACAACGGATTGATTCTTCCCCACTGGCGGTCTGAATCTTGCCCGTTTAGACCGATCAATGGTTCCTTGATGGGGGTGCTTTGTCGAACCACAACCCGGGATGGGTTTCCAGTCTCCTCTAAGATTTCCTTGCCTTCCGTCTTTGGTGGGGTAATGTATTTTTCGGTCTGGGAGGAAGAAGGGGCATTTTGACTTGCCCCCAACCCAACCTGAGTCAGGGAGGTTGGTAGGATAGTTGGCTGTGAAAGGTTACCCGTTTGGTGTTCCTTCCACTCCCTTATCTCACGGAACATTTCCCTCACTTGGGTAGAAGTCTGGTCCTACCTAATGGACATCCCAGCCAAGCGTTGGTTGAACATTTCCATCAAGTGATTGCTCATGTTTGACAAGTCTGCCTGACTGGCTACTGAGCTGATGACCGGTTCTAAGACCGGTTCTATTACAGGTTCTATGACAGGTTCTAATACAGGCTCGCGTGAGCTTTTCTCCTGGGAAATCCCCTTAGATCGTGTTCCCTTTCCTGCCATTTGACACTGGTCCCACCGGGCGTGCCAAAAATTGTTTACAAAATTTTTTGGTGTTGTGTGCATCGGGCATGCCAGAGTCCGTGTGGACTCAAAAGGAGTTGTGATAACCCAATCTAACTTCTAATTTAGGCGACTTATTACAAAAATGTGGGTTTTTACTCTACTCTAATGCAAGTAAGTAAATACAAATAACGAATAAAAATCAAAAGGGAAATTAAACTGAGATTCAGAATACCTCCATGGTCCTCATCATCTTTATTGATTGAATAAGTAGTGATTACAAACGTTCAAAGAATAAACAAACACTCGTATAGAGAACTCGCAAATCACTCAAGAACAAAGGCAATATTATTATGAGGAGAAAACTAAAGTCTGCTAGCACAGAAGTGGCATGTGTGTTAGCCCCCTTCTAATGTTGCCCCTTCTACTCTATTTATAGACTTGAGTACATAATCGTTCATACTAGTGGGATTAGTGGGGTTAGTGGCCCTCTAGGCGTGTACAGGTTACTGCTCCCACTTTGTCCCATGATCTCCCATGACCTATGTGATGATCCCCCTTTTGCCATGTTCCTTTCATGTAACTGCTTTCCTTCCAGCTCAGCATCTCCTAAAGCACACGTTCTCACCCATGTTTAACTGCCTCACCACTTTGTGAGCATATTCCAGTTGACCGATAGCATCCTTCTGAGTGGCCTGATTCATGTTGGCTCGGTCTTATTCTCTGTAGAAAGTCTAATAATGCCCATCGGTCTCGTTTGACCAATGTTTCATAGATTTCCTACCCATAATTTCCCAAGTCCAGTATCACATCTCCTTTTATACCTCTTCTAATCCTATCACTTTAGGACCTTCATTGGTTGGTCATCGGGGTCATCGGTCTTGTATGACCGATACTTTAAAGCAGCCACCCTCTGGATGCTGAGTCATTATCCAAACCTGATCTTACGCTCTTCACTTCTCTACTCCGTTGATCACTGCTCCTGGGTCTTACGGAACCATCTTGATGGTCTTCAGCCTTTCTTACCGAGGCCGAGGTGTCTTTACTGATGCCATAACTATCATTTACTGTTTTGCAACATCGGTCTTAGTTGTTGACGCCGAGGTGTCATTTATATCTCGGCGTCAACCTGCTTAGTTTTAACACCGATATTCATGTATTGGACGTATTGACCTTGCCGACACCTATCTCTAACATCATTCTTTCCTCCGTCATCGGCCTTATCAGTTGTTCATCTGCTTACCTGCTCCTATGATGATGTCATCAGGCCACGTGATTGTCATGTGCCTTGGAAAATCCAAATTATGGTGTAAACAGCTAGATCCCACGATCTCCCCATCACTACATTTCCTGGTTGATCTGAACCCCTGCAACGAATTACAAATATGGTTAGTCGCACCCGAATCAATGCACCAAGTGTTTGAAGTATCCATTATAAAACTTACTTCAATCACTTGTGATTCAATCATAGCTTGAACTCTTGTAGCTAAGAATTCTAGATAGTTCCTCTTCCAGTGGCCCTTCTCATCGCATTGGAAACACTTTCCTTTGCCTTGGCCACTCACCTTCCCCTTACTCTTTCCTTTTCCCTTAGATTTTGCAATCTTAGGGACTGGTCCAATATTTGGACCACTAGTGCCAGCCTTCTTCTTCCATTTTATACCTTTCAATGCAGATCAGGAAGAGGAAGAGCTATTCTCAATGTTCAAAATGTTGCCTCCAGGGATCACCCCTTCTGCTGCTAGTAAAGAACTCATTAATTCACTCATTGAAAAAATCATTTCATTCATATTATAGTTAAGTTTAAATTAAGTGAATGAAGGCGACAACAAATTGAGGATCATATCAACTTGGGTCAGTGCATCAATGTTGGCGCCCAAGGTCTCTAGTTCGTTCAAATGACCAATCATTTTTAAAACATGTTCTTTGACTGGAGTCCCTTCCAACATCATGGCACTCATTGTCTTCTGCATGGCAACCTATTTGGGAAGCTTGCCATGCTCCCCAAACATTTCTTTAAAGGATTTGATAATGATACTGGCAGAATCATTCGACTGGAATTAGTGTTGCAACACACCAGCCATAGAGGCCAGAATGTAGCAACAGGCCATTCCATTCGATTTCTTTCATTTTTTGAACTCGAATCTAGCAGTTACTGAAGCATTTGCAGCAGGTTCTTCGAGGTATAGGATGGTGAAGACATAAAAGTGATCTCCACAGTTAAAATGATATCAATGTTACATTTCCCTTCTGTGTAGTTATTTCCAGTTGACTTATTCTGAGTGAGTATAGTGGCAAGTGGACTAAATGCAAATCCAGACATTGTGATTACTGAAAAATCAAATAGACAATAATTATGGATATCAGAATTTGATAGTTTGAAATAAAAGAATCCTTAAAACTCTTATTTTAAAACAAATTCGCCGAAATATCAAAACAAAAAAGTAAAGCCTCCGTGTGGCGGTCAAAACTCGATCTCTCGATTAATCATAACTTGTCCGCTATGCAACTCTTGCAAAACAAGTTATGACTCCCGAACCTATTTGATCTCTAAGTTTCTAAATAATGCCCCGTGTGGGATCCCTTATCCATAGCTTAGCTAGTGCTTACCATTAACTAGGATCCAATCACAACCGCCTCAAGTAGTGCCTCCTTGTGGTGGTCACCCTCTAACACGTCTGATTGACCCTATCCATAGAAAGTTCACATTTAGTAACCAATGAGTAGTGTACCCTCTGTATGGAATGATCACCCCTGGCGAGGTGACACAGTGTGCATTGCTCATCTTACAGTGAACCGTGAATGGAAGATCGTGGGTGCTATTAATATGACCCTTTCCCACTAGATTTAATAGTAAAGGATTTTGCTTTTAGAACAATTGTTTCTACGCATTACCCATAAGCATCCAATGTTTACCAATGCGTTGAAAATGGTTTTTAATTTTTATTTTAGAAAACTTGTTTTATGTGCATGCAAGTAGTAACAATGTATAAAACACCAATCACAAACCAAGCACATAAAACAAAAAACTTAAATTGAAATAAAAATATCCAAATGATGTCTCTATCTCCCATGACTTTTTCTTTATAGAACCGCCTTCTTGGTTTGATCGCCTCCGACTCCATCTTTATGGACAATGGCTTGTTCTTCCATCTTCATGGATTTTCTAATTCTATTACAATGGTCCTATGCTTCTTTCGAAGCTTACAATTTATCTGAAATAGAAAAAATAGTAGTGAAGTAAAAGACTAGGGAAACCAGTGCAGCTTTCCTATTCGTAGGATTGAAGTCGCAGCGCCCTTTACACATGCCTTAAAACCAAACCAAAATATAAAATACAGTAATTTAAATCATCGAAACTTGGTGCCATGGGAGATAGGGGACTAACGTGCTGTAAAAGGGTTAGATATGCACACATCCATGCATATATACATCCATTGGAACTACTAATTGACTCGCACACACCATAAATACTTTATGGAAGTAATTAGAACTTAAAATAGCATCTCTGCTTCTCTATCACTCTTCAATCGATTGAAGAAAACTCGATCGCTCGAACCTTCAATAAATTGAACTAAGTTCAATCGATTGAACTTGTCTTTTTCACAGAACGATTTTAAAATTATAGAATAGTTTAAAATTGATGTACATAAATTTTAAAACTTTTAAAACTAAGAAAAGAACACCTAGACAGAAACCATGCATTGATCGATCGAAGCTAGTTCGATCGTTCCAAGCCTGCATAGGTTTGATCGATCGAAACTCTTTCAATCGATCGAACATAGAGCGTTTCAATTGATCGAAACAAGTATGATCGATCAAAACTGCCATGCATCCAATGCTATCATAGATTTGTGTTCTGCTACAAAACTGTTGCAGAAACATATATGTGACGATGCAATTTCAAAACCAGTACTAAATGCTAACATGAAAATCAAACTAGTGTTCCGAAATGCATCTATAGATCTAAATAAGCATTGCTCTGATACCAATTGTAGGATTTAGGTTTTGAAAAACTTTAAATCATGCACAGTGGAAAATATTTTATGAAACTAATTGGTAGCCTGGATCTAATACTCATAAACTCTATAGATGCATATGTACAAGAGGGAGAATAGTTTATACCTCAGGTCTTGAACCTAATTCTGATTTCTTCTTTCTTGATGGTATAGCAAACTCTACTAGGTTGTCTTCACCCTTATGACTACTATAGATGCTTGCCGGAAAGACTAGGGTTGGTGGGAACCCTAATAGATAGGATAGAAAAAGTTTGGGAACCTTAAAATAGTTTTTGTAGCTTCTGGTATAATAAAACGATGAACTCATAATTTCTGGACATAGCTACCCTATTTATAGATTCCCAGAACCGACCTTACCTTCAGTCGATTGAAGTGGATTCGATAGATTAAACCTTCAATCGATTAAACAACATTATATCCATCGAACCTGTCTAGACTTCAATCGATTAAAACAACTTCGATCGATCGAACAAGTGTTGACAGCATCCTCAAGTGCCATTCCAAGCATCCTAGGGGAGCTAAGAGTGGGACCTTCTAGGCTCTTTATTGATGGCTTAGACCAGTTGTTAATTCCCATGATCAAACTCTTTGATCAGCAAACTAACCAACTGATCAGTTAACGTTTATTCCACTATAAAACGATAACTGAACTCCAATACAAAAGAACATATCCGAAGCGATAACTAGACTTGTATGGTCTACTAATATCCCTCTACTGTCAGCATTCATAATCATATTCAAGTAGTCGGATAATTGTTGCTGTCAACCTGAATAATGATTACATCCTCTATACCTTGAGTCCCATTCACCTCTCATGATACCAAACATGTTGATAACTACGTATCAACAAGACTGCAGTTCTCAGTAATCAACTTGGTGACATTCTTAAGGGAATGCTTACTCTTTATCAGAGGGTAGATTCTATCTTGACAGTAAATGTTCGCAACCCTATTAACATGACATACCCAAGATACCAAGGTGTTGATCTTTTATTGACCTCACTATTTGTTATGTCAAAGTAGTCATATCAATAGTCTATGTTCATAATCATCTAAAGATTGAGAACACGTACATTATTCAAGTGAGATACAAATCACTATTCTTTGACACTTAGAATTTGTTACAGTGGATGATGAGACTGGATATCTCATCAGGTTTACACTGTAAGCATAATTAACTACCATTGGATGGAGTGATGAATCTCAATCAATGTAGTATAACTCTTAGTTAATATGCTAGTGCTTATAGTGCATTGATGGACCTGAGCTTTCCTATTAACACTTAAGGCTGTTAATAGTTGATAAGAACTCATAACTTGTATAAGGTACGTGTTCTCAATCTTCAGACGATTATGAACATAGACTATAGATATGGCTGCTTTGATTTACCAATCAGTGAGGTCTTAAAGGTCAACACCTGGGTATCTTGGGTTTGTCATGCACATAGGGTTGTGAACATGTATTGTCAAGATAGAATCTACCTTCTGATAAAGAGTAAGCATTCCCTTAAGAATGTCACCAAGTTGATTACTGAGAACTGTAGTCTTGTTGATAAGTAGTTCTCAACATGTTTGGTAATCATGAGAGGTGAATGGGAGTGAAGGAATGGAAGATGTAGTCATCATTCAGGTTGATAGTGACAGTTATCCGACTACCTGAATATGATTAGGAATTCTGATGGTAGAGGGACATTAGTACACCATACAAGTCTAGTTATCACTTCAGATATGTTCTTTTGCTTTGGATTTCAGTTATCGTTTTATAGTGGAGTAAACGTTAACTGATTAGTTGGTTATTTTGCTAGTCGAAGAGTTTCATCATGGGAATTAACTACTGGTCTGAGCCAGTAATAAAGAGGCTAGGAGGTCCCACTCTTAGCTCCCCTAGGATGCTTGGAAAGGCACAAGAGGATGTTGTCAAGACAAGTTTGATCGATCGAAGTAGTTTGATCGATTAAAGTCAAGACAGGTTCGATCGATCGAAAGTGTTTCAATTAGTAGAAGGTTAGATCGATCGAAGCCACTTCGATCGATTGAAGGTGAAGTCGGTTATGGGAATCTATAAATAGGGCAGCTACGTCCAGAAATTTGAGTTTGTCATTCTTAACATCCCTAAGCTGCAGAAACTATTTTAGGGTTCCCAAACCTTCTCTATCCTCTCTGTTAGGGTTCCCACCAACCCTAGTCTCTCCGAGAGCATCCATATGAGTCATAAGAGCGAAGACCATCTAGTGGAGGCTACTGGAAGTCAAAGAATTTAGAATTGGGTTCAAGACCTGAAGATAAAATTCTTGTCCCCTCTCTTGTACGCATCTATAGAGTTAACGAGTAGTAGATGCGAGCTACCAATTAGTTTTATAAACTAAATTTTCTGTTGTGCATGATTTAAAATTTTTTTTTTCGAAACCTAAATCCATCAAGACACCCATGAAAAGTTCCAAATAAATAAACCCCTAACAAACATTTCATATTCACTGAGATTTTCCTTTCCCACCAACTTGACTCTCTTGAGTTCCCACATTCTTTAACTTGGCTAGACCTGCTACATGTTAAGATGATGAGTGTTGGCTTTGCTGGAACTCCCCTCCTGTTCATTGTGTCCTCGACTCTTGTCTGCTAGCTTGAGTGGATGCAGCACATGGGGTGTTCATACTTTGGTATAGGCTTATGGGTTGATGTCCTGGCATCTGTATATTGCAACAAACATACATGAGAAAATTAAGAGATAAGTAGCTCACACTTAACTAGGGTAAAAATACTTACACAAACAAAGGTATTGTCAGTTTGTTCTACGACATAGACACCAAAACCATGAGGCACATTGTCTCCTCCCATTGCCTACGTACCCTGTATTTTTCTTTTTCTTGTAGTTTTAGGTCCTGGTGTCACAGTGGATGGTTCGACACCATGCCTAGGAGGCCTAGATGCATCAACATTAGGTGGAACACCATTACCTTTACAGGTCCTACTATTGTGTCCATATATACCACACTTATTGCACCTCATTCTTAAAGTTTGTCTTAAAAGTTGGTTTGGCTTAGACATACACTTGTGTTCTTCCCATGGATTTTGCCTTCTAAGTAGCTTAGGTCTACCAGTCATTCTTCGTGCCTTGGGAGGTTTCACTAGTTCCAAACCTATTTTCTTCCACAGCTTCTCCCCATTCAATGGTTGCATAGAATATTTGTAGGATTGAAGATAGGTCTCCGTACTATACTAATGAGAAACATAGTCCTCTGGAGATTTCTTCAAGAAAAAAAAGGCAGAGACCCCATGACAACATGGAATACCAGATATGTCCCAAGCCCTACAGATGCAAGTTTGTGTTCCAAATCAATAATGTAACTGTCTGCAAAATACTCTACTTCAAACTGGTTATCACCATTCCAAGTTGTCCTGCAATCCCTACTAATCAATTAATTTCCTCAAACTTCTTTTTGATTCTTGGATAAAGCTTTCCATTGGACTTATTTTTTAATATTTCATCTCTATTCTCTTGTAACCTCACCATAATTACAAGTCTAATTTCTTCCAACATTGACACAATGTTCTTATACCTTGCCTCTAAAACATAGCCATTATAGGTTTCACACAACTTCTTGTCAACCATATCACACTTAGTATATTAAAATATGCTTTGGACCAGTACTTGAGTTCTGCTTCATTAATTCTGAAGGAAAAACCGATCTAAAGTTAATTGTTAAACGCGCAGCAGAAAATATGAAGTTACAAAACCTTATTGGTAGCCCAGGATCTACTACTTGTCAATTCTATAGATGCGTACTAACCAGCGGGGACAAGAAATATACCTCAGGTCTTGAACCCAATTATGATTTTCTTCTTCCTTGGTGATGCAGCAGCCCCCACTAGGTTATCTTCACCCTTATGTCCCCTGCGGATGCTTCCCAGAGAGACTAGAGGTGGTGGGATCTCTAATAGAAAGGAAGGAGAATGTTTGGGACTCTAAAATAGTATCTGCAGCTTCTGGTAAATAATAACGACGCACTTCTTTTCCAGAACTCAGCTGCCCTATTTATAGATTCCCAGAACCGACCTAACGTTCGACTGATCGAAGTGTCATCGATCGATCAAACCTTCGATCGATTGAACCACGTTCAAGCTATCGAACCTGCCTTGACAGGATCCTCACGTGCCTTTCCAAGTATCCTAGCGGAGCTAAGAGTGGGACCTCCTAGGCTCTTTATTGTTGGCTCGGACCAGTAGTTAATTACCATGATCAAACTCTTTGATCAGCAAACTAACCAACAAGTCAGTTATCGTTTACTCCACTATAAAACGATAACTGAACTCCAACGCAAAAGAACATATCCAAAGCGATAATTAGACTTGTATGGAGTACTAATGTCCCTCTATCATCAGCATTCATAATCATATTCAGGTAGTCAGATAACTGTTACTGTCAACTTGCATCATGATTACTTCTTGTATTCCTTAAGTCCCATTCACCTCTCCTGATTACTAAACATGTCGATAACTACTTATCAACAAGACTGCAGTTCTCAATAATCAACTTGGTGACATTCTCAAGGGAATGCTTACTCTTTATCAGAGGGTAGATTCTATATTTACAATATATGTTCACAACTCTATGAACATGACATACCCAAGATACCCAGGTGTTGATCTTCTGTAGACCTCACTGATTGGTAAGTCAAAGCAGTCATATCCACAGTCTGTGTTCATAATCGTATGAAGATTGAGAACACGTACCTTATACAAGTTATGAGTTCCTATCGACTATTGACAATCTTGAGTGTCAATAGAAAAGATCAGGTCCGTCAATGCACTATAAGCACTAGCATGTTAATTAAGAGTTAAACTCTAGTGATCGAGAATAATCACTCCATTAATGGTAGTTAATCATGCTACAGTGTATACCTGATGAGATATCTAGTCTCATCATCCACTGTGACAAGTTCTAAAGTATCTAAGAATAATAATTCGTATCTCACTTGTATGTATCTCTCACACACACACACGAATTACCTACTATGATACTTAAGTATTAACAATCATCTCATGAAAAAACATACATAATGAAATGTAAAGCTGATATCCATATATTAAAATGTCAATGTCTTATACATAAAGTAATGGTTTGAGGACACGAACCCAACAAACTCCCACTTGTACTCACAACCATACAGGATTACATCTGAGACCTAGACTATCTAAATGACGATCAAAGACCTACTGTGGCAAGGCCTTTGTAAACCGATCCGCAAGATTATCAGAGGTGGCAGTCTTGCTGACAGTCACATCTCCACGTTAAACAATATCTCAGATTAGATGATATTTCTGCTCTACATGCTTTCCCTTTCCGTGGTTCCTTGGCTCCTTGGACTGAGCCACTGCCCTACTATTATCACAATAAAGCGTAATAGGTGACAGCGACGCTGGTACCACCTTGAGCTCCATAAGGAACTTCTTGAGCCAAACAGCTTCCTTTGCAGCTTCACAAGCAGCCACATACTCAGCTTCTATAGTTGAGTTTGCAATACATTTCTGCTTAATACTCCTCTAACTGACAGCACCATCTCCCAAGGTAAAGAGATGATCGAACGTCCACTTCCTCGAATCTTTATCTGACATAAAGTCCGAGTCAATGTATCCCACTGGAATTAACTCACTACCTTCTCAAGTACTTAAGAATGTGCTTAACGGCAATCCAATGCATAACATCGCATACATGAGACTTCCCACTGTCGAAGAATAGGGACCTCTTGCCATGCGATTCCTCTCCTCCTGTGTCTTTGGACACTGTTCCTTGGAGAACGCTAAACCATGCCTGAAAGGTAACAAACCTTTCTTCGAATTATCCATTGAAAACCTAGTTAGCACCTTATCGATATAACCAGCTTGAGATAATCCCATTATCTTTCGCTTACGATCCCGAAAGAGCTTTATTCCAAGAATATAGCTGACACGACTAAATAGTTGTGCACTCTTGTGCAACACCCAAGTGTAGGTGATCGTGCAAGTAATACTGGATAAGTCCATGTCGATCCCACAGGGAAGGAATAGGAAGAATGTCTACTAAGTTATAACCTAAAGAAAATGAAAATATCGTAAAGGAGTGGAATTCTAACAAATCCTAATTAATTAAATTAAACTAAATAATAAACTAAATATATAGAAACATAACTAATTAAATAAATAAACTAAAGGTATTAGAAATACGTGAATCCACATTGATACTAACCATCTACCATGCATACTTATTAATGTTCTATGGAGTTCATTTCTTTTCAGCATTCTGTATTTTTCTAAAGATATAGAATCAATAGCCCTTTCATGACCGAGACTATATCATCACAAGTGATTTAAAATACTTGGGAGACGGTTTAAAACAATGATTATTACTTGCACTCTAAATGGTGTTAGCATTCAAAGTGATTTTCAAAAGTCATTGAAGAAAATAGCCTTAAGGCTTTAAGTTCTAAAAACTGTTGTGACAAACTGAGCTTATTGGGACAATTTGATGACAGATTTCTAAAACAGAAAGTCATGGAATACTGAAAAGAATCATCTCAGGAATTAACATGTTCAATCGATCGAAGAGCTCTCGATCGATCGGACATCATCATACTTCAATCGATCGAAATGCCTTCGATCGCTTGACTATGGCCCTGGTTCGATCGATCGAAATACCTTCGATCGATCGAGCCCAAGGTTTCTAAAGATTGCATGGCAAAGGTTGGGAATCAATGTTTCAACACATATTCCCAACGTCTAAACTACGGAAACATGATTAAACTAATACAGAAAGAGTAAAACCAAACAATCATAACAACTAGAGTCATAAACAATCAAATAAAGAAAAGAGAAAATTAAACCTGGAATAAATTTGAAAATAACTTGTAATAATCTTGAACCTTCAATAATCTTCAGTATAATAATGAAAAAGAGGAAGAAAAAGATGATTCTAACCTAACCTACTCCTAATGTAACCCTAAAACTACCCTAAAACTGTTGTTTTCTATGTTCTGGAGCGTCCTCCCTTCGTCTGGCGTTAAAACAACTTATATATAGGGTTCCCACAGAGTTTACGCAACTTTTGGGTGAATATAAAGTTCGATCGATCGAGCTTAGTTCGATCGAGCTTAGTTCGATCGATTGAACTCTCCTCAATTGCTTGAACTTCTCTGATTTTGACAGCTCTGCGCACCAATGGGAGAATGGCCATAACCTTTCACTAGGACATCTGATTGACCTCTTCTTTGCGGCCACGCGACCGTAACTCAAAGATCTACATTTCATATCTCTGGGAAAATATTCCAAATCTGAAGTCTTCATTGTCAAAAATGTCGTTTTCCCAGCTGCTTCTGTTGTTCTCTTCACCAGAATCACCTTTTATGCAACGATTGTTTTCCATGACCTATAAAATAGTGTAAAAACACATGTTTGAGTCTCAACATCATAGAAAACACTTAATCATTTATTTACATCTAAATCTAGGGACTTGGGGATAAAAGTATGCATAAAAGACCATTAAATACGCTATGAATATGCACTTTTCACCTCGAATCACACCCCCCGACTAGCTCATTGCTAGTCCCTAGCAATGAAGCGAACTACAGCAGTGTTTATTTAAACTCTAAGAATTGAAAACAAAACAAAGTAAAAATCCTAAATCACTTTCGCAGGAATCGCGATTGCATTTAGCGTATGCAACAAGCCTTTAAACCCCTAGGTTCCTCCTAGTGGACGAGTATTGTCTCGTGATGGTTTGCAGTGAATTTACCCACAAAATTCATTTTTAGGGTAATGGTTCTCATTTAAATTTTTTCAAGAAATTTTTCCTCTCATTTAGCAATGTGGTTAAGCTCAACAATATTATGAAAACTCTCTAGTATGCCATAGCCATGCAACACACACATTACAGTTAATCTACTATCAAAGTCATTAGAATATTTCCATACCTGTTAATCATCAAGTGCGTGTGTGAATGGACAACTAAAATACAAAACTTCAATTTCAAAGCTCGCATAACCTAAGACGCCATCAAGACGTTCATTTTGACTCAACTCTCACCGGGATTACACTCTCAAGATGAAATCACTCTGAATTAGGTGTAATAATTGTCACTCATGATATGGAAGCTATAAAGAATAATTGTAAATGGAATCTAATGCTTCTCATATCTAAATAGAAAAACGGATATTTTAGTGCATAAAGTCTCATGAAAGGATACTTTTCACTAGAAGAGCGAGATACCATGGAGAACTCTCTCATTACCTTAACTTCAAATCCAATTTACTTAAAATCATCAGGACTTTGAGAAAGAGGCGTTCGATTAAGAAGAAAGAGGTTCGTGATTTTCAATTGGGCCTAAGGATATGATTGGAATGTCTACTACAAATTTTCAAACTTCCCCACATCTCCAATCTCTCTCTTCCTTTTTTTTTTCTTTTCATTCCCACACTCTTCTTTCTATTATTTTTTTTTCTTCTGTAACAACCATTGATATTTTTTTTATTCTTTTCATGTCTTTTTTTTTCTTTTTTATTTTCTCTTTATTTTTTTTCGTCACTTTTTTTTTTTGCCAATTTTCCCTTATTCACACTAACAAACTTCTTGTCAACGCAACACATCCCAATCACACCCAAATAAAGAAATGAGGCTTGAACTCCTAATTTGGAGTTAGGTATAGACGTTAGGATTGTGAAGACAAGGAAAATATGATAAGGCTCAAAGGGTGAAATAAAGGAATATCATAGAGGTATGCCAAAGTTGTATTATTCATGTATGGTCAAAAGATTGCCTAAATCATATTCTAAGTTCATAGGATTATTCATTGAAGTAAATTCAAGAGCTCTAAATTTGGTAAATCCTGAACGATCTCTTCTAGTGATCAGTCAAAATGAATAAGAAAATTGAGACTTACAACGAATTAATACGCTTTTCAAAAAGTAAGAGTAATTTTATAAAACCCTAAAAAACAAAGAAAGGCACTAAAGCTCAGTTGGGTTATTAGTCTCCACTACAGTCTCTCAAGACACCTAAGCTATGCTTACTAATCCATTTTAGCTAAGTACAAGGTTGTCACAACGTGCTCAACGATGTTTGAAGATTAAAAAGTATAAAATATACTATAACTAAGATAGTAAACAAACTACTATTGTGTATCACATACTAGTAATATACAGAAAATAACACTAATGCATCATAACTAACTACATTTACTAAGAGAAAAATATAAGAACCTTTTCATTATCTTTAAAAGTAAAATTTAAAATTTAAAATTTTTGACAGTTTTTAATTTACTGAGTCATGTTGTTAAGTAGGCACATTGACATTAAAGCACCACAAAAAGATATGAGGCATGCAATGGCTCACTCCCCCCTAACTAAAACTAAACATTGTCCCCAATGTTCTAAACTAAGCATATGGACATGTAAAGTAAAGCGAGAGAAGGAAGGATGTTACCTCGAGACGTTAATATCCAATTTCTTTAAGTTACCTGCAAAATCATTAGTAGCAACAAAGAAAAATACAGAATATAATACAATTACTCAGTAAATAAATTCGGTTAATCAAGATTTTTATCATACAGTAATAATCGAAATTTTTGAGGATCTTCCCAATAAAATAATTTAACAGCGAGAAGAACATAGGGATCCTCATAAAAGTGCAACTCCCCCCAACTAATGTCAGGCTCAAGGTCAGAGGAGATGATGCAAAACCTATGGCTTCCAAATTTGTTGGAGACAGTTATAAGAGATATACCACACTTTTTAGGAATTATACTCAAAGAAAGATCTTTGGTGTTGGTATTTTCTATAACAGCCTCTATTTTTATATTATCAAAAACAGGCAGAGGCCATGGTTCAATAAAAGGGGCAGGGTCTAAGTGATGTTTTAATGAAGCTTTACTACCCTCCTCTTGTTCTAGAACAAAATCTATGGAGATATGATCATAGGAATTGGATTTCTGTTCTATGTACATTGATTTGGACTGGACTTGGATGAAGCTATCAATTTGGGCCTCAATGTCAGTATTACTCAAGAAGCTCAAGCAGTCTAGCAGATTAGTAGCTTCTTGTTGAAGTTTAAGATCATCTAATGTGGGCCAAATAGTTTCTAAGTCCTCTCTCAAAGAATTTTGAAAGTTAAAATTTTGTGAAAAATATGTTCTAGAATCTGTACCATCCTCTTCCACAACACATTCTATTTGTTCAAGAGTAGGGTACTCATGATTTTTGAGCTCGGGATGAGAGATTTGATTGATAGCAAGGATAGGTGATGGGCAACTTGGTGACACCACCTCGTCGGCCGAAAGAGGTGAGGGTTCGTGAATATTGCATGAATCTAAATCAAATTTAGAATTTTTAATAACGTCCTCCCTAGGGTCACTATCAAAGGTAGGGGTAGAGTCAACATGAGACTCATCCTTTCCTAATTGCGTGCAGTCACCTAAACTCTCATTATCTGTAAAAACCTCATTCTCATATGTATAACTCTCCTCACTATATATGTCATCTATTGAAGTACTCTGGACCAAGAGACTGTGCAAATTTATCCAGGCAGTGAAGGAGTTGATATTTGGGGTTGTGTATTGAGGAGAAGATGATTCTATAACTTCATGCTCAATGGTTTGGTTTTGGAGTTCTTGTTGGGTTATCACTTTCTCGAGTGAGTTGTTAACCTCATTCAGTATAAACCCGTCATTGTCCTCTAATTCCATTCCATTGTTAATGTCTTGAAATTTAGGTTGTAGTGTTGAAGGATTGGTATAGTCTTCTAAAGGTTGGCTATCAAATGCTTGTTGATATCTAGTTTCTAATTTATCAAGTGCACTATCTAGCCTTTTCATTTCACTAAGCAGCAATTTTAACATACCATTATCCTCAACTTGGTTATTCTCCTCATTATTACTATATACAGTATCGCCCCATTGTTGTTGGTAGTAATTCCCATCCCATTGCGTTTGTGTACAAGACTTGCCAAAGCAAAAGTCTTGGTAAGTTTGGTAATCGTGGGAACTACTATTATATCCTACATTATTAATTTGGTTATCTCCCCATTGCGATTGATAGAACTCTCCATGTGGAGGTTCTTGATATGTTTGATAATATGGGAAACTACTATTATCATTTCCCCATTGTGGTGGTTGGTAGCACTCAGGTTGATAGTGCGCTTCATATGTGGGTGTTTGCCAACTTGGGGAATTGTTTTCATTACCTAATGTGTACCTATTGGGGGCATTTGTGTTTGTGTTGTATGGAGGGTAATATGGATAAGACATGTGTATACAAAATTTTTAAACAATAAAATTTTTACTTATTTACTTGTGAGAGAAAAAGTCAAAAGTTTTTATTATTATTATTTTTTCTTAAATTTGTTTTTTTGAAAAGTAAGAAAAAATTGGAAATAACTTAGTAAAATCCTAACCTAGTTGCCTTTCCCGGCAACGGCGCCAAAAACTTGACACGACTAAATAGTTGTGCGTTCTTGTACAACACCCAAGTGTAGGTGATCGTGCAAGTAATACTGGATAAGTCCAGGTCGATCCCACAGGGAAGGAATAGGAAGAATGTCTACTAAGTTATAACCTAAAGAAAATGAAAATATCGTAAAGGAGTGGAATTCTAACAAATCCTAATTAATTAAATTAAACTAAATAATAAACTAAACATATGGAAACATAACTAATTAAATAAATAAACTAAAGGTGTTAGAAATACGTGAATCCACATTGATCCTAACCATCTACCATGCATACTCATTAATGTTCTATAGAGTTCATTCCTTTTCAACATTCCGTATTTTTCTAAAGATATAGAATCAATAGCCCTTTCATGACCGGGACTATATCATCACAAGTGATTTAAAATACTTGGGAGACGGTTTAAAACAATGGTTATTACTTGCACTCTAAATGGTGTTAGCATTCAAAGTTGTTTTCAAAAGTCATTGAAGAAAATAGCCTTAAGGCTTCAAGTTCTAAAAACTATTGTGACAAACTGAGTTTATTGGGACAATTTGATGACAGATTTCTAAAACATAAAGTCATGGAATACTGAAAAGAATCATCTCAGGAATTAACATGTTCGATCGATCGAAGAGCTCTCGATCGATCAGACATCATCATCCTTCAATCGATCGAAATGCCTTCGATCGCTTGACTATGGCCCTGGTTCGATCGATCGAAATACCTTCGAACGATCGAGCCCAAGGTTTCTAAAGATTGCATGGCAAAGGTTGGGAATCAATGTTTCAACACATATTCCCAACGTCTAAACTACGGAAACTTGATTAAACTAATACAGAAAGAGTAAAACCAAACAATCATAACAACTAGAGTCTTAAACAATCAAATAAAGAAATGAGAGAGTAAAACCTGGAATAAATCTTAAAATAACTTGTAATAATCTTGAACCTTCAATAATCATCTGTATAATAATGAAAAAGAGGAAGAAAAAGATGAATCTAACCTAACCTACTCCTAATCTAACCCTAAAACTACCCTAAAACTGTTGTTTTCTGCGGTCTGGAGCGTCCTCCCTTCGGCTGGCGTCAAAACGACTTATATATAGGGTTCCCACAGAGTTTACGCAACTTTTGGGTGAATATAAAGTTCGATCGATCGAGCTTAGTTCGATCGATCGAAGGTTCGATCGATTGAACTCTCCTCAATCGCTTGAACTTCTCTGATTTTGACAGTTCTGCGCACCGATGGGAGAATGGCCATAACATTTTACTCGGACCTTGGATTGACATCTCGTTTCCGGCCACGTTACTGTAACTCAAAGATCTATATTTCGTATCTCTGGGAAAATATTCCAAATCTGAAGTCTTCATTGTCAAAAATGGCGTTTTCCCAGCTGTTTCTGTTGTTCTCTTCACCAGAATCACCTTTAATGCAATGATTATTTTCCATGACCTATAAAATAGTGTAAAAACACATGTTTGAGCCTCAACATCATAGAAAACACTTAATCATTGATATACATCTAAATCTAGGGACTTGGGGATAGAAGTATGCATAAAAGATCATTAAATACGCTATGAATAGGCACTTTTCACCTCGAATCAATAGCTCGCCTCTCCTAGATCCTTCATATCTTTCGCTTACGTTGACCGTTGATAATGCCGCTACATCATCCCCAAAGAGTAGAATGTCGTCAATGTAAAGCACAAGAAAAGCCACCACTTTCTCTTCACACTTCTTGAATACACAAGGTTCATCCAGATTCTGTATGAAACCAAACGATTGGACTGCTTGGTCAAAACATATGTTCCAACTCCTAGATGCCTACTTAATCCTATAAATGGACTTTTACAACTTGCATACCAAGTTACCTTTCCAACCAGCTATGAACCCATCTGGTCGCTGCATATAGATGTCCTCCTCAAGATTGTCATCCAAGAATGCATTCTTGACGTCCATCTGCCAGATCTCATAATCAAGGCATGTAGCAATGGATAAGAGTATTCTGATAGACTTGAGCATAGCTACTGGCGAGAAGGTTTTCTCATAGTCAATGCCCTCCTTCTGAGTATAACCTTTCGCTACATGCTTAGCTTTAAAGGTCTCAACCTTTCTCTCTCAAAAAAAAAAAAAAAAAAAAAAAGGTCTCAACCTTTCCATCAGATCCTTTTTTTCTCTTTGTAGACAACCCATTTTGTCGGCTAACAGATTTAGGAGGCCACAAGCATGTCAAACCTCGATGATTAGGAAGATCGGATTTTAAGAGATTCCCTCTAACTCTCAAGAAGTCAAAGAATTTATAGAAATGACCAAAATGCCCTTAAAAGCCCAAAACTCTCCAGATTGGCCCAGAATCTAAAAAATCATTCGATGTTGTTCAAAACAAAAAAAAGGTATTTTAAAAGATGAATATTTGAAATCGTAAGCTCCCAGAGACCCCCAGAAGTTCCCAGAAAGTCTCCGTTGCAGTTTGACCAAAGTTTGACCAAGTTTGACCAAGGTTTGACCAAAATCATCCGAATTCGCCCAAAAGTTCCGAGATCATCCTAGATCATGTGAGAAGTCTTAAAATATGTTTTAAAAGAAAATCGAACAAAAACGTCAGTCTTTGGAGGCTCCCAGAACTTCCCGGAATTTCCTGGAAGTGCACTGTTTGACTGATTTGACTGCAAGTTTGACCAAAAATCAAAGTCTCCTTTTCGATGTGGAAATTTTTTTTATCAAATACTAGAGGTCAATAGCTTTCCCACGGTATATCGCACATAATTTCTGAATCTAAAATGAATTTGTTATGAATTTCGGAAGGTGAAAACTACGATCAATTCGGCTTTTATCGCGAATATTGCAAAACTTTCCAAAGTGACCCAACTCGAAACTATTTTTTATGGAAATTAGAGCTCAATACCTTTCCAACGGTATATCACAATCTCAATTTGGATTTGTTTTGAATTTTTTGTGAATTTCGGACGAATTAGGGCCGTTTCGTAAATTCTGGGAGTTCTGGGGGCCAAAATGCAATTTCTGGTCAACGGGGGAGTTGAATGCCGCGGCGGCACTGGCCCACTGCTACGGCGGCAGTGGCCAAGTGCCGCAGCGGCACTCAAAGTGATTTTCATTTTTTTTTTTGTAATTTTTGGTTAATTTTTGAGTTTTAATTGAAATTTTCAACAAATAAAACGGCATAGTTTTGGTTATTCCGGGATTTTGGACCAATTAGAGACTTTTTAAAACCCAAAATACCTCCCCAAGTTGGCCTATAAAGGTAACCCATTTACGTCCATTTAGGGGAGAACTTGGAAGCCATTAGAGAGAGATATAGAGAGTTAGGAAGAAATAGAGAGAGAAATAAAGATTTTCTTCTTCAAATCCAAGCCAAATGTGAGTTTTTATTTAGTTTTCTCAAAACTAAACTAGTATTTACAAGATTTCAATTCATCTTCTTCATCTTCTTTGAGTTTCCTATGAATTAGAGAGTGATGTACTCACCCATATACACACATATGAGAGGTTGAATGCTTGTGGTTCCACCATTGAATATCATCGATTGATTTGTTCATTTGCTTGCTTATATACAATGTTCATCTCTTCTTACCTCATTTCTTTTTGATTTTCTTTATTTACTTACTAGTTCATTGTCACCTAGATGATGACATGAAGTTTGAGGTGAGTGAATCCTTATGGATAGTAGCTCTTGACCTCAAAAACATGTTTGATAGATGATGATTATAACTTCAATACCTCCAAGGTATCCTTGAAGTTATGTTCAAATAAAAATGAATCTTTCCAACAATCTTGGAGGTTCTTGATGATGAGTTTGATGTTGACATTTTAAGTTGTTATAATCTCTATTTGATGTTGAAAATATACTTTCAAAACCTCTATTTCAAAACCCCTCTTAAAACACCTCATTTTGATCTCAAGAAAGAAAACTCTAGTTTTTCCCAAAATCTTCAAAATAGTGAGTCAAAACAGTGAATGATCTGAGTTCAAAGATTTCTCTAGAACTCAATACTCAATGTATGGATGCAAGACCACTTGGAAAGTCTTCCTAACTCATTAGAGAACAACCACGATTTTTGGTTTGACTTGAAAATTCTTGAAAATGGTCCATTTGGACCCAAACATTCTCTCCAGATATTCTGTTTTTGCTGTCACAGCAGCTTGGTCTACTTTCAACTTGTTTTACAGAAACCCTTTCCAAAACGTGTGGTCCCAACTTATTTTTCCCCTGAACTTCAATGTCGTAGGAAACTTTCTGTACAATATGGGCCTCTAGATCATTTGTTTTCATTTTCTAAGATTTTATAACATTTCAGTCGACAATACGGACTCTGTTTTTGAGTGACCTCTATTGTTTATATGATTTCTCTCAATTTGTGATAGTTATTAAAGATTTGATTTTTGGGTTGTGTTCTAGACACAATAAGGAAGATCTCCGGAAAATATCATGCATTGAAAACATTCCTAACCCCTCTTTTCCATTTTCACAAGATCATATTACTGTTCTGTCTACTATTCACAACAAGCACATTTTTACATCCCTCCTTTGATTTGATGTTTACATGCACCGCAAATTAGCTCATGTCTTAGGAAGTAGTTCATACTACATTTGTACATATCCTATGATGATCTCTTTCATTCATTCATACACACTCTAGACTTCTAAGTCATTTTAGGAATCCATGAACACAAAACACACTACAACCTTGGCACATTCAAGATTTGGGACTTTCATGGTCCTAATCCAAGAAGATTATAAGGAACGAGTTTGATCACACGTCCATGCCTCGCCCTCGATCAAATCTTCCTTTCTCATCCGTCCCGGGGATTGAGAGGTCTTCTTTTCCCAAAGATTAACATGCATCATACTAGCTTGCTAAGCATGTTTTGATTTCATTGATTATTTTGTTTCAAGAACAATTCATGTCCCCTTTAGATTAAGGAAACTGAATTACTTGATACATGATTAGACGATTTTTCCTAGGTTTATTTGTGTGATCTTTTACTTTACATTGTATGATATTTGGCTTAGATCTTATGAATGATATCTTATCTTTAGATCTTCCATTTCAAATTTTCTTATGTGATGTAATATACTATCATTGTATTAATTGTCGAACCATACATAGGATAAGATGATTATTTGGATGCTAATTGAGACCCGTCGAAAGATGGGGCGAGTTGAGGGTGTTTTAGTTGCGACAAAGGCTCCTTCCTCTCTCGTACCAAAACCCCGAGCCAAGTTCTTTGGTTATAAAGGGCCGGTGCCCTTTATCCATTTGGGTGAGTCAATATTAGGTTTCTTGGTTCCTTAAAGACCAAGTGACGACTCTGTATCTGTTTTCAACAGACCTTTCTTTTCTTTCTTTGATTCAAATCAATTTCAAACAAAACAAAAAGAAGTGGAATTCCGCGTGTCCACACTCTTATAGACCCACTTGCAGCCAATGGGTTTAATATTGGCTGGAAGTTCTACAAGATCCGAGACCTGATTGGATTCCATGGATTCCAATTCAGCTTTCATAGCTTTAACCCAATGAGCTGTGTCAACATCAGTTATTGACTCTTCGTATGTAGTAGGATCAGATTCAGATTCTATGGAGACATCTTAAAAAACTTCTCCTAAGAACATGTATCTATCAGGCTGATTGATAATCCTCCCACTATGACGAGGTACCAGTGCGGAAATGGGTGAAGAAGTGGTATTTTCTTGATTTACATCGTTATCAACTGCGGGTTGGACTGAGGGCTCTCCTTCTATCTCTCTCAGATCTATCCTTCCCTTACATTTATGGTTCATGATATAATCATCGTCCAAGAAAATAGCATTTGTACTAACAAACACTTTCTGTTCTCTTGGATCATAAAAATACCATCCAGAAGTACCCTTTGGATACCCTATGAAGTAACATACTTCCGATCTAGAATCCAACTTGCTCATCTTTCCTTTCAGCACATGTGTCGGACGCCCCCATATTCAGAGATGCAGTAAAGAAGGCTTATGCCCAATCCACATCTCCCGTGGTGTCTTGGGAATGGATTTTCTTATGCAGCAGTTTCCAAAGCATAACCCCAAAGGAATAAAGATAACTCTGAATAACTCATCATCGACTTAATCATGTCTAAAAGAGTTCGGTTCCTTCTCTCCGCTACACCGTTTAGTTGAGGCGTACCAGGTGAAGTCAATTGTGATAGAATCCCATTCTGTATGATGTGATCAATAAACTCATTAGAGAGGTACTCGCCACCTCGATCAGAACGAATAGCCTTGACATGTGTGCCCAATTGCTTCTCCACTGCAGCCCTAAACTCTTTGAACTTTTCAAAGGCTTCAGACTTGTGCTGCATTAGGTACACGTATCCATACCTAGAGTGGTCATCAGTAAATGTAATTCATAACCACCCCTTGCTCTAATATTTATTGGTCCACACACATTAGTATGAACTAATTCCAACAATACATTGGTCCTTTACCTTTAGCGGGAAAGGCCTTTTGGTCATCTTACCCTCTAAACAAGACTTGTAGATTTCCATTAGTTCGAGAACCAAATCGCCTAAGACGCCTTCTTTGACCAGTCTGTCAATCCTATTTGGATTGATATGGCCAAACCTCATATGCCAAAGCTTTGTTGGATTAGTGGAAGATTCCTTTCTTTTAGATGGTATAGTTACCACTGCATTATTAAGTTCCATACAAGAATCTTTAAAAGTATTGGGAGTAATCACATACAAACCATTTGATTTAACACCAAAACAAAGAAAAGAACCATTTCTTTTAATCATAACTTTAGTTTCAAAATGAAAAGAATAACTATTATTCAATAAATTAGAAACTGATATTAAATTACGTCTCATTGAAGGGACGTAAAGTACATCTGATAAAATCAAAACTTTATCGTCTAAAAATTCTAAAACTACTACTCCTATAGCAACCGCAGATACGGTTACGCTAGAACCTAGAATTAGTACAATCTCCCCATCACTGCACTTCCTGGTTGATCTGAACCCCTGCAATGAATTACAGATATGGTTAGTCGCACCAGAATTAATGCACCAAGTGTTTGAAATATCCGTTATAAAACTTACTTCAATCACATGTGATTCAATCATACCTTGAACTCTTGTAGCTAAGAATTCTGGATAGTTCCTCTTCCAATGGCCCTTGTCGCAGCATTAGAAACACTTTCCTTTTCCTTGGCCGCCCACATTCCCTTTGTCCTTACCTTTTCCCTAGGATTTTTCAATCTTAGGGATCGGTCCATCACTTGGACCACCAGTTCCAGCCTTCTTCTTTCCTTTCTTACCTTTCGGCGTAGATCGGGAAGAAGAGCTTTTTTCAACATTCAGAATCGTTTTTCACTATTTAAGCGGCCCTAGGTTTGATCACCCCTTTCACTACCAGTAAAGAACTCATTAATTCGCTCATTGAAAAATCCATTTTATTTATGTTGTAATTCAGTTTAAATTGAGCGAATGATGGCAACAGCGTATTGATGATCATATCAACTTGGGTCTGTGCATCGATGTTGGCACCTAGGGTCTCCAGTTAGTTTAAATAACCAATTATTTTTTAAACATGTTCTTTAACTGGAGTCCCTTCCGACATCTTTGCTCTCATTGTCTTCTGCATAGCTACCTGCCTGGCAGGCCTGCCATGCTCCCCAAACATCTTTTTCAGGGATTCGATAATGTCACTGGTAGAATTATTCGACTGGAATTGGTGTTGCAATACACCAGCCATTGAGGCAAGAATGTAGCAACGAGCCATTCCATTCGATTTCCTGCTGAAGCATTTGCTGCAGGTTCTTCGGGGCATGGGGTGGTGAGGACATATATGTGATCCTCTGCAGTTAAAACGATGTCAAGGTTTTGTTTCCATTCTGTGTAGTTATATCCAGTTATCTTGTTTTGAATGAGTATGGTGGCAAGTGGACTAAATGTAGATCCAGACATTATGATTTACTGAAAAAATCAAAAGATAAAATAAATATGGATATCAGATTTTGACAGTTTGAAATAAAAGAATCCTTAAAACTCTTATTTTAAAACAAAGTCGCCAGAATATCGAAACGAAAGAGTAAAGCCTCCGTGTGGCGGTCAATATTCGATCTTTCGATTAATCATGACTTGTCCGCTTTGCAACTCTTGCAAAACAAGTTCTGACTCCCGAGCCTATTTGATGTCTAATTTTTCTAATAATGCCGCGTATGAGATGCCTTATACATAGCATAGCTGGTGTATACCATTAATGAGGATCCAATCATAAATGCCTCAAGTAGCGCCTCCGTGTGGTGGTCACCCTCTAACACGTCTGATTGATCCTATCCATAGGAAGTTCACGTCTTGTAACCAATGAGTAGTGTACCCTCCGTATGGAATGATCACTCCTATCGAGGTGACACAGAATGAACTACTCATTTTACAATGAACCGTTAATAGAAGATCGTGGGTGTTAAAATAAGACCCTCTCCCACTAGTTTTAGTAAATAATGATTTTGCTTTTTAGGAAAAATTGTTTCTACACATTACCCATAAACATCCAATGTTTACTAATGCATTGAAAACGGTTTTTAAATTTTATTTTAGAAAACTTGTTTTACGTGCATACAAGTAGTAACAATATAATTAAAGGCCAATCACAACCAAGCACATAAAACAAATAACTAAAATTGAAACAAAGGCATTCATATGCCTCTATCTCCCATGGCTCTACTCTATAGAACCTCCTCCTTGGTTTGATCGCCTCCAGCTTCATCTTCATGGACAACGGCTTGCTCCTCCATCTTCATGTATATTCTAATTCTATTACATTGCTCCTATGCTTCTTTTGAAGCTTACTATTTATCTAGAAATAGAAATTAACAAGAAAATAAAGAAGGCTAGGAAAACTAGTGCGACTCTCCCTTTCATAGGATTGAAGTCGCAGCACCCTTTACACATGCCTTAAAACCAAACCAATAATAACTAAAATTTACAATCATCCACCAATCATAATCATATTAATACAAAATTAAAACTTTGATCTTGGTGCCATGCGAGCTAGGGGACTAACTTTGCTGCAAAAACGTTAGTCGTACATACATCCACATATGTAACAAATATATATACTACTATTGGAACCCTAGTTGATTCACATAGTATATAAACTCTTTATATGTACTGATTTAGAACATAAAACAGCATATCAGTTCTCTGTCACACTTTGATTGATCGACAAGGGTTTGTCCAATGGAACCTTCGATTGATTGAACATTGTTCAATCGATTAAACTTTTCAGTTTCACAGAATAATTTGAAAATATTTACAGAATAATTTAAAATTAAAGTATACATTTTAAAAACTTTTGAATCTATGAAAAGTATACCTGGACAGAGAAGCACTCTTGATCGATCGATCACCATTCGATCGAATGAACAAAACCAACGTTGGATCGATCGAATCTAGTTCGATCGCTTGAGAACAAATGAGCTTCAATTGATCGAGACTACTTCGATCGATCGAAGTCACCGTGAATCCAATTCTATAACAGATTTGTATTCTACTGCGTAAACACTGCAGAAATAGTTCTGTGACGATGCAGTTTTAAAAATAGTGCTAAAATCAGCATACAAATCAAAACTAGTGTACCAAAATGCATCTATAGATCCAAACAAGCGTAGCTCCGATACCAATTAAAGGAAAAACCAGTTTAAAGTTAGTTGTTAAACGCGCAACAGAAAATATGAAGTTACAAAAACTTATTGGTAGCCCAGGATCTACTACTTGTCAATTCTATACATACGTACTTACCAGCGGGGACAAGAAATATACCTCAGGTCTTGAACCCAATTCTGATTTTCTTCTTCCTTGGTGATGCAACAGCCTCAACTAGGTTATCTTCACCCTTATATCTCCTGTGGATGCATCCCGGAGAGACTAGAGATGGTGGGATCTCTAATAGAGAGGAAGGAGAAGGTTTGGGACTCTAAAACAGTATCTGCAGCTTTTGGTTAATAAAAATGACAAACTTATTTTCCAGAACACAGCTGCCCTATTTATAAATTCCCAGAACCGACCTAACGTTCGACCGATCGAAGTGTCATCGATCGATCGAACCTTCGATCGATCGAACCATGTTCAAGCGATCGAACCTGCCATAACTTCAATCGATCTAACCTTCCTTGACAAGATCCTCATTTGCCTTTCCAAGTATCCTAGCGGAGCTAAGAGTGGGACCTCCTAGGCTCTTTATTGTTGGCACACACCAGTAGTTAAAAACTATGATCAAACTCTTTGATTAGCAAACTAACCAACATGTTAGTTATCGTTTACTCCAATATAAAATGATAACTGAACTCCAACGCAAAAGAACATACCTGAAGTGATAACTAGACTTGTATGGTGTACTAATGTCCCTCTACAGTCAGAATTCATAATCATATTTAAGTAATCGGATTAGTGTTACTGTCAACCTGAATCATGATTACTTCTTGTATTCCTTGAGTCCCATTCACCTTTCATGATTACCAAACATGTTGATAACTACTTATCAACAAGACTGCAGTTCTCAGTAATCAAATTGTTGACATTCTCAAGGGAATGCTTACTCTTTATCAGAGGGTAGATTCTATCTTGACAATATATCTTCACCACTCTATGAACATGACATACCCAAGATACCCAGGTGTTGATATTCTATAGACCTCGCTGATTGGTAAGTCAAAGCAGCCATATCCACAGTCTGTGTTCATAATTGTCTCAAGATTGAGAGCACGAACCTTATACAAGTTATGAGTTCCTATCGATTGATGATAGTCTTGACTGTCAATAGGAAAGCTCAGGTCCGTCAATGCTCTCTAAGCACTAGCATATTAACTAAGAGTTATACTCTAGTGATTGAGAATAATCACTCCATCCAATGGTAGTTAATCATGCTACAGTGTATACCTGATGAGATATCCAGTCTCATCATCCACTGTGACAAGTTCTAAAGTATCAAAGAATAGTAATTCGTAACTTACTTGTATGTATCTCATACACACACGAATTACCTACTATGATACTTAAGGATTAACAATCATCTCATGAAGGAAACATACACAATGAAATGTAAAGCTAATATCCATATATTAAAATGTCAATATCTTATACATAAAGTAATGGTTTGAGGGCACAAACCCAAAAAGTTCTTCATAGGCAACATCTGAAATGTTTTTCAATTCCTCCATGATTTCTACAAATTGAAGTACAGTTGTGCTTCTTGCAACACTCCAGAAAAGCCTCTTGAACACTACCCCTTTGTGTTTTTTCAAATAGTTGTCATATATATGCCTTACACAGCATCTAAGTTTAGCACATGGCAGAGTACTCTCAATAGCTGGAATTAGTCCTTACAAAAACATTTGGTCCACAATCATATACATGTACATAAATTCAATTATAAAAAAAAAAGAGAAGAGTTATTCTCATACCTTTTGTTGGTCCGTTATAATTGTCCATCCATACCCATCACCTATACCAAGGTCTTCAGCCACTAGACTTACAAACTAATTCCATGAATCCTTGTTCTCTACCTCCACAATAGCCCAAGCTACTAGAAACATTTGGTTGTTTCCATCTCTTCCCACTGCAGTTAACAACACTCCTCCATAATAACCCTTCAAGAAACATCCATCAAAGCCAATTACTTTCCTACACCCTGCCAACATCCCTTCCCTTAATGCGTCGAAACACACATAAAATCATTGGAACACAGGACATGAATTAGTGTGTGCCCTTTCAATTTCATCATGATAGTACTTCCAGGATTTGTTCTTCTAAGCTCCTCAACATAATCCCACAGCTTTGCATAGTAATCTTGTAACGATCCTTCTACCTCTCCTATAGCTTTTTTCTTTGCCCTATAACATTGAGTAAGGGTAATAGTGATTGCATATATATCTTGTACATCTTTTCTAAATTCCCTCAACTTCCAAGTTGGGTTACTTCTAATCTTTTCCAAATACTTCTTAGCAAGCCATTTTGAATTCACATACCTATTCTTAAAAGTTCTTGTGCATCTATGCTCTAAGTTTAAAGACTTAACTTGAAAACTTTTCTCCAATTGCATGGCGCTCCCACAAATCCTCCGCGGCATCCAGTTGTACAAACAATACATACTCTACCCTTTTTATTCCTCTTAAAACTCATTTCATACCCTCCTGCAACTATATAATTTGTTACTGCATTCTTAAATTCTCTTGCATCTGCAAAAGTTATGCCTATCATAAATTCAATGTTAGACATATGGGTTTTTGGATTAAACTCTGGATAATTTGTCCTCTTTTTTTCCCTTGGAGCATCATCTCCCAAACTTGACAGAGGAGAATCATTCTTAGATGAGTTTGCTTGGTTTTTTCCTTTTCCTAAGACTGAAACTTCAAAACTTACCTGGGTTGTAAGTCCTCCAAAGACTGATTCTTCATAACCTGGTTGGGTTGCACCTTTACCAACGATTTCTTCTTCACCTGCCACCCTCTTCTTTTTTTTTGATTCTCCTTATTCCCTTTAACCTGAGTAAGTTCTTCATCATCAGTCCCAAGTTCACTATCTACCAAGCTAACAGTGCTGTCATTATCATCCTCAACACCTGCAACAAAATCCTTATCTTCTAAATCATCCCCAACTCCATCTCTTTCTACATTTCTAGGCCCATGCACCAAAGCAATCTCTACAAGATGCTCAAGATGAATCTCTATGACCCTAAATTTCAAAGTATACTCCAACATTTTCCTCATTTCACCGTCACTGTAAATAACTCACATCCCATTTGCTAAGTTCATTCTAAGCATCTTATAAAAGATTGTGCTTACATTTTTGTAGCCTAATTCTTGACCCATGACTTCCAAGTCAAAAATGGACAACCTTTCAGCATCACAATTGTCATAAGTGGACTGAAATCCACCAACATATTTTATATGTGGGTGGCCATCAAAACTACCACCATTATACAATATATTAGTGAAATTTGTACCCATTCTGCATCAAAAGGGGAAAAACACATGCATTAGAAGGGGACCACAAGTTCAGAGGGGAAAAAACTAGAGTGGACCACAAATAAAAGGGCAAACTTCCATGAATGGATATCTTGAATTTCACAAATATTGCCCTAAAATTACATAAACCCTAACTATAAACTATAATAAATTAAATGAAGACTAACCTTTTATTGCAAAATCACAAGATATGGCTTCCGCAAAAACCCTAAATCGCATTTGCTCGCACTTGATAGCATCCTCGTTCTCAGTTCTTCATGTTTGGCGCCAACTACTGTGTGATATTTACAGCCAATTCCTACTTCTCATCCTCATTTTCACCTTTTATATGGAACAGTTAAGCACCAAATTTTCCACATGAGCATTTTCTATTAGAAAGACCAAATGGAGTTATGGTTTATGGCTGATTGCTCTTCATTTGGAAGTATAAGTGTCCAATTGCCAAAAAAAAACTGATATGTACCCAATTGACAAAAATGGGTACAGTACAAGGGTGTAAAGTGGATGATACAACAGAGGCTAACGAGGTTGTTCACTTTGCTGTTCACATTTTTTTTAAGAACTCTGGTTGTCTTAGTATATGTGACAGTTTCTAACTCATAGCTTCCACTGGAGTTAATCCTCGTATGGATAATGGATCTAGTCTTCTAGGTCTTACTATTTGCACCCAAAAACTGCCAAGGGTTTTGGTGCCCGATGAAGAAAGGGATAGGGTGACCCATGACTCGTGTAGGACCTAGCACAGGTCATCAGGCTCGAGAAATACGGAAAATGAATAATGGCCAAGGTGTTTACCCAATCACGAAGGATGAGAATGTAGAGTCCAATGGATGAGGTGGGTGAAGGGTCAGCACGATCGAGCATCTTATCTTGAAAAGGTATGAAGGACTAGGATCCCAGCCCAATTGGTCAGAAGCATACGTATTGCTATAATCAGGCTCATTATTTTACTAAAACAGGAGGTTTGGAAAAATGGAAGGAGCAGGAGCCCGAGTGGGCACGGACGTTCACATCACTGTCATCGGGCTTAATATTGAAATCTGGAAGGCAGAGAGCAACCCCAATGGCAGGAGAGACAGCCGAATGATGTAGCTTATTTCTTTGTCCGTTAAGGTTGCGATTGGGGAAGAATTATAGTCTGAGAAGGAAACAATAATTAATTCCAGCATATGGAAGGCTAATCATAGGATTTTGGAATTGATTCAAAATTGAATGAAGAAAGGAAAGAGTTGGATATAGAAGGAGTCTGGGCATCCGTATCTTGTTTGAGGCATAATTCAAGGAGTTCTTGCCATAGTTGAATTCCTCCATGGCATCTATAAATATGGAAGCAGGTCTACATGCAAAGCACTCCGCATCATTGTCGTAAAATCGCATCCAAAAAAGCATTCAAAGTACTCAATGTTGGGTTTTTAAGCTCTCAGCGTCCATAACAATAGGTCTGTTCCTTTTGTTTTTTTTTTTTACTATTTTCAGTCCTTCTTGAACAATCAAAGACTATTTGATCTTGTCTTAGTGCTTTTGTGGTTACTTTCCAAACACGCTTAACAAAATACATGTTTTATTACTTATTTGTGATTGTTTATCTAGTAAACTCATCATCACTAGACTTGTGCATTTCAGTACTGTCTAAAGACCTTTAGGTAAGGGTATTCTCTACTCACTTTCACAATCACCCTATTAGAAGTCAGATCTCAAAGTCTTGTGTATCACTCACGCAAGCAATTTAGGAAATTAGTTTACACACATCGAGCCCTTTTGGTTTTGGCACGCTAGCGCAAAACTACAAGGAAACATTTTGGCATGCCCGGTGGGACCCTAGTGCTAGAATATTGTTGGAAAAGAAAACGGTTTAAGTTCTAAGTTTAAAAGCGCAGCGGAAAAATCAAGTCATAAAACTTAATTGGCATGCCCGGATCTACTACCCATCAACTCTATAGATGCGCACAAGAGGAGATAAGAATTATACCTTACTGTCTTGAACCCAATTCTGAAATCTCTGACTTCCAGCAGCCTCCACTAGATGGTCTTCACTCTTATGACTCCTATGGATGCTCGCAGGAAGGGCTAGGGTTGGTGGGAACCCTAATGGAGAGGATACAGAAGGTTTTGGGGCTCCAAACCAGTTTCTGCAGCTTCTGACGTTCAAAACGACGAACAATAACTTTTTTTTTAGAACACAGCTGCCCTATTTATAGATTCCCAGAACTGACCTAGCTCTCGAGCGATCGAAGTGGCTTCGATCGATCGAACATTCGATCGATCGAACCATCTTCAATCGATCGAACCTGTCTAGACTTCAATCGATCGAGACAACTTCGATCGATCGATCGAACCTGTCTTGACATCATCCTCATTTGCCTTTCCAAGCATCCTAGCGGAGCTAAGAGTGGGACCTCTTAGGCTCTTTATTGTTGGCTCAGATCAGTTGATTAACTCCTATGACCAAACTCTTTGATCAGCAAATTAATCGACTGATCAGTTAACGTTTACTCCACTATAAAACGATAACTGAACTCCAACGCAAAAGAACATATCCGAAGCGATAACTAGACTTGTATGTTGTACTAATGTCCCTCTACCGCCAGCATTCGCAATCATATTCAGGTAGTCGGATAAACAATTAATGTCAACCTGAATCATGATTACTTCTTATAATCCTTGAGTCCCATTCACCACTCATGATTACCAAACATGTTGATAACTCTTATCAACAAGACTGCAGTACTCAGTAATCGACTTGGTGACATTCTCAAGGGAATGCTTACTCTGAATCAGAGGGTAGATTCTATCTTGACAATATATGTTCACAACCCTATGAACATGACATACCCAAGATACCCAGGTGTTGATCTTTTATAGACCTCACTGATTGGTAAGTCAAAGCAGTCATATCCACAGTCTGTGTTCATAATCGTCTCAAGATTGAGAACACGTACCTTACACAAGTTATGAGTTCCTATCGACTGATTGATAGCCTTGAGCGTCAATAGGAAACTCAGGTCCGTCAATGCACTATAAGCACTAGCATATTAACTAAGAGTTACACTCTAGTGATTTGAGATTGATCACTCCATCCAATGGTAGTTAATCATGCTACAGTGTAAACCTGATGAGATATCCTAGTCTCAACATCCACTGTGACATGTTCTAAGTAACAAAGAATAGCAATTCGTATCTCACTTGTATGTATCTCATACATACACGAATTACTTACTATGATACTTAAGGATAACAATCATCTCATGAAAAAAACATACATAACAAAATGTAAAGCTGATATCCATATATTAAAATGTCAATGTCTCCTATATAAAGTAATGGTTTGAGGGCACAAACCCAACAAATATACCAACAAAGAAAATTAAAAAAAATGAATAGGACGACCTGACCATTGTTGACCCATTAGAGGACGAGAGCACTACCCGTTCACAACAGGAAAGTGCCTTGACTCTGGAAGCGTTCTCAGAGGCCGTCTATCCTCAGAGGCTGTGAGATAGACCATGGAACCTATAAGGTAAGATTACAATACATTCCTAGGATCTATGGGAAATTTTCAAATGATAATTGAATAGACGGCCGAGATACAAGATGGCCAGATTCAGTTGCTGGCATCAGTAAGGAAGACCAATGCAATAGTAAATAACCTAGCCTGAATAGTAAAATAGCTAGTGAATGCTGGGCAAATAGGAAGCAATAAAGAGCAAGCTGGCGGATCAGGCGCTGGCAGATCGTGTGTGACCGATATGCTAAAGGATCTATATTATGTGTGTCTGAAGCTCTGAGAGTAGAACGGATCAAACAAACAGCCATATCTGGGATCATCCGATACCCATGAAAAAGGATCAAGCAGTGTGGTTGTCACCGATCCCACTAGATCAGCGACACTTGTAACCATTCAAGTTAGAGATCAGAGGACTGATGTGATTGGCAACATAAACCCCTATACTCATGCTACTGGGGGCAAAGAGGTAATTAGACTTTTTAGACTCCCCAGGCCTATCGTAACAATGAACATCAAGTCTTACCCCCTCTAGCACCACCTATGGTAGCACAGCCCGTGATTCAATCAATAGAGAAGAATTAGTAGCGGCCATACACGAAGAATATGGCACCCTCATGAGAAGGGTGGAGAGGCTGACTTACCGATAGACATATCCTCTTGGGATTGACCAAGTTAATTTTTCTCAGGGATACAAGGTCCCAAACTTTACCTTGTCCTCTGGTAAGGGTGAATAGTCAATGGTAGAGCATATAGGTCGTTTCATAGTGCAATACGACCATGTGGGTAGTAATGACCCATTAAAGCTGAGGTTGTTTCCAAATTCCTTCACAGGGATAGCATTTATGTGGCGTGTCAATCGCCCTTCCAACTCTATCAAAAACTGGCAAGGGATAGAAGAGTTATTTCATGGCTAGTTCTACAAGGCTGAGCCCGAGACATCATTGGCAGACTTCTCAAGGATGTCACAACTATTGGGCGAAATAGTCAAGACCTATAAAACCTGTTTCAAAAAGGCTAAATATAAGTATAAGGGACCCTAGTGCTAGAATATGCCACCAAAGAAAAATAATAAAAATGAACAAGATGATCTGACCGTTACCAACCCATTAGAGGATGAGAGCACTGCCCTTTCTCCACAGAAAAGTGCCTTGACTCTGGAAGTGTTCTTAGAGGCTGTGAAACAGACCATGGAACCTATGAGGCAAGATTACCATGCATTCCTAGGAACTATAAGAAATTTTCAAATGCTAATTGAACAGATGGCCAAGATGCGAGATGGCCAAATTCAGTTATTGGCATCATCGAGGGAGACCAATGCAATAGTAAATAACCTAGCCAGAATAGTAGAACAACTGGTGAATATTGGGAAAATAGGAAGCAATAAAGAGTATGTCGGTAGATCGGGTGTGACTGATATGCCTAAGGATCCACGTTATGTGTGTCCGAACCTTCGAGAGTAGAACGAATCAAACAAACAGCTAGATCTGGGATCGGTCGATACCCATGAAAAAGAATCAAGCAGTGTGGTTGCCATCGATCCCACTAGATCAATGACACCCATGACCATTCAAGTAAGAGATCAGAGGACTGATGTAATTGGCTAATATAAACCCCTATACTCATGCTGCTGGGCGGCGAATAGCTAATGAGACTTTCTGTACTCACCAGGTCGATCGTAATAATCAGCATCAAGTCTTACCCCCTCTACCACCACCTATGGCAGCATAGCCCGTGATCCAATGGGCTATCAATAAAGAGGAATTAGTAGCAGCAATACGCAAAGAATATGGCCCCCTCATAAGAAGGGTGGAGAGGACGACTTGTCGACGACCATATCCTCCTAAGATCGGTCAAGTCAATTTTACTCAGGGGTATAAGGTCCTAAACCTTACCTTGTTCTCTGGTGAGAGGGAACAGTCAATGGTAGAGCATATAGGCCATTTCATTATACAATGCAGCCATATGGGTAGTAGTGACCCATTAAAGCTGAGATTGTTTCCAAATTCCCTCACTGTAGACACCCCATTTTGTTGGCTATCAGATTTAGGAGACCCATAGCTTGGTGGTTCACAATGATCAAAAAAGACTCAAAAGGACTCCTGAAAGTTGGTTCTATTTCTCAAGATGCTCAGAATGACCAAAATGCCCTTGAAAGCCCGAAAACTCCCAGATTTGGACCAAAAGTGTTGAAAACATGCTAGGTCGTAAGAAAAGTAAGAAAATGAGTTTTTAAGTAAATTCGGATGAAATTGTTAGCTCCCAGAGACCCCAGGAAGTCCCAGAAGTTCCCGGAAAGTCTCCGTTGACCGGTTTGACCAAGGTTTAACCAGGTTTGACCAAGTTTGACCAAAATTATCCAAATTCACCGAGATCATTCTAGATCATGTGGAAAGTATTAAAATGAGTTTTAAAAGAAAATCGAGCAAAAACGTCAGCTCCTGGGAGCTCCCAGAGATTTCCAGAACTTCCCGGGAATCCCATGTTTGACCAGTTTGACCAAAATTTGACTTTAGAACCGGAGCATCATAACAATTTTTAAACATTTTTCATGGATACTAGAGGTCAATAGCTTTGTAACGATATATCGCACATAATTTTTGGATTTAAAAAGAGTTTATTGTGAATATCCGAAGGCGACAAAGGCTATCAAATTAGCTTTTATTGCAAATACCGCAAAACATTTCAAAGTGACCTATCCCCAAATTATTTTTTATGTAAAATAGACTCCATTACCTTTCCAACGGTATATCACAACCTCAATTTGGAGTTCGTATGCATTTTCTGTGAATTTCGGACGAAATAGGGTCTTTTTGCGAATACCGGAACCTCTGGGGGTCTAAAAAGAATTTTTTGGACGAATGAGGAGCAGTGCCACTGTGGCACTAGCCCAGTACTTGTGCGGCACTCTCCCCCAGAATAGTCCATTTTTGTAATTTTGATTGGGGGTCCAATTTGATTAATTAGAAATCAAAACGACGTAGTTTTGGTTCCCAGCTTATTTTGGACCAATGAGAGACCTTTTTATACTTCTTAAAACCCCATTTACCACCCCTCATTTGCCTATAAAAGAAGCAATTTACTTCCATTTAGAGGAGAGACATGAAAGCTTAGAGAGAGCTTAGCAAGAAACTCTAGAGAAATATTGAGAGAGAAAGAGAAGAAGTAGTCTTCTTCTTCTATTTTCTCCATCAAAGTGAGTTTTCTTTTTACTTGAGTTTGCTATCAAAACTTCAATCATCCAAACATTTCTTTCACCACCAGTCTTGAGTATTCATGAGATAGAAAGCTACTTCCATGTCCAAATGTCACCATATATGAGTGAAACACCAAGCTACAAGTCCAATATCTCAATGATTATCAACTATTGATTGCTATTTGAATGCTTGTTTACTTTGATGTTCATCTCTCTCTTAACCTCATTTCTTTTTGACTCTTCTTTGATTATTTAGTTGTTCATCATCATCTAGATGACATGTTGTTTGAGGAGAGTGAATCCTTATGGATTGTAGCTCTTGACCTTAAAGACATGTTTGGTGGATGATGATTCTACCTTCAATACATTCATATGTATTCTTGAAGTCATATTCTCGAACAAAACTATGTTTGTGCAAGTAATATTGGGAGTTCTTTGATGATTCAAGGTTGGATGAGATTATAAGTGGTCACATAGTAATCTCAAGTGTTCAAGTTCATGCTTTGAGAATCTATTTCAAAACCCCTAATAAAGAACTCAAACTCTATTTCAAAACCCAAATCCATTTTCTTCAAGAATGATCCAAAACAGTGAGCTGTTCTGATTCAAAGATTTGTTTTGAATTAAATACTTTAGTTATGATGATGAAACCACTTGGAAAATCTTCCTAAGACATCATAGTTTGTCTCTAATTTTTTCCATCAATTATAGAGATGTGAAAGTGTTATTTTCGGATTTAAGAAGTTCATATTCATAATCTCCCTTTGTTCTCACAGAATGTTTACCTGACTTCTTGCACTTATTCAGGATGTTTTCGTCACTGTACAAATATCTTTTCTATTTTTTTTAATGAAACTTAGGTGTCTTAGAAAACCTTTGGTATGTAATGGGTCATCATAAACCATTTCTTTGATTTATGAAAAATCATACAAAATCAGTCGACAGTGCAGCTTTTATTTCTGAGTCATGTGTACATTCTGATTTGTTTCTTTTAATATGTGATAGCTATTGAGGTTTTGTCTTTTTCTGTGCATTCTAGACACACTATGGAGGCTCTCTAATTTTTCTTACATTTTCCTAGGTATGTTTGGCCTCCCATTATGATGTTATAAAGTAATGCATACAGTTTGTCAACTATTCACAGCATGTCAGTTTTTGACTTTCACACTTTGATGCAACACTCTCTTGTATCTAGATGAACCCATATCCCATGAACATGTTCTTTACCACGTTTAGCATGCTATATCATATCATGTATCATCTATCCTCTCATGTATCATACTCCCATAGATTCTTGAGTTTGGTTTCCAAATAAAACCATATTTTACAAATACTTGGGAAGTTCTTGAAATGAGTTAGGAATTGATGTTCCAAGTGGTTAGAATATTCATACAAGTTCTGGAAGTATACTTTCAAAACCCTCATTTCAAAACCCCCCTCTTAAACCCCTCATTTTGATTTCAAGAAATAAACCTTATTTTTCTCAAAACCCTCAAAACAGTGAGTCATTTAACTTCAAGGAATTATTTTGAGTTCAATACTCAATGTATGAATGTAAGACCACTTGGAAAGTCTTCCTAACTCATCAGAGAACACCCATGATTTTTGGTTTGACTTGGAGATGCATAGAAAGACCCCATTTTGGTCCAAACATTCTCTCCAGATATTCTGCCTTTGCTGTCACAGCATCTAGGCTGACTTTCAACTTATTTCACAGAAAACCTTTCCAAATGGGGCGGTCCTAACTTATTTTTTCCTTGAACTTCAATGTCGTTGGGAACTGTCTATATAATATGGGCATCTAGATCTTTTGTTTTCATTTTCTAAGATTTTCTAACATTTCAGTCGACAGTACGAACTCTGTTTCTGAGTAACCTCCATTGGTTATATGATTTCTCTCAATCTGTGATAGTTATTAAATATTGGCTTTTTGGGTTGGGTTCTAGAGATAATAAGGAAGATGGCAATAAAAAATCATGTATTGAAAACATTCCTAACTCCACTTTTCCATTTTCACAAGATCATGTTACTGTTTTGTCCACTATTCACAGCAAGCATACTTTTACTTTCATCCTTTGATTTGATGCTTACATGTACCCCAAATTAGCTCATGTCTTAGGAAATAGTTCATACTATATTTGTACATATCCCATGATGATTCCATTCATTTATTCATACACATCCTAGACTTCTAAGTCATTCTAGAAATCCATGAACACAAAACACACTACAACCTTTACACATTCTAGATACATACATTGCATCCATGCAAAGATTTAGGATTTTTGTAACTCCTAATCTAAGAAGATTATAAGGAATGATCATGATCAAACGTTCATGCTTCCCCTCGATCTAATCATCCTTTCTCATCCGTCCCGGGGATTGAGAGATCTTCTCTTCTCAAAGATTAACATGCATCATTCTAGCTTGCTAAGCATATTTTGATTTCTTTGTTTATTTGTTTCAATAACAATTCATGTCCCCCTTTAGATTAGGAAGTCTTGATTATTTGATACATGATTAGACAATTTTTCCTAGGTTTATTTGTGTGATCTTTCACTTTACATTGTATGATATTTGACTTAGATCTTCTGAACGATATCTTATATTTAGATCTTCCATTTCAAAATTTGTTATGTGATGTATTATACTATCATAATATTAATTGTCGAACCATACATAGTATAAGATGATTATTTGGATGCTAATTGAGGCCCGTCGAAAGACGGGGCGAGTTGAGGGTGTTTTAGTCGCGACAAAGGCTCCTTCCTCTCTCGTACCAAAACCCCGAGCCAAGTTCTTTGGTTATGAAGGTCTGGTGCCCTTTATCCATTTGGGTGAGTCAAAATTAGGTTTCTTGGTTCCTTAAAGACCAAGTGGCGACTCTGTATCTGTTTTCAACGGACCTTTTCTTTCCTTTTCAAAACAATCTCAGACAAGCAAGTGGTGGAATCCCGCGTGTCCACAATCTGGCGACTCCATTGGGGATTTTTATTTTCAAAACAAAGTAATACAGAGGTTTGACTCATAAGAAGCATCCTTAAAATCATCTTTTTACTGTGTCTGGTTCACCACATTGCACTTAGCAATTTCCCCCTTCGACTGTGTCTGAAACGCTGCACTGACATTGTTTAGGTCTTGCTGTGCTAGGGCACAAGTCACCGTTGATACTGTACCTTCCAAGGTATATCAAAAAGAGTAAACACTTCCGTACTGTCTCTCTGACGGCATATTGGAACTCTCGTCAACGGACCCTCTTTGACTAAACCCAGCCTTTGCATATAGATTCCTGTAGAACCTTTCATAGGGCTGTTGATTTATCTTTTCAGATAGGACAATATGATATAACTGCTGTATGCCCTGGTGGGATTACTTGCGTGGTGTAGACGCTTATGTGGCATAGAACATAACCTCTTTCTTATGATTCCCAAGGCAATCACTCACATGTGATCACATTGAGTTGACTTGCCTAGGCACCATGATAAGGATGTCTGCTCCGTGCTCACAAAGATTTACACCGTAAACCTTGTTTATTGGTCCAAAGACATAGGAGTATGAAAATCTACTAGGCAGTATGATCACCATCATCACTTGCTCCTGTCATACATCCCAATTTACCCAGATCTCCCAGAAGTCCCTGTTTCTCCCCAGATTACCCAGAAATCTCAGTTTCTCCTAGGAACTCCGATATGCCTATTTCTCCTGAAAATTTTGTCTAACTCACCCATATATGCCAGTTTTGCTCGTAAACTCTGTCCGATTTAACCAGATATTTCTATTTCCCAGAAACTCTACCAAAATCCATCTAAACTTCCTAGAAATTTCCGTTTCCCAAAAACATTACTAGAAATCTCTGCTCCCCGAAAACTCTACCAAAATCCACCAGATTTCCCAAAAATCCCTTTTCTCCTAGAAACCCTAACAAGATCTCCCAGATTTCCCCGAAAATAATTGTCCGAATCACCCAGATATTCCCGCTTCTCCCAGAAGTCCTATTTGAACTCCCTAGGTATCTTTGTTTCACCTAAAATTCCAGAAAATTCATATTTCTCCAGAACCTCTACCCAAGCTTCCCAAAAACTCCAATTTCTCAGAAACTCACCCAAATATACCTGTTTTCACAGAAACTCTGTCTAATCAGGCTAGATTTCCCAGAAATCCATGTTTCTCCCAGAAACCTTGAAATCCCTGCTTTTCCCATAATCTTCTCCCATAAACTCTGATTTTCCAGTCTTTCCCCATAAACTCTGTCCAACTCGCCCGAATATACTTGTTTCTTCCAGAAACTCTAAATTCCCAGACGTCCTTGTTACTCCCATCTCCCGTGTATCCCAGAAAAATCCATATTTCTTCCAGAAAATTCTAATTCTCTCTTGTCATTGATCATACTAGAAAGAAAGGTTAGCACACTCTGTATGAGTAGGACCTTACTTGTTTAACTGCTATATATTAGAAGTAGGGGGGTCATATAGATTAGGGATTGCATCCGCATGCTTGTCTCATATGCATACACAATTTGTGTCAGTCTACATGCACGCACATCTTGTCAGTCTCACACATGTCAGTCGCTACACATCAAATGCATACATGTCATCATCTTCACTCATGTCAATCGTTATATAGAGGTCATATCCATACTACGACCGTCATCGGTTCACATCGATGAATTCTTCAAAATCTTGATCATCTATCCCCTAGGAGTCCATAAGAAGTATTTTGCGCCTCTTCTAATTTGGGCTTTTACTTCTATTTGCAGAAAAATGTAGCCCCGGGTAAGTGGACTTCTATACCTCCCAGAATTCACTATCTTAATCGAGGGCTAGACCATCATCGATCTACCAATGGCCCACAAAGCTCTGGAAGAGAAAGTGAACAAGCTACAAACCACTGTTGAGCAGCTGAATTTAAGGGTGAGTCGATTTGAGAAGATGGCGCATAGCATTGGTAAAGAGCTATCTGAGATAGGAACAAGAATAGAGGATGCCACTAGAGAAAAAAAGTTCAAGAAGGATGAACCCCAACACCAGTCCATGAGGCCTAAATACTCCCGAAACTCCCCGGATGTCAATACCCTGTGTAGCCAACCCATGGCATACCCTCCCCGACTATACCAATCCTCCAACCAAACGACTATTTGCCCTTACTAGAAAAGCAACCACGTACCTTTGCCAAGCTAGAAATCTCCTTCTCTTCAGCCCTAAAGCACCTGCTCAAAAAGGGGCACCTCTAACTCCTTCAGCCTCGTGTCGATTCCCTACCACCTAACAGTGACTTGTCCAAGCGATGCGCCTATCACCAAGGCCCAGGCCACGATACCGACCATTGCATGCGCCTCCGCCACGATATCCAGGACCTCATCGACCGAAACATCATTGAGCCACCACCCATCCAATGCCATGATGTCAGCTTCGTCAAGCGTAAAACTCCTGGCTTATCTGTTCAAGCGATCCCTTTCGCTGAGGACCATGAATGTTGAACTTGTGCAAGTGAAGTGGTGGTGTTTGGGACTTTTGCTGGCAAAGCAAATAAGGATGACCTTTCGAAAAAGAAAAAAAGAATGAGTGAGTCACCGTGACACTCAATTTGAGACCAGGTCAAGTCTAGTTGAGTCTGTTCTATGTCTTGAGTCTATTTCAAGTTTAGTCATGTTGTCAAATCTGTCTGTCATCGAGTTGTTGTGAGTCTGTACCAAGAAATGTAATCCTACTCTTGCTGATAGAATGAAGTCTCATTTTGCCTAATCTGATGTGTATAGTTATAAGTGCATGAATCGCTAAACTGAAGTGTCACTTTGCAAATTACCATGGATATTACTGTGCTAAATTTTTTTTATTGCATAAAACAAAAAGGAATCCTGAAAAGGTCAAAGTCGATTTCACGCTGACCCCGAAGAGGAGCCGAGAATTGAATAGTCTTACTTTAAGAATTCAAAGATGCTTTTGCTCAAATCTCAAAAAGACATACTTGGAACTGATTTGGGGCTTGCCCAACACCCTTTTCCACTATTTTAAAGCCTTGAGCCCAATCCAATCAAGAGCAATACAAACCTGTCCAATGCAGACTTAGTCATTGTTGGTAGCCAAACATTTCAATGAGTTTCTTCCCCCTTAAAAAAAAAAAAAAGAAAAGCTCGCTAGGTTGAAAACCCGAAAAGGGCACCTAGGCAAAAGTGAGAGCTAAAAAGGTGTTGATTTCCAAAATCTGACCCTAGCCAGTCAAAAGGTTGAAGAAAATTTTGATGAAACGAATGAGAAAATTGTATGCTTCACGGTACGTCATTAGAACATGCCTAGATCACGTTTCAAAGGGCTCGAAACGACCACAAAAAAATTCTGAGAGCTGACACACACATCATGAAATTTCGAGATTGCGATTGAAAGATCTCACATGAATTAACTATAAATTGACTGGCTAGGCGAAAGTGAAAAGGATCAATCCTCAAAACAAAACAAAAAGAACAAGAAAAAGAAAAGAAAGGGGGATTGAAACTGAATCCTTTTATTCAAAGCTACCACAAGTGGCTCAAGTTTGAACTTATTTGACGATTGGTTTGAAAAACCCTCATACCCAATTTCTTTCAAAACTTTAGCTTGAACTACGCTTGACCTGATTCCTAATCGGGAAAACATAGGCAACTGCATCGGTTCGGTCGACACCATCATAATCAACCCCCTTTTCTTCAAAACTTTGGCCCGAACTACGTTGGACCTGATCCCCGCTCGGGACCTGATGCCCGCTCGGGCCCAAAAAGAAGGATGGTTCGCTTGGTCAAAAATTTGAAAGGACGCCTAGGCATAAATTAGAGCTAAATCCAAGGTGAGCAATAACAAAAGAGAGAAAAGAGCTCGCTAGGTCACCTCACTAGTGCCTAGGCAAAAGTTATGAGCATTTGAGAGATTAAAGTCACGGTCCTTGCCTCAAGCCAGAAATCACCTTCCATAGTAGGGGCAAACTTCGGCTACCCGCCTCGTTTGCCTAAATTTTACTATGAACCCTTCATACAAGGGGCAAACTTCGGTCACCTACATCATTTCCCCAAAACCTCCAATAAACCATTGTCCAAACTAGGGGCAAACTTCGGTCACCCACCTCGTTTGCCTATGAATTCCACTTCCTATACCTCAAACTAGGGGGCAAACTCCGTTTGCCTAACACGATCCCTTCACACCAAAGGGTGAGTTTTCAAGTCACCAAGTTGTTTTAAAAATTTTGAAATAGAGCATCTTTTATTCTAAAAGCTAAGGCACTAATCCAAAGCACATTTTGGGAGAAGCAAAGAATTGATTAGATAAATAGGGAAGAACTTTCAAAATGAGATTTATCATCAAAATTATGCGGAGTGAACTCATAAGAGAAATGGTACATCATTTATGATGAAAGCACATCCAGTTTTAGCAAGTCGAGCTTGTTTTGGTGTCAAATGTGTTGCCCTCACGTGTCGGTGTCTGTCAGTTTTTGAGTCTGTCAGTTTTTGAGTCTGTCATAGTCTTTTTCATAAAAAGAGTTTGTCGTAGTCTCAAATGTGTAAGTCAACGGTGATGAATAATGATTTTTTTAAATCAAGTTATAAAGAGCATTCCAATGACAAATACAAGCAGGAGTACCAAACATCATTACTGCACCAGACAAGGCGTGAGCATGAGAAGTGTCCAAACTTAGGGCAAATGCAAATTTCATCCCTTTCCAAACTGCCAAAAGTTAACCATCATCTTCTAGCAACATAAGTCCATGAGTAGCTGTTGATCTTTCATCTTTCTTCATGCAACATAAGTCCATGAGTGGCTGTTGATGATCTTTCTTCCTTCATGCAACATAAGTCCATGAGTGGCTGTTGATGATCTTCCTTTCTCCAAGCAACATAAGTCCATAAGTGGCTGTTGCTCATCTTCGTTCATACAACATAAGTCCATGAGTGGCTTCTGATGATCTTCCTTTCTCCTAGCAACATAAGTCCATAAGTGGCTGTTGCTCATCTTAGTTCATGGAACATAAGGCCATGAGTGGTTGTTGATCTTTCATCTTTCTTCATGCAACATAAGTCCATGAGTGGCTGTTAATGATCTTTCTTCCTTCATGCAACATAAGTCCATGAGTGGTTGTTCATGATCTTCCTTTCTCCTAGCAACATAAGTGCATAAGTGGTTGTTGCTCACCTTCGTTCATGCAACATAAGTCCATGAGCGGCTGTTGATGATCTTCCTTTTTCCTAGCAACATAAGTCCATGAGTGGCTGTTGATCTTTCGTCTTTCTTCATGCAAAATAATTCCATGAGTGGCTGTTGATGATCTTATTTCATCCTAGCAACATAAGTCCATAAGTGGCTGTTGCTCATCTTCGTTCATGCAACATAAGTCCATAAGTGGCTGTTGATCATCTTTCTTCAAGCAACATAAGTCCATGAGTGATTGTTGATCACCCTCCTCTTTCAATATCAAAACCTTAACTGCCGCAGGCCATCTCCTATCCCTCATCACAAATACAATGATACCTTGACTCCCATTCAATGGGCGTATTTCCTTCTTCCTAGCAGAGTGCATTATCCATTCCAGTGGCCCATTTCAGTCAAGATTGACAGGGTTTTATCCCCAGCAATCCCCAGCAATCTAGAAGTCTGTCAGACCATCCCCAACAGGAAAATCAGATATCGAAGGCCCTACCCGGCTCTTTTGGATTGAGCATTTACAAGATTTGATCAACCACGAGAGATTCAGAGATGGATCCTGGTTCTAGATCAAGAATTGAAGAGAGATTCTCAGAGAGTCCATCAGGTCCCGAAGTCCATAACTGGCTCTTTTGGATTGAGCATTACAAGATTTGATCAACCACGAGAGATTCAGAGATGGATCCTGGTTCTAGGTCAAGAATTAAAGAGAGATTCTTAGGTAGTCCATCAGCTCCCGAAGGCCCTAACCGGCTCTTTTGGATTGAGCATTACAAGATTTGATCAACCACGAGAGATTCAGAGATGGATCCTGGTTCTAGGTCAAGAATTGAAGAGAGATTCTCAAAGAGTCCATCAGCTCCTGAAGGCCCTAACCGGCTCTTTTGGATTGAGCAGTAAAAGATTTGATCAACCGCGAGAGATTCAAAGATGGTTCCCGATTTTGGGTCAGCAAGATTTGATCAACTATGAGAGATTCGAATTTGAATCCTGGTCCCCGGTCAAGAGAAGTAGTTGAAGAGAGATCCTAGAAAGAGTCGCTTCATCCCCAGCAGATTCAGTTTAATCCCCAGCAGGCATATCGATTCATACATCGTCAGTGCAACACAGTAGTTCACTGTCGACTTGTCATCTCAATTAGTACATTATCAGTGCAATCCATGACAGTCACAGTAGTTCACTGTCGACTTGTCATCTCGATTCGTACATCGTCAGTGCAATCCATGACAGTCACAGTAGTTCACTGTCAACTCATCATCTCGATTCTTACATCAGCAGTTCAATCCTGACAGTCATAGTAGTTCACTGTCGACTTGTCATCTCAATTAGTACATCGTCAGTGCAATCCATGACAGTCACAGTAGTTCACTGTCGAGTCGTCATCTCGATTCGTACATCGTCAGTGCAATCCATGACAGTTACAGTAGTTCACTGTTGACTTGTCATCTTGATTCGTACATCGTCAGTTCAATCATGACAGTCACAGTAGTTCACTGTTGACTCGTCATCTCGATTCGTACATCAGCAGTTCAATCCTGACAGTCACAGTAGTTCACTGTGAACTTGTCATCTCAATTAGTACATCGTTAGTGTAATCCATGATAGTCATAGTAGTTCACTGTCGACTCGTCATCTCGATTCGTACATCGTCAGTGCAATCCTGACAGTCACAGTAGTTCACTGTCGACTCGTCATCTCGATTCGTACATCGTTAGTTCAATCCATGACAGTCACAGTAGTTCACTATCGACTCGTAATCTTGATTCATACATCGGCAGTCCAATCCATGACGGTCATAGTAGTTCACTGTCGACTTGTCATCTCGATTCATGAATCGTTAGTCCATTTTTCATCAGTTTTTTACCATCAATCTCATTCAAAATATGTTGTGGGGCTTCCGTGTCCATTGCTTGACATCTTGGGCTTTCATGTCCGTCACTTAACGTCCTAGGGCTTCTGTGTCCGTCTCCTAATTTCCAGGGCTTCCTGGTCCGTCGATTAACTGTAAAGTTTCATCTCTAATTAACGTCCTCTGGGACCCCACGTTCGATTACATTTGTTTGCGAAGCACACTTCTCGTAATTTAAGAAGTTTTCCCGAGACCCAGAATCTTCAACACCTTGGTATCCTTATCAGGATCAACCACTGCATTAGATTCAACACTAGCACAACATAAGTCCACTCGGGATGGCACACACCCCACAGTACCAGCTCACGCTAGGATTAGAACACTAAACATGATGGGACTCAGGACACAATTGATATCACATCCATGCATTGCATATCACTCTTTTAGCATAGCATCCGCCTGATTGTTGTGTATGTGAATGTGTGATTTATTCCTTTGTGCCCCGAACTACGTCCTGGTCTAATTCCCCTTAGAATACGTAGGCAGCTCCCGCAGAACGCGACCTGCACTAGCCTCAACATCATTGCATCTTTTGCAACGCTTTTTATCCTAAATCTATAGCCTCCAAAAGACCTATCTCTTCAAAGCTTTGGCACTCGCTAGCGACATGCGTTGCCTCGCAAGTTTATGCCAAAGATGGGAAAACTATAGACACTCCATTTTGTCGGCTTTCAGATTTAGGAGACCCATAGCTTGGTGGTTAACAATGATAAAAAAAGACTCAAAAGGACTCCTGGAAGTTGGTTATATTTCTCAAGATGCTCAGAATAACCAAAATGCCCCTGAAAGCCCGAAATCTCCCAGAATTGGACCAACAGTGCTGAAAACATGCTATGTCGTAAGAAAAGTAAGAAAATAAGTTTTTAAGTAAATTCAGATGAAATCGTCAGCTCCCAGAGATGCCCGGAAGTTCCCAGAAAGTCCCCGTTGTCCGGTTTGACCAAGGTTTGACCAGGTTTAACCAAGGTTTAACCAAGTTTGACCAAGTTTAACCAAAATCGTCCAAATTCTTCAAGATCATTCTAGATCATGTGGAAAGTATTAAAATGAGTTTTAAAAGAAAATCGAGCGAAAATGTCAGCTCCTGGGAGCTCCCAGAAATTTCCAGAACTTCCCGGGAATCCCAGGTTTTACCAGTTTGACCAAAATTTGACTTTAGAACCGGAGCACCATAATAATTTTCAAACATTTTTCATGGATACTAGAGGTCAATAGCTTTCCAACGGTATATCGCACATAATATTTGGATTTAAAACGAGTTTATTGTGAATATCCGAAGGCGAAAAAGGCGATCAAATCAGCTTTTATCGCAAATATCGCAAAACGTTTCAAAGTGACCTATTCCTGAATTATTTGTTATGTAAAATAGACTCCATTACCTTTCCAACGGTATATTACAACCTCAATTTGGAGTTCGTATGCATTTTTGGTGAATTTCGGACGAAATAGGGCCTTTTAGCGAATACCGGAACCTCTAGTGGCCTAAAAAGGATTATCTGGACGAATGAGGAGCAGTGCCGCCGGACCACTCTCCCCCAGAATAGTCCATTTTTGTAATTTTGATTGGGGGTCCAATTTGATTAATTAGAAATCAAAACGACGTAGTTTTGGTTCCCAGCTTATTTTGGACTAATGAGAGACCTTTTTATACTTCTTAAAACCCCATTTATCACCCCTCATTTGCCTATAAAAGAAGCAATTTACTTCCATTTAGAGGAGAGACATGGAAGCTTAGAGAGAGCTTAGGAAGAAACTCTAGAGAAATATAGAGAGAGAAAGAGAAGAAGTAGTCTTCTTCTTCTATTTTCTCCATCAAAGTGAGTATTTTTTTTTACTTGAGTTTGCTATCAAAACTTCAATCATCCAAACATTTCTTTCACCACCTTTCTTGAGTATTCATGAGATAGGAAGCTACTTCCATGTCCAAATGTCACCATATATGAGTGAAACACCAAGCTACAAGTCTAATATCTCAATGATTATCAACTATTGATTGCTATTTGAATGCTTGTTTACTTTGATGTTCATCTATCTCTTGACCTCATTTCTTTTTGACTTTTCTTTGATTATTTAGTTGTTCATCATTATCTAGATGACATGTTGTTTGAGGAGAGTGAATCCTTATGGATAGTAGCTCTTGACCTTAAAGACATGTTTGATGGATGATGATTCTACCTTCAATACATTCATATGTATTCTTGAAGTCATATTCTCGAACAAAACTATGTTTGTGCAAGTAATATTGGGAGTTTTTTAATGATTCAAGGTTGGATGAGATTATAAGTGGTCACATAGTCATCTCAAGTGTTCAAGTTCATGCTTTGAACATCTATTTCAAAACCCCTAATCAAGAACTCAAACTCTATTCCAAAACCCAAATCCATTTTCTTCAAGAATGATCCAAAACAGTGAGTTGTTCAGATTCAAAGATTTGTTTTGAATTAAATACTTTAGTCATGATGTTGAAACCACTTGGAAAATCTTCCTAAGACATCATAGTTTGTCTCTAGTGTTTCCCATCAATTATAGAGATGTGAAAGTATTATTTTCGAATTTAAGAAGTTCATATTCATAATCTCCCTCTGTTCTCACAGAATGTTTACCTGACTTCTTGCACTTATTTTGGATGTTTTCGTCACTGTACATATATCTTTTCTATTTTTTTTAATGAAACTTAAGTGTCTTAGGAAACTTTTGGTATATAATGGGTCATCATAAACCATTTCTTTGATTTATGAAAAATCATACAAAATCAGTCAATAGTGCAGCTTTTATTTCTGAGTCATGTGTACATTCTGATTTGTTTCTTTTAATATGTGATAGCTATTGAGGTTTGGTCTTTTTCTGTGCATTCTAGACACACTATGGAGGCTCTCTAATTTTTCTCACATTTTCCTAGGTATGTTTGGCCTCCCATTATGATGTTATTAAGTAATGCATACAACTGTCAACTATTCACAGCATGTCACTTTTTGACTTTCACACTTTGATGCAACACTCTCTTGTATCTAGATGAACCCATATCCCATGAACATGTTCTGTACCACTTTTAGTATGCTATATTATATCATGTATCATCTATCCTCTCATGTATCATACTCCCATAGATTCTTGAGTTTGGTTTCCAAATAAAACCATATTTTGCAAATACTTGGGAAGTTCTTGAAATGAGTTAGGAATTGATGTTCCAAGTGGTTAGAATATTCATACAAGTTCTGGAAGTGTACTTTCGAAACCCCCATTTCAAAAACCCCCTCTTAAACCCCTCATTTTGATTTCAAGAAATAAACCTTGTTTTTCTCAAAACCCTCAAAACAGTTAGTCATTTAATTTCAAGGAATTATTTTGAGTTTAATACTCAATGTATGAATGTAAGACCATTTGGAAAATCTTCCTAACTCATCAGAGAACACCCATGATTTTTGGTTTGACTTGGAGATGCATAGAAAGACCCCATTTTGGTCAAAACATTCTCTCCAGATATTCTGCCTTTGCTGTCACAGCATCTAGGCTGACTTTCAACTTATTTCACAGAAAACCTTTCCAAAAGGGGTGGTCCTAACTTATTTTTCCCTTGAACTTCAATGTCTTAGGGAATTGTCTGTATAATATGGGCATCTAGATCTTTTGTTTTCATTTTCTAACATTTTATAACATTTCAGTCGACAGTACAAACTCTGTTTCTGAGCAACCTCCATTAGTTATATGATTTCTCTCAATCTGTGATAGTTATTCAAGATTGGCTTTTTGGGTTGCGTTCTAGACACAGTAAGGAAGATCGAAATAAAAAATCATTCATTGAAAACATTCCTAACTCCACTTTTCCATTTTCACAAGATCATGTTACTGTTCTGTCCACTATTCACAGCAAGCATACTTTTACTTCCATCCTTTGATTTGATGCTTACATGTACCCCAAATAAGCTCATGTATTAGGAAATAATTCATACTATATTTGTACATATCCCATGATGATTTCATTCATTCATTCATTCATACACATCCTAGACTTCTAAGTCATTCTAGAAATCCATGAACACAAAGCACACTACAACCTTTACACATTATAGACACATACATTGCATCCATGCAAAGAATTGGGGTTTTTGTAACTCCTAATCTAAGAAGATTATAAGGAATGATCATGATCACACGTTCATGCTTCCCCTCGATCTAATCATCCTTTCTCATCCGTCCTGGGGATTGAGAGATCTTCTCTTCTTAAAGATTAGCATGCATCATTCTAGCTTGCTAAGCATATTTTGATTTCTTTGTTTAGTTGTTTCAATAACAATTCATGTCCCCCTTTAGATTAGGAAGTCTTGATTATTTGATACATGATTAGACGATTTTTCCTAGGTTTATTTGTGTGATCTTTCACTTTACATTGTATGATATTTGACTTAGATCTTAAGAACGATATCTTATCTTTAGATCTTCCATTTTAAATTTTCTTATGTGATGTAATATACTATCATAGTATTAATTGTCGAACCATACATAGTATAAGATGATTATTTGGATGCTAATTGAGGCCCGTCAAAAGACAGGGCGAGTTGAGGGTGTTTTGGTCACGACAAAGGCTCCTTCCTCTCTCGTACCAAAACCCCGAGCCAAGTTCTTTGGTTATGAAGGGTCGGTGCCCTTTATCCGTTTGGGTGAGTCAAAATTAGGTTTCTGGGTTCCTTAAAGACCAAGTGGCGACTCTGTATCTGTTTTCAACGGACCTTTTCTTTCCTTTTCAAAATAATCTCAAACAAGCAAGTGGTGGAATCCCGCGTGTCCATACTCACAGGAATAGCTTTTATGTGGTATGTCAATCTCCCTGCCAACTTTGTCCAAAACTGGTAAGGGATGGAAGAGATGTTTCATGGCCAGTTCTACAGGACTGAGCTGGAGACATCATTGGCAGACCTCTCAAGGATGTCACAACTATTGGGTAAAACAGTCGAGACCTGTATAGCCCATTTTAGACAGGCTAAATGTAGGTGTAAGACTATATTTCCCGAGGAGTAATACATTAAAATAGCCATGGGAGGAATGAACTTTGAGCTTCGTAAAAGGTTTAAGGGAACTAACTTCCATGATCAGCTCGAGTTGGCCACGAGGTTCACCTGATACGAATGTATCCTTTTAGACGAACAAGAAATGAAAAACTCATCCAAAGGGACTTATTATAAAGATCTCAACTATGAGGTTCTCGTGGACGATTGTGACCTCGAGGTGGGAAGAGTAGATATGGCCAAGTTAACTTGGAAATAGCCTATACTCTATAATACCCAGAACAAGCTAGTGAATAATAATGCAGTAGAAAAAAAATGCCATGCGAGGCAAGAAATAATTGCACCTTTGATATCACCATGGCAGATCAAATTTTTGATGCCCTTCTAGCTGAAACGGCGATCAAGCTAAGCAATGGTCATCGGGTCCCCAAGGCCGATGATATAAAAAATAAAGGATATTGTAAATGGCATAACTCATGGAAGCACTCTAATAACATTTGTGTTGTGTTTCGTAATGTTATACAGGAAAATGTGGAAAAGGGTATCTTCAAGTTTTCAAACAAAGCTATGGGGATCGATACTAACCATTTTCCCTAGAGTGTGGGCTCAAACATGGTGTCACCCGATCTGTCAAAATTAACATGGCCCAGACCGAAGGTGATCTAACGAAGACATCAGAGGAAAGGCTAAAGCAGAGAGATGGCAAGCAGGTGGCCACATCAGCATCTGGCAACCCGAAGGTCATCCACCAACTTCAACAGATGTGTATCAAGAAAGAAAAAAAGCAAAATGGATGGCTGAAATTAAATCGGCCCGATAAAGCACTAACAGTCTGATCGGTAATCTGTGACATCAGCTTGACTTAATTGAACAGGGCTTGTGCCGAAATTAGCAAGGTCTAGGTTAAAGGAGAAACAACTGGCTCGATTAAGAGGTTGAGGTCAAGTTAATATCCCGAGAATAGTCCAAGGAAGTCAGTTCATGACAGGATTTCATTGCCAAAACAAGGCCAAACTAAGCTCGAATGGATACCAAAACCGCCACCAGCATTGCGGATCGATGTCAGAAAACAAAGTCGATCGTGAGAGAGGCATCACGGGAGCCCTTCCAAGCCAACAATACAGGAGTCGGCAGTATCTTTGTCTAACTTGTGCTCAAGGATGGTTTTGGCACCAAGAGTGGAACAAGGCGTATAGCGCATCGTGCTGATCATCTTGAATTCCCAACAAGGCCCCAATACACTAAGTCTAAAAAAAGAAGGTTCTAAAGGGCCAGGCAAGTAGAGAGAGAATGACAGTATTGGAATGATCGGGCTTATAATCCACCAAGGCTCCTCCAACCTTATGTGCTGGATTCCCTAGAATAACATTGGACGGAGGAAGAAATCTCCGACAAAAATAAAGGCAATAGGGCAATACAAGCCACTGAGTAATTGAAGAAGTAGCTCAGAATGGGGCAGTCTTTGGAGCAATTTAAGCCTAAGAAAATTAAGGAGGCTGATGATTTTTCAAATTCGGACGACTCGATGATTCAATTTGGAACTATTCCCAAAGAACTATCAACCAACATGGTGTTCACCTTGCCAAGCTAGATCAGCCAGTAACCATGAAAGGAGATATAGTAGAAGAGCAGACCAAGGAGGCAGCTGCAATAGAGAAGTTATTCTAGAATGGTGGTGAAACCGTTAAAATAGATGTAGTGGAGACCATAAGCAAAAACGTGGATCCCACTGATTAGCAGACCAACTGACCTAAGATTACTATCTTAAAGTCGAAGGAGCAGGAGACAACAGAAGGGCTAAAATTAGGAGGGCCCGTTAAGGTTGTTTTCGAAAGACCTACGTATCAGATGTCACAACATCTGAAACCATTGTACGTCAAGGGACACATCAAAGGGGTACCCATAAATAGGATTTTCATCGATAGTGGCTCTACCATCAACATTATGCCACTTATGTTGAGAATCATGCAAAAGTCTGAGTCGGAATTAATTTTGACCAAAATGAATGTCCAATGCTTTATAGGAGCACCATCAAAGACTAAAGGCATCCTGCCCCTGGAGTTGAGGGTAGGAAGCAAGACTATTATGACTGCATTCTTCACAGTGGAAACATCGGTCGTGTATAATGCTTTGATAGGCCAAGACTGGATCTACCCTAATTATTGCATTCCTTCCACCTTGAACAAATTGTTAATCTTCTAGAAGGGAGATGAAGTGGAAGTGATTGGGGAAGATACAAAGCCATACATGGTACATGTACAAACAACTAATGCATTACTGTATGAAGATGATATTGGACCAGTTAAGCTGCTAGGATGTAGCAAGATGGGCAGGCCAAACGCTGTAACATTTGTCAAAGAAACTATTCATAACCTGAAGTCATGTTTCCACATCTCAATCGGATAGAGGAAGATATGCCGATTGAGCTCAACGAACAAGACATTATCAATGAATCTACAACCAATTGAAATCCAGATAAAACTGGCCTTATGGGCCAGCATAGCCATATGCTGCGCGTTTCTGGCCGATAGAAGATTGGAGATCAGCCCCAACAGAGATAAACTTGGCCTACTGCATTTACGAGGTAGAACTTCCAAAAGAGGAAGAGATTCAAATGGAAGGATTGTAATTGAATATAGAAAAGCTAGATGACTTAAAGGCTAATGTCCAGGATCCCCTACTAGAAGTTAACTTGAGGAATGAGGGCGTAAATAAACTAAAGGGAAAACATGTTTAAAATTATTATTAAACGCGGAGTGGAAAGATTAAGTTTCAAAAACTTATTGGTAACCCGGATCTACAACTCGTGAACTCTGTAGATGCATAAACAAGAAGGTAGAAGAGATTATACCTCAGGTCTTGAACCCAATTTTGATTTTCTTTCTCCTTGATGGTGTAGCAGCCTCCACTAGGTTGGCTTCACCCTTATGACTCCTACCGATGCTTACCAGAAAGATTAGGGTTGGAGGGAACCCTAATAAAGAGGATACAGAAGGTTTGGGAAGCCTAAAACAGTTTCTGCAGCATCTAATATATAAAAACGACGACCACTAATTTCTGGACGCAATTGCCCTATTTATAGATTCCCTGAACCGACCTAACTTTCAATCGATCGATGTGACTTCGATTAATAGAACTTTTGATCGATTGAACCACTTTTGATCGATCGAACCTGTCTAGACTTTAATCTATCGAACTAGTCTTGACAGCTTCCTCGAGTGTCTTTCCAAGTATCCTATCGAGCTAAAAGTGGGACCTCCTAGGCTATTTATTGTTGGCTCAGGCCAATTGCTAATTCCCATAACCAAACTCTTTGATCAGCAAACTAACAAACTGACCAGTTAACATTTACTCCACTATAAAACAACAACTGAACTCCAACGTAAAAGAACATATCTGAAGCGATAACTAGATTTGTATGGTGTACTGATGTCCCTCTACCTTGAGCAGTCATGATCATATTCAAGTTGTCGGATAAACTTTTAATATCAACCTGAATCATGATTACTTCTTGTATTCCTTGATTCCCATTCACCCCTCATGATTACCAAACATGTTGACAACTACTTATCAACAAGACTGCAGTTCTCAGTAATCAACTTTGTGACATTCTCAAGGTAATGCTTACTCTTTAACAGAGGGTAGATTCTATCTTGATAATATATGTTCACAACCCTATGGCCATGACATACCCAAGATAGCCAGGTGTTGATCTTCTATAGACCTCACTGATTGGTAAGTCAAAGCAGCCATATCCACAATTTGTGTCCATAATCCTCTCAAGATTGAGAACACGTACCTTATACAAGTTATGAGTTCCTATCGACTGTTAATAGTCTTGAATGTCAATAAGAAAGCTCAGGTCCGTCAATGTATTATAAGCAATAGCATATTAACTAAAGAGTCGTACTCCAGTGATTGAGATTCATCACTCCATCCAATGGTAGTTAATCATACTACAATGTGAACCTGATGAGGTATCCATTCTCATCATCCACCCTGACAAGTTCTAAGTATCAAAGAATAGTAATTCATATCTCACTTGTATGTATCTCATACACACACAAAGTACTTACTATGATACTTAAGGATTAACAATCATCTCATGAAAGAAAACACACAATGAAATGTAAAGATGATATCCATATATTAAAATGTCAATGTCTCATACATAAAGTAGTAGTTTGAGGGCACAAACCTTACCAACTTCCACTTGCACTCATAACCATTCAGGACTACATCTAAGAGCTAAACCATCTAGATGACAATGAAAGACCTTCTATGGCAAGGCCTCTATAAATAGATCTGCAAGATTGTCAGAGGTGGCAATCTAATTGAAAATCACATCTCCACATTGAACTATATCTCGAATTAGATGATATTTCTGCTCTACGTGCTTTCCCTTTTCATGGTTCCTTGGCTCCATGGACTAAAACACTGCCCTACTATTTTGTAGTGTAGTGTAATAGGTGACAGAGACGCTGGCACCACCTCGAGTTCTATAAGGAACTTCTTGAGCCAAATAGCTTCCTTTATGGCTTCACATGCAGCCACATACTCGGCTTTTGTAGTTGAGTCTAAAATGCATTTCAGCTTTATGCTCCTCCAAATAATAGCACCACCTGCCAAGGTAAAGAGATGTCCGAATGTCAACTTTCTCAAATCTTTATTTGACATAAAGTCTGAGTCAGTGTATCCTACTGGAATTAACTCATTACTGCCATACATAAGCAAGTAATCTTTATTCCTTCTCAAGTACTAAAGAATGTGCTTAATGGCTATCCAGTGCTCTGGACCTGGATTCGATTGATACCTACTAACCATGCCAACGGCAAAGCAGATATCTGGTCTAGTGCATAACATCGCATACATGAGACTTCCCACTGCCGAAGTCTAGGGAACTCCTACCATGTGATTCCTCTCCTCCTATGTCTTAGGACACTGGTCCCTGGAGAATGCGAATCCATGCTTGAAAGGTAACAAATCTTTCTTCAAATTATCCATGGAAAACCTAGTTAGCACCTTATCGATATAACTAGTTTGAGATAATCCCATTATCTTTCACTTGCGATCTTGAAAGAGCTTTATCCCAAGGAGATAGCTCACCTCTCTTAGATCCTTCATATCGAAAGTACTAGCTAACCAAACCTTAACTGTTGACAATGCTACTACATCATTCCCAATGAGTAGAATGTCGTCAACATAGACAACGAGAAAAACCACCACTTTCCCTTTACACTTGTTGTATACGCAAGGCTCTTCCAGATTCTGTAATTAGTCAAATGATTTGACCATTTAGTCAAAACGAATGTTCCAACTCCTGGATACCTGCTTAAGTCCAAAAATGGACTTTTGCAACTTACATACCAAGTTACCTTTACCACCATCTATGAACCCTACTAGTTGCTGCGTAGAGATGTCCTCCTCAAGATTGACATTCAAGAATGCAGTCTTGACATCCATATACCAGATCTCAAAATCTAGGCATGTAGTAATGGATAAGAGTATTCTGATGGACTTGAGTATGGCTATCGATGAGAAGGTTTCCTCATAGTCAATGCCTTCCCTCTCAATATAACCTTTCGCTACAAGCCTAGCCTTAAAGGTCTCAACCTTTCCATCAAATCATCTCTTCCTCTTGTAGACCCACTTACAACCAATGGGTTTAATATTGGCTGAAAGTTTTACAAGATCCCAGACCTAATTAGAACCCATAGATTCTAATTCAGCTTTCACAGGTTTAACCCAAAGAGCTGAGTCTATATTAGCCATTGCCTCTTCTGATGGAAAAACGGTTTAAGTTAAAAGTTTAAACGCGCAGCGGAAAAAACAAGTTATAAAAACTTAATGGTAGCCCAGGATCTACAACTCGTTAATTCCATAGATGCGCACAAGAGGGGACAAGAGTTATACCTTAGTGTCTTGAACCCAATTCTGATTTTCTTCTTGTTCCTTAGTGATGCAGCAGCCTCCACTAGGTTGTCTTCACCCTTATGTCTCCTACGGATGCTTGCTGGAGAGACTAGAGATGGTGGGATCTCTAATAGAGAGGAAAAGAAGGTTTGGGGCTCTAAAACCAATTTCTGCAGCTTCTGACGTTCTAAAACGATGAACTCTTTTTCCAGAATGCAGCTGCCCTATTTATAGATTTCCAGAACCGACCTAGACTTCGAGTGATCGAAGATCTTCGATCGATCGAACCTTCAGTCGATCGAACCATTCTCGATCGATCGAGACTGCCAAGACTTCAATCAATCGAACATACTTCAATCGATCGAACTTGTCTTGACAACTTCCTCATGTGTCTTTCCAAGTATCCTGGCGGAGCTAAGAGTGGGACCTCCTAGGCTCTTTATTGTTGGCTCAGACCAGTTTGTTAATTACCATGACCAAACTCTTTGATAAGCAAACTAACTAACTGGTCAGTTAACGTTTACTCCACTATAAAATGATAACTGAACTCCAACGCAAAAGAATATATCCGAAGCGATAACTAGACTTGTATGTTGTACTAATGTCCCTCTACCTTCAGCATTCGTAATCATATTCAGGTAGCCGGATAACTGTTACTGTCAACCTGAATCATTATTACTTCGTGTATTCCTTGAGTCCCATTCACCCCTCATGATTACCAAATATGTTGATAACTCTTATCAACAAGACTGCAGTACTTAGTATTCGACTTGGTGACATTCTCAAAGGTGTTGATCTTCTATAGACCTCACTGATTGGTAAGTCAAAGCAGCCATATCCACAGTCTGTGTTCATAATCGTCTCAAGATTAAGAACACGTACCTTATAAAAGTTATGAGTTCCTATCGACTGATTGACAGTCTTGAGTGTCAATAGGAAAGCTCAGGTCCTTCAATTCACTATAAGCACTAGCATGTTAACTAAGAGTTAAACTCTAGTGATTGAGATTAATCACTCCATCCAATGGTAGTTAATCATGCTACTGTGTAAACCTGATGAGATATCCAGTCTCATCATCCACTGTGACACATTCTAAGTAACAAAGAATTGTAATTCGTATCACACTTGTATGTATCTCATACATACACGAATTGCTTACTATGATACTTAAGGATAACAATCATCTCATGAAAGAAACATACATAACTAAATGTAAAGCTGATATCCATATATTAAAATGTCAATGTCTCATATATAAAGTAATGGTTTGAGGGCACAAACCCAACAAACTCCCACTTGCACTCATAACCATTCAGAACTACATCTAAGACCTAGACTATCTAGATGACGATCAAAGACCTTCTGTGGCAAGGCCTTTGTAAACGGATCAGCAAGATTGTCAGCAGTGGCAATCTTGGTGACAGTCACATCTGCACGTTGAACAATATCTCAGATAAGATGATATTTCCGCTCTATGTGCTTTCCCTTCCCGTGGTTCCTTGGCTCCTTGGACTGAGCCACTGCCTCACTATTATCATAGTAAAGCGTAATAGGTGACAATGATGTTGGTACCACCTCGAGCTCCATAAGGAACTTCTTGAGCCAAACAACTTCCTTTGCGGCTTCACAAGCAGCCACATACTCAGCTTCTGTAGTTGAGTCTGCAATGCATTTCTGCTTAATGCTCGTCCAACTAACAGCACCACCTCCCAAGGTAAAGAGATGTCCGGATGTTGACTTCCTCGAATCTTTATCTGACATAAAGTCCGAGTCAGTATATCCTACTGAATTTAACTCACTACCTCCGTACATAAGCATGTAATCTTTAGTCCTTCTCAAGTACTTAAGAATGTGCTTAACGACTGTCCAGTGCTCTGGACCTGGATTCGATTGATATCTGCTAACCATGCCAACGGCAAAACAGATATCTGGTTTAGTGCATAACATCGTATACATGAGACTTCCAACTGCCGAAACATATGAAATTTCTACCATGCGATTCCTCTCCTCCTGTATCTTAGGACACTGGTCCTTGGAGAACGCTAAACCATGCTTGAAAGGTAACAAACCTTTCTTTGAATTATCCATTAAAAACTTAGTTAACACTTTATCGATATAACCAGCTTGAGATAATCCCATTATCTTTCGCTTACGATCCCGAAAGAGCTTTATCCCTAGAATATAGCTTGCCTCTCCTAGATCCTTCGTATCGAAAGTACTAGCTAGCCAAACCTTGACCGTTGACAATGCCGCTACATCATTTCGAATGAGTAGAATGTCGTCAACGTAAAGCACAAGAAAAGCCACCACTTTTCCTTCACACTTCTTGTATACACAAGGTTCATCCAGATTTTGTATAAAACCAAACGACTTAACCGCTTGGTCAAAACGGATGTTCCAACTTCTAGATGCCTGCTTAAGCCCATAAATAGACTTTTGCAACTTGCATACCAAGTTACCTTTCCGACCAGCTATGAACCCTTCTGGTTGTTGCATATAGATGTCCTCTTCAAGATTTCCATTCAAGAATGCAGTCTTGACGTCCATCTGCCAGATCTCATAATCTAGGCATGCAGCAATGGATAGGAGTATCCTGATGGACTTGAGCATGGCCACCGGCGAGAAGGTTTCCTCATATTCAATGCCCTCCCTCTGAGTATAACCTTTCGCTACAAGCCTAGCCTTATAGGTCTCAACCTTTCCATCAGATGCTCTTTTCCTCTTGTAGACCCACTTACAACCAATGGGTTTAATATTGGCTGGAAGTTCTACAAGATCCCAGACCTGATTAGAATCCATAGATTCTAATTCAGCCTTCATAGCTTTAACCCAATGATCTGAATCAACATCAGCCATTGCCTCTTCATATGTTGCAGGATCAGATTCAGATTTTATGGAGACAGCTTCAAAAATTTCTCCTAAGAACATGTATCTATCAGGCTGGCTGATAATCCTCCCACTACGACGAGGCACCGGTGCGGAAATGGGTGAAGAAGTGGCATTTTCTTGATTTACATCGTTATTAACTGCGGGTTAGACTGAGGGCTCTCCTTCTATTTCTCTCAGATCTATCCTTCCCTTAGGTTTATGGTTCATGATATAATCATCCTCTAAGAAAACAATATTTGTACTAACAAACACTTTCTGTTCTCTTGGATCATAAAAATACCATCCATAAGTACCCTTTGGATAACCTACAAAATAACATACTTCTGATTTAGAATCCAACTTGCTCATCTTTCCTTTCAGCACATGTGCCAGACACCCCCATATCCGGAGATGTTGCAAAGAAGGCTTGCGCCCAATCCACATCTCCCGTGGTGTCCTGGGAACAGATTTGCTTGGTACTAGATTTAGTATGTATGCAGCGGTTTCCAAAGCATAACCCCAAAGGAATAATGGCAACTCTGAATAACTCATCATTGACCTAGTCATGTCTAAAAGAGTCCGGTTCCTTCTCTCCGCTACACCATTCTACTGAGGCATGCCAGGTGCAGTCAACTGTGACAGAATCCCCTTCTGTACGAGGTGATCAATAAACTCATTAGAGAGGTACTCGCCACCTCGATCAGATCGAATGGCCTTGATATGTGAGCCCAATTGCTACTCCGCTTCAGCCCTAAACTCTTTGAACTTTTCAAAGGCTTCAGACTTGTGCTGCATTAGGTACACATATCTATACCTAGAGTGGTCATCGGTAAATGTTATGAAATACTCATAACCACCCCTTGCTCTAATATTTATTGGTCCACACACATCAGTATGAACTAATTCCAACAATGCATTGGTTCTATTGCCCTTTGCAGGAAAGGACCTTTTGGTCATCTTACCCTCTAAACAAGACTCACAGACTTCCATTGGTTCGAAAACCAAATCGCCTAAGACCCCTCCTTTGACTAGTCTGCCAATCCTATTTAGATTGATATGGCCAAGCCTCATATGCCAAAGCCTTGTTGGATTAGTGGAAGGTTCTTTTCTTATAGATGGTATAGATACCATTGAGTTATTAAGTTCCAAGCAAGAATCTTTAGAAAAATTGGGAGTGATCACATACAAACCATTTGATTTAACACCAGAACATATAAAAGAACTATTTCTTTTAATAACAACTTTAGTTCCAAAATGAAAAGAATAACCATTATTCGATAAATTAGAAACTGAAATTAAATTACGTCTCATTGAAGGGACGTAAAGTACATCTGATAAAATCAAAACTTTTTTGTCTAGAAATTCTAAAACTACGACTCCTATAGAAACCGCAGAAACGATTGCACTAGAACCTAGAGTAAGTATGATTTCCCCATCACTGCACCTCTTGGTTGATTTGAACCCCTGCAATGAATTACAGATATGGTTAGTCGCACCAGAATCAATGCACCAAGTGTTTGAAGTATCCGTAATAAAACTTACTTCAATCACATCTGATTCAATCATACCTTGAACTCTTGTAGCTAAAAATTCTGGACAGTTCCTCTTCCAGTGGCCCTTCTCACCGCATTGGAAACACTTTCGTTTGCCTTGGCCACCCACCTTCCCTTTGCCCTTACCTTTTCCCTTAGATTTTGCAATCTTAGGGACCAGTCCAACACTTGGACCACCAGTGCCAGCCTTCTTCTTCCCTTTCTTTCCTTTTGGTGTAGATCGGGAAGAGGAAGCGCTTTTCTCAACGTTCAAGACGTTGACCCCAGGTTTGATCACCCCTTCTGCTGCCAAAAGAGAACTCATCAATTCGCTCATTGAAAAATTCATTTGATTCATATTATAATTAAGTTTAAATTGAGCGAATGAAGATGACAGCGAATTGAGGATCATATCAACTTGGGTCTGTGCATCGATGTTGGCACCTAGGGTCTCCAGCTCGTTTAAATAACCAATCATTTTTAAAACATGTTCCTTGACTGGAGTCCCTTCCGACATCTTTGCACTCATTATCTTTTGCATGGCTACCTGTCTAGCAGGCCTGCCATGCTCCCCGAACATCTTTTTGAGGGATGTGATAATGTCACTGGCAGAATCATTCGATTGGAATTGGTGTTGCAACACACTAGCCATTGAGGCCAGAATATAGCAACGAGCCATTCCATTCGACTTCTTCCATTTGTCGAACTCGCGTGTGGTAGCTGCCGAAGCATTTGCCGCGGGTTCTTCGGGGCATGGGGTGGTGAGGACATATATGTGATCCTCCGCAATTAATACAATGTCAAGGTTTCGTTTCCATTCAGTGTAGTTATTTCCAGTTAACTTGTTTTGAGTGAGTATGGTGGTAAGTGGATTAAATGTAGATCCAGACATTATGATTTACTGTAAAAATCAAAAGACAAAAAAAATATGAATATCAGATTTGACAGTTTGAAATAAAAGAATCCTTAAAACTCTTATTTTAAAACAAAGTCGCCGGAATATCGAAATGAAAGAATAAAGCCTCCGTGTGGTGGTCAATGTTCGATCTTTCGATTAATCATGACTTGTCCGCTATGCAACTCTTGCAAAACAAGTTATGACTCCCGAACCCTTTTGATCTCAAAGTTTCTGAATGATGCCCCGTGTGGGATCCCATATCCATAGCTTAGCTAGTGTGTACCATTAACTAGGATCCAATCACAACCGTCTCAAGTAGCGCCTCTGTGTGGTGGTCACCCTGTAACACGTCTGATTGATTCTATCAAAAGAAGTTCACATCTAGTAAGCAATGAGTAATGGACCCTCCGTATGGAATGATCACCTCTGGCGAGGTGACACAGAATGCACTACTCATCTTACAGTGAACCGTTAATGGAAGATCGTGGGTGTCATGAATAAGACCCTCTCCCACTAGATTTGGTAAATTAAGGATTTTGCTTTTAAAGAAAAATTTGTTTTTATACATTACCCATAAACATCCAATGTTTACTAATGCGTTAAAAACGATTTTTGAATTTTATTTTAGAAAACTTGTTTTACGTTCATGTAAGTATTACCAATATAATTAAATTCCAATCACAAAACAAGCACATAAAACAAAAAGCTAAAATGAAAATAAAGACATCCAAACGATGCCTCTATCTCCCATGGCTCTATCTCTATAGAACCTCCTTTTGGTTTGATCGCCTCCAACTCCATCTTCATGGACAATGGCTCCTTGCTCCATCTTCATGGATTTTCTAATTCTATTACATTTGTCCTATGCTTCTTTCGAAGCTTACAATTTATATAGAAATAGAAATAGCAACAACAAAATACAATAAAAGGCTAGGGAAACCAGTGCGACTTTCCTTTTCGTAGGATTGAAGTCGCAGCGCCCTTTACATATGCCTTAAAACCAAACCAAACTTAAATTGTAACATGCACCAATCTCAAACAATTTAAATACAAAATATTCAAATGACTTGGTGCCATGGGAGATAGCGACTAATCTAGCTTTAAAAGGGTTAGTCGTACACGCATCCATACATACATAACAAATATATGTAACTATTGGAACACTTAATTGATTCACACAGTATATAAACTCTTTACATACTGAATTAGAACTTAAAACAGCATCTTACTTCTCTGTCACAGTTCGATCGATCGAAGACCGTTCGATCGCTCGAACCTTCGATCGATTGAACTCTGTTCAATCGCTTGAACTTTCTGTTTCATAGAATGATTTAAAACAAATTATTTCAGAATACTTTTTAAAAAAAACTTTTAATTTCAAAACACCTTAAAACTATGAAACAGAGAGCCTGACAAAGAATCTGTCTCGATCGATCTAACTTCATTCGATCGACCGAACACCAGAAGGTTTCGATCGATCGAAGAATGTTCGATCGATCGAGTACAGATGATGTTCGATCGATCAAAACATGTTCAATCCATCGAACCCGCCTTGCATCCCATACAATCACAGATTTGTATTCTGCTACGATAACACTGCAGAAACAGATCTGTGACAATGTTGTTTCGAAAACAGTTCTAAAATCAACATGCAAATCAAAATAGTGTTCCAAAAACGCATCTATAGATCCAAACGAGCGTGGCTCTGACACCAATTGATGGAAAAACGATTTAAGTTAAAAGTTTAAATGCGCAGCGGAAAAAAACAAGTTATAAAAACTTAAAGGTAGCCCTGGATCTACTACTCGTTAATTCCATAGATGCGCACAAGAGGGGACAAGAGTTATACCTTAGTGTCTTGAACCCAATTCTGATTTTCTTCTTCTTTCATGGTGATGCAGCAGCCTCCACTAGGTTGTCTTCACCCTTATGTCTCCTACGGATGCTTGCCGGAGAGACTAGAGATGGTGGGATCTCTAATAGAGAGGAAAAGAAGGTTTGGGGCTCTAAAAACAATTTCTGCAGCTTCTGACGTTCTAAAACGACGAACTCTTTTTCCAGAACGCAACTGCCCTATTTATAGATTTCCAGAATTGACCTAGACTTCGAGCGATCGAAGATCTTTGATCGATCGAACCTTCGATCGATCAAACCATTCTCGATCGATCGAGACTGCCAAGACTTTAATCGATCGAACATACTTCAATCGATCGAACTTGTCTTGACAACTTCCTCATGTGTCTTTCCAAGTATCCTGGCGGAGCTAAGAGTGGGACCTCCTAGGCTCTTTATTGTTGGCTCAGACCAGTTTGTTAATTACCATGACCAAACTCTTTGATCAGCAAACTAACTAACTGGTCAGTTAACGTTTACTCCACTATAAAATGATAACTGAACTCCAACGCAAAAGAATATATCCGAAGCGATAACTAGACTTGTATGTTGTACTAATGTCCCTCTACCTTCAGCATTCGTAATCATATTCAGGTAGTCGGATAACTGTTACTATCAACCTGAATCATTATTACTTCGTGTATTCCTTGAGTCCCATTCACCCCTCATGATTACCAAACATGTTGATAACTCTTATCAACAAGACTGCAGTACTTAGTATTCGACTTGGTGACATTCTCAAAGGAATGCTTACTCTGAAACAGAGGGTAGATTCTGTCTTGACAATATATGTTCACAACCCTATGAATATGACATACCCAAGATACCCAGGTGTTGATCTTCTATAGACCTCACTGATTGGTAAGTCAAAGCAGCCATATCCACAATTTGTGTTCATAATCGTCTCAAGATTGAGAACACGTACCTTATACAAGTTATGAGTTCCTATCGACTGATTGACAGTCTTGAGTGTCAATAGGAAAGCTCAGGTCTGTTAATGCACTATAAGCACAAGCATGTTAACTAAGAGTTAAACTCTAGTGATTGAGATTAATCACTCCATCCAATGGTAGTTAATCATGCTACAGTGTAAACCTGATGAGATATCCAGTCTCATCATCCACTATGACACATTCTAAGTAACAAAGAATAGTAATTCGTATCTCACTTGTATGTATCTCATACATACACGAATTACTTACTATGATACTTAAGGATAACAATCATCTCATGAAAGAAACATACATAACTAAATGTAAAGCTGATATCCATATATTAAAATGTCAATGTCTCATATATAAAGTAATGGTTTGAGGGCACAAACCCAACATCTTCATACGTGGTAGGATCAGATTCAGATTCTATGAAGACCGCTTCAAAAACTTCTGCTAAGAACATGTATCTATCAAGCTGGCTAACCGTCCTCCCACTACGACGAGGTACCGGTGTGAGAATGGGTAAAGAAGTAGTATTTTCTTATCTTACATCATTATCAACTATGGGTAGGACTAAGGGCTTTCCTTTTATCTCGCTAAGATCTATCCTTCCCTTAGGTTTATGGTTCATGATATAATCATCCTTCAAGAAAATAGCATTTGTACTAACAAACACTTTCTGTTCTCTAGGATTATAAAAATACCATCCATAAGTACCCTTTTGATACCCTACAAAGTAGCATACATTCGATCTAGAATCCAACTTGCTCATCTTTCTTTTCAGCACATGTGCCGGACACCCCCATATCCGGAGATGTTGTAAAAAAGGCTTACGCCCAATCCACATCTCTCGTGGTGTCGTGGGAACAGACTTGCTTGGTATTAGATTTAGTATGTATGCAGCAGTTTCTAAAGCATAACCCTAAAGGAATAATGGCAACTCCGAATAACTCATCATCGACCTAGCCATGTCTAAAAGAGTCTCATTCCTTCTCTCCACTACACCATTCTGCTAAGGTGATCAAAAAACTCATTAGAGAGGTACTCGCCACCTCAATCAGATCGAATGGTCTTAATATGCATGCCCAATTACTTCTCCACTTTATCCCTAAACTCTTTGAACTTTTCAAAGGCTTCAGACTTGTGCTGCATTAGGTATATATATCCATACCTAGTGTGGTCATCAGTAAATGTGAAGAACTACTCATAACCACCCCTTGCTCTAATATTTATTGGTCCACACACATAAGTATAAACTAATTCTAACAATGCATTGGTCATATTGCCCTTTGCGAGAAAGGGCCTTTTGGTCATCTTACCCTCTAAACAAGACTCGTAGACTTCCATTGGTTCCAGAATCAATGCACCAAGTATTTGAAATATCCGTTATAAAACTTACTTCAATCATATGTGATTCAATCATACCTTGAACCCTTATAACCCAGAATTGTGGATAATTCCTCTTCCAGTGGCCATTCTTACCGTATTAGAAACACTTTCCTTTGCCTTGTCCACTCACCTTCCCCTTACCCTTACCCTTACCCTTTCCCTTAGACTTTGTAATCTTAGAGACTGGTCCAACACTTGGACCACCAGTGCCACTCTTACCCTTTCCCTTAGACTTTGCAATCTTAGGGACTGGTCCAACACTTAAACCACCAGTGCCAGCCTTCTTTCCTTTCTTGCGTTTTGGCGTAGATTGAGAAAGGGAAGAGCTTTTCTCAATGTTTAGAATGTTGCCCCCAGGTTTGATCACTCCATTCACTGGCCGTAATAAACTCATTAATTCACTCATTGAAAAATTCATTTGATTCATATTATGGTTAAGTTTAAATTGAGTGAATGAAGGCGACAGCGAATTGAGGATCATATCAACTTGGGTATGTGCGCCGATGTTGGCTCCTAGGGTCTCCAGCTCGTTCAAATAACCAATCCTTTTTAAAATGTTCTTTGACTGGAGTCCCTTCTGATATCTTAGCACTCATTATCTTCGGCATGGCAACCCGTCTGGCAGGTCTGCCATTATCCCCAAACATCTCTTTTAGGGATTTGATAATGGCACTGGTAAAATCATTCGACTAGTATTGGTGTTTTAACACATTAGTCATAGATGCCAATATGTAACAATGAGCCATCCCATTCGACTTTTTCCACTTATCGAACTCGCGTCTAGCAGCAGGTTCTTTGGGGCATAGAGTGGTGGGGGCATATATGTAATCCTCCACAGTTAATACGATGTCAAGGTTTCATTTCCATTCAGTGCAATTATTTCCAATTAAAATTGTTCTGAGTGGCAAGAGGACTAAATGCAGATGTAGACATTATGATTACTGAAAAATCAAAACAGAAAAAATAAATATGGATATCAGAATTTGACAGTTTGAAATAAAGAATCCTTAAAACTCTTATTTTAAAACAAAGTTGCCGGAATATCGAAACAAAAGAATAAGGCCTCCGTGCGACAGTCAATACTCAATCTTTCGATTAATCTTGACTTGTCCGCTATGTAACTCTTGCAAAACAAGTTATGACTCCCGAACCTATTCGATCTCTAAGTTTCTGAATAATGCCCCGTATAGGATCGCTTATCCGTAGCTTAGCTAGTGTATACCATTAACTACGATAGAATCACAACTGCCTCAAATAGTGCCTCCGTGTGGTGGTCACCCTCTAACACATCTGATTGATCCTATCCATAGGAAGTTCACATCTAGTAACCAATGAGAAGTGTTCCCTACATATGGAATTATCACCCCTAGCGAGGTGACACAGAATGCACAAATCATCTTACAGTGAATCGTTAATGGAAGATCGTGGGAGTTATAATAATAAGTCCCTCTCCCACAAGATTTAATAAATTAAGGATTTTGCTTTGGGAAAAAAAATTATTTCTACACATTACCCATAAACATTTAATGTTTACTAATGCGTTGAAAACGGTTTTTGAATTTTTATTTTAGAAAACTTGTTTAACGTGCATGCAAGTAGTAACAATATAATTAAATGCCAATCACTAATCGAGCACATAAAACAAAAACTGATGATGTCAAAATTTGGTCAGAGTAAAGTAAAGAAATTTAAGGAGAGAGAGAGTGAGAGACTATTTTTTGTACGTGGTTCGACCCTGTTAATGAAGGTACCTACGTCAACGTGTGTGTCTGAGCACGTTCATTAGCAGATCACCGACGGGCCTGGTGAGCCAACAAAGAGGGGTGGCACTACCGGTAATACCGGCCGGGTGTATGCGTATAATGGTGAATTATAGAGGTGCTGTATAGACTGAGAAATTGGTGGCCCCCTCAATGGGGGGTGAGAGGTCTCTTTTATAGACGTAAGAGACTTACTCATACATGGATAAAGAAATATAATCCTATTGATATAGATTGGCATTAATTATGGGGATTTTCTAATTAGATTAGGAAATAGTGTGCACTTTCCATTAGTCTTCTAGCTTGAGTAGGAAACTGCCCGTAATGCTCGGGATCACACCTGTGGGCCCGGATGAGTTGTTCCCACAGTGGGATGTGCTTGTGAATTTTTTCCCGACCTGTTAGCCGGGTCATGAATGAACTGCTCGGGATGATGAGTAGACTAAACCGCTCGGGCTGATGCTTCTGAGGAGTTGTGCATGAATTGCCTGGGGCATGGACTAGCTGCTGATTTGAACTACCCGGTCATAAGATAGAGCCAACTTTGGGTGTATCAGCTGCCCCCATTTCCAAGATTAACCAGATGCTCTATTGGGGCAAGTTTGGAAATCGGTTTGATGTTACTTACCGCTGTCTGAGTGCTTGTAAAAGCTGCCTCGGGGCTTCTGAGCCTGGTGAGTCCTTGAGAACTGGCTGAGAGTTGAGACCTAGCCTAGCTCGGGACCTTTAAGTGCTCGGGAACTGACCGGGAGATGAGACCTGGCCTAATTCGGAGTCTTTGAGTGCTCGGGAAGTGACCGAGAGTTGAGACTCGGCTTACTTCGGAGTCTTTTTTGCTTGAGTTAGCTCCCAGGATGGTTATCTTTTGCCCGTAAACCTTGGTCAAGGCTGTGGGTAGAAGGATTTTATCATGTTGGAAAAGCCGACCTAAAGCGTATTGCTCTAGGGTCCTTTTTTTTATGTTAAATCCCTAGGATGGTGTCTTATGCCCGGCCAGCCTTTGTCAAGACTGTTGGGAGAAGAGCTTGACCATGTTGGTGGAGCCGACCTAAATCACATTGCTTTAGAGGCCTTTTACTCCTCTATCGTCGGCCAACCTAAGATATTTTAGTCACCTCTATCGTCGGTCTGGACCTAAGTGGAGTTAATGCCTCTGAGTACTGTAGGTGCTCAGGTTGTCCAAGATTTTGACTTGGTTATCCGCGAGGCCTGTAGATACCCGGTGTGATTACCTGTTTAGTTCACTGCGCCGTCTTGCCCCCCAAGCTTTCGCTAAGACCAGGGTGTTATAGAGGCTATGAACTATAGGTAACCAACCTGGAACATTGTGGTTGTAGGGTCTTTTGAAACTTGCCATCATCAGCCACCTAGGGGGTTTACCCCCATCGTCGGTTGGACCTAAGAGAAGCCGGTGCCTTGGGCGTGACCCCAAGGTCTTTGGCCTCGGGTGCGATCTTGAGATCTTTAGTGCCTGGGTTCGGAGCCCGAGGTCTTTGTATGCCTCGGGGTTAGGCTCGAGGTCTTTGTATGCCTCGGGGTTAGGCCCGAGGTCTTTGTAAGAGCTCTCTGACAATCCATGGAGCCTCATGTGGTGATCAGGCAAGTACCACTGTTGTCGGGCTCATCTAGAATGGTGGAGACAGTAGGTCGAATCAGGATCATCGGGCTCCAGATTTATCTGGGCTGGAGGCAAAGTCAGAACTGCTTGATCCTAACCGATGTGAACTGGAGGTTGGGTCGGGGCTGCCGGACTCTGCTTGCTGTGAGCTGGAGGTCGGGTTGGGGCTGCCTGACCTGGACTATTGTGAACTGGAACAACTGTCGGAACTTCAGGGCTGATCTCGCTTTCGCTTACTTCTGGAAGACTCTTTACTTTCTTGCCCTGGGTCTTTGATCTTTAGAAATTCTTCAGTGTCAATGTATTTTCCAACACTCTCTGCGAGTTCGACCAAGGTTACCGGTCGGTTTCGGTGGAACGACGGGGCGCACTTGGTGTGTTGAACTCCCGAGCAGAAGGCTATGATGGCAATTGTCTCGTTCGGATTACGGATTTGAAGCTTCTGTTGGTTGAACCGGTTGGAACTCCTTGAGGGACTCATTATTCCGTTATCTGACCGTCAGTAGCTGCATGTCTGGCTTTGGTCGCTCATGCATACCGGCGAACTGGTTGATGAACTGCTTGCTGAGTTATTTGAAACTACAGACCGATCGGGGCTCCAAGGAGTAGAACCACTGCATGGTCGGGCCTTTCAAAGTGCTGGGGAAGGCTAGGCAGTGTAGTTCATCGGAGTTGGTGGCTAAGGCCATCTGAGCCTTATATGTCCGAACGTCGTCGACCGGTCTTCCCGAGCCGTTATATGAATCTAGCCGAGGCTACTTAAATTTGCGTAGGATGGAGAACCTCGTGATCTGGCTGGAGAATGGTGACTCTGTCTCAGTATTGGCTTGATTCGGAACACAATTTTGACCAAGCTTTTTGGCCACTCCGTCGATCTGCTTCTGCAAGTTCTGGATTCGGGCTTCCACTCCTTCCCGACCGGCATCTGAAGAACTGGTCGGGTTGGTAGAAGAGGCTTCTTCATGGCGGGGTGCTGTCCTCTGGGATCGGGCTCGACTATGACCCCGGGTAACTGTTCGCCTAGGGATAACTCAGCTCTTGACCAAGTGACCCAGGACTGATTCCCGGGCCATATGCTCCTGCCTTTCCTCTCGAGCAGCAGGCCCTCTGTTGATGTCTTTGGCATCCTTAACACGAGATGGGACGGCTCGGGCACGTTGTCTGGTCAAGATCAGTTCCAGCCTGTACGCAATGTTCCCGGGTCATTTCCCGGCCCCTGGAGGACTGCTTTGCTGGGTTAGCAGGGTTTTGATCTATTGCAGGATTTGACGCTGGCCCTCCAGGAGTTTTGTGAGGGTTGCGGTGATATGCTCAGATGTCATGACTGTCGCAGCCGGTGTCGGGGCTGGAGGAACATCCCGGTCGGAGTGCTGGTCAACCTTCTTACTCTTCTTCAGTGGCATGACGATCAGTTGAGAAATTTGTTGATGAGAAGACTTGTCATTTCCCACAGACGGCGCCAAACTGATGATGTCAAAATTTGGTAAGAGTAAAGTAAAGCAATTTAAGGAAAGAAAGAGAGTAAGAGACTATTTTTTGTAAGTGGTTCGGCCCTGTTAATGAAGGTACCTACGTCCCCGTGTGTGTCTAAGCACGTTCACTAGCAGATCACCGGCAAGCCTGGTGAGCCAACAAAGAGGGGCGGCACTACCAGTAATACCGGCTGAGTGTATACGTATAATGGTGAATTATAGAGGTGCTTTATAGACAGAGAAATTGGCGGCCCCCTTAATGGGGGGTGAGAGGTCTCTTTTATAGACGTAAAAGACCTACGCATACATGGATAAGGAAATATAATCCTATTGATATGGATTGGCATTAATTATGGGGATTTCCTAATTGGATTAGGAAAAAGTATACACTTTCCATTAGTCTTCTAGCTTGAGTAGGAAACTGCCCGTAATGCTCGGGATCACGCCTGTGGGCCCGGATGAGCTGTTCCCGTGATGGGATGTGGCTGTGCGTTTTTTCCCGACATGTTAGCCGGGTCGTGAATGAACCGCTCGGGATGATGAGTAGACTAAACCGCTCGGGCTAATGCTTGTGAGGAGTTGTGCATGATTTGCCTGGGGCATGGACTAGCTGCTGATTTGAACCGCCCGGTCATAAGATAGAGCCAACTTTAAGTGTATCAAAAACTAAAATGAAAATAAAGGCATTAAACAATTGCTCTATCTCCAAAGAACCTCCTTCTTTGTTTGATCACCTCCGACACCATCTTCATGGACAACGGCTTCTCGCTCCAACTTCATGGGCTTTCTAATTATATTACATTGGACCTACGCTTCTTTTGAAGATTACAATTTATCTAGAAATAGAAATTACAGTAATAAAATAGAAGGCTAGGGAACTGGTGCGACTTTCCTTTTTGTAGGATTGAAGTTGCAGTGCTCTTTACATATGCCTTAAAACCAAACCAAAATAAATACAATATACACCAATCTCAAACATTTAAATACAATAATTTTAAACTGATCTTGGTGCCATGGGAGATAGCGGACTAAACTTGCTGCAAAAGGGATAGTCATACGCACATCCATGCATATATAACAAGTATATGTAACTATTGGAACCCCTAATTGATTAGCATAGTACATAAACTCTTTATGTACTAATTTAGAACATTAAAACAACACCTCTGTTCTCTATCATACTTCGATCGATCGATAAAGGTTCGATCAATCGAACCATCGATCGATTGAACATAGTTCAACCGATTGAACTTTCAATTTCACATAGTGATTTGAAAATTTTACAGGATAATTTAAAATTAAAGCATATAATTTAAAATCCTTTAATACTGTTAAAAGAACACCAAGACAGAGAATCAATCTCGATCAATCGAACCACATTCAATCGATCGAACAAAATAATGTTCGATCGGTCGAAACCTGTTCGATCGCTTGAGATCGGAGAGGTTCAACTGATCGAACATACTTCAATCGATTGAACCCATCATGCATCCAATGCAATCACAGATTGGTATTCTACTACGAGAACACTGTAGAAATAGATCTGTGATGATGCAGTTTTGAAAATAGTCCTAAAATCAACCAGCAAATCAAAACTAGTGTTCCAAAATGCATCTATAGATCCAAATAAGCGTGGCTCGGATACCAATTGAAGGGAAAACAAGTTTAAAATTATTTTTAAACGCGGAACGGAAAGATTAGGTTTCAAAAACTTATTGGTAACCCGGATCTACTACTTCTGAACTCTATAGATGCATAAACACGAAAGGAGAAGAGATTATACCTCAAGTCTTGAAGGCAAATATGATTTTCTTTCTCCTTGATGGTGTAGTAGCCTTCACTAGATTGTCTTTACCCTTATGACTCCTACGGATGCTTGCCAAAAAGACTAGGGTTGGTAGGAACCCTAACAAAGAGGATAAAGAAGGTTTAGGAAGCCTAAAATAGTTTCTGCAGCTTCTGATATATAAAAATGATGACCTCTTATTTTTGGACGCAGCTACCCTATATATAGATTCCCATAATTGACCTAACTTTCAATCAATTGAAGTGACTTCGATCGATTGAACTTTCGATCAATTGAACCACTTTCGATCGATCGAACCTATCTAGACTTCAATCGATCGAATCAACTTTGATTGATCGATCTAGTCTTGACAGCTTCCTCAAGTGTCTTTTCACGTATCCTAGAAGAGCTAAGAGTGGGACCTCCTAGGGTCTTTATTTTTGGCTCAGACCAGTTGTTAATTCCCATGACCAAACTCTTTGATCAGGAAACTAACCAACTGATCAGTTAACGTTTACTCCACTATAAAACGATGACAGATTTTCATCCTTTCCACAACCATCCATTCTACGAATTCACGCTTAGTGCAGGCAACTGAGAAAGAATCCTATTCTTGTCTCATATAGATAATAAACTCATTAGACAGATACTCACCATTTCGATCGAATAAAAAAGTAATGATATCCTTTACCAACTGCTCCATATTTTAAAATTCTTTGAATTTCTCCAAAGTATTGAGGCTTACGGTGCAATAGATAAATCTATATCAGTATCTAAAATAGTCATAACTATTTTCAACTCTAATGTTTATTGATCCGCATATGTTAGTATGCCGTAATTCTACTAAGTCTTTGGCTATGTGATCTTTTGAAGAAAAGATCTCATGATTATATTACCCTCTAAATAGGATTAACAGATAGATAGTGGTTTCAACAACCAAATGAGTTTAGGATCTCGTCCTTCACACCCTATCTATCCTATTTAGATTAACATAATATAACATGCCAATAGCTTATAGGATTAGTTTGAAGGTCCTATCCTTTTAGATTGCAAAACACCAGTGGGTCAATTGAAATACTACGTAAGATAATTTACGAGAAACCGGAATAAACATTAACATACTTGGTTGACAAGTTATCAGACACATATAAAAGAACATCTTCTTTTATCAACCATTTCAGCACTAGAATCAAAGTAATAACTATTATTCATTAATTCAAAACTGAAATCAAATCTGATGATTTCAAAGTTTTATTACAAATAAAACTACTAATCTAATCGCAACTTCTTGCATCAGATCCCAAAAACAATTTTGATCCTCTAATCATTGTATTTTCTTATTTATCTGAGCACGTGAAACAATTACAGATATGGTCAGAAACTTCAGAATCGATGCATCAAGTATTTGAAGTATCCATTTGAAAACTTACTTCAATTACCTATGATTTGATAGTACCTTGCACTTTGGCAGCCAAGTATTCGAAATACTTTCTTTTCCAATGCCCCTCCATGCAGCAATGAAAACATTTTCCTTTTGGCTGAGCATCAGCCTTTCCCTTTCCTTTTCTTGCCTTCTTACCAACAGTTGGTTTGGGCTCACCCATCTCAAAGCCTTGCTTCCTCTTCTTCAAACTTATGCCCTTAGGTTTAGTCTCAGAAGATGAAGCCTTTTCAATGTTCCCAGCATTTGACTCTGCATTGACTATCTCCTCCATTGCCTCAAGAGAGCTCATCAATTCACTCGTTGAAAAAACCTTTTTATTCATTTTGAAATCTAATTTGAATTGAGTGAATGATGTAGGGAACGAATACAAGATCATGTCAACTTGAGTCTCACCATCAGTATCGGCACCCAGAACTTCCAAAACTTTAAAATAAGTGATCATTTTAAAAACATGCGCTCTAACTGAAGTTCCTTTCAATATTTTGGTGTCCATGACTAGCTGTAAGGCTCTCAGCCTTGCAATTTGGCTCAGTTCCCCGAACATTTCTTCGAAGTTCTATACAATGGAACCGGCAGGACTAAAAGCTAGATGTTGCTGCTTCAACATATCAGACAAAGAGTCCGATCTGTACTAGCGAGCCTTCCCATCAACTTTTAACCACCGCCAATATTGATTCGCAAAGACTGTTGGGGTGTCACAGTCTCGAGGTGGCGAATAGGGAATGGTAAGAACATACTTATATCCCTCAGTGGTTAATAAATCATTCAAGTCAAGCAATCGTTTAATATAATTATCTCCAATTAGTTTATTTTGAAATAAAGTTGTAGCAAGTGGACTAGACATTATGAAATCTGAAATGTAAAACACATCCTGCAAAATCAAGAATTGGAAATCATAAACGTGACAATTTAAATGATACGTTGGAATTCCCTTAACCAAAACATTAATCGTCTTCAGAATATCAAACCAAGAAATTAAGCCTCCGAGGGGAGATCATAACCCCATAGCTTGATTGGGAAAACACCTATCATGACTATCCGCTATGCAAACTCTTGCAAAATAGTCTATGACTCCTGAACTTTTAGTCTCTAATTAATTTCAATAAAACTCTGAGGGGAGACTCTTATTCAAATTATTAGTCTAGTGTGTACCATCACATAGAACTCAATGACAACCGCTTCGAGTAGCGTCTCCGAGGGGAGGTCACCTTCTATAACGTCCAACTACTTCTATCCTTGGGAAATTCATATCTAGTAACCAGTGAATGTAATACTGTCCGAAGGGGGTGATCACAGATAAATCTGTGACTCGCAGTATTCCATCCACCTTACAATGAACCAGTGATGGAAGACTGTGGGATTATACCAAATATAAGTCCCTCTCCCACTAGAATTTTTATAATTGTTTATCCATTTGTAACCAATGAAAAATACCCTCCGAAGGGAATGATAATAAATAAATTTGTGACGCAGAGTAATTTTCATCTTACAAATATCTAATGGGAATTTTTTAATTTTGAAACCATAGTTTATACATTTCCTTAAATATCTAATATTATTAATGTGTCAAAATAATTTTTCTTTATCCATGATAATATTGGTAAACATTTTATTCATTTTTATTATTTAAAGAAAACTAGTTTTGACAGACTAATGGTTTTGCTCATGCATCACAAATAATATATCAAACATATATAAAACATACATAAGTAGTGATCATGCCAAATTAAATAAATAATTAAACAAGCACAATCATTCAAGCCCTTCTCTCTCATGGCACTATCATTATAGTTGCATCTCTTAGGCTCCAAGCTTCATGGTTCCATCTTCATGGCTACATCTTGTGGCTTCAACTTGTGGCTCCTCCAAAATATACATTAACAAAATCCTATACCTCCAAAGAGGTGTACAAAGTATCTAGGAAATATAAATAACGAAATTGACTAGGGAAACCATTAGAGTTCTCCTTTGCATAGGACTAGAACTATAATGCCCTTTACAATGCCACAAATCAATACTAAATAAAATTTAAAAAAATTAAACAATATGTCTAATTTTACCATGAGAGATAAGGCTTCCTACTTAAGAGGTCAGTTGACATACAATCATAACATATGACATACAACCATTCATTTATTCACATGTCCTATATATAATATAGCCTGCAATTAATCACAACTCAAGTATGTATAAACGTTATGGAATTGCAAGCATACATGAATCAAATTCACACACGCTTTCATGATGATACTCATTGTCAAACAATGTCTAGGGTTTTCTATAAAACTGAATTGTGAACTTAAAACTGGGTTTCTACAAACCTATAATGTAAAAACTATTTTTATTTTATAAAATAATTTTGTTTTAAAACAATTTTAAAACTAAAACACGAATTCTATGGAAAAACAAATCTGTTGCCCAAAAATCAGTTTCTGGTACAAACCGATTTTTGGAACCCTTCCCAGTAACCGGTTTGTGAACAAATCGGTTTCTGGTACCTTACCCAGAAACCGGTTAGATCTAATCTGAATGGTTTGGGATCGTAGCTTTAAGCAGCACGAAAACATTTACTACAGCATCTAATCAGTTCAGAAACTGATCATATCTAAAACATAATTAAAATTAATATTTTTGTAAACATCAATTAATCTTTAGATAGAAAAAACTATTTTTCTTTTAACAGATTTGAAAAAACTGAAACCCTAGTTTATCATGAATCCATAATCCTATTACATGTAATTAAAACGAGATGGCTCTGATACCAGTTATTGGAAAAATCGGTTCCAGTGCACAGCGAAAGGGATGATACAGTTCAAAAATTTTAGATCTACTTCTCGTTTATATTACATGCAATATATATACATACACACATATATATACGCTTATATATATATGAACGGTTAGATATAGCTTTGCGATTTGTTGAATCGTTTCGAGAACTCTTCTACGATTCCAATAATGATTCAATCCCGATGTCTTGATCCGACAAAGATGTGTCCGTTAGGAGGACTAAACGATCTTCGATTGACTTGAATTTTTGACAACAACTTTGTCTCGACGTCAGCTTCTTCATGTCCAAAATTTAGCAACTTTCGATCAGTATTGAGCTGTCCGAAGATGTTTTAGTGAGCGTTGTTCACGACTAGCGATCTTCACTCCTATGTCTCTTGAATGATAATGAAGGCTAGGGTTTGGTGGAAACCCTTCTAGGAGAAAGCTAGGAGGTCTAGGGAAACTTAGAAATAGATCTAGGGCATTTAGAATGTAAAAATACATAACTTTTTAATTCTACTCGCAGCCCCTCTATTTATAAGATTTCATAACCGACTTACCAGAAACCAGTTTTTCCCACAAACCAATTCCTGGAACCTGTCCCCAGTAACTGGTATGTGCAACAAACCAGTTTCTGGAACCTTTACCCAGTAACCGATTTGTCCCACAAACCGGTTTTTGGTACCCTTTTTCCTTTTCTTCGTTGCATCCAAACATTCCTTCGCACTAAGAGTGGGACCCCTAGGTTCTTAATTACTGGCTCCGACTAACTATTAATTCCATCTAGTTAAACTCTTAACTAAGGAATAATAATTAATCAATTATCATTAACTCCACTATATAATGATAATTGCACTCCAATGCATAAGAATAAAACCACACTTATATTAGCTATTCCTAGCCTTGCATAATATGACACTAATATCCCTCTACCTTTCCAGTATTCATATTTATCATTGGGATAAATGAATAATAGTACTGTCTACCCAATAGATAAATACATCTTATATTCCTCGAGTATTAGTCACCACTCATAAATTATCAAACATGTCTACAACAACTTGCTGACACGGCTGCGTAGCTCTCAGTAATCAACCAGTGACATTCTCAAGAGAATACTTATTCTATTGTAAAAACCTACTCTTTACAAGAGGTTAGATTCCATCTTGATAATATATGTTCCAAATACAATAAACTAGATCACCCAAGATACCCAGGTGTTGATCTTGAAGACCTCACTGATTGGTAACTCAAAGCAACCAAGCATACGGCTTATGTCCATTACTATCTCAGGATGAAGGGCATGTATCTTATACAAGTTTGAGTTCCTATTAACTGTGACAGATTTTCTTGTCAGTAGGTTTAACTCACAGTCCTTCAATACAACTCATGCACTAGCATATTAACTTAGAGTCAAACACTCTTGTGAATGAGATTCATCACTCTATCATATAGAAGTTAATCATGCTACAGTGTACACTTGATAAGTTATCCAATCGTATCATCCACTGTGACGTATTTAAAACAACAAGGAATAGTAATTCATATCTCCCATGTGTAATCACATACACATATGAATTACATACAATGTTATTCTAGGATAATAGCCTAACCATTCATCTCATGAAATGACATACATAAATGTATTATAATTTTTCATAGTCAAACTAACTGGTTTGAGGGCATACTTCCAACAGAGCCATCTTATTCGACTTCTTCAACTTGTCAAACTCACGTCGAGTAGCAGCCGAAGCATTTGCAGCGGGTTCTTTAAGTCATGGGGTGGTGAGGACATATATGTGATCCTCCACAGTTAAAACAATGGCAAGATTTCGTTTCCATTCAGTATAGTTGTTTCCAATTAACTTGTTGTGAGTGAGTATAGTGGCAAGAGGACTAAATGCAAATCCAAACATTATAGTTTACTGAAAAATCAAAAGACAAAAATATATATGGATATCAGAATTTGATAGTTGGAAATAAATGAATCCTTAAAACTCTCGTTTCAAAATAAAGTCGCTGGAATATCGAAACGAAAGAATAAAGCCTCCGTTTTGTTGTCAATGTTTGATCTTTCGATTAACCATGACTTATCCGCTATGCAACTCTTACAAACAAGTTATGTGTTCTAAACCTTTTTGATCTCTATGTTTCTGAATAATGCCCTGTGTGGGATCCCTTATCCACAGCTTAGCTAGTGTGTACCATTAATTAGGATCCAATCACAATCGCCTTAAGTAGTCCCTCCGTATGGTGGTCACCCTCTAACACGTCTGATTGATCCTATCCATAAGAAGTTCACATCTAGTAACCAATGAGTAGTGTATCCTCTATATGGAATGATTACCCATGGCGAGGTGACACAGAATGCACTACTCATCTTACAGTGAACCGTTAATGGAAGATCGTGAGTGTTAATATTAAGACCCACTCCCACTAGTTTTAATAAATAAGGATTTTACTTTTTAGAAAAAAAAAAGTTTCTACACATTACCCATAAAACATCCAATGTTTATTAATGCATTGAAACGGTTTTTGAATTTTTATTTTAGAAAACTTGTTCTAAGTGCATGCAAATAGTAACAATGTTTGAATGCCAATCACAAACCAATCACATTAAACAAAAAACTAAAATAAAATAAAGACATTCAAACGATGCCTCCATCTCCCATGGCACTATCTCCATAGAACCTTCTTCCTGGTTTGATAGCCTCCAGCTCCATCTTTATGGACAATGGCTTGCTCCTCCATCTTCATGGATTTTCTAATTCTATCATATTAGTCCTATGCTTCTTTTGAGGCTTACAATTTATCTAGAAATAGAAAACAAAAATAAAATAAAAGGCTAGAAAAACCGGTGCGACTTTTCTATTCGTAGGATTGAAGACGCAACGCCCTTTACATATGCCTTCAAACCAAATCAAAATTAATACAACATACACCAATCTCAAACATTTAAATCAGGATTTAAAAGGACTTGGTCCCATGGGAGATAGTGGACTAATCTTGCTGTAAGAGGGTTACTCATACACACATCTACGCATATATAATAAATGTGTATAACCATTGGAACCCCTAATTGATACACACAGTACATAAACTCTTTATGTACTTATTTAGAACTTAAAATAGCATCTTAGTTCTCTGTCACATTTCAGTCACTCGAAGGACTTTCAATCGATCGACCTTTCGATCGATCGAACCCATTCAATCTCTCGAAATTAAGATTTCACAGACTGATTTAAAATTTTTCAAAATTTTTAAAAAACAAAATAAATAATTTTCAAAACTTTTAAACTATGAAAAACACCTGGATAGAGAATCAGTCTCGATCGATCGAACACATTTCACTCGATCGAACAAAACATAGTTCGATCGCTTGAGAACAGAGAGTGTCAATCGATCTAACCAAATTCGATCGAACGAAACTACCATGCATCCAATGCAATAACATATTTGTATTCAACTGTGTAAACACTACAGAAATAGATTTATGACGATGCAGTTTAAAAAAATAGTTCTAAAAACAACATGCAAATCAAAACTAGTTTTCCAAAACGCATCTATAGATCTAAACAAGCGAGGCGCTGATACTAATTATAGGATTAAGTTTTGATAAACTTTAAATCATACACAACAAAAAAATTGTTTATAGAAATTAATTGGTAGCCCAAATCTACTACTCGTTAACTCTATAACTGCGTAGAAGAGGGGGCAAGAATTACACCTTTGTGTCTTGAACCCAATTCTGAAACCTTCAACCTTCTTGATGGTGCAGCAGCTTCCACTAAGTATTCTTCACCCTTATGGCTTCTACGGATGCTTGCCAGAGAGGCTAGAGTTAGTGGGAACTCTAATAGGGAGGATAAGAAGGCTAAGGAACTAAAATAGTTTCTCCAGCTTTGGTGTAGAAAAATGATGATTAAAAACATTTTGTATGTAGCTGCCCTATTTATAGATTCTTAGAACCGGCTTTACCATCAATTGATCAAAGTGTCTTCGATCGATCAAAACTTTGAACGATTGAACCACTTTCCATTGATCGAACCTGTCTTGACTTCAATCGATGGAAACAACTTTGATCAATCGAACATGTCTTGACAGCATCGTTAAGTGCCTTTCCAAGCATCCTAGCGAAGCTAAGAGTGGGACCACTTAGGCTCTTATTATTGGCTCAGACCGGCTATTAATTCCTATGATCAAACTCTTTGATCAAGAAACTAACCAACTGATCAGTTAATGTTTACTCCACTGTAACAACGATAACTGAACTCTAACGCAAAAGAACATATCTAAAGCAATAACTAGACTTGTATGATGTACTAATGTTCGTCTATTATCAGTATTCATAATCATGATCAAGTAGTCAGATAACTGTTACTGTCAACTTGAACAATGATTACTTCTTGTATTCTTTGAGCCCCATTCACCTCTCATGATTACCAAATATGTTGATAACTACCTATTAACAAGACTAAAGTTCTCAGTAATCAACTTGGTGACATTCTCAAGGGAATGCTTACTCTATATCAGAGGGTAGATTCTATATTAACAATATATGTTCACAACCCTAAGAACACGACATACCCAAGATACCCAGGTGTTGATCTTTTATAGACCTTACTGATTGGTAGGTCAAAGTAGCTATATCCACAGTCTGTGTTCATGATCGTCTCAAGATTAAGAATACGTAACTTATACAAGTTATGAGTTCCTATCGATTGTTGATAGTCTTAAGTGTCAATAGGAAAGCTCAGATCCATCAATGCACTACATGCACTAGCATATTAACTAAGAGTTACATTATAGTGATTGAGATTCATCACCCCATCCAATGGTAGCTAATCATGCTATAATGTAGACCTGATGAGATATGCAATCTCATCATCCATTATGACAAATTCTAAGTGTCAAAGAATAGTAATTCATATCTAACTTGTATGTATGTCATACATACACAAATTACTTACTATGATACTTACTAATTAAACATTCATCTTATGAAAGAAACATACGCAATGAAATGCAAAGCTGATATCCATATATTAAAATACCAATGTCTTATACATAGAGTAGTGGTTTGAGGGCACAAACCCAACATAGGCATCGCTGGAGAAGATGAAGTTTAGAGAGAGAGACTCTATTCATAGAAGGAGAGAAGCGTGAAGAGGAAGATTGGCAAAGTGAGGATTTTTGCAATCATCGTGCACATAAATGTTGGGCTTTAAATGAGATCGAAATGACCGACACGCTTCCCAAGAACTGCCAATTTGTGCGTGAGAGACGCGTGGCAATTTTTGAAATTCAAAAGGCTACATCAATCAATGTCAGACATTTGACATGATCTTTTGGGGGGCAATTATTTGCACCTAAATATCGCCAAGAATTTTGGTGCCCGATAATGAAAGGGATAGGGTGACCCACAGTCCGTTTATGATCCAACACAGGTCATCAGGCTCAAGAAATAGGGAGAATGAATAATGGCCAAGGCATTAACCCAATCATAAAGGATGCAAATGTAGTGTCTGATGGATGAGGTGGTTGAAGGGTTAACACGATCGGGCATCTTATCTTGAAAAGGTATGAAGGATTATGATTCTAGCCTGATTGGTCGGAGGCATACATACTGCTGTCATCGGGCTCAATATTAAACTTGAATAAGAGGTTTGGCAGAATAGAAGCAGCAGGAGCCCGAATGGACACAGACATTCTATCACTATCATCGGGCTTAATATTGAAATCTTTAGGGCAATAGAGTAAGCCCCATGACAGGAGAGACAATAGAAGGATGTAGCTTGTTTCCTGTATATTAAGGCTGTAATTGGGGAAGAATTAGAGTCTGAGAAGGATACAATAATTAAATTCAGCTGGATATGGAAGGCTAATCCCTAAGATGTGGAGATTGATTCAAATCTAGATTAAGAAAGGAAAGAGCTGGATATGGAACGAGTTTGGGCATCATTATCTTATTTGAGATGTAATTTAAGGAGTTCTTCCCATAGGTATATTCCTCCATGGCCGCTCTAAATATGGAAGCAGGCCTACGTGCAAAGCACTCTGCATTACTCTCGAAAAACTGCATCCAAAAAAGCACTCAAACAGCATTCTTAAGCTCTAGGCATCCATAGCAATAGGTCTGTTTCTCTTGCTATTTTCATACTATTTTCAATCCTTCTTAAACAATCAGAGCATGTTCTAATCTTGTTCTTAGTTCTTAGTTCTTTTCTGGCTATTTTCTAAACACGCTTAATAAAATACATGTTTTATTACTTATTTGTTATGGTTTATCTGGTAAACTCATCATCACTAGACTTGTGCGCTTCAGTACAATCTAAGGACCTTTAGGTAAGGGTACTTTTCTACTCAACTTTCATAATCACCTTCTTAGCAGCCAGATCTCAAAGCATTGTGCATCACTCAAGCAAGCAATTTAGGAAATTAGTTTATATATACCAAGCCCTTTTGGTTCTGGCACACCTGTGCAAAACTACTAGCAAACACTTACAAAGTAGCTTAATGTTTATTTGAGTATTTTCTTTTTCTCTGCTAGACTTGATGTTTATATAAGTTGCATAAGAAGCCATTCAGGAGAAGTTATATTGATATTCTTTGTTCTGTGTTGTTGCATAGAAAGATTCATTGATAGAGATAAGCTTTCACATACCTAATTCCAACACTTAATTTGTTGGTGATGAAAATCATCCTCCTGCTCAAAAGTGTATGCTAAATTATGTTGGTCGAGCTTAGGGGTATAAATCGGTTAGTTTTGACACTAAATTTCAATTAAATTTAGCTACTTGGTTTTACAATGACTATAACCGATTCTGACCAAAACAGTGACAGTTCGGTGTTGCGCCGAGCAAGTCGTTGGTGGTTGGTTTCGGTTCGGTTTTGGATTTTTCGATATATACAGTGTATCAAGGGAAAAATTTTAAAATTTTGAAAACTCAAAATCATACCAAGAGATTAGAGGTTGAAGCCTGAAATAAAGAGATTGATTTTGTAAAGAAGCAAATCTGAGATGTTATCTCATGTTCGTTGAAGCAAGAAATCGAGTGTTCGAGGCCTTAATCAAGAATTGAAGTACAAAATTTTGAATCAAAGAGTTTTGATTTATGAGTTTCTAATTGGTTGAGGAAGAGGGATTGAGAGGAGTGAATTATGTGTATTGCAATCTACCTAGAGATTAGAGGTTGAAGCTTGAGAGAGAGAGAGAGAGAGTACTATGGGTGAAAGGGAACCAAGATGTTAGAGAGATTGAAGTAGAAGGACACATGGTAAGAGTGAATATTGGAAAGTGCAGTACTGCTTTTTTGGTCAATGAGAAATTAAAACCTAAGGAATAGGTGTAATGACCTTGGTATTGTGGGCGGGCTGCTGTAGGTGCCTTTGTGGCTGCAGTAAGCACTGGCAGGCTACACACTATGGGAAGTTTGTCCCACATCGCCTGGGTGAGAAAAAGTAATGTGCTATATATGTGTGGTTTTAAGTCTTCCTAGTAAAAGGCCTTTTGGGTAGTGGCCCAAGAATAAATCTGTACGGGTTTGGGCCCAAAGCAGACAATATCTTACTGAGCAAGACTTGGGTCATGACAGAAGGACTCTCTTTATCTTTATACATATGTATATATGCATATATTGTCTTTAGAAAGTGAAGTATTTTATTGGTCAGTAGGAAAAGTGAATAGTTTGTCTTGGGAAAATAAACTTTCTTAGTAAACATTGCCGAAAATGAATAGTTTTATCTTGGGAAAGTAAACTTTTTTGGTAAACACTATAAATATCTATGTATTGTGTATTATGATGACATATTGGCGGTCGGCTTTAGATTTCATGAGCCAAGAATTGAGCACCAAACTAAAGGCAGAATTTTTCAAGAGATAAAACTGCTAGTCGATTGAATGGAAAACATACCGACTAAAATTGACTGAACTAGTCAGTTTTGGCCGGTCAGTTCAGTTGAGCGGTTATTTTGTACAACCCTAGTTGAGCTTGAGTTACATGTGTATATGTCTAGAAATCAACAATTATTAAATTCTGCTATGTCTTGTGTGACAAAATTGTGTCAACGGTGAATGTGGGTTCAGGAGGTGAAAAATCTGTTGTTACATTTGAGGTAATTGTTATTCTTAATCCAAGGTAGGTGATGTTGTTCTAGTGGCTTCCTTTTTATTTCCCTGGTCAGTCAATTGTCCTGTGGTCTTCTTCAAATCTCATGTAATTATTCTCTTTATGTAGGGGCTGATATAGTGTTGAACTTCATCTTTCATTTCTAAGGCTTCAAGTACTCGTTTTTTCCCTCACTCTCTAGTCACTAATATGGTGGCACAGTCTTGATCACAATTTCAAGTATAAAAAAGTGTTTTCTTTTTCCAATCTTTGCTTGAATGAATAATTTGTTAAGTAGGTCTTGTGTTCGAGGTCTTTCGCAGATGCTTGACATGCAATTTGACATGTTCTATGTTTTATGAGATTAATCATGCTAGAAAATCACTTAAATTGTTTTGTTCTTGTGCAGTCTAACCAACTACATACCTTTATTGTCTCTCTTGATCCACCTATCCATAAAGGCCAAACTTTGTACCCACATATTGTTTTGTAGGTATTGCTTGTTTTGTTGTATTTGAGGTTACCATCTTTAATTTTTATAATTAAATATTCGTGTGCTGGTTTAAATGTCTAACATCCCTACTCAGTTTGAAATAGCCTATGTCGTGGAAAGCTCCCTTTTAATGAATGAAGATCTTTTGAATTCCAAGTACAAAGACAAGTTAGAACCATCTTACAAGGTCATAATTTGTAATGTAGTTTGAAACTTGAGCTTCCATTGTTTTGAGAAACATGTTCATTTATTTCCAAAAGAAATCGTACATGAGCTATTTCAATTCTATGTTCATTGAAATCATATTTTATGAGTTGAGCGTTGTATCTATACATTGCATTTGAACCATCAAGGTCTCATACATGAAGTGTTCACACTGATATTGCATGGCTTATCTGGTGCTAAAGTCACATGACTAGGAAAGTTCCATCGCTGTCTAGATGGTTATGCTATTAAGTCTTCATTGAAAGCTAAAGATGGAGTTTTGTATCCACTTGAAAAGAGCTTTTTATTTTTACCAAAACCTCCTACCCTTATTCTTCATGAAGGGGTATAAATTTTTGGCCATGACACGATTTGATATAATACTATAATTCTAGTTGTGTGTAACAGATTCTATTACTAATCATGTCTAGCTTGTGTTTCATTTTCTTATTTAGATTGACAATGTGGAGTTTGAGATGCATATTGCCGGTGGCTCAAACATGCAGTACTTCAATCTTTTAATCAGATTGAAAATTGGGCATGAACATCTGTTCCGCAACATCCAGAGGAATGAATACCACAATCTTTTTTATTTCACCAGGTCAGTTCGAGTTTCTTATATTTTGCTGAAGAGAGAGTCAAATGGGTATATAAATAGTAACTACACCTTGTAGACACCCCGATTTTGACCGAATGTCAAATTAAGGGGAGCGTTACCTCCAGATCTAATGATGACATTGTACGATTAATCTAGGCCTTCCAAAGGTGATTGAAGCTCTTCAAAAGGCTCTACAATTCAAACAAAAATGAAGAAAGAAGAAAAAGAGAGAATAGAAAAAAATGGCACATGGCGCATTTTGTGGCAGTCATGGGTTGCCGCTATGGTACACTCTCTGATTGCCATACGACAGTCAACAAGTGTCACAACGACTTTTGCTGATAGCCGCAAAAATACACCAAGTGTCGTGAAAATCAGAATTCTAGAAAAAATAGCAGTCCGCGGAGTTGTCCACAACATTCTTTGAATGCTGCATCGGCACTCACTAAATGTTGCGCCGGCAATCAGTGAGTGCCGCTCCGGCAGTCATTGAGTGCCGCTTCCATCTCCATTGAGTGTTGCATGTTTGTGTCTGCCAGCTTTGATATAATACATTTTTACCTTCAAAAAGACATCCAAAATTAGGGTTTTTACTATGAAATTACAAAAATGACCCTCTAAACTTTACCTATATATAGTGGATGAATATCCCATTACAAGGGATTCCTTTTTTCCTAGTCTTTGATTCTAGAATTTCTATCTCTCTCTCTCTCTCTCTCTCTCTCTCTCTCTCTCATTTTTGGACTTGAATCTTATTTTAAATCTTCTTTAAACTTTGATAGTTAGAGATTCCAAAAGAAGTTAAAGAAAATTAAAGGGTTATAAGAGCTACAAGAAGAGCTTGATTAGCCTTTAGAATATTCTAAAAAAACACCAAGAAGTTGAGGATAGTTGGAGGTGATCCTCTAAATTTTAGTTATGTTTTCATTCTTTTGTTTCTTTTTTTTGTTTGGATCAATAATGCTTATGAACTTGAAGTAAACAAGTTTTCTAAAAGATTCCTTGGTGGATTTAGAGCATTTACTCTCTTGTTTTCTATCTTACTTCTTCTTTTTATGCTTTTCTGTTGAGATTCATGGAGATCTTCAATATCTCTCTTGAAAGCTTATGAGTTTGATCTTTTGATTCCATGTAAGGTTATGCTTCATATGGGAGCCAAGGTTTGATCATCATTTATAAGCAAGTAGATGGGTCCAAGTCCACACTCATGACTTGGATTCTCTAACTTGGAGTTTCATGGAATCTTCTTTATATTCCTTGAAAACTCATGAGTACTAGTCATGTCTTGATCTCCAATGACCCTCAATGGAAAGGAGAGTTAGGTTTAGGACAAGCCAATATCCATGGCTTGGTTGATAGATGTAACAAAAGGATGACAAGTCCAATAGTGGAGTAGTGAATTTATGAACCAGTTTTGATCAAGGATTTTTAATTACATCATGATCCATTGGAGTTAAATGAGACCACTTGGAATATGTTCACAACACAAAGATTTACTACTGTAATTTTTTTAGTAGGATCTCATGGATAACATAGTTTGGTCATAGGTTTTGTGAGACAACTATATTCTGTCCAGGGATTCAGAACAGCAAATCAGTTTCAAAATAAGTAAATCAGAACCTTAATCAAACATTTTTTTACCCTAAATATTTTTTTTATATAAATCAGAACCTTAATCAAACATTTTTTTACCCTAAATATTTTTTTTATATAAAGTTTAATGTGTTAATAAGATTTCCTAAAAAGATCAAAGTGATTCTAATTTGTTTACTATTTTTAAAAAATTGTACAAAATCTTTAGTCAGAGATTCACAAATCTCTGAGTGACGTCTGGTTTTTACCTTTTTCCAGAGATTGGACCTTTGATCTTTGATTTTTCTTTTTGGGTTAAAAACTTGACTCACAGAGCAATCTTGTGTCCAAAAATCACCAGGATCAAACCATGGGATCTATGCTTTTCCTATTTTTCAAAATTTGGTCTGCTCTCTTTAATTTTTAGAATTTTATGACAGATTTGACCAACTTTGTAAATAATGGTCCAAATGACATTTCTAAGACCTAGGGCTTAAACCATGTTTTAATAATAATCAATTAAACTTAAATAAAAAGTCTAAATGATCCAAATCAATGAATAATTCATATCTTATTCATGTTCATGTTTGTATATCAATATGCATTCATCCATGTGGTTTGATACTTGTAATTAGGATTCATTTTTTAGATTAAATTGCACTTAATTGAACCTAATTATGAGTTCCTTTTGATCATGTTGGGACTATGCCACCTGTATATGACATTACATTGGTTCTAGTTGAGACTTGTATATCTATAGAGATGATGTATTTTCAAATTATTGGAAGGAATCCATGATTATGTCAATTCTCTCATACTTAATAGATTTAAGCTAGAAGTTTAGGAATGTTATTTAAGATCATATCTTATCTAAAGCATGTAGACTAACCCTTAGTTTTGTAGCGCTATTAAGGTATGATTTCTCAAAACCCTCTTTAGCTTATTTAATTTCTTAATTTTATTGATCTTTCGACCTCATACGCGGCACCTTAGAATTAAGATTTGCCTTATGTATATATATGTGATTAGAGACCTTCTATTAGGATTTCTACTTTTTGCATGCATTGCACGTTTCAAAATCGCAGCTGGATCCTGGGTAAGTTTACTAGTTCTCTATTTGCACATCATCTTGTTTTGCTACTTGAATTATGTGGTTTATGAATGATATTTTATCATTTGCAATCTTACACCCTTTAGACATGCTTTTGTAATGTATATTTATACATATGTATTTGTTGAGGGTACATTTAGATTAATAATTCGATTAAAAGGATATTGAGTAGAGGCCTATCGCGAGATAGGATGAGAGGGGGTGTTTTAGTCCACCGGGCTCTTTCCCCTCTCATTCCATAATCCCCGGACCTAGAAATCTCTGGTTTCCAAAAAAGATCGGTTTGCTTTAAAATGGTTTCTTAAATTTTCCTTTTAAAAATTAAGTGGCGACTCGTGTTTCGTGTTTTTAAATTGAAAAGGATTTTGAAAAAGCTGTGGGTAGAAAAAATGTGATATCCACAATCTGGCGATTCTGTTGGGGATCGAACCCAGAATCTCTGGTTTTGCAGACCAGGTGATCTTGTCAAAATCAAGATATAAAAAGTGTTCTTTTACTTTTCAAAAGATTTGTAGTGTGAAAGCAAAGGTCGAACCCACAAGGATTGGTTAACTACAGCGACTTAATTTTAAAACCTAACTTTAGTTAATTATGAAAATAGATTTTGATTTGATTTTAATTAAACTAATAACAATAAAACTAAATCTAAACTATGAAAGCAATTAAAAGTGTTTTAAATAATGTTTAAGGGAACCTAGGATTGCAAATCCACCACTAGTTTCATAATATGAATATTTATGAATTACTTTAGCTTATTACGTTGGATGATAATGGGGAATTGTAGCTACAAGCCCAATTCCTCCGACAAGAAGACAATCATGGTTCAAGCACCAACATAATCCATCTTCGGTTAGCACGAATTATCCCGCACTAAACTAGGGTTGCGATCTAATCCGTCTAACCTAGGCATGGACTATTCGGATACTTGATAGCACAAATCAATAACGCACCATCACATGTAAACAATCTAAACAAGCGCAGCAAGCATAGATCGTTGAGCACATCACAGTCAAAATAGATCTAAGACAAGAATAAATTCTGAAAATAATGATTTAATCACTAGAAGTACGATTTATTTATAAAAATCCTCTAAACATGTGACTGTCATCCATACATAATAAAACTAAAATAAAAACATAAATAAAACCCTATTACTCGTCTAGGGCTTCATTGAAACCCTAGATCTATGATCTAGCCGTCCATGGAAGTGATAGATGGCAAGTAGTTGATGGAGGAGGCCATGGAAACCCTTGGTCTTCTTCTTCTTCTCCTTGCTTCCCTCCCTTCAATGGCTGGAAGTATGGTTGTAGAATGTGTGTATAATAATTGCCAACAATGTCTAACCCTTTAATTGTAATAAAATAGGGTATTTATAGATTTACAACAAGTTTTGGAAGCCTTCCTAACCCGAAACGGACTGAAACTGATGTAATTTACAATCTAGACGTTGTTCAGCAGTTTCGTTTGCACAGGAGTCTTCAGTATACTGAAATACGCATAATTAGTTTTTACACATATCGCGCGAGCGGTCCGCGCGAGCGCGACATTTGGTACCTCGCGCGAGCGAATCGCGCGAGCGAATCGCGCGAGCGATTTCTGGACTTTCGCACGAGCGGGTCGCGCGAGCGATATATGGGTTTTCGCGCGAGCAGATCGCGCGCGCGATGTTGATTTTTCAGCTTCTTCTCTTCTGCTTTTTCACCCTGTTTAGCCTGATATACTTAATTTCCTTCAAAACCTGCCAAAAACTAGAAAACGAAGTAAAAATATACAAAAACAGGATAAAAAGGAACTAACAGATGCTCGTTAAGGCGTATAAATAGGATTTGTTCTCTCCCGATCACACCCCCAAACCTACATTTTGCTAGTCCTCGAGCAAAACTAAAATAAAAACTACTAATAAAAATCCATTCCATTTTCGCCTGGATCACGATTGCATTTAGCGTATGCAACAAGCCTTTTAAACCTCTAGGTGTCCCTAGTCGGACGAGTGAAGTCTCGTGAGGGTTCTCGTAAACAAGTCACCCACAACCATATTTATTAACTTATAAATTTAGAAACTTTTATTAACAAGAAAAACATAACATTCAATACTCCTTATTATAAAACAATGATTCGGAGTAGAATAACGAACATAAAGAAATATAATGAAACATCCACCTAAATCATGAAAAACAATCTCAAGCACCTGCATCGTATAAATCAATAGAGATTCTCATAAAATTGCACGTGTGTGATGTGGTAGTCAAATGGACACGCGTATGTCATGAACATGGAATATAACTCGGATAACCATTCAACTATGCTTCGACTACGAATCTCACAATTAACTACACTCTCAAATGAAACACTCAGAAACAGGTGTAATTTATCTAGTATATGTGAGTAAAGGAAATATATTTTCAAAACGAGAAATGCTCACATATGACTCGAAAAAGACGCATGACACAAAAGAATAGTAGTCTCATGGATAGGATGCCAATAATCAAGAAAAATTAATCATTACCATGTTTTAATCCCCTCCCATCGTTTTACATATCTAAATCATTTTTTCTAGGATCAACTAGGACTTTTCAAAGGTTGTATTGTGGCTCATGTAATGAAAAAGAATATACTAGGTAGGTAATCTCAGAATGGCATTGTAAGGCATGTTCGATTTCTTTCATTCTTCTCCTCTACCAACATTCTCTTCTTTCATTCTCTTTTCTCATTCAATTTTTTTCAACCTTCTTCTTCTTTATTTTGTTTCTTTTTCTTTTATTTTCTTGCTTCTCATTTGATTATTCATTGAATACCAAGCAACTACCCCACTAGCATCTTATTTTCTTCTTCTCAATCAACACATCGCCTTAATACTACTAAAAGTTGATCACTCTTCCAGTGGTATACTCCAAGTTGATCAAGTTGGAGCTTTTAAAGAGGATAATGGTGAACAAAGAAAAAGAGGCATTGTAACGGCTCAAAGGGGCGAACTAAGGAAATTTATCATTTATCAGCCGGCAGTAAACAAAAAGGCCTAAAATCATGTCCTAAAGTCGTATGGTTCTTTAATGTTTACAATGGAAGATTATTTAGCATGATAACAAATATTTTAACTTGACTATTAACCAAAACAAGAATAATGAGACTAAACAACAAGTAGATGCGCTATTTCAATGAAATTCGACAAACACAATGTATTTATAACCCTCTAAAAAGAAAAGATAGGCTCAAAAGCTTACTGGGTCTAGTCTCCACCATGTGTTATCTAGAAATCCGAATCATATTATAGTTCACATTAAACATGTATTCAAATGACTACGTGCAGTGCATAGGTTTTATGTGCAAATCTATGATAAAACTACGATTCGAACAATACATAACTTAAAACGTTAGATCATAACTTCAGCAAATGCTTAATCACATCTTCCATTGTTTATCATTCTATAACAATTCAAAGTTATTTAACAAGAAGTATCAAATTGATATTGCAAAAACGTCGGTAACATCGTTTATTTAAACACACTTATTGAAATTTTTTAAAATTTTGCATAAACTAATGAACTAATGTGCATGTGTGCATACCCCCAAACCTAAACCTTTCATTGTCCCCAATGAAACAATAAAATGAAAGAACGGAGAGTAGGTAATAAAGGAACGATAATACCTCGATCTCGGCAAGGAAAACAGGTGAAGGTATAAGAATATAGCGATAAAGTTCAAATGTACCTGTTAATACTAGATAAAAAAAAACTAAACAACGAAAAGATGAAAAACAACTAAAAGAAATATAAAGAAATTAACCTAATCTATACGATATAACAAAACAAAGAAAACAAAATAAACATAAACTAAAAAAAAAAATAAAGCATAAGATAAAAGAAAATAAAACATAACCAGAATTATGACAACAAACAAAAACCTGATGGAAAAGGACCTACGAAACAAAAACAGAAATGGAAAAACTACCTGATCATGTATGGAAGACTGATACAGAAAAGAAAAGCAAATATCAAGAAAAGGGGAAATCGCGCGAGCGGCTGTCGCCGGCGCGAATTTCCAAATTTTTTTTTATTTTTTATTTTTTCTGAAAGTCGCGCCAGCGAGCTACCTCGCGCCCGCGAAACTAGGCGCGAATAGAACCTGAGAGCTCAAATAAAGGAAAACAAAGAAAAGCGTCTAATGGGCAAACTCGCGCTAGCGGGCCGCGCGAGCGACGTCTCGCGCGAGCGGGCCGCGCGCGCGAGAAGAGTTTGTTCATTTTTTGGTTAAAATTATGTATATAATATTAAAATAAATTAATTCCAACCCCCAAACCTACCCAGAATGTTCAAAACAGACTCAAAAACGACCAAAAATAAGAAAAATGAACGAAATAAAGCTTGGGTTGCCTCCCAAGAAGCGCTAACTTTTACGTCTTTAGCTAGACCGTTCTAGCTCAAGAATCATGGAGGTCGTAAATCAGAGTTTGTACCCCTAAGAATATCAGGTAGAGCTCAGTGGTAAGCAGAAATCACGTCGCTTTGAATTAATTCGATTGACGGTTTGTCAGTATGTTCAAATCGATTTCTTACCTTCCGAGTAGATTCAGCATTAGGGTCCGAGGTATTAGGGTTCATCCACTCATCATCCGCTATATCTTTGTCGTTACTCACATTTATTGCTTTGTTAGGCTCAATATTTCGTCTTACCTCACCTTCCGCCTCACGTAGGTAATCGTCGTCTTTAGGAGGTTGATCCATAGCATTAAAAACGTTTAATTTTAAGTTCATGTTCCCAAACGACACTTTCATTACCCCCGTCCGGCAGTTAACACGTGCGTTAGCGGTTGCTAAGAATAGACGGCCTAGAATGACAGGAGTGTGTTTTCTAGCATCTAGCACGGGTTCAGTGTCAAGGACCATGAAGTCGACAGGATAATAGCATTTATCAACCTTAACCAAAACGTCCTCGACGATTCCTCTAGGTACTTTGACGGAATGATCCGCTAATTGTATAGTAGCGGCCGTAGGTTTAAGTTCACCTAGACCTAATTGTTTATAGACGTGATAAGGTATGAGATTAAAACTAGCTCCTAAGTCAAGGAGAGCCCTATGAATGACAGTGTCACCTATGACACATGATATCGTTGGCATACCAGGATCCTTATATTTTGGAGGTGAGTGTTGAAATATAGAACTTACTTTTTCTGTGAGGAAGACCTTTTTCGGAGTATGACTCCGCAATTTGCGCTTTTGTGTACAAAGGTCTTTAAGACATTTAGCATAAGCAGGAATTTGTTTAATAGAGTCGAGGAATGGAATATTTATTTTAACTTGTTTAAACACCTCGAGTATATCTTCAACTTTCGACTTTTTCTTGGACAAATGTGACGGTCCCTCAACATTAGGTGGATATAGCATTCTCGGAATATAATTTGTTGAGACCGGTTCATTTTCTTTTCTACTTTGATTCACGTCCTCACCCCTCTCTTTATTAGAGTTGATGTTCACATCTATCACATTCTCATTCTTATTAAGGGTTTCTATCACCTCCTCTCGTGTAGTCATCCTAGTTGAGACGGCGTTTACTTGTTCATTCGACCCCTTAACCTAATATTGTCCCTTAGGGTTTTGAATTGTTTGACTAGGCAACGTCCCCTCGTTTCTACGACTCACTACAGTAGCTAGTTGTCCCATTTGGGAGTCAAGCTTCGCAATGGATTGTGTATGAGAGTGCACTATTTGTGCTTGTGCCTGTACTTGCGTTTCAATTTTATTAAGGGATGCCAACACCTTTTCCTCAAAAATGTTACCCCTTGGAGGGTTCGGATTAGGAGGCGGTTGTTGGTATTGATTAGGTTGAAACTGAGGTCGATATGCATTAGGAAAATTAGTCGCCTCATTAGGATTATTATTATTATTTTTCCACGAGAAGTTAGGATGGTTTCTCCATGGCACATCCGGATTATTAGTAGTCGAATTACAATTATTTCGTGGGTATTGTTGAATAGAGTTAATGTGTTGCTCCACGAATTCCGGAAATTGACTCGCTGATGGACATGCAAGTATCGAATGTGAAGGATCAGAACATAATGCACAAATTTCATGAGCGGGTGGGGCTGTCGTTTGGTTCATTGTTAAAAGTCGGTCAAGTTTGTTAGATAGTTATTTTATTTCAATTGATTGACTTGACTCGAACTTTACCTCCCTCTTAGGTCGTGAATGATATCCCTCGGAACGTACTGATACAGCCTGATGCATCGAATTCTTGCTTAATGTTTCAAAAATCTTCCAGGCCTCGTCGGCGCTTTTGTGTAGGAAGGTACCCGCACAAACGGCATCGACGATATTCCTAACAGAGGGAATAAGCCCCTCGTAGAAGATTTGAACCAATTGCCACTAGGGAACCTGATGGTGTGGGCACGAACGTAATAATTCTTTAAATGTTTCCCACGTGTCATAAAGAGTCTCCCTATCTTGCATCACAAAATTAGTTATATCTTTTCTTATCTTATTTGTACGCATAATAGGGAAAAACTTTTGTAAAAAGGCGGTGTGTAAGGCTTCCCATGTTTTTATGGTGTTTGGCTCAAGTGATTGAAGCCAATACTTCGCTTTGTCTCTTAAGGAGAATGGGAAGAGCCGCAATTTTAATTCATCATTATTTAGGTTTTGTATTTTCAAAGTAGAGCATATATACCCTGAAAATCCCCTAAGTGTTGGTAAGGGTCTTCATTTAGACGGCCATGGAATGATGGAAGTAGCGAGATGGTAGACGACTTTATCTCAAAGTGAGATGCTGTCGCCTCCAGTAATTCAATACTAGCTTGTGGCGTGTACGTCGTAGGAATAAAATAGTTTATAAGTGGAGGAGGTGGCGGTATATTAAGATTATTCATATTAGCTCCGTTGTTATTTTGGTTGTTTTCGTTATTATTTCCAATGTCTGCCATTTTAATTGGTTCTATGTTATTACAGCGTGGTTTCTTTAGTCTTGTAAGAGTACTACGTATTTCGGACTCAAATAAAGACGTTGGTTTCGGTGTCAAATCGTCGTCTATTAAAAACCGTGTTCTAGAAGTTAAGTTTGAAGACTTGTTAAGTCTTAATGTACGTTCAAGTTCAGAGTCAAAAGGTTTTGATTCCGGTTTATTTGAACGTGTACCTAACATAAACTAAATGAAAGTAAACTAAAAACAAAAACTGACTCAACTAAAAAAAAACAAATAGCAATCACGCAACTAAGATAACAAGCACTCAACTAATGTGATGCATGAATATTATCCTGTAATGCAATGACCGCGTCAAGCCCAGCGCCCCGGGTTTCCTAGCTAATGCCGTACAATTAACCCTAAACTAATGCAAATAGTGCGTCACAGCGCCCTGACTTACAGTGGTTTAAAGCGAGTTTCACAAGAAGCAATTTATTTTATTTTATTTATATTTTATTTGCGTAAGCTCCTTTGATGTAATTAGCTACTCCACTCGGAAACGTTGACTACAAAATATAAGAACAAGTTAGTAACTAAAAACAAAACGGGAAATAAGAAAAATAATAAAAACTAACCTAATATTTACGAATTAACTAAACTAAGATTATAAAACTAAAGGTAGTAATGCAATCCCCGGCAACGGCGCCAAAAATTGATCTTGTCAAAATCAAGATATAAAAAGTGTTATTTTACTTTTCAAAAGATTTTTAGTGTGAAAGCAAAGGTCGAACCCACAGGGATTGGTTAACTACAACGACTTAATTTTAAAACCTAACTTTAGTTAATTATGAAAACATTTTTTGATTTGATTTTAATTAAACTAATAACAATAAAACTAAATCTAAACTATGAAAGCAATTAAAAGTGTTTTAAATAATGTTTAAGGGAACCTAGGATTGCAAATCCACCACTAGTTTCATAATAGGAATATTTATGAATTACTTTAGCTTATTACGTTGGATGATAATGGGGAATTATAGCTACAAGCCCAATTCCTCCGACAAGAAGATAATAATGGTTCAAGTACCAACATAATCCATCTTCGGCTAGCACGAATTATCCCGCACTAAACTAGGGTTGTGATCTAATCCGTCTAACCTAGGCATGGACTATTCGGATACTTGATAGCACAAATCAATAACGCACCATCACATGTAAACAATCTAAACAAGCACAGCAAGCATAGATTGTTGAGCACATCACAGTCAAAATAGATCTAAGACAAGAATAAATTCTGAAAGTAATGATTTAATCACTAGAAGTACGATTTATTTATAAAAATCCTCTAAACATATGACTGTCATCCATACATAATAAAACTAAAATAAAAACATAAATAAAACCCTATTACTCGTCTAGGGCTTCATTGAAACCCTAGATCTATGATCTAGCCGTCCATGGAAGTGATGGATGGCAAGTAGTTGATGGAGGAGGCCATGGAAACCCTTGGTCTTCTTCTTCTTCTCCTTGCTTCCCTCCCTTCAATGGCTGGAAGTATGGTTGTAGAATGTGTGTATAATAATTGCCAACAATGTCTAACCCTTGAATTGTAATAAAATAGGGTATATATAGATTTACAACAAGTTTTGGAAGCCTTCCTAACCCGAAACGGACTGAAACTGATGTAATTTACAGTCTAGACGTCGTTCAGCAGTTTCGTTTGCACAGGAGTCTTCAGTATACTGAAATACGCATAATTGGTTTTTACACATATCGCGCGAGCGCGACATTTGGTACCTCGCGCGAGCGATTTCTGGATTTTCGCGCGAGCGGGTCGCGCGAGCGATATATGGGTGTTCGCGCGAGCGGATCGCGCGCGCGATGTTGATTTTTCAGCTTCTTCTCTTCTTTTTTTTCACCCTGTTTAGCCTGATATACTTGATTTCCTCCAAAACCTGTCAAAAACTAGAAAACGAAGTAAAAATATACAAAAACAGGATAAAAAGGAACTAACAGATGCTCGTTAAGGCGTATAAATAGGATTTGTTCTCTCCCGATCACCAGGATTTTTGATTTTGGGTTCACTCGAGGCTTAGACTTTAAACCATCCTTTTTTTAATCGAATTAATTAATTTTTGTGTGCTTGTTGCATTGCACTTGCATGTCTATCCAGTCGATTGCATGGAACTATGACCTTGGAGCCTCGGGGTAACCCGGTCGGTCAAGCCATCATGGGACTGTGTAATCACCCTTGATCTTGTATCATGATTTGGTATATGAAGCATCATATCGGATGTATGTCAAGGGTCCCTTATTTGACCAATACCCAGCCTTTGCATAAATAGTTTATGTTAGAACCTTTCAATTTTAGGAAAATTACTTCTTGATTAGGATTATGTGCTAGGGAGTTTTGTATACCCAGAAGGGATTACTTGAGATGATGGCAATACTTTCTTGATGAAAGATGTGTAAACTCTTAATCACCTTTGAGCAATTCCTCTTCATGTCCCATGACATTTGGGAATCTGCTTAATTTTTATTATGAGATTACATCTCTTGTATCCTGTTAGCTAAGCATCATTGACCTTGTATGCATCCGAATTCATGAAAAATACGGTGATAATACGATCATGTGATCCTTCTACCCAAAGAATTTTAAATCCATCTTTGTAAGCAAGCAATTCTTGTCATCTTTATTCCTTAGTTTCAACCGCTCTTTCAAAAATCTTTGAAGTTCAATGCCCTAACAAATTTTTTATAAAGTATATTCAAAGGAAAAATCCAAAAAAATTTGGGAATCGATTTTCGAAGAAATGCTCTTCAAATGAATTTCAAAGCAAAATTATTGAGAAATATTTTCACATCCTCATTTTTAAATAAAAGATTCAAAATCCTTGAGAAATGCTTTGCAAGATCTCATCATTTAAAGAAATGCTTTTCAAATGAATTTCGAAATTTTTTAAATATCTGATCATTGAAAGGGTAGTGAGGATCACAATGATAGGTGAAATTGGCGCATTTTGACATGAGTGAGGATTTTATGTGCTTATGTGTTTATGTGTTAGGATTAAAATTTTCCATTTCTTTGGCATATAGAATAGGCACGCACACACTTGCATTTCATGCGTGTGCCATGTGTGCGGTTTATGCAGTTTCCTACATCAAATCGTTAGAGCATGTACATTGTATACTCTCTCCAATCGATGTCATTACATACGTGTAGTGTACAAACTCACAACATCTTCTTCCCAATTAAGATTAAAGTCCTTCAAAAATCCCTTACTGTTCGATTCTGCATGCGAACCTTTTTCCTATCTATTTTGTAGAAAGAGTGGAACAACCAAATCCCCTAGTAAGGATACTTCTAATCTTCTTAGGTTTGTCTTTCTTGATTAGAGAAGAACATAGACCATCATGGTTAGATTGATCCACCAACGGCCTTGAGAGCTTTGGAGGAGAAAGTGAGCAAACTGCAGGCCACTGTCAAGCAACAAGAATCGAGGGTGAAGTAATTGGAGAGGGTCATGCTTGAGTTCATTCAATTATTGAAACATCAAATGGGTCATAATGAGAAAAATATGGATCAGTTGGAGAAGAGAATAATGGATAGCTTAAAGAAGCACTAATAGTAATATCCAAACCCACCCGTGCACCAAAACCCGTGTCCAAATTCAGCCATGTACCCAAGCCCAATCTATCACCAGAGCTCATGTCTAGTCAATCATCTGGCCAATCTCCAAAACCTATTTCCAATCTCAAGCCCATACCCAATCCCCTTGAACCCAAAAGGCAACTCAAACTCAAAGTCAAATAAAAAAAAAACAAACCAGCGAACCAAGAGCCTTCACCAGCCTCGGTATACCATTATTCGCAGCCCTTGGTCACCTCATCAAGAAAGGCCACCTCAAACCCCTGGACCCAAGGACCCAGCCAAACCCTATACCCCGTAAATATAATTCATCATTGTACTGTGGTTACCATTTGACCCATGGCCACAAGACCAATTATTGCACAAGACTTCGCCATGAAATCCAAGATATCATTGATCAGGAAATCATCACTCCACTAAATTCACCAAGTGACCTTTGGCACAATGACTTGCAAGCTTTTTGCTCTCCGACCTCTCAATCTTAACCATCGCTGAGCACCCTCAAGGGATTTGCTGCATCCATGGGCGCGCAATAACCAACTGGCCCTAGCCCAATCAACAAATTTGGAACGAGCATTGACAACACTTGGTATGAGTCAGATGAATACTGTCCCGCTAAAAATTGGGCCATTGACGTGGATGATATTTTACAGAGGTTGTTGGGAAAAGGCGAACCCAAAAGTCTAAATGGTGATAGTGAAGTGATAGTGTTTGGAAATACTGCTGCCGAATCAAATGTGGATGTTCTTGGGGACCCAATAAATTGAAAATCATCTATGACACTCTAGTCGAGACCAAGTCAAGTCTAGTCCGGTAATCGAGTCATATCAATTAGGAGTTAAGTGTCAAGTCCAGTCGAGTCTTTGAGTCAGTCGGTTATCGAGTTTATTTTGTTAAGTCTTTTTATTGAGTCGAGTGATGTAATCCTCCTTCTATCCTAGTTGAAAAAAATCTCATTTTTCTTCATTTGGTGTGCTAAGTCTTGAATAAATGGATCATTAAGCCAAAAAATAAAAAAAATCAAAAAATCCAAAAAATCACTTTTTCAAACGATCATACTTTGTTAATAAATCTTTATATTGAAAAGGATCCCCAAGTGATCTAAGAAAATTTTGTGCCAAAACCTAGGAGGAGTAGAGAATTGATTAGCTTTACTTTAAGAATTTAAAGATGCCCTTGCTCAATCTTGAAAAGATTAACTTGGAACTTGAAGCTTGCTCATCATCCCCTTTTTTCAAATACCAAGCCTAAAAGATGAGCCTAACCAGTCCAAAGCCATGACTTGATCCTTGATGGTAGCCAAATGTTTTAAATGAACTTCTTCTTCCAAAAAAAAGAGTGAAAAGAAAGAGCTTGCTAGGATGAAAACCCGAAAGGGTGGCTAGGAAAAAGTGAGAGCACAAAAAGGAGAAAATAAAAAGAGAGAAGAAAAAGAAGAAGATGAAGGAGCTCGCTAGGATGAAAACCTGAAAGGTCGCCTAGGCAAAAGATAGAGAAAAAAAGGAATAAGATGCGTGTTGACTTCAAAACTTGAATCCTAGCCACTCAAGATGGAGAGAGTAAGAGATCGATAGTGAGGCAGAGAAAAGAAAGGAAAGAGAAAGAAAAGGCAGAGAATAAACAAGATTGAGAATTCTTGGGCGCTTCAAAGTACATCATTGGCACACAAATTATCTCAAGGCTTTAAGTTGTTCTAAATAAAGAAAATAAATTAGAAATGAAAAGAGAGATTTGAAAGTATAAATCAGTCTCAATTGCTAAGTGGGCCTAAAACAATGTAGAGATATCTTTGAGAAAAACAAATTGAGATTTGAAGGGCTGATATTTCTTTGTGAGTATGATAGAGTATGAATAAAACATGATGTGTTATGAGAGTTGTAAAGATTGACTAGCCAGTGAAAAGGTGACAAGAATCAACTGCCATAAACCAAAAACAAAAAAGGGAGAAGTAGTTCATGCTCTCATCATTCTGTTCAAAAGCTACCACAAGGGGTCCGTTTTAGAAAATCTTTCCAAGAAAGAGCACTCATTGGATCCATATGGAAACATGGCTCGAAAAGCCCATAACTTCTTGAAGCCTCATTCTTTCAAGACATCCGGAGTCAATGAACTACGCTCGACCTGATTCTCACTTAGGGATACGTAGGTAACCTATTCAGTTTGGTCAACACCCTTGCTATTATCTGGCACTTTCTTTTAAACTTTAGCCAAACTACTTTGGACCTGATTCTCGCTCGGGGATAAGTAGGCGAACCTCCCAAGGTTCTCGGTCCCTAACCATTCCTAAACTATAAGCATCACCCTTTTTGAGCCTTAGGTTTCCTTCCTTCAGACTAGGGGCAAACTTGTGTTTGCCTGGAGCCACATATATATCTCCAAGCCAGGGGCAAATTTTATTTGCTGAGCACCTCATTTAATCCCAAAAGCAATGCCTCCGAGTCCTGTTCAAACTAGGGGCAAACTTCATTTGCCAAAATCCCTCTATGTTAGAGGCAAGTTCTCAAGTAATCAAGTTTGTTTTGAAAGGATTGAAATAGAGTGCCTTTCACTCTATAAGCTAAAGCACTAATTTGAAGCACATTCTAGATGAGCAATGAATTTGCTAAATCCAAAAGGGGAAGTTTTCAAAGTTTAGATTTATCTGCAAAGCATTACCATTTGTAAGATGATGAATAAATGAAAGGTGAGATGATACATTATTCATAATGAAAGCACGTTGATTCATAATGAATGTAGAGTTTGAGTAATTGGCTTTGTTAAGTCTATCCTCCTTTGATAAGTGAATAAATGGTCTCAAATGTGTGGATTTAAGATGATGAATAAAGATTTGAAAAGTCTCCATGAGCATCCTAATGGCAATACGAGCAGCGGTTTCGAACACTATCACAACATAATGCTAAAGTGGCAATACGAGCAGAGGTTTCTAATCTGCTTATTTCAAAAGAGTATTACTGTTCTGAAACTCTGGACAGATTGTAGTTGATCCACAAAACCTTTGACCAAACCACCCTAAACATAAAACTTTCTTAAAATAAAAATTAAAGTGGTAGAACTTTGAGTTATAAACACTTTCCCGTTGGTTTCATTCAATTCCAACGGTCTAATATTGAACTAAAAATCCTTGATCAAAGGTGGTCATTGAATTCATTGCACTGTTTGTTCAAGTTCAACTTAGTCGGTTAATTCCAACTACTAAACCATGAAGTTGGGCTTAATCCAAACTACTTCTCCTACCATTTGATGGTTATTGGAGACTAAAGACATACATGTTTGTAGATTTTGATGAAGTATGAAATGAACTTCACAAAATCCCAAAACAATGAACTCAAACTTATGGATAAAAGCTTGGATTCATATTATTACTCCTACCAATTGATGGTCATTGGAGGCTAAAGACACACACATGTAGATTTTAATAAAGTGTGAAGAGCTTCACAAAACCTAAGAAAAGGATTTGCCTAAGCCATAGAGATGGACTTAAACTAAGCTACTTCTCCTACCATTTGTTGGTCATTGGAGATTAATAACACTTGAACTTATGGGTTTTAATGAAGTACAAGGAACTTCACAAAATCTCAAAATAATAAGCTCAAACTATGGATGAAGTTTGGACTCATTGACTCAATAGTAAAGTCAACCTCAATCCCTTCATGAATCATAAGTTCATGAGAATATTGAGGAACATTGAAAGGCTCATGAATCTATGAAATAAACATAATCAAAGAAGAGGGACCAAGGTTTTATTTCAAGATTTATTTAAGCTTTAGACACTAAACCATTTTTATCCAAACTAATGAGATGATAGCTCAATCACAATTTATATGTGGTGTGTGATGAAATGAGGTGGGAAGAGAGGTTTTGAGAATGTGTAAAAGGTCCTAGGTATCTAAATATTATGATTGAGCTATTAATTAATTAGTTTAGAGTTTTACCTCTAAGTATCCTCAACTTCTTGGCTTCTTTAAGACCTTCCAAGTGATGATCAAACTCTTATTCCAACTCTACTACTCTTTCTCTATTTAGAAAATTTTGAAGGAGAATCAATATTGGGATGCTAACATTCTAATCTTCCCTCCTTTAATAATGGGATATACACCTTCTATATATAGGCAATCATTAGGGGGTCATTTTAGGAAATTCGCAGCCAAAACCCTAATTCCCGTCGCCTTTTGATGGTATAAACCGACTTACTTTTGGACAGACTAACACAAAAATGTGGCACTCGCTGGAGATGGAATCAGCACTCACTAAATGTCGTATCGGCACTCACTGGCTGCCAGAGTGGCACTCAATGAAAGCCGATGCGACACTCATAGAATGCTGCAGACAACTCCTTGGACTGCCATTTTTTTTATGAAACTTCAAATTTTGTGGCACTTAGTGAAATTCGTGACATTCATAGAGTGCCGTTCTGACACTTTGTAGAGTGCCGTATGGCATCCCTTGACTGCCACAGAACTTATCCTATGCCATTTTCTTCTGTTTTTTCTTTTCCTCTATTTTTTGTTTTGTTTTAAATTGAAAGAGCCTTCGAAAGAGCATGAATCACCTTTGGAAGTCTTGGATTAGTCAGGCGCATGTCATCATCGGATCTTAGAGGTAGTACTCCCCTTAACTCGACGTTTGGTCAAAATTGGGGTGTCTACAGTTTTCCCATCTTCGACAGAGCTTGTGGAGCAACGCGTGTGACAAGTGAATGTCGAAGCCTGTGTGAAGACAAGCCTTTGACCAAGCCATCGAATTTAGGTAAAAACAAAATACGTCTCAAAAGAAAATAGGCATGCGATCAATGGTTCACGCTGGTCGTACTCAATGATGAGCTGCCTAAGTATCCATTCAGGAATCAGACTAAGACGTAGTTCGAATAAGGACAAACACACACAAGCACAAGTAGTCATACAGATGAATGCACCTATCTTATCGTGATACACGTGTTCATGCAAATACTAACTGTTAGTGCAAGTATATGTTTTTCAAATGATGTGATTCCAAAATGCGCAATCTTGGCATCTTTAGATGTAATACATGCCCTATGCTACTTAATGCTCGTGTTGATTCTCTTCAAGATATGTGGTCGTTTCTACTGAAAGGACAAACACAAACGACTGGTCGGTGCTTCGCGACTTAGACCCCAGTGTCAATGCGAGTTTGCTCTAAAAATTGACAGTCGTTAGGCCCCATCGGATATGTTTACTCTATCTCATGTTCTTTCTTCATGACGCATGCTGCACGATACAGTAATCGAGAATGCAAATCTGTTACATTCTCAAACTTTGATCATCGTAAATATGCTACGAGGATCGAGAATATAAATCTGTTATATTCCTAAAATGAGGGTTAACACAATTCTGTTGCGAGAATTGAGAATGCACATCTGTTGCGCTCTCAAAGTTTTGAGTATTGCAAATTTATTACGAGGATCAAGAATATAAATCTGTTATATTCCCAAAACAAGGGTTAACGCAAATCTGTTGCGAGAACCGAGAATGCAAATCTGTTACATTCTCAAAATTTGATCAACGTAAATCTGTTATGAGGATCGAGAATATAAATCCGTTATATTCCCAAAATGAGGGTTAACGCAAATCTATTGCGAGAACTGAGAATGCAAATCTTACATTCTCAAACTTTGATCAACGTAAATCTGTTACGAGGATCGAGAACATAAATCTGTTATATTCCCAAAATGAGGGTTAACGCAAATTTGTTGCGAGAACCGAGAATGCAAATCTGTTACATTCTCAAACTTTGATCAACTTAAATCTGTTATGAGGATCGAGAATATAATTCTGTTATATTTCCAAAATGAGGGTTAACGCAAATCTGTTGCAAGAACCGAGAATGGAAATTTGTTATATTCTCAAACTTTGATTAACATAAATCTGTAACGAGGAACAAGAATATAAATCCGTTATATTCCCAAAACAAGGGTTAATGTAAATCTGTTGCGAGAACATAGAATGCGAATCTGATGCACTCTCAAAGTTTTGATCAATGCAAATCTGTTATATTCCCAAAACAAGGGTTAACGCATATCTGTTGTGAAAACTAAGAATGTGAATCTGTTGCACTCTCAAAGTTTTGATTATCACAAATCTGTTACGAGGATCGAGAATATTAATCTGTTATATTCCCAAAACGAGGATTAACGCAAATCTGTTGCAAGAACCGAGAATGCAAATCCGTTATATTCTCAAAAAATGGGGCAACCATATTTGGATGAATCAGGGGTCGAACTCAAATTCATTTCACTTTCAAAACTTTAAAGTCCAAAGACTCAAATTTATTTCAATTTTCCAAACTTGGAGTTCACAAATCCAAATTCATTTGAATTTTTAGAGTCAATAGACTCAAATTCAATTTGAATTTTCAAAATATTGAAGTCCACAGACTCAAATTTATTTCAATTTAAAAATTTGGAGTCCACAGACTCAAATTTATTTCAAATGTTGGAATTTGGAGTCCACCGACTCAAGTTTATTTCAATTTTCAAAATTCGGAGTCCACCGACTGAAGTTTATTTCAATTTTCAAAATTTGGAGTCCAAAGACTCAAATTTATTTCAATTTGCAAAATTGGGAATTAGTTTGGTCCTAAAAACCATCTCCGGGAGTCAAAAGCACGATGAGGGCAAAAATGTTAGGGGTTAAAATTCAATTTTCAAGACCCAATTTGAATTTTAGGGGAAAGATGAAGGGTCTGGTAACCGCCTCAAATGCGGCACACGCTGATTTTTGTGGCAGTCCGTGAGTGCCGCATTGGCGGGCGGCAGCTTATACCGAGAGTTCATTTTCATTTTCATTCATTCTCTCGACCTATCTCAAACCGAAACCTCTTTGGAGAAAATTTTCCCCATCCCTTCTTTTATCTTGTTATTGATCTACGGTACTCACAAGTTAGTTCTGTTTGATCAAAACTTGAATTATTCTCATTATTTTTATTGTTTTTCTGAATTTATTCATGAATCTAACCACAAATTCCTTTTTCTCTTTGACAGATCATGGTGAGCGATTCTGGCAGTAGCAAGAAGTCGAAGTACCGTGCTACTCCCAACCTCGATGCTACACTCTTACTCCGGGATCTAGACGAGCATTTGTCCGTCCGCGCATTCAAGCGTGAGGTAAACATGCCCCTCTCTTTTCTCGTTTTGTGATTCTTATGCTGTATGAACTTTATGAATGCAATGTGTAACTAATGCAACTTTAAATGCCTCATTCAAACGCAAATGCTATGCTTGTAGCACTCTCGAGCGTCTCGAATGCTTTAACCGATGCTCATTCCATTTTGTATTATTATTTTTTTATCCTATTTCGTACGAAATTTTACGAATGCAGGGACAAGAAAAATGAATGTTATGCTTATGAATGCTTGGGTGTCCCATCGGTATATGCTTATGAATGCTTGGATGCCTCGGGGTTAGGCCCGAGGACTTTGGATGGGATCTCTAACAATCGGCGGAGCCTCATGTGGTGATCAGGCAAGTACCACTGTAGTCGGGCTCATCTAGATCGATGGAGACAGGAGGTCGGTTCAGGATCGTCGGGCTCTAGATTTCTCTGTGCTGGAGGCAAAGTCGGAACTGCGTGATCCTGACCGATGTGAACTAAAGGTCATGTCATGGCGGCCGAACTCAGACTGCTGTGAACAGAAAGAACTGTCTGAACTCCCGGGCTGATCTCGCTTTCGCTTGCTTTTGGTAGACTCGTCGCTTTCTTGCCCGGAGTCTTTGATCTTTAAAAATTCATCAGTGTCGATGTATTTTCCAACCCTCTCTACGAGTTCGACCAAGGTTACCGGTCGGTTTCTGTAGAACGACGCAGCGCACTTGGTGTGTTGAACTCCCGAGCAGAAGGCTCTGATGGCGATTGTCTTGTTTAGATTGGGGATTTGAAGCTTCTGTTGGTTGAACCGGTCGGTGAACTCCTTGAGGGACTCATTATTCCGTTGTCTGACCGTCAGTAGCTGCATGTCTGGCGTTGGCCGCTCATGCATACCGGCGAACTAGTTGAGGAACTGCTTGCTGAGTTGTTTGAAACTGCAGACCGATCGGGGCTCCAAAGAGTAGAACCACTGCATGGCCGGGCCTTTCAAAGTGCTAGGGAAGGCTAGGTAGTATAGCTCATCGGAGTTGGTGGCTAGGGCCATCTGAGCCTTATAGGTCCGGACGTGGTCGACCGGGCTTCCCGAGCCGTTGTAAGGATCCAGACGAGGCTGCTTGAATTTGCGCGGGATGGAGAATCTAGTGATATGGCTGGAGAACAGTGACTCTGTCTCGGTATTGGCTTGATTCTGGGCACGGTTTTGACCAAGCTTTTTGGCCACTCCGTCGATCTGCTTTTGTAAATCCTTGATTCGGGCTTCCATCACTTCCCGACCGGTGTCTGAGGAACTGGTCGGGTTAGTGGAAGAGGCTTCTTCTTCATGGCGGGGTGCTGTTCTCTGGGATTGGGCTAGGCTATGACCTCAGGTAACCGTTCGCCTAGCGACGACTCGGCTCTTGACTGAGTGACCCAGGACTGATTCCCAGGCCATATGCTCCTGCCTTTCCTCTCGGGCAGCAGGCCCACTGTTGACGTCTTTGGAATCCTCAACACATGGCGGGATGGCTCGGGCACGTTGTCTGGTCAAGATCAGTTCCCGACCGTACGCAATGTTCTCGGGTCGGTTCCCGGCCACTAGAGGAATACTTTGCTGGGTTAGCAGGGCTTCGATCTATTGCTAGATTTGATGCTGGCTCTTTAGGAGTTGCATAAGGGTCGCGGTGATTTGCTCAGATGTCATGGCTGCCGCAGCCGGTGCCGGGGCCGTAGGAATATCCTGGTCAGACTGCTAATCAGCCATCTTACCCTTCTTCGGTGGCAGGATGATCAGTTAAGAGATTTGTTGATGAGAAGACTTGTCGTTTCCCACAGACGGCGCCAAATTGATGATGCCAAAAATTGGTAAGAGTAAAGTAGAGCAATTTAAGGAGAGAGAGAGAGACTATTTTTTGTATGTGGTTTGGCCCTATTAATGAAGGTACCTACGTCCACGTGTGTGTCTGAGCACGTTCACTAGCAGATCACCGGCGGGCCTGGTGAGCCAACAAAGAGGGGCGGCACTACCAGTAATACCGACCGGGTGTATGCGTATAATGGTGAATTTTACAGAGGTGCTGTGTAGACTACAGAATTGGTGGCCCCTTCCATGGGGGGTGAGAGGTCTCTTTTATAGATGTAAGAGACCTACTCATACATGGATAAGGAAATATAATCCTATTGATATAGATTGGCATTAATTATGGGGATTTCCTAATTGGATTAGGAAATAGTGTGCACTTTCCATTAGTCTTCTAGCTTGAGTAGGAAACTGCCCGTAATGCTCGGAATCACGCTTGTGAGCCCGGATGAGCTGTTCCCGTGGTGGGATGTGCCTGTGTGTTTTTCCCAACATGTTGGCCGGGTCGTAGATGAACCGCTCGGGCTGATGCTTCCGTGGAGTTGTGCATGATTTCCCCGGGGCATGGACTGACTGCTGATTTGAACCGCTCGGTCATAAGATAGAGCCAAATTTGGGTATATCAATGGCAATGCCTCAACTTCTCATGCTTCACCCTCCAATCACCTCCCACTTGGGATATGATCAGGTTAGAGTCTCCGAAAACGTCAATCCTTCCAACTTTTAGAGCTAAGGCTGCTTCCATCCCAATTATGCAAGCCTCGTATTCGGCTGTGTTGTTGGTTAAATTATACTTAAGCTTGATGGCTAATGGGATAGATGTCCCATCAGGTGCCATGAGGATGATTCCAACCCCATAGCCTAGTTGGTTGGTGGCTCCATCAAAACACATCTTCCACAGATCCTCTTTCAACTCCATTACCCCTTCATCGGGAAACTTGAACTCCCCTTTTGTAATACCTGCTATTTTCAAATATTTATTTCCCAAGATGAATAGTATTTTTATGTTGTTATTATAATATTCAGTATTTATAAAACTCGATTGTAAATTTTCAGAATTTTTAGAAACAGAAATTTAGCAGATTGGTGAATATCTGGTATATTTGGACTAGTTATGATTTTATTGCACATACAACCAAACATGGCCCTAAGGAAATAATTATCCTTTGAACTCATCCTAATGCTTACATATCTTTATCTCACACATTCACAAACACCAAGAACACCAGGAACACACCTAGAACACCAAGAACACACCTAGTACACCAAGAACACCAAGAACACACCTAGAACACCAAGAACACACCTAGTACACCAAGAACACTATTTGAAGCCTGAATTTTATATTCGAAGATTCTTCGGGTTTTCTTCGGGTTTTCTCGACATTATTATTCTGCAAATTTAGGTGAGACTCCAACTCACTCAGCTATTTATATTACACTTTGTTATGAACACATGATTATGATTATGCTTATGATTTATATTATTTATGTGATGCTTATACGTATTATTTTACGTATTTAGATTTTATACGTATAAATACGGTATTCTGATATAGTATAATACGGTATAAATAGGGTATTCTAATATAGTATAATACGATATAAATACAGTATTATGGTATAGTATAAATACGATATTCTGGTTTTTCAAATACGGCATAAATACGATAAACTGGTATTTTCAAATACGACTGGAATCGAGATGGATTCTTAATGAGGGTCGAAAACTCTTAACTTCCAACATGAATACTTATTTACTTAATGTCACGAAACTTTTATAAATTCGGTTGTGGACGTACAAAACTGGAAAATGACCAAAATACCCTTGTGATCTATTTTCACATAAATCGACTGAAATCATGATATTTTCTTAACGGGGATCAAAAACTCTTAACTTACAACATGAATACTTATTTATTTGATCTCACGTAACTTTCACATTTTCGGATCTTGACTTTTAAACTGGAAAATGACCAAAATACCCCTGTGCCCTATTTTTACTAGAATCATACACGATGTCTAATATTTCATTCTAGTTTTAGTTTAAAAGTTGTTATGTGTAATACCCTGTATTTTCCTTGTATTTTTATATCCTTTTGATATATACGAGATAATAATGTGATTGAGAAGCCGACGTGCATATTAGTGGGTCTGTCGACCGCAGAGGTCGATACTATTTATGGGTACCCGTGAATGCGGTCGCTAAGACCGTATGATGTTGAGTGTGGAATCCCAGGTGCTGGGATAGGACCGGACTTCGTGTCAAATCGATATATGATAGAGTTTGACTTTGTATCAAATTTCGGAGGTTATGTGATGTGGGGCTTCATGTCGAGGTTAATATAGCGGGACTACGTGTTGAGAATATTATGTCGGGGCTAGAGTGCCGGGGTATCTTAGGGCTGCGTGTCGTAGTAGCATGTCAGGGCTATGTGCCGTAATAGTATCAAGGAGCTGGGTACTATAGTGGAGCTGTGTGCGATAGTATGGAGCTGTGTACGGTAGTATGAGCTGTGTGCGATAGTATGAGCTGTGTGCGATAGTATGAGCAGTGTGCGATAGTATGGAGCTGTGTGCGGTAGTATGAGCTATGTGCGGTGATATGAGCTGTGTGCGGTAATGACATGAGCTGTGTGCGGAAGTATGAGCTGTGTGCGGTGATATGAGCTGTGTGGAGTAATGATATGAGCTGTGTGCGATAGTATGGAGCGGTGTGCGGTAGTATAAGCTGTGTGCAGTGATATGAGCTGTGTGCGGTAATGATATGAGCTCTGTGCGGAAGTATGAGCTGTGTGTGGTAATGATATGAGCTGTGTGCGGTGATATGAGCTGTGTGCGGTAGTATGAGCTGTGTGCGGTGATTATTGCTGCGTGCTGTTGAATGACGGAGCTGCGTGCTGTGGAATGTCAGGGCTACGTGCTGTATCATATAAGGGCTATGTGTCGTAGTAACCATGTCAGGGCGGGTTGGCCGAAACATTGGGACTGTGTGTCAAGGGTGAACAGACCGTAGTAATGGGACTACGTGTCTGATTAATGTGGACCCAAGAGTCTATGTTATGTGTGAGACTACGTGTCGATGATAAATGAGTCATGAGTCATTGGGCTACGTGCTAGATGGGAAAGGGGATGACGTCCGTATTATATCTTGGATTGGTGCATACATGCATACGAACGATGAGATGATCCTTTTTATTGATGTTGTTGTTATATGCTACATATCTGTAGATACTCTGTTAGTCTTTGCATTCACTCGGCTTTCGTAGCTGATGGCGTTTTATGCCGCTAGATATTCCACGTCCAGCTGGCCAGGGCTTTGAGTATGCAGGTGATGCATGCATGGACAGGTACTACGAGGAAGGAGCCTACGATGATGGAGGCTATGCCGGTACTGACTACTACGCAAGCTGATGGCTGGAAGCTGTGCTGTAGTTAGCTCGTGTGTATGTTTAGAGACTTCTGAAATAGTTATGTTTATTATCGGCGTATGTTGCCGTAGTACTTTATTTATACTTCTGCGATACTTATGGTTTGTAATAGTTAGTATCAGACTTTACATATGATTAAACTTAGACATCTCAATGCGTGGTTTAATCCATTACTCGGACGGTTTGACTTTGGTTGTGGACAATGTGGTGACTTTCAACTGTCATGGCCTACAGGTCCAAAAAGGAATTTATTTTCTCTATTTTTGCTACTGCGGGGCGTGACAGGATTTTTGGTATCAGAGCCAGGTTTAGTAGTCGCGTTCACCAATTGTCCAACATTTCTTAAGTTGAACCTAAGATTCCTTGAGATAAGGGTTGACTCTAAGTTTGTGTTTTGGAGATTGTCCCTATAGAATTCTCCGTGCTATTAATGTGATGCTAGTTATAGCTACTATTATGTTTAGCTGCGAATTATTTTTCTATAACTATTACGTATAATTTCGGAATTATTTTCTATGACTATTTTGGGTTGATGACTAACCGAGAGATGTCTGTATAGGTACCCAACCTTACTGCATCGATGGCAGGAATGCCTACTCGGAATCATCCTGCTCAAATTGAGGATGTCCCCCAAGCACCCCAAGCTGCTGATCTGACTGGACTGTTCGAAGCCTTTGTGCGTAGGATGGAACGGATCAACAATCCTAATATGCACAACAAAAATAATCATGGACCACCCCCGCGGCCAGTTGAGGATAGAATAGTGGAGCGTTTTCGTCACTTTTGTCCGGAGAAGTTTGATTGGAATACTGAGCCGTGGCAGGCAGAATAGTGGCTCCGAGAGATGGAAGCAATCTTCGATACCCTGGGATGCAATGAGATAGAGAAGCGTCGACTGGCGACATTCCAGTTGACTTATGTGGCTGCCGATTGGTGGGAATCTGAGAAGGCGACCGTAGGAGAAGATGCTGCCGGAAGAATGCCATGGATCACCTTTAAGGGATTACTTTTGGAGAACTACTTTCCTCAGACAGAGAGGAACAGGAAGGAGAGAGAATTCATCGAGCTAAGGCAAGGGAACCTTACCGTAAGGGAGTATACAGTGCAGTTCGAACGATTGTCTCGATTTGCTCTGCATATGATTGATACTCCAGAGAAGAAGAACAGGCAGTATCACCAAGGTCTTTCTTTGCCACTACAACGGATGACGTTGAATCATCAGGCTCAAACCTTCAAAGTCATGGTGGGAATGGCAATTGGTCATGAAGATATCAACGGTCGGGAGCAAGGACGTTTTGGGAATCGACCACCGAGGGGTAACCAAGGACAAAGACCTCCGATGTAGTTCCAAGGTAACAAGCATAACTGGACTGGAGAAAGGAAGCAACAACCTGCGTTTCCTCAGAATCGCTATGGTGTGAACCAAGCTCCTCCCCTACAAGGACTCCCAGCTACTACTGGAGGCAATACCGGTGGATGCTTCAACTGTGGAAAGCCAAGCCATGCGGCTAAGGATTGTCGGGCTCCCAAGAAGTTCAACCGGTCTGGCATTCGCTGTTATAACTATGGCAACCATGCCTATATCAGCAAGGACTGTAGAGCACCTCGTAGGGCGTACAACGAACCAGCTGCTCAGGGCCAAGTTGGACAAGCTCGTATAAATGCTATCCTCCCAGAGAATGCGGGTTTTGATGAGACTGAACAGCAGAACATGGAAGGTACTCTTACGTTATTCAGCACTCGAGTTAAAGTTCTATTTGATACTGGTGCTTCAAATTCGTTTGTGGCTATCGAAATTGTTTAATTGTTGGGTGGTTTAGTACCCCAGGCGCTTGATGTAGCCCTGAATGCGGTGTCACCTTTGGGAGTATCCGTAAAATTAGGGAAAGTATGCAAGGACTGTGCCTTAACCTTTGAGGATAGAATTCTTCCCGCAGATCTAATCGTTTTGTCAATGAGGGAATTTGACATCATCTTAGGATTTGATTGGCTCACGAAGTATCATGCCAAGTTGGACTGTACCAATTGGATGATTTCCTTTTCGGTACCAGGAATTCGGTCTTTTGATTTTCAGTGTAACCCCTCTAGGGATGCTTTTCTCACTAGCCGTCTAGCAGCTATCGAGAGCTCGACTTCAGAACTCACTATTGCACAGATTTCGGTAGTCCGAGACTTTGAGGATGTGTTTCGGAATATTTTAGGACTACCACCTAAATGGGAGATTGACTTCTGTATCAAGTTAGTGCCTGGTACTTTACCACAATCGAAGGCTCCTTATCGGATGGCACCAACGGAGATGCAAGAACTGAAGAAGCAAGTACATGAATTAGAAGATCTCAAATTTGTGCGACCTAGCACGCCGCCTTGGGGATCACCGGTGCTATTTGTTAAGACGAAGGACGGAACTCAGCGACTTTGTATCGACTATAGGGAGCTCAACAAGGTTACGATTAAGAATAAGTACCCAATCCCTAGAATCGATGATCTGTTTGATCAGCTACAAGGAGCGACGACTTTCTCAAAGATCGACCTCGATCCGGATATCACCAATTGTTGGTTCGACCTGAGGATATTTCAAAGACTGCTTTCAGGACGAGGTATGGGCATTATGAGTTCTTGGTTATGTCTTTTGGATTAACCAACGCCCCAGCGGTATTTATGGACCTAATGAACAGAGTATTTAGGCCCTACTTGGACCAGTTCATTATCGTGTTCATAGACGATATTCTGATCTACTCCAAGACCGAGGAGGAACATGAGGGACATGTAAGGATCGCACTACAGACCCTTCGAGATAACCAACTGTATGCGAAGTTCAGTAAGTGCGAGTTTTGGCTGAAGAAAGTCAAGTTCCTAGAACATGTTGTCTCACGAGATGGAATAGCAGTAGACTCGTCAAAGACAGACGCAGTTCTGGATTGGAATATACCAACGACTGCCACGGAAGTCAGAAGTTTTCTTGGTCTAGCTAGATACTACCGGAGATTTGTGGAAGGATTCTCCAAAATCGCAGCTCCTCTTACCGGACTAACGAAGAAGGATTTGAAGTTTGAATGGGGAAACAAGCATGAACGAGCATTCCAAGAATTGAAGGAGAGATTGACTACAACGCCAGTGCTTGCGATACCTAAGAACGGTGAGCAGTTCACCATTTATAGCGACGCATCACACCAAGGACTCATATGTGTTTTGATGCAAGATGGGAAGGTAATCGCATATGGATCGCGACAATTGAAGCCTCACGAGTTGAATTACCCGACGCATGACCTCGAACTAGCCGCTATTGTTTTTGCTCTCAAGATTTGGAGGCATTGCCTCTACGGTGAGAAGTTCGATCTGTTCTCAGATCACAAGAGTCTGAGGTACTTGTTCTCTCAAAGAGAGTTGAACATGAGGCAACGTTGTTGGATGGAATTGTTAAAGGATTACGATTTCACGTTACAATATCACCCTGGGAAGGCGAATGTAGTGGTCAATGCGTTAAGTCCGAAACCCAGGAGGATAGTAGTAGCTTCTCTTATGATCAAAGAATGGCAAGCGTTGGGAACTTTGACTGAATTCGGTATTCAATCCTCAGATTCAGGTGAAGGACGACACTTTGGATGTTTTGTAGTACAACCGACACTCATTAGTCGTATCCTTGAAGTACAGAGGAAGAATGAAGGACTTCAAGAGTGGTTCGCGAGCAATGCAGTGAAAGAACCAGAGAATTGGAGTATTGGTTCGGATGGAGCACTCAGATGCAGAGGTAGACTTTGTGTGCCAGATGAAGATAATCTTAGAAAAGACATAATGGACGAAGCGCACAAGTCGCGAATGACTAGCCACCCAGGAGGCACAAAGATGTACAAAGATTTGAAGAGAAACTTCTGGTGGGAAAGAATGAAACGAGAAGTTGCGGAACACGTGTCTCAATGTCTCACGTGCAAGCAAGTGAAGGCGGAACATCAGAAGCCTCCAGGACTTCTACAACTATTACCAGTTCCTGGATGGAAGTTAGAACATATAACTATGGATTTCGTGGTAGGTTTGCCAAGGGTCTCAGCAAAACCACGATGCTATTTGGGTAGTTGTGGATCGACTTACCAAATCGGCGCATTTCATAGCTTATAGTACGTCGTATACAGTCGAACGTTTGAGTCGGATGTAGATACAACAAGTTGTACGACTGCACGGTGTACCAGTCTCAATTGTATCAGACCACGACTCACGATTTACGGCCGAATTCTGGAAAAGTCTACAGACAGCTTTGGGGACTTTGTTAAGCTTGAGCACTGCCTTTCATCCACAGACTGATGGGCAGACTGAACGAGTTAACCAAGTGATGAAGGACATGCTACGAGCGTGTGTTATTGATTTTGAGGGCTCATGGGAGACTCATCTACCGCTAATACAATTTGCGTATAATAACAGTCACCACTCGAGCATAGGAATGGCACCCTTTGAGGAATTATACGGAAGACCGTGCCGATCACCTTTGTGTTGGGCAGAGGTTGGAGACAATCAACTGCTTGGACCTGAGTTAGTTCGGGAAACTAATGAGAAGATCCAGATCGTGAAAGAAAGGATGCGAACAACGCAGAGTAGGCACAAGAGTTATGTGGATAAACGTCGTAGAAGTTTGGAATTCAGTGTTGGAGATCATGTGCTACTTAAGGTATCTCCGGTGCGAGGAATTGTCAGATTTGGGCAGAAGAGAGGAAAGCTAGCACCGCGTTTCATTGGACCATTTGAGATCCTTGAACGTGTAGGAAAAGTTTCCTACCGACTCGTGTTACCGCCTAAGATGTCGGGAGTACACAACGTGTTTCATGTTAGCATGTTAAGAAAGTGTGCTTTCAATCCGAGTCATGAGATCAACTTTGAGGACATTGAGGTTAACGATAATGTGTCATTTCATGAAGGACTAGTGCGAATTCTGGATTAGGGAACTAAGAAACTGAGAAGTAAGGAAATTCCGTTGGTGAAGATCCAGTGGAAGTTTCACGACGAAGGAGAAGCATCATGGGAGCTAGAGTCAGAGATGCGTGAGAAGTACCCGGAGTTGTTCAACGATGCTTAGTTCGGATTTCGGGGACGAAATCTTCAGTTAGTGGGGGATGATGTACTACCCGCTATTTTCAAATATTTATTTCCCAAGATGAATAGTACTTTTATGTTGTTATTATAATATTCAGTATTTATAGAACTCGATTATAAATTTTCAGAATTTTTAGAAACAGAAATTTACCAGATTTGTGAATATCTGGTATATTTGGACCAGTTATGATTTTATTGCACATCCAACCAAACATGGCCCTAAGAAAATAATTATCCTTTGAACTCATCCTAATGCTTACATATCTTCATCTTACACACACACAAACACCAAGAACACCAAGAACACACCTAGAACACCAAGAACACCATGAACACACCTAGTACACCAAGAACACCAACAACACACCTAGAGAACACACCTAGTACACCAAGAACACACCTAGTACACCAAGAACACCAAAAACACTATTTGAAGCCTGAATTTTATATTCGAAGATTATTCGGGTTTTCTTCGGGTTTTCTCGGCATTATTATTCTACGAATTTAGGTGAGTCTCCAACTCACTCGGCTATTTATATTACACTTTGTTATGAACACATGATTATGATTATGCTTATGATTTATATTATTTATGTGATGCTTATACGTATTATATTACGTGTTTAGATTTTTATACGTATAAATACAGTATTATGATATAGTATAATACGGTATAAATAGGGTATTCTAATATAGTATAATACGGTATAAATACAGTATTATGGTATAGTATAAATACGGTATTCTGGTTTTTCAAATACGGCATAAATACGATAAACTGGTATTTTCAAATACGACTGGAATCGAGATGGATTCTTAATGAGGGTCGAAAACTCTTAACTTCCAACATGAATACTTATTTATTTAATCTCACGGAACTTTTATAAATTCGGCTGTGGACGTACAAAACTGGAAAATGACCAAAATACCCTTGTGATCTATTTTCACTTAAATCGACTGAAATCAAGATATTTTCTTAACGGGGATCGAAAACTCTTAACTTATAACATGAATACTTATTTATTTGATCTCACGTAACTTTTATATTTTCAGATCCGACTTATAAACTGGAAAATGACCAAAATACCCCTGTGCCCTATTTTTACTAGAATTATACATGATGTCTAATATTACATTCTAGTTTTGGTTTGAATGTTGTTATGTGTAATACCCTGTATTTTCCTTGTATTTTTATATCCTTTTGATATATATGAGATAATAACGAGATTGAGAAGCCGACGTGCATATTAGTGGGTCTGTCGACCGCAGAGGTAGATACTATTTATGGGTGCGCGTGAATGCGGTCGCTAAGACCGTATGATGTTGAGTGTGGAATCCGAGGTGCTGGGATAGAACCGGACTTTATGTCAAATCGATATTTGATAGAGTTGGACTTTGTGTCGGATTTTGGAGGTTATGTGATGTGGGGCTTCGTGTCGAGGTTAATATAGTGGGACTACATGTCAAGAATATTATGTCGGGGCTGGAGTGCCGGGGTATCTTAGGGCTGCGTGCCGTAGTAGCATGTCAGGGCTATGTACCGTAATAGTATCAAGGAGCTGGGTGCTATAGTGGAGCTGTGTGCGATAGTATGGAGCTGTGTGCGGTAGTATGAGCTGTGTACGATAGTATGAGCTGTGTGCGGTAGTATGAGTTGTGTGCGGTGATATGAGCTGTGTGCGGTAATGATATGAGCTGTGTGCGGAAGTATGAGCTGTGTGCGGTAATGATATGAGCTGTGTGCGATAGTATGAGCTGTGTGCGGTAGTATGAGCTGTGTGCAGTGATATGAGCTGTGTGCGGTAATGATATGAGCTGTGTGCGGAAGTATGAGCTGTGTGCGGTGATATGAGCTGTGTGCGGTAGTATGAGCTATGTGCGGTGATTATTGCTGCGTGCTGTTGAATGACAGAGCTGCGTGCTGTGGAATATCAGGGCTGCGTGCTGTATCTTATAAGGGCTATGTGTCGTAGTAACCATGTCAGGGCGGGTTGGCCGAAACGTTGGAACTGCGTGTCAAGGGTGAACAGACCGTAGGTATGGGACTACGTGTCTGATTAATGTGGACCCACGAGTCTATGTTATGTGTGAGACTACGTGTCGAGGATAAATGAGTCATGAGTCGTTGGGCTACGTGCTTGATGGGAAAGGGGATGACGTCCGTATTATATCTTGGATTGGTGCATACATGCATACGAACGATGAGATGATCCTTTTTATTGATGTTGTTGTTATATGCTACATATCTATAGATACTCTATTAGTCTTTGCATACTCTATTAGTCTGAATAAAAGAGGAAGAGATATATTTCGTATCACTGTCATCTATTGTTCATAACTGTAAATGTGTTATTTCTATGAGACTGCGTTAGTTAGTGCTCACTCAGCTTTCAACAAGCTGACGGCCTTTATTGCCTGGACATTCCCCGTCCAGACTATCCTGTCCTTTACAATGCAGATGACGGAACTTATGGCTATAACGATTACCCTGAAGGGAGTTACGTAGAGAATGGCCCCACTAATGCCAGTTATGCTGACGCCTATCCGTACGCTAGCTGAAGACCTGAAGATAGTAGTTTATATTACTACTTTTCTTTTACTGTTGTACTTTGTAGTTTAACGGGTACTTGGGCATATATTGTCTCCAGACCTGTTGTGATCCTGTGGACCGTACTCTGATGATTGTAATAGATAGAATCGTGTTTATATTTCAGTGGTTTACTGTTCCTGTTGTTCTTGTGGACTAGTACTGTGTGGTGTGGAATATCAGTGACTTTCACTTGTCATTCCCTATGGACCCATAAAGGAAATTAATTTTTCTCTATTTATACTGCTCCGGGGCGTGACAGGGTTTTTGGTATCAGAGCTTTAGGTTCTGATACTGTCGTTCACTAACGTTTCCACACCATTTGGTCCTAGTATGTTAAGATTTCCTGAGATGAGATATGAGTTTAAGATAAGTTCGTCTGTCTGACGATAGATAGTTTTCCTTTGCAGGATAGCATGGATCCAGAATTCCCTCAGTCTGTTACCGATGCTTATGGAGGACACGTGATCCATGGGGATGCCGTGGAGCCAGCTGACCCAGAATTTTATCGTGAGCGCGTGTGCCAGATAGCTAGTCGACATTTAGAGGAGGATATGTGGAGAGCACTTTATGTGACAGAGAGGACTCACCCGACGCAGATGCGAATGGATGCTTACCACACTGCGAGGATTGGTAGAGACATTTGTCAGGAGATATTACGGTTAGTTCGGAGTAAGCCAGAAATGGATGAGATTGAGTTAAGAGCTATTGTAGCCGGTCCACCAGAGCCTGTAGTTGCACCAGCACCGGCAGCACCATGGACGGGGACGGAGAGGAGGAGGCGATAGACGATGAGGACCCAGTAGAGGATGAGCATGCAGACGATACAGATGATGATGAGCCTGAGGATGACCCCGAGGAGCTAGAGTTTGAGCCAGAGGATCCAGTACCAGACCCAGAGGCTATTGAGGCAGACATTGTAGTAGATGAGGATGCAGTCGATGAGGAGGTAGTTGTGCTAGTGGCACCGGTTATGCTTCAGATACCAGCTAGACCGATTATGCATATGGTAGCCATGGCCGATATGGCAGTAGGATGGATAGCTCAGATGGTCGCTCAGCCAGCGGGTTTTGTTATAGGAGAGGCCGCGATAGCAGGAGCTCTTGATATAGCCGACGGATTCGCCGCAGTAGCAGTCGATGTCGCTAACCAGGCGATAGTGGACGTGATGGAGGACGATGATGCAGAGATGACAGAGGATTGGGATATAGGGGTAGTAGTTGGAGATCTTGTTGCACCAGTCGAGGATGATCCACTCGAGGAGATGGAGATTGATTCAAAGGACGAGGAACCACCAGCAGGATCAGATGCTGACGACTTTTGAGTCAGGACCAGCAGGGCTTAGTTTTGTTAGTTTTACCAGGACATGTTGTCCACTAGATTTTTGGGAGCTTGAGAGATAGCTATTTGACCATAGCTTTGTATAGATGTTAGCAGTAGTATTAGTAGTTGACCTTAGTGCTGTGTTTGCTTATGTCCCACGTGGTATATGGTATGGTTACTGTGTACTCCATGGTACATCTTTTGATATCTATATATATACGAGCAGTACTTTTGATATTGATTGTTGGTTGTTTGATGTGTTGTTTTGTAAAACTGTTAGTTCTTGTTGCTTCTCGTTCTATCTCGGTTTCGTTTCTGTGAGAAGACTTTCAGCTAATCGATATGTCTCTTGTACGCGATACTCGTTATTATCATGGTAGGACCCTTGAGAAATCACCAAGCGCATAATGGAGCACCTATTCCGGAAGGGATGGATCCGACGGGAATTTTTGAAGCTTTCATGCAGAGAATGGAGCATGTGGGAGATACTTATAATCATTCTACTCACCAGAGACCTCTTGCACCCCCGCCACCAAGACAGACTGGAGATAAGTTGTTAGCAAATTTTCGTGGGTTACGTCCTGAGAAGTTTGATGGACTAACAGAACCTTGGAAAGCGGAACAATGGATAAGAGAAATGGAGTTGATATTCGAAGCGTTAGAATGCAGCGAACAAGAGAAGCGTCGTCTTGCTACGTTTCAGCTCACTTATGCCGCCGCAGATTGGTGGGAAGCCGAGCGAGCCACTATTGGGATCGATACTGCTAAAGCTATGCCATGGGAGACATTCAAAGGACAATTTTTGGAGAAGTATTTCCCAGAGGATGAGAGAGATCAACAGGAAAGGAACTTTCTCAATCTGGCACAAGGAGGATGGACTATACAAGAATACACAACACAGTTCGAGCGTCTATCCAGATTTGCTCAACATATGATAGACACGCCACAAAAGAAGGTGAAGAGATTTCACCAAGGATTGAATCCCCACCTCAGACATATGATGGTTGGTCATCTGAATCAATCACTTGAAGGGATTGTTAGATTTGCAGCAGGGTTGGAAAAGGATGCTTATCCAGCACAACCACCACAGATGAATCGACCTCAGTCATCTAGAAGTTTTCAACAGAAGAATTTCCATAACCTGCCACCAAGGAATACTCAAGGTTGGAGACCTCAGAGTAATTTCCAAAGGAACAAGAGAACCTGGGAAGGAACCAGAAAGCCACAACAGGGCTATACTCGACCCCAACAATATCGCCAGCAAGGATCACAACCACAGGCACTACTAACAGCGTCGCCAAGCAATAGCGGAGGATGTTTTAATTGCGGAAAGCCAGGGCACGTTGCCAGATTCTGTACAGCCCCTAGAGTTAATCGAAGAATGGATATTGTCTGTCGGAATTGCAACAAGCCAGGGCACTTGAGCAAGGATTGTCATGCACCACAAGGAGGGTACTATGGAGCATCGATTCAAGGGATACAAGGACCTCCAGATCAGACAAGGATGAATGCTATTATCCCAGGAGAAGCAGGCTTTAACGCTGATGAGCAGCAACATTTGGAAGGTACGCTTGTACTCTTTCATAGTACAATTAAAGCTTTATTTGATACTGGAGCTGCACGCTCATTTATTGCTGTTAAGATTGTGCGTCAATTGGGTTTAGAACCCCAGACACTTGAGTCAACACTGAATGCTGTGTCACCGTTGGGAGTGACAGTTAAGTTGAGTAAAGTGTGTAAAGATTTCCCATAGACCTTGGGAGATAGGAATCTTCCTGCAGACTTGATAGTTCTGTCAATGTCCGAGTTTGACATTATCCTAGGAATGGATTGGTTGACTGAGTATAGTGCCAATCTGGATTGCCCTACTAGGACAATTGTATTTCCGATACAAGGAAGGCCGACGATTAGATTTCAGTGTCAGCCGACGAGCGATATGTTTCTCACGAGTAGTTTGGCTACGATCGGGAGTACGAGTGCAGAGCTCACGATGGATCAGATTCCTATTGTACAAGATTTTCAGGATGTATTTCAGGATATTAAAGGACTCCCACCGAGAAGAGAAATAGACTTCTGTGTGGAACTAGTACCTGGTACATTGCCGATTTCCAAGACTCCATATAGGATGGCACCAACTGAGATGTTGGAACTGAAGAAGCAAGTTCAGGAACTTGAAGATTTAGGTTTCGTTCGCCCGAGTACGTCACCTTGGGGAGCACCAGTTCTGTTTGTGAAGAAGAAGGATGGAACACTTCGACTCTGCATAGACTACAGAGAGTTGAACAAGGTTACGATCAAGAATAGATACCCACTACCTCGGATTGATGACCTATTCGACCAGTTACAAGGATCTAGGATCTTTTCTAAGATCGATTTACGTTCAGGATATCACCAATTGTTAGTTCGACCAGAGGATGTATCGAAGACTGCATTCAGGACAAGATACGGGCATTATGAGTTTCTAGTTATGCCTTTTGGATTGACGAATGCGCCAGCAGTATTTATGGACTTAATGAATAGAGTAATCATACCATATCTGGATAAATTCATTATAGTGTTCATCGATGATATACTGATCTACTCAAAGACAGAACAGGATCACAAGGAGCAATTACTGGTTGCCTTGCAGACACTTCGAGATAGCAAGTTGTATGCAAAGTTCAGCAAGTGTGAGTTTTGGCTACGGGAAGTCAAATTCTTGGGACATGTTATATCTCAAAACGGTATCTCTGTCGACTCATCTAAGATTGATGCAGTCTTAAGCTGGATAGACCGACCAATGCGACAGAGGTCAGAAGTTTTCTTGGATTAGCAGGATATTACAGAAGATTCATAGAAGGATTTTCCAAGATAGCAAGACCTCTAACAAATTTAACAAGGAAGGAGACGAAGTACGCATGGACAGACAAGCATGAGAGTGCATTTCAGGAGTTAAAAGAGAAATTGACTTCTGCGCCGGTACTTGCAATACCTAAGAATGGAGAAAGGTATGTGATCTACAGTGACACATCGCACCAGGGATTGGGTTGTGTACTTATGCAAGACGGGAATGTTATCGCATATGGATCAAGACAATTGAAGGTACACGAGAAGAATTATCCTACGCATGATTTGGAATTGGTAGCAATAGTGTTTGCCTTGAAGATTTGGAGACATTATCTCTATGGAGAAAAGTTTGATCTGTTTTCCGATCATAAGAGCTTGAAGTATTTGTTCTCTCAGAAGGAGTTGAACATGCGACAACGAAGATGGATGGAGTTACTCAAGGACTATGACTTTTCATTGCAATACCATCCGGGTAAAGCAAATGTCGTAGCAGATGCTTTGAGCCGTAAACCTCGACTAGTGATCGCTGCATTGCTAATTCGAGAATGGAAAGCGTTGGAGGTGTTAGCCGAATTCCAGCTCCAGCCAGTGGAACCAATGGAAAGACAACATTTTGGATGTCTGATGGTATAACCAACTTTGATCAGCCGTATCATAGAAGCTCAGCAGACAGCAGAAGATTTCAAGTTATGGTTCGCGAAGATGGCAGCAAAAGAACCTGAGATCTGGAGTGTTAGTACAGATGGAGCCTTACGATGTAAAGGTAGACTCTGTGTACCTGACAATGAAAAACTTCGGAAAGACATATTGGATGAAGCTCATAAGTCACGGATGACGATTCATCCAGGAGGTACAAAGATGTACAAGGACTTGAAGAGAAATTTTTGGTGGGAAGGAATGAAGCGAGAAGTGGCTGAGTATGTTTCTCAGTGTCTTACTTGTAAACAAGTAAAGGCAAAACATCAGAAACCACCTGGACTTCTACAGCCGTTACCAATTCCTCAATGGAAATGGGAACACATCACCATGGATTTTGTGGTAGGATTGCCGAAGTCACAGCAGAACCACGACGCTATTTGGGTAATTATGGATCGACTTACGAAGACGGCACATTTTATTGCCTACAGTATGACGTATCCAGTGGAACGTTTGAGCCGAATGTATCTACAACACATAGTACGGTTACATGGAATACCTGTTTCTATCGTGTCAGATCGAGATTCACGCTTTACTGCAGAGTTTTGGAAGAGTCTCCAGACAATGATGGGAACAACATTGAACTTGAGTTCAGCTTTTCATCCATAGACCGATGGTCAGACTGAAAGAGTTAATCAAGTAATGGAGGACATGTTACGTGCTTGCGTCATTGATTTTGAGAATTCTTGGGAGACGCACTTACCTCTGATAGAGTTTGCTTACAACAACAGTTATCATTCGAGCATAGGAATGGCGCCGTTCGAAGCTTTGTACGGAATACCTTGCCGATCACCGTTATATTGGACTGAAGTCGGAGATACTCAACTTCTTGGGCCAGAAATGATACGAGAAACCAATGAGAAGATTCAGATTGTACGTGAGAAGATGAAGACAGCCCAGACTAGACACAAGAGTTATGCTGACAAGCGACGCAAAGATTTAGATTTTTCCATTGGAGATCATGTGCTACTCAAGGTTTCGCCTATTCGAGGCATTGTTAGCTTTGGTCAGAAGAGAGGCAAATTATCGCCACGATTCATCAGACCATTCGAGATTCTAGAGCGTGTTGGAAAAGTTGCTTATCGCCTTGCGTTGCCCCCGAAGATGTCAGGAGTGCACAACATTTTCCACATCAGTATGTTGAGGAAATGTGTTCACAACCTGGCGCACGAGATCAACTTCGAAGATATTGAAGTCAACAACAACGTTACGTTCAACGAAGGACCAGTTCGCATTTTAGATCGTGGAGTCAAGAAACTCAGGAATAAGGAGATTCCATTAGTCAAGATTAAGTGGAAGCATCATGATGAAGGAGAAACTTCATGGGAACTAGAGTCAGAAATGCGTGAGAAGTTTCCATTTTTGTTTTAGACTCTGTATGTTTCCGATTTCGAGGACGAAATCTTTTGTTGGGTGGTGGATGATGTAATACCCCGTATTTTCAATAAATATTTAATGCAGAGAGGTTCTATATACTTCCCTTGACCATTCATGAAATTTCATCTTCGATCGATCGAAGCTCTTTCGAGCGATCGAGCATCCCATAAGTTCAAGCGATCGAACCCTTTTTCGAGCGATCGAAACCCTACCGACATAAATTTAATACATGGTCCCCACTTCGATCGATCAAACCCTTTTTCAATTGATCTAACTGACCGATCTGAGTTCGATTGATCGAGCATCATTCGATCGATCGAGAGTGCAATTATCTGAATTCCAGTTTCTGCACAAATGCTGCCACCTACACCCCCATTCCCCCTATATATACATTAGTCGCGTGGGTGTTGTGTGTTTACTGAAATTTTGAGAGTTGAGAGAGCTTGAGAGAGTGTGAGTGTGTTATCTATATATTATACACATACATCCATATATATATATATATAAATATATACACACACATAAAGATATGTATACTCAGAAGAAGAAGAGATAGAGAAGAAGAAGAACAAGAAGAATGAGAGAAAGAGAAGGAGGCAGAGAGAGACCGAGAGGAGAAGAGAAAGAAAGAGGAGCCACCATTAAAGCTTCGAAGCTTTCAACCGAGCCAAACGCGCCCTTAACGACTTTCGGTGAGTTCTAAACTCACTCGGTAACTTAGTTATGATGTTTTACATATTCTGGACGTATAAATTATAACCCAAACACCCCTAGCACATTCTGCACGTTCACAGGCAGAATTTTTGGAAGACGAAGTTCGATCGATCGAACTGAGTTCAATCGATCGAACATCCCCGAGTCTCAATCGATCGAGAATACTTCAATCGATCGAGACTACCTTCACTTTGATGGATCGAGAAGACTTCAATCGATCGAACAGCACTTTCTTCGAGCGATCGAGATGATCTCAATCGATCGAACCTAGCAGAACATGAATGTATTCTTTTCAGTTTATAATGCATAGTGCATAGTTGTTTAATTGTTGTTTCATGTTCCTATTATGCGATATTATGGATTACGGAGGTAATGGGATACGATAATGAGATTGAGATAACATAGTGAGTAACGTAGTCGGGTTCGGAATGCTAGTAATAGTACGACGCGATAACGGAGTAAGTTTGAGATGATAATACTGGGTAGTATTGGATAAGTGAGAAGTGAGTCAGTAAGAGGATTTGTTTGTTCAAAGTTGTGTAAGTCGAGCTGATGATTCACTCAAGTTGAATCCAATAAGTGTATGTTAAGGATTTGATCAGGACCGTGAGAATTATGGGTGCACAGTACTCGCAAGAGTTCTTAAGAGCGGTGAACAGTAAGAGTTCTTAAAAGCGGTGAACAAGAGTAGATGTGGCACGCCCATGATTTGAATTACCAGAGCTATGCATGTACAGTACTCGCAAGCGTTCTTAAAAGCGGTGAACAGTAAGAGTTCTTAAAAGCGGTGAACAAGAGTATGGGTACATCCATGGACCAGTCATTATATGAGAACAATGTATGGGTGCTCGCAAGAGTTCTTAAAAGCGGTGAACAAGAGCACTGGTATGTTGTGCTGATATAATCAGTTCGAGAGAGAGAGTCAGTTGGGAATTGTGAGATCAGTCTTAGAGTGGGAATTAATAAGAATCGATTAATGATATGTCTGAATAAAAGAGGAAGTGATATATTTCGTATCACTGTCATCTATTGTTTATAACTATAAATATGTTATTTCGATCAGACTACGTTAGTTAGTGCTCACTCAGCTTTCAACAAGCTGACGGCCTTTATTGCCTGGACATTCCCCGTCCAGACTATCCTGTCCTTTACAATACAAATGACGGAACTTATGGCGATAACGATTACCCTGAAGGGAGTTACGTAGAGAATGGCCCCACTAATGCCAGTTATGCTGACGCCTATCCGTATGCTAGCTGAAGACCTGAAGATAGATAGTAGTTTATATTACTACTTTTCTTTTACTGTTGTACTTTGTAGTTTAACGGGTACTTGGGCATATATTGTCTCCAGACCTGTTGTGATCCTGTGAACCGTACTCTGATGATTGTAATAGATAGAATCATGTTTATATTTCAGTGGTTTACTGTTCCTGTTGTTCTTGTGGACTAGTACTGTGTGGTGTGGAATATCAGTGACTTTCACTTGTCATTCCCTATGGACCCATAAAGGAAATTTATTTTTCTCGATTTATGCTGCTCTGGGGCGTGACACAAAATCCATTGTTATGTGCTCCCATTTCCACTCGGCTATCGGTAACGGTTGTAACAATCCTGAGGGTACTTGGCGTTCGGCCTTTACTTGTTGACAACTAGTACAACGCGAAACATAACGTGTTATTTCTCTCTTCATTCCCGGCCACTAATAAACATGTCTCAAGTCTCTATACATCTTGGTGCTTCCCGGATGAACGGTATACTTCGTATTGTGTGCTTCCTTTGCCTCATGTTCAAATCTCGTTGTGTAAACAAGTACTTCAAACTCTTATGATCCGTGTATATCTCACATTTCTCCCCATATAGATAATGACGCCAAATCTTCAATGCAAAAATCATGGCAGCCAATTCTAGATCATGTGTCGGATAGTTCTTTTCGTGCGGTCTAAGTTGTCTCGATGCATAGGCAATGACTTTGTCTTCTTGCATAAGGACGCAACCTAAACCTCTATACGAAGCATCACTGTAAATGATAAACCCTTCCGTCAGGAAATTGGTGCTTTCACTAGTCGACCCTTCAACTCTTGAAAACTTTCTTCACATTCTGGACTCCAAACAAAAGCAATATCTTTCCTCATTAACTGTGTCATCGGCATTGCTATACACAAAAAGTCTTTTACAAATCTCCGATAATACCCAGCTAATCCTAGGAAACTTTTGATATCTGTTACATTCGTTGGTCTCACCCAGTTAGTAACTGCTTCTATCTTCAGAGGGTCTACCGAAATTCCCTTTTCCGACACTATATGTCCAAGGAAAGCTATCTCGGTCAACCAAAACTCACACTTCTTCAAATTGTCGAATAATATCTTTTCACGCAATCGTTGTAAAGCTAATCGCAAATGATGCTCGTGATCTTCAACGCTTTTGGAGTAGATTAAGATTTCATCTATGAACACGATAACGAACTCATCTAAATAATCCTTGAAAACACGGTTCATCAAGTCCATGAAAGCAGCTGGTGCATTAGTCACTCCAAATGGCATAACAAAAAATTCAAAGTGACCATATCGAGTTCTGAAAGTTGTCTTCTCAACATCTTCCTCTTTGACTTTCAACTTATGGTAACCGGATCTCAAGTCGATCTTTGAAAATACCCGAGCCCCTTCTAACTGATCAAACAAGTCATCTATTCGCGGCAACGAATACTTGTTCTTGACGGTCAACTTATTCAACTCTCGGTAGTCGATGCACATACGCATTGTTCCATCTTTTTTCTTCACAAACAAGACTGCAGCTCCCCATGGTGATGTTGGGTTTGTGCCCTCAAACCATTACTATATGCATTAGACATTAGCATTTTAATATATGGATATCATCTTTACATTTTATGATGTATGTTTCTTTCATGAGATGATTGTTTAATCCATAAGTATCATAGTAAGTATTTCGTGTGTGTATGAGATACATACAATGAGATACGAATTACTATTCTTTGATACTTAAAGCTTGTCACAGTGGATGATGAGACTGGATATCTCATCAGGTATACACTGTAGCATCATTAACTACCATTGGATGGAGTGATAAATCTCAATCACTAGAGTGTGACTCTTGGTTAGTATGCTAGTGCTTATAGTGCATTGACGGACCTGAGTTTCCTATTGACGCTCAAGGCTGTCAATCAGTCGATAGGAACTCATAACTTGTGTAAGGTACGTGTTCTCAATCTTGAGACGATTATGAACACAAACTGTGGATATGACTGCTTTGACTTACCAATCAGTGAGGTCTGTAGAAGATCAACACCTGGGTATCTTGGGTATGTCATATTCATAGGGTTGTGAACATATATTGTCAAGACAGAATCTACCCTTTGTTTAACCCTAAGCATTCCCTTGAGAATGTCACCAAGTCGATTACTGAGTACTGCAGTCTTGTTGATAAGAGTTATCAACATGTTTGGTAATCATGAGAGGTGAATGGGACTCAAGGAATTCAAGAAGTAATCACGATTCAGGTTGACAGTAACAGTTATCCGACTACCTGAATATGATTACGAATGCTGACGGTAGAGGGACATTAGTACAACATACAAGTCTAGTTATCGCTTCGGATATGTTCTTTTGCGTTGGAGTTCAGTTATCGTTTTATAGTGGAGTAAACGTTAACTGATCAGTCGATTAATTTGCTGATCAAAGAGTTTGGTCATGGGAGTTAATGAACTGATCTGAGCCAACAATAAAGAGCCTAGGAGGTCCTACTCTTAGCTCCGCTAGGATGCTTGGAAAGGCAAATGAGGATGATGTCAAGACAGGTTCGATCGATCGAAGTTGTCTCGATCGATTGAAGTCTAGACCGGTTCGATCGATCGAATGTGCGATCGATCGAAGCCACTTCGATCGCTCGAGAGCTAGGTCGGTTCTGGGAATCTATAAACAGGGCAGCTGCGTTCTGAAAAGAAGCTCGTCGTTTTTTATACGAAAAAGCTGCAGAAACTGTTTAGGTTTCCCAAAACCTTCCAATCCTCTCCATTAGGGTTCCCACCAACCCTAGTCCTTCCTGCGAGCATCCATAGGAGTCATAAGAGTGAAGGCCATCTAGTGGAGGCTGCTGGAAGTTGAAGATTTTAGAATTGGGTTCAAGACACTAAGGTATAAACTCTTGTCCCCTCTTGTACGCATCTATGGAATTGACGAGTAGTAGATCATAGGCTACCAAATAAGTTTTTACAACTTGACTTTTCCGCTGCGCGTTTAAACTTTTAACTTAAACCGGTTTTTCCATCAATTGGTATCAGAGCCACGCTCGTTTGGATCTATAGATGCGTTTTTGGAACACTATATTGATTTGCATGTTGATTTTAGAACTGTTTTCGAAACGGCATTGTCACAGATCTGTTTCTACAGTGTTATCGCAGCAGAATACAAATCTGTGATTGCAAGGGATGCAAGGCGGGTTCGATCGATCGAACATTTTTTGATAGATCGAACATTCTCTGTACTCGAGCGATCGAACAGTATTCGATCGATCGAAACCTCTGGTATTCGATCGATCGAATGAAGTTAGATTGATCGAGACAGAGTCTTTGTCAGGTTCTCTGTTTCACAGTTTTAAAGTGTTTTGAAATTAAAAACTTTAATTTTAAAATATCCTGTAAAATTTTCAAATCATTCTGTGAAACAGAATGTTCAAGCGATTGAACAGTGTTCAATCGATCGAAAGTTCGAGCGATCGAACAGTCTTCGATCGATCGAACTGTGACAGAGAAGTAAGATGTTGTTTTAAGTTCTAATTCAGTATGTAAAGAGTTTATATACTGTGTGAATCAATTAAGTGTTTCAACAGTTACATATATTTGTTATGTATGTATGGATGTGTGTACGACTAACCCTTTTGCAGCTAGATTAGTCGCTATCTCCCATGGCACCAAATCATTTGAATATTTGTATTTAAATTGTTTGAGATTGGTGCATGTTGTAATTTAAGTTTGGTTTGGTTTTAAGGCATATGTAAAGGGCGCTGCGACTTCAATCCTACGAAAAGGAAAGTCGCACCGGTTTCCCTAGCTTTTTTTTTTTGTTGTTATTTCTATTTCTAGATAAATTGTAAACTTCAAAAGAAGCATAGGACAAATGTAATAGAATTAGAAAATCCATGAAGATGGAGCAAGGAGCCGTTATCCATGAAGATGGAGCTAGAGCCGATCAAACCAAAAGGAGGTTCTATAGAGATAGAGCCATGGGAGATAGAGGCATTGTTTGAATGCCTATATTTCATTTTAGTTTTTTGTTTTATGTGCTTGGTTTGTGATTGGCGTATAATAAATTGTTGCATGCACGCAAAACAAGTTTTCTAAAATAAAATTCAAAAAAACCGTTTTCAACACAATAGTAAACATTAGATGTTTATGGGAAGTGTGTAGAAACAGATTTTCTCAAAAAGCAAAATCCTTTTTACTAAAACTAGTGGGAGAGGGTCTTATTGATTACACCCACGATCTTCCATTAACGGTTCACTGTAAGATGAGTGGTGCATTCTGTGGCACCTCGTCAGGGGTGATCATTCCATACGGAGGGTGCATTACTCATTGGTTACTAGGTGTGAACTTCTTATGATAGGATCAATCAGACGTGTTAGAGGGTGACCACCACACGGAGGCGCTACTTGAGACGGTTGTGATTGGATCCTAGTTAATGGTACACACTAGCTAAGCTATGGATAAGGGATCCCACATGGGGCATTGTTCAGAAACTTAGAGATCAAAAGGGATCGGGAGTCATAACTTGTTTTGCAAGAGTTGCATAGCGGACAAGTCTTGATTAATCAAAAAATAGAAAATTGACCTCCACACGGAGGCTTGATTCTTTTGTTTCGATATTCTGGCGACTTTGTTTTAAAATAAGAGTTTTAAGGATTCTTTTATTTCAAACTGTCAAATCCTGATATCCACATTTATTTTGTTTGTTTGATTTTCAGTAATCATAATGTCTGGATCTGTATTTAATCCACTTGCCACCATACTCACTCAAAACAAGTTAACTGGAAACAACTACACTGAATGGAAACGTAATCTTGACATTGTGTTAACTGCGGAGGATCACATATATGTCCTCACCACCCCATGCCCCGAAGAACCCGCGGCAAATGCTTCAGCAGCTGCCAGACGCGAGTTTGACAAATGGAAGAAGTCGAATGGAATGGCTCATTGCTATATTCTGGCCTCAATGGCTGGTATGTTGCAACACCAATTCCAATCGAATGATTCTGCCAGTGACATTATCACATCCCTGAAAAAGATGTTTGGGGAGCATGGCAGGCCTGCCAGGCAGGTAGCCATGCAAAAGATAATGAGTGAAAAGATGTCAGAAGGGACTCCAGTCAAGGAACATGTTTTAAAAATGATTGGTTATTTAAACGAGCTGGAGACCCTAGGTGCCAACATCGATGCACAAACCCAAGTTGATATGATCCTCAATTCGCTGTCGCCTTCATTCGCTCAATTTAAACTTAACTATAATATGAATCAAATGAATTTTTCAATGAGCGAATTGATAAGTTCTCTTTTGGCAGCGGAAGGGGTGATCAAACCTGGGGTCAACATTTTGAACGTTGAGAAAAGCGCTTCCTCCTCCCGATCTGTGCCGAAAAGAAAGAAAGGGAAGAAGAAAGCTAGCACTGGTGGTTCAAGTGTTGGACCAGTCCCTAAGATTGCAAAATCTAAAGGAAAAGGTAAGGGCAAAGGGAAGGTGGGTGGCCAAGGCAAAGGAAAGTGTTTCCAATGCGGTGAGAAGGGCCACTGGAAGAGGAACTGTCCAGAATTCTTAGCTACAAGAGTTCAAGGTATGATTGAATCACATGTGATTGAAGTAAGTTTTATAACGGATACTTCAAACACTTGGTGCATTGATTCTGGTGCGACTAACCATATCTATAATTCATTGCAGGGGTTCAGATCAACCAGGAGGTGCAGTGATGGGGAAATCGTACTTACTCTAGGTTCTAGCGCAACCGTTTCTGCGGTAGCTATAGGAGTCGTAGTTTTAGAATTTCTAGACAATAAAATTTTGATTTTATCAGATGTACTTTACGTCCTATTAATGAGACGTAATTTAATTTCAGTTTCTAATTTATCGAATAATGGTTATTCTTTTCATTTTGGAACTGAAGTTGTGATTAAAAGAAATAGTTCTTTTATATGTTCTGGTGTTAAATCAAATGGTTTGTATGTGATTACTCCCAATATTTCTAAAGACTCTTGCATGGAACTTAATAACTCAATGGTTAATGTACCATCTAAAAGAAAGAGACCTTCCACTAATCCAACAAGGCTTTGGCATATGAGACTTGGCCATATCAATCTAAATAGGATTGGTAGACTAGTCAAAGAAGGGATCTTAGGCGATTTGGTTTTAGAACCAATGGAAGTCTGCGAGTCTTATTTAGAGGGTAAGATGACCAAAAGGCCCTTTCCTACAAAGGGAAATAGAACCAATGCATTGTTGGAATTAGTTCATACTGATGTGTGTGGACCAATAAATATTAGAGCAAGGAGTGCTTATGAGTATTTCATAACATTTACTGATGACCACTCCAGGTATGGATATGTGTACCTAATGCAGCACAAGTCTGAATCCTTTGAAAAGTTCAAAGAGTTTAGAGCTGAAGTGGAGAAGCAATTGGGCACACATATCAAGGCCATTCAATCTGATCGAGGTGGCGAGTACCTGTCTAATGAGTTTATTGATCACCTCGTACAGAATGGGATTCTGTCACAGTTGACTGCACCTGGTACGCCTCAGCAGAACGGTGTAGCGGAGAGAAGGAATCGGACTCTTTTAGACATGACTAGGTCGATGATGAGTTATTCAGAGTTGCCATTATTCCTTTGGGGTTATGCTTTGGAAACCGTTGCGTACATACTAAATCTAGTACCAAGCAAATCTGTTCCCAGGACACCACGAGAGATGTGGATTGGGCGCAAGCCTTCTTTGCAACATCTCCGGATATGGGGGTGTCCGGCACATGTGCTGAAAGGAAAGATGAGCAAGTTGGATTCTAGATCGGAAGTATGTTACTTCGTAGGGTATCCAAAGGGTACTTATGGATGGTATTTTTATGATCCAAGAGAGCAGAAAGTGTTTATTAGTACGAATGCTGTTTTCTTGGAGGATGACTACATCATGAACCATAAACCTAAGGGAAGGATAGATCTTAGAGAGATAGAAGGAGAGCCCTCAGTCCAACCCGTAGTTGATAACGATATAAATCAAGAAAATACCACTTCTTCACCCATTTCCGCACCGGTACCTCGTCGTAGTGGGAGGATTATCAGCCAGCCTGATAGATACATGTTCTTAGGAGAAGTTTTTGAAGCTGTCTCCATAGAATCTGAATCTGATCCTGCCACATACGAAGAGGCAATGGCTGATGTTGATTCAGAACATTGGGTTAAAGCTATGAAGGCTGAATTAGAATCTATGGATTCTAATCAGGTCTGGGATCTTGTAGAACTTCCAGCCAATATTAAACCCATTGGTTGTAAGTGGGTCTACAAGAGGAAAAGAGCATCTGATGGAAAGGTTGAGACCTTTAAGGCTATGCTTGTAGCGAAAGGTTATACTCAGAGGGAGGGCATTGACTATGAGGAAACCTTCTCGCCGGTAGCCATGCTCAAGTCCATCAGAATACTCTTATCCATTGCTGCATGCCTAGATTATGAGATCTGGCAGATGGACGTCAAGACTGCATTCTTGAATGGCAATCTTGAGGAGGACATCTATATGCAACAACCAGAAGGGTTCATAGCTGGTCGGAAAGGTAACTTGGTATGCAAGCTGCAAAAGTCCATTTATGGGCTTAAGCAGGCATCCAGGAGTTGGAACATCTGATTTGACCAAGTGGTCAAGTCGTTTGGTTTCATACAGAATCTGGATGAACCTTGTGTATACAAGAAGTGTGAAGGGAAAGTGATGGCCTTTCTTGTGCTTTACGTTGACGATATTCTACTCATTGGGAATGATGTAGCGGCATTGTCAACGGTCAAGGTTTGGCTAGCTAGTACTTTCGATATGAAGGATCTAGGAGAGGCGAGCTATATTCTTGGGATAAAGCTTTTTCGGGATCGTAAGCGAAAGTTAACAGGATTGTCTCAAGCTGGTTATATCGATAAGGTGCTAACTAAGTTTTCAATGGATAATTCGAAGAAAGGATTGTAACCTTTCAGGCATGGTTTAGCGTTCTCCAAGGACCAGTGTCCAAAGACACAGGAGGAGAGGAATCGCATGATAGGAGTTCCCTATGCTTCAGCAGTGGGAAGCCTTATGTATGCGATGTTATGCACTAGACCAGATATTTGCTTTGCCGTCGGCATGGTTAGCAGATATCAGTCGAATCCAGGTCCAGAGCACTGGACAGCCGTCAAGCACATTCTTAAGTACTTGAGAGGGACTAAAGATTACATGCTTATGTACGGTGGTAGTGAGTTAATTCCAGTAAGATACACTGACTCGGACTTTATGTCAGATAAAGATTCGAGGAAGTCGACATCCGGTCATCTCTTTACCTTGGGAGGTGGTGTTGTCAGTTGGAGGAGCATTAAGCAGAAATGCATTGCAGACTCAACTACAGAAGCTGAGTATGTGGCTGCTTGTGAAGCCGTAAAGGAAGCTGTTTGGCTCAAGAAGCTCCTTATGGAGCTCGAGGTGGTACCAGCGTCGCTGTCACCTATTACGCTTTATTGTGATAATAGTGGGGCAGTGGCTCAGTCCAAGGAGCCAAGGAACCACGGAAAGGGAAAGCACGTAGAGCGAAAATATCATCTTATCCGAGATATTGTTCAACGTGGAGATGTGACTGTCACCAAGATTGCCACTGCTGACAATCTTGCTGATCCGTTTACAAAGGCCTTGCCACAGAAGGTCTTTGATCATCATCTAGATAGTCTAGGTCTCAGATGTAATCCTGTATGGTTATGAGTGCAAGTGGGAGTTTGTTGGGTTTGTGCCCTCAAACCATTACTATATGTATTAGACATTAGCATTTTAATATATGGATGTCAGCTTTACATTTTATGATGTATGTTTCTTTCATGAGATGATTGTTTAATCCATAAGTATCATAGTAAGTATTTCGTGTGTGTATGAGATACATACGATGAGATACGAATTACTATTCTTTGATACTTAAAGCTTGTCACAGTGGATGATAAGACTGGATATCTCATCAGGTATACACTGTAGCATCATTAACTACCATTGGATGGAGTGATAAATCTCAATCACTAGAGTGTGACTCTTGGTTAGTATGCTAGTGCTTATAGTGCATTGACGGACCTGAGTTTCCTATTGACGCTCAAGGTTCTCAATCAGTCGATAGGAACTCATAACTTGTGTAAGGTACTTGTTCTCAATCTTGAGACGATTATGAACACAGACTGTGGATATGACTGCTTTGACTTACCAATGAGTGAGGTCTGTAGAAGATTAACACCTGGGTATCTTGGGTATGTCATATTCATAGGGTTGTGAACATATATTGTCAAAACAGAATCTACCCTCTGTTTCAGAGTAAGCATTCCCTTGAGAATGTCACCAAGTCGATTACTGAGTACTACAGTCTTGTTGATAAGAGTTATCAACATGTTTGGTAATCATGAGAGGTGAATGGGACTCAAGGAATTCAAGAAGTAATCACGATTCAGGTTGACAGTAACAGTTATCCGACTACCTGAATATGATTACGAATGCTGACGGTAGAGGGACATTAGTACAACATACAAGTCTAGTTATCGCTTCGGATATGTTCTTTTGCGTTGGAGTTCAGTTATCGTTTTATAGTGGAGTAAACGTTAACTGATCAGTCGATTAATTTGCTGATCAAAGAGTTTGGTCATGGGAGTTAATCAACTGATCTGAGCCAACAATAAAGAGCCTAGGAGGTCCCACTCTTAGCTCCGCTAGGATGCTTGGAAAGGCAAATGAGGATGCTGTCAAGACAGGTTCGATCGATCGAAGTTGTCTCGATCGATTGAAGTCTAGACCGGTTTGATCGATTGAATATGGTTCGATCGATCGAATGTGCGATCGATCGAAGCCACTTCGATCGCTCGAGAGCTAGGTCGGTTCTGGGAATCTATAAACAGGGCAGCTGCGTTCTGAAAAGAAGCTCGTCGTTTTTTATACGAAAAAGCTGCAGAAACTGTTTAGGTTTCCCAAAACCTTCCAATCCTCTCCATTAGGGTTCCCACCAACCCTAGTCCTTCCTGCGAGCATCCATAGGAGTCATAAGAGTGAAGGCCATCTAGTGGAGGCTGCTGGAAGTTGAAGATTTCAGAATTGGGTTCAAGACACTAAGGTATAAACTCTTGTCCCCCCTTGTACGCATCTATAGAATTGACGAGTAGTAGATCATAGGCTACCAAATAAGTTTTTACAACTTGACTTTTCCGCTGCGCGTTTAAACTTTTAACTTAAACCGATTTTTCCATCAGGTGAAACACTAGGTCGGATAAAACCCTTCTCAAGTAGTTCTTGTAACTGAACCTTCAATTCTTTCAACTTTATCGGTGCCATTCGGTACGGTGCTTTAGATATCGGTTGTGACCCTGGTACTACTTCTATTGTGAACTCAAGCTCTCTTTTAATCAATACGTTGGGTAACTCATTAGGAAAAACATCTGGAAATTCTCGAATTACTGAAATTTCTTCTATTAGTGGTCAAAGAACTCGCGTGTCGATAATTGAACATAAGAAACCCGAACAACCCTTCTTCAAAATCTTAATTGCTTGAATCACCGATATCAAGTACGGCGGTACAATCACTTCCTTACCCTGAAAAGTAAACTCTTCTCGCCCTGACGAATATAAACTAACCCGTTTCTGTTCACAATCAATTTTGGCTTGATTAAGCGACAACCAATCCATACCCAAGATAACATCAAAGTAATTCACCGTCAACGGAATCAAATCAACGCTCAAGACTTTATCACCTATCTTGATCTCACATGACTTAAATATCGAAGAAGTAACTAGCGGTTCACTACTAGGCAATGATACACACAAGTCATATCCTAGCGGTTCTGACTTAACAGTTAAATGCTTAACAAAATCACGTGATATGAATGAATGCGTTGAACCAGAATCCATAAGTATACGTGCAGGATACAAACAAATAGGAAGAATACCTGATACGACGGTATCATCTGTATTCCCCGGCCTGAGCTGGAAATATCGTCCTTGTTGTTGCGCGACTCCTTTCCCTTTATCCATTCGAGGTTCTACCCTTGATCCTCTTGGCACACTCGATGCCCCGGTACTCATTCCCGGTTGTCTTTTACTTGGGCAATTCTTCGCTATATGCCCCGGTTGGCCACACTCAAAACATTTCCCTCTTATCTCTGGATTGTAGCTCTTGGTGTTCGAGGTTGTGTTTGGTGTAGTCAAATTTGCGTTTAAAGGACAATTCCTAGACACATGCCCCAATTGTTTACAAAAATAGCAAGTGGTCAATCGATAGCACGTTCCTCTGTGTCGTAGGTTACATGTCGGGCACAACGGTCTCGAATCTCCAACAAACACACTTCCTCCTTGACTACCCATATTAGATCCTGAACCTTGCATGAACGGTTTCTTCGCATTCCCTTGGCTCTTGCCCCTATTGTCATTGGGTCTCTTTCCTTGTTGCCCTTGTCGATATCGGTCGACACTCTTCTCAGCTATACGGGCGGCTTTCTCGACTAGAGAAACGGTCGGGTGTTGCAACATGTCCACACGGCCACGAATATTCTCTCTAAGCCCTTCCTCAAGCTTACGAGCTTTATCCCTATCAGTCGGAATGGTAGTTTTCCCAAATCGTAACAAGGCATTGAAACGAGAAACATACTCACCCATGGTCATATCTCCCTGAACCAAACTCGCAAACTCTTGGCGTTTCTGAGTATAAGCAGATTGCGGAAAGAAATGTTTGTTGAATTGTTCTTTAAATGCTTCCCACGTGGTCAGCTTCCCTTGTTCAAGTACGTTGTTCCACCAATCCAAGGCTTCGCCCATCAACGTATCGGATGCGCATAAAATTTTCTCCTCATCGGTATATTTTACCTGACGGAAATGTCTTTCCATGTCCATCATCCAATGATCGGCCAAGTCTATGTCAATCTGTCCATGATAAAAGGTCGGTTTCCGCTTATGAAATTGTTCTATGATTGTGTGTTGAGGTCGCGGTGCCGGTGGTGCATTGATATAGCGAATTTCCACTTGTGGAGGCTGAACATTCATCTGTTCTCTTTCACTTACCGCTTGTATGAAATTTCCCACCATATTCACTATTTGGTCCATCCGCGAATGCGGTGACAATTCTCTCGGCAGATCTGCCATAATGTTTCAAATATTCCCCTGTTGAGTTCAATGCATAATGACCATGCATGCTATGCCACAATATAGATATATGCGCACAGTTCATCACAATCAATAAATGCTAACACATGAAGCATTTCAACAATGATAACAATTATCTTCATAATTACACACTCCACTCGACGTCACTCAGCATATATAACGTCACTCGCTCCCAAGGCTCTAAACTTATGCTCTGATACCACTAAATGTCACAGCCCGGTCCCAAAATAGCGGAACCGAAGCCCGTGGCACGCCACCTAGGCTAAACCAATTCATTAACGTTCCCAAAAGATTTGTTTGAAGAACACACGCAGCGGAAAAACAAAACACATTTTAAAACCAGAGGTTCAGTCGACTAGGTCGGGACCTCAGTCGACTGAAGCAAGCAGAAAAAAAATGAACACATTAACCTTCAGAGGTCCAGTCGACTGAGGCATGGCCCAGTCGACTGGTTTTGCCATAATAAGAAGCAGTAGCTACACTGCACTGCCCCGTCGACTGCCCCGTCGACTGCTCCGTCGATTGCCCCGTCGACTGCTTTTACCATATTAAGAAGCAGTAGCTACACTGCACTGCCCCGTCGACTGCTTCCCTGGCAGTAGCCCAATCTGCAGAATTTCAAGTTTTAAAAGCTTCCTAACTTTCACCAAGGATCAACCACTCAAAGTAATCCTAGCTGTATTAAAACATTTCTAAACCAGGATTACAACATGTCACTAACTATTACAACGGTTTAAAATCCATTCTATCATACGAAGTTAAACATAAGTTAAAACGATAAAAATTCTTATTACAACATCCTATTGTCCCAAAACTACAAAGTTAACATTCAAGTTGCCTTCTCAAGGAACTCCCAACCCACGTACTCACTTCTCCGATTCCTCGCCAGCATTAACACCTGAAATGGTTATTTGAATAACCACAGATATTCGATTTGTTTAAGCTAAAGCTTAGTGAATAAATCAACATATGCACATGAATGATAAAAATTTCCGCATTCACATCTCTACAATTCATACTAGTCGCCGGAGACTCACGTGCCCGTCCATACTCCCAATCCGCGACTCCTCGCCAATAAGTCCACGCGAAAGGGTAAGACCCACGATTCTTCTCTTCAATCGTGCGACCTTAATGCCTATATCGGCTCCACAAAATGGCACGGTGACCACGTGCTCCTTCTGACCCAAATAAGCAACTTAACATGCTCAAATACATATCACCATACTCGCGGTAATCAAAACATATCACCGTGCTATTGAGCCTACTTATCAATATAAATGCCCAATATGAACTACACAATATATCTCTAAGAATTAATAGATGCTATTCACACAAAACATGAATACATGTCAAGAAATCATTACAAAAACATAGTTGAATCACTCACCTCCGATAAACACTCCTATAATACGATCCAAAGAAAATCCATGCACAAAGAACGTGCAGAAGTCCGTCTAGTACAATTCCTATGGATCAAAGTTCCATTTATCAACTTTTATGAAAAATTCTAGAAAATAACTTTTAGGAAAACTTGGCCAAACAAGCCCTAACGTATATAAAAACGAAGCTCTTACCTCGAGGAGCTCGAATATGAAATCTGGGAGAAAACAGACTGACGGAAGGTCGTCGTTTGGCATCACAAAGCTCTAAGCTCCAAAATCTCCCTCTAGCCCCCTTTTTGGAATTTTAGGTTAAGAACTTATGAAAATATCTCAACCATCTCTATCTATGTATAGGCAAAACTCTCGGGAATTATGTTTACCTCCCCACGAGTTTTCAAAACTCCTAATCAGTCTCTGAAACATTCTATACAACTTATTCATAGCTTTACGAGTGAAAACTCAAAATTATAAAAGTTTTCGACTAAGTTTCGTTTGGTCGCTAAAACGTGAATTTCTACATGACGTTTCTGAAGTTGCTAATTAGCCTACCAAATTAATAACGTGTTAATTCGTTCTCACCAGGATACAAAAACTAGCAACAAATGTAAATTCTAAAACAGAAATTAATACAGATATTGAAATACACAGGTAAACATTTATTTTCAGATAAACATTTAAAGTGCTCCACAATAACAATCTCATACTCGGAGAGACGTCAAAACATCACAACACTCAATCACTACAGTCTCAGAGGGTTCTCTAATACAGACACCCAAATCAACTCGTGAGTCAAAACTCACCCAAACATGTGTCAAAAGACACGCCACATCACATTATCATGCATGACAATGTAATGAAAAAGCAATAACACAAATGCGGGTGTTATAGGAACTCTCTCGGCTTCTCTCCCTCAAACATACTATTGAATTCAAACCCTCCCAGACCTGTTTCTTCTTCTTGGAATTATACCTCCAAAACTGGTGCACTTGATGAAGCTTCAGACAGACGAACCCAACTATCCCCGAGAATATCACCGACCTTACTCTTCCAGACACACTTAACTTTCTGATGAACCGTAGATGGTATGGTGCCCAAGCTATTGGCCTTCCCAGCCGTAAATTGAAAGAAGCAGGTATGTCGATGACCTGAAATCCAGCTTCCTTTTCCACAGGCCCGATAGTTGAATAAAGGAGAATTATTCCTATAATCGTTCTCTGAGTGTTGTCGTATGTCCTTACCTTCTGCTCGAATGGTACGAATGTTGTTTTACCCAAACCCATGCGTTTGGCTGTTCGGAACGGACACACGTTTAGAGCGGATCCATTATCAATAAGACAGGCAGGTACAGTGTTCCCCAGGCATTCAATAGTGATATACAATGGCTTATTGCTAGCAGGCCTTCCTAGAGGTAGGTCATCTGATAAGAAGGTAATAGCTAGAGTCAAAATTCTATTGATCATTCCCATAAGGTCTTCTCGTGTTGCGTCGATGGAAACGTCAGATTGGTTCAAAGCATCCAAGACTGCCTCCCTGTGATGTTTTAAAGCAATTAGTAAGCCCCAAACAGTTATATTAGCCTGAGTTTTCTTCAATTGTTTCAGGACCCTGTCTTTCTCTGCTTCTTCATCTACTTTTCCTTTTCCCTTTTCCCTTGTCTAGATCCCTCCTCGGGTGATCTTTCTCTAGTTTGTGCGGCTTGAAGTGTCTGCCTGACCGGGTCAGATGACTGACTTCTTCTCTTATCCACAAATTTTTGGCCTCCAAAACCCTTCCCAAATTCTCGTTTTTGGTTCCCACCTCTTCATCACTTCTGTACCACAAATCATCCTCTATCTGATCTATATTGCCCATTTCCTGAACCCACAAATCCATCTGTTCTTCTTTCTCCTCTTCACATCCCTTCGAAGCACCCTCCAAGGTACAGATTGTCGGATTCTCCATCAGTTGATAAGGCCTTCTTTGTGTCCTAGCCCTAGTGATTAGCCTAGACGGATCGAAGATGGTTTCTTCTATCGCCAAGAAATGGAGGCCTTGTGGTGGTGGTACAACATGGTGGTTTGGTAGTAGATTTTTTGTGACATTCAGAGCTCTAGAGGCGGTTCTGATATCACCTTGTTATCAATAAGATCTTAGATTTCGTGCCTTAGCCTCATGCAATGATCCATTGAGTGGCCCTTCTGTTGGTGGAATTTGCAAAAGAGATCCCCATGAAAATTTGGCGAAGGCAGATTTGGTAGAGGTCGAGGTTCCAACTGACGAAGATGCCCTTTCGCTAACAAACTATCGAGAGCGGTTGACAGTGACACTCCCAGATCTGAGAATTTACTTGGTGCTTTGTCCCCCCCTACTTGGTGTTATGTCAAATTTCCTCTCCGGCCCGATTAATGCGTTGACATCGGTGGGGCCAGAATGCCCTCCCGACTGTCATCCATTAGATCCATAGTTTGGCTTTTTGTACCAGTTTGGTTGTTCTTCCTTTTTTTTCACACCCTCTTGGATTGCATCTTCGATCCGAGTCCCTACATCAAATACTTCAGCAAAAGTATTGATCGACTGTAATCTCATTTTCTCTTAATAGACAGGTTGAAGGTTGTTCATCAACATTCGGATCTAGTCTTTCTCAGACGGCCTCAGT